>OZ004325.1:11406007-12811632 GCA_963924455.1 Pelagia noctiluca
CTGGCTGAAAATGAAGGCGTTTACACCCCTGGCCCCTACGCCAATAGTTTATATTGGTATATGTGAAGCAATTTGAGTAAGCAAATACAGAGTAACTGCATCAACAAGAAAATACCGAAGACAATCGAGTTTAGATTGAGTTAAGATATGCTACGTGCTGCGTCAATTCTTCTTGATCCCTTCTGCACATATTATTACCTGTTTGTAAACTGAAACGAGATTCCATTCAAGATGCCTTTTCAGCATGAAATTGAGGCTCAGAGAATGGTAAACATTTGCTGCACAGTGCACACAGGAGCATTAATTCGTACAGTGCTGTCAAGCTATTTGCATCTTAGCAAGAATTGTCATGTTAGACGAGAGTCTAAGAGTGGAATTACCTTTGTTGACATACAAAACGTGCCAATTAACTTGTTATAAGAATGAAAACCATATCAAAACATAAGCAAAAGCTTGGTTCTTTGAAAACGTATGCTGCTGCTCTTTTTACCAACAATAACTTGTCTTAAGAGTGGTTGATACTTGATGTAACTTCATGTTACTTCATGTTAGTTTAAATCTGTCCCTGTACTATATCATCACTAACATTAAATAATTATATTATCATTATTACGTTAAGCATCAATTTTGGTTTTCTGGATATGAAAAATCAATCGTGAAAATTCAAGTTAAAACGGGTCTCAATTTGCTAGGGTATAATTTTTTCAATGAATACTCCCTTTTTTAAAAAGAATACTTGAAATTTTCCTGAGCCTCAACTTTTCCATTGTTAATTCTTAAATTTCCATCGTTCTTTGGCAATTTTGAGCCTCAATATTCTTATAAAATTCATTCTTATAAAGAAAAAAAGAGTGTAACTGCAGAGTCAAATCAAAGGCCAGTGAATCAAATTTGCTCAACGTTTGGCTAAAAACGACAGACTACATAGTCAACCCGCTACCCAATCCGTCAATGCATACACCAACGAGGAGTAGAGGGGCTATAAACGCCTAACTTTTTCCAGGAAAAGGAGAATCAATGAGTAATTAACCAATGAATCCCCTTACAATGATGCTTATTGGAAAAATGGGAGGGATGAGCTTGTGAAACTAATCTTGTTTCGTAGGTACGAAATTTGAGAGTGGACTTTAGAACATGTGATTAGAATGAAAAAATAGATATTACACAATATCTTAGCAATCGATTTTTAGTTGTCTATCACTCAACCCACGTAGCTGCTAGAGGACGGGGATAAGGTGCTTTCGAACAGTGTCAAATCCCATTAGATTAATGCACAGCACCTATTGTCTCCTTTGTTCTTTCCCAATGTTTGCACCTCCTAACGTTAACATCAAGCCACGTAGGTGTATCCTGTATCCCTTTTCGTGCAAAGGAAATCGATCTGATGTTTCTGAGAATTTTGCAGCCCGGAATTGGGGGGGGGGGGGGGTGTCTACCGTCTTGCGAAAATGCCTCCGGGTCTTATTCCAACCCAACTGTTTAAACTAAAAAAAATTCAAGCGTAAGGAGGAAGACAGTGATTGTAAATTGCTTATCCATGTTAGGCATGAGGAGAAGCCAAATATAGGACCCCCTTATTATGATTAGCCACCCACGATTGAAAACCCCTAAAGTATTTCCTCGAAATATTGCGTTCACTGTAATAAGCTAGCTTCAGATTTTCAAAGGATGAATTTATTAGGCTCCAACTTATCGAGAAATAACACGAAACGACCTTAGGACACGAATTATCCTATCTAAAAACAATGCTATAAGAGAGCTTTCCAAAGTAACTTCACCACAATCTTAAATAGGATTAGGCCACAATTGTTCTCTTTTATCATCTCCTGTGAGATAAATTGTTTCTTCTTTTCTTTCGTTACTTTGTCTCGAATTCCGAATGAAGAAAGTCAATCAAAAATATAATGTTGTTACATTCTTGGGAAATTCGGTAGTTTTCTTTTCAAAAGCAACTGAGCTTGCCCAAATTTTGTTATTCGATTTTGTTGATGTGGAATACTGGGATCATAACCTAGTTCGACTAATTCCCAAAGTTCAGACAGACTAAATAACCCAACACAATGGCTGAATTATCATAAACCTTCATCAGACGTTTCAGTACTAACCACATCTGGCTTTGTACGTCAGTGCTCTCACCACTGAGTTAACGGGGCACACCTCAAATCTTAGCACGAACCAATGTCAACAACTCAAAATGCACCAGCACTTGTGAAATGAAGAGGAGCAATCACAATTCTATCAGCTAAACTGGATCCAACCAGGAGCGACGACTTTCCCGTTTCCCCACACCAGGGGGTCAACCTTCGCTTCCAACCATTCCCGGACAGGGTTGGGTAAAATTGAGATGAGGCAAGTTTTCCTAATCATCTCGATTTATTCTCCAAATCTTACTTCTTGTCAAATCTTTCTTTATTGCAAAATAAACTTCAATTTATAAGAATGACCCAGATCAAAACTTTCTACAGTCAGATTCGCAATCGCAGTCTTGTTGATCTTATTTCTAGCTGCAGACATTCTCAAACTAGGGTCTTTCCACCAATTTTCCGTTTACAGTCCTTTTCATTACATGCTTTGAAATCTTTTGTTCTACACTCATCTCAATAATGTGATATTTCTTCCGCTAACCATTGCCCATTGTGATATTGTCAATGCGCTTTTACATCGATAAAGATAAGGTAGCCGCACGCAACTTCTTTAGAATATTTCCATTTGATAATGACTGCCGTAGGCACATTTCAGGCACCAATGCTGCGCACAAGCCACAGAGAGAGATTTTTAAGGCCCTGCAGCAAAAGTTGTTAGGAGCATAAGTGCCCCCCTGAGGCATGATTGAAAATGCTATATATTTTTGTGAACCTCTTTGCAGGCTTTCGCCATGCCCCTTACCTCTTCAGTCGGTGGCCCTGGCTGATCCCCGCATGAAAATTTTGTGCAACACACATGGAGAAGATAGCATAAGTACACCGGAGATTGTGCATTACATGGAGGGATAGCATCAGTACACCAGAGTCCAGAGGGATAGCTGACGGCAATTACAGCTATACGAAAACCAGGGCCTCAAAATTACAAGTTATGCAGCATTTGTTCGCTGCTGGACTGAAAATTCAAAAAAGCTTTTAAAAACAAATGAGTAGCTACATTGACAATAATTTGAAATCTCCAATATCAGGTATTCATGTAATAAAACATATAATTCAAATTTGCTTATCTGAACAAGTTCCTACGATGTGCCGTGCGATAGTCTTACACCAAAAGAGTTGTGCCATAATTTCTGCAGTCGAGTAATACCGTAAACGTGATAATACCATAAACGTGATGCAGTAGTGCTCCTAATTCACTCGTTTCTTCGAAAGACGCAATCTGAAATTAGAAATATAGATTCGAGATCCAAAGAAACTTTTTTTCATGTAGATATCCTACTTATTCCAAAAATAGTTTGCAGGCACGAGAGATAAAAATATAGGGTCTCAAGGTTTTAAAAAGAGCTTTCCACAAGAACCCCTAAAATCTAGTAAGCAATAAGTATGCACTATAAACCGTTGTGGAGGAGCTCAAACCGTTATTTCCTTTTCTTTATAATTTTCCTGCTCCGCAATGCCGACATTAAAGTATTACATGTGAAAACCCAGAACAAATTTTGGTAGTCGTCAACCAAAGCCCATCCTAGAAGCATGGTAAACATGTCTCAAGCCGAGAGAGTCTTAATATTCTTAAGCATTGCGTTTACGGCCTAGTCATTAGATTAAATCAACCATGAAATAGCCTTGCATCAAATCGTGCATAAACTTACCAAATGCATTTAAACTTCACATCCAGGTATTTGTGAACTGTAACGCAAGGATCCCCGTAAACTCCATTACTTGCTCTGAGGACGCAGGTAGTTCTTCCGTCACAATTGGCCTTTGTCTTAGAAAGACTCGAAGAAGCTCTGCAGCTGGTTGTGCTTTTGTAATTGTGACGGCGACATTGAACACTATTAAGGCGTCCGTACATGGCCTGGTAAACTTGGATTTTCCTTCCGAGCGGACAAGAGATGGTCCGACTTTGAAATTCACAGACTGTTGCACTATGAGGCTGGGCTGTACTCCTAAAATCAAGCAAGAGTATTTTTGTAAATCTAAAGTAGGCCATTGCCTTTTGCGCATATTTTCATATCAAATAAAAAGCAAAAGAATTTCAATACGACAACATTGACCTTTTTTAGTTGATAAGGCAAAACACGCTTTCTATCTTCGTATGGTATTCGTAAGGTATTCCTGTTTTCAACAAACCACCATGACATAATGATATGCCTACGTACCATATCCTAACCTTCAAATACCTACGTACGAATGAATAATACTTGCTGAGAGCCTAAACTATCCCTTCCCGAAAGAGTGGACCAGTATGAAATACGACACAGAATCTCAGGTTTCATTGGATGAGTTTTCGTAAATTCTCCGCATCTCGTGCCGAAATTCTACTTTTACGTAAACGAAATAGTGAAATGGGAACCTACCCACAGCAATGATGTTTCACTTCAAGGTACTTGAAAGTGAATCTGCACGGATCCCCGAATAACCAGTTCTTTGCTGGAACTGCGCAGCTCTGCTTACTATTGCATCTAGCGCGCACATGGTGATCCGAGCTTCTCGCATGGCATTTTGTGCTCCAGTGAAACGACCAGAATCTTCTGCAGTAACTTTTTGTTTTTCGTCCGTACGAGGCTGACTTGATTCGGATTCGACTGCCAGACGGGCAACTGAGTTTCAGAGTTTTGTGCTCGCAGACTCTGGTAACGTATTCTGGAGAGCATGGTCCTGTCGGGTAAAGAGCGCATGTCATGAGGGATGGGTTGGAGAGTCTTTAGGTTGTTATAACGGGTGCATAGACTTACGGACAGAGGGGACACTAGGGGCACATGATGACCCCTAAAATTTTGCGAAAGACAGTGAAGTGCCCTTTTACTTCCAGAAAGTGTCCCTCAAGCTTTATGGAAAAAGTGCCCTTGGAGCGTTTTGCCATCCCTCCCCCAAGTATGAGTTGGTTTCTACGTACTGAAACGGATGAGTCTAAAACTCTAGATGTTTGCAGACAATCCATAAGACGAAACATTTTAGGAATAATTTCATATACAACACGAATTTTCCTTCCAGCTAAAATAAACTTTGGTCGTAATGAAACAATAACTTACAGGACCAAAAAACAAAGAGCTACTTTCTACTAGCAATTTACCCAAACGCGTATTTGAATGGAAAAGAAAAAATTCTTATCTTAATCCATCCTTTCCTAAAAAGTAATCTTTACATTTCATTTCAATAACTTTAATAACTTCTGATATCCTCCTACATCTACATGCTAGATTCTACATCTTACATCGGAATATTTGGCCTTCTACGAAGATGATATTTTTAAAGATATGCTGAAAATCTATGTTTGCATAAAAGTAAAGAAAACTTTTGTATCTCTCTACTTTTAGCTCATCCTAACTTTCTAGTATGTTATATTTACCAATGAATCTACACATATACCCAACGAAGAACGCAAAAGACCAAAGATTTGAAAAACATACTTGGGCATCTTTGCAAGTGACAAACTTTCTTCTCACTAGAAGGCCCGAGCACCGAGCAATCGCTTCCACCATGGGACGGCGAGGGGCTGTTGCATTGCCTGGTGCGATGTTGATGTCCATGGCCGCACGTAGCACTGCATTTTGTGTATGAAGTCCAAGAACCATAGCCACCATCCACTAGAATAGAAAGATAATATTCTATATCAAATAATGTAGATAGCAGTATAATGATATGTATATGGCCTAAACCAAACACAGCTTGAGCCTTTTAATATTATTTCCAATCCAATCTGCAAACATAGAATACTTTTCTAGGGTCTCTGGATGACTGTTCAGTGACTGCGAGGGAATATGCGACTTTTCCAGAGATTGGCAAAACTTACTTCGAATCATGCAACGTATGAAATGAGAATAAGGAAGATAATGGCTGCAGTCATATTAGGCGCTTCATTCCATTGCTTTTCTTACGAAACAACCGGATAAGGAACTGCTCATATGAGCAGCGCCTGCTTACTTAGTTTGAATATTTTCCAATGTTTTTTCATATGGAGAAACATTTTCCCAGACAGGTCAGCCAGCCTTCTTTTCGATACACACGTCGACAAAATTTGACAGTGGTAAAACCAAAATTAAAAGGAGTCGTCTCATCTTGCCAGGCTGAGCCGAGTGAATTCAGTTCAACTGTAAAATTTTCAGCTCTTGATAGCCGGATCTCACCGAACAAGAGGTGGGATCTGTGCGAACCAGGCTGGTACGCTTCTCATAAGAATGTGCCATGTTGATTTAAATGAGTCCTTATCATGGTGGAATCCGAGAGAAGCGGGCCATCACCGTCCACCAGACCGGCCCATCTCATATGAACAGAGCCTTAAACGTTCTTGCATGTGACAGCATTCTATCTTCACATCGTCTTTTCAAAAACTTACCAGGACACGGCTTCGAATTACAGGCTCTTGACTCCTTGTAACTCCCAACGCAAGGCGAGCCTCCATATCTCGGGATGGGACTGTTGCATTTCCTGGTTTTGTACTGCTTGCCAGGTCCACATTTTGACGAGCATTCGCCCCATGAAGACCAACTTGAAAGACCACCATCCACTGAAATAGACGCATCAATCCCATCAAAATGACGAATACAGTACAACGGAACGTTAGTCTTGTAAACGTAGAATCCTGATGACCTGTTAGTTCACTGAAATATGCTTGAGGCTGTTATGATTAGGGCTCAGGAACTCTAGAGAATTACTTCAACGTGCGAATTTCATCTTTAATAGTTAACAATATTTCTAATGATTTACACTTCCTTTCAAAAAAGGTTAAATCAACCCATGAGTCAATTCTTGTAGTATCGCATTTGTGCCTGTATTGAATACATTCCTCTAGATACCTTTTGTGACAAAACTCAGCAAGAAATCAGGGAACGAACTCTGAAATCATATCAATTTCTCAATGATATAGAAATGAAAAGTATTTTCGTATCAAATGAAAATGTCTGAGTTTAAAATACTTAGCTCTTGCTATTAAGACTTACTGAAAACTTTCTCTAACTTTTAACAATTACCTTACAAACTCTCATATCATTCACACGTTAGAGGTGGTAGTAGTGGCATTTGTTGTCATTACCTGGACAATGCTGGGTGTTGCAAGGCGTTGACCTCGTCGTGCTTCCTTTACAGCTTGAGCCTCCATTGGCCGGGTATGGGTTACTGCAGGTTCTCTTGCTGTAACGAATGCCACCTCCGCATGGCTTACTACAGTTGCCGTATGCTGACCATTGAGAGAAGCCTCCATCAACTGGAAAGAAATCAACCATGGTTTTCAAGATGAATGCCTTTGAATCGAATATCGTCTACTGGGAACAGGCTTTTTAACGAAGAAATTTGCACGAGAGTGGCTAATCGCTCTCGTCTTTTGGTTTATAAGATCTGGTGCTTGCTTTACCAGTGTGCTGGCGAGAGTGATCGCTCTCGTTAAGAGAAAAGGCCTTTGAGAAATAAAAAAATGAAAAACAAGAAAGCTAACAATAAATGAAATTTTCCAGATTTTTCTGGAGCCGGAAATATTTCTTAGTGAAATATTTTCAAGTGATTGGAAAACATGACTTTACCTCTCTCTCCTCCTTTCAATGAGAAAACTTTCACTTCGCAAAGCGTCAGGTAATCATTCACGCGTATTCTCACGTACACGTATCGACCAATCACTGGCTTGGAGCAATACAAGGTTTTCGTTTCTGCAGCTCTAAAGGCAGAACCAAAATAGCTGCATCTAGAATAGATTGAATAATACAAGGATTAATTCCCAACAATTCCTTCTGATGAACTCGCAGCAAAAGAGCTTTATTAGAATTTGCAACCAAGAAGAACAAATAACGCCTAATCAAAGAGATGTAGTGAAAACTAATTTTGGTAAGAAATCGTTTAATAAGATTTCTGCAAGGTAAGACTTTCAAAACAAAAGAAACTTTGGTTGGAGACTTAACGTGAATCAAAGTAGTTTTCTATTTTGCTTCAAATAGGAAGAAAGTTGAGAAATGCTGCGTGGACTTCATTGGAACAGAATTCTATTTTTCACCAAATGTATTCGTTATTGCATATCTCTTATTAGAAAGAAAGTCCTACGAGTATCAGGGTTAGCTTCTTCTTGATTTTTCTATTCTTTCCAATCTGATATCTTCATAGTTCTTAAAGGAGCTATGAACTGAAAAAACAATGAACTTAAAACGCCTAGAAAATAGTTTATGTTTGGTTCAAACAAGTGAAAGGGTGCCTGGTTTTGATTGGTTCTGGGTGTTTCTGTGGCTCAGTAAGTACGAAGAGTATGAAGTATTCCAACAGATCTTTAATAACTTACAACTGATTCGATTTTGGTGCATTGTCGACATTGCCAACCCAAACTTCGACTTGTCTCAGTCTCGAGGAACAACAATCTCCCCTGTTGGTTATGACCACCTTCCCAACACTGGCAGGACGGCCTAGGTCAACCCTCCACCAGGCACCCGTCTGTCGTAATGTATGCGTGCAAGAAGATTGGTGGTAGTTGGTATGTTTGTTCCCGTCTACTGCTCTGGATGATGAACCACTGTGACCGGTGGATGACTGCTTTGTGGGCTTGCCTCTTGCGAGGTTACCTGAAAATAGCAACAATTTTGAATGGCTTAGAGTGATTCAGAGAGGGGATTGGGGGAGCTGCAGCTCTCCCCCCTAAAAAGGAAAGTCTATACATATTGTGTGTAGCGATCGCTATTTATGTGTTGTGATCGCAAAATTTGATTCTGAAAATGGTCAACGCCCCCCCCCCCCCTTTCCAGAGCTTCTGGGTACGTCCCTGTTGATGGCTGAATGTTTCCTGAAAATTACAGAGTCCAGGGGCGTGAGATGGTACTAGGAAGTCGAGGAGCAAGTGGAAAATGGTTATCCTAAGGAATTTACTGGAGGTACACCCTGCTAAAAGGTTTCAAAAGCATGCTTTTCTGGAAATATTTGCTTAGAAAAAAATCTTCTTTGCTGTTATGATCTTTCCAACTGAAACTTAGCCAGAATAACTGACAAGGAGAAGTGCGGACTATTTCAAGATACAAAAGGACAATTTTAAGATACAAACTATTGATTCTCGCCGTGCTTGGCCCCCCGGCTCTTACACCACTGACAGTGCCTTCTAAAGTTAGCAGTTAAACAGATCCCTTGATTTTAAGGTGAAATGCTAAAATGC
This sequence comes from Pelagia noctiluca, assembly GCA_963924455.1. Classification (NCBI taxonomy): domain Eukaryota; kingdom Metazoa; phylum Cnidaria; class Scyphozoa; order Semaeostomeae; family Pelagiidae; genus Pelagia; species Pelagia noctiluca. The sequence goes on from OZ004325.1 coordinate 11,415,266, forward strand.
ATTTAAGAAAAGGACGAAATCTGCTTTTCTTTCTTTTGAGTTAGAAAGAATCATAAAAATCTAGTAAGACATTAGGTTTAAAACATTGCTGCAGGGCCCAGTGTGGTGGGCACATTGGGTTTCTTGAAATTCCCAGTGATTGCCACTTTAGAGCTTTTGGCTATAGACATGCCTCTTCCCCTATCACTCGTTATTCTTAGGTGTTGGAATGATAACAAAATAAAACCTACTGGTATCAGCCTTGTAAACTTCCACCTCACAGAGTGTTAGCCACTCTCTTACTCGCAGTGTGACGTAAACGTATCTTCCAGTGACTGGGGCTGTGCAGTACAGTGTTCTGGTCTCGCCAGCTTTAAAAGCCTTTGGATAGTGAACGCACCTAGAAATCAAAGAAAAGGTCGTGAGCTATCTCTTCAACGAGAAGCTTAATACAATATTTGAACTGATAGTATCCACTTATCGTGACAAGCCTCTGATACTCAGTAGAGCAATGGTAATACATTGGGACTTATGAAGGCTATTTCTGATGCAATATCAGTCATGATAGTCACAACTTATGATGACAAGCCTTTGATATTAAGCAGGGCATCGTTTCATAAGCGATCTGTCTCCCATCTTTGAGCAATGAGAAATGTGGTTTCTTCCCTTTTTATTGGAAGTTTTCAGAAAAATAAAATTGCTATAAAAAAACGGAATTTTAACGGAGAACTAAGAATTGGAACCGCATAAGATGGTCAATCTCATTTATCAATCTACCAACAGAGGTACCGTGGTAATCAAGTCTACCTGTTACCCTGGGTTTGAATCTTACACGGGTCATTCCAATTCACCAAAATCGTTTCCATCACTTACAGTTTATTTACTTTTGGGTTGTTATCAACATTTCCAACTCGAACTTCGATATCTCTGAGACGACTCGAACAGCAATCAGCTCGGTTTGTGATTTTGACCCTTCCAACCGACACAGCAGAGCCAAGATCCACACGCCACCAGGGAGACTGGGTTCTGTGGGTATGGGTGCACGAGTCATGGTTGTACTGCGCAGCACTGTTACCATCCACTGCGCGGCTGGAAATCCCAGACCAGCCAGTGGAGGACTGTTTTGTAGGTTTGCCGCGAGCAACATTTTCTATGAAGAAATAAATGCAAGATAGTTGGCAAGAAAAATATGGAAAATTAGTTACGGTATATTCTCTACCCTGGGGGGCTTCCTAAAATCTAGCCCTTCTAGGGGGGCTTATCAAAGACGGTAGTACAACTTATGTAAAGAGACGTTATCAGCAGTATATCTACGTGAGTCTCTGATGACATAATAGATCATGAAATCCCCGTCTTTATACATTTTTCTTCGTCGAAATTTTAGGTGGGGCTTAATTGATGGGGGGGGGGGGCTAAATAAAGAATTTATGGTATTTATCACGGTTCTGTTGGTCTTCGGATTGGGAGATCTGACCTAGAACATTACGATTGATTTCTCGCCTGAAACTGAAAACTTACCAGCATCAGGAGAGAATACTTCAACTTCGCAGAGAGTCAGCCATTCTTTAACTCGTAGAGCAATGTAAACATATCTGCCAGTCATCGGGAAAGTACAGGCGAGCTTTCGGGATTCGCCAGCTCTAAATGCGTGCTTGTAAAAGGCACAGCTGCAAAAGATAAATGTGGTTTATTGAACACTCTTTTTTTTATAACAACCGTTCATAAGAAACTGTGAGACTTTAAAACTAAAGAAACTGTGAGATTTTCAAAACCAAAGAAACTTTTGTAGGAAATTTTAGACGATCAAATAAACTATAATTTTACTAGAAACGATAATAAAAATATCCAATCCACTTTATTGCATTTGCACCGAACAGAATGGCATCGGTTCTCTTTGTCCCCAAGTGTACGCCCTTTTTGCTTTTCAAATATGTCTCTATAGAACGTATTATTATCGCATGTTCTAGCTTGCGAAAGATAAATCTTCATGAGTGGTCTAAAACAATTTTGACATACCCCACCCAGGTCTCGAGCCTGGGACCTTGCAAAAAATAGACCAGCGCACTAGCTCAATGCCTTAAACAGCTGTTTAGAGCATTATATGTTAAGAGAATGGATTTGGCCTATGCAGGTAAGGGGTATATCAAAATTGTGCTAGACCAGTAATGAGAAGATATTGATATATTTCAAAACTTGAGTATATTCTGGTAAAACAACGAACGTCCTCGATTTTCTCAAAGAAACTTTCCTTGGAGCACTTAGCTGCAGCTGAAACTAAAAAAAACAAGAAAAAGACTACTCACATGGGATTTCCTTTGGGACTGTCCACATCTCCGACTCTAACCTCTACTTGCCTCAGTCTATTCGAACAGCAATCAGCCCTGTTCAAGATCTTGACATTGCCAATTACATGACTCGCACCTAAATCTACTCTCCACCACGGGACATCGTCTCTTTGGGTATGCGTACACGATCCAGCATGGTATCTTCCATTTTTGATGCCGTCCACGGCTTTCGATGCCGGGCCAGACCAGCCTGTGGAGGATTGTTTGGTTGCCTTGCCTCTTGCCAAATTTCCTGGTTGCAAGAAAGAAAGATGGATGTTATTTCAGATTACATGGTGGTATTTATGACATTCAGATATTGATTGGTATAGGTATAGTCTGTCCAATGAGTGCAGAAGCACCAAACTCTGAGTTGCAGACAAACATGTTTCGAGTGTCACTTCTTCTAACATTCAGATAATAAATTCTGAAAATTGTCGATTTTCAAAAGAATCATCTAACCAGAAAACAGTTCATGAAATTGTCTCCACTGCTTCTTTCTCAACTAGAAAACCTATATGCTTCCTGCTGTTGATACGCTAAGGGGACCGTAAATCATCTCACAAGGGAAGCTACGATTACGAAGGGGCGGAATATCGTCTGGTACAAGGTGTCTACTGCAGGTGAGATGACACACCACCCCCTAGAAAGCGTATCAATCGCATGCTAGCATCATGTCATCCCTGGTAAGCTAATCCACCTGCTTGTAAGATGATGAACTGTTTCTGACATGCACTCTAAGGCAAGCAATAGGTATTTAGATCAATTAGAAGAACATCATCTGTGTTAAATATCTGTTGCAAAATAGAACAGAAAAGGTAACTCTAGTTCAAAGATGTTGCCATGATTTGCCAATCAGGGCAGCAAGGTTCCCTAACAAAGGGGCTAGACAATAATAGCAAAATATTACATTAGGTGAACATCGTACACAAATATGCATTCATCTGAAAATAGAGTCCTAAAATTATCAAATCTATCAATCCTTATCATGAAAAGGGAGACATTTAAGAAAGGTTTCGTTTTGGACATCTATTATAGACCTAGAGAAGGTAGAATTTCCTCTGCCTATATCCTGTGCATCAAGACGTCCTACAAAAACCATTTCTAAATATTTTTGACAGAAATTTCCCTAACAGATCTTTATTTTATCCCTGACAGGGTGGGGAACATACCCCGACAAGGGGGGTATAGCCCTATTTCCATTCCTCTGGTGACATCCTTGCTTTGGTATAAGGAAAATAGTGCACACATGAAAACAAGCCTACGTAAAGCGAGTATGACGTACCTTTGCAATGCTCGGCAATACATGCCAGTGCTTGCCGTGTATCCCCAACACATGGCTCACCCCCGTTCGCTGCAGGTGGGTTGTTACACTGTCTGGTTCGATACTTGAAGCCGCTACCACAAGAAGCACTGCAACTGCCATAGCTGGACCACGCTGAAAATCCTCCATCAACTAAGGACAAATAATTAAAGATATTAAAGTCTTAAGGTTGCATCAACAAAATTACTAAAAAGCATTTGATAACAAACAGGATTTGGAAAATTAGGCAATATAATTTGGGTGAATTAAAATGAACCAAGCAAAACTGGGATCCATACTCTCTGACTTATCTTTTCGATCCTCTCCACCAATCAGATATCGGAGCACTCAGGTATATAATTACAGAATTACTCCAGTGCCCTAAATGCCCATGGTCTTGACGCGTAGAGTCAAAGGTCGTGGCCCGTTCCAGTCCTACTCCGGTAATTGAATCCCGATCGAAAATTATTGTTTATTTTGGTAAGACTGAATAAAAATTGGATTCTGTAGTGATGCAATGGCATAAAACAAGCTTCAAGCTAAAAAAGATCAGAAGTCATCTTGAAGAATCACAGAGGAGGGGTACATTGTATAGTACAGCGATGTGCTGTTCATGTAGGTGGGTTTTTCATAGAATCTCTAAGCGTAGAAGCATGATTCTTTTGTCTAATTGATCCCTTTTCGAGGTGTACTTCAAAACATAGCCCTAAAATCAAATCTGTAAAAATTATCCTCAACCATTCATGCTATTATGCACACGCCCGAGAGTGAAGAATTTTTTCTCCAACCCTCTCCAAAAAGCATCTTTTTGATAAGCCCCCCCTCTAGAGCCCTGAAAATTGAATAAGCCCCTCGGGGCTTCATAGACATTTTGCGGTATTCCAAATGATAGAAGAGCAATTATAGCAAATTGATTGATTTCAAACAGCATTATCACTACCTACCTGGGCATGGTTGCACGTTGCAGGCTCGTTTATCTGTGTCTGGACCAATCACAGAACAATCCATTCCACCCAGCTGTGGACGGGGGTTGTCACATTCTCGTTTGTATTCTTGTTCTCCTCCTCCGCACGGCTTTGAGCAATTGCCAGAAGGCTTCCAATCACTGTATCCACCATCAACTGAATTGGGAAAAAATATGAGCAATCAGTAACTAAACAAACAACAAAGAGCGTGGTTGTTATTTGTAATGTTATGTTTTATGCAGAATATTTGAGATTTAACAAGACAGTGAAAAGTGATGCTAAGACATAAGTTTGTACTAATTATGCTCAGTAGTCAAATAAATTTAACATATTTAAGTCAATATATTTCTTTGATAGTATCCTACATTGGATTTTGAAGATTTTTATCTGGCCTAAAGTCTACTTCCCATCCAAGCGGTTGATGCATAGTTTTTGAGGGTGTCAATAAACATCGCTACTCTTCAACATGAATTTTTGGGATAGTTTTCAATGGGGCACGAAAAACTGATTATTCCAATTGCCCCCAAGTTGCATCCCCTCTATCCACTACTGAGCTGTCGAAGTAAGTATAGTGAGCATTGGAGAAATGTTGCAAACGGGTGCACTTTTTCTAGTAAACGCAATAATCGTTTCGATTTGAAAGTTGGACATACCTGGGCACGGGCAAGCACCAAGGTCACATTCACTAGATTCCTTGTAAAGTCCTTGGCAGTCTCTACCCCCGTTTGAGGGTGGAGGGTTGGTACATGACCTACTTCTTTGCTTCAAACCCTTTCCACATGTGACGCTGCAAGCTCCAAATTCCGACCATGATGTAAAACCACCGTCAACTGAGTGAGATAAAAAACGGTTCTAGTGCTCATGCGTTAGAAGTGTATGAAGTAAGATAAAAAACAGATTCATTCCCCCACAGTTCAAAATGTTTTTATTTTCATACAATTTTGTAAGTTCACCCTTCGTTCTCAAAATAACTTGGTAATTATGATCTATATTTGAGATATTTCGCATAAAACGAAGCATAGTTTTGGCCGAATGTGTTTCTTACTTCCTGCTGATAGCTAGTATCTATCACTAACCACAATTCTGCCAACGAAGAAAGGTCGAGACTAACCCTAGCCTACTGACCAACTTTACTGTATTAAGATTCACTGTAGCTGGTTTGAAGATCTTTCAAGTAGTTTTTATTTGAAGAGCCACAAATTTTAATATCTATAAGCGAATTCAGCGTAAGTTGTATCATTGAAAATCAAAGGTCCGTAACGTCGAGTTAAAGTTGTATCAAAACTTGATTACTCTCAGTAGCCCGATCGAGGGAAAGGGGTGCTGGATTTTGTTGAATAGCAATTTGTGGGGGTTGTAATTAGCAAAGAGTGTGAATAATGATCGGGGGCTCCAATTACTGGACGGGTGTAAATCATTATTGGATAGAACTGATTGTGCTGATCCTCGATAGTTGTTTGGGTTTGACGTTTCTTGCTTTTTGGAATAAGTAGATTTTGGATGAAAATTTCTTCAAAGATTACTTAACAGTTTATATTTCATAACAATAGGTCTGCATCGTTTAGGCATGGAAGCTTCCAGTCATCTGAGGATTTCTCACAAATAAACGCATAAAGCTTCAACTCTAAGGTTCAATCAACGATGAATCAAATAGCCTTGTAAAAATGAAAATATTACCGGGGCATGCTTCAGGATTGCATGCTGTGGTTTCAATGAGTGTTCCAACGCAATCAAGACCACCATATGCTGGTGCAGGGCTCGAGCATGACCTTGTCCTGTTGGATATTCCTCCTCCGCAGCTCTTACTGCAGGCACCGAAAATTGACCACTCTGATAAACCGCCGTCGACTGAAAGAGATCAATCATGAATATGTAAGAGACTGAATTAAGAACTAAGTTGTTTTGCAAAAGCATGGCCAGAAAATTGAACAGGACTGTTGATATATGCGAACGGAAAGATTTTTAACTAGTTAGCTGGGGTGTGGTTTTCTGTTTTTATGTTAACAACATCTATTCTGAGTTAGAAAATAACACGTGTAAATAGCACTGAAGTTGGAAGAATTCCGGAAAGCTTTTGAATTTTATAGTCTTTGTCAATAAATGTTTTTTTATCCATTGACGAATGGCAAATATCTAAACTGCAAACTGCTCTCAAGTGAAGGTATTTCAAAATATCAGGAAATTTCAATGCCTATTCCCTGTGTTGTGACTTGCAGCTCAATATCCGATGATCAATGCATTGGAAGGTAAGGTAGGTATCTATTAACTTTGTAGCTTTAAAGTGTATTCATGAATGAAAAAAAAACCAAAAAAACCAAACACAAATTGTTGGAAAAAGTACCAGGACAAGCTTGCGTTCCACATTCCGAATATTCCCTTGCTTTTCCCAGCGATGAGCAATTCTTCCCCTTTCCTTCTGGAACGGGATTATTGCATGCTCTATTCCTCGTCATCACCCCTCCTCCGCACTCTACGGAGCAGCCGGACCACGTGCTCCACTGACTATAACCACCATCCACAGCTAGAAAAAGAATAAATAAATTTCAATTGACTGGCCTTTGGCAGGGATACGCTAATCTGTACATCTTCTTCCTTTCCTCGATAAAAACCAAACAACGTTTCCTAACGACTCACAGCGGCCATTGGACATGCAACAAAAGCTTGCTGTATTAGCCTAGCTTTAATTGAAAACGAGGCAAAGTCTGCATGGTTTTGTTTAATGCTGTTATGGGCTCTGCAATGCTGTGATGGAATAACAAGGAATGTCACAATACCAAGGAAAGTCTATCGCTATCAACAACAAGGAACTAACTTTTTTCTTCATCTGAAATGAGTTTGTAAATATAGTCAGAATTAGCTTCTCCGCCGCATTCCGCTTCATTTGTGTCGTTGCACTTGCCATACGTCATACTCTGAAAACATGCATCTGACGCATGGTTTTTATCAACAGTCACTGCATTGCCGCCGTAGCATTCACCATAGAATCGAATGCCAAAGTATGCAAAGTTCTGTTTCTTCGCTTCTGCTGCGCAGCGACATGCAAGACTGAAACAAAGATTGAGAACAAGTTTTACATCATTCTAAGCATATTGCTACAGATTACCATGGGCTGCAGAGCCGGGGGTGGGGGCAGAGGGGGCTTGGCTTAACCACCTAATAAAACCCAGGAGACAAGATCATGGCCGTGGTCAATAGTCTTTTATTAGCCCCCCTCTAATCTAAAATAGGCTCCATGGCCCATGACATAAACATATTGCAAGAACAAGTAGGCCATCATTAGAAAGGGAACGGATAGATAAACTTGGTTGGTGGGTAATAGAGATGAAGGAAAATGCTTCAGAAGATTGTTCAGAGAATGACTAGCAACTCGAAGACAGGTAGAAAGATAGGAAATAATCCGATGTGAGATCAAATGCCCGTGATGATTAGGACTGGTAACTAGTCTAGGGGTTTCAAGGGTACCAAGACAAGGGGGTCTGGTGCAAAAAAACTAATGCCTTGCTGTTAAAGCACCTTTACAGGGTATAGGCTAAAGTCAAATGCACAGAGTGAAAAAGCAAAATTCATTTCACATGTGTGATATGGCAGCAGGCATAATCACTTCACGCGTGTGATCCAGCACACGATGAATCTCACGAGCCAGCTCACCTGTGCAGGTACTCGACAATTTCATGCCACACGACTTCGTATCCGGTGTCTTTGCCAGCTCTTTTATCGCGATCGTTCACTAGTGGTGTGTTGACGATGCTCTTCTGGTTAAAACAACCAATCTTATTGTAAGTTCTCTCACAGGTCACGTGAGGTTTGCCTGGCGAAGAAAAGAGAACAAATATCATTCATTATTAATAGGTTAATGAGTCAAGTTATGAAAAGGCTATATTGTTAACATGTCTATGAAAAGTTAGGTTAATGAAAAGTCAGGTTATGGAAGAGCTACATCTTGAAAAGGCTTTATTATCAACAGGTTCATGAGTTAGGTTTTCAAAGGGCTCCATTAGAAGGGTTCAGATTAATGAAAAGTTAGGTTATGAAAAGGCTAATGTCATCCGAAGGCAACATCTTGAAAATGCTATACCATCAACAGGTTAATGAGTCAGGTTATTAAAAGGCTACATCATGAAAAGGCTACAAAGTTCACAGATTAATGAAAAGTTTGGTTAAGAAATTTTAAAGGCTTCCTTATAATAAGTGAGGTTATGAAAAGGCTATGTTCTGATTAAAAGGTACGTTTTGAAAAGGCTAGGTTATTAACAGGTTGATGAAAAGTTAGGTTGATGAAAAGAGTAACTTATAATTCAAAGACTTATAAATAAATAATTTAAATATCAAAAATTCTAATCAAGGATAAAGTGGTTTTGGAAAAGTGCAAAAGTATATACAGGTTATGAACTAAAAGTATTGTTAGACTATATTGATGTCCCAAAAATATCAGAATAGCCTCGACTATTTTTTGGCACCTAAAATATCATATTGGGTAAATCTAACACCCAAAAATATAATTTTTGGCAAAACTCTTACCCAAAAATATCGGACTGACACCCCGTATGTCAATGTACCGAGTGCCCCCCTGGGGTTATTTCGAACTCGCTTCTCAATTTTTCTTCACGCCAACAGCAAACTTGTCGACCAAGTTGCTCAGTTCAATTATGGATTTAAGTTTTTCTCCAATTTTCGGCTTCCTAATTGACTGATAAACCTGGTACCTTTTGATAAACTATTACTAGCTAAAACCGATACCTGTTTAGTGATTTTTAGTTTTTCAATCGTGGTTTTCAGAAACAAACCATCTTTTTCATGGTAAATTCACTGTTTTTACTTATGGAGCTCCAATTTTGGTCGAAGAAAACCTCGACTCACTTCGACTCCTCTTATCTCGAAACCTCGTTCTGTGGAACAATGTTTCATTTCCAGTGAGAGTTCGAGATAGCCAGAACGTGAAAACTTTGGAATCCGAATCAAGAGAAAAATGAATTTGGAGATAACAAGAAGCACACCAAAAATAGGGAGATAAATGATAAGCAGCAAAACAAGGCGATATTCTCTGAGTAAAATTTGCACGGTACCTTCAACTATGGAAGCTACCATAGCAAGAAGAGCAACCCACAAGAGATTCATCTTGCTGTCTTCTTCTGCGATATCTAAAATACCAAAAACGTCAAACGAGCATCTAGCTTTTAACAACTATCCACATATAAAATAACTGATTCCTTTTTCCACCGTGGACATCTACAAGGTCAGGGAATCGACACCAAAAACGAAACTATCGAAAAAAACAATAACTACACTTCTTAAATTCTTTAAAACAGACACATCTGTTAAAAGCGAACACATCTTAAAACCAGACCCATCTAGAGAGATGACACATCTTCACAATAGACACATCTAGAAAAGAACAACTTAACAAAGGACACATCTACGAAACAGACACACTTTAACACAAGATACATTTAAAAAACCGGACACATTGTAGCGACAGACACGCCTGAAAAACTGGCACATCTTTACAACGGAAACTTCTTAACATGCGACACATCGAAAGAACGGAAACTTCTTAACATTAGACACATCGAAAGAACGGAAACTTCTTAACATGCGACACATCTAAAGATAGGACACTTCTTAACATGCGACACATCTAAAGATAGGACACATCTTAACATGCGACATATCTAAAGATAGGACACTTTTTAACATGCGACACATCTAAAGATAGGAAACATCTTAACATGCGACACACCGAAAGAACGGAAACTTCTTAACATGCGATACATCTAAAGAACGGACACTTCTTAACATATGACACATCTAAAGATAGGACACATCTTAACATGCGACACACCGAAAGAACGGAAACTTCTTAACATGCGATACATCTAAAGAACGGACACTTCTTAACATATGACACATCTAAAGATAGGACACTTCTTAAAATATGACACATCTAAAGATAGGACACTTCTTAACATATGACACATCTAAAGATAGGACACTTCTTAACATATGACACATCTAAAGATAGGACACTTCTTAACATATGACACATCTAAAGATAGGACACTTCTTAACATATGACACATCTAAAGAACGGACACTTCTTAACATGCGACACATCGAAAGAACGGAAACTTCTTAACATGCGATACATCTAAAGAACAGACACTTCTTAACATGCGACACATCTAAAGAATGGACACTTCTTAACATTAGACACATCTAAAGAACAGACACTTCTTAGCATACGACACATCTAAAGAACGGACACTTCTTAACATGCGACACATCGAAAGAACGGACACTTCTTAACACGCGATACATCTAAAGAACAGACACTTCTTAACATGCGACACATCTAAAGAATGGACACTTCTTAACATTAGACACATCTAAAGAACAGACACTTCTTAGCATACGACACATCTAAAGATAGGACACTTCTTAACATGCGACACATCTAAAAGGCGGACAACACACCTTAAAACCCACAAATTTTATCACCAGACATATCTAAAAACCAGACACATTATAGCAACAGATACAGCTGAGAATTTGAGAACAGACACATCTCAACACTAGACATATCTAAAGGCGGACACATCTCAACACTAGAAACATCTAAAGAGCGGACATTTCAAAAAGATACACTTCAACAAGACACATTTAAAAACGCATCTAAAAAAACGAACAAATGTTAAAAAGGATACCAGAGGCACACCTAAAGGAAGGGAACATCCCTAAAACAGACACATCTAACAAGCAACACACAAAAAGTAGTGTAAGTTTAATAAGAATGGTAAAAATTGAAAAATGCCAATCTGCCGAATTTCATTTACGGTATACGTAATTATGCACTAAAATGTATGAAAGCACTAAAGAAGATCCAGAAGTCCATACAAAAATCTTCTGAAAATCGATGAAAAGAAAACGCCCAAGATTGCATAAAGCTTTTGAGAAAAATGATAAAAAATCTCCTTACCTCTTTCCTGCGAGTGTGATCCACCCAATGATTTGACAGGCGAAGGGCGCATTAAATATCCTTCCAATATTTCGACTAACAATACGTCAATCTTCTTTCTTTGCTCCGAAAAGCAGCTGTGATAACATGTTTATATTCCCATCCACACAACGACTTTGAGTTTCTTGTGATTGCAGAATTGCTTGGCCTCACGCCGATGACTTTTATTGAACAGGGTCAGCAGTTTCTACAAAAGCGAAAGGAACAACGGCAGAAAGTATAAACTTTATTGCAAAGGTATCAAAGAGTTTTTAATGACAAAAATTTATGATTAAAAACAAAATAATTGGCGGTAAAATTCTATTTGAGCAGCATTGAGAGGGATTCAGAAAATAAATTAAAAGCAAACAGCAGTGATTTCCCATTAGACATTGAGTTTGGCAAAACGTCAAGAACCTTTTTACCCGTCCTTTCTCAAGGACCGCGTGCACCGAAATACTAGCACCGACTGTCAAATTGCACTCTCCTTCTCAAGGGATACATTGTGCTCCTGAGATGTACTTGAATTGAAAATCACTCCTAAAGCTTAAAACGTCAAAAATTCTTATTAATTGAGATTTGTGAGAATGAACAACCTCTAGACTACCAATCTAGATGTTGAGTTCGATTCCAACTCGGATCCTACTCGGGTCCTCCTCGAACCCCAATTTCTAGAATACCAAATTAGAAGTCATTTTCACAAATCATCTCGATTGATTTTCCAAATCTTGCTTTTTTTCAATTTAAGTGAAACCAATAAAATACACATCAGTTTTATTTTGCTATCGATAAAAAACGTAAGTGTCTTTATAATAAATATTAACAACTTTAAAACCCTTAAAATATACATTTTCTAATGTTAGTTACAAGTGATGTCTTTGATCAAAATAGATGCGAACAATTAATGTTAGAAAAATATGGATAATCGATAATCTTTACGTCAATAGAGCGTCATAGAAGGAAAAAGCCTAAAAGGAAGATGACAGCCCCCTTTTACTCACTAATACCTTCTCGTACCTCAGACACAGGGCGTACAGCAAACCGTATTTCTGATATTTCCACTAAAGGATTAGTTTTGAACTAGCCAGCCCACAGACACATAGTTTGTTCTCTGCACAGGCCATGTTTGAGCCTAGTAAAAAAGTACACTAAAGGAGGTCCCTTGTAAAACAGCATCAATTGTTGGGTCGTTACATTAGACGAATTGAATTTGTCATTAGAAAGAGGGTACATCGAATTTCCCTGCAAGTGAGAGAGTCATGTTGGATTAAGGGCTAGCAAGGGAGGTCGTTATAAAACTGCCCTTGACCTCCTTAACTTTCCCTTTACCCACATGTACCTCTTTTCACATTCGACATCATAGCCTTAATCAACCTAATAATAGAGTGTGTGGAAGGGGGTCCAATTCATCTTCCTACTTAGACATTTTAGCGTTGATATATTATAAAGAAATAATCTTACCCCAAAAGCGTATCACATGCAAAGCCATGATACTTTAGATACTCAAGCAAAATGATAGGATGCATACCAACTTAGTCTGATAATAACTCCTTAAGTAGAGGATAAAGCATTTCGTCTTTGCTTTCCTTTTCAATGTCCTATGGCCTGCACGAGTTTGCAACAACTTTTGTCGACAATGTTTTGGGACAATATTTTGGGACGAGCCAAACGACTTAAAATCAGTGATTGTTGCCTTGGATGCAAACATTTTTGTCTTCATTTCTGGAATTTCCATATTGGGTAAGCAAAAATATTTTATCCAAAATTCGGCTCTCTAAACAAAATTTCAAATATTTGTCAAGCAATATTTTGTTTTTAGCCAGGGTTTTATAGACGGATTTTGTCTTGAGCATTTACAGCAGCAGCACAGCTATGCATAGTTGAGTACACATTATAGTATCTTCTAAGTACTCTTACACTTAATTAGTTCTTATATGTAAGTATAAGTGAGCTAGGCTGGACAACCACATCAGCAATAGCACGACAGCAAGGCTGCATCGATGTATGATATGGTCATGCGCAGCTTTAAATAACTAACTACCACGCAAACAACTAATTAACAGCGTTAGCTTTTTCCTTTTGTTTTTTCGTTATTTGTGACTGGAGCGATTTTATCTTTTTCATCAAGTTTTCTCTCTGAGACGTTGTGTTGAGAAGCTGTTGTTTTCGCCTCTCTATCAGTTCTTTGTTTGCTTTGTTCTTCTCCAGCCTCTCTATGCTGGAAGCTAACTCGGCTCCAGTCTTCAAAACAGAGGTGAGTTCAGCGTTGAGATTGTCGGAACGTCCTTGAAGCTCGTTGATCTGGCTGGCGAGTAGGTCGTTCGGAGTGAGTAAGGCTGGTTTTAATGATGAAATACGACGCAGCCTGGAAAACCAATCATCTTCATTTGTATAAGAATACCCAAATTATGTGAAATACTTAAAACTTTTTATGTGAAAACGGAGCAGAACATTAGTGTAATCAAAAGTCTAATTCAAAGCTCTTGATTGTGGCTTTGATTCAAGGTTACATCATCTAATCATATGGGGCGGCTTGTATTCAAGGGATTTTAATAGATAAAGTAATTTAGCATCATATTTACAACTGATGGATAGAGCATGAATAAGTTGTGCAAATCTAATCAGCAGCAGTTGCAACTAACCTTACTGTTTTGGTAGTTAGCAGTGAAAGGGTTCAAGTACTGTGATAACAGTTAAAAACCTACTCTCCTTCGCGAGGTTTCTTGAGAAGAATACCAGAAAAAGAAAAAAGAGAAAGAGAAAAAGAAACTTTCCTTTCTCCCTGTCTTCGCTTCGCTAATTTACGGAGCACGGAATCATGGACCGCAAGAATACGGAAATAGGAAGGTTAAGAGTATGGAACAAATATGGAAACCTTGCGAAGGAGAGTAGTTAAACCAATGGAACTTTTCAAACTCCTTCCCATTATTCGAATTCCCTGTTTACAATTACATGAAAGCTTTCCAGCCCTATGACTGTTTATTCGGTACCGGAGAGAAATTGCCCCTGAAAAATATTCAAATAAGTGCTTGCAAAATGTATCTACAGCAAGAGTTTAGACCATACACTCCTCTGCAGTTTGACAAGAATTCAATATAAAAGCCTTTTAAGCTAAGATGAAATATGCAATTTCCTATATGCAGGTATTTGCATTTATTACAAGTTCACGTCCAAAAGATGAAGACAAAGACTTACGGTTGTTTTGGAATGGGTTGTAGTGTTTTCCCACTTAATTCTTTCAGCCTTTTTTCTGCAAACTTATTCTCGTCTTCTGTTACTCCTACTCCCGCAGTGTTGCGAAGGTAAGCCCGAAGCTTTCCGTTGTCGATGAATTTGTTGCTCTTCGAGATTCGTTGCACGATAGCCTGTGAGAATAAATCACATTCATGAATGAAGTCAGGAAGGAATGGAAGGAAAGATTCTAACCCTTGGCATCCCTCGATGCAGTGCACTGTCTTAGACTTCGCTAAAGCAATGAAGCAAAGAGAAAGGAGGATGGGGGTAGCACCTATCAAAAACAACATAAAATGAAATGAAAACGGACATTTGGCGATAATACCCAAATGCAAAGGTTTGGTGGGACAAAGCTCTATACATCTCTACCCTTGGAACAAAGTTGCCAGGTCTCATTCCCCAACACACCCTACATCTAGTTTATCAGGACTATGTCTTTACTTCCTTAATTAGCGTTAATCATGTAATCTCATTTAATGTATGTTAATGTATGTGTCATATCTATTGATCAGTCAGTTTCATACTCCGCACCATACTCTTCGAAATACGCTTTGGCTTACTCATACATGTTGCATTTTTTTATATTTACTCGGATTCGATAACACTAGAAAAGTACCATTTTGCTTTCTGCTCGCTCACACACAACTGATTAGTAAATTAACATAACAATATATTACAAGCAAGAGGTCTGGTTACTCATATATATATAACTGCAAACACTGTTACATGACGCTCTGGAACGCAGAGTATATGCATCTCGTGAAACCCTTTGGCTTTGTGCCTGTTAGAATAAACCCAAATGTCTGGCAGTAAATGAAGGGCATCAAACATGAATCTGATATTGCATGTCTGCAAAGTTACCTCGTTAGAAACGTCTTTCTCCAACGGTTGATTGACTTTGATGCTGAAAAGTTCTTCAACTACGTTCAACCTCTGCGCCGTGTTTTCGGTGTGCCTGAATGCATTGTGCAGTGGGTTTTGCGATGCAGCCTCAGCACCCGACCCCCTGGTCAACTGGTGAGCTGTTGGGGTGTTGCGAGATCGACCAAAGAACATATCTTGGCAGCAGATTCTGAGTGCCTGCAATCCAAGAAGTTTATTTCATTCATATCCAACATTTTCCTATTCTATTATTTTGACACGAAAAAACATTCAGTTTACATAATTACAATACACAAATAACAAAAATATTGATTTGAATCACTAATTCATAGATAGTAGACCTTTTCCCCGTTACGGCTACCATTTTAATAATTCCATCTGATTTCAATGTACTTTGTCATTATAATCTTACAATTTTTTCAAAAAGGCTAAGTGTAAGCTCCAATGTAGGATCTCTGCAAGTAGGGTCTGTATAATTCATTTAGATATGGGAAGCCTAATAATACACTAGCCTATCGAAATTACTTCATCGATAAATTCAAAATGGCAGCACAGCTCCTTGCTCCCATTTTGACCATCACTAAACTTCCAAGTCATATATGATTTTTACGTCAAGCTATTATTGCTTATTGATATCAAATTTGGCGTCAGCAAAATTATCAACATTTTCCCAAAAAACTATGTATCTGTGAGCTGTCTGACAAAAGTTATGGCAATTTTAGTTTTGGCCTAGCAATCATAGTTTTGAAGCTGTGCCACCATTATGAATCTACCTATGCAATAATTTTGATAGGCTAGTGTAGTACCTTTGTCAACGGACGTATTATAGCAGCAACTACATCTTTCAATTAAACTTTTGGACGGTTCATTCAAGGACTTTGGAAAACAACAGCATACCCCCTTTTCTTAGTTTTTTTTAAGTTTTTGTCTAACTATTTCCAGTGATGATTTATTTGTTTCTTTGTTTCTAAACATATATTGGACAAAAGCAATATTTGATATTCATAAAGTAAGGCTCCAGTCGACATGCATAGCACTTGAAGCAACGTAATAACTGCAATATTGTGAGTCATTCACCAGTAGTTTTCTCGACGACTTTATGTAAAATGCACGAATTAGGCACGAATGGTATTATGGGTAACATTTCAACTGAGTGATGACGGGGCAGTGATGACAAGATTGGATGTTTTAGTGTTCTAGTTATTAAGTTATTATATCTTGCTGTATCATTTTATTGTAGTTGTGTTTATGAGAAGTGAATAAATATGTGTCTTGTTTTGAATTCACCTTATGATAGCAACAATAGTTAATTAAACATACCTTGTAGAATTCTCGTAAAAACAGCGGATTATTATCATCAATAAGGTCATCAACTTTGATATGCGCCATGCAGTGCAAGACAACAACTATGAAATCTCCAATACTCTCCATCCTTTCTTGTCTGATAAACAAAATCCTTCTCGAGTGCTCAAAGAAAAACGAATTCCTGAAAGCGTTTTTCGTGTAGTTGTTTGGTGGAAGGCTTGATGCTAAAAGCAAGGTTATTTGAGGAGCTCCTAGGCTTTGTTGGAGTAGCTGAGTGACGAAAACACCGAATCGATAGACCACGAAGTGTGTTGGGCTTAGTTCGTTGATGTCCACTGGGATCAATTCGCCTTTGCACATCCATTGCGCATCCTAAAAACAAGAGATGGGAGGCTTGAGGTCACAAAGTTTCGAACATATCAGGAAATTCAAGTTACCAATAGATCACAATGCATACAATATATTGGAGAGCCATCAGTTACGAAGGTTTGGAACATACTGGGATGTGCAAAGTCCAACCAAAAGCCATAAGTTAACATATACCATAAGGTGTGCAACATATTTGGGAGCCTAAGGGGAGCAAACATCTTGATATAGAGAGAAGCAAAAGAGTTACGAAGCTTCACAAGGTTCGGAACATATTGGGATGTCGAAAGCGAAGGAACAACCTCGGTACCATATTCCTGAAGATGTAGAACATATAGAGTAACCAAAAGTGAAGTAAACACTATAGCTATATTGCATTAATGAATGATTTATTCATCCATAACAATTTGTTCTTAAGAGACTCGAAATTCACAGAGAATTTGAAAATATATAAGCAGATGTAGGATCATAGATGCCCGAATGCAATGGTTCCTACGGCCCTACGAGCTCCCTTAGCCCCCGCTATTCATAGTGTTACGTAAGGACAATGGTCTAGGGACTTATCAGCCTCTTTCCCATTTTATATTCAAACGGGGTTACTTTTTACGTTGATTTTTGCCGTTCCTATCTTGTGAAATAGCCAGGAAAAATGGTTCGGTTCTAAATCAGTCTATATCTTTGCAATCCTTCCTTCAAACATGAATTAAGTTGTTACAAATCATTGGTTGCAGGGCAGAATAAGAAATGATCGAAAACAAAATAGATAAATAAGAGAAGCCCACCTTAATATCGATATAATGCCTTCCCCCCTTTGCTCCAGCGACGCCCGCGTCTCCTGAGCCGTTCTTCACCAGTTCTTCGATCTTATTCACCGTTTCAAACAGCGGTGAACCCAGCAGTAGATTCAACCAATCTTGCTCTGACATCCCCTCCGGCAATCCGGCTGTCACGGTCGCCATTTCTAAAAGCAAAACTGAATTGTCAAGAAAAGTAAAGATCCAATTAGGCATTATTAGATTATATGGAAAAAATACTTCACCTGCGAGACGGGGGCGGACAAGAATCCTGTAGATGTCACTGATTCTCCTCTAAATAGCCAGAAATACCGGAAACATAGCGAAACTAACACAAAGATTACTTAAGCTATTTCTGGCCATTTTGAAGTTTTGTACCATCCAAAGACAGTTTTGATTCTCCTCTATATAAAAGCGGGTTTGATTCACCATATTTTGAAAAAATAGTAAAATCAACGTTACCTCCATCTTTGGGTGGTGGGATTGATCTCATACCAGAGCCAAGTTGTGGAATCTTCGATTTAGGCCCTTCTCTGTGCGTCGAATACGATCTGGGTTCATCAATCCGCTCCGTTGGCTGACTTTCCATACCTTCTTCAGCCAATTTCATCTTGTCCATTTCAGATTGCTTCCGTTTCCTCTTTCTCTCTTCAAGCTTGAGTTTCAAAGCATCTTTCGTTCTTTCCTGCTCTTTTTTCAAGCCATCTTCAAATTTGACTTGGTTCTCTTTGTACTCTTTCAACAGTTTCTGCAAAACAACAGAATCATTCAATGGTTTGAAACAGTATGTAAACAAACATACAAGAGCCTTCGTATTTCAGCACTAGCCTAACATGTTATTCAGGGTTCCAGTACATTCTAATCAATAAGCATTGGGATGGATGGATGGTTTAAAATAATATTTTATGCAATTTGAACACTTGGGCACTCTATGAAAAACTTCATAATTCAAGAAATAATTGTGTTAAATGCTGAAATCTTAAAGAGGTTCTTAAAAGAAGCAATTATTTCATGTGGCTTTTTACCTGACTAAGATACAAAGAGTCTACTTAAAGAAATATCGAATGATAAAAAAGGCAAACAGAAAATTCAGCTGCAGCGTATTTGAAAATGAACTAACCTCTTTTTCAGATTCATCAGCCTCTTTCTGAGCACTTTTGAGTTTCTCTGTAGCCTCTTTCTCTTGAGCTCTTCTCTTCTTGGCAGCCTCTCTCTCCGCTTCACGTTCGACAATGCGTAACGCTTCCCGCTCTTTTTCGTTCTCCAAATCCAACTCGAGTTGTCTGATGGAGAGATTAAAGTGGCGTAAGAATATAAATAATTACTAACAATATTAATCATAATTAAATAAATACTTTTACTTTTGTTCTCTTTCTGAAGAACTACTCTGATAAGTGACAGACGTAAAACTTCAGTAGTTTTGTTTCGCTATGTTACCAATTCTCCTCGCCATCATCTTCCAGTCCTTTATTGATCAAAGACTGACTCCTCATTTGGCATAGCTTGACATCCTGATTTCTCAAAGGGAACGTAGCTAGAGAGGGCAGCCTTTTGAAGAAATGTTTACACTTATTGCGGACAGAGATCACTTTGCATTAGTTATTATGCACAAGTGAATGCACAGTTGAGTTTTACTACTTTATTCTCAGTGTGGGTAATCAAGACAAGAAAAGAATTCTGAATTATTCAAGCTACCTCAGTTGTTCAGCCAGCTGTTTCTTCTTCTCCTCGTTTTGATCTCTCTGCTGTTTCTTCATGTCATCGATCTTAGAAGCAATCTCAAACATGGTTTTCTCGCGGTATTGTTTAGCAGCAAGCGCAGCCTTTTCCGCTTGTTCAGTATACTCAGCAATGAGATCCTAAAACAATTAAAAAATCGTTGAAGTTTACTGATGCAAGTGAGGTTAATCTTATGCTATATCAGCTATCTATACAAAGTGAGTACTAACATGATGTAAATCCAAACCAGCTAAAATAAACAGGAAATTCCTGTTTTTCGTGTACATCGAAATAAAAAGCACTCGATAAGGATATCAACCAGCCTTTAACCCTAGAGAATCAAACAAGGGCCTCTTTACATAATCCTGACTTGTCGGAACACCTTGTCTTGATGGGATATCTCGCCTAGCCCAGTTACTTTAACATGAGAAATAGAGGTGGGACAGGATGAAAATTAGTCATGGTCATTTGGTTTCAAGATTCCAATATCAAAAGCCAAACAAAAGCCTGATGATCATGTCATGCGCACTGATTACCATTTCATCCCGGCAAAACAGGCTTTCTCGCCTATTTCTGTTTACAGGAGAAAGTCATTCCGGCTCGGAGGGATATTTTGCCTCGCCAAGACGGGAGAAAATCATCCCGGTAAAGCAAAAAGGCAAAATGGGGGGGGGGTGGCATTGGTCTCTATTGGCAGCTGGGGTATCCCAGTAAGGCGAGATATCCCATCAAGGTGGGATCACGTAAACAAGCATCAAGACCACGATGTGTTAAATATATTTTTATGAGTTACCTCTTCAGTGGTGAGCTCCCTCATCGATCCTGCGATTTCATCCAACTGTTTTTCACGCAGGGCGAGTCTCGCATGTGCGTGTTTTATCTGCAGAGATGGCAGTGCTTCGTGCTCTGCTTCCTTCAATTTCAACTCGGTCTCTGCATCGAATTCGGCCAGTTGTTTCTGAAACATCAATATTATGACAGTTTTGTATGCATATTTAGGAAATGATTACTAGAAGCACAAAAATACAAACACTATTCTCTTCCCTGACGTTTAATGCACACCCACCAGAGCATGAAGGCTCAAATGAGAAACGATTTTAAGGTACCGTGGATAATAAAAAACAGAACGCCTGTGACATGCACCTACACAGTGGTGACCCACGTCCCATATATAAGAAACATTGAGTTAAGAAACACAGATTTGATTTTTCAAGATTTTACTACCCATTTCATGAGAAACTGTTAGGGATTTCAATTGAAAAGCGTCTGACAGGCCTCCGATCTGATGTTTAAAATGATTTTTTTCTCATAGGCAGGACACCACTGCAAACCAACTATTAGGTGCAGGAGATTCAGGACGACATAAGCTCTGAACCACAAAGTAGGGACTTAAACTCGACGGATTGTCTAGAGGACAGTGATTTTCAAACCATCTAGGCCTTTCCCACCAAATGCGAGTGGGCCAGCCACTGTCCAAATCAGTGAAATTTGATCTGGTTGATATCTATTTGATCTCTGAAAACCTTTCTCATGACAATTGATGATTGAAGAATAGTCACAAACAATACAGGCGATTGTTAAACTTCAAGTTTAGGAACAACAAAATAGCGTGAAAGTATTCAACAAACCTTGTGTTTAAGTTTAAGCTCAGCTTTCTTTTGCGCCAGATCAGAGCTGCTTAGAGATCCAGCATTAGCAATGAGATCCATAAACTCCTAAAACGATGAATTTCGTTTTTCAGAAGATTCACTCAACTAATAATTATTGGATTAGTAGATATTAGTTTTAAAATTCAACTTATATCTGAATCAACAATCAACTTGCATTATCTTATTTTCATGGTCAATTATTCAAACATCGAGGTCCAACCATTAACATTCTTTCAGTCTTCTTAACATCTGTAAATTTATAACTTTCATCATCAAATAACCTCAATTACCTGGTTTTTCTCATGCATTTATTGTTATTGCTCAACTGTACTATATTAGGATTGTTTTGTTTCATTTTTCTTGTAATATCTTTTGATTTCAATTTACGGCCCAAACTAGATATCTTTGCTTTATTGGGTCGTGTAGTTTAAATGTTTCTAGTTTCCTGTATAAAGATTTAGTTTGAGAATAATTTTGAATTGGATTGAATATAGTTATACGAAATTAAAAACAGGATTCAAGTTATTCCAAATCCTCAATGAATAACTTTGAAGCAAACATTCCGAGAATGACAAGATCCAGGGGAAAATCAAAATTCAATATTACATTTGTGTGCTTTTGAAATTTTCAAAGGTCTGTCATGTATTTGAAAAGTCTTCATGCTTTATATTCTATAAAGGAGACCTGCGTAAAGCCTTAGTATATTAAAAGTTCCTTAGATTTCCATTGTTTTCTATTATCAAAGGCAACAATAGAACCAAAGGATCCTTTGTGTTTTACCAGAAATCCTAGCTCTAGGTTTCTTATAAACTGGTTCCTATATAAAAAAAGCGTGTAAATGGTTTATTGTTACTACATATTTTTTACCAAAGCATTAATATCCAATTAAGCTAAATTCAGCATTTTAACCTTAATATAGTACATCCTTGATTATTTGAACAGAAAGAACTCAAATTCATACTGGGCCGTTCTGTCGAAATTTTGATAATCTAGGAAGAAACTTCCACCAGCCAAACTTACTATGTAGGTGATTTATAGCCCTGACCATTCATAGGATAGCTCGATCTGATTGCAAATTGAAAATCTAAATTGTTAATCGAAACGATTTGTATATGACATATTAGTTGAGATAATATAATGTTTGTTTTGGAAAAATATTCAAACTCTGGGCTGCTTTATTCAACTTTTGAGCAGAAGATTCTTGCATTTAAAGCATATTTATTTTAGGCTAACTTGAAATATTTGATCAATTTTTTAAGTCAACCATTTTAGGCTATTTTAAAGAATCTTGGTTCTTAATACATATTACATAGGTTGTCAAAAGTACTGTTAATAAGGCAAAAGCTGGTCCAAACTTGAAGAAAAACTCGATAAGGACAAACCTTCTCGTGCTGTGCGATCAAATCCTCCCTCTCGGCCTGCCGACTTTCATCCAAATCAGCCTGTAATTCTGCACGTGCGATTTCAAGCTCTCTCGCAAACATTTCTTCCTGCTCAGCTCTTTCCCGCATGTGACGTTGTTGAAGCACCTTGTGTATCAGATTCTCAGCATCCTTCGCATTACCCTCCGCTACTTGCTCAGCCAGTTTGTCGTTCTGCACTTCTCTCAGCTGTAGACAGGAAGAAATTAATCAAGACAACTTGGGTGAAGTAAAATAAACCAAGCAGAGCTTCAGGCAAATGACTTTGGCGACTGTCACTGGAGAAATCGATTCAATGTATTTTAATGAAAGCTAGATAGACCAAAGAAATTGCATCTTCCTGATGATGAAAAACTAAAAGGATAATGGCCTCGTGTAAAATATTCAGAGATTATACCAAGAAATCTGTGAGCTTTTGAAGACTACATATCCACTCTAAATATGTCCAGTGATAAGTGTGGACGAAAACGTGTTTCAGAGATTTAGAAATTATATTTTTAACATACCAGTTTCTTTTCCAAATCGACTCTCTCCCCTTGCTGTTTCATCAACTCCCTTGCCATCTCAGCATTGTGCTTTCGCGCAAGCGCAGCCTCGCGTTTCTTCTTCCTATCTGCTATCTTTTCTTGCAGTGTTGAGATTTGGCGCTGTTTCTCCGAGTCCATGCTTTGTTCCAGTATCTCAAGCTGCTGTTGGTGTTCTTTGAGGACGAGTTCCAGTTGCTCCTCTGATAAATCTTTCTTGCGCTGCTCGAGGTCCTTCTCTAGTTTTTGCCGCTTTTCCTCAAGAACCTAAAAATGCGAATCTTATCAATGCCTTGTAGTTAATTAATGCTTATCTAAATACCAATGCAATTGCATTCTAATAAGAATATGAACACACAAGTTCTTAAGGCAGTTATCAGGGTTGTCCATAGGATTCAATAGCTAGAATGCTTTGAATATAACAACGATTGATGCAAGAAATTATCATATACAGAATACAAGAAAGGTACTAGTTAGGCTAAATATGAGAAGTGATCTATAGCTAAACAGGCTATATACAAAGCAATAATTCATGTACTGAATACTGCAATGACACATGCAAGAAGAAATACATTATATAAGCAATTTAGGCTAACTGAAGGAGACACCCACAGCTAAATAGAGTTTAAATACAGTAATCACTCATGGTCTAAATAATTTTGATAACTCGCAAGCAAGCTAGCTCTTTCCAGGGTTCCTGCTTTATTGAAGATTGCTATAGATGGATGCGTTCAATTCATATCAACTGCAAAACTCCAAAGACAGCTTTTCGCAGAGGCGAAACCCGGTCCAAACCGATATGAATAATGCTCTTTGAAAAGCACAACGTTCCTGGATAATCAAGAGGGATAAGCACACACCCATCTACATTAGCATGTTGAGAGTTGCTTAAATATTTGAAGCGTAGTAGGTAATTCTCTTTATTCAGGTGGGATCTTGTTGCATACTTTAGCTCTAGCAAATTGGAAATTGTTTTAATGAATTCCATATTTAAACATATTGAATAGGTTTGAAATTATGGCCAACCCTGACTTATAGATAGGGTATAGAGGATTTTACAATAGAAACAAAAACGCAACGAGGACGGGTGTCAATTTACTAAATGTAACTAGAAATTGAATTCTAGAGGACACTCTCTTGCGTAGACAGAGATCAGATTGAAATAATGTCTTTTAAAAACTCATTGCTAAACCAACAAACCTTTTTCTTCTGTTCTTCCATTTGAATGGCAATAGAGTCTTGCGATATTTTCTTTTCTTCTTCTAGCTCGATTTTCATCTCATTGATTTTATTGGCGTGTTCCAGATCCATCTGAATCTGAGCTTCTTCCTGCTCCTTTGCAAACTTCTCTTGATGTTGTCTCTGTTCCTCGGTCAGTGTAGATGCAGCAATTTCTTTTATGTTTTCGCTGTCATCACCACCCATCAGATCAGCCTATGTTAAAGTAAGATTAAACATCAATACTGTTATCACTACCTTACCGTACTTTGATAATCATACAGGCTCGCCGCGCTTGGTTGTGTTTTCAAAAGTAAATCAGTTAATATTCAAAAGCTGCCTTTAACCTTCCATTAACAGATTATGTTTTTGAATTAGTATTTAGCTGTATAAATAAGTATTATCCGTTGTAATCAAAAGTAAGTTTCTAAGTAAGTTGGATTAGATTAAGGTACGTCGTACTTAGGAACGCAATATCAAACGTTGAATAATTCATAAATGAAAAATGGAAAAGCAACAGTAAATAATATTTCAGATATTGCATGTGAATCATCTAAAGTTATACTTAAAGGCTTTTTAAAACTCTAGGCTTCAGAGAGGGGGGGGGGGGGGACTTTTTTCGAATCAGGGTCTAGAATGGTCTCCTAAACCTACTTTAACTTATTTAGTTTTTTCCCTGTCAAACCGCAGCCTGACCTACGTTCTCGATTTCTATGCATTTGGCATCAGATATATTTCAAATGTAGAAACTTCCTGATTAGAATGAGAAGGACGGGGATTCTAAAGGAGGTTAATCCAATTATCATGAAACTTTGTAAAAACATTTCTGTCATGCTGATTTTTAGTTCACAAATAAGCAACATGTTGAAACACGTGTACTCCAGACATATTTATCTATTCTATCTGCCTTTCTCAACCAAGTAGGCCTAGATAATGAGCCTATAACAAATATAGGGGCGGGCAAATGTCAAACATATCTTAGCTCCTTACTTGTTTGGCTGACAAAGCATCCAACTCCTTCTTCAAAGCTGCTTCCCTTAACTTCTCATCTCTGATTCGTTTCTTAGCAGCTAGCTTAGCTGCGACAACAGCGTTGCTGTATTCCTGCTGATTCTTGTAATTCTCCTCCATCTCTTGAGCTTCAGCCATGTATTTGTCGACCAGTTCTTTTTTATCCTCCTCTGACATGTCGTTACTCTTGATCAGGTCAGCAACCAGTCGTTTCTTCTCCTCCTGATCTACTTCCGTGACTGCTTCTAGGATTGCCGCCATCTGTGCCACATTGTCGGCAGATTCTTCCGCTTTGTCAGATTCCAGGAATTCGTGTTTCTCTTCTTCTGATAAACCCGACACATCTGCTGACCGGTGCTTGCGGCGATCTTTCCTTTCTTTTAGTTTGTCCTTGAGACTTTTCTGCTTGCTAGATTGTTTCTACAATGAACAAATGAACCCCTTGAGAATTAGCAGGGTTTGGAAAATGAACACGAACAATCGGACGCTTTGAAAGTCAACTAAAAGCGTACTTGAAATACCAAACAACCTCAAAACACGATTCTCTGGAAGAACATTACTAGAACATTAAAAGGCATTAATCATTTATTGCAATTTATCTACAGGTATGACAGAGCTATACCAATTAGAACTACATTTAACAGATTGTTTCTCGAAGGAATATGCAACTAGCTAAAAGGATGTCATGTATAATCAAGATAATACATTCTCACATGTGGGTTAACAGAATTCTAATATGCCTTCACCAGGTCTCGAGCACGGGACCTTACCTGATAAAGACGAGTAAGCTAACCACTGACCTAGTGCTGTGGCTTTCTGGTGTATACAACACCAGGTCTATCCACCATTCCTCTTCACAGCCATGTTTGACCTGTGTGGGCAAGGTCCTAGGTTCAAGAAATGGCTGGGGTATACTAAAATTGTAGTAATAAAATGATTGTACTCACTGACTGCAAATCATCCAGCTGCTCTGCGACCTGAGGTGCGTTGATGAAATTCATTTCTTTCACCCGTGCTTCCATTTCCGCATCAAATGCCACTCTCTTCTCCCCACTCGCAGCATCGACCTCATCTTGATAGGCCTGTCTTAACTCTGCTATCAATTTCTGTTGCTGCTTCTCGAGATTCAGTAAATCTCTCTCTAGTTCGTTCTCATCAGGAATCTCCAGATCAATTATGTCAGCAACACCAGCAGCCTTTGCTTCTTCCAAATGTTTCCTGTGCAAAGAGAAATGAGATTCATTGGCTATTGAGTATCTTCAACTTTCTTGGATTCCCTTGCATTAAAAACCACATATATAATTCAGCTTTACTCTAAAATGTTCTTAGTTATTAGGAACATATTAAAACATTTGTATTGGGATGACTGGTCTCAAGTGACATGGTTATGCATTTTTAGCACTCTTTCACATCCACAATATTTCATGTTTCGTCAGATCAGTAGTTTAGAACGTTTCATGAAAATGTTCTCTAGAGTCCTGAATTTTCAGAGTAGAGTTTTTTAAAAGAGGTATGGGTGTATGCAGGTTTTAGCTCTGTTTTTTCAAAATTTTCTACACTTTCTTTAAACTTTATTAACCTGCCTTTATACTCCTTACAACAATAAAGGGTACCAGAGTGCCTTCGGCATAACAAAACGGCCTGACAATGTTTGTCCCTCTATTGAGCAATCAAAGGAAGTGATGCCCCCTTCCTACTTTTATCAGACTAGCCATCCCGTAATAAAGTCCTGTACAGTGCAATATAGTATGGTTTATGCTATAAAAGGCTTACACAGTGGCAAATAAATTTTAGACAAACCTCATTAGCTCTCGCTTCCTCTTCATTCGTTCATCTTTCAACTTCTTTCTCTTATCCTTCAATCTCTGCTGCTTCTCCAACTCCAGTACATTGGCAGCATCTTGCAGTTCCTTGGCATGCTGCAGGATGATTTCTTCTCTTTCGTCCTCAGAAGCACTTCTCAACTTACCAACCAAACTCTTTTTGATTTCAGATGCCATCTCGTCCTTCTTCTTCTCGATATCTTCCAGTAATTCGTTTATCTCCTTCACTTCTGTCTGACGTAGCTCGCTTTCAAGCTTCGTCGACTCCATCATGTGTTTCTCCACAATCGCCTTCAAGATCTCCTTTCGTTTCTCTTCGGTGAGTTCTCCTGCCGCGATCAAATTTCTGATGTCAATCTTCTGGCTGGTGGTTGCCTCGCCCATCATTGAGACCTCCATTCGAGATATTATTTCGTCCGCTGTCAAGGCTAGCTTGCTTTCATCCGAAGAAGGTGGTGCAGAGGGTGCCGCTTCTCTGCCGATAGCCGTCTCTTTCACAATCTTATCCTCATTATCTAATGTATTCGATTGCAGTATGCTGATGGTTGTACCTGTAATTACAAAAATTTAATGTTTTAACTTGATTCAAATTTTAATCAACTAGAAGTGGCTTCCGTATCATTACTTTAAACCAAAAAAGTATTGAAGGACCAGGAGAAAATTTCGCATGTTCCAAAATATCACAATTTTGGAAGGAACATTTGAGACGGGAGCAATATAGGAAATTAGGTAAATTGTCTTCCGTATTTTTGTTTTAAACCAAGAAAGGTTTTGGAGGAAGAAAATTTCGCATGTTCCGAAATGTCACAAGGAACTTTGGAAGGAACTTTCGAGACAGGGGCAGTGAAGGGAATTTAACGAGATAAACTAGGGTATGTTTTAGTAAAAGCCAATCGAGAATTCGCCAAAAAGGGACCAAATACACACCCCTCTTGAATATTCCCCCACTCACACAAGTTCAGACCTTCCTTAGCATCAAGTTTTGAATAAGCCCCGGGGACTTTATCAGATTATCATCAACCGCAAAACCTTGACAAAGGAATTGTCAATAAACTTCAAGTTTAAAAGAAACAATAAATCATACTTGTATTCGTGTTTGCTGATGTTTGCGGTATCATGTTCCCTCCCAGCGTATCTGGCCTTCCAGAGCCAGAGCCAGAAACAACACCGGTCATTGTTCCACTAATCAGGGTTCCCATTTGGGTCGCTGTTAAGGGTCCGGACTCCCCTATGATTCGGATCATCTTCTGCAGCAGTGGAATCAGTTCTCGGCTTGACTCGGTAGATGCAATGTTGTCTCCGTAGGATCCGGGTAGCGTGGCGTCGAAATCACCGGCATGATAAACAGACGATGTCAAAATGGCCTGAAATGATAGACAAAGAACAATACAGTACTATCCCAACAGCAAAGAAACGAATTTTTTCAAAACTGCCTATCTAGTTTTTTTATGAATTGACCATAAACTGATGGAGGAATTTATCAAATAGGACAACCGCTCTGAATTTATCAAATAGGACAACCGCTGAATTTGTTGGAAAAACTAAATCTCTACAAGAATAATTTTCCAAAGCAATATGAATATTTTGACTGAATAATCTAGCTCATCATCACAGAAGCAAGACTGGGATTTCTTATTGAAGTGTAAGTCAGTTTCTCAGAGGTGGGTTGGTACTTGAACAAAAAGTAAACCTGCATTATCATTATACATCATATTATCAAGATGGGCACGAAGGGGGTTCTGGTCTCATTCCGTTGTTAATTTCGTTCTTATCCTGTTTCCTGATAGATATTTTCGGAAAGTTCCGAATTTAGAAAATATCGAAATTTCTTAATTTGTCGTCATTTATAACCCGAATCCCGGCCTTACCCCTATTCGAAACCTGCATCATTATAACAAACAGAGCTAGCATTCAGCTCAAACAGTCTTTGAGTTGAAGCTGATGAGCCCAAGGAAAACACTACCTTTTTTAGGAAGCAATGCAGCATGTCATTAATATTTAGCAGGCAATAATTTAAACAGTCTCAAAAGGAATATTCAACACTGCACAAATGACAAAGTTAGTCCCTGCCCTGGTAGGGTATCTTAGGCAATTCTAAGTCCTAATGAATCTAGGAGCCAATTCCAAAATCTCGAGAGAAAAAAATGGTACAGCTCTGTGAGAAAATGTTGCAAAATTGCCCCTCTATATTTGCAACAGTTATCCTTTGAGCACATGGATTAATGAATGCACATATTTACCTTCGCCTCAACCCCACAAAGTTCGACCAATTCTCTGGCGTATTCCAAGGACTCGTGATGCTCATCCAAAGTCTCCATTCGAGTTTGAAGTTGATCCTTCAAGTCGTTTCTCAACCTCACTTTGGCATTTCTGTATCTCTCTGAAATCGTTTCCTCTGCGTCGGGATTCAAAGCACCCTGGATTAGAAGGGCAATTTATTGAAATTTATGTGTTGGCCAGAAAACGAGATTACAGTATGAATTAGGGGTAGCGTATATAGCAAAAAGGTATCACCAAAATCAGATCAGCCGGGATTCCATATCTAACATTGTCTTTTATGTGATAATGTTTTAGGCCTTTAGTTTTGATGTTTACATTATCCCTTGTTTCCAAATACAGCAGAGGTTAATAGTATAAGGTTTAACAGAAAGAGCATTTTGGGCATAGTAAAAGTTCAGTTTAAGGTTAGTTCAGATACCATTATGTTGGGCATAAATCCCTGAATAGATTTTTGAGGGTCGACCGCTGTCCATGTATGTCGGAATATCCCTGTTAAGGTACATTCCGTAAAGATGGCGTACTTATTAAAGGGCCTATGGAGCAAAACAAACCTCGAGCTCTTCCATCCTGGTTCGGTACTTGCTTTCTTCTCCTTGCAGCTTATTGAAGAACTTCTCAACAGTTTCCTTGAACCGAATATGAGACTGCCTATGTTGCTCTTCCTTGCTCCTTTCCAATGAGTCGAAGTGAGTCAGCACAGCAACAACGTCTGGGGGTAGTCCTGACGCATGCTCAATCGCAGCATCTGCTCTCCTATGCAATTCTCTGCTGGCAGCATCCGCTATTGACGACATGCCTAAAATAGCAACAAGCAAAATCAGCAAATTGAAAAGAACCGTTTTTCTATTTCTTATTATCTTGTTTAACTTTTAATTTTAAAAGGAATCATCTGTAGTTAATATCATCCATGGTTGTTGATGGATGATAGCTGATAGGCAAATACACTTACTGTATTGGTAAGATATTGGTTTATGCGTAAACCCCAAGATGCTCACTTAATAGGTAGAATAAATAGAGCAGTGGTTCTTCCTCTCGATTTTGACCGCATCTCCTGATACCATTTGTCTTATTGTTGAGAATTATGGAGATCAGGAAACTTTTTTTCTTTACATTTTATGTGACAGGTCTGTAGTTGAGCTTAAACCAATCCCCCTTGGGTCAGAGGTTGAGTGATCTAACCAATCGGCCATCCTCTTCACATGATGGTGACTAGATAACTTTACTTTTAGCATTTGAAACACTTGGGAAAATATTTGAGGGACTTACTTTCGTTGATAGCATCCTGCTTTTCATTGACAATCTGCGCAGTGACGTTCTCGTCCTCCATCATTTTCTTAACGAGCTGAGATTCAACCAAAGTCAACTCTTCTTCTCTGTGACGCTGTCTTCGCCAATAGCTTCTTCTTCCCACCAGTTCTTCTTCCAACAACTGGAGCTTAAACCAAACAACAAATTTCTATTCAAGATCAAATCCTCAACACAGTGAACAAACAAAGTTGAGTCAAATCAGGTTATAGTCATACCGAATATTTTTGGGAAAGGTGGGACTATAGCGCTGTCGTTAAAATTGAGGACACAAGTGATCTGAATTTATCTTAGCGTTATAGATTAAACCCCAGTTGCTCATTTTAATAATTGCTTCAGACATGGTAACAACCATTTACATGCATCCTCTTACTAAATGTTATGAAAATACGATTTCGCCAAAACATTGCTGCAATCTGCAATCAAGAAAGTCTACCCTTTAAAAGTTAACAGTGTAGAATTTGGCAGCAGTGGCGCATTTAGAAATGGGACACCTTATCTAGATCGAAAATGGTTTTATCATGGTTCAATATTTTTTAACATCTGCCATATTTTATGAAAAACTTGGTTATGCACTAAAGTCATGACTGCTGTAAAAATTGATCAGCTATCGAAAATATCAAGAGTAGAAATCTTTATCTAAAAATTCATAGAGAGAGAAAAACGAGGAAAGTTCATCGAACGAAAAGGGCATTAGAGTAGTGGAGCAAAAAGTGTTTCACTGTTGAGGCAATATGAGAGTTGAGGGGCTAGTGGGGAATGTGACTCTAAAAAGGGTATTTATCAAAATATCAAGACTTACAGCACCATGAGGAGGCTTCTTCTTTCTTTGTCGTTGGCTTGACAACAACGTGACTGGTTCAGTAGAGCCTAACTCGACGTTGTACCTGGCAGCTACCACAGTTGACAGTTGACCCATCACAGGATCCACGACCTTCTCTCCAATGTTGATTGCGACTAACCCGTCACCATACGGATCCTCCACAGTACCAGCAAGGGGTATCAGATTGCCTCCTTCTTTGTCCCTCTCCACTCCCAATATCGGCACATCCAAGCCGGATCCAAACTTATCCTTCATGGTCATACCGACCAATATTGGCAATAGCTGTCCAGTTGTGACGTACTCGTACATGCCTGGCGAGCCACCGTTATCCAACAAAACAGCAGTTCGTTCCTCCCGTCTCGCTACGTCTTGAACATCACGCAGGAGAACGGTTTTGAGACGAGTTCTGGACTTACTCAAGTCCTTCAGTGCTGTCTCCAGGATGTTCTCCTCGTGTCTGCCCGATGCATGTCTTGGGCCAGTCAGTGCTTGATTTAGATCCTTCAAAGCATCGAGGGCCCTTGATTCATGGTACAGTTCGTTGACGTCCATTAAAGCTCTAGATCCTCCGTTGAATCGCTCCACTTTGAACTGTTCCAAATCGGAATATCTTGCACTGGTGACATTCATGGTCTGCTCTGACCACTCTTCCACAAACGAATCGTACAGCAGGACAGGGGTAGGTATAGGGGAGTGGGGGTCCTCAAGGACAGTTCCTCCAACTGGTATGACTTCTCCGCTGTTGGGGTCGATTGTCACACTGACAATGGTAACTGGCAGATCGGTGGCTTGGTCAATCATTACAGAACCAAGCTCGATAGCAACCGGAAGTCCAGTGACGGGGTCTTCATGGCAGCCACCAATAGGATAGGCATTTCCTGCGAAAAAAATTGTAGAGAAATCTATCAGAATAGTCAACAGATTATGATCACTACAGTATAATACCTAAACAACGTACTCGGTTATAACGTACTTACGGATATAACGCATTAAAGTGGCCGGTCCCGGCACAAAGACATGCAATGCCTTATAAAAATACTTTGGTTATCACGTACTCGTTTACGACGTACTTTCAACTCGGCAGGTATAACGTACATATTACGGATTTCTTTAAACCTTGTATTCAACATGAAAAACACAATTAAAAGTATGCTTATATAAATGTTGCTTCAACTTTTTAAATCATTTATTTGTTATGAAGTAACTTATTCGAGTCTTTATTTCAAGTACTTCTTTGTCAAAAAGCTACATAAGGAACTGATATATCATTCTACATCTCCATAATTCCAATCAATATCTGTTAACCCCGGCTATAACGTACTTCAAAAATAATGCACTAAATCAGCTAGTCCCTTGAAGTACGTTATAAAGGTATCATACTGTATAAGGTAAGGAGTCAATAAAACATTATGTGCATTCTGCTTATAGCAGACCTAGACCTAAAAGACCTAAAGACCCATGTACCGTAATTAGGGGTTAATAGGGACAGAAAGGTGAATAGGGACAAACAGGGACAAAGATTGTGGACTGCGAAATTACAGACGGCCTTCTCATTTTGAAACAATTTGATCTTTATATCATATGTAACATTGTTGGGTCAAAACCAGAAACCTCTATGCCAATCTTCAATGTCAACAATCATTGCCTGTTTTTGTGATAGTTCTTAATGTTTTCATATATGACACAATTTCATAACATGAAATCGATTAAGAACACAATAATCGTATCATGAGAGGTTCTTAACGTGACAGCAGTCGCAGTGATGTACACCTTAAAACCAGCTGCTGCTTGACGCAAGAAATTCTGCACCTTATTATAATGAATACTTTATTCCTACCTGGCCGTTAAACATTGGCTATACTGAAGCTAATTTCTATCAGATTAGCCTCATCAAAGTTTTAACCAGCCCTACCTGTAACAGGGTTGATGGTCATTCCCAGGATGGGTACGGGAATCCTTATCATAATGAATACTTTATGCATACCTGGCCGTTAAACATTGGCTATACTGAAGCCTTATCAAAGAGTTAACTGGCCCTACCTGTAACAGGGTTGATGGTCATTCCCAGGATGGGTACGGGAATACCCTTGATGGGGTCAGTCATCGTTCCGTTCAGACGCATGTCTCCTCGCTTGTCGAGAGGTGTGAGTTGCACCTCGATGGGATTTCCAGTTTTCGGATGAATCGGGTAGGGTATGTAAGGGATCAGAGGCTCGGATGAGTTCGTTGCTTCGCCATTATCACTGTTATTCGTTAAGATCAGGCGAGAAGATACTGGATCGTACGCAACATTTCCTGGGGAGAAAATACAAGAGGTTAAACAAATACTTTCTCATGCTATATCAGCCAGCTACGTACGATAAATGCTCGATCAAAGCACCGTGGCATATATCATAGCTAACAGGGTTTTCAATGCGTCGTTTGTTTGACTGCAGCATCTAGACCCCGTCTACACGGTACCAGTACAGTTTCGATCCGTCACACATTTGTTAATGATCAAGTGTGATTACACTAGAACGGGAGGCCGATACGTAACACTTTCGTTACGGATCCAAAGCGTACAAGTACAGCACAAACAGGAAACTATTCGAAATTGGACGCTAGCAGGGCTACGGGCTACGATTTATTTAGGCCATAGCCGGTACGAATTGTATCTTGAAATCTACGAACCAATTGTTCTCAGACTAGCTAAAATCTCTTATATTTGGCAGGCTTTATTGACAAAAGGTAAAATTTTAAAGATATGATAGCTATGGGCTGAATCTTTAATTTCTGTTAGCTATGGGGTGCTCGGAGATTTTCACGTTAGCTATGGGTTGCTAGGGGCATACGTGATAAATGATGCATTGTGTGAGTGATATCCGCCATCTTTACTGGAATCACTTAATATCACAGAACAGGCCTCAATGTATACAAAGAGCCAGGAGACCATGTCCCTTTACACTTAATACAAAGTTGCAGAATCCCTTGTTTATTGCAGGCACAGTAGAGAACAATAGCGAAATCCTTTGTCTTGTTAAGGCAAAACTGGCCGAAATTTCCAGGCACAAATATGTTTTATCTAGACCTGCATAGACGCAAGACTGCTCACCTTCAATTGGCAATACTCTAGCAGTAGCAGGATGCACAAAGAATCCCGGTGGAATTTCGACCTTGAACGGCATACCGCTTCCCATCGTGTCCGGCATCCACAAGAACAGCTCTTCCCGGTTAGGTATGACCAATCCAGTTTTCGGATCCAGATGAACCAGACTTTCTTCAAAAATCGATCCGTCCGGATTAAACAAGCTATCTCTTGTTATCGGTTCTTCATTGCTATCAACAAGGACCGCACCAGTCGGCTGGCTGAGAAGACCCCAGCATCCACGACGTCTCGCTTCACTGGTTAGCTCGACTGACAAGCGGTCGATTAGAGCTTGCACGCGACTTCCAATTCTGAAATGAAAAACGAACGAATCAGCGGATTTCATAACTGTTGAAACGGGGAGATTCATGAAGATGGAATAAAGGAGTGAAAACGGGTATCCATAATCCTGCTAGGTAGGTAGGTTTAGATTTAATGTGCTAGCCAACAAAAACCAGATGCCTCATTACCAGCATGGGGAAAGAAACCTTAGTTAAAAGACCTTCTAAAAGACGGTAGGGTGAGTTGACATCCAGATATTGACTCCACACAACCAAGCTGAACTTCAGCTGCATATAGCAAACTGCTTAAGCCACTTGGTCACTCATGCTTAATTATCCTGCACTGACTGAGCAGGCATTAACAAAAAAAGACTGAAGTGTCGAAGAGGTAATAATGTGGAGGATGAAGTAAGGACCAAGTTGGCCCTGCATCAATCAGTCTAGGTAACATCATGCCCTTTACAACCAGCCTGTAAATGAATACCTTACGAAGAAATGTAATAAGCGTATTTGATTTATAGACAGTCGATAAGCTCATCAAAGAATCCTTACATGTCTTTATCCGTACAGAGCTTCCAAATGACAAAGAAAATCAAACGCAAAGTGATACCCATAGTATTTACATTCTTACTTTACATCCTCAAGTTCAGTGCCGATGAAGGACTTTAAGGGAAGAAAGTTTCTTTGTTAAAATATAACTTGTGGAATAACTTTCTGTGAAAGAAGTATGGTATGATATTTCTCGCCATCCTTGAAGTATATAGAATATGAACCAAACTCGACTAGAAACAAATTACTTAAACCTACCTGTGCTGTAGATTTTCATCGAATTCATCCTCTAAATCAGGCTCAACCTTGTTTCTGGTTTGACCGAAATCTTTCAGGATCCTCGCCGTTTCGCGCAACGTGGCCATGAAAGCAACTTGATGAGCTTCACGGGACTTGCCATCGTTCACGTAAATTTCTTTCTGCTGCTTCAAGACTTGCTGGAAGTTGAAAGCGAGTTCTTTGCGACGTTCTATTTCTTGCTCAAGCTGAAAACATGGTAAGAAAATCAATCTGTAGTCAACCACAGAAGGATATGGTAGTATAATGCCTAGCTTAGAATTAAATTCAATCCAACTTCATTGAAAGGAATCAAAACCATTTAAGGATGTTCCTATAGGCCTCTAGATACAATAATCTAGGTTATGTTACCCCTGTCACGTCATATCGTCAAACGCCAATTTACGTCATGTCATGTGCATGTAGGTGATAGTATGTAAATAGTGTGAGTTACTCTCTCTTTACATTCGTTTCTAGACAGGCTTGGTTTCGCACGCCTAAGACATATTTGTAAATAGGAATAATATTATTGGTACGTTGCAGTTAAGTTTGTTTCCTCGATGTAGTCCAACTGTATTTAACGATACAAAAGCAATAAATTATCTTACCCAAATATTCAATCCGAAAACATAGACCAAAATCATTCTAAGCAATTGTAGGACATTAACTTACCTCAGCTTTCTTACTTTCAAAATCTTGCAAATCTTCTTGTGTGGCAAGAGCAGATCTTCCTTTCAAATTCAATTTCGCGACCCATAATCCTTTGAGAGATTCAGCTTGCGTGGCGATCTTCTGGTAAAGCTGTTTCACCTATTGGATACAAAAATATTAGAAATACTCATCTCAGATTGTGCACATTCAAAAATAGATAGATACTAGTCTAGTATAAACACATTAGGAAAAAACCATCTCTTAGGGGAAGGACAATATGAATCATTTTTCTCTAAGAAAGGGGAGCCTCCGGCTTTCATCTTAAATAAAGCCAGTTGTGAAAGGTCCTAAACGATAGAGCAAATTAAAACATCGCAATAAACCAAATACTTTGAAGGAATACTTATTTACAACGAAATGGGGCTTTCCAACTACGTAAACAGGCCTAAAATTCTGTGTCACGACCGCACTAACACACTGCTCGTCGAGGCAGTTCCATCAAGGTGCAGAAAGGCCTCATCTTGATGTTGGAATATTTCATATTTCAATTGGAAGCGAGACGAATTCATAATGGCACAATAAAGCATTTGTACTAAATCTGATATTTTACCTGATCCTTCTGTCTTGCTAAGGCAGAAGTGACTTCACTTGACTGCTTGGTTAAAGTTGAGTAGAATTCTTTACTACTGAAGGCTTCCAAATCAACCTGTTGGTTGTAGTCCCAGAACTCATCCCCCTTGATCTCTATATCTTCCACGCCAATTGGTTGTGCTGCTGCCGAGGTGCCTGAGATAAAAACAAATATCTAACCTTGCGAAAACTAAAATACAATTATATTCTCACAAATGGGCTAACACAGTGGTGATATGCCCCATCCGGGACCTTAAACCTGGTACCTCGACCTTGTAGCAGAACTAACTACACCCCATGTCACTTCCTTTAGCCTCTTTATCGTTTTAAATTTGACATATGCAATTTCCTATTTCCTTTCCCATGGTTCTCAGGTGTGTATTTCATCCCATGTAATCAGTTATTTACAACCAATACCCACCATAGGCCAGCAGGCAAACTGATATCCTTAAAAAAAGCATAATAATGATCATGTAATATTTCTTGCGATTGAAAACTAACTCCAGTGCATTACCTTGTACTCCATCAGTTATAGCAGGGGGCCCGCCTGCAACGTATCCACCCATCACTTGATTATGGATATTCAGTTTCTTAACCGGATGAACCGCTGAACCTTTGGATGAATATTTATCAAAGTCATAGCTCGCTGCCTTCGATCGGTATTTCGGGTCCATGTACATGATCTTATTCCAACCGTGCTTGCGGAATATCATCTAAAATCAATCAGACAATTTTTTGAATATGAAAGGAATATGCAAAATATCGTCATTTCTCTTTCTATCCCAGTGAATCGCTCTACTATAATGTCTTGAGCACTGTTCTCTGAAATCCAGACACAGATTTCATATTCCAATTTCGTATAATCTCAACTACAATTATGATAGCAAAGATTGCCTTGCACCTGAAATCAGCCTACTCAGTATATTGAAATAAAATTGAAATGGCACCACAAACTTCAAACAGAGGACAATTATAAGAACAAAACATATACCTTTGTTGTAATTCTGAGTTTCACACATTTATGCGTTCAACAGACAACTCAGCTCTTTGCATTCCACTCTACCTAAGGCGTACAGCACTGTATAAATCGAGAATGGACCATCTAAATAATACAAAATTAGAAACTTTATACATACCAAAGCCACTGCCAAAATGATGACAAGTACAAAGAACAATCCCAGCATGAGGCCGATGTAAAGCCAATCAGGGGTGATGAGGATTTTGCTGTCAATTGCGATTCCATTCTGTATAATCATGCGAGGTGTTGTTGGGAAGAATGGACCGCTCTCAGCACACTGAGCACCTTTCGCCATCACACGAATAAACTACAAACAAATTTAAAGATGTATTTCTAGTCTTAAATTTCTAAAAATATTGAGTCTATCCGAAAATTAATTCAAATGTGCAATACATTATTAAGGAATAGAGGTACTCTGTGTATAAAAACACAACCTCGACATTCTGTTTGAATTTCTCCATCCCTTTAGGCTCTGTTCGTTACTTGTGCTGTAAGTTGGCATCGGAGATAAATTTGGAGGGTAATCGTTTGTTTTGGCTTCTTCAAAGGTTGGGTGAGAATCATTGTGTCCCTTGGATAAGTTTGGGTTGATAAATATTTGCCATAAAATCGTTCGACCAAAATTGTACCGAAATCACTAAAGAAACAGAGTCGTACATCTCAGGGTTAAAAAGACTTGCTGAGTTCTGTTTTAGTTGGCTAGCTAATTCGGTTATCAATTTATTTCAAATTCGCAAAAAGTCATCAAGGTTTTATTTCTCTTAAGTGCCAACCTGAGGCATTAATGATGAACGGTCGAGTGCAACGAAAATAGCTAAATTTTAAATTTCACTAAGAGAATATTGTATGAATTGGAATATTCCACGGAGGGGGGGGGGTATCTTAGAGGGTTGAGTGATAGGGATGTTCAATTATGAAAAAAACATTTGGGCCATAATTCCAGGTCGTAATTTGAAAAAGTGGACCCATAATTCTGTGTCACCACATGTCAGTCAGTCAGTAGAACCGCAGTCTAGCACCACATTACTGTATCTGAATAAGCTAACATATTTCTAAATTTAAGTCTCATACCACACATCAGTGTAAATGACTCAACAACACAAGGACGGTTAGCTATTAGGTCATAAGATAAACCCATAATCATTCTTTGCATGGAATTCATGTCACTATATTTCTCTTGTCTTTATTTTTTCTCAAATTTTATACCGATAATTCCGGGTACAACCGACTATTAAGTGAAAATGTACACCCATAATTCCATATTTGATTTTAAAAAGGTACCCCTTAAAAATGGCACATCCCCGCTACCACATCTTTGTTAAGAAACCCCTCCCCCCCGAAGAATATTCCCAATAAATCAGAAGATGATTGAGGAAGCTATAAATTCGTTATTTGTAATTCACTGAACATTTTTTTAACTTCCTAATCCAACTACGAGAAAACTTACTAAAAAACAGGACGAAAATCAAACAATAGAGACATTCAGATTAAGACCCTATACCAATCTATGTTGTGATATAGTCTATGCTACCATGGCCTTGCTAGACGTTAGGCTTAGCCATTGTCGGGCTAACATGTTGAACAGAAGCTCACCCAACAATCTCTGACACCAAAAGTGGTTGCATACAGACACAAATCATCTAGTAAATATCAAGTATGTGCCAACAATAACCAAATGAATTCCAAATAAAACGGGATAATAATGATAATAATTAACAACCCTTACCATCTTGGTGTTAGTAGCGGAGCTGAGTCTGAAGACATAAACACCTGGCTGCTGAAACTTGAAAGCGAAAAGTGTGGAGTTGGACGCCATCAGTCGATGCTTCTCGGCCAAGTCCTTGAACGCTCCGAAATCGAAGTCAGGATTCGTGTTGTACAAGTTTCCGTCGTCATACTCGGGGAAGTATTTATTGTTCACACCAAACATCATTGGCTCGCCAAACGTCAGACAGACGGTCGGGTTGGCAACACCAGTCAGGTTGGTCGAGGGTGCGACGGTTGTGACAGCCCTTCGCTTTCTCGATTTCGTTTGGCTCTTCGATATGGAGTTGCTGTTCAGGATTTCTTCCATTACTGAAGAGGGTGGGTCGTAAATTGCTTCGAAACCATTCTCTAAAGATTATGACAGTAGACATTAAAAAAGAGCATTTCAGATCCATAGAAGAGGGCATTAGCCCTAAAAGTCCCCGAAATAAATTTTTTTCGGCATGTTGCCTATAATTGTTCTAAAAATGATGGTTGCAGCCTCAAAGATTTTCCACGAAATAAAAGGCTCTGCCATATACAACAACTTTATTGCATTTCTTAAACATATATCTGTCTCGTAAAAATATGCAAAAAAATCTTTCAGCAAGAAAAACCATCACAGAATAAACATCAGATTTTAAAATCAAAATCGGTTATTTACAAATTCTTGGGAATTTCTTCAAAAAATGTAGCCAAAACAAGACATTCTGAATTTTAACTTGTGTTATGGTAAAACGGGAAAAACAACTAGCTGAGCTGGGCTGAGTTAGCTAGGTATAGATGCAATTTAGGCGGATTTGTGTAGACATAAGAAACGATCTGCCCTGTTTCGGGTGGCTACAACGAGCTGACCTGGGTCAATGTTAAACATCAGAGCTAAAAATACGACTACCCGGAAGAGCAGCTAAACTCTGTTTAAGTAACCGAGCCACTTCATAGAGTCAAAACATTTTTAATTTAGAATTAGATGCATTTAGGATCTTTAACTGACTTAGAATGCTGTGTTATGAAGGGAATTTCAATTAAAACTTTTTGAAATAAAATGAAAATAACCAACCCAGGCTGGTGTAAAATGGAGCTTTAATTCAGGAGATTTTCAGCATTTCTCACCTGTCATTTGCACGAAGTAGAAAGGGTAGGCCTTGCCATCGATTTGCTCACATCTATCAGTGCTAAATGCATCTTTGATGTTTGGAATGTTGGCCAGCTCCTCGTACGTGTAATTTTTCGGCTGTGAGATAAAGAGATGAATATGACATTATATCATTCGTAATACTCAATTTTTTGTTCAACACATCAAAATCTTGAATTAAAAACCAGCAGTTTGCCGGTAGTTTGCAGAGAAACTAAAAAATTTAGAACTGACTTTGTCTCTTTTTAAAAGCAAAAAAACATTGTAAAAATGTTCTAAAAAAATTCTTGAATTGCAAGTCTTGAGATTTTCTCAATGTATGGTATCTGTTTCAGAATGTTTAGAAAGGCCTATTAACATCTCCAAACGGAGAACATGGTCTACAGCATTCCTGAAACCATCAACAACTGAGCGCAAATGAAGAAGAGCCAATCAAGCAAGTCCAAGGTTTCCTATACCCCGGCTCATGGGTAGATGATTCTAACAAAGATCTCAAATTAAGGAAAGCACAGGCCTGGATAGCAGCTCGCAAACTTGACAACATCTGGAAATCCAATCTCAACAAAAAAATCAAAATCTAGTTATTCAAAGCTGCTTTTGAGAACAATCTACTCTATGGATCTTAGGATAAGAGTACAACTTGCCTCCTACGGCATGTTCTTGCAATTCATTGGAGGTAGCATGTTACCAACATCAAATCAAATGGAGATCTGAAGAGAGCATGCAAGATAATCTGCTCTCGATGACTCAAGCTAGCTGGTCACTGCCTCCACAGTGCCGGAGTAGCAGTGAATCTAGTTCTCTGAAACCCTACATACCGCCTGAAGCCGAGAAAGACCACATCTTGATTATGTCACACTACCTAGCAGTGACACTGGACTGCACCCTAAAGACCTGCAAACCGTGATGCTGAAAATAACAGGTGGAGAGAGTAGACCATCGACTCGGGTGTGCCGACTGATATTTATGATCAACCTCCCCTTTTTCCTTGAGAAGAGGCTTGGCTTTCTTGAGGGTCCCGATTACACAGCGACTAGCACACTAGAGTAGTAATCTCACACAAATCGTCTCGACTGATATCCTGTATCCCATCATTCACTGACACTTGGTAGCAACTCAATACAATTCAGTTTTTATTTTGGAACAAAAACCAGTCCACTATATGTGCATCCTCAAAAAGCATAGAAAATACAATACGTATACACGCTGATAGAATAAATAAACACATACGCTTCCGTTTGCTCCACTGACTCTTAATATAGTGGGCGATTCGCAAATATATTCCAGTCGATTTTTTTGTTCATTTCGGCATTTCCTGTTGCAAATTTTGTCAAGGTCCACAACCTGAAAATAGAATACAAGAAATTAGGGAGTTGTAGGCTGACCTTAACTGTAGGTGGCCTGAAGACTCTTATTCTCTCACTCGTTGCTCTATTGCTATATTTTCAGCTATTTCTATCATTATTCATCATGCTTTATTATTTATACACGATATACCATCTTAATAGTTAAAATTTTCTCTAGAAATACTTGATATACACAATTATATTTCACTGAAATGGGTTACCACAATTCTTGTATTCCATCATCTAGTCTTGAGCCAGGGGTTTTACCCACCAAAGCTAAGTATGAACCAGTGTCCTAAACAAGGTTTACGGGTTTAACCCAATCGTCTTTGGTGGGTACAATCCAGGTTCGAGACCTGGTTTTGGCATATGACAATTCTGATTCCCCACTTTTTCAAAATACAATTCTGATAAAAAGTTATAGAAAACTAGTAACGAAATTGAATAATTGATACGCTGTTCTTCTAGAGAAGTTCCTTATAGAAATCTTGAATCTTATTGAAGAAAAGATGCAAACGATCCAATACAAATAACAATGATGTTTGATAGCAGTAGTAGTTCGAAGGACGGAGATGATTAAAAAATTA
Organism: Pelagia noctiluca; assembly: GCA_963924455.1. Classification (NCBI taxonomy): domain Eukaryota; kingdom Metazoa; phylum Cnidaria; class Scyphozoa; order Semaeostomeae; family Pelagiidae; genus Pelagia; species Pelagia noctiluca. The sequence goes on from OZ004325.1 coordinate 11,458,525, forward strand.
CATACCTCACATTCACAGAGTCCAAGTTCTCTATCATGTCCGACATATCTGGTTCTCTTGCAAACCTAAAGTAATGAAGAGTAAAAGAAAAAATATACAATACCATGCATCGTCTAGTTTTAGTAAAAAGCCAAAGGAAGAATGATCAAAATTGCAATACTCTTGCTAATTCTTAACCCCTTCTTTACTCGAAAGTAGGCTAACTTAATCCTTGCAAGATAAGAAACCCCCAGAAGCGTATCCACTGCCTATCCCTTGTGAGATGCATATCACCCCTTATAGGTGTACTTCACACAGTAAACGTAATATCAATCAATATCAAATCATTGATTTACAGTAAGCTACATTTCTCTAGCTAATAGCTCATTTAGGCTACCTATCGAAGTTACACTGGGTGAAATCTAATTAAACTTTTTGAAAGCCTAAGTCTATATTTCTACATAGTCTGCAGCTGCACTCAAATTGCATTTCCTTTATCTTTGATTTGAAAATTTGTAGTATGGGAGACTCCTTCACGTTGCCATATTTTTGTACAATAAATCTTATGTTTTCTGTGCCAAACGAAGATGCTTTGGCCTGTGGTAAAATAATAAACGTATGCGTTTCCTTAGCATAAAGATGGTCTAAGCAGGCTACGAGCCTTTAAGCTTTATAATCAACATAATAATAAAGTTTGGTACCTGGTTTGTGCAGTAGTCGACCCATTGAGCGTCACTATAACACAAGCCATCTGGTCTTCTGCTCGTCCCTTCAGAGCAGAGAGGATAGAAGTTCCGCACACAATCTTGCACTCGTGTCTCCATTACTTTAAACCCTCTTTCGCAAATGCAAGTCCTGTCACTCGGCTGTTGAAAAATAGAAAATCAAATGGTAAGGGCCTTGTACAGACAAGCACCCTAACACTGTCAAAAGTTTTTTAAACTGTCGATTAAGTGAGATAAAGAGTTGATACTGATGTGTTGGCAGGAAAACAAGAAACATCCAAAACACCAGGAGATCTCACAAATTCAATGGAACCCCGTTAATACAGCCACCAACGGGCCAAAAAAAGGTCGGAATAAAGTCGTGGTAGCATTAACGGGGTCTTTTCATAAGATAATGTATGTTTTCATACAGAAAAAACTGGCCGTGAGAGGGAGGTGGCCATTTTAACGTGGTGGTTATATGGCGGACCTCCCCTGTAGTGTTTGGTCTTTGATAAGATTACCTCTCAACCAAACATGTATAAACCCCGGATTTGTCGTTTAAACTGCTTTAATCGAAACAGGTTTTCTACTGAGAGGTCCTGAATGGTCAATTCGACACCGCAAAAGCCTACAATTGACTGAAAGTGACCTACAGATTATGATGACGGTTAAGCCAAGTAAGTGTGAATGTGATGTTTGACGGTTTTACCTGCACTGCTGAAAAGCCAAGGAGTTTTCAAAGAAAATGAAATACGTTAATTACCATGAAGGCCCTACGTAATCCATTACAAATACACTTCTGCTGTCCTCTGTATGGCTGCGCAGCTTGTCCTCCGCAGTGGAAGCAGGCAGTTTGTCCAGTGAGATGGTTGTAGTGGTCGACAGGACAGGGAATGCAGCTGGACAGGGCAGCGCCGTATTCCTCACCATAATACGTCCCGTTCGGACAAGCTGTGGGTAACGTGCTACCAGCAGGACAGTAGTATCCAGGGGGGCAAGGGTAGGACATGGTGTGATTCAGGCCATGTATGGTGCCATTAGCCAGGGGTTGGTCAGTTGTTGCACCTAGGTATGACAAGATAAGTGGGTAATTATGTCATAATTCATGGCATCTGCAAGCACGCGGTAGACGAAGATATAAAGGCTATACTGGGTAAGTTGGTAGGAATTTGAAAGTCGCTTCTATTTTCCTTTCTTATAGTATTTTTTCATCTGCTATTCCTTTTTTACGTTGCCGAGTATTTTCAGAACCGAACATTTCACTAATGCTCTAAATTTTCAGGAAACAAATCGAAAGTACTTTACTGAAGGAGCACAAGAATTGAGAAATTAGATAAAAACTTTCAATACAGGCCTAAAACTTCTTGATTCACGCTACGATAAACCAGGTTTTGGGATTTTCACGCGCCAGAAGGAGAGGCATTAAGTTCAAGTCTTTGATATGACAAGGGCAGGGATTCAACCCTCGTCATTCTGACACCTGAAACTTGCAGTTGCTAATGACAGAAATATTCAAGACCAAATACGATTTAAATCCACCTTTCTTAAAAAATATTTTTGTGAAATGAAATATTAGGTATGGTCTAAGGCATGGCAGTGACGCTCATCTTTTCAAGGTACAGACTAAGTCATTTGGAATCGAGACCATAGCCTGCCTTGGAAACAAAATATGGCAACAATTTTTGCAAGAAGTTAAACACTCAAATAACCCACATATCTTGCATCGATACTAGATGCTTGGAAGGTGATAAATACAACTGTAGGCAGTGCAAAACTTACATTCCACAAGTTGGGTTCCTAGCAGAATATTTTTCTTTTTTATCTAATCTTGTTCTTAACCTTTAAATTGCTTTTCAATTTGATGATTCTTAATCTGTAAATCTATCTGAATTGTTTTAAAGTAGTGAAGTAGGCTTAAATTAGTTGTAATTTAGCTATGTTAAAGGGCTCAGCCTACTATAAATCAATTGATGATGATGATGATGGTGATGGTGATGATGATTATGATAACGATGATGATAATGATGATGATGATGACAATTTTGATGATGGGGTGATGGTAATGATGATAACGATGATGATTATGGTGATTATGATTATGATGATAATGATGATGATGATTATGGTGGTGGTGATGATGATGATGATAATGATGATGATGATGACAATTTTGATGAGTGGTGACGATGGTGATGATGACGATGATGGTGATTATGATGGTGATGATGACACAGTGATCACTATACCATTAGACTGCTATTCAAGGTCATTTTGAATTTTCAATTCATTTAACTAATAATTTTAAGAACACACACCTGTCAGACAAATGACACCAGCCCTGCACGTGGCACATACGGCCCGATCAGATTGATTTCCAAACGTGCCAGGTTGGCAAATCTCACAAGTATCCGCAAAGCTGTGACGTAATGCACCATTCTTTTCCTTGTAACCTGAAAAATGATAGACCATCATGAAAGAAAATGGAAACGACAAAACAAAATGGAAATGGCATGGAGAAAACGAATATGAAAAAACAAAATATTACTGTCAAATCAATTTCGACGAACATTCTTGCTTCACGCACTGCTTGATAGAAATATGTCCCTTAGCAACGCATAGGTACCAAAACCAACAACAACAACTTGACTGTAGCTACGAGAGATTTAGGCCGTGACAATGTTGATAATTATGTGTTGCGAATCGTCTACTGCTGAAATACATACCTTGAGGACAAATAATCGGCACAACATTACCAGCAATTGTCGACGAACAGTTGTCATTTCCAGGGCAGTAATGTCCTTTGGGACAAGGGATCCGTTGTTCTGTTGCTCTGGGGCAGTAAAATCCATTCTGGCACGGAATCTGCTGCTGGGCCTCTGGACAATAAAATCCAGCGAGGCAGAACCTTGGTAGGATGGTTCCGTTGGGACAGAAGGTTCCATTGTTGCATTGTTTGAAGGCTGTCGAGGCGTTGAGTGGGCAGTAGTTGCCAGCAGGACAGAGGGTACAGTCGGTGATATTGCCTGCTGTAGTCGCGTTGCGGTATGTGCCTGCTGGGCATTCTTCAGGCATCAGTATACCTTCCTGGCAGTAGTGTCCCACGGGACAAGGATTTTGAGAGTAATCAGCAGTTCCTAAAAAAACAATAGGGGTAACAGGACTCTTCAGTAACACGTTGTACCTTTCGTCTCATTTTCATGTTTTGTTTGAACAAATAAAGTTAAGGGGAATAACTCAGGTACGTTTTCAACTTTTAGATGGATAATCATCAGGCTAGAAAAGAATGATAAAACTCCGAGTGACTTTAGAAACCTTGGAGTTTGCATCCATACAACCGATGGAATTAGGTTTTCGGTATGATTACACAAAAAAGTGGTAATTTTACGACAGTCTATCACTCGCCCTGTATTTAATAGTATCGAAAATAGCAAAGCATAAATGTAAATGTACATCAAGTAGCCGATAATAGATATTCCTTCCAAATCCTATAGAATTTTTCAACAAGCTTTCGATAATTAAATCTTCTTAGCGTAAAAGCCATGTTTTCATCACATCTATCACAGTAAACATCCAAATAATCAGCTTACCTTCCAGTCTGCACCAGTATCCGGCAGGACAAGGCTTGCAATACGACTCGTCAGTGGCATACGAGTCATTGTTATAGGTTCCCACTCTGCAGGGGGACCGCGTGATGTTATAAGGACAGTAAAAACCTTTGCCACACGGCTGAGGAACCGTGTTATCATCAGTACAGACATAACCAGCAGAGCATCTCTGGCAATCCATGCTACTTGCTTTGCCGGTACTCGCTATCACCTTTCCTTTAGGACACTTCACTTTATCAATAGTTCCGGCCGGGCAGTAGTAGCCAATAGGACAGATCTCTCCGTGAATAGGGTTGGTCGGCCAGGGATCAGGACTACCTCTTCTGCAGATGTAACCACCGCTGCATACACCAGCTACGATACCACGCTGGCAGTAATGGCCTGCAATGCAAGCCCTGCATTGGGATGGAGCGTAGAGTCCAGTCTCGTTGGCGTATGTAAATGTGCCATTCGGACAAAACTGAGGGACAATTGTGCCATTGAGACAGTATGTATGAGGCGGGCATGGCTGGGCCAATGACGTATTACCGGGGCAGAATTTACCAGCAGGGCATTCAATGCAAGTCCACGACGCATCCGATGGTTGGTATGTGCCAGGTGGGCATCCTCTAGGCACCGATGTCCCATTTCCACAGAAGAAGCCACGCGGACAAGGGTAACCAGATGGGTTCTTGTACTTGACTTCTACTGATTCTGGGCAGTAGAATCCCTGCATACACTTTCCACTCGGCACTGATAGCCCTGGAACCTCACAGAAGTATCCCGGGTCGCAAGGTGAGCAATCGTTTCTCGATGCTCCACCAGGTGTTTTACGGACTGTGCCAGCCGGACATTTTGTTCCGTTCTGTGCACCAACAATGCAATAATGTCCGGTCGGACAGGCAGAGCTGAGAGGATTTGAAACACTCTGCCCACTCTTGCAAAGATATCCAGGGTCACAGAAGCCTGCTGGTGAAGAACTTCCAGTCCGGTTGCAGAATTTTCCCGGCGGGCATTGTAGACAATGAGAGGCAGAAGACTTGTTCTGAGCAGGTTGGTACGTGCCGAGGGAACAAGGAATGCCAGTGGTACTTGATGTGCCGTTGGGACAATAATGTCCAACTGGACATGGCAATGGGAATATGGTTCCGAATCCAGGACACGTCGAGCCTGCACTACATGGGAGACATTGGGACATTTGCACAGTCGGAGCGTAAGTTCCTGGAGCACAACTTGCCTCTCGTATGGCACCTGCAGTGCAGTAATGACCAACAGGACAAACATAGCCGCCTCCGGTTAGATTTGTGGGTGTCGGAGTTGTAGCTCCTATTGTAAAAATTGGAAAAGAGTTCGAAAATATGCGAAAGTATCATTCTAAATATGCACAAACAATAACGTAATCGCAGCAAAATAATCCACAAGATATAGATCACATAAGGTAAAAATAGTAATGCAGTAAATAGATAAAAAGGGGGATATGCGTTTCGAGAACAATACCTGATAAGTCAAAAGAATGGAACCGTAAAAGAGTGTGACACACTTAAATAGGTGAAGTTATCGAGATGTATCCAAACCTGCCTCCTGGAAATCGTTTGGATTTAAATAATTTGAAATTGTCTAAGTTTTCTAAAATAACGATAAAATTTGGCCTACGAATTATATTCTATACAAACTGGCCGCTGACAGAGAGCCAAAACTTTGGGACAAACAAACAACTTGTAACAAGTTTAAGTGCTGATCTCGAATATTCAACCGATTTACAAAAACGTAACTTCCAAGCTTGTTTAAAAACAAAGTAAACATTAGAATTCAGTTCTGTTATGCACCTTAAAGGGACCATTATGGAAATAAGCTCTTTCTTATATCATCCCAGACACCTTAGGTAGTGGGTTATCTAATTTTGAATCCCTTCACCTGAAAGTTTTTAGCATGTTTCTCTATCTTTTAAACTATTTTATTCCTGCAATAAGTTTTTGTTTTTGTCGTGGCAAAATGATAAATGCATACAGAAGCAGGTAAAAATAATCGCGTCTTACCCAGAACACAAATAAATCCTGCTTGGCAAATCTGCTCCTTCACACCAGCTCCTGCATTCGGGTTACACCATTTGCCAGGACTACAAGGCGTGCAGTCAGTTTCACTCTTTGAGCCAGTGCGATTTGCAAAATACCCCCGTGGACACGGTTGTGGCTTGTATGTCCCTTGAATACAGTAATGCCCGATGGGACAGAGGTTCTTCGGGGGGTCAGGTCTATCAGCAGATCCATTGCAGAAGAAGCCAGCCAGACAAAGTCCTTCTGGGTTACTCAAACCTCTTTGCTGACAGTAATACCTAATAATGATAATGGTAATGGTGATAATTTGCAAGTTGACAATTTGAAAAAGTTTGACACACTATTATCAACATGCAGCAACCAAGGGATTGCAGTGATTCAGTCATCTTTTTAACAAAGAACATTAACATTATTAACAAGTTTGGTATTTTTCGGATTTCTTTTCTCATCAGGTAGAGAATTTCATATCCTTTAAAAGCAGACTCAGTACCAAAGAAAAATTAATGAATATGAGCATAACTCATTCGCAATATAGATATACCATTAACAGTAGAAATTCACTCTATAAACTCAACTCGTGTGAAATAGTCATTCCTTGTTTTGCTATCAAATTTATTAGGGGAAAAGGATGTTTGAAAATTCACTATAGAGTTATAAACATTTCGATATACTAATACTGAATTGATAGAAAATCATTCTTAGAAGAAGGATACGTTAAATACCAGATAAATACCAAAACATTGAACAGATATATCGAGGGATGATTGAATAGTAAAGTTTTCTATAATCAAGTTAGGTGCATTATTGCTCTAAAAATGGTTGGGTCGTCCACCCCAAAGCCGTCTATTTACATTCCCATCCCTGAATCATGCCTCTTACACAACATTTCTATTAATCTTTCAAGTAACCAAATAAGATTTTGTAATGTAACACAAATAAAATCTGCTTAGACTGCACTAGCGTTTTTAGAATCACTCTTTTATCTATGATGTATGCAATCAGTTTTTCATTTTTCTGCATGCAACTTCATTCGCGTTTGATCATGCGTTTAGTTTTCTATGTCTGCAAGTTTTTGATCATCTCTTAAATCTATTAACTCGAGAAATCGGCACTTGCATCATCATATACAAAAGAGGGACAAAATAGAGGTAAAACTACCCATTCCTCACCTTGACGGACAAGGATCACAATCACCTGACTTGCTAAGACCTGTTCGATTGGACCAAGTACCCGGTAGACAGCTAAATTCATTTTGGAACCTTGTGCCAGCTGGACAGTAAGAGCCAGGCGGACAAGTCCTCCCAACAAGAGTATCCACAGCCGTAGCAGTATTGTCACAGAAATAACCAGCAGGGCACATCTTACAAGATGTTTGTCCGATATTGTCTTGGTATGTTCCGTTGTCGCATCTCCTGGGTAGTGGGTAGCCTTCCTTACAGTAATGTCCCTTTGGGCAGATGTACACAGACGGATACTTAACGTTTTGTCCAGGTGGGCAATAATATCCGCTACCACATAGGGGCCCGGGGGCTGACATTCCGGTGTTGTTGCAGTAGAATCCAGCAGTGCAGTTGATACATTGTGTGGTATTGTGGGCTTTCGTGCTCGGGAGGTATTTACCAGATGGGCAGGGTAGTGGCACAGGACTTCCTTTGCCACAATAATATCCAGTAGGGCACGGCTTCTCAGTCCTCGATATAGAGCCGTTCGGGCAGTAATAGCCTGCATCGCATGATCCTGAGGGGTATGCTAGTTCAGGCACATCACAAAACATACCAGCAATGCATGTCTGCATCTGTGCAGAGCCTCTCGGACAGTAATACCTTGCAATGCATCTCATATGTCTTGCACTTGATGCCGATGACGGGCAATACCAGCCGGCGTCACAGCTGTTGGTCGGTCGCTCGTTACCAAAGCCTTGGCAGTACTCCCCACCCTTGCAAGGTAGACAAGCAGTGCTGTTCTGCATCTTCAGCTTATCGTTGAAAGTTCCCGGAGGGCATTTGTATTGATATGGCTCCCTGGTTCCAGCTGGGCAGTAGTGACCTTTTGGGCACTCGTTAATCATGTAGTTTGATGTCTCATTCAAGCAGTAGTAACCAGCTGGGCACGTAATGCACGAGCTAAGACCTTCAATATCGGCGTATGTTCCAGGCAGACAAGCTGGTAAGGGAAGATTAAACATAAAATCATATTAGGTAATTGAAACTTTTTGAGATCATATATTTTTCATTTTCTGTCATTTAATTTTGTATGTCCCAAAAAAGGTCTCTGAGCATATGCATTTCGAGAAATATCAGAAACAAAGCGAATAAGATAAAGATTGGCAATATCTTCGCTGAATTCTTCGGTAAAACAATTTGTTTAGTTTTATTCCCACTCTCTGTTTGCCTGGCTTACCTCTTCGATAAGTGTCAGACGAAAATCACAAGTTCATTTCTCTTTGATTCCCTGTTTGACTCTATTATAATCTATTTCTGCGAATGGTTGAGAAATAATGAAAATTTATCGATTTATACTAACAAATACTTATTTCAAAGTAATAGAAATAAATCGAGATAATTTGTGCGAATATGCATGACCCGAGCAGTACTCTAGCCCAAGACCTTGATCGATAATTTTGGGTTTTGTTTCAAGCAATGCTCTGATAATGAAATGTCAGAAGAGCCCAAGTGTGCTAAAGCCTTTTCGAATTTTTGAATCCAAGCTTATTATCTATCTAATATTTAGTATTATACATGAACGCAGCCAGAGGGGGTAGCTGAGGGACCCCCCTTTTAAAGAAAAATCTATATATACTGGTCAAGAGATCCCCCTTTTTTATGGTTTATTATCCGAAAGGGAATGCTAAAATGGATCCTCCCCTTTCAGAGCTTAGTTCCTGATATCGTATCTACCAAAGTAGTGATGTAAATGTGTAGCCACATACCATGTTTCGTTTTACTTGCAATTGGGCAGTAGTGACCTCTGGGGCACTTTCCTCCAATGCTCAGATGATTGAAAGTCGAAGGACAATGGGTTAGATTCGTCAGTTGAGGGGTTGCAGAATCTGACCCCGAAATGCAATAATATCCACCACTGCAATTTCCGCTCGGGCTCGTCAGGTTCCACTGTCCACAGAATTGGCCGGCATCGCAAGGGGTGCACTCTCTTTCCGCAGATAGGCCTAGTTTGTTGCTGTAAGAGCCACGTGGGCACGGCTTGTGGTCATTGCCCGTTCCAGGTGGGCAGTAGAATCCCTGTGGGCACTGGAAAATTCCGGAGTTTCTATCACCTGAAACGAAGATTTTTCGATAGCATACAATATTAATTAATCATTTCCGAGGGACCATCTAAAGTGGCTCATTCACAGTTCTAAATCATAGTTGAAATACATAGTACAGTCGTTGATTGGTACAAAACTTCAGGATAGCAAGAGAACCAAGAAACATAACATTGTCAATGAACTAGCAACTTGGAGGTAGAGATTTGGATAGGCAAGCATCATTCGTTCAACTCAGACTTGAAGGATTGTCTAGTTAGCAGTAATTGAATTGAAGAATTCATATCCCAACCGTTTTCCCTGCCAGCAGAGGTAGACCGGTCCATGGAATTGGTCTCTAGTTTTATGACCAGATTCCCTTCCTGACACCAACCCTTTTAGTCACCTCTTATAATATGCAGGGATACGGTGGATGAATTCCAGCCCCAACCACAGGGGATCAGAAAATTACCAACGAGAAATGAGAATTACCAACAAGAGAAGAAAACAAAAATTCAAGACGAATAAATAAATCCTCACCAGCAACAACATTGTTGGCAATGCAATAAAATCCAGCAGGACAAATCGAGCAGGCTTCAGCTTTTGGCCAGCTAGTGTAATTTCCGTCCGGACAGAATTTAGGCTCGGCACTTCCCAGTGGACAGTGCATGGCAGACGGACATTGGATAGCTTTATCACTGGAACTTCCAGTTGGACAGTAGTATCCCGCTGAACAAAGGCCGGTCGGGTTGGTTAGCTTGGTAGAGGCACAATAAAACCCTTTCGGACATTTGGCACATTCAGCACTTGATGTCAGCCCGGTTTGATTTGATGCAGTTCCATTCTGGCATTCGGTCGGATATTCAGATTGCTCCGGACAATAATATCCTTCAGGACAGATTCTCTGACTTGAGTAATGCGATCCAACTGGACAGTAATATCCGGCCTGACATTTTCCAGCCGGTTGTATCAAGCCGGTCGTGTTGCAGAACATTCCTCCAGTGCAACTCTGACAATCAGACAAATGTTGACCAAGAACTGAAGGTCTAAATGTTCCGACAGGACATTCAATCGGTTCATCGGTACCTGGAAAACGGAAATCATTGATTGACCACAACATTTTTATCAAGATCCGGCACAAATATCAAACCAAACTAAATCAGCTTTCAAAAATAATTCTTACCAAAAAATCTTTCCAAACCTTTTCAATTTATGCTTCACTGTAATGCAAATCTCTTGTAGAAGAAAAATATGTTTTTTTCTTATTTAGAAGAAGTATCCCCAGAGCAAATATCTGTAGTCGCAAATAGCGGCTTAAACATGGAAGGTTATGCATTGAGGGCATCATATTGAACGAATGGAAAGGCTATTGTAAGGTATCTACATCGATTATAATGTTCAAACAACAAGTGAAATGTTAGAACAAATGGAAAAAATCAATGATGGTTAGGAATGTCGAAATTCAGAAAATGGTACTATGATGTAGAAATGAATCCAAACTTTTTGGATATCATTAAGTCAATTCAACAATGAAATTCAATAATGATGCTCGACGTTCTAATCTTAAAATCAAAAAAACTTCGAACCTTCAGGACAGTATCTCCCTTGAGGGCACTGGTCACCATCCACGCCATCTCTCGGAGTCGTCGTATTAACCCCCCGTCTACAGTAATATCCAGCAGTGCATAGTCTCCAAGGAGTCGGTATTCCAGGGGTGTCACAAACGAATTTGCCGACACATGGGATACAGTCTGAAAGACTCTGTCCCTTTGTTCTGTTCAAAAACGTGCCAAGTGGGCATGGGTACTGAGTGGAAAATTTTGTCCCATTAGGACAGTAGTAGCCTTGAGGGCATTCATACGAGCCATAAAGTGAGACAGGGCCATACGTCGCATTACAGTAGTATCCAGTTGGACAGGTTTTGCAATCCCATCGGTTCCGCTCGTTCTGGTAACTTCCTGATGGACACGGTCTCTCGTTTGTACTTCCAGTCGGACAATGGTGCCCAGGTGAACATTGATACTGGTCATTGCTTGATGCTCCTCCAGAGCAGTAGTAGCCTTGTTTGCATAGGTCTGTGGGTACTGGAAGACCTTCTCCTCCGCAATACCAGCCAGGCGAACACGACTGACAGTCAGTCAAATTCCTGCGGGAATAGATATAATGTTGATTAGAATTATGTTTTTAATCAACACAAAGAAACACAAAGCAAGCAATCCCATAAACCGCAGCATGGCAATAAAGACAGGTGTAAAATATCAAACTCACCTATTGCCAGTAGAGTTCAAGAACATTCCGATTGGACAGCTTTTCGGTATCTCAGTCCCCATTGGACAATATTTCCCACGCGGACAGATATTCCCAGTGACATTATCCGTAGGATTAGCGAGATAGGCCCTCAATGTACAATAGTAACCTCCGGCACAATCGTAAGTCGGTGCAGATAGGCCATCATGTGCACAGTATTTACCACCAGGACACGGAATCTTATCAGATGAGCCATTCGGAGCAAAATAACCAGTCGGACACTTAATCATTGTTTCATTGCGTGCTCCTCCGGGACAGTAGTAGCCCCCGTAGCAATTATCAGTTACTCGCTCTAAGCCGTAACCCTTGCAGTACTTCCCAGCATCGCAAACCAAACATGCGGAGGAGTTTGTTTGCCGAGTGAATGGATTGTAGGTTCCAGGCCAGCATTTGTGCTGATAAGGCATGGTGGTGTTGATGGTGCAGAAGTGGCCTTTAGGGCAGATGTAGGGTGAGAAGTGGGTGGTGTTCTCGTAGCAGTAATAACCAACCGGACATGACTTGCAGTATGTCTTTCCGGTTTCATCTTGGTAGCTCCCAGGGGGGCAGCCAATGGGTTGTCCTGATCCAGGTGGGCAGTATTTTCCAGGGGGGCATATCCCTCCAAAACCTAAAAAAGCACAGAATAGTGTTGAATAAAGTTTACTGTAGCATTCCTATGATCAGGGGGATTATCTTTAGTGAAGAAAGCTGTTGGTATAAAGGTCCTGATAGAAAACCTTCGCCTGAAAGCACAGTGTAACGAGTCTCAATTTACATCATTGCACGAAAACACAAAAACCAATGTCTATTTCTTTCAGCTTAATTGTGGATTCATTACCACAAAAAATGTTTCTCTATATTAAACTCGAAAAAAGTATACCAAGGAGAAAAGATGTATCAAGAAAGCTGCTGGAATACTCAATTATGTCTGAAGGTCTGAGGTATCGTTTGGTATCCTGTTCACTACGGGGCTACGTTTAGTGGTCGAAAACATTGTAAATAAGCACTTTCTGCTCTATTAGGGAAAATCTGATGGAAAATCTGATGGAAAATGGTTTTCTTTAGAAAGCATGCTCAAATCTTTAATGTCGAGTACAGTAAAAACCCAAGTGTACGAGACTACTTTTTCAGAGTCTGGTAAAATAAGTTCTGAAATTATTTGGTACTTAATAAAAGTTAAGGCTTAATACTGTTTACTTATCTTGTGCTATAATTAAGCTAGGAATGTATCGTAACTTGGAAAATACTATATTTCATGAGTATTTCCAGAGTAGGCTACTGCAATTGGCAAATGCCACCATCGTTCGAGACCCTGTTGCAGCAAATGTCAATCACAGTAGCCTGCTCTGGAATAATAGAATTACCCGTGCTGGACCATGCCTTATGAATTACTGCTATTTGATGATTACATATAGTTGCGTAACATTGAACGGAATAGTAAATGATAGCTTAGCTCTTCGTATATCATTTAAGCTAGATAACAGACCCATCTCTTGATATTCGCTTCTCACTTGTATTTCTATTTCTGGTCAATCCTGTATTTCAGGGAGTCAATCCTGTATTTCCATTTCTGTGGCCAACAATCAACTAGCAAAAAACAATACACACCTGTATGAACGCCTCTAGTGCAATTGCTGACAGAAACACTTCCGTTGGAATACAGCGGGTCCTTTCGATCCACTCCTGACCCACAATAATAACCTCCATCACATTCGGCAGTGTACTCAACCGCATTCAGTCGATCGCAGTATTTTCCCGCAGGACAATCCAAACACTGGCTCACATGCGATAGGCCTGTGTTATTACTATACGTTCCTCTTGGGCACGGCAGCCAGTTCAGCCCTGTTGTACCGGGGCAGTAGTAGCCACGAGGGCATGGTGTGATGCCGGGATACGGTGTTCTTGTCAGGTTGATTGGAAGGCAATAGAACCCAGCCAAGCAAGGCGTACATGCATAGTTTCTCGTCGAGTTCGTATAGTACCCTGGGCTGCATTGTTTGGGCGTTTTACTCCCTGAAACCAAAACAGCAAATTTAGAGACACAGTTTTTTTTATTAATGCCGAGATCCAAAGCTTTTAAAAATGTTTCGTTATTACAATTTATGACCAATTAAGAATAGCTAGCACAATTCACCAATCAATGCAAATTTCTAATGATGCGTACGGATGCGTGCTCCCGTACACAAGCTGCTAGGTGTTTGATAGTATTGATTTTAAACCATTGAACATCGTATGCCAGTAATTATGTAAATAGATGTTCTAGTGGGTGTTCATGCCACGCTGAAAATTCTCCAGCACAGATGAGTGCAAATGACATATACTACGATATCTAGTGATAAAGTACATCCTACCATACCCCTGTTACAAGAAGATGTTCTATTAAATGTTGAAATGTTGCTTTATGAATAAATCCTTAAGAAAAATTATCCAGGGAGCATTTCTTTCAGGGAGTGTTTTTACTGTACATACAGTCCTAACCCGTCACTAAGAAACTGAATGTTGAAAAACTTGGCTGCCTAGTTTCTAACACGTTGAAAAGAAAAAGGTGGAGAATTTGATATACATTCAGAAGGAAAGCCACTGAATTTGCATGAAATGGAAAATCTTTTCAATTGACATTATTTTCTAGAGTACAATACATTCTACAGCTGAAAATATATAGGTGGCTGATATCACGCATGTTGGAAGTTGCTTGTAAGTAATTTCACAAGTGATGGGTTAGTACTGTAAGCCATTAAGAGCAAAATCTACAGCTGCGGATAAACGTTGTAGAAATTTGGAATATAACAAACCGGTAGGGCAATGAAGTCCAATGGGACAATCCACAGCATTATCAACTTTAGAGCCGGTCGGACAGTAATACCCTTGTCTACAGAACCCACTAGGAGCGGTGAGGCCATCCTGCATGCAATACGAGCCAGTAGTGCAATTTGTACACTGATCTTCACGCCATAACAACGTGGTATAACTGAATGATCCCCTTGGGCACAGCTGTGGTGCCGGACTTCCAACCGGGCAGTAGCTCCCAGCCGGACACACAACTTCATTAGCACTGCTTGATCCATTGGGACAATAGTAGCTTTTATTGCAAGATCCAGAGTGGTTGTATCTACCGGGCACATCGCAGTATTTTCCGGCCGGGCATTCACTACACTGTGATACCATTGTGAGATGTGTTGATAAACCAAGTGTTCTGATCGGGCACTTCATTGGCTCTGCAGTACCGATTGGACAGTAATGCCCTAATGGGCACTTGTCAGCATTCGGGCCCTCTGTTGGTGTGGATGTTTTAGCACCTGAAAATATCAGATATTCAAATCAACTCAGAGCTTTGTTATGGATCATCAATAATAAGAATCATAACACAAGAACTAAAAAGCCTCTTTTGTGGCTGCAAACGAATCCTGTGAGGTGAAAGTAATACTGGCAAACGAGTGAGCCAGAAAATACTTGATAATCATGTTGCATTATTATGATTTAAAGATAATACAAGAGAGAAATTTTGCTGAAAAACGTACCAATGATTATATATTATACATTATTATACATTGGGACAAAAAAGCATATCGCTTTTGGGGCCAAAAATTTAGAATTTTCTGCCAACTGAGCTAAATACTATGAAAAATCTAAATACTTTTAAACACATGCTTAAAAAAGTTTCTTTGAAAAAACTTCAGAAAGAAGAAGATGACATATACCACTTTTATTATCATCCAGGATGGATTACCCAAAAAATCCTTTTATTTATTCTTTTTGATCCCTCACATTCAATTTTTCTATTAACGCCTCTTAGGGGCCATTATGGAATTAAGGACGATTGGATCTTTTTAATGCTTTCCCCACCAACGTAGTTAGAGGTGTTTCTCAAGATAATTCACACACTTAAGATAATATGTAATCATCAAACTCTTCAACAAAAGAAATCCCAAAGCCATTGAAATAAATACACAGACATGAGCCAGGATAGGCCGAGATCCAAAGTGTACCGGTACAGTGTAAACGGGGTCTTAAGTAGATTGGCTCTCGTACTATCAGGTTTTGAAGCATACTTGATTTTCTTACCTGATTTGCAGAAAAAGCCGGCACTGCAAAGCGTGTTTGGATATGAAAGTCCTGCTTGTCCACAGTAGTAGCGACCAAGGCACGGAGAGCACTCGGACTGGTTGGACAGTCCAGTCACATTATTGAAAGTTCCGATATCACAGGGATACTCGGTGTCGAACTTTGTTCCGTCTGGGCAGTAATACCCTTGAGGGCAGATGTAATTCGTGTAGTTAACAACTGGTGCGAAGGTGGCGTTACAGTAGTACTGCTTCGGACATGTCTTACATGTCGACTGGGACAGTTGATTCTGGTAGGTTCCGGATAAACAGGCTTCTGGGTAGCCCTTACCTCCGACGCAATAGTGACCCATGGGGCAAGCAATAGCTCTACTTGATATCTGTCCAGCCGGGCAGTAATATCCGGGCTCGCAGCTTCCGACCGGTGCTGGCAGACCACTTGCATTACAGAACATGCCAGGCAGGCACAGTTTACAGAAGGTCTTGTTCTTAGCCAGCTTGCTATCAAGGAAGAAGCCAGGGTCACAGGGAATTGGAGCAATATTTCCTTCAGGGCAATAATAGCCTTTCTGACACTCATCTCCAGATGACAAACCAACGGGATTGGGTACAGTACTCCTCAAGCTACAATGATACCCAGCTGAGCAGTTGCCTGTTGGGCTTGGGAGCTCATCTATGGCACAGTATTTACCACTGGTACATGGCACCGGCTTCGATGAGCCCATCGGGCAGTAATATCCGGCCTTACATCTTCCACCATGCGTGAACGTCTTATTTGCAGTTGCACTACCATTGCAGTACCAGCCAGCACTACAGAACCCAGTCGGCCATGTTAGTCCGTAGTTTTCACAGAACTGGCCTTGCGGACATGCTCTACACGACGACGGACCTTGCTGTCCTGTATGGTTATTGAATGATCCCGGTGGGCACGGGTATTGGTGAGGAAACGTGGTGTTTCTCGGGCAGTAATAACCACTTGGACATACAGTGTCGAGGAAAGAAATTGCCCTTTCCATGCAATAATAACCAGCTGGGCATGTCACACATTCGCTTTGTCCGCTTTTGTTGTTGTATGTGCCAGCCTCACACGGGGTGGCAACTGCAGAGCCGATTGGGCAGTAGTGACCGGGAGGGCAAATATCACCGACTCCTTTGAAGGTCTGGCCAAGGAGGGATCCATACGGACAAGAGTTGTTTGAGTAGTTGTAACCGTTTACATATGGCTGCGGCAATGATACACCTGAAACAATATTTGAATAAAATGGTCAGAACGAAATGCGATCCTTCAGGATGTGAACCACACAAAAATTCTGCTCCATTTTTATTCTGGTTGTTCCCTTCTAATATCTATTACAGTACATCCTCGATTATCCGAGCAGGTTGGACTCAAATTTTTGTTGGGCCGTTCGGATACGCAAAAAATTCGGATAATCGAGGAAGAACATTTTACCTACTAAACTTGCTATAAAGGTTATCATCATCGTCCTGAACAGTCACAGGATGCTCAAACTGAATACAAATTGAAAAGCTTGGCAAACGGAAAGACCAACAACAAAACTAAGGCAACAGTGTTAATTTCAACAACGATTTGTAATAATGACAACGATAACAACGATTTGTGTAAACGACAATATTAATTAACAAAGAAGTTATTGTTTTTGGAAAAATGTTGCATATGACTTTTATATTGGGCAACAGTTTGAGCAGACAACGGATATTTCGATTGGTTTCTCAAGAACTGGTTTGCAAAAATTTTTTAATGAAAACTTTTGGCGTTCGGATAATCGAGGTTCGGATAATCGAGGTTCGGATAACCGAGGATGTACTGTATAAGTGATCGTAGAGCAATCAGGAATATCTATTTCTTCATCTTTGAATAATTACTTTACAAACAAAGAAATGTATTTCAAGATATCCCTGTTTCGTTCTGAAATCAATTAGAATAAATATTAAGAAAGAATAAATTCAGAATTCAACTCAATGAAATTCTTATTCAAATATTTATTCATGAAATTAATACTAAACAAAATTCAATCACTCACCGATGGTACAGAAATATCCAGCTGCACAAGGACCGTTCGGTTGAACCAACAGATTCCCATCACAATATTTTCCAGGATCACAATCTTTACACTGGTTAACCGAGTATAACCGCGTCTCATTGCTATAGGTACCGGCGGGGCACTTCTTCAGGTCTGAGCCGGTTCCTGCGGGGCAATAGAACCCCCTCGGGCAGTCATGGTACCCAATATGAGTCTGATTAAAGCCCGTGAAGTTCAATGGTAGGCAAAAGAATCCGCTAGGACATGTCAAGCATGTAGAAGCTCCTGTGAAGTTTGTGTATAGACCATTGCTGCATGGTTGCGGGTAAGAACTTCCGGTTGGGCAATGGAAGCCTTTGGGACATGTGATTGGTGCAGGTATCTTTGAGCCAGCTGGGCAGTATGAGCCATTTAAACAAGGTGCAGTGACTTGTCCCAAACCAGACGTCTCGCAATAGAAACCTAAAATTTGATATTAATATATTTGAGAAGTTCATTTCTAGTAAATACTTATCTTATGATAAGCTAAACGGAAAGGCGAAGAGGATAGGAGGAGAGTTAATAGACAAACTCGATACAACTATTATCTGGATCATAGAAAAGAACTTTCTTAGCAACAGTTTCTGATAAACTATGCTTTGAGTCTGTAATCCAACTTGATCTGCAAGCTTATAACACCAACATCCGGACTGTGCAACTCATTCTGCAGTTTGCAATAGTTTTGTTTCCCTTGAATGGAGCTGGGTAAATTATTGTTTAAGTCAGTTTAAGACTGGGTAGGAAAAAGTTTCAACTACTTCTATTTCTTGATGCAAACCTGATGCAGCACATGTTTCCTTGATAACGGTCTCTTAAGGCTGAAGATTATTTCATCTGATGCAATACCATTTCTTTACACTGGTGTTTGCCATTTACAACTGTATCCTGAATTTCCAAAAATCAGAAAAATAAGCAATAAGGGCCTCCTAAGATTGACCTGCGACTGACTTTGCAGTAGTAAATATTTTCTACAAACTGCTTTCATTCGGTGCACCTGAATATATAAATGTTGCAAACCTGGGGTGCAAGTTAGACATTGAGACTTCATCCATCTGGTATCGTTCGGTTGAAACGTTCCAGGCTCACATAACAAACGCTCTCGGGATCCAGTGGGGCAGTAAGCTCCTTGTCCACAAGGAACCGGTCTCGAGTTAGAAGAGCCAATCGGACAATAAAACCCTTGTTCACATGGTCCACTTGTACGGTTAAGACCAGCAGAGCCGCAGTATTCTCCAGCAGTACAATTGTCACATTCCGATGACGATGATAATCCTAAAAAAGAAAAGCGTGAGTGGCCAGGCGGCTTAAATGATTTGCTAATTGCAGCTGATGTTAAGCTCGGTCTAATAAGGTCAACATCTGGATGGGTGACCTTCGCAGTGTTGACTAAACAACCCACTCCACTATCCTTCAAAAGTGACGTTAAGCTAGAAGAGGTCCCATACCCCTGCTAACAATAAGATCTCGGGCCAGCACGTTAAACTTAAATATACTTACAGTGCTTACTTACTTTATCTAGATAGCGTCTTTACATTGATTGTTACATGGATTCTACACACAGATGATTCAAGTTCAATTTGCTTACCTGTTTGGTTGGTATAAGTCCCAGGAGGACATTTTTCTGGTTCTCCGGTTCCCGCAGGGCAGTAATGTCCTTGAGGGCAGATGTTGGCATCCAATCCTTGGTCAGGTGTTCCCGAGAAGGCACTGCGTCGACAGAAGTACCGTTTTGCACATGTGCTATTTGGTTCTTTCATGCCTAAAGTGCGAAAAAACATTTGATAACAGGTAAAATACATTACACGGGTAAATTCATTAGATCTTATCAATGCTATTTCTGACATAATATTTGACGTTTTAGTCACCACTTATCATGATAAGCCTTTGATATCTAGTAGCGCGACGTTTTGGGAGAGACCCGTCTCCCATCATCAGGCAATGTGGTAAAATAGGTAAAACATGAAATATATAATGACAAAGATAAAGAAGGCAAAGGTAAATTACATAATGACATATTTTATGTTGTATTTTGAGGAAATTTCCACTCCCAAATGCAGAGTCTTACCAGTGTGAAGTCAATTTCAAACACTTGAAAGACCTTCCTTTCAAATATGGTCTAATGTAAGAAAGACAATGTTAGCTCTGCCCCATAACGAGAAAAAGTTGCCGCTGGGAGAATACAAGTCACAACTTAGGCATACTAGTTCTGCGGTGCTAGCCTTCCTATTTGCTACTCTAAAAGATCAATTTTTGACTCTCCTTCAATAGTGGAGAATAACTTTCAAAACTACAGAAGAAAAAAAGATGCACAAATAACGAATATACTAGTAATACGTGCCAGAAACAGGACAGTATTTTCCAGCCTTGCACATTTTGCAGTCATTCAAATTGGTTCTTTGGGTTTGGTCATTATAAGTTCCTTTCGGACAAGCCTTCTCGTTTGCAGTCTTGGTTCCATTCGGACAGTAATGGCCATACGGACAGGGATAGCTGCGATAGTCTGTCATATTCTCATGCGGACAGTAATATCCTTGCATACAAGGATAGCAGGCAGAGAGTTGTTGAGTTGGAGAGTAAGAGCCAGGTTGGCAGGGCTTCGGTATGCTTGTGCCAGCAGGACAGAAGTGTCCGACAGGACACTTCCCACCTTTTCCAGTCTCTCTACCGTCGTAGTAATACGGACATGTGGCATTTATTGTCACATTCAATGCTGTTATATTAACACCAACAGGATTCGCTCTATCCACACCATAAAGACACCAGTGTCCGGGGTCACAAGGGCCAGTTGCGTTCGTAGCATGCTCCACGGCACAGTATTTCCCGGCCGGACAAGGTTGGCAGTCTTGCAGCTTGCTGTATTGCGTTTGCGTGCCGATAGTTCCACGCGGGCACGCACGGAGATCGTTTCCGGTTCCAGCTGGACAATAGAATCCTACTTTACAAGGTATGGGAACACCAGACGTGAGACAGTAGAAACCTGCCGGACAAGGCTGACACTCATGGGCACCTGTGTAGTTAGCCATCATATTACTTGGGCATGGTTTTGGTGCTGCAGTTCCTCCCGGGCAGTAGTGTCCAACTGGGCAGATGAATGAAGGTGGTTCTCTTTGGGAAGTACCAGGTGGACAGTAATATCTGAAGTCAAAGAGAAGAATTCAATCAATCAAAGAGACAGAATTTCAATAGGTGAATCAAAAGGTTTATTATAGAGTTCTGAAAAAACTTTTCTGAAATATGTTGTATCTTTGCAAAGATTTGATCTTCATAATTTGATTAGAAAGATAGTCGTTCATAATGTTTGAAAACATACAATTTGCAAAACCAATGGCCCACAAAAAAACGTTTAGATACTAATGTCGAGGCTATACCAAGGTTAATGCAGTAATCTGGCCTAGGAGGAAGTCTGAGGAATTAGAATATCAAGATATAGCATGGAGAGATTCGGAAAATTGGTATGGTCTTCGAAATTCCGGATACAATAAACCACACATGAAAAGTATGTTAATGGAAAAACACAATTATCATCATAAGATATGAGAAGAAGAAACATAGAAGTTACTTCAGTTTGATTTTGCAGTTGTTACATGAAGCACTCTGATGCATGAAGGTTTGTCACCGTCAGCATTATTCCTTGAATATTCAAATAGACAAGGAAAGATTTTAACCATATCTATACTCGTACGTTTACTGCGAAATATTAATTCAACAATAATGCAAAATACAAGAGGTTATGGGCTTCCCTAAACTGAGACATTCATAAGTAATAGACGCACCCTGGTGCACAATCGCCGGTCGGATATCCAAGCCCGGGGGTTTCACAGTATTTCCCACCAGTGCAGGGCCAGCAATCCGATAATCTATTCTTTCCGTTCGTAGTATTCCGGTACGTTCCATTGGGACAAATCTCGGGCAGAGTGCTTCCAGCCTCACAATAATGACCCTCCGGGCACGAAATCCAATCTCCTCTTGGTGCTCCGGTTGGACAATAATATCCCGGCCAGCAATCACCGGAAGGTTTGGTCAGGTTCTGCTCTCCACAAAACTTTCCGGCGGTACAATTGAAACATTGATCCTCGGATTGAAGCTTGAGTTTGTTACTGAACTTGCCTTTGGGACACGGGATTGGGATATCAGTACCCAATGGGCAGTAGAAACCTTGTGGGCACGGTCCACCATTTGTAGCATTGAATACTCCAGGTGAACATTCACAAGTTGGGCACGTACAGTTGGTCATGTTCTTGTATGAATTAACGCCGATCGGCGTTATCATTTCGGGTGTTGACACGAATGCTCCACTGCGGCAATAGTAACCTGTTTGTTTGAAGGCGTAAACAATTTTCATAACTGATTTAAACATTTCATTGATAAAAACTAGAATATAATGGATAACAATAACAATTATTTGATTTTTAAAGATATCTAGAACTCTTTTCTCAAAGTAAAAAACAAAAATAAATAGAATGAAATTAGTAACCAGTGCAAGAGGAAAATCGTTTGATTCGTGATTTCACAAGCAAGGAAGATGGTGTTTTAACCGAAAAGCTAATTCTGTTGCACATTTTGAATATTTTCTATTCATCTATTATGGTATAGAAGAGAAATAAGAAAGGAGACTGGCTCTCTGTCTATTATGATATGTAATCATTCGATTATCTTTTCACCTTCCTACACAAGGAGGGAGGTGGGGGCATCGCAGTCAACCATCCCTAGATTGGTTTTGAACGGCGTAAGTAAACACAACTTGACGGGTTACACGGTTGTTAGGTTGATTCGATTTGATTCAAGAACGAAGCGATATGACAGTTGATGATCATTTGTATGAAGTAATAACAGAGAAAGGATAGTTCAGTCTGATGACTGCTCACTCATTCCTTACTCTCAAAACACTTGGGTCATGTCTTGCTGCGACCCATCAATCCATGTTTTACAGACACCGTGGGTTGAATACAAAACAACCTCGCAAACAAGAACGTAGAAATATAAGATCTGGCTGACTGATTTCGCTAGAAGGACATTCAAAAAATGAAATATACTTCGGCATTTGAAATTCTGTCAAGCAAAGGAACACTGTGCTCTATATCATAGGTGTAAGTAAATTTGCTATGAGATCACATCACACTGGAAAGTCATATAGGCATCCATAGGTGCCAAAGTCTTAACAACCCATTCAGTCTAATCCTCAGAAAAAGGTTCTTATTGGTGGGGTTTTACAGTAACTGAGCAATAATCATAAATTCAAACATGAAATCATGACTTACCTGCACTGCAGAGCTTAGAATACCAAGTTTGACCTTCGGAATCACAGTAATATTTGCCAGGACACGGCATGCATTGAGACGAATCGTGAGCTCCTGTGTTGTTGTTGAACGTTCCGCGAGGACATTTGAACTGATTTGCATATTTCGTACCGGCAGGGCAATAGTGACCCCCGGGGCAGACAGAATTATTGAAGGATACCAGCGGTGCTGCCGATGCGTCACAGTAATATCCAGGGGGGCATGTCTGAGAATTGTAAAGGAAATCAATATAAGCTTCGTAATCATGATAAGGAAGATACTTTATACATTATAACTCAAAAACCCTATGCAACCATACCGACTTACAAGTCTGTGAATTGTAAAAATATTTTACAAGTTAATAAGGAAAAAAATAGTGTCTCAATATTTTCCAAAATGATTTTTTTGAAACATTGCCTGGGTTGATTTCAAACAATAACTCTACAGTGGCTTACTGATATTGAATGCTTTTCAGGTGCAGCTAAGAAAATAGAAGATGCTTGATTGAAAGAAGGGGCTTAGTAGGTATTAGTAGGTAATTGAATAGACAGCCTACCTTGCAAGTGGATTGCTGAACCTCGTTTTGATAGCTTCCAGAAGAACAAGGGGTCGGAAAGGTAGATCC
Organism: Pelagia noctiluca; assembly: GCA_963924455.1. NCBI lineage: Eukaryota > Metazoa > Cnidaria > Scyphozoa > Semaeostomeae > Pelagiidae > Pelagia > Pelagia noctiluca. The sequence goes on from OZ004325.1 coordinate 11,482,422, forward strand.
AAGCTCACAATAATATGCTTTCCAGCAGTCATAAGATGGGGGGTCACCTCTACTTTGCCCCACCGGGCAATAAAAGCTAGCATTACATTTTGCAGTAGGGACTTTGTTGCCCCATCCCATGCAGTAGTAGCCTTCTTTACAGCTTAAGCAATTACTGAGGTTCCTATTTCCGGTCTCATTGGTGAATGTGCCGGGCGGACAGAGAGTGTAATTGTGACTCCCTTCCGGGCAGTAAGCACCAGCAGGGCAAATATCTCCGGTTACTTTATCGGTCGGTTTTGGAGACGAGGCACCAGCTAAGCAGTAATATCCTTGTGAACAGTTACCGAACGGTAGACTCAGCGTTTCTTGGGGGCAGTATTGTCCAGGTTTACATATAAGCGGCTTTGGGCTTCCTTCCGGGCAGTAGAACCCGATTGGACATTTTCCACCACCTTGACTGAGCGATGCCGGTCTTGCAGCAACGGAGGAGTTTGAGCAATAGTAGCCAGGATCACATTTCGCGGTTACGTTACTTAGGCCTGAAAAAGACGGTTTCATTTAAATTGTCGTTTGAATTCAAAGGAAACGAAAGGTTAAAAAGCGTGGGAAGCAATTGAATGCAAGGATTAAACAGTGAGACCACCTCATGGAATTCACCCCAAAAATTAGAGAATTTCTACAATGCCGATAAACCCGAAACACACAGCAAATATCCTATAACATTAAAATGCAAAAACCCTTGACTAACCAAACTCTAATTCTGAAAACTTTATTGTCTTACAAATCGGTCCTTGATCGTTGCATATAGTTTAACATAAATAAACAATATTTTATTCAATAAATAAACAATATTGTAAATTGTCACTAAATGGTTTCACCATTGCTCCAAAGCGTTTCAAAATCTTTGCTAATCGTATCAAAAAGTTGGACATTAATCCCCGATTGTTGCATATTCTTAACAAAAATTTCAAATCATTGTAAAATACTTTCAAGATCGTTCCAAATCGGTTAAAAATAATGACGAATCGGTCTTCTATCGTTGCATACTTCATATCGTTGCAAAAATTTATGAAAGGTTGATACAGGAGCAAATGCTAACTTTTGACCAAAGTTTCCTGTCCCCACTCCTCTGTGGGTTTCGAGAAGGCTATGGCACACAGCATGCATTACTGCGTCTGGTGGAAGTCTGCAAAAAATCAATGGACGACGGGGGTGTTGCAGGGGCTGTTTTGACGGACCTTTCAAAAGCCTTCGACTGTCTAAATCATGGACTACTGATCGCAAAATTGAATGCATATGGATTCAGTAGATCTGCTTTGCTGTTTATCCATAGCTATCTCACTGAAAGGATGCAGAGGGTAGGGGTTAACGGTTCATTCAGCGCATGGACAGAGACCTCCCAAGGAGTACCGCAGGGCTCTGTCCTGGGGCCACTTTTGTTCAACATATATCTGAATGACCTTTTTTATGTTCCTAGAGGAGACTGAAATTTGTAATTATGCTGACGACACAACCTTTTATGCTTGTGGTCCAAATATCGAATCTGTCATAACTCATCTGGAAAATGATGCCCTAAAAATAACTGAATGGTTTCCAAACAATTTTATGAAACTTAATGAAGACAAATGCCATCTTATGATTTTTGGTGAAAAGGGAGGTGACGAAATCTCAATTAAAATAGGCGATGCCTATGTAAAAGAGAGCAAAGAAGAAACTCTTCTTGGCATAGCTTTTGATCAGTCACTTTCTTTTAAACAGCATGTAAAGAGTCTGTGTAAAAAGGTTGGTCAAAAAATACATGCTCTTGCCAGAATCTCAGTCTATATGGACACTGAAAAACTGCAAGTGTTAATGAGGGCGTTCGTCTCATCTCAATTCAATTATTGTCCAATCGTTTGGATGTTTTACGACAGAAGCTTGGATCAAAGGATAGGTCGAGCCCAGGAAAGGGCCTTGAGGTTAGCATATAAAGATTACGGAAGTGATTTCGGAACCCTCTTGGAACAGACTAAATCGGTACCAATTCATACGAGAAACCTGCAGTTGTTAATGACAGAGGTGTACAAGACCAAACATGATCTAAACCCACCTTTCATGAAGGAGTTTTTTGGGGACCGAAAAATAAGCTACAGTCTGAGGCACGGCAATGATGCTCAACTTCCAATAGTGCGTACTACGTCATTTGGAATTGAGACCATAGCCTACCTTGGAAATAAACTGTGGCAGCTGTTACCCAAAGAAATAAAACAATCTAGGAACTTAAATGTTTTCAAAAAACGTATTAAGTACTGAAAAGGTGACAAATGCAACTGCAGGCTCTGTAAGACCTATATTCCGCAAGTCGGTTTCCTAACAGGATAGATTTTTTTTACTATTTATTAAATCTCAAGGTGAATCCAGAAAAACAAGACACATATTTAAGATTCACTTCTCATGAACACAACCACAATAAATAATACAGCAAGCCATAATTACTCGTACAAAATCACTAGAACACAAAAACGTCCAGTCCAGCAGTCCTGTTGACTGCCACATCATCACTCAACTGAATTGTTACCCATAATACCATTCGTGCCTAATTCGTGCACTTTACATGAATTCCATAATCCATAATGGCTGCTTGTTGGGAAAACTACTAGTGAGTGATTCACGCTATAACACTATTCTTTGCTTTCTAATCTGTATATATATATATTGTGAATAAAATTATTTAAAAATTAGTAGAGAACAGTAGGCCTTAATTAGCCGTAATTTGGCTATTTTTTAATTTTGTATTTAGTTTAGTTTACGCCTACTATAAATAAATTGATGATGATGATGATGATGATGATGATGCATTGCCCTCAGTAATCGCTCATGTCTTTGCGAAATGCTTTCAAGATCGTTTCAAATCAGTTAAAAATAATGAAGAATCGGTTTTCTATCGTTGCATTACCCTCAACAATTTCTCATGTCTTCATGAAATGCTTTCAAAATCGTTTCAAACAGTTCGAAAATCGTTGAAAATCGTTTCAGTTTGTGTCAAAAATTCGTAACATTCTCTTACCTTGCATTTCACAGTAATACCCAGGAGTGCAATCAACACAATGGCTTCTCAGGTATCTCCTTGGCAAACTGTTGAATGTTCCAGCTGGACATGCATTGGTATCGAAAACAGTGGCCCCCGCCTCACACCAGTACCCGGAGGGGCAATCGAGGGGGTATGTAGAGTTAGCAGGGCAATAAAAGCCTTTCGGGCAGCCTGTACAGCTTCCTTGACCGGACATATTGTTGTAAGTGCCGGCAGCACATGGTATCGGTGCTCTTGTACCAGCGGGGCAATAAGTACCAGGGGGGCATATTCCGCCATAAGTGATATTGGTGGGCGCCATATCCGGTGATCCCTTGTTGCAGTAATATCCAGCAGAACATAGACCGGAGGCATTGATTTGGTTTCCAGCAGCACAATACTTTCCGGCAGGACACAGGTCACAGTCGGACTCAGCAGATAGCATGAATTTGTTACCTGGTGCATACCTGCCGGGGGGACAAGGCGCGGGGCTGATTGATCCTTGAACGCAGTAAAATCCCCCAGGGGGACATGGTCCGAATCGTTTTAGAGAGTCCTCTTTAGGTTGCTTTGAAGGACTGCTCTCTCGACAATAATATCCTGCGTCACATGTGCCAGAGACAGCTTTCAGTCCAGTAACCTCGCAATATTTACCACCAGTGCATTTGCTGCATTGTGCTTCGATCGTCAGTCCTGGTGTGGCTCCAAAGGTTCCACTGGGGCATTTTTGTTTTATGCCTTTGAATGTAGGATCGTTACCAATGTGGCAGTAGTAACCTTGAGGGCAAGGCACAGGAAAGGTTGATCCCTCTTCGCACTCGAAGCCAGCAGGGCAGACCAGGCATTCAGACAATCCAGTGACATTTGCGTAGGTCCCTGTAGAGAAAAAAACCACGCAACTCAAATCTTATTCTGTAAGTATCGTTTAACCATCTTTTTAATGTACTACTCTGATGAGTATATCAGACCAAAAGTTTCAATAGTTTTAATGTTTCGCTACGTTTCCTATTTTCAGTATCTTCAGTATTCCTACCCATTTCAAATTCTTTCAAAGATGATGTAAGATAATTGGTAGAGCAATACACATATGGTTTGTTCTTGATATTTGATAATTCATCAGTATAAAAATGGCTGCATAAAATATACATGAAACTGGATTATTCGTACGGATGGCGACAACAAATTTCAGGCATCAATTACAACCTACACAAGGAGAGGGCTCTGATGCAAAATCAAACAGTTGCTTAAAAGAGATGAAGGGCTTGCAGAATTGTCCGATTTCCTGCACCTACGTACTTTATGGATAACAAAATATGAATAACATACCAATTTTACAAGGCTTCGGGTCATAAGTTCCAACGGGCCTATCCAATGTCCCATCGCCTTTGCAATAATGGCCTTGATAGCATGGGCCACCAGTAGTCGAGTTATTCGGGTTAGGCATTCTATTACCCCTCTTGCAGTAATACCCGTCGGAACATGCTCCCGTGGGGGCAGTGTTGTTTGTCCCTTGGCAGTATTTGCCTAAATCACAGGGGTAGCAGTCACTTATCGATTTACCACCAGATGTTCCACTGAAATAAAAACAACATTTATTAAATGTGATCACAAAGATATGATAAATTAAGCGGTTTGGTATGTGTAGCTTTTAAATCAAGGTTGGTTGGGTGGGGTAAACGTCTGGATTGATGACCTTCAAGGTGTTTACTAAACAACTTACTTAACCGTCTTTCGGAAGGGACGTACAACTAAAAGCCCCGTGTCCCTTCTAGAAAGAACAATTTTAGGCATGTTGAACATAAACTTACTTACTTACTTAAGATTCAATAGGGAACATTTCAGCAGCTGCATCATTCAAGTATGGACATGGATTGTGTAGAATACGATATCTAGCCCTTTTCACACATGTTTCAGTACTGGATGATTTACTACATGCTTGAACTCCACTCAAGATATCAGAGGGATAGAGTACTAAAGTGATGACGTCACAAAAATCTATTTTTAGAATTTTGGAAGTTTGGCTCCATAATGTGAAAGAGCTTCCAAAATTACATCAAATGGATGCAAAATCACCTCTGTATGTTGAATATTAACTGAGATATAACCATTTGAAAAATTGACTTTCAATAGGAAATCCCTGTATTTTTTGGCCTGTTCATAAGTTTATACGAAATTCCAGTTCCAGCATCGTTTATCTGGCACTATGGAAATTATCGCAGTTTTTGGATATCATGTTTCTACATATTTCCCAAATTCCTTGGAATCTTTAGTCCTGAACCGATAAAAGACTAATCTATCACATCTAAACTAAAGAAATCAATTTTAAGACAACCAACATCAGGTATCTAATCTAAAATCGGGTATTTGAAATCTATCATTACTTAGTGGCGTGGATGGATGAATGGTTAGAACCCTCCATCCTTGTTCGAAGGTTCGAAACCACCTCCAGACCTGTCACAAAGTGTGAGGAGAGAATTTGCCAGCTCTCTGTAATGCAATGTATTACTCAATACATCTATTGTTAGCAGCTTTGAGTTGAATGCGATGAACCTAAATAATAATGAAAATGGAACTCACAGATAGGTTCCTTCTGGACAGGGTCTTTCGTATGTTGTTCCAGCAGGGCAGTAGTAGCCGGGGGAGCAGAGTCTGCCCCATGACACTCCTTCTGTTGGGGTGGGATACGTGGCAGATCCAAAGCAGATGTGTCCAGCATCACACACACCTATAAGATAACAGTAAATAGACATAGACAGCTGGCAATGTGATAAAAGGACATATCAAATTACCAAATATTCCGATTCAACATGTCACTAGTTAGTTTTTAAAGGAAAAACCAAGAGAAGAGGGGCTTTATAGGATCAATTGTTCTAATTCAAACAGAAATTAAAATGGTAGATTGTGGCCAGAGATACACAAAGAGTACTCAAGAAGTTGCAAGAACAACGAGCGAAATATAAATATGTGATCAAGAGACCCAATATGTCCTTCCGGCTGCCACCACACTAGCTTTGCAGCAACTCGTAAACTTGGGAATACGGTTAAACATTGTTGGTTTTCAAGGATAAAAGTATGCCCAAGTTTACGAGTTGCTGCACAGCCTCTGTGGTGATAACCGAGGCGCACATTAGGTTTTTTGGTCACACAAAAATATAGAAATTAGTATCTATCTATGAAAATGAATTTCATATTCCTAGGATCTCATGGTTTCAAAACTTCACCACTAATATGAAATATAAAGGATATAAGATAACAATTGAGCAGGTCATCGTTTTTGTAAACAAGCTATATAGGAAGTGGAGATTCCTTCAAGGTAAAGAAATCAACGCTGTGAATATGGGTTGATTTCTGATGAAAACCATAAAGAGCAACGCAGATTTGGAAGAAGTTATCATCTTTTGTTACTTTGAGTAATAGCATAATTTATGTGGAGTGAATACCCGTTTTCCTTGATTTATTTCGCATACCGAAATTCTTAACATTTAAGATAAACTTGTGAAATCATATTGTATCTTGTACATTCTATATTTTCAATTGGAATTTTCTAAGACTCTAAGGTCCTGTTTATAGTTACCCAGCTTACAGAATTTCACCAAAAAGAATTTCACCATAAAAACAGTTGTATACCAAGCTATCCACCTGTTCCGTATAAGCACTGAGCCGAGATACCATTGATTATGTGGTGAGAAACTCGGTAAGCCAGGTAAGCCGGCTCCGTAAGAACAACATTTCATTGTCTATCCTCGCAATCCAAGTAACTTGGCAAGCCGGGCAACTCGTCTCTATATTAAACAGGCCCTTCGACTCATTCTAAGACTCTCAATGATAAGTAAAAATATCGATTACAGCATTCTATGGCTACAGAGTTGATACTTTTTGACCATTCAAAATTCACATAAGGGCCCAAAAGCTATCCATATAATTTCCAAGTGTGATTCATTTTCATGAAATTCAAAGTACTTTCCTGTTGTATTAATGCATGAAATAGTGCATTTCAGTTCTTAATTTCAAAAAATTAGTAACCCCGAATGTATTTCAGTTGTCAGAGCAATATCACCGCTTTTAAAGCATTAATGCATTGGAAAGTCACGAGCCTCGTCTTCTCTGAAAACTTTATCTGCGTTCGCTCATAATAGTCTACTCATCGTTTCAAAAGTATGATTTTGCATTCTTCTGGAAAATTGTATTTTCACGTTTAGAATAATTAAATGAAGAATAAAAACAGAAATGATTTATCATGAAGTTAACAAAACACGTTTTTGCCCAAAATGAAAAACATAACTACTCAGAATGATTTAGAATGATTAAGAATAATTTAGCATGATTAGTAGCTCACCTGTAGGATAGGTCTGTGCTGACGGCCGGCAATATTTTCCCTTTGGACAGGGAAGGCAAGCAGATGACGAGTTCTGCACTGTGAAATTATTATAAGTTCCGACCGGACATGCAAGCTCAACCTCACTACCCTCCGGACAGTAATAACCCGCACGACATGGTAACGTAGTATTCATAACTGTTGTGGGACAGTAGTAGCCACGTTTACAAGGAAGACAGCTCCCCTTTTGTCTCTCTGGTTGATAAGTCCCGATTTGGCATGGCTTCTGAGCTGACGAGCCGACTGGTGCGTAATAACCAGGGTCTGACTCTGTTTGATTTGGCACTTGCGAGCCAGAGCTGCAGTAAAAGCCAGCCCAGCACGGCCCTTCGGGGCTTGGTCCGCTTGCTTTCATGCAGTAATAGCCAGGGTCACAGGTGCGACAGTCCTTGTCATTCGTGGCACCAGATGTGTTACTGTAAGTTCCAGGGGGGCAGGGTTTCGACACCCAACTCCCAGTTGTACAGTATCCACCAGATGGACAAATGTTTCCAGTTGTGCCGTCAGTTGGGGTGCTTGTGTATGCTCCACCAGTACAAACATAGCCCGGGTCACATTGCGCTCTGGGGTTTGGTAGACCTTGGGCATCGCAATACCTAAAACACAACAGAAGGAAAGTTTGAAATCTTAGTTAGGCCTAGGGTCAACAAACCCCCTTTACCATATATTACATGCTTACAAAGCCGCTCCTGTTTTCAACCACATTCGGCCAATAAAAGAATTATCTCTGATGGATTATGTTTATCTAGTCAATAAACACAATATCAGGAATACCATACTGGAACTTCTTAATCATAAAAAACAAAAACAAATGCAAATGAACTGAGTCAAACGCCTTACCATCCTCTTGTGCACTGTGTACAATTCTCTCTGTAATGAAGTCCTGTGGCGCTCCCATACGTTCCGATCGGGCACGGCTGAGGGTCTGATACATTTGCAGGGCAATACGAGCCGCGGGGGCAAATTTCCGGGTTGGCAGTGCCTTCGCGGCAATAATGTCCAATCGTGCAGGTCTTACATTCGCCAACATTTCGAGTTCCAAGGACATTTGTGTACGTTGCTTTGGGACACGGAACTTGATTTGGTCCGTATGAGCCAATGATAAGAGCCGACACACCGTCAGTTATGTTTGTGGGACAGTAGAACCCTTGAGCACATTGCCTCGTTGGGGTAATCGTCTTTTCCAAACAGTAGTAACCACTTGTGCACGGCTTACAAGCTGCGATGCTTGGTCCATTTTGCTCGGAGTTGTATGTTCCAACTGGGCATGGAACTTCCACGGGAGTGGCTGTTAGAAAAAATTTGGTTCATAAAAACTGACAAAACACAATTTTCTGCATATCAAAAAAAGGTATATAAGATACAGTGGTGTAACCTATTGGTCAAGGCTCTTGATATCATATCCTTGAGGGGCAACCCGTAAGATACTGGTGAAAGACCTACAACGGTCGATGTATTCAGAAAACAAGTTATTTTCAATATTGTGTTTTCAATCTGTTTGCATCGCCTCAATTAGAATTGATTGCAAAGAATACACCAGTATCAGATGAGAAAAATTGCTTTTTCGTGAAATATGAGATTTTTGAATACTTTTGCATTCGGGAAAGTAAAAAATATATACAGCAAAAAATCTTCATATAGATCTTTCTCTTTTAAGAATTTCATCGATAGGCCAAACCCAAAATCTAAGAACGAATCGTAAACTAGGAAAATGAGCTTAACTGAGGGCACAAGACCTCCAAACTGAGAGAAATAGGGAGTGCCAACTCTGAAAAGTAGGGATTACCTAGGGGGTTAAAATATCAAGATGAGTAAAACTTATTTGTTAGACAACCCACATGCAATACACCAAGTCTTAAGTGTAGAGGTATTGATTTATCTGCTAGGTCATGGCATGCGAGTGAAATATTGAGCCCCACACAGACTCTCTTAATTTAGACAAGCATTCCAGTCACACTGTTACACTGCTTCCCATAAATGTATCCTTAACTGTTCAAATATGCACAATCGAATTCCCTTATTGGATTATGGGTGCAGGAAGGTTTGAAAGTTAGCATTAGAGAACCCAGTATTGAGCACTACCATTCTTAAGCACTAATTGTAGAGTGACTCTGTCTCGTCATGAGCAATACTGGAGCCTCGGCTTAGCCTCTTGACTCGAGTACACTGCTTAACCCGTTGTATGTATACCTATTCTCTGCATATTTGATTGATTATTTAGTTCTGTTTGTTTTACCAGTTGTTATTTTCTCCGTGTCCTTCTTTCTAATACGTAGTATCACCCGACTTACGCTGCGTTTATATCGAGGAATTCCCAGCTTTCCGAGCTTATTTCATGGCGAGGTTATTTTTCAGCTCACATTTGTATGAGTAACAAGACGTCGAAGTTTTGTTCAAAACAAGTAAAAAAAACATTTCTTAATTCCTCTAATCTATTTCTCATCGATAGTTTAATGTTTGATAAGGCATAAAGTATATTTATATCGTTAAAATATACAATCAACTTGCCTGAACTTGCGTATAATTTTCAATTTAGTATCAGGTGAGTGAGGCAACTTTCAATTTTCGAGGAAAAATTACCTCACCAAGGCGATATATCGGCTCGCGTAGGTGAGATATTGGCTGTCAAAATAACCTCACTTGGGTGAGGCTATTTGAAATTCTCATATCAACGCAAAGTGAAAATTACTCTAGCTTGTATAGGATTTCGATATATCAGCTTAGAAAATAACTCCGGCAAGCCAGGGCTATTTCTACCATATAAAGACAGCCTTATTCACTTTTGACAATGTTTTGAATAAAAGCCTCAGTCAAATAAAGCTCCACCGAGAGCAGTGATAGCTTTATAAGCGTTACGGTGCTCATCAATCATTCACAGTAATTTCATTTCACTGTTTAAGGAGGGCACTAATACAGCCAAGGCTGATTACAATACGCCCTCCCCCCCCCCCGATAAAAATTAAAGTGAAAGGAAAGTATAATTAAAATTAATTGTTTTGTCACTTTCTGACAGATCTGAACTCGCTTACCTGGGGGGCAGTAATGAGCTGTGCTGCAATTAGTTGCCTGGCTGAGATCCGACAATCCTCCTCCACAGTACTTTCCAGCTGTACACTTTTTATTAGCAAACATGTCAATATCGGCAGTGGTCTCGTCATCACAGTAATACCCCGCAGGGCACCGCTAAATAAGAAAAAAACAATTAATTTTCTCATAGGAATTTACGAAATAAAACTTAAGAAGTAGGAAAATTTAATTCAATGCATTTTTTACAAGGCCATAACATCGACTTCTCAATAAAAATGATAGCTTGCACCAAAAATTTCCCTTTTTCGCTTGTAAGGCTCTTGAAAAATAGCCCCATTTTGATATCTTGTTACTAGAAGAATAAACGAAAATGAAGCAGCCCTCGTTTATGGTCGGTGACTGTTCATTTTGATGTCAATCTTAACAGACAATCACATGCAAACTATTGTCTTTAGCAATCACTTAAAACGGCCCATTACCTGACAAACGGATTGTCCAAGTTTCGTATAATATCCCTTGCCGCATTTGAATGGAGTGACAGTCGCATTGAGGCAGTAGTAACCAGCAGGACAAGAGAGACAGTCAGACTGGTAGCCTCCAGCAGTGCCGACAGATGACGAGTTGGTCGCATTATAACCATATGGCATGTATGTACCTAACAAGAAAATGTAAACAGAGATATCAAAATTCGATGAATGCTAAGATGTAAATACAAACGTAATAAAAGCATTGAATTTAACTGCTGATAGACCGCGAAAGCTCTTTAAGCTTCCGGGAGCCTATTAAAATTCAGCAGTTCTAAGTTAGGGGCCTGATAAAGAAGGGGATTTTACAAGAGAAGGGGCTCATATAAGAGTGGAGGCTTCGATACAGGGTCAAGGAAACTAAATATCAGATGTTTCGATAGTATTAAACTGAAATACCGTAAATTCTCGAATAAGCCCCCGGGGGTTAATTTGCAAAAATGGGGCTTATTCGAGTTAAGGGCCTATTCAGATGTATGTTTGTCATTTTCTTCGGAGGTTGACATAAAAAAGACAACATTTTATTTATCAACTATGTTAAAAAAGACAAAAACGCTATTTCCAAAAGAAATGCAATAATTGCCATGAAACTTTTGCAATAAGAAAAAAATCATATTTTCTACTTTATTTTCAGGTGAAGGTGGTAATACTTCGTAGCTATGTCCTGTGTCTCGAAATAACATACTATTCTGCAATCATGCTGCTAATCTGCAATCATGCTATTATTCCGCTATCAGGGGGGCTTATTTGCAAAAATATGATTTCAAGGGGGGCCTATTCGAGGGGGGCTTTTTCGGAGGTGGAGGCTTATTCGGAGGTCGGGGCTTCCCTAGAGGTGGGGGCTTATTTAGAGGTGGGGGTGGAGAAGGAGGTGTTCAAGGATTTACGATAAATCATGAACCATCTCTGAATAATTGCATTTCATTTTGAAATCTTTTGTCTATAAAAATTGGGACTTAAGTTTCTGCATGAAAAGAAGAGGCTCATGAGAGATGAAAGCATGAATTAGAGAAGGCTAAATGGTGATAGATTCTTCGCTGTCCCCAGAATCTCTAGCATGATATCCTTGTAAAGTGTATGCTACTGTGCCATCGCTGTAGTCATCCTAGTGCGTTAAACAAGGCTTTTGGGTACACACAACTGGGAGACTCTCTCTTGGTTAGTTTATGTATCTAGAGAGTTCCTCCTTAGTCAATTTATCTTAGATACAATATTGTAAAACGTCCTTGTCTATTTCTATCTATATGTAGATTCATGTATTTCAATTTCCTGTGATATCAATTGTATTTGATGTAGCCTTTTATATTGTTTTTAAGATATAATTGATAAATGAATGAAACTGAAACTGACACTGCATCCATGATTCAACCAAATCTCAGAAAATAAAACGTAGAGATAAAATTCATTGACCTACCGATTGGGCATTCGTACGGCGTAACCGTTCCTTTCTCGCAGAAATGTCCTTGAGTACAAACTTTGCATTGTGACTGTTGAAACAAGGCATAGTCGGGGTTGTAAGTCCTGTTCGGGCAAGGAAACTCAGTCGCGAATCTCGTCTTGGTCGGGCAGTAATAGCCTGGTGGGCAGAGTCCTCTGGGTTCTGCTTCACCCCCTGGACAGTAGTATTTCTGATAGCAATCTGTGCATTGAGTTTCCATGTATAGACTGGAGCTGTTCGTGAATGTTCCAGGGGGGCAAGGGTATTTTGTAGGTGAAGGAGTGCCTGTAAATTGAAGTTTTGTAATTAGATCAGTATGATAATCAAGAAGAAGAGAGGAGCAATTAAAACCAAAACCAAAAACCATTAAAACCAAATAAAACAGGTAAGATTTCGATAATTTTAGTTTGGAAGTTCAAAATTTATTTCTGTTATTCTATGGTTATATATACAATCGATGTAAAAGATTTTACAGCCTTCTACACACAATCTACGCTTTATGAAACCCTATTCTTCAACCAGATACAACTACAAACCCTGGCCAAAAGTCTACCACTCACACAAACCCTAACCCAGTCTGTATCCCTGCACGATAACTAGCTAGAATTGCCATGACATCAACATCAACATCAATTTCCAGATATCTCAAAGGGATCATGAGATTGGTGTACCGTTCAAATATCGGGGGCTCGCTTGGAACAATCTCAAGACACCTCTAAATCAATATCAAACGAGAAAATATTTCAACAGCAAAGTGGAGGAAATCTTCATTCCTATTTCATAAAAGTTGATATCAAAATAGCTGAACTTTTTATCATGTTACTGGTTAATAAAATTTTACGTATTTTCAACATTTGTATTTTTGCATTCTTGTTCAATTTATACTTAATTTCTTCCTTTTTTAATTTATGGCTCAAGCTTTATAAGCGTTACCTTTCTTGGGTAGTTTAGTATACAATACTTTGTAACCTTGTATTAGGGTTGTATGCTATAAACAAAATTGAATTGCATTGTATTTGAACTGTAAAATTTATGACTTTCAATAATATAGCCAGAAATATCGGATATTTCTCGTTGTTGAGATTGTTTCCGATATTTCTGGCTATACTAAAGTTTTGTACCATCCAAAGACTCTCAATAATATTTATGACTTTCGTTTGATTAAAATGAACAGCCCATTGGAATCAGAAGAAAGGATGCTAAGAAGCGAAAAGCTTAGTGCAAAGAAGGGCTTACTTTGGGGACAAAAATGTCCTTGTTGACAGGGTTGCCAGGGGCTTGTCGGAAAACCAGTTGCCCATCCGCATGAAAACCCGGGCGGACAGGGAGTGCATTCCTCTGGGCTTGTTAACGATGTACTGTTTGTGTAACTCCCTGGTGGGCATGGGAACTGGGTATTAGTGATCGTTCCGTTCGGACAGTAATAACCCTCCATACACGGATCAGTTGAGGCATTTTGTCCGGCTCTCGGACAACTGAACCCTGACATGCAGGGTCTGCAATTCAGAACATGTCCGGTTTTCATGTACGGATTATATGATCCTGGAGGGCATTGCAATGGTGCTATAGATGGGTGCCCGCTCGAGCCATCCGGACAATAATGTCCAACTGGGCAGTCAATACACTGAGATGCATTTACAAGGCCTAATTGACCAGAATATGTCCCGATTGGGCAAGCAAATCTCGTTCCAGCTCCGGTTCCTTCTGGGCAATAATATCCACTTGGGCATGAGTTGGTTAATGCAGATGTTCCTGATGGGCAATAGAATCCGGCTGCACAAACTTTACAAGCGTCTGACTGAGATGTCCTGTTGTTATCGGGTCCGTAAGTGCCAGCAGGGCACGGAAACTCCTTGGCGTATTTGGTTGCCTCAGGGCAATAGTGTCCAGTACCACAGACTGAAGTGTTGAAGTTGATTACACCTGGTCCGGTGCAGTAGTACCCAGGTGGGCAGTTCTTACATTCCGATGGTGATTTTGCTCCAGTATTCGGATTGAAAGTGCCGGATGGACAGGCTTGGAATAATCGGCCGTCACACCAACCACCAGCTTTGCAGAGAGCTAAAACGTAAATAAATGGATTATACGAATAGGATGGAGAGTAAAGGACCGACGCCAATTCGACAAGCCTTTTTTGTGACTTCCCCTCATCAGGACATTTATAGATTTAGAGAAATAAAATAATATACAGCCCAAAACTTTTAGAATGCCTATTGTCCTTTTGCCATTATTCTACTTAATAAAAATAAGTTGACTTTTGGTATTGATAAAATATTTACGAGTTCATAACTAATCAGAGTAGCGAATTGGGAACTTTTGAGTGACGTCATTATCATAAATTGGTATGTATGATTTTTTATTAAAAACCTAGATACTGAAAAACTTTAGAACTTTGCAAACTCTAGAATACTCGTAAAAATATTTCCGAAATAGCAAAATTTTTCTCAAATAAACTCGGGGTATTGTACTATGTAAGAGTGCAGAATTCGAGAATGTATCAATTTTTTGACGTTTTGGGGCTTCAATAAAATAAAACGGGGGCAAAAGAAATTGAGGGTATGGAAAAGATTTAAATTTCGTTTATATTCAAGAAACTTGTCGAAATGTGCTATTTCGGGGTGCAGAATTCAAAAGACGTACTCTTCATCAAACTTTTAAAGTTTTAGAAAATTCAATTAGAGAAAAAGAGGGGAAAGTAACTTGTAATTGAAACCTATGAAATAATTAACTCACCTGAAGCAGGAGTAGCTACCGTTGACCCAGCTGGACAAGCATACCCAGAATCACACGCTTTACACGCAGCCCATCCTGCGTTCGAATAGTATCCCGCGGGACATTCTAGCGGATCTGTACAATAACGAAAATATATGATCATGGGTTGGCAATTGAAATATGGCTCAACTAGGTATCGAACCCGGGACTTTTCCAACATTATACAAGCACGCTAACCATGGCAAACCGAATGGCAGTACATTACATTACACCTTTTCCCGAGAACTTCGCAAAGACTCTAGATTGAGCACGACATTTTCTGAGCCCTTCTTGAGTTGATAAGAAAAACCCAAAAATAGGTTATTTCTTT
Organism: Pelagia noctiluca; assembly: GCA_963924455.1. NCBI lineage: Eukaryota > Metazoa > Cnidaria > Scyphozoa > Semaeostomeae > Pelagiidae > Pelagia > Pelagia noctiluca. The sequence goes on from OZ004325.1 coordinate 11,497,899, forward strand.
CAGTACTTAAGTGTAGAAACTTTTGATAAACTTTCAGAAATGGGCAGAGTTTCAAGCTTCTTAAGAGATATGTGTTTACCAAGGAAAATCCCCAAAAAAATTAGAAAGCAAACCAAAAGCTAACTGAGGTGGGGTAGGTAAGGTGGCCAAATATGCAAACATCTCTGCTTTAAATCGGCAAAAGAGGTCAATCTAATTTGCCTATCTACAACCTAAAGTGGCAAGGCAAAATACTTAACTGGGGAAAAACGATTACAAAAATTCCAAATCTTCCTACCTGCTGGGTTGCTGCATTGATATCCAGCCTGACAGGTTTGACACGTGACAGAATTGATGACAGAGAATTCACCAGGATGACATTTGATTGGTCCACTTGTCAACAAAGGGCAGCGAAACCCTGGTAAACATTCCGTGCATTTTATTTGGTTACCGGTCGAATAGGTCCCGTTTTTACAAGCAGTCCTACGAAAAATATTGAATTAGTTTGTTGGTTTGTGTATAGTTGTTGGGTAAATATACTTATTATCGTCGTAAAGTGTCGTAAAGTTTGGTTTAGAAGGAACTGAGGATCTGCTAAGCATAAAGGGCCAACTTACTAGGTAAACTAATCGAGTGGCACGACCCTGATCCTCCCTCCCAATGTGACCACTTCTTGTGATTTCTTTGGCCTTTTCGCTTTGAATTACAGAGAGCTAACAAAATCTCTCGTAAACCTTTATGTGACTGTTCTGAAGTAGACAACATCCCTAACTAAGAGTCAGACTAGACACCATTTTCAAATAAACAAAGAATCTTTAAGTTGTCTAAATAGAAATTTCACATCATTAAAAGATTCTCTGAAATTCTCTAATTTGTGGTAGAAGATTTTGATACGCCATCAACACAAATTACAATAGCTCCCCTCTCAATGTAGCCCCCTCTCTAACAAGCTTCTTCAAAAGAGCAAATTTTTAATAACCCTTCCCATCGATTAAGCAGTAGGGAAGTAAAGATGTCAAAATGTCCAGGCCTACATATAACCTTTTAGGATTTTGGGCCTCGATTTTTGACTACCAACATATCCATCTATTGTCATTCCAAGCTTCAAAAATATAATTGTATTAAACCATTTTTTGTCAGTACATTTTGACCCATTTTTGACCCCGCTTGGAATGAAAACTTCCTTTGCTGTACTCACATTGTGTCGGTGTTTTTATTTGGGCACTCGTAGCCAGGTGGGCAGTTTTGGCAGCTTGATGAATTAGCGAGAGAGAAGGTGCCCTGTGAGCACGCGAATTCGTCCGCTTGGTCGGTTCTTGGGCAATAGCTAAAGTGAGAAAGTATCAAAATGAAAAGAAATAGAAAATATTGAAATGTCTTTGTGTAAAAGTTGACATACACTGTCAAAAACCATATCAAGTCTTTTTAAGTCATCGAACCGAAAGAAAATATGTGGTGAATACAATGATTCAGAGATAACCAATGCATGATCTGAAATCTTTTTTCAAATATCACTCAATATACTTTAATTAAAAATGTTAGCTTTTCCAAGCAAGGGAAAATTAGACAAGAGAGATGCAAAGGCCCCAACCTTAGCTACTACATGACATCTCGTTTCCCTGAGCTCACTTCTGCTAAGCAATTTAATTGCCAGAATGAAATCAGCATATCAAAAGACGCAGGAAACAAGGACGCGTGAAGCAGTCTTTAAGCATTAATAAAATCTAATGCACTTGGCAGTGAGTCGATAGTATAAAATAATTGCATGAAAACTTACAATCCAGCTTTACAGGGAATACATGTGTGCTGTTGCCCAGTTGAGTAAAAGCCAGGTTTACAAGCTATCATTTCGTCACTTGTTCTATTAGGGCACGCATACGCCTTTGGACATTCTGTACACTGTGCTTGTCTGCCTACACTAAACTGCCCAGGTGCGCAGTCCACTGGGGTGGCCGTTCCAGTTGGGCACTCTTTTCCGGCTGGGCAGGCTGTGCACTGATATGCTGATGCAAATGAGTAGGTGCCTGGTGGGCAATCGATTTCTATAGCCAACCTATCAAAAGGTAAACATGAATGAGAAGGTGATATGATAAGTCATGGAATTTATCACGTTCTTAATTTTTAATTCAAAACAATTTAGTTGATCTAAAATGTCCTTTCTATAGATAAAAATGTTCTAATATTTTTGGGTTTTAAAGTGAGGTAAAAAGAACTTACTGCGTTGATGGGCAATATTTTCCGGCAGTGCACGGAGTACAAATACTCGCACCAGCGATTGAATATGTCCCATTTTGACATGGAGTATTTTGGCTTGGATTGGAAGCATTCGGACAGGCATAGCCAGCAGGACATAGAATGCATTTCGTTTGCCCAGAACCACTTATTTCACCTGGAATAAAATGAGAATTGAAAATGGCATTAGTCAACATCTCTATGGTGTTATTAGATCAAATAAATGATTTCAAATACAAAAAACAGAAGCACATCCATGCGCTAGTAAAAGCCTGTGCTGTGTGAATGCAGTCTAATGACCGAAATTGTTTACTTTGACAACGATCAAAATATTAAACAAACAAAATATATCTTGGTAGTTAAACAACATTAGTTAGCTTACCTGATAAGCAAGGAGCCGGTGCAAGGCTTGGGTCAGGACAACTCTTTCCACCAGGGCAAGTCATACAGGTCAGCTGAGAAACCTCATTCCGGTATTTTCCAGACAGGCACCTTGTTGGTAAGCTAGCAGGAGTGAGGCATTGGGAGCCTAAAGGGCAAGGAGTGCATGCAGTGGCAGCGGGGCGGGAGTAGGTGCCTTGTGGGCAGGGTAGCTCAGCAGCCCCTGGTGAAGTGCAGTAGTGTCCAGCCCGACATGTTGAACAACCGGTTCCATTAACAATTTCTCCAGTTTGACATGTTTTTGGAACTTTGGAGTTGGATTCACATACTGTCCCAGTGGTGGATAGTGGACATGGTTGACATAGTTGCACTGCAAACAGAGACAGATTTTAGTAACTCTCAAGTCAATTTGATAGCTTAGCAAAAATCTTTCTCTCATTAAAGTTGGTACTCACAATAATAATTAGCTAAAAAATACTATAACGGCTAATTCAAAGCATCTAACAATTAAATATGACTAAAGCCATAAAAACAGTAAAATCAAACAGTTGTGGAAAGTGCAAGATGAGAAGTTCTATGCCTGAAGGGGTACTTAACCTGGTTCTGGACAAGGATGAGCCTCCCAAAAAGCAAAAACATATACCTATACTTATACTCATTTATAGAATTCTATACCTATATCTGTATCAAACTATCAAAAATGGATAATTGCGAAAAAATTAAGACCCATCACAGAAACACAAGCATGGTGAAAAATACCAAAATGGTGAAAACAGGCCTTTCCCTAAAGAAGCTCTGGTTATTTGGTTTACAAGTTCTAGTTGTTGCTTTACCAGAGTGCTGAGTGATTGCTGTGGTCAAACAAAGAGGCCTAGGTAAAAGCAATCCCCTTGAGTTTCTAATAGTTTTAAGGCTAGAGGAAAAACATCAAATTCTTTGTTCATGCCTGAATGATTGTACGCATTAAAATAAATTGACTGCTGTGAAAAGACTACTTACTTGTGTCAGTACTGTAATAATATCCACTACCAGCATTAAATGGGCATGCTTCTTTCCTGGTGTTATTTGGACAGCTGAACCCAGCGGGGCATGGTAAACAGGTGGTACTGTATTCAGGAGCATACGTGGCTGAAATTGATGAATCAGATAAATTACTACGAAAATAGCAGAGGGGCCATGTTTCAGAAGGGACCTGCATCTCAACTTGTTCAGCCCATTTAATCAATAGTATTTTCATCAAGTTTTATGCTGGTATCACATTTTACTCTATATTTTTTTTGTAATGAAACTGACTACTGGAGATTTTTTAGCTCTAGCAATTGTAAAAAACCTATAGAGAATTGCTGTTGTGAAAGTTTGTTACATCCAAGTACAGTGGCTATAGCCACAATAAATAATCAATATAGATAAATTATGAATCAATGGAATACCTCCAGTGCACTGTGTCGGACTTGATGTTGGCACTGGGCATTGGAAGCCAGCAGGGCACACTGTACAATTGCTGATGAAACCTCCAAGCGAATAAGTACCAATCGGACATTTTATCATTGGTAGGCTGAAAAAGAAGAGAATAACCATTAAAAATCCACTTTTAGCATGCCTTTGTGGTACTTAGACCATGTTAGGCTACCATGTAAGGCTATCTGCCTAATCTAGGGCTTTTCTGCCGGGTACTTGCAAAATTACTCCTGAAAGACAGTGCAAGTGAGTTGTCTATTTAAAGAAAAAACTTTCACAGGAAGGAGCATTTTCATTTTTGCATTTTTGGCTTAAATTACAAAAGTTTGATCTGTAAAACTTCCAAAAATAAGAAAAATTTTGAAAGATTATTCCCAAGAAATATGCATAGTGTGAAATTTGTAAAAGTCTCTTTTGGCAAAATTTATATTTTAAGTTCCTTCTGCTACTACGTTTGGGTGAAGTTTGCAGAAGTCTGCAGCAGACAGAAGCTGTTCCACAATTTCAAGAAGTGCACTTTTGATTGAGACCCCTTTTGTGGGGTCTTTCTGCTTAGCCTCATCAGGATAGCAATTAATTAACAAAAGCTGATTTTGGAGAGCTCTTAAATAGTTCTTGCCTATTGAAATGGGATCACCCTCTGTGAAATAACATTTGTGTAGAAAAGCGGATTCTTTATTTGTTTTTAATAAATTGCAAATGTTTATTCTGAAAAATATTTTAGATTGCCTCTTTTGCAAAAGTTTTGCACAAAGTTCAGAAATCTGGTGGTTTGGGTGAATCAAATCACTAATTAAGACAGCGAGTTAGACGTACCTTGGATCTGGGCAGTAATACCCTGGAGCACATGGCTCACAACCTGTTCCGTTAGCAAAGCCGTGCAGACCAATAGTACAGAGCAAGCAGTTTGCAACACCAATCGGAGAGTAGTATCCCTTAGGACATGGTTCTGGGGTTTGTGTCGGGTCATGACAGGATTTCCCATGAGGACAGGGTAGGCAGACAGCTGCTCCAGGTTGGCTGAAAATGGTAAAAATTCATTAAGGAGTTTGCAATCATATGATTATTTGATGATGAAATGCAAGAACTGTCTAGCTAGTAAGTCAAGCTAAAAATTAGATTTGCTTCAAAACTAGACTATACTCGAATAGAACGATGAATAATTCAAATGCTTTGAAATAATGCTAAATAAAACTATTTGTTCTGAAAAAGCGTTTCGAATCTAAAGTAAGTGATTTTCTCTTTGTGAGCTACTACAAGAAAATTAAGGCCGTTGGAATTGACAGCTAACTATTCATGTCATTTCGTCAATTTGTCATTCTCACATACATGAAATCAATAGGTTTTCCAAGTCCTGCTTTTCCTCATGTCAAAAAAACTAGTAATGTAGCAAAGTAATTAGAAGCATTTCTTATTTCATTTCTAAATCAAAAGTAATTGCTTGGTCTGATCTATGGTCTCTATATAAAATCTTAACAAACAAACAAGGGATTCAATCATTTGTGTGAATGAAATTGAAACAACTAGGACTCAAACTCATAACCTGTAGATTAGTCCCATATTAAGCTCCCACAGCGTAAACGTGGCACTCGAGCAGCCCACGCCATATAAATCAAACTAATTGCACCACCACCCATTGATTGTAGAGACAAACCGATCTCAATTCTTTAACAAATACGAACAAGATGCTGAAGGGCAACGCCTTTCTAACACAAATTGCTTACAAACAATTTGTAGCTATCAATTCAGTAAAACTCTTATTGAAAGACAATACTTAATTACCTGTAGTTACCAGCACCACATAGAAAGCATTCCATTTGACCTGCAGGGCTATAGTACCCTTTCCCGCATTCAGTACTGTTAGTTTTACTGACACAAGATCTTCCGGCCTCACAGATGCTACAGCTGCTTTGTCTGAGTGCATTCGTATAATAACCATCTGCACAGAGTTGAGGGCTCGTCGTTGCTAAAGTCGGACATTTGTGCCCAAGTGGACAGTCTTGACAAGTTCCACTTGCGTATAATGAGTATTCACCTGCATCAAAATGAACACATAGATCAGGATTCTTTTCCAGTAGCCACATTTGAGTATTAGACAAAAAGCTTTTTAGTTGTTATTTCCTTGGATACTATCAAGCTAAATGAGCTTATTCGAAACTTTATGCTCTAAAAGAAAGAGGCTTATTCAAGACAGGGAGTTATTCAAGAGGGGAGGCTTAGTCTAAACTAAAAAAGTGGGCAGCCAAATGGACTACCAGAACTTGCTTTGAAATCTTAATAAGAAGTTACCGGTCTACCAATCTACCTCACAATCCTCAGTTCTATCCTTCTAAGGCTACAGCTTAATCACCCTTGGTTTTACATCCAAACCAAATATCGGTAAAAATTTGAATAAATGAAATAATGATTTACATCACAAATTCAACAAAAGTTTTCAGAATGCTTTTTAAACGCGTTTTTAAATGCAAGGTAAAAGACATGTTGTCAATGTTGGAACAATAAAAGAACGGAACAACAAAATGATACCATACATACCTATTGCACACGGTGTTGGAGGTGCTCCACTGACACATTTATACCCAGAAGGGCAGGCAGTACATGTGATATTTCCAGCTGCACTATAATACCCCGAGGCACATGCTATGGGACTAGAGGAAACAGTATCACATCGAGATCCTTCAGGGCATATCTTGCATGTTGTTTCACCAGTCGAATTTGAGTAATAACCTAGAGGGCATGCTTTTGGTAGCTCTGTAGGATTTGGGCAGTAAAATCCTTCAGGGCATAGCTGCAAGAAAGATACCGAATTTGAATTTTGGGAAAGATCCCAAAAATTAATGAAACCGTGCAAAGGTACTCCAATTTACGTTGATATTTCACAATGATAGTAAAACTTTAGACCCATGTTTACGAAAAAGCTATTTCTTGGATTTCACACCCATTCATATTGCATTTGACAGAAAAATTTAATATACTCATGTTTAGAGATTTTCCACAAAAGACCTATTGATAAGAGCGGGGCATCCCATACCAGTTTCATGCTATGTACCACCATATTAACATATAACACTGCATTGGCACTGACAATCAAAAAGACATGAATACGTGAAAATAATATTCATATCATTATTGATTGACAATGTTTACATGAGAAGCGTTACATTCAGTAAGGAAAATATTTAAGTACACCCCCATGGATGATATAATGTAGAGTGCTTGACACTTACTTTGCATGCACCGGCATCAGCTTGACTGGTCAGGTTATTGTATTGTCCGATTTGACATGGAACAGATGAGTTTTGTCCACCAGGGCAGCTGAAATATCAAAAAAGAAATTTGCAAAATCAGGTGATGTAGTAAATGGTGGAGGTAAATCTTGCTGGATGGTAAATCTGTAACAAAGGAAGAAGAGTGCGGAATGATGATTGAAAAAACTGCATACATTTTCAGAGTTTCAAATAAAGGTCATTATTGACTTCCCATAATATGTGGACAGGCTTTTTCTATCAGACAAGAGAATTCACTCTTAACTCTTACCAACAGTCTGTTCAGCCAACCACTACCAAACGACCGGAGCATTACGCCATTTTGGTGCTATTTTCTTCGTGAAAAAGTCGTGTGGAAGATTCAATGAAACATACTCCACAAAATTGTCTAATTGCAGTGAAACCTGCTGTGATTCTTTTGGCATTGAAGACTTGCGGGATTCCTGATTGTGATGAACACAGCTGGACCGGGTTTAATTTGAATACAAATGAAGGAAATTCTGGCAAGGTCTATCATGCTTCATCTTAGTATCTGCTCAGAAGTAATATTTGATTTCTATTTACTACTAAAAAAACCCAAATTTTCACTAATAACACTTAAAAAAAGGCAAAGAAGATTGCACAATATGTTCCATTATTGTAAAGATTAGAGTGGCTGATATATCCAGTTTTTAAGTTTGGTTCAGGAAACTCCACCAGAGTGTGGAAAACCATGGCTCAAGTACTGACCACTCCTTGTGTGTTAAGCTGGAAATTGTGAATTTTAATCCTACTGAGGCCATGTTATTTCAAACACATCATTAGAAGAATAATTCTACGATCAGACCAGGCAATGTATATATAATCACATTTTATCTGTTACAGAGCTTTAGAATGATAAGGAAAATAGTAGAAATAGCAAAACATAAAAACTACAAGCTTATCATCTGAGGCTCATCAAAGTAGTGTGTCAGGAAAAAAATAAAATATAACCTGACAAATAATGATATCCAGGTATGGATTACTTGCCAATTAAAAAGAATGAGAAGAATATGGAGAAAAAACTATATGTTTTTAATCTCTGTCTGATGTACTTCTCTGATGAGTGTGAGACACAAAACTTTAGTGGTTATCATGTTTTGCTATGTTTCGGATCTTCCTCGCCATTCACAACGACTTTAATGAAGACTTACTAATGTCCAGGGGGGCAGTTGTAGCACCCCCATGATCCACTATTGAAATTATAGAATTGTCCAGGAGAACAACTTGTCAGGGCTACAATAAATCAGAATGTAAATTATCGCTTTGAAATGAATCAAAATAAGCAAGGAAACTGAAAAAATAAGTCTAGTAATTTTGATCACCGCATAAAAAAGAAGTCAAATGAAAACATAAAAATCGGCATTGGTGGAAGCTACTGACATCTGACATTCTATCATTTCCTTGGTCTAAAAATGGCCTGTGATTCTTGAAGTTCTCTTACTGCATTATGTTAGAAAATCATTTCTTTCTAATAAATTGGTCAGCCATATTGAAAAACTTTCTCCAGACAAGGAAGGGGGGAAATGAGGGGCTGCACAAGGTTTTTCACAAAGAGTATTGAGCAGAAATATTTCACAGTTAGGCATCTGGCTTTAACTTGTGGTTGAGTCACATCAAATTGTTTCCTCTGTTAGGAAAAAGGTTATTCTTCTTTAATTCATACCAACTTTTTCTATCTTTTTCAAAAAGTGGAGGGATTTTTCAATTGTTGGGAGGCTTAGGGATGACCTCTGATATGGGAAGGGCATCAATATATGATCAGGGCCAGTTGTAAAGGGGATGAAGGAGTGAGAGGAATAATTTGGTTGGGCAATTTCCTCAGTAAAGTTGGTAAACCAATTGGTTTGGTAAATCAAGTCTAGAAAATTCATATTTAATCCTCAGTATTAGATTCTTAAAACATTTAGCCTACTCCGTATATAAGAGGTATACCCCCTATTGCTGGAACCAGCCCTTCAAATGATATTGCCCTATATTTGCTGCATTATTAATTCCACTGCAAGGTACTGCATTTGAAAGTGAAACAAGAGAATCAAGAGGTAGCTCCAAGGGAGTGTGATTTTTTTTTTATGAAAAAAGGTCAAAAGTGGAGATGAACGATGGAAGAGATGCTCTGCCTTTCAGCTGTGTTGTATAACATAAACAAAATCAGGGAATTCCTTGTATCCTAAACACTTTAAATTGATGGAGTACATTTTAAAAAACCTTTAATAAACCAAATCATTTTCTTTCAACGATGAAACATACGATGATCAGACAGGGTTAAGCACTTTCAGCATAGTTGCTAAAGTATTTAGTTGCTTAATTTATTTCATCAAGCCCTGGATTTGCTTATTATTGTTTTGGTCATTCCCCAGCCCTGGTTGGTTACCTATTGACTTATTGCTTATCAAAAAAAGTTGCATGAAGTCAAATTACTTAACTAAAGAAATTGTTGCAGATATCATTCATAAGATGAGTAGAATAACGGAGACCTGGACTACACGACTTCACAATTTCAACCTGCTTTATTTACTCTACGCTACAACCAGCAGCCAACACCAAAATGAAAACCGACAGCATGAGCGCGCGTACTTTCCTGTCCTTGCTTGCTGCATGCCAACAGTTAGCCTAGAAAAAACCGATAAAAACACAGTATACATACCTTCTGCACGAAAGCAGGATAAAACGAGAACAAATATCCCTTGTAATATGAGTGATTTGACGACCTTTTGCATCTTTTTTATCTTCGTAAACCAACGACAAAAAATCTAGCTACTTCACTTCACTCCTTAGGATGGTAACTTGGAATTGCACTTTTGCTCAGCAAATAAAGGCAATTCCAAAAGGCTAAGCGACGATCAACGCAGCGAAGCAAGAACGAAATAAATAAAAACTTTATTGAGATTTTCTTAGATTTATACAACTTTGGCATCTCCCGTGAAGGGATACTTCAAACACATCGAAGGCCGTATCTCCGCAGCCATCTTTGCTTTAGGACTTGAGATTGAGATTTCCCGGTAGTGCTGCCACGCACAATACAGCTTTTTACCTACCGCTTACTATATTTATCCCTACGCAAACCTACGCAGAAATTTGATTTTTTACCCCCAATATTTCAAAAAAGTACAATTTCCCTATAAAAGGTATGTGAATAAATCAAAATTTTTTCCTCACAAAGTTTTATTGCAAAAATTTCTTTAGAAACCCGATATTACACATCTACCCAACTTTCAGGGATGAAATTAATGGGGGTGTGGGGGATGTATCCGGCTTCTAAGCATTCATTTTTCACGGATGTTGCAACCACAAACCAAACGAGAAAAAGTCATATTTTGCAGGGCAATGTTTTGTCTTTTTGCACGATTTTCTCGCTATGTTTTCATACAGTGTAACCTCCGGAAATAGAAGCTTATGTTTATAACTGGCAGAAGGTATTAACAAATAATGAAAATATTGTCCAAGCCAGGTAGTGAAAGTATGATTGGTAGCAATGCAGTTCATGATACAAGAGCAGCAAGTCGTTGCTTAGAGCTTGACAAATACCAACTGTTGAAAACTGAAAACAATTACAATTACAATTATAATTACAAATTAATGGATTAGAGTTTAGGCTGACGAGCCTATTTGGTATCCATATCCAGTTTTTTTCCAATACTTATCAATGTTCGCTTTGAATTCATTGACTGACTTGGCTCTGACAACTTGGTTAGGAAGATTATTCCATGCATTTATAATTCTTTGACTAAAAAAGTTGTTCCTGGTTAGACGTTTTGTGTGTTTTTTGTACAGCTTGAATTTATTCCCCCTCGTACGTGTCTCTGTCGATAACGTAAAAAACTGACCACTGTTAATGCCTTCAAAATCATTCAAAATCTTAAATGTTTCAATCAAGTCTCCTCTTTCTCTTCTACATTTAAGCGAGTACAGCCCCAAGTAACTTAATCGTTGTTCATAGTTCCATTTCCTTACATGCTTGACGAGTTTTGTTGCCCTCCTCTGTATTTTCTCCAAACATTCAATGTCTTTTACATAATAAGGAGACTATGCTTGTACACAATATTCTAATTGCGGTCGTACGTAGGAGTTATACAGAATCACAAAACTATCCTTATCGATATGTTTAAATGCCCGTTTGATAAAGCCGAGAGAGCTTGACGCCTTTGCTGCAGCCTTACTGCATTGAGTAGAAGGTTTTAAATCATCAGATATCCACACGCCTACATCTTTCTCACATTTAGATCTTTCAATTCGCTTTCAAACAGATATGACTGAATGTAGACTCATTTATCTTGCTTCTTACATCTACTCTAGCGATAAATTCTGGACTGAAAGGAAGCAATCGCATCGCAGGGCAACTATGTTTACACCTCTCTGCTAGAACCCTCTAGTTTTTTCACCCCTGTCAATGTCTTACAACAAATCAAATGCGCACAAATATCGCCCTGGGAGTTTTTCACAAATTGCACATGAAAAGGTATTCAAAATGCTCCATCTAGTCAATTTACGGCTCGAAATTTCTTGTTTGGGAAAATCGAGCAACAATTTTGGAAAATAGACCATCTTTTCAGAATTTTCTGCCTACCAAAAGTTTTGCTATTTGTAAAATGATAATGTGTAATCCTGTAACCTACAAAGTCCTAAAAATCCCTACAGTAGAAAAAAATCCCTACAAGTGGCAGCACTCCCTCCCCAGTTATTATTTTTATGCAATAGGCCCTCAAACTCAGGAACACGCGGGATAAACAATAGTAAACGCGAGTCACCAGGGGCTACCAAGTGTTTGTATTTAAAAACCTAGAGAAATGTCAACATCAGAAAAGACTGCAAAGATTTGCCATTTCTTGCTGATTAGTATTGCAAATTGGATAATAACATAATTTGCGAGTATTCAGATGGTTTTCAATAATTCATAAATTCAAAATTTTATGATCATAAGCTGCCAATAAGATCTGAAATTCTCAGAATCTCATCATATTTCGAAGTGCTGGTTGTTGCTCTGTGCAACAACGTAAATATTTATCTTACCAACGATCATAAAAACAAAAACCCTCAGGGCTACTCAGGGCTCAAGTGGAAGATAAACAGCCGTGGTGTTCTTCGAGACAAAGATAGTTTAAGACTTTCATTTAAAAGCAATTGAGAGCATTGAAAGAAGTGAGATGGTCGAATATTTCAACACTGGATAAGGTCTACGGAGATGAAAACGGGATATTTTTTAGTTTTTTTAGGAGGGAACACTTTTTATCAGTGTAAGCAACCAGGCAGGGCTAATATGAGAAGAACATTCAGCCACTCACTCGAAGGCTCGATAAAAATCAAATAAATGGTGTAATAGCTTGGCCCTTCACATGTCATTTGAGCTGTATGTAGAATTTACTGGCCCTGCACAAATTTCTAAATATATTGCTTCTCGCTCGCATATTTTTTCTGGTCCACCCGGTAGAATTTATGCGATCTTTTCACTGAATATCCATTAGTGAACTGAATTGTCTCAATCTTTTATTTGGGGTCATTTCAGTGCTATAACCCATTGATGAATTAAGTTTACAGGCAAGTATCTCTAATTAGCAGTTAAAATTAGGTTCCATACACCAGAGAAGCCATTCCAGTTCCATGTCTTACGCAAAATATTTGACTCAAATATATATTCAATAAGATCCAGGAACGGATAAAAGACATAAATAGACTTTCTTTTAGGAACGTTGGGAAATAGTTTGATATCATAGTATATCAATATTCATGATTTCGTTCTTAGACCACTCAGATTTAGAAGCAGAGTTAAATGTTTCGTTTAAAATCCGGAACTAGATAAGGTTACTCTGGTGCATGGAAACCAACATGTACCCTAATCAGCGGCCATCAGCAGGTGCATCATGGGTAACCAATGTCGTTTCCAGTTTAGGACGTTGGATTGGAGTAGACGCAAAAAAGCAACAAAGTTTTACCGATAATTTCAATTCAAAATTTTACCAACTTGACAGATTGAAATTTTGTAAAAATCTAAGTCGTATCTAAATTTAAAATCAGTATAGCTACACCTCATATCACACAATGCTTAGTTTAGAAACACAATATCCAAGAATTGTTAATAAAATCTACAGATAATTATCTAATGAAACGATTTCTCTCAGGGATGAAGACACAAACTAAAGGGGCCATTGAGGATTGAACTTTGGATAAAAACCCACAAAAAACCCCCGAAAAATAACCAGATAAACCCATGACTTTCAATTCTGCCTAAGTCTTTGGAGTCTAGAGTGGATAGTCTGGAAATTCAACTTTTTCCTTTGCATAATGTGCACTTTCGTTCTGCTCTTCTAGCAAACCAGTCACGTGGCTTGCTGCTATTGTCCATTGTTTTCTTTCGTTAATGTGCACTTTTGTTTTACTTCTGAATATTACTAGCAGAAGCAATGGTGAATATAATCGATATTTTTCCAGTTTCTAGACAATCTCTCTAAAGACGATGCCGTAGGCATATAAGAAACATTGTAAATGTAGAGTACCAAACTGATATCATATGTACAAATGTTATACAATACTAAAATCAATACGGCACTTTATAAATACCCTGTTTTTATTTGCTTTTTTGGGTTATAAGTACCACAGGCATACAGAATTTTCATGCCACTCAAACCTACGCATCAGGGCCACTATAACTTGTTACACCTATGTTAAGTCAATCATACCAATATGGCTATATCTTTCTTTGAAAGAGGGCATTGCCTCCTATGGCCCCCCTAGCTGCGTCCCTGATTTCTAAAATCGTTAGCAACTAGCCTATCAGATAATAAAGCTAAGAAAAGAAGTCCGAGGCTAGTAATTGTAGGGATTTGTGATTCAGCATATCAGAAACGAGTGCAGGCTGAAACATTGTTGTTATCCATAGAGCGAAGCAGCTTGAACAACAATTTCTTATTCTACATTTAAGTTTCTGTCTCTCTGGTTTAACCAAACGTTAAAAAGGTTAATTTTTCAGGAGGACAGTCACGCCATCTTGAAACGCCAATTTTGGAATTTTCAGATGGTTCAAATATTCAATCAAGGAATTTCAACTTATGATCTGGCAATGATAAATTACGGGTATCAGGAGAGAAGATTGAAACAAGTTTTTGTTGGGATAGGGGCTTATAAAAACGACTTATGAAGTCAGCATAGGCCACGATAAAAATCCAAGTTTCCTCTGAGAGAGCTGGTGCTTGTTTCATCTGCCCTTATCAAAGCAGCCACTACCCTGGAAACCCCGAATGCTGCTAAGGAGTAAACTACCCCGTACACCCCTTAGCAACAGCATAATCAGAGATTCTAACGTTGCACTAAATCAACAACATGAACAAAACAAAAGAAACCGAAATGGAATGGAATGCAAAATGTTCATGACAGGAAAATGTAAAAAAATTCATCAAATTTGTGCAAAGCAGAAAATCATATAGGTAATGAAACGAGTAACAAAATAAAAGATATAAAGGAGTAAAAAGTGCAAATAAAATCATAGATGATATCTTTCATGGATAAGTTGACTCCACAGGCTGACTGTGATGCATTTAAAACCTTATGAAATAAATTAAACGAAATATTTACAACCACTTTTGATTTAAACACATTTTTACAGAGAAAAACTACTATAGAATGCGAATTCTTTTCACCTTACAATGTCACGAATTTCAATAGGCCACTTTTGCAATAAAGTTGATTCTTTGGAAATGGTTCCAGGTACATTACTATTCTCGATAGCTTGTGGGTTGAAATCTCAAAAGATTTTGCTTTTATTATAATGATATGATGCAGAATTCTTGCACAATAGGAAATCACATCTCTTACCTCGCCTTCAAATACATTCTAGGAGCATGTTAACATAAACAAACTCACCTCACCCTCCAGCCCCGGAGCTAAAAGGTACAAACCGTTAAAATTTTTCATTCTCTATTCGTGTGGAAAACATTTCATGACGGTCACGTGAGATCTCACTCGTTGAGAGGAGGGACCTCACCAAGGTGAATAGAAATATTTGTAAATAAACACTGCAAGATGGAATGACAGTTGCAGAGATAGCATGAAATAATAATGAAAGATGAAATAAGCATGCGTTTAAATGCGCAATTTCATCTCATTTTCCACCAGAAGAGGCTAAAAGGAGGGATGAAATTTACCATACAACGCTAGCTGTTTTCATCCTACCTCTCTACACTTAGCCTTAACCGTTGAATGATTTGGTCCGTATAAACAGCCCCTAAATCAGAAAGCTGGTCTTTCTCTGGCCAGTGGCAAAAGGTGTATATTTCATGACATTGTAAGGATTAGACATTTGAAAACGCCATGCAGCCCGGGGGATTAAGGAATAGACTGATACCTGAGGTCAGTATTTCAGCAGTCTTAGGGTGAATTTATCAACTGGCCAGACATATAGAGGGCAGTTGGAGGCATGTCTACAGCCATAAACCAATTTTTTCCTTCTAAATTTCCTAAATTTTCTTTCAGCAAAATCAATGTCATAACGAAGAAGTTTTCGACTAGCAACTATAAATAACTCCAAAAAGTAGTGCTTACATGTCTTCCTCTCAATCGCGTTGTATTTTTGTTTACTTTAAAATGCATTCATTATCGACCTGGCATTTTCAATTTAAAAAAGCATATTTTAGAGTGTTGGGCTTTAAGAGTATAATGCTGACCTCATTATCAATATTCCATTGACTCAATCGAGGCTCATGGGTAGATCCTCGCAACGCTCTGTCTATATTGGTCTCTATAACCAATGTGTCAACTATTTCAAACTAATAATATACTAGGCTCATAATTTAATACTCTCTTGTTATCCTCTTGCATTGTAAACGAACAGAACAGAATTTACCTGCACCTTGGTTCCAGAAATGAGGTCACCACATTGAAGGGCCTAGCGTTCAGTAGGCCATTTTGGATTACTCTGTTCAGAGCTCTTTTGCACCGAACATCGCGTAGAAATAATCCCAACCTTCTGAAGATCTAATCTCCAGCACTATCAAACAAGCCATTCGTGAAAAACAGTCTCGTCTTCGCATGCACTGTTACTTCTTTTATACGGTGGCATAAGTGGCTTAGTCCTTGTGTAATCATTAGCAGCACTAAGACTACGTTTGATCGGATGCGTGGGCTTCGTAGCTTGTTTCGGGTTGTTTCTTTTTAGTTCCTGCAGTAATTCTGCGCATCTACGCGCCTTCTCGCGTTCGGAATACGTGCTGACTCTATCAGTAAACGAAGACGGGACGTCAGACGCGTAACCATCGCGGAATAACGGTGTC
Organism: Pelagia noctiluca; assembly: GCA_963924455.1. Classification (NCBI taxonomy): domain Eukaryota; kingdom Metazoa; phylum Cnidaria; class Scyphozoa; order Semaeostomeae; family Pelagiidae; genus Pelagia; species Pelagia noctiluca. The sequence continues at coordinate 11,514,493 of OZ004325.1, forward strand.
TGGCCGTTGCAAACAAGACTTAAGTTCGTATCTTCAGACAAGTTCTCCCATGAATCGGCAAGATCCACGCCTAACTGCTGCTGCATCTTCATGATAGAACGGAACAAATCCTCATTATCTGTTGCATCCTTACGATCGGAGGATTTCTCTTTCTTCGGCGACTGAAAAAGGGGCCGACCGTAGTTCCTATGCTTTGGTAAATCCCACTCATAATGCTCATCATAACCTAGGTAGGGTCCCCCACGGCGCAAAGGACCTGGGGAGCTGCGCGTGGATATGTCACTCATGACGTCAATGTCTTTGAATTTATAAGGAGATGTGACGGGAGGGATCGAATTAGTGACTGACTCAGTGTCTGAAGTGTACGAGTGCTGCTTCCCTTCAGATTCTATCCCGCTTGAACGAAGGTCATACGAGCGCAATGAGTGCTTGTCCATCGAGTTCAAACTGACCTTAGAGGGCGTTTCCTTTATCGACGTCAAACCGACGCTCAAGCGTTTCTCGGGTTCGTCATTCTGAGATGATGAGCGCATTGCGTAGCCGGGTTTCGCTGATGGATGACGTAGTCGTGATGCTGTTAACGCGAAAACGCGTTGATCGCTTTCGGCGACAGAATTTTCCGATGATGCATCGTTTGGATCATCGAAAACATTTTCTTTTGAACCTTGTTCCGGTGGAGTGGCAGAGTCACTCTGCAGATCGTCGCTTTTCCTGATCTCTTCGTCCGGCAGGTCCACCCTATCAGGCTCTGCAGACAAACTCAACGCCTCTTTCACAACAATATCAGACATTTCAATATTCTCTGATTCAGTAGCGCTTAGCATACGCTGTTTTTCGTCACCATCATCGCGAGGGGATATGAGATGGTCTCCATTGGCTGGCTTCTGCTTGGAATCCTTATCCCTGGGACTCCTCACCATGTCTTTAGATCCGAAATCACTGGGCGATCGACAGAATTGATCATAAGAATCGATCATCTTCGAGTTCTTCATCTTGCTAAATTTACGATCAATGGTCGGCAGTTTAGAATCAACGAAATCACCGTCTTCCGATTCAGATAAATCGTAATCGTTATCGTTAATCACTGTTTCCACAGTGAGGTCGTTGTCAGTGGCGATTTTCCCGTTGGAGTTCGTTATGACGTTCGGCGACGACACGCTTTTGTATAGGCCGCTGGTTTTGGGCTTTTTCACCTTTTGTGCCGGTTTTCGAGGTAGGGTCATGCACCGCCTGTGGTCACACTGGCATTTCTCAGGGCTCTCTGAAAATATCACATGCGCACTGGATTCGAAAACCAGTCGTTCGTAGTCGTTGCTTTCGTAATCGCTCACGAGTTTGATTGGACAGTTTTCGTAATGAAATGGCGCCTTCTTCTGGTTCTTTTTCTGCGATATTTTGCCAGCAGCTACTTTTATTCCATTTGAGGCAGCTTTGGACGTTTTTCCATTGCTTGAGAAGAAAAAGAGAAAATGAGTGTTTCGTTTTGCTTTTCTTACCTATATCGATTGCAAAAACTATAAATAAAAGCAAAAATTGAGAACAAATATGTTTTAGTATCTCACTGACGAATTCCTCACTGGTAGAATTTCGAGGTATGAATTCAAAATTATATTTGTGCATTTAATCGTGATAATTGTTTTGAGGAATGAAATTACCGATTCCTAATTAAACTATTAACAAACGGGATCAAATAGGATTATTAGCAGTTTAAGTAAATGCAAGAACATCCATTCTAAACAGCTTGTATTGTATTGCCAGTTGGTGCTTTTGCATAAAACTGGTTAAGCGGTTATCAAAGACTACAAAGTCTCTACATGTATTATTATCATGGTTATAACATGGTAATACACACCTCTTCACGAGGTCTCCTTCCATCTTTTCATCGAGAAGTGCTCCTGAAATGAAGAATCAGCAATATTAGGGAAGCAATAAAAAATCTAAAGAGTACCCTGTAATAACGAACAGCATTGTTTATCACCGAATCTCCTCACTCTTCTTTACTGTTGAACGAACACCCACGTGGGCTACTCAGGTTTATCTTGGGCATGGGTCCCAAGCATAAACCCAACAAAATGCATTTGGTCAAATTCCAACGGTCAAGGAACGATTTTACAACGCCTTGCGACGTTTTTATGAAACGTTTCGCAATTAATATAAAACAACCAATATTTTGGATTGCTTTATTCCAAGGATTTTTGAACAAGACTTTCGAAGGAAAATACAGTATATGAAAGGTCGCTAAAAGCTACTGGAAAATAGAAGTTGCAAGATAAATTGTTTAATTTGATAAATATACATACCACTTTCCCTCCTCTGGGATCGGTAGCCCCCAAGTCTGCCTGTTGCCCTCAAGAAGCAGATCAAACTCAAAATGAGAATGAAGACGAAGACTGAAAAGATGATTGCAAGGATAATTGTGGGCCATTTATCTTCATTTCCTTCCCCTCTTTTACCCTTGCGAGGTTTCACGACAGGACTTGTCGGGTTTTCAGGCATCGCTAAAAGAAAAAACAATAATAACAAAAGGGGAAGAAAGTGAACATTTGAGATGTATGTGGTTGATAATCATAATACAAGGCCTTGGGAATTACAAACGGAAGGATAAAAGTTTCTCTGCTGCAACAGGAAAGAGTGGTGGTTGAAATAACTCAGGTTGCTCAAGTGCCCCGATGCTCAGTGGTAGAACGTTGACGTGTGCAAAGTCAGACGTAGCGGGTTCAAGTCCTACTTAGGTAATTTTCATTCACACAAATCATCTCGATTCAGCATCTATCAAGGAAACCAAAATACTTACTTGACTTTTCAAAGCGGTTAAACTTTGGCATTGCTGCTTCGCTCGTCTTTGTCCCAACTGCATACATTCTAAACGAGTACATAACTCCCTGCTCAATGTCTGAATTCTTCAGGATATACTGTCTGGCTGTCTTGGGAATATTTCCACCGACAGGCGTCCAAGAGTCGTTTCCAGTCTTGGTTTGAATGGTGAAGTAATCAGGTTCAGGTCGACCGGGAGCAAACGTGGTCTGCCAGGAGATCAAGTATCCAGATTTCGATGTGTTCACTTGCATCTTAAGTGGAGCAAGTGGCGTCTTTGCTGAAAAGATGAGGTTTAAATATGCATTAAAGAAAAAATTTCAATAAACATTCCTGTAACCTCACAAGCAACAACGGTGTTTGTTACATACAGTTTAACACAAAAACACGTTCAAGTACTGCCTTTTTGTTGACAACAGTGAACCACCAGTGATATTCCGACCCCATACAAATCTTCTATCATTTCGACCCATCTCTGGGTATGAAAACCTGTTAGGCTGGTAACTCATTATTATCTGACATTTAAGCCCAGTGAATTTCAGATGAAAAGCAAGTACATTAGTTACATTGATTTAGCCTTCGAAATGGGCATTGATTTAAAGCATGTTTTGTCAATTTTCCAATTTTTGTCCGCATCCAAAAGTTTTGTAACGATCAAGGACTGCTACAACAGAGGTTATCTTCCAGTATATACAAAGAATATTGTCATACTTTGTCGAAAAACAATATGAAACTGAACTCGTGTTCCACTTACTAAGCCTTAACATTTGTTAATAAAAATGTATTACGTACCATTATCTTCAGGCTCGATAGCCATAAAACTGCTGCCATTGCTATAGACGACATAAGGCTCACTAAACGGGCCTAACCCTTCGTTATTTCTTCCTCGTATTCGAATGACATTATCCTGGTCGAAAATACCAACAAACTTTCTAGTCTCGTTGCCTGACTGTCCGAAGCTTGTAGATTTCCAATGGTAATCGGTTTCACCGAGACGTCGATACCAAAGTTCAAACTCTTGTACTATCACTCCACTGGAATGAGGCAGCCACGAAATCAACATTGCGTCACCGATTGGCCTTGATGTGATATTGACAGGCTTGTATGGTTTGGCTGTAAAGAGATAATTACATAAGACACTTTAATAAACTCTCTCTTGGCATCAGCAAGAACTTCATAGGGAATCCACCCCAGGCCTAGAGTCAACTTACACAGAGTTAAACATAAATATATTGTTGCATCAAATTATGTCATGATAAATGAATCGAAAATAATATATATAACAGTAAATGTTAGCAAAAGTTTTTTTCTTAAAATCATCATGATTTGATTCACATCATCTAGCACTGAGGATGGTTTGTAAACCAAAAGGTTTTGCTAATTCTTACTGCTGAATGCATAATTTTAGATGATAGACATACTGAGTTCGACAACTTTGACACTTATCGTTTCATTGTGAGAGGAAAGAAACAAGAGGATTTTGCAAAAGCTGGCATATCTCATTTCACGCAATGCATGATGGGAATATGCTCCTTAGCAATGCATTGCCATCAAAACTAACAGCTACAGCTTGACCAAGGCTACCAACGATTCAGGCTTTTAGTAATGCCCAGTATAATACATCACATATCATGTGTTTTTCATATTCAACTCATTTGAAAGCTGAGCAGTATATTTTCCAGACACTGGCCCTGGTCTGCAAAAAGATTAGGAGGAAGCTCCAAATATATATTAAAGTTGAAACCAACTTTGTAATTGAAAACTTACCAACGAGAATCAGCATGAAGTCTCTTGAAATGACCCCAGCATTCGAAACAACCACACAACGATATTGCCCGAAATCAGTCAACTGAGCATTCACAATCTTCCTTCTTCCGTCCTTGAACTCCATAATTCTATTTTGTGGCCAAGGTGACAAAACTGGGGGCCAAGTAATATTTGGCTTGGGTATACCAGTGGCTGAGCAGTCAAATGTAACATTTTCACCAACTTTCACTTTCTGGACAAACGGTTGTTTCTTCTTAAAACTAGGTGGTACTAAAGAAAATGAAAATTGCAAAAGTTTTAGAATGTTAACTAGAAAAAAGGGCTAGAAGAGTTTGAATACAAATTTCAATATTTTTCCCATTTTGGGTACTTGTCCATCATTACTATTCAAGAAATGGGAGAGTTGTTTTACATGTATGCAGAATATGAATTTTTTGTGATAGTTCTTTTATCTAAGTTCCAGAGTTCTATACTAGAGTAACTGCATGTTTTGCCAGCCCTGTGATTTCATTGAAGCCTTAAGCTCAATTCACACTGGACGCGTCACGATGCGTCGCGTCACCTAGCGTCACGTCGCGTCGCGTCATAATTTTATTTTCTAATTCACACTGGAAGCGTCACCATGCGTCGTTTTTATATCTCTCGATATTTCTGTGGTTGGTTTTCTTTATTATGCAAATCTGTGGTGAGATGTTTGGTGATATTATTTGAGAGAGAAAAGAGGAAGTATCGCGAAGTTTAAATTTCGAGCAGAAAAGACCAAGTTGAACGAGAATAAAAAAATAAATGAAGTAGTTTTACCACAGAACCAAAAATATGCTCGTATGTTTGTTGCATACTTTTACGTTATAAAATAACAGATTCTACAGTACTTGCATTTTGATTTTTCTTGACGATTGCAATTCCTAACAAACAGAAATTAAATAAAACGAGTGTAGGGAATTAGATTTAGAATAAGATTTGAGTTCTCACAACATTGAAAGCTTCTTCGTGTTGATACTGAAGGTTTTGTGAATTTTGGAGTCCTGTTTTCCCACTTTCTTTATTGTTCTGATGCGTCGCGTCGCGTCAAAGATGGATTTTTTCAACTTTGACGCGTCCTGACGCATTGCTCAAAAAACGCGATGCGTGCGCAATGCGTCGAGTGACGCTGACCTTATAAGGGCAGCGTCATGACGCGACGCATCGTGACGCGTCCAGTGTGAATTGAGCTTAAGATATCACAATTCCACAACACTTACCTAAGACCACCAGTTTGGTAGTTTTCTTCTCACCAGGCCACTTATTACGAGGAGTGCAAGTGTAGACTCCCTCATCTTTCCGAGTTACGTTTTCGATAATCAAGGAACCATTAGGCCCAACTACAACACGTGGACTCTCAACAACTTTCTTTCCCTTCCATTCCCATGTGATGTTAGCAGCTGGGTTGCCAATAGCAACACACGGAAGAGAGACTGACTCATTGAGAACTGCAGTTTCTTCCATAAAGTGGTAGATTATCTCCGGAGGGTCTTAAAAGAAAAAAATTAAGAAATGAGAATCGGATACAGTTGATTAATGCTCAATTAGAAATTATTCACCCTCTGATATTTCTCATGAGAAAAACGATGTTTAAAACATAACGTTTACTTACATTGTACATTGAAGTACATCTCATAAGTCTTGAAAACAATTTTTCCATTTTCAATTTTCATAACAGAGCAGTTGTATGAGCCAGAATCTTTCCTGTTCACTCGATTAATAACCAGAGAGCCCGAAGCCGTGTTCAAAGTGAATCGAGAATTTCTAGTTGGATCAGCACCATTCCTTTTCCAAGTTAGCTTGGAATCTTTGGATGCTTCATCAGGTCCACATGGTATGGACTTCATTTGGTTTTCTATCGCGTCTATGTAATGGCCAGGTAAAACTGATGCAGCAGCTGTAATGAAACGTAATTCAATTAAATAAGTAGAATTGAATCTTAGCTAAATTGTTGTTATCATTATTTGCTAAAATTGTTGTTGTTCTGCGTCAGCGAAACTTCTTCAATATTCCCCCAAAATTGCCTGTCTGACGCAAGTTATGGGAATTCTAGTCTAGGCATAGCTCTCACAGCTTTGCGATCTTGCTGCTATTTTGAATTCACCTATGCAATAATTTTTATAGGCTAGTTTGAGTATAATCTAATCTTATGCATCATGTGATTAGAAAATACCAAATAAGTAGAAAATGAAGGTACCTCTAAATCTTTAAGCAACTCTTAAAGGGCTTATGCAGCGAAAAAATCGATATCGATTTTATGACATTTTCTGATTTACTTTAACGCACTGACCACGAAACTGCAAACAGAATTGAAATCGGTCTTATAAAACTCTTTTTATAAGCTTCCAAAGTTGCGATTTTGGCCATCAAAACTGCGAATTATTTTGTCCATTTGTGACGTCATAACGAGTACATATTCCAAAATTTTGTATGGTAGGGTATAGGACAATCCACTTTGACTTGAAATCACGAATTGGCCGCCAAAATAAACAAAAAAATTTATATGGCAGGGGAAAATTCATTATTTCTGTGATCAAAATAAAACTTGTTTGGTAAGATTAGGGTGACCACAAGGGTGAAAATTGGGGGTCGAAAAAAGTGGGTAGCACCTATGACGTCATATAGCGTCAATGCGTTCTTCCGCGCGCGGTAATCAAAGAGAGGTTCTGATTGGTTGATTGGTCCTGTCTCGCGGACTTTTTCGTGGGCCTAATTTCCTTCCTTCCAAAGCAAGGAAGGTGAAGTTTTCAATTTGATCGATGGGATGCCGTGCGCGTTTCCAATATTTAATTTCAACATTGAATGGCAATGAAAATAAATTGTGTATGGGAAGAGGAACAACAGGTTTCAATGAGCGGTGAGTGCGAGCTTTTCTATCTTTAATCAGGCTATTTTGTGTTTCCTTGTTATTGACTTTTTGTTTCTATTTCGGCCTTATACACTCTTTTTTTTATAAGAACCAGTAAAATTGATTTGAAAGCTGGCTGTTCTTAAATATCCCTCTATTTTCAGCCTGAAATGTTCTTGAATTGTTCTTACTTTTACACTAGTTGGGAAGCCTTTTCTGCTATCAGTAGTGTTAATTGTTGCAAAGTTTGACTCTCTTGACTATCTGACATTTATCTGTGTGCTGTTAATCTGCTTGCTTTGTAATTATTTTTCAGTCTTATGCTTATTTCATAAAATTTTCATATTGAGCCAAAAATGTTCAGCCTTGGTTTGTTCTTAATTTGTTCTTAAGTTTTGGACAAATTTGAAGCTTGTGATCTTATAAAATTGTTTTTATAGAAAAAGAGTGTATTATAGACAAGTTTGAAGTGATCAATTCGAAACCAGACTAGACAGCAATGTAGTCCCAATTTTTTGTCAATCAAGTTGATTTCTTATTTTGATTATATTCAAATCCAATATAGCACGATCAAGCATATCTTACACAGAAGTCTGGAAGTTTTCATTCTCAAAATTGATTGTTTTTTTTCTTTTCTTAGGAAGCCAAAGCATGTACAAATCCAAGATTGTACAATTCCTATGTTGACAATAAGTTGTTTGCCTAAAGAAGCACTTGAAGATTCCCAGAGAACATGCTTTCCCGCAGACAGCTGTGTGGCCCCCTAACAACTTTGATATTTCATTTCAATTTGTGCCCCCCTGGTATTTCAATTCATCACTTGGACCTCTCGTTCGCAAAAATATAAGGAAAGTAATTTAGGTTGGAGTTCATTTTCAAAGTAAAATGGAACTTCTGCATGAGATTCCACATGTGCAAGATCAGTTTTCTATTGTTCTACCTCGTGTTAGACTTGCGTCTGCAAGTGCTACACTCTGCAGTTTAAATGAGGTGAATTACCGAATAGAATCTTGAGATTTTGACATAAAGATTTTTGAATAACATTTATTAGCAATGATGAATCCATCCTACAGGCAAACAAGGCAGTTGTTGTCTACCTACAAAACCCCTAAATGCACCCCTATTTCTCTCAACTGTTGTAAAATGATTAATATTTTAGCAATGATAATAATATTTAAAAAGTTTCTTTTCTGAGTTTCTTAACCTTCATCCTTTGCTTTGTGATACATTTATGCCATTATTTACTACTTAGGCTATGTAAGATACTGTAGAAAAAAAAGAACTTTGAAAAGAATCAGATGAAAATATCATTATTCCACAATTCAGGATCAACATGTTTCAATAATAACAGGTAGCACCAAATTTTTGAAAAAGATTTAAAGCAAGGTGCTTGAAACAGTAATAATTTGCTATTGTTACAAAAGCCATTATCTTTTCTTCCTCAAAGAAAACCAGAGTGTCAGATCTCTCCAGAAAGGCTTAAATGGGCCTTGGCCCAAAAAACACGAGTCTGCAAATCAACAAAATTCAACAACTTGTCTCCTTTTCCTGTTGACAGACTTTTTCCTCCATAGTGTTTCTACAATATTATATTTCTGTCCATGATAGGCCATGGATATGAATAATCATCGAAGCCTGCCAGTTTTCTTTTCTTTCCTATAAACTGCATGAGAGCGGGCATGAGAGTCCAAAAATCCAGATGAAATGGACAATGCTTTGAGAAGTATTCTCTAAACGAAACAAAAAGGTGGTTTGCTCACTTTTTGTAATTACAATAGCAAAGATCGATTATTAATCCGGCATTGATAGCAGCTTTCCGCCATGATTTAGTTTTCTCGCAACTCGCTGTGACAGATCTGATCTGACGTTGTTGTTGCTTTATTATACGCGCGAATCCAGCTACGCGGGTATTTTGACCGCGCGTGATTAGAAATGTGCGTAGTGTTCTTTTTTAAACGGAAACCACAGCCCCCTTGTGGGTCGAAATGTTTTGAAAATAATTTTTTCGAACGCGCAAAAGATTGAAATTACTAGTCCCGTATCGGATCTTGCTATCTATTGAGCCTGTTAGATGCAATACCCTTTCAAACATTTTCTTCCTATACACTGCCATAGTAATTTTCCGAATATGTACTCGTTATGACGTCATAAATCGATTCTTGATTTCGCAGTTAGTACCTAATTTCAAAAAATGATTAAAAATACTTCCAGTTGTCCTAGAAGCGTGAAATTAACACCAACATGATCAGGAAAGATTGAATTTTGAAATTAGCTAATAAAATCGATATCGATTTTTTCGCTGCATAAGGCCTTTAAGGTAAGTTGGAAGGCGGATGATTAGCAAAACAATGAGTGATGTGTTTGATTTTGCCGTTCAATTATTTGATAACCTTTCCATATTCATTGAGACGAAACGTTTTTAAGAAGAGATTGCTCCAACTCAAGACATTTCTATCTAATCCCGAATAAGGTCCTCCAAATCGAAGAAAACATAAAAACGAAAAGAATACGGATACATACATTTGACAATCAGTTGAATAACAACTTCCGTGGTACCAGCAATATTCTTCAAGGTAACTTGGTAATACCCACTATCTTCCTTCTTCAAATGTTTTATGGTTAGTCCTGAATCCGTCACCGCATACCTCCCTTCGGGCAAGATTCCATCATTTTTGGTCCACTCGATGACTGGAAAGGGATTTCCTGCGACTTTACAGGGCAACAAACTGGTGCTTCCAACAACTTTTGCAACGAACAGACCAGCTGGTGCGCCATCGCATCTTGGCGAGTCTGAAAAGAGGGGAATAAGTTATAGTTGACAGCCAAAACGCTTTTTACTTTCTTTGTAAGATATTGGTATATGGGCAAAGTGTAAAGGACCCATTGACAAATCGAAACAGCGCATTGATGGTGGATAGGAAAATAGGCTTAGTATCATCCTAACGTAATGATTTGTGGGCAAAGCATAAAGGACCCAGTGATAAATCAAACAGTGCATTCATTTTTGATAGGTAAATGTGCAAACTGTCTTCGTAAGGTATTGGTTTGTGGGTGATGCGCAAAGGACCCAGTGACTAATCTAAGCAGCGCATTGATAGTGGATACAAAAATAGGCTTAATATCTTGGTAAGGTATAAGTTTATGGGCAAAGTGTAAAAGACCCATTGACGAATCGAAACAGCGTAAGGACGGTGGATGGGAAAATAGGCCTAGTTTCTTTGTAGGGTATTGGTTTATGGGCAAAGTGCAAAGGACCCACTGAAAAGGTAGACTGGTCAAAGCAGTACATTGATGGTGGACAGGAAAATATGCCTACGATCTGTTGAAGTCCATGGTTTATGGCCAAGTGCAAAGGACTTTCGAAATGATGGGATATGGAAGGGTAACCCTTGTCCTTCCTCTCGATTTGACCACACCTCATTATTCCTGTTGACATTTTTTTGCCTGGAATTGCTGAGAGATAGTGAATTCTCTCCTTTACACTCAATTAGATGGCCAAAGGCAGACTCAAGCCCTTAATCATTTGAACATAGTATGTTATGTTATCGATAAAAAAGGACAACTGTCAGCTGGAACCTTCGGGGGCTTTGCTCTTACACATAAAGGACAATCTTTGATTGGTACAGAACTCGAGGATTGCGAGGAAAATGGAAAAATAACAACTACCAAAGCTTCGCGTCTGACACTAATCAGAATAGTACGTCAGAAAGTGAACGAAAATGGAACCTATAGAATTCTTTATCCACATGTGGATCATTGGAAAATTGGCCAATCTGAAAGGAGGCTGGAGCAGTTCTCCACAATTCTATTTCAGGTTAAGATTTCGACCTTTTTACAACTGGTCGAGAAGAGTTTCTGAGAATGAACCCCCCGTAGAATTTTTGTGAAAGTGTTCCCAGGGAGCTCAAATCCATATTCAAACTTCCGAATGAAAAGTAATAAGCTGGATTCGTGGGTGTCATAGCAACCCTACCCCTCATGATGCTTGACAGGGAATTTCAATTGGCAGTGTTGTGAAAAAATTAAGCCTGCAACGTGAAAAGCACAGTCAAGCCTTTGATGATGAATTCTTGAAGACGCCTATTTCAAATTTAGAAGCAAGAAAACAGAATTAAATCATTTTCGATTCATTAGAAAGAATGAACGCCTGAACGCTCGTGAATAGAGAAGGACAAAATTCTCAAAACAAACGAGACTTGTTTTCCTTCTTTTTGTTGTGTGTTCCATTATGCGCGAAATCGAATCACGACATGTAGCTGTGTGTTTCAATAACATCGTTTTATTTGTTTGAAATACCAGTCTTTCCAAGTGAGTTTGAAATAATCATCTCCTGCGCTTACGCATTGGGAAAACTGGGGTAGGTGGGATGACGACTCAAGTTTTTAACTTTCTACTTAAGGGAATGGCGAGGAATATCGGAAACACACTGAAACATAACAACTACCCAAGCTTTGCGTCTGACACTCGTCAGAGTAGAGCGACAGAAGGAGAACGAAACTTAACGAATCGTTATATCCACATTAATGGATTGAAATTGGCCAATCAGAAAGGAGGTGTATGACTGGTATGCAAGAAATAGCCAATCATCACCGGGAGCCCAGTGAGACAAACAATAAACTGTTAATGATTTTCTGTACCATTCAATGTTGTGTGCTGATCAAAGACAGTTTCTACTTTTTGCTATATATCTTCCCTCCACATTACTAGTTCTGTACTTTTCGAGACTCTGTCTGGAAGTCACCTCAGAGTTATCTAGCGTAGAGTAATGGTTGTTTGCGAGAATGTATGAATGCAAATATTGCCCATCGAATTCCAAAGGATGTTGCAAAAGATAACAATAGAACACTTTCACGATTTAGCTTATCGAAAATTATAGTTTTGGAAAAGAGATTAGGATCGCATTAGCGATGGATCCCAAATCCAGATCCATAATTCCTGCTACGCGAAAACAAGTTATTGGTTTCGCAGATGAGCAAAGGGCCTGGGTCGGGATTACTCAGAATGATAGTTGAGTAGTTATGAATCAAAGATATGAGTCGGTTTTGAGGATAGAAATCAGGACAACGAAGTGACCAAGTTTCAGAAACTCAAGATTCAAAGGAACAACAGTAGCACATGCCCATCTTGCCATGAAATCAAACAAAAAGACCAAAAGGCTTGATCTTCCAATCAACCAGACAGATCTAAAGAACAACAACTTGCAACGCAATAAATCGTGCAAGTCTTATGGGTAAAAGTTGACGAGTTGTAGTTTGAGCAAGAGCCCAGGTTTGGCTGGAAAGCAATACTGCAGTTGTGTGGCGAGCAAAGTGCATAACATTAGTGAGTCACATGGTTTTCATGTAAAGGCATGCTCTTTATATCACCGCTAATGCCCCGTCATCTTCTTCCACAAAAAATCTCCCTCTTCAACAGACTTCTAATAAACCGGTTCTTTACAGCAGGGGCGAATAATCCCCGACTTCTATTTCTATTACAGAGCTCCTCCTTTCAAAAAGGAAGATTTTGCATTTGCAAGACATGGTGGTGCGGCGGTTCACAAACATCTCTGTTGCCTTCATAAGTAAACACAAAGTGTTTATCATAATCAAATCTCGACTTCTTTTCAGGGATTAAAATCAGTTGGATCAACAATTGCATTATAAGAAAACAAAAGGTCGGCGTAGGTTTTCGCATTATGCAGCCATAGTCCAGCTCTGCGAGTGTGGGGGATGAAGATTAGAAAAGCCAGGGCATTATTTAATAAAAATACTGCGAACATTACCTTGCAGTGCAGTGAAATTAGGGCAAAAATAATTTAACTCAATGAGGAGTATAAATTTGCTTTCACCTCGGTAAACATTATAGAATAAGAATATCATATTCGAATTAAGCAGCCTTGGTTTAATCTTACATCAAAATAAAGTGTTATGGGTTTAGAGGCTTTTTAATTTGATGTAATTTCTGTCTCAAATGTATATCTTCTGAAAAGTTTGCCCCCCCCCCCTCACAGAAAAGCTTTGTGTGCCCCTTTGCTCTATCTAAAGTAAATCAAACGTATCTAGCAAAATAATAAAAAACCAAATTAAAAAATCAAATACCTCCACAAACAAAAATATTTCAACCCACTTAAAGCTAAGATTCTAACTCACCGTATTTCATTACTTTTCCTGCATTTCGCATGCGTGATTTTTCTAAAATTACAAAATTTATCTAGTTTATCTTTTTGAAGATTATTTTATTTTGCAATTTCAATCATGATACAAAGTTTATAAGTTTAAATAGCAATAAAATGTCTGTTAAGTAATTAAATCTTTATCAATGTAAGAAAATTCTTTAATTACGCAATAACACACCAAGAAGCATTTAACTCCAAATTATTTTAGACTTTGTTTAAACATTCAAATTGAAATGAACAGGGGAGTCATAGGTAAGGTCTTCTTGCGAGGGTACATTCAAATGATATCCTACCAAAATATGTTTCCATCATAATGCGCATGGGCATCTGAAGAATTTCCTTGAAAACTTGCATGAAAAGCCAACCAAAAAATTGAAATTTTCTGAACTTTCTCATCACTTTTTTATGCCCAGCCTACCACACCCCTAGAAAAATTGCAATGTTTCCAGTTTATCTTATGTTATGTTGCGAATGCAGAACATTTATGAAATAGCATGCACTGTACTTATTTATGGTAATATTTTATCATTAATTAGATCAGCTGTAAATATGATGGTTTCTGATAAATCAAATGGTGAAAAAACAAGAAGTCTTAAACAGGAACATCCCAGCCAGCATTAACCCACGCTATGCCAGCAGCGACCCACCAGTCATCAGTAAAACGTATCAATTATGAAGCAACAGAACTTACTGCTATATAGCAAGAAAAATCAGAAGCATGGCAAAAACATGACAAATTATGGCAGAAAGAGAACAGTGAAAAATTATTAAACCTAGATGTGGATCAAAATATATATGTTTTGGGTATGCTTCAGATTTTGCTGGCAATATTGAAGTTTTGTAACAATACTGCTCCAATAAATTACAGCCTAAGAATTGCTTGTCATTCATTGATGCTGCGAAATTGTAGAATAGTTTATTTAATGATGATAACTAGCTGGTTACTACTGATGAATATTTAGTAACAGGTGATTTGTGATTACAGGTGATTAGTGATAACAGGTGATTCATGATAACAGGTAATTTCTGCTTGGCTGGTTACAGCTAATTAGTGCTTATTACTGAGTAGTTACTGAGAGCTGGTGCTTACTATCAGTGGCAGTTTTAGCTGGGGGCCACGCGGCATGTCAAAAGGGCCCCACAAAAATACGAAATATGGTTATAGAAACATTAATTCTATCAAATCAAGGTGTTTGGCCGTGGGCATAGCAGTCTCTTAAACTGCCCCTGGTTACTGCTGGCTCGGGTGATTCCTGTTTTGAAGTGAAAAAACTTACTTATAATGAAAATGACAGAGCAATTGTAAATAATAATGTAAAGCATAATAAAAGTTAATTGGAAGAATATTTTTAAAATGTGTATGTGAATGTGCTCTTTTATGATTTAGTGACATTTTTATGTAGCTTTGATGCATTTGAGTTTTTGCCACCAATGCTGGGAGACTGTTTTCCTGATGAAATAAAACAATAAAATACTTAATGATGATAAGAAATAAAAGGAATCATTTTTACAGCCAAAATGAAGATTAAAGGGTTTATACTCACCAAGAACAATGAGTTTTATGGGAGACCCACTTTCAGATCCTCCGGTATTCGAATTGACAACCTTACAAAAATAAACATCCTGGTCGCCGAGTTTCAGATTGGATATTCGAAGGTTTTTCTTGTCTGTAATTGAAGCTCTGCTTGATAACCTTCGGTCAAACACAGTTGGATGGTTATTGTAATGCAGAAAAATGGCATTAGCTGAGTCGTTTCTCCTCCATTCAACTAAATTGAATGTTTTAAGGGTTGTGTCGCATGTGAACGTGACACTGGAACCAACAAATGCAGTGACCAGTTTCACAGTTTTTGCAGCTCTTCTATATCTTGAACTAGCAGAAACTAAAAAGAAAAATTTTCAAAGTGATTTTTAATGTTATTTTAAGAACTTATGTCACTATAAAACAATGTGTCTTACATGTCCAAAAATAAAGTATACATAACAATTATTTAAGCCTAATTTTCACGAGGCGAAATCTGTCGCAAGAATTCCAACAGTTCGATCGAAAATGTTCGCGCGAAAATTTGCTGTGATTTCCACATGAACTAAAAGTTGAAGACAAATGGCACTGGAATGCAATTTCAAACATTTTTTGGCATCGTTCCACTACCTGCAACACGATATGTAAAAACACTCACTTTCTTTGTCGAATAAAGCTGCTAGCTTTTTTCAAGCATTTTGCTTTACTGTTCTGTATTTATAACAGGATAAAAACGTATTCCACAAGCAGGGTAAATATCTGAATGCCTCGATAAATTCCTCAACTTCGAAAATTTTCTTTCCGGTGTTTCTTTCTCAGTGACTTTTAAGGAACACTCTGCTGGCTCCATGTTTTCCATCGTATGATTTTGAAAACTTTGTGAAAAATCGCCCATCTAGGAATCGTTGTTTTCACTATTTTGTGAGGCCACTTGTCTTAAAAGAGATCCAAGATCAATTCCTGATTTTTGAAGCTGATTTTCGACAATTTTAAAAATAGTTTGGAGCAGCCATTTTGCCTTAAAGTTCGAGCGAAATATTTCAAGAGTTGGAATGCTTTCAACTCTTTGAGCGAAGAAAAAAGTTCGAGCGAAAAACATGTTTTCGCACTACGCATGCCCAGAAAAATGTTCGCGCGAAATAATGTTGTTCGAGCGACAAATTTCGCCTCGTGGAAAATAGGCTTAATCGACTGCAAATTCAGAATCTACCTGGTTGATTAAGATGAGATCAATTAAAAATTGAGACAACTCAATTCTTAAAATAGCTCAATAATGACGTCATTGGATAGATGACATGGTAAAATTTTTTCAGATTTTACCAAAATCGAAAAAAACAATATATAAATTAAATGTTTTATCAATTGCTTTCTTACTACATTATTCTCTTACACTCTTTTTTTTATAAGAATAAATTTTTTAAAAATAATGAGGCTCAAAATCGGTGAAATTTAAGAATATTTTAAGAATATTGCAAGGCTCAGATCTTATGGAAAAAAAATTTAGCGAGTGTTGATGAGCTCTGTTTTGCAGGAAATAACGATATTGTTCCGTTTGTGTAGCCACCATATTTGTAATATTCTAGGTGTGTGTTTTTTGGCATTTATGACAATGATAACAATTTATTGCTATATCCGTGTTTTCTGCCGTAAGAATAATTTAAGAATATTACGAGGCTCAAAATAGCAAAAAATTAAGAATATTGAGGCTCAGAAAAAAATTAAGTATTCTTATAAAAAAAGAGTGCACATGTCTCTCTTAAACACAAATAGTTATAGGGTTATTAGTTCTAAAAATGACAGCACTCTTGCCAATTTTTGAAGGCTGGTACCCCCACTGTTCGAGCCCTTGCCTAAATCACTATCCCAACTGAGCACCAGGGAAATTGATCTTATTGACCAACCAAAGCATTATCGTGCCATACAATAAAACAACAGATCGATGAGCGACAAGCCCTGAATTGAGGGAATCTTTCCAGCAATGAGGCATTTAATGGAGCAATGACTTTCTATTCTAATGGAGCAATGACTTTCAATAATTGAGTCAGGAAGGAGTTAATTGGGAACTTGAATTTGCCCTTTTGTTTACTGAAAAATTAGGATTGAACTTCTTGCGACTCAGATTTGGGAATGAAAAAGTAAATTCAGACTGGGAATGTTCAAAACATAAATATTCAGATTTTCTCTATTTTCCTTATTGGGATTGGGATTTATGATTATCTCAGTGCTGGGCATTTCGATCAATAACCACCCTTCAGAACCCTCTTATAAATTGGGAGGTTATTTATGGTTTAGCCTTCTTTTAACAATTAAGCTTTAGAGCAAGGTGTTAGCAAATTTCAATTGATTTCCGGATGTAAATTAATTTACATTCTGAAAGAACTTTTCAAATTAAACTCAATTTGATTAAAAGTAATAGATGCAAAGAAAAACACTGAAAAAAACTAATAGATAGTATACTTAGATAGACTAATTGCAAGGGATTAGGTTGTTAATTCCCCGAAGTTTCAGGGTTTATAGTGACTGTGAGGCGAACGTTACTCCTTTATAGGTTCCTTGTTGGAAAATTTGATGCAGATTGAAAACACGGCGAATCGCACCGAAATATTTATGAAGTGACAGCTTGAGTTTTAATCAATCTTGTATCATCTATTCGCCAAGCAATTTGAAAAATTGAAAGCAATAATCTTGGGGTTTTTGGAAAACCGTTTTCTCAAAAAATGAATTGAATAAATATTGTCAAAATCAAAACACCCAAAGAGCAAAGGACCAAGAGGAAACAGCAATCGGAAAAATAGGCCGCCATTTCACTTTCTAAGATTCTTGAACTACCAAACTAAATAGTATATTTGATAAAAATAGAAGATCAGTCTGGTTTCAGTTGATAGTTTTGATGTTTAAGCTTTTTAGTAATCAATGACATCCCACAAACTAAATACATCCCATCAGTCTTCAAACGAAGTAATCCTTGTTTGTGCAGTTTGGAAAAGTCAAATACTCACCGAGGACAACAAAGAAGGCTACCAACACGATTATAAGGCCTAGCCGTCTCATCTTTTCAACATCCTTTCCGACGCGGATTTCTGCAAAAACAATCGTCAAATAACAATCTTGAGTTGGAAAAAAGTATCAGTTTCCAATTTACGTGGTTAAAGACTGTGAGAGCGAGTGTAGTAACGGTTTCTTAGGGCTGAAGTAGAACCCGAGATGCTCCAGACATCAATCCACGATTTCCCCTGTGAAGCCGACCGCAAAATGAAATCCTGATAATCAGTGCTGCCACGGACAATACAGTACTCCTACCTCGCGCCCTTTAAATGTATCCCTACGCAAAACATACGTAGAAATTCAAGTGTTTTCCCACAAATCCCTACAAATATCTCAAAAACCTAAAATATCCCCATAACAGTTAAACTAAATAGATCAATATTCTTCCTAACAATAAAAGCTGTCAACCAAAAATCTTCTAGATACCCAATATTTCACATCTACCCAGCGTTTTACAGCAAAGAAAACTCATAGAGATATTTCAGTAAAAGCTTTTCACAAATTAGGCTATGAAAGGTATCTAAAATGCTCTATCTGGTCGATTTATGGCCTGAAATATATTGTCTGGAAAAATCTACCAACAAATTTGGCAAAAAATTATTATCAGTATTTATACCGTTGGTGTCAATTGCATCTACCCAGTGTTTTACAGCAAAGAAAACTCATAGAGATATTTCAGTAAAGGCTTTTCACAAATCAGGCAATGAAAGGTATTTAAAATGCATTATCTGGTCGATTAATGGTCTGAAATATCTTGTCTGGAAAAATCTACCAACAAAGTTGGAAAAAATTATTATCAGCATTTATACCGTAGGTTTTCCCTATAACCCTAACCCACTAAGTACTGAGAAATCCCACTGTAGGTGGAAATCCCTACGAATGGCAGCATTACTGATGATTAATTGTTGATTCTTCGAACAAAGACAGGACAAAAGTGTCAGAAAACGAAAGAACCTTAACAAAGGTGACTTAGAATTAGCCAATCAGAATTCAGGTAATTAGAATGACAAAAGCATCGATTTTGACTCAGCTTCGGCGATGAAGCCCCACTGAGAGCTTCGATTGAAAATCGAGCTTCTTATTTTGACGAAAATAAAAGGAATTAGATACCAAATTGTTCTGCTCTTTGCAAAATTCAAAGCACTAAGAGGGAGGTCGATTCAAAATCCTGGTATTGAAGTTTGTAATGTGGCCTAGAAAATTGTTTACTATTTTAGCGCAAGGTTACTAAGAAACCAACTGAACCAACAAAGGTATTCGAAATTTCCGAAGGATGACTCTTCGATCCGGAGCAGGAAATTAATTCCGGACCGGGTGATAAAATGAACCGAAATCTGTTTGGAACGTTTCCCACTTAACTTGAAAATCAAAAGGATGCAAAAGAATCCCTAGCAAAATAAATAGACAAAAAACAATTGCTTTATAGTTCGAAAAATTAATCAAAATTTTGGATTACTAGATGTCTCGAAAAAAGGGGGCAGAATTTCAACCAAAATGTCTCATATCAGCCCCATCACGGCGTGAGAGCAGGTCCAGTCAGTTTGAGGGTTGATAATGGGCTACAAATTTCCCAATTCAAGAAATTAACACTATCATTTAGGGGTATTTCCTGAATTCGACACTTTTGTGGGGTTGTTTGTTGCAGTTGATTGCTGAGATTTCGGTTCAAACATCTACCATTTGAGGGTGATTTCTAAAATCTTAGCTTTAGCACTCTCTACACAACGGGACCCCCTATCAGTCAACGATTCGAGTGCTCCCCCCCCCCCCCCCCACTTTCGGGTATGGAGTTCTCCTCTGAGTTTCGTTTTCGCACAGTTTCCTAACGAGGTCGTTGAAAGAGCCGTATATTTTGACGTCCGGTTGAATAACATTCATTTTGATTCCCTTTCATGGAATCCCCTTACTCTCGAAAAATAATAAATGATTAATGTTTTAATGAGATGATGTAATGCAAACGGAATGCGTAAAGTTGTGAAATTTGCATTGCATACAGAGTCCTTTATTCGTAGGGCTATCAAATATTGGGCTACTCGTCACCTTCTATCACGGGGGCTCATATACATATCAAAGGTAGGTTGAAATTTAGAAAATTGTATTCTGTGTCAGCAGAACCTTTTCTAAATTTTATAATTATGTTTTCAGAGTGATTCCTTGCAGTGATTCAGTGACGGAAAACATTTATCAAGTCCAAGAAAAGTTTATCAAGTCGATTTCTAGCAACTGAAATAGTGCTATTGACAATTCATGAACACATTATGGCCCATTCTTCGTGTTCGGGACGCATTGTTCCAACCTGATGTGTATCTTAATCTCAAAGTGTGTGTTGTTTTTGAAATTACGAAGTTGGATGAAGGCATTGCATGCTTTGGGAAAAAGCTACGCAACCGACCATTATGGCGAGGTATTACCTTTGCCAAGACGTATTTGTAAAGAGCCTGAGTAGTTGCGAGATTCGTCTTTTTGCCCTTTTCAAAGCTGCGGAAGGCAACATCCTCTATTTTAATTTGTCTTCCTTGTGTAAATGAATAAGGAAGGCAAAAACTTTCAGGAAATTGAGAGCGGAGGGCAGGAAAGAAAAACCAGGAAACCATAATCAAAAGAAATGAAAAAGGAACAAAAGGTGATCTATTAATGAACACTGCAAGACAATACACCACTTCGATATAACCTTATTTGATTGGATGATTGAAGCATGCTTTGAAGCATGAATTGAAGCCCACCCACACTCGATCGTTTGTCAATGTAGTGAATAGTTTGTCAATTGTGGCAAATCGTTTTTCAATTGTAGCAAATCGTTTGTCAATGTAGCAAATCGTTTGTCAATGTAGCAAATCGTTTGTCAATGTAGCAAATCGTTTGTCAATGTAGCAAATCGTTTGTCAATTGTGGCAAATCGTTTGTCAATTGTGGCAAATCGTTTGTCACCTGTAGCACATCGTTTGTCAATGGTAGCAAATCGTTTGTCAATTCTAGCAAATCGCTTGTCAATTGTGGGAAATCGTTTGTCAATTGTAGCAAATCGTCTGTCAATTGTAGCTAACCGTTTGTCAATGTAGCAAATCGTTTGTCAATGTAGCAAATCGTTTGTCAATGTAGCAAATTGTTTATCACTTGAAGCAAATGGTTTGTCACTTGTAGCAAATGGTTGGTCAGTTGTTGCAGATCGTTTGTCAGTTGTAGCAAATCGTTTGTCAATGGTAGCAAATCGTTTGTCAATGTAGCGAATCGTTTATCAATTGTATCAAATCGTTTGTCAATTGTGGCAAATCGTTTGTCAATGGTAGCAAATCGTTTGTCAATGGTAGCAAATCGTTTGCCAATGTAGCAAATCGTTTGTCAATGTAGCTAACCGTTTGTCAATTGTAGCAAATCGTTTGTCAATTGTGGCAAATCGTTTGTCACATGTAGCACATCGTTTGTCAATGGTAGCAAATCGTTTGTCAATTCTAGCAAATCGTTTGTCAATTGTGGGAAATCATTTGTCAATTGTAGCAAATCGTTAGTCAGTTGTAGCAAATCGATTGTCAATTTTAGCTAATCGATTGTCAATTGAAGCAAATCGTTTGTCAATTGTAGCAAATTGTTTATCACTTGAAGCAAATGGTTTGTCACTTGTAGCAAATGGTTGGTCAGTTGTTGCAGATCGTTTGTCAGTTGTAGCAAATCGTTTGTCAATTGAAGCAAATCGTGTGCACTTGTAGCAAATGGTTTGTTAATTGTAGCAAATGGTTTGTCAGTTGTAGAAAATCGTTTTTCAGTTGTAGCAAATGGTTTGTCAGTTGTAGCACATCGTTTGTCGATTGTAGCAAGTCGTTTGTCAGTGGTGCCAAATCGTTTGCCAATTTTAGCAAATCGTTTGCCAGTTTTAGCTAACCGTTTGTCAATTGTAGCAAATCGTTTGTCAATTATAGCTAACCGTTTGTCAATTGTAGCTAACCGTTTGTCAACTGTAGCAAATCTTTTGTCAACTTTGGCAAATCGTTTGTCAATTGTAGCAAATCGTTTGTCAATTGTAGCAAATCGTTTGCCAACTGTAGCAAATCGTTTGCGAATTGTATCAAATCGTTGGTCAGTATTAGCAAATCGTTTGACAAATCGTAGTAAACTAACAAATTTCTCCAGTCGTTTTGAAATTGAGTGCTAAACGTTAGCAACAGTGTATTCTAAACATTCACAACTAAATTTTGTGGAAGATCCAATGCTTGAAACTTAAATTTTGGGGGGTTATATTTTGAAACCTCTGCCGATGTTTTCTTTACTCTGGTTAAATCATCACTGAAACCAATATAAAACCTGTGGTACAGATGCTGCATTTCTTAACTAAAATATAAAACGAACAATGGCATTGCATACGACATTTGGGGGAAAGTGGGTGGAGAATCATAACAAGAGCTGTGAATATTGGTTCGGTCAAACAACCAACAAGATTACAAGAATGCCACCAAACATCTAGCTTTTAGAAGCTGTATGTTTCGTTATGTTTCTAATTTTCTTGCAACACTGAACTTTTGCACCTATCGAAGCAAAATTAATGACTGTTCATTTTCATATAAGAAGACTTCTAAAACATCTAGCTGTTTGCATCGAGTCCCAAACAAAACTACAAACACTAATTTCACGTAACCGAAAAAACAAATATAATTCTCACCTTTTATTTTCCAAGTTGATCCAAACACAGTCAATTAACAAATCTTCTTAAATGAAGATATTTCCAGCTCTGCAAATCAACAAAGATGAAATTAAACATGAAAGCAGCATAAAGAGCTACAAGCAATATTATTCGCATGCTGCACGTACAGAAATCCTAACCGCTGGCCTCCATCTAATTCCTGATAATTTCTACGATCGGAATTCCCATGAATAGAAAGAGGATAATGCTATTTGTATTTCCATGCGTCATAAAGTTTGTTTGAGCACAATGATAGCCTATTGAGATTGGAGAAAGGGGAGAAAACATTGCTTTGTTCGTCCACAATCGACGACCGGTGGTGGTAAAATTACCTGCAAAGCTGGAGCAAGGTGACTTGAGCTATTAAAAATCTATGAGCTGTGAAGGACAATATGCTTGAAATATAGGCCACGAGACATTAGGGGATTTATCGAAGGGGAGACACTGATAGAAACCTCGCCCACACGTTTTGATCCTAGAATACCTCAAAGTCCCCTAATCCTGATAATAGTGATGATATAGTGTTGTTGATAGTTGATAGGCAAATACGCTTACTATCTTCGTAAGGTGTCAGTTCAATGAGCTCGAAGGGCTGACTCAATAGGTAGACTAATTGACCAGTGTATTAATGAATAGTTGAATAGTCTTCCCATCTTGGTGAGGTATTGGTTTAGAGAGCAAGCAAGCAAGCAAGCGTATTTATTTGTTGACGCAGGTCAGAGGCGGGCAGCTTTACAGCTGATGTGGACCTAAAGCTTTATGTACAAAGCACGAAGGGACACCTGAATAGTTAAACCTATTGACCAGGTATTGGTTTATGTGCAAAACATAAAATACCTTCTTCATAGGTAGACTAATTGAAGCAGTACATTGATAGTTGATAAGCCAATGCGCTTACTATCTTCGTAAGGTATGGGTTAAAGATGTTCGAAACAAAACAATAAAAATTAGAACAATTTTCAGCTAAAAAAGTAAAACAATTGAAATGGTTAGTTTTGTCTCTCTCAGGACTACCATGCAAGTAAGATCTCACCAAACTGAGCCAGCTTCGTCATCAGGAGAGCTGTTCTGTCTAACGGGAACAAAGTTCATCACAGGAAGAAGATCTAGTTTCAAACTATCATGTACCCTACTACAATGGTTTCGATCAATCACAATTCACCACATCACATTGAATCACATTTGATACACTAGATTACACTGTAGCTAGCTTTTATTTTGCCATACACACAATAATATGATAGGCTAAAGTAAGTTAGTAAACCATGCTTGCGCTACACCTTACTAGAACAGCTATCAAGTGCAAGACAATAGTGCAGTATGGTGTACTACATTCTGCCAGTTTAGTATACAGTGTAGCGTAGCGGGAGCATAATAGTTTAGTATACAGCACAATCTAACCTGGGCACCAGGGCCTCGAGAAAAAAGATTGCGGTCGAAATGGGAGTGGGGGCTATATCACTATACTGCACTGAAAAAGCTTCCAAATACTATACATCAATAAATTGCTATTCTAACAAATGCTACATTTGAATTCGCATTTTGATTTGTGTTTATTGGCCTATAGCCAAAACTAAATCATGAGTAAAAATATATGTTTGAGATTTTTCGGGACTTCATTTCCACAATTTATGAACAGGGTTTTAATTCTATCAACAAGTCACATCAATTTAGACGGTTGAGAATGCTACGTAGCGTTTATCAATATCCCATTAGTTTTCAGCTTTTCATATTTTCCTCTTTTAAATTCAACCTTAGTTTGATTGGTAAACCCTTCTGGATATTGCGCTTAGCTCACCAACTTCCACAATAGAAATACACAGTTCGCATGGCTTAGACCGTATTTCGATGCAGACAAATAATTAGATACAAAAAGAGCTTACAATTTGAATTAGGCTTGAAAATATGCTGCTTGTTGTTTTGCTTGTGGTCAAAATGGTTTCCAGAGCAGAAGGTTTGTCTGCAAAGGATGAACCTGCCCTTAGATTTCGATTAATGTATAATTCATCGACCGAACCAGCTGCCTTGTCAGTAGGCCACGCTGACTCTACGAACTTCCTCGTCGGAAGGCAATTCAAGCTGATTGTCGAAGCCCGCCAAACAAAATTTGGAGGACATGATGGTCGACAAATACTCAATTTTTCCATATTCTAATCAATATTGTTTGAATTTACACACATTTGGGCAATGCGTGAGGTCCGCTTCAATTGTATACTGCTAAAAACACGTATAGTATAATTGAAAAGTAGGGTGGCGAGTGTGTAACAGGCTCGTAGCCACGGGTAGTATTGCCACCCTTGGCGCAACTTGAGCAAGCTGTTTGCCATCCATAGAAAATCTCTCTAGTCGTCAAGTAAAACTGCCAAGTACACCAATGTCAACGTATCTGGCAAAGTTGCAGTCACAGCTGGCTTTACACGGACACGTTTAGAGTGCTTATATTGGCATTAACGAGACTAGATTCGCCTCAGCGACGGTAAGTGAAGACGAAGAGAGAATGCTATCTAGCATACCTGGCTTTAAAAAATAAAACTTTGATGGAAAGGAAAACATAACATGCGAGAGCTTCTTCCTAACCCCCCCTCCTAAACAAGTTTTTTATTTACGTCAAAATTTTGCCACCCTGGCTCAAAAGGCCTGGCTACGCGTCTGATGGGTCACGAAAACCGTTTGACTGCCTTGAATGCTCTTAGGCCCCTTTTGGTCAAGAGGTGACGCGTTGGAGAGTTTGATGGGCTGGGGAAATCTAGATTTCCGCCTATGAATTCATCATAGTTAAAAATTACTTGTTGCGTGTGATACTGTAGTAAAACAAATAAAAGAGACAGATTGTATAAAAGGTGCCATGTGATATGATTAGAATTAACACTGAAGTTTCAGGCGTATGCCCGTTTTCAAAGACATACTTTGATAACGGGCATACGCCTGAAACGTCAGTGTTAATTTCAATCATATCACATGGTACTTCTTATACAATTCGTCTCTTTTATATGAATTCATCAACTCACAAATCAATATCGATACTAAGAAGAGTGGGTAATTGCATCAGGGTTTTAGCCCCGACTAATTATTGGAAATATTTTAAAAATACAAATAAAAACTAGAATCAAGGGACCCATTAGATTGACCCTAACGGGAAATTTCGGTGGGCCATCACGCTCCTGCTCTTAGGGTTAAAGCATGCTAGTAGAAATCCAGTAGATTGAAGGATTTTGAAAACACTCTCGGGAAAACCTTTGGTGAATAAGAAGATGTTAGAAGCAAGAGCCAATTTCACACAGGGTGGGCGGTATCTCGTGTGAATTCAAGGCCGTGTCATACATTGTGCAATGCAAAGTATAGGAGAGTGCGTGGGACTAGAGCGTAGGATTATCATTATTATAACGCGCGAAACGAACGGAATATTTCAATTGCCTCATTAATGTGGTAATCTGCTTGATGAAAAGGGGTTTTAATTTCCATCGGAATGACCTGGGAAGCGAGAGCGCGCTTTCTGCGTACAAGGCTTAAGACACGTAACAAAGAGATCGATGATTTTAGTTTGCTGTTAGCCAATCATTGGGGTCTTTGTGAGATTTTGTTCAATTGGGTTTAGGGCAATCAACAGAACAGGTAAGAGGAGATTAGCCACGGAATTCCAACACAAAATGTAAATATGCATAAAAAATGAGGCCTTGAGCTGGTCCAGACAAAGCAAATGCAAAAGAACCTTTAACAGTCTTTGACAGAACTTCATGATGACGAGAAAGATCTGAAATTTAGCGTTTTGTTATTGATAGAAATAATGAAAAAAGGGTACCAAGAACAGAGCCTTGAGGGAATCCTACCCTTGTTTCTTCAAATCACTAATTGCAGGAGCTCTTCGGAATGCTTCCCTGTATGTTATCTTGAAATAGAGACAATACATCACTACTTATTACTCTATAAACCAACAATCCTTTCCAAAAGGTCTTGAGACACAATGGCGATTTTAGAATTTTCTCAATCATGGAGCTATCAACCTGTAAGATGATGTTGGATCTTCTCCCCCCCAAACTAATGTTGATACTAGGTCACTGGAGGATGTTGCAGATCCATTTCCGCACAAAAGAAATATCTGAAACAACATTGCTTTGGGGGAGATGGGGGTCTTTCTTCGACAATCAGTTTATATGACTAGCAATCAAGCATTGTCTCATACCTTTTGGCGAGGATTGAAGATAATTTCAACTAAGCTTATAATTTCATCAATTCATTGACTCATTCATCTATTCATTTACAGATCTTTTGATTCAGAGATGTAAGGATACTTCAGGAAACTTTTCTACTCATTTGATTTCAAATGAAGCTTCAACGAATTCATGTTGTAATAGAGCTTGAGAAATTTCAACGATTCCTTTAAAAGCTAACGTTTGTGAAACTACTTAGTGATGATTTTGAAGAAATTCAATCCTTTAATCTGCTACGATTTTATAACGAAGATGAAACATATTTTGATGTTTTTGAAATGATTTCAAAACAATGACAGACGATTTGCAGGGATTTTGTAAAGATGGTGAAACAATTTTATGATGTTTTTGAAAAATTCAATAAGTTGAGATGATCTGCTAAGATTTTATAACGAAGATGAAACATGTTTTGATGCTTTGAAAATCACTCCACAACCATTCAGACGATTTGCAATGCCTGGTAAGAATTGTGACACGATTTTGTAATACTTTTAAAAGATTCGCAACCATTGCAGACGATTTCCAAACGTTCTGAATCGTTTTTGAAACGACTCGACAACAAGTTCTAAATCAAGCTGAGAACATCTCATGAATATTCTTCATTTCTGGATTTCTATCTCTTCATCTTCAATAAATGACTTCCAAATTGAATTTATGACAACACATTTCTTCACTAATATTAGTTCTAAATGGCTCCTCAAAAAAAGTCTAAGGACATTTAAGATAGGTTATCTGAGACATTGTTACAATGAAGAGGAAGAGAAGGCTTGAAAATAGAAGCATGAAACATGTGAGATACTCTATGAATTGCTTCAGAGTCTGAAGATGAACCTAAATACAATACAGAGCTTGTTCTAAGAAACACTTCCAGGACTCCAGCTCCACAAACTCTAATGATACGAAAGTAATGGCTCCATGGGAAACACAGAGTTCTTTAAAGGCCCTGAAGGGGAGGGGGGGTACTGATCCCCATTCCAAGCACGGAAATGATAAAATCCCAATTCCAAGAGGAAAATGGAGAAACTCCCAATATTTACGTATTCAAATCCCAATCCTAATTTACTTTTTCATTACCAATTGCCAGTGCAAAGAAGTCTAAGGCCATTATCCCTGTTAAGAAAAGGCAGATCTCAGTTGCAAGTTCACCCTTTCCTAACCCTCTTCTTTGGATAGTCTCCTGGAATTCCAGCTCAAAGAAGTCCACATTAGAACAAGCACTGATAATACACTGAAGCCTTACGGATAGCCTGGGTACTCTGGTGCATGTATCCGTCATATCGTCTTTCTTTAAGAGGAGGGTAGGGTGGTCTCTCCTTACGCTCCCATTAGTATTCTTGATTTTGATTTATATTGGTTTTTTGGTTATTCTGTGTGGAAGACCACACTACTATTGGGAAATTTGCCTCATTCTCTACAGAAGTACGTCACAGTACACTTGAAAACCAAGCAAAATTGAAAGGTTATTCCTAGTGGCGAAGTGCCCTTAGAGTTTTGTACCCTCTAAATTTCAAATGCTTGCCATGTCCCTGTTTTCAATCGTGGTTTGAGTGTTTCATCATGGATAAAGTTGGTTTAGAAGGAAATGAATTTCGTCTCTTATGATATGGAAACAAGATTACATCCAGGCATAAAGTATTTTTCTTACTTGATATTTTTGAAAAGCATCAACTTTCATTTTAAACTATGAATTATTGATTCCAATTCGTCAAAGTACTATACGCGCGACACAGAGTAATTCTGAATATAAATGAGTTCTAAAAATCAAAGGTAACGAAGTCATATCCAAACATACTGCAATAGATAATTTGCAAACACTAATAACTATGATTGAAAGCTATAAACTACCCATTCTATTTTATAAAGCACTATAAACTCGCCGCAATGTAATTATGAATCAAGATGCCTTCTAAAGATCACAGGCAGCAAAAACATCCAGACATGAGAATATTCTATCGATAATGTGCAAACCTTTACAACTATCATTCTTAGCTACAAAATACCCATTCTTATTTATAAAGCACTATAAACACGCCTCATCGCAATTATAAATCAAAATGACATCCATAGTTGGAGTCACTTTCAAACATGAACATGTTGTATCAATGATTAGGTAGCTACCATGAAATACTTAACAATTGTCATTTTAAACTTAAGACTACGTGAAAAACTTATTAAATAACCATCGTTAAAAGTTGTAATTCAATATAAACACGACTCACCCTCATTCGAACAAAATGGCTGCCAAAACCAAAGTAATCAAGCCTGTAAGAATTGAAACTTTTGACTTTGTGAAACACGAATAACAAGGCAAACAAAGCTTATCTCTGATTGGTGGATCAGGTAAACCAGGAGACAATGCAGTTATAGTTCGCACCGACAATAAGGGTTGAGGTAAATGTAAACGAAAGGTTTAAGAAAAGAAAATCGAGAGGAACTTTATTCTTCAACAGTTCTACTCTTTGTGTGCGAATAAAGGAGGTGTAAACAAATTTGAACTGAATATAACTTGAATTCAAATCTCATTGGAATAGTGGATGAACTAAGATTAGAGGAGAGAAACGATTAGAGATTACGCTGACTAACGTGAGAATGTTGGAAAAATAGGCCATTGGCACTCGTGACTCCGTCTAGATTCGTCAAGTCACATTTCTCATCAGACATATTAGGAGTATATCTACTCACTTTCGACCCTTCTCTTAGCTGTATATGGCAGAACATACATTATTACATGAAATTAAGGGTGTGATAAAATTAAGGAATTAGAAATTAAGGAAAATTAAATTAAGGAATTTTTTCAATGAAATTGAGTTTCAATGACATTAATTAAGGAATTTTGGTTTTTGAAGATTGGTGACACAGAGGCTTTCTTTTGGAAATATTGCATTCGGAATGAAATTAGCCTCACATTTAGCCCATCATGCGTCCTGCATGAGTACATTCTTTATAAGGCAAACTAATTGACACACGATGCGGAACAAAAATGTATTTGCAGAGGTATTTCAAAACACAATAATAGAAACTTAACGAAAAGTATCTTGTGCAACGGATTTCACAAATCGAACAGAAAATTTGTGTTCTTAAAAACTGGAGCAAAAGGGTTCAATTAAGAGGTCATGGACAACAGTTAATCGTGTTAAAGCTTGAAATGAAAATTAGTAAATTAGTCTACTTCTTCATTTCGAAAACTCTTTTCGCCTTCACTCTTTTTCCTATATGCAATGTATAAATATACAAAAATTAAGGAATCGTAAATTAAGGGGTTACAGTAATAAAGGAATAATAAATTAAGGATATGCAAAAATTAAGGTTGGTTCTTCTTAAAGAATTCTTATAAGAGCATTCCTTAATTAAGTCACACCCTTAATTTCATGTAATAAGGTATATCCTACCTACCTTAGAATGATACTGAAATCTTGGTAGTGGCTCAGTGGCTACTATTTACTGGTATCTTATGTTTATTCGATTACCGAGGGCTGCTCATATTGAAAAATCATCCCACCTTTAAACCAAAAGCTGAGAGGTAAGATGGAACAGTACAAGTTTGTATGTGAGATTTCAATCTTCATAAGTTGGAATGGGTCATAGGTGTGATCAAATTTCACATATGAACGCGAGCTGTTCATCTCTCATTATTCTTTTATCTATCCAGCGTTGTATGAGAAATTTTCATCTCACCCCGATGAAATCGGGATGAAACGTTTCGCAAATAAACAGTGCGGAGGGAAGAAACAATGGTTTTTCTCGGAAGGTGAGATCTCACCTCTCCTCAGTTCCAGGACTGGAAGGAGGGATGATTCTGTCCATGTTAACAGCCGCTTAACCTTGCTCTCCTGTGAAACCTTCACTCAACTAACTCTTCCCTAACATGTTATCAATTACGCTGAACTTAGTACAGACAGTACAGTAGGTTGGGTTAAATACGGCCAGCTTTCATTACTGTGCCTTGAATCCCAGGAGGTACCAATCATAGGCATAAACAGAAGGGGGGGGGGGGGCGACGAAGTTGCAAATATCCCAATAGATGATCACTTTTGTGAAAGATCACTTTTGTAAGTCTAAATGATAACTTTTTATCAGTTTACTAAACATATTTCGTTTGTTTGTGACTGCATTTGATTTCATGGTACCAGTGCACGCCACTAGGGAGATGTATGTATATTTACATGATGGGTTCACAACTCCAGGCTTATCCACGGTGGGGCATTAATTTGTGTTTCGAAAAAACCCGGTGGAGGCATGTGTCAATTGCAGTAGCCTGCTCTGGTATAATTCAATTACCCGTGTTAGACCATGCCTTATGACTCAATATATATTTGCATGAATACATGACTTATGAAGGGAGATGGAGAACTATATTTTTGAATTGTTTAGGATTTCTATATACATATACATATACATAATTGATTTTATAATGCGCCCCTTTATTATAAAATACTCTGCGGCGCATACAATTTATAAATACAAGTAATAGAAGTAAAGCATACATCAAGTCAAAAATAATCAAAATAACTTAGAATTACAAAATCTTTCTAAAAATTAAAGTACCTACAATGAAAAAAAAAAGATATTTAAAACTTAAATGCTTGTCCAAAAAAATGAGTTTTTAATGCCTTCTTAAAAATACTTATGTCCTTAGATTGTCTGATATGAAGAGGCAAAGTGTTCCATGTGTGAGGTGCAGCATATTCAAATGATCTCTTCCCAAAAGTCTCAGTTTTAACCCTTGGAATACCAAGTAGGGATAGCTCTGTTGATCGAAGATTTCTATTGGACTAGCAGCCCTGTTCAAGAGTTTCAATAAAAAGATGTGACTGCGTGTGGTACTATGTATATATATAACAAAACGATAAAACTACACATTTTAGTACCGAAATAGTAAAGATGAAATTTCTCGATGTTTCGGGATTGTACCCGTTATCAATTTGACTTGACTATTTCGGTTTTTACTATTTCGGTATTTAATTCTATCCTTCTGTTCAAGAGGTGCTCGAGGATTCCACTGGCTTTGCAGCCTCGGTGTCTAAAAATTCCCAATCGGCCTGCCCGACATATTGTCCCAGATTCATTCCATGCATTCAACCGAAGGGTATTTCACTCCCTTTCAAAGCGTACGAGATTTTTCATGAAAAAAGGATTTCCAGCGATTTTCAATGGATTTTCATAAGAACAATAGAATTTTCAGGAACGAAATCTTAAGGGAGTGATTTGTCCCTCGCATTCAACATTTGGGATGTATGTTGACAATCATGAAGTCTTCCGAAATAGGTACGGAAGAGTATAAATTTCTCTTCTTCACAATAAGGCTGAACATATCGTCCGAACTATTTCAAAAACTACACACTCTATGCCGTCGCATCGGCACATCCACAACATCACTAATGTGGGCCTAGCTTCGGCAGTAAAGCGAAGCATTTTACGCAAGATGCGGTTGAAGATACTCCTTAAAATAGGACTGAATAAGGAATGAAAGCACCAGCAATACACAGAAAACTCATTTACTTATTGATGAAAGGAGATATGTCGATGAAGGAGTTTCAAGACAGAAAGCAGGCGGGGTGTAAGTGAAACCACCGGTCACTACATTCATCAGGAAGATTGAAATTCGACGAAGCTTACTAACATTGGAAGTGAGAGCTTCATTGACTGTAGTCAGTATTTGACTCATGCTTCCATGCTTATCGGTAGACACACTCAATCAGTAGACTTGCTCCACCAGTCCTTGTGTCCATGCGTTCTCTGATATGCTGACATCACTCCGGCAACAAGATTGACCGGAGTGAGCAAAGGGAACAAGGACTAGTGGAGCAAGTCTACTCAAATAGCTCAAGTATGAATCTATGTAAATTTCAAACATCAATATGTATGCTCCGGTAACGGTCTGGTTGGTTAGATAGAACAAGAAGGGCAGTAGGAAGAGTGGATTATAAACTTAGGCCCCGACTGCGACTGTATAAGGCTTAAAACCTGTACACACCATGTTGCAGTCTACTATAAACATGTTTTTCGCTCTTTGGAAAACAATCATCATTCGACAACCCAGTGTTTTAGGGAATAACATATAATCAAAATGGGAGATTTTAGAATCCAATCGTAGAGGGTTTTACTACATGAGCTTTCACTTTTTCATTTTTCATTTGTGGTTTTTGTATTATACAACGGTAAGTGCGATTCTGCTGTATACTCGACTTCTACCCAGCATGAGCTGTATAGCAAAATCACTAAGGCACTTGGTACCTAACCGAGGGATCGTAGGTTCAAATCCTGACACCTACATTACATGACCCATCTTGTCGATACATTAGGTCGATCAAAACATGAATTCAGAGGATGAGAAAAATAACGCTAGAAATGAGGGACTAGTACTTCCAGTTTACTGCAGATATATATGAGTTGGATTTAACATGTTATCAAAAAAGGCCTCTTTCTTCCCCAGATTCGATGTAGTCTAATGGTTCCAGAGAGTATTCTACATCTCGAATTAGGAGATAAGGAGAAGAATGCTGAATGTTGCGACTTTAAGACTTTTATTTCTCCTAACTGAAAATACAGTTCGTGCAGAATAACTGACTTGTTAGAGTGTTGAATTTCGGATGGCCTCAGTTCCAATGTTGTCCTGCGTGTCCTGCGTGTCCTGCGCAGAATGAACGAGGAAAAAGGGCTGAACATTGAGACTTTTTTAGTCAACTGTAATTAAATTTTCGAGGATGTAACGCAGATGTTGCGCAGATGTTATCTAGCGAGGAAACCTTACTACGCTCTATTTCCTACAAAGAAGCGTTGGCGGAAAACCTCTGGAAGTTCTGCCACTTGATCTTAACTGTCCACGTTTTCCTTGCTTTCTCACCACGCAAACAGCGTTAAAAGAACACTTCCGACGACAATCTTCTTGAATTTCTGAGTGTTCTGTTCTTTTAAAATGCGACACTCCGAATGAGCAAAAGCAATTGAAGCTAAATTGATGACTTTTAACTCCAGCCCGTAGGAAGAAATCATGGATTAGGAGGGCTGAAAATAGAAATCAGTATAGGTGGTCATATGTTCATGGCGTAAACTATTGTTCTGCCTATTGTCTGGGGGCTCTAACCCCCTCTAGTCCCCTTTGCTTCCTGCAGGCCTGTAACTATTATGAAATAAATAGAAAACACAGGTTCTATTCAAACACATCTTTGTTGTGTGAGGCGCTGTTAAAGTTAAAGAAGTAAATAGACAATCTGTACATACGAAGCCCCATTAGATAAGGAAGAAGAAAAGAGACTCTGTTACTGGCACCCAAAATACATTGCAGCTCATTTGATGATTACGTAAGCATGAAACTTTGAGCAATCAATGTTGATAGGGTTTTTCATTAGCTATTGGTAAAAAGCCTGTCAGGCTCAGAAACTAATATCTACTGGAATGCATCTAACATGGACAAATACTTAATGCTGAGAGAGCGAAATAGAATGCCATAGATGCAAATATAAGACATATGCATGAATAATGTGTAAAACATTAGGATGGAAGTCGTTTTTCATCGAAATTAAAATAAAATCTATCAGAATAGTAATCAGGCATCACAAAAATTGAATCTTATGTCATCAAAATGAGAGTGAAAGGGCATCAATATTGGATAGAAGGATTGCACAATAAAATAGTAACTACAATGGTAGCTCCAATCCTCGCTTAAGCAATTAGGCAAGCCCAAATTCTCATACTTCATCTACAAAGCATCAATAAATCGCTCCTCCAAATAATTGTTGTATCGATGCGTTAAGTTTCTCGCAAGGCGCTAAGGCCTCAAACGATACTACAGTAGGGTCAACCTTGATTTGAGGGCAGGGAGCTGGATTTGTAATCATTAGTTTATAGCAATATATCTGAAATGTTTTCAAATCTTTGTCTCAAGACCTTATGTCAAGGGTGGTAGGTGGTGAGGTGGTGGTTGTGTCAAAGTTGTGCTATTTTTAGATTCATTGTACATATCCCTTTAAATACCTCAGATCCAATATAAACGCAATGAGATAGGATGAATATCCAACAAAGTTAAGTGACTTAGGCTAGAGAACATAGGTGAGGGCATTGATCTGGTTGACAATCTGCGCCTTCCAATCATAATTGAAATTCTACATCTTAAAGACGCTTGTTAAGCATGCGTAGAAGAAGCCACAATAATGTAAGATGTAACGCAGACACATTGTCTACCAAATGCAATTATAACTGAAGACGACCACTTGATTAAATTCAATGTAATAATGACATCAAAGGTCACATGACCGGATGAATGCTTTGAAATTGAATGCTGCTTCGAATTGCGTGTTGTTGATTTTCTGTGTTTGATGCATCAGCGAGTGACGGCAGCCCGACGGCAGAAACCATTACATGTCAATAATAGCATCACAATAATAATAATGATAATCAGTTTCGCAAAGTAATGGTTATTGATTTCACAAACACAGCATGAAACTGAGGCCTTGTCCACACGTTTCCGGATATTTTTAAAAACACATGTTTATTTATCCGTTTTCGAAAAAATCTGCGTCAACACGGATACAGAGGAATCACTAACAAAAAGGTTTTTGTTCGTTAAATTGACTGTGCAAAAGTTAGCTGGTGACGTCATCGTTTTGACCGAGGAAGCAAATAACCGTTTTTGTACTTCTTTGGCATTCCGATTCCTCCGATTCCAAAGAGCATTTGAGCACTCTAACATTCCAACAAGGCACTCCAACTCCGATTCCATTTTCTTACAACGGAAATAAGCCTTTTTATTGCCTTTCGTAGGCTACATAGCATGTTAAACATAAACTCGCAACACTCACAATTGAAACTAATTATATTTACTACATGTAGTGATGCATTTTATGCCACCGTCAGCATAGCCACACTTAACTTTAATTGATTATAACTCCTGTTATCTAGTGATTTTCCTTCTAGAACTAATGGCTCTTAGTACCTTCCGTAGGCTAGCACGTAGAACATAAACTCACTCACAACTTAAACTAATCATATTACTACATGAAGTGATACAGTTTATGCTACTGTTTCCCTGCTGGAAATGAAGTCTTCTTGTGCCCTTTCCTGACTAGCACGTTGAACATAAAACTCAAATTCAAGAGGTCTCATGATTGATGCCAAATTTTCTTAGCGAACTATTGAAAGAGCCTGTTGAATCTGAGTAAATAACTATGCAGTATTCAATGGTGCAAAAGTAGGAACTTAATTTTTGTGTTTTTCATCAAGCACGACGACGGGGTCAAACAAAGAAAGGGGTAGGATATTTTCCTAGATTTCCATTTTAACATTGATAAGTGCTGAAACAAACACTTCTGATAAACTCCACACTCTGCAAAACCTGTTTCCATTGATATCTCATTAGTTTTTTTTGAGAAAATGGCATCAATAATTGGTATTTGCTTGTGCTTGCTAATAGTCGATCAGTTTTTGAAACTCTATATCCTAAAGATGTCAGAGCTTTGTCAAGCTGCCAGGCCAATTTGCCGACCCCTTCCGTCAGCAAGTAAGGTTATTAACTTCATGTTAAATTGCAGCGCGTTCAACAAGTTGAGTAACAGAGTAGGCTGACTGGACAGAGATGGCACCACCAAATCAGATCTCAAAAGAAGCTTTTTCAAGAAGGAATCACAATTAGGTAGGCCAAAAGGGTTATCTTCCAACTAAACAACTGATATCATTTGTGTTTTCGCAACAAGCAACTGGACTTTGGGTCCAGACCCTCGCTACCGTTTAGTATTTTGCTAAAAATAACAATCTAGCTAAGCTACCTACCCGTAGCTAAAAACCGGATTATTAGCAGGTTCCCATAAGGAAGTAGCTCGTAAAGCAATCCAAGAAAGTCAGAGACTATCGCCTTCCTTCAATGCTTTTTGACGAAAAATGCCTTTACCCAGAGATTGTTACTTATTGACTTAATGCATATTGTAAAACGGTGTAAGGAGTTTAACATAAGGATTCTTTTTTCCTTCTGGTCTTACTACGAACACAAGAACCACATCAAAGTCATGATAGGTTTCCATGAGGATGATACTCTTTGACTTTAGCGTGGGATGGGATACTCTACTGGATGAAATAACCTTTCAGCCTGGATAACTCTTAGGAAAGGTAGTTGGGGGTTTCATTATTCTACAACAGATGTTTAAGTGAAACTAACCTGCGTCTGTAAAGATGTAATGGCAAAAAAATGTGTATTAGGAAATACGAAGTCTGTGAGTCGGTTTGCCATGAAAGTGCTCGATGCAAAGAGTAGAGCTAATACACTAAGAAGAAAACAGAGTACATCTGTACATCTCCTGATGAGTGGGTAACCACGAAACAGGCTTGTCGAGATGGAGAGTTTTGCTTTTTGAGTCTCTTTCTTCTTAGTGTATTAGGAAATATGAATTATTTAGTTGGGACGCTAATTTTCTGGCCTAGGCCCAACCAATATAAACAGTATCATGATACGGAACATATAAAGGTGATCCATTCCCTAAAAAATGTTAAGTATCCTTAACAAAAAAGGAGAAGATGGATGGAATATCGTTTACAAATACATAAACCATTTACTGGTGATGTCACCTGCTAAAAATAAGCGTTAAGTAACATTCAAGAGACGCTCAGCTTTCATTGTCCTTTCAAAGTTGTTAATTCCACGTCTACAATTTGAATACTGATGTAATAGCGAATAGAGTAAAAGCTTCTGTAAACATATAACAGTAAACGCTGTATCTATATGAAGAAGCGAATACCAATTCTCAATATTTTTGTATCGTAGCTCTTGCATTATATATTCCGAAAGCTTTCTCATTTATTTTGTTGGGAACCCTCCTTTAAGTTAAGTTGGTTCTAATCAACATTATTGACAAGGAAAGTCAAATAATATCTTTCATATCGCTATGGATCTATATAGTTATAAATGAATCTATACAGTAATCTTATAGATACATCATATGAATCTATCAAGTAAAATGATATCTTTCATATTGTTATGGATCTATATAACTATAGCCTGAGGTTATAAAATCATCATCAACATGCTTTAATGCACTGCATTGTTACATGATGGCATCAGTAGCAATAAAATATAATAAAAGTAAAATTAACATCCCTTATAAAATAGGTTGAACATAGCGAGGTACAGCTAATTTCGAAACTTAGATGTACTTAAGGATTGAAACCGAAACAGTAACTTACTATCTAATCTAAATATATTTTGATTAGTGACAGATATCAAAACAAAATATTTTACACAAAACAGCGAGTTTACATCGATTCTCATCGCACAACACAACAGAAACCATTGTCAAGGCATTGCGAATTCATAATTCATCATGTAACAAATTATAATCTGCAAGATTAAGTTAGAAATTCAAACTTGAATTCACACTTACCAGTGAAGAGGCTGATACAGCAACAACTTTGCTTTCAATCCAAACAGAAACTCCTATCCAAGCATTGCTGGAAGACCAGTAAAATCCGAGTTTTGAACATCATTCCTCCCCACACACAAGCGAGGAAGACAGCAACACCACAGGACTTGCACAGCATAAATATTGATGAATTCAAAAGCCGATATTCTCAATTCTGTGAGCGATTGATGACCACCAGCTCACCGGCCCTGTGGTGAGGTACTTGCAAATCAACTGAAAAAGTCACAGACCGCAACATTCTATCCGTGGCAACAAAAGAAACCTTCAAAAGCTAAACTAAAAAGTAAATAAAAACACTGCATTGAGTTTTGTAATGGCTTCCATCGATATCAAAGTAGAATTGAAACCCATACAATGCGATTCTTTGAAACCTATGCAAATGAAAGTTTCAAAAAATATAGGTAAAAACAAAAACAACTTATAATGTCTATCTAAAAATAACTTAACAAACAAGAAACTGAGTTGTCTAATGGCTTCCTCTACGTCTGATATGGAGAAAAGGGTGGAATCCCAAATAATGCGATTCTTTGAAACCTATGCAATGCTTTAACAGGGTTTCTGTTCTACTTGTACAATAACTTATAGATTGACAAAATAGAGAGAACAATATAGTGTTGCGTGGAAAGGTATGAAGGGTATTTTAATTGAAGATTCTAATTTTCGACGCATGAATTGAGTGCAACGCGTGCCGTAATCGCTTTTGTTCATAGTATGAATAATGGTGAGTCTCTGTCACACTGCAGCGGTTTCTACGACAGTGACCTTCGCAAAATCTAATTTAGCTCAGATCATTCGTAGTTAGGTTATCTAAAACTAACGCATGTCAAACGAATTATTTTGAAAAAGAGTGAGTTTCATTCAAATTCAAAAAAAGAAATAAAAAAGCCGCTGTTATGGTCGGTTTTTGAGGTCATGTGCAATTAAAGCTGAATGATTACTTCATTTATTGGATCTTGATCAAATCCCTTTAAACTTTTAAAAATTCTAATATACATGAACGTTTTTTTGATGAAAAGATACTATTATTTTCATGTTTTCCTCATATACATTTTTTTCATTTTACCAAAGAAACAACTTCTGTCGATAAACTTTTGGAA
Organism: Pelagia noctiluca; assembly: GCA_963924455.1. Lineage (NCBI taxonomy): Eukaryota > Metazoa > Cnidaria > Scyphozoa > Semaeostomeae > Pelagiidae > Pelagia > Pelagia noctiluca. The sequence goes on from OZ004325.1 coordinate 11,554,049, forward strand.
CCCAAAGAATTTCGGACAAATAAAATTTTACACAAAATTTTGTACGAATGTTTAATCGTCCTAAAGTTTTTATTGTTAATAAAGGAGTTTGAAATCTGGGAGCAGCATGCAAAATTTGGTCAAATCAGCCGAGTAGCTAGAAATAACGGCTCACTATGAATAGAGTATCAACAAAATCGACAAAAACAATCCGCCCAAGGAATACCAGAAAACGCCAATAATTAAGACAATGATTATTTAGTTATTTGCTTATTTTCAAAACAGTTAAGAACTCCAAGTTAAAAGATAAAAGAAAATACCAAATCATAAAATATACACAATATTTACATCTTTCGGATGGGTCAGAAAAAAGTAACCCCCTGGCACAATATTCGAAATGTAATAGCAATAACAAAATTCAATTTGAAGTAAGTATCAGGGAGGATGATTTTAACATTTATTCCAAGCAGTATTCAGCTATTATTACATAGAGTGAGTACATTAATTTTTGGCAATTATATCTTCAGTTTGTGTATCAGAGCTTAAGAACCTAACTGTTCGAAAACATTTTGAAAAAATCAACCTCGGGTAAAATAACTAAGTGCAGCTAAGATAAAGGAATTGGAAGGATCTACTTTATCTTATAACTGCTAGGAAATCCTGGGAATGGAGTACTGGAAACAGCCTTATTTATCTATTCATCTTCTACCATAAGACCTGGAACATCAGCAGGTAATTTACCTATTCATAATGGGAATTATCAGAGGGGACCATCGGAGCTGATTGCTGCAAATTTGGTTTTCCATAATCGCTTACTCGTGTTAATCTAAGATCAAGATAAGCTTTTACAGACCATCAGTAAGGGATTACTTTTTATTCAATGATGAAATATGCACTATGCTCCTACTGACTTTAGGGAATTGTATTTTAAACAAGTAAAAGCAAAATCACTGAAAAAGTTAGCAATCAATTTGCGTACAGATGGATCATTCTAGCACCAATCACAGTATGCGTTATGAGTTGAAGATTGTGTTGCATAAGTTTTATATACGATTATGCTGCATAGAATAGTTGCAAAAATATCAGATGGAGGGGGTTACTTTTTCTGGGCCACCCACTATATTGAAGCTAAGTAACGTCAACATGAAAATGAGCTAATAAAAATCTGAAGAATAACCGCAACTTATGCACCATCTCAGTTTAAATCAAAGCTTTGGTGTGATTGAGATAATCAAGTAACCCTTTATACTGCTATAGTGCTACTAGGGACAAGATGTGAAATGATGTAGAATTAATCATTAATGAGACTTTGCGAGTTAAATTTGTTTCCTTCCTTTCTGGCCTGATCCTAACTATTCATAACGATGGTGAAACAATCTGAAATTTTGCAATGCTTTGATGAAGATTTGCCACGACTTTGCAATGATGTCACAACAATTGAAATGAATGTGCGAGGATTTTGCAACAGTTTCACAAATATCTGAAATTAGCCGCCTTGCACGTCTAAAATTAGCCCAGCTTCGTATTGAAAACCTTTCATTATCTAAGCTACCTAATGGTTAAAAGCATTACAAGTTGTTATATACAATATCAGCTAAAAATTCAATTCATACATCGCTTTAGTTTGAAAATCAGTGGAATAAGGGTTAAGATGTGGATATGCTGAAGTGATTAGTAAGGGTGTGATTGGTGTCTTCTTTGAATCCTTGATGTAGCCGGTCTTCTTTCATACATTGTGTTATGCCTTCTCATTGGTCCTTGCGGTGCACTAGGTGACCCACCGTAGCGCAACTGATTATTTTGCATGTGCTGGTTGAATAAAGTTTGAGCCAGTAACGGATTTATACGAGGTGGCATACCCCCAAGGCTTGAAGTTCTTTGAAGGTTGAAATTGATTTTATTTCCATTCCCATGATAAGAATTTAAGTCTTTATTAGGGTAGGAATCGCGATTCCTTGCAGGGGGCCTTCGATCCCCATTCTGATGTCGATAATCCTCCGTTGGACTTCTACCAGGACTTGACATGCAGCGCTCAAGTTGATGGGGACTGCGAGAGGGATTTTGATGAGGACTTAATGTCTGATTGTGACGAGGGCTTTGTGATTCAGCTGGAGAATTTTGTGGCTTACAATTTATTGGTCTTCCAAATAAGTTCAACGAGTTAAACAATTCGCATGCGAATCGAACAGAGCACACATCTTGGTAAACAACAAAACCATAACTCCTTTGCTTACCTGTGTCTTTGTCTTTTGGGATTCTGACGTTTTCGAGAGGACCAGCCTGAAACCAAATTTCAAGATATTTAATTGTTCTGCGACCAGAAAATAGCAACTGAAACACAATAGGTTAGAATTTACCCCAAGACTTAATTTAGTCTTAGATTTAATCTCAGGCTTATCCTAGACTTATTAGATTAGCCACAGTTATCGCTTTGGATAAAATCAACGGATGCTCAAACTCCTGTGCCAACAATGTCATTCACATCAAACTACCGTTCTTGAGACAAATTGTGCTGCCTGGTGATATGTAAAAGTAATTAATTTTGTATATGTAATGTGTGCTGAGCATATCATTGGTAAAAAAGGCTTTCTCGTGATTTCTCTCAGCAGCTTTTTTGTCCATGTCTCTTTTTCAGCTAGCAGAATCTATGTCTGGCATAGCCATTGAATAGAATCAAACCTGGGATGTGACCTACAGCTTGTAATTATGAGGCTACAAGCATGCATTTTTCCATTTCAATTGCTCTATTTTGTAAATCCTGGGTGTACAAATGCCATACTTTCTGTAGCAGTGACTTGATGAGGAATCAAAAAAGTGCAATTCTACACCTGTATAGAGTATGGCAGTTTTCAACGAGATAGCTCGCATTCATCAGGCTGTTTTTGGTTTTACTGTCATATTGTTAAACTCGCCCTTATTAGTACTTCACTCTCTGCAGCCTTGCACTTTTCCAAAGTGAGCCAATCTTTGCATGCTCCTGGGAGCATCCACCGTGGAATCCATTTAGCTTATGCCGGATGTATGGCATGGATTTTGACTAAAAAATGGGTCACATGTTTTTGTTGTTCCTTGCATGGAGTGATATCTACATGGCCTATCTTTTAGATGATTGATTTTCACCCTGGGGGTAGCATCTCAGAGTGCCGAAAAGCAGCACAGCTCAAGCTGCTTGATTTCTTACCCCCTTGACCCGTTGCTTGTCTGATCTGCACCAACCACGTGAAGACTGGGTGATAGACAAGCAATTTACCTGGAGGAAAAGTTCCCAAAGTATTTCTTCTGTCACTTGACTGTGCAGGTTGCCAACAAATATGGAGCGTTCTTCATCAAAAAATGAACCGTTTCCCTTCGATGCTTTGGACATATTTACAGAATCTCTGTGGGCTAATCAAAAGACTACCTTCTAATGATGTCTCCTTAATAACATATAGTAATTAGAAGAAGTTTTCATCAGCTGAATTTTACTTGACTTCAGTACATAGTTGAAGTGTGCCGTGCTGTGCGTCCGTGCACTGTGATGATCGGTACTATGCATCAAAACCTATTCCTTAGATTTGAAATTTCTTCGGAGCAGAACTAACTTCTTATGTCCTTTTTTCAAATATCAAGGCTATTAGAAGGGTTGGAGTCTAATTTGAGGACAAGGTCAGTAAAAAGAGGTCTCTTTGGCGGTAAACAAATCAGGTGATAGGTTTTGGTGCGTAGGAAAGGTAACAAGCAGTAATTAGAAAACTTCAAAATGCTTTTTAGTTCAACAACAACAACAAGTGACCTCACTTTCGCCGAAGCTATGAAACAATTCATTTCAATATCAAAATCGATAACAATATTTCAAGCTCAGAGTTAGTCCATCGAGAAACAAAGAGAAGAGTCCAGTAGGGGTTTACCACACGATCTAAAGAAGAGTTAGGTGTGATGGCGATGGGAAAAAGTGACCAACATCAAGCAAAAAGTAAAAAGAAAGACCAGGATACTTTACCAACTAAAGTAAACATCCTTAACCCTTTGTTTTAGTGCTTTTTAAGTCCTTACATGGCCAGGGGGAGAGAAGGGTCAACAAAACAATTTTTCAGAGACCCTTGTTCTGCCTAATCATTCTTAGATACTGCGAATTTGCACTACCAAATTTATTCTACTAGCAGGGTCAATTTTCTCGAGACCAGAGGTATTCTATGTCAGTCGCATGTCTGTCAGAGATGGTGCGTGAAGAGAGACATGGGTGTTATTGTTATCATTATTCATGGTTTTACAATTAAAATCAAACAGTGTTAGGCTTGTTATTATCATCCGCCATTATAAGCATCAAAATTGTTTAATTCAATTCAAAGTTTGTGTTTCATGATGTCCTTGAACATCCAGCAAACTGTTAGATAATCCACATGTCTTGAGACCTAGAGAAGTTCCTTTGTCTGGGACAATCCAATCTTTGAAATCTGTATAGATGTCATTTGAATTTGGATAGATTACAGTTGGCAAGGTTACGTAAAGACTTACAGATGAACAAACATGCACCACAGACTCTGAGCTTTTGGAAATAAGTGTCCGCACCCTTGCATGTTGCAGCTGCTGTTGTCTTGGCAATAGGAACAGCAGTGCAGGCTCTACCATTTCTGGCATCGATGGTGTAATGTATGGTTATATTCAGGGACTAATTTTTCTAGAACTTTCCACAAATATGTAATATGATATCTTTCTCTATGGCGTTCTAAAGAATCAAGGTTAGATATCTTTCTGGTGAAGACTATTTGAAGTGATTCAATCTAAAGAGTCTTTGAAGTGATTTGGGTCAAACAATGGTCCGAATTATTCTTTTAATTATTGATAAAATGTCTCTGATGTTGACCTCGCATGAAATGCATCCTGCTTCCGAGGAGAGGTACTTAGCATCCTATTATTTTTTACTATAAAATGGTACATGTCAGATTTTTTGATTCTAGGTGGTTATCAGAAGACTTCCCCCTTCAATAACAGTTGAGAAATTGAAACAAGAACTTGATGGAATGCCAGAATATGATTATCTCAGATTGGTGCCTCCTGATTATAGGTATTTGTGTATTGCCTTTTTGACCACTCAGTTTTAATCCTGCACAGTTTCGATTCACCTCTAGGTTAAGCATCATAGGGTTTCATTCTATTCTATTTCTTACATACTGAACAAATGATTGGCAGACAAAAACTTTAAAGTGTTTTATTTTGTAAGGAACCTTTGTTACTGTCTGAGCCTCAAGTGCTCCTTATTTCCAACAAGACTTTGATAGAAATTATTCACACTACCTCAAAAAAACTATTAAAAATTGTTTTCTCACTCCCTTTTCTTGCTCTCTGTATTTAAATTATTTAACAAAATGTAGTCATAATCCCTGATTTTCCTATAAATTCAGAAGCCATCACAGCAAAGCTTCCTTCATACTGTATTTGAAATTCAAACCTTTTCCTATTCCAGCCTAGCACCTCATGTCTTCTGCAGAGCTTACATCAATTTCAAAAATTTTGAGAATGTGCTGCAGTTTAGGAATTCATATGACGGATACATTTTCAATGAAGGCAAAGGTACGTCTCCATATATACCATTCATCTCTAATAAAATTTTAATTTCAGTTCCTGCTTTGTGTCCTATAGGGGAAAGTTTTTTGAGTTCCCTCTAAAGCTTTAGAAATCCATTGAGATATTTTTCTATCGAAAAGGATACTGACTAACGAAGTTGATAATTTTAGCTCAGAAATCTTTCTTTGAAGTCCAGCTCAGCGCATGTTTTCCCACACAAATTATGATTCTGTCTGATTATGACAGAGAACAGTAAAAGTATTTTTTAAATGCTTGAAATGTGGGTTTTTTAGTCTGGTAACATATATGGAGATTTACAGACGTGCAAAAATATTACTTTTTAGAAATCATATCTCTCTATAAGATATTACTAAGTAAGTATATACATCATTTAGAATTTTTTCTCAGAGAGTCACTCTCATGCTTTATTATTTCATTTAACTTATTTTCTAATAAAGGTTTGAAGTGCCTTAAATCCTTCTATCTACAACAGTTTTTATGTGAAATTTTTTCAGGTAATGAATACAGCGCTGTCATTGAGCTTTCTTCATACCAGGGAATTCCAAAAGAGAGCAAAAAACGGAAGGATGCCAAATGTGGAACAATACATAAAGGTATTATGTAATGAATAAACTTCTCTTGATAGTCATTCGTGTTTTCCAATATGCAATTTAAAATGTTGTACCACCCTCAAATAAGTACCCTAACTTTCAGAGAATAGAATTTATTGATAGTTGTCGATTAAAGCTTAATTACCCGAGACATGGCATCATGCTACAAGTTACTATGCGATACAACACGTTGCCTCACCTCTTAAATCTTCTGTTCACCAGAGTTGTTTGTAGTTTATTGCTTTTATATGTATACTCGTATTTTAGAAGTTAAAGTTATGTTATCGTTTGTAATGATTTGCAAGCAAATCAATGGGGGAGTATGCTGTGAAGGTATATCCGGTTACGCATAACTCGCTCCCAAACCTCTTATTGTATCACGCTATAACCACGTTTTTGATCACTTGTGAAAATGTCATGTTGAGAGCACGCACAAAGCCAACGGTGTGCGTGTGATCGCCTAAGCTAGCCTTAGGTGAAAGTCAAAATGTTCTTTTATATAGTTGTAAATAGTTAGTTATTGTTATGAATATAAATATGAAAACCCAAAGACGTCTTCTTCTTTCTGAGTAAGACCCTGACTCAATTACTTCAGAACAAAAACTGCAATGGGCAACCAATAGAAAGCAGTAATTTCATTTATTTATACAAACGAATTCACGACAATGACTACGGCAGGGTAGGAGGAGTAGAAAGGGAACATTTTTTAGCAATAAAAAGCTGACAAATAGGTTAGAAGTTTGTAAGGTCTTAAGTTAAATGTCTACATTTCAATCATGGTTTTTAGGGCCTTTTCTATGCAAGCACTTTTAAACTTTGCTCCGCCATTGGAACGGTGCTTTTAGTGTGGTGATGCAAGGATGGAGTGAAAGTTGATTGCATCTTTAGATATTCGGAGACAGTCAGGAAATTCATCTTTGACTTTGCATTAAAGGTTGCATATTTCTCATAGTTTTGCCTTGAATTTATAGGGATTTAATTTCCTTGACACTGCCCTTGTACCAAAACGTCCCTGCTGCCCTGTGCTTCTGGTGCCTTTGTTTATAAATGGCTATTATCGATTCCTCTTGACATGTAACAAATCAAGGATGGGGACAAACTTCATCTTGAATTGCTGATTCAAAGAGAACGAGATAAATGAGTACTGTATTGAATACTCATTCAACAAGTCGCTGGTCAAATGGTGAAATATTTGCGACTTTGAAATAACTGAATTGCATTTCTTTTTATAGACCCTGATTATGAAGCATTTTTGGAGAATTTCAACAAAAAAGTAGAGCCTCTACCAAGTGCAGAAGTGTATTTAGAGGCAATGGAGTCTCGGAAAGCTGATAAGAGTATGTCTTCAAATATTTGCAATTATCTTTAACGCAAAATTGTCAAATGATAGCTAGGCCCACCAAGAGGGGGGCAAGGGAGCAACTGTCCAGGGGTTTGCAAACATTAGATGAATAATTGAATCATCTCCTTTCAAAAATCAGGAGTTTACAGTCTAATTTTTACTAGTCTACTGTACTTTTTATCAAGAAAATAGGTAATTTGATACTAAAAATCCCACTTTTTTTGAAATAAAAGGGGTCCTGGGCTCAAATTGACCTGGGTTCAGTTATGGCTCTGGGCCTTACTGCAGCCAATACTTTTAGCTGAATTTACTACCAAAAGATAACAAAGATTTACTTACCCACTAATAAACTTCAGGCAGTTTTTCCAAACTTAGTTGTAGAGCGCTCATTGCTGTGTCAAATGGTCAGTGTCAACCTCTTCTTTTCATGATATTTGAGTTTTACAAAAGCATGCAAGGATTTGGTTTAGGAAGCCCGCGTTTATTACTTTTTTATATGTTCAATCAATAATACGCTTTTGGAAAAACTTATATAGTGAAAAGTTGAAAAACTTTGATAACCCAAGTTTGGAAAATCAATGTCTTGAATAATTTAGAATCTACTGTACACAAGAGTGTTTTCTAGATCAAAGTATTTCATTTCATCGCTTTGTCATGCAATGAAAAGTTCTGTTTAAGATTTTAGATTCCATTTTGACATTTTCCTTTTCTATCAGAGTCCGCCGTAACTACACTAACACCCTTGGTGGAATTTCTAAACAAGAAGAGAGCTGCAAGGAATTTAAGTCGGAATGCTGCAGCCATGGTTAGCAATTAATCTTTACTTCTGTTTCTTCTTTTAAAAGTCTTTTGATTTTAGGACAAAGGACCTTTTCTAAGACTTTCTTGATTAGCTTGTCGAGATGAGGAGACAGGGCTCTTGGATTTTTCTTCAGTTTAGCCACCCATCCTCTTTAACAAACAAACCTTCTATACAGCAAATACTTCCAAGCAAAGCAACATACAGATAATCAAGTCCAAAGATCCCACATTAATTGTGATTTATTTGAAAAGTAATCTATCTACAACAGAAATTCCTGCGCAAGAAAAATACTTGAGGCCCTGAATTTCATGCAGATATAATGATTTATTTAATTTTTGTGGACTTGACAACCAAGTGGTTAAAGTGCTGGCTCACAAAGACAAAGGTCAGAAGTGAAAATACTGTCTTATTTCACACGACATTTTGAGCAAAGCAGCCCCTCAACAGTAGATAGACCCCCAGTCAACAGATGCTCCAATCAGCAGACAGATATTAAATCCTAAAATCCCACATTCAAATTTTCGTAACAGATCATAGCTTGTCTTTAGTCCCTAAGACTGATGCATATCTTTTAATGGATTTCAGCTTGAGAATGACCGCAAAATCAAACGAGAGAAAGAGAATTTGAAAGAGTACTCCAAGGTGAGGAGATTGATAAGAAAAACTCATTATAATCGCAGATTTTTTTTGCAAGCAAATTACATATTTTTTAGCCTAAGCTTTTATCAAATTATGAATTTACCTGACTAAGGCTTGATTTCATGAGCAGGCAGGCCAAGCTAAAGAGGAGGAAGATTTTCCTTTGATTACATGCAGAAAAATTAGATCCCAGGGCTGAGAAAATAATTTGAGGAAGCGATCTGTGTCCAGCCTTGTTTTGTGATTACATGAGATTTCAAGCCATGTTAGCAGGGCCAGCTCTGTTGCACGATGGGGGGATCCCAGCTACCAGGGCAGGCCCTTTCGTCATATGATTGAAATTCAAATTTATCAAATGTTTCTTATTGACAAGGGCAAAATTTCTTATTCGCATAAAATTGCTCTGCCTGCAGTATCATGGTGTACAAAACCTTTCCTGGTTAATTCCTAGTTCAACTCCGCATCAATGATTGACCATTTATTGATCTAGCTTTCTAGTTCTTTTTCTTGATTTTGCAAAGCTTCCATTAAAGGGTTCTAAGATGGATCACAAGTCAAGTTCGAAGGATGGAAGGAAGGATCGGTCAGACTCGTAAGTCAATTTCATAGTTTGTATTTTATCCTCTTTGTCTTTTCTTATCTCTTTTGATTACTTTGAAATGTGTTTTTGGTCAAGATGTTTAAAAAAATGAGAAAAATTATAACAAAGCAAATTTAACTGAGCACTGTTATGCCTGATGTCAGTGTAAAAAAAGTCAGAAAACTCTACTAGAATTTCCATTCATTTAATCCATTCAAGTCAATTGAAAACACATACCAATATGAATGAATATAATCATAAAAAAGTTCAACAGGTAAGCCCCTTCTGGGCATGGGACCCTTAGTCTAACATCCCTTCCTAGCTGTAGGGAGCAGCTTTAGTAAGAGGAAATCTGATAGGTTCTTTCTCTCTGAAGAATACAATACACATGTTTTTTGTTATTTAAATCGCAATAGATATTAGAAAGTAAAGTGCTCCAGCGAATACCAATATACCAAATATCCTAACAAGATCTTGAGGATTATCCAATATGGGAGGGTTTGACTAAAGGTGCTTCTTGATTTCTTCTCATGAAATTTGGATTACGTTGTTAAGTTAACACCTGTTGTTGACCCGAGCATGAAAAATAGTTTTTCTTGCGATCGAAAAATCAGCTGGATGCCAGTGTCTCATAATTTCACTATAACAATCTTAAATACAAACACATAATATAATGCTTTGCTCCTTTGCTGCTTAAAAAATGAACAATTGCGAACCATTTCCTGCAGGAATTTCATGTCAAAAATTTCCTGTGACCATCGGTTACATGGTCGGGTGCCTTTTCATGCCCTGATGTTGACCTCACACAACCCAGTTATTAACTTTAGTTTCATATAGCAGACTTCTTAATCTTCTTAGCCACTCAGCCCACGTTAGTCTACTCCGTGTTTTAATGATTCTTTTTGCTTATTTACGCTGTGTAGGAGTTCAAAGTCATCACAAGACAGAAAGACAAATGACAGCAGAAGAAAGGAGGACAGAAGAGAGCGAAAGGTAGATTTGAAATCAATATTCTAGCTGCCCAGCAAAAAGCTTATTCAACAAATTTATTTAAGCATAAGATTACTGTTGTCTTTGATTTAAAATTGTTTTCTTGCATTTCAGCCTGTCTCTGGAAGGAGAAGTCGGAATGAGCGTGATCATAAGGTAATTCTTTCAATAGTAATAGGCCCCGTTCACACTGCTACATATGAAAACGCAGCAAAACCTATCCGTTTCGGCCTTGCTTTCACACTTATACGCTTCAAATACGGAGCTGTTCGAATACGCAAACAAATACACATACTTTCGAATACGGTGCGTATTGAATACACTCAATACATACGACGGTATTCTTTCGATTGAAAATATCTGTCTAGGAATGGAATTATGAGCACCGTATTTGCCCGGAGCAGTGTGAACACTTCATTGTATTCATAGCGTATTTGCTTAAAAACGGCGCACTGTGAACAGGCACTGTGTTTTCGACTTAAAATACTGAGACAAATAAATACGGAGCAGTGTGAACGAGGCCTTAGGTGTGTGTATTCCTTGAGAGATTGACAGGATATTTTGAAGTTGAGATGGCAAGTTTAGGCGAATTGAGCTAATACTGATTTTGAATGGAAAAACCGTGTTGTAGGCAAATTTTACCGATAGAATTATAATTGATTAAATCCAAGGTGTCAGTAAATTCTTGGAGTAGTTTGTTTAAAAAATTGTTTAGTGATACTAGGAGAATATTCTTTGATAACGACATGTGACCAACACTATGGCAGATTCGTAATAACATCAACTCATAGTTCTAACGAGAGATGTTTTCCTTTTCAAGGAACCAAGAAAAGACGGTAAGAAAGAAACTGACGATCGCCCCTTGAGTGCCCGATCAGACTCTTCTAGATACAGCGATGATAGATCAAGCAGGCGAGAAGACCGGCGACAGAAAGATGATCGTCGAGACAGAGATAAAGACCGACGAAAAGCTCCATATGAAAAGGGGGAATCCAAAGATTCTGCCCTTTTTAAGATTCTTGAAGATTCAAGTAAGTTGGCAACATGGTATTTGTACGCTATTGCATCAATTTGTAAGGCATGGTCTAACAAGGAGGAAATTTAATCTCACAACAAGGTTACCATAATTTGGATATGCCTCTAACTGGTTTTGAACCCGGGACTTTGCCCACCATAGACCAGTGTACCAAATCAGAAAAAACTAAGTAAACGCTCTAGTTCTCATCCAGCTCTAGGTTCATTCAAGAGGCATTAGTTCGTGTTTCACATTAAATCCTTCTCCAGAGCCATGCATATTATGACATAGATTCAAATTGGTCTTGCATTTGGAAAACGGCACTGGCCTATGGTGGCCAAGGTTCTGGGTTCGACACATGTTGGAGGCATGTAGCAAATATGGCAGCCCACTTGTTAGAATAGTAAAGTGAAAAGTTCTTCCTTTAAGTACGGCAAGTAAGATGATATGCACACATTTAGTAATATGCAAATTTGATATGGAGTCTTTTTGTAAGTATATCCACTATCTCATGATGATGCACTACCACTAGAATTATGATATTTCAACTCCTTACTCTAAACCCGTTGCACAAGATGAAATATCTCTTTCTAAGCATTTCCATCACAAACAGAGGTTAGGATTGCTTACTTAGTGTTTAGCAATTGCTAATTTTCCGGGTTCCTATTACGTCCTGTTACTCTGACTTTGTTTCGTCAACAGAAAAAGGCTCAAGGACAGCAGCAGTAAAAGGGGCAGAGAAATCACAAAGAAGAAACTCGATCGAATACGAAGATCCAAGCATTGTTGCCTTTGGGAAAATCACTTCGAAAAAAGAATCGAATAACGGTGAAAGCAAACGCTCAGAGGACCGGAATGGAACTGATGACGTCAGAAACAAAGACAGAGACCGCTCTGGACGCGATGACACTGAAGATTCGGGCAGGAGGATAAAAAACAAGGTGCTGTCACTTATTTGCTTTTACCTTAGAGTGATAAAATTCAAAATATTTAGAAATCTCTGCCCCACAAATTTTTGGTCCGAGTTCACAAAAGATCTCAAGTAACGGAATATAGAACGAGAGGTCACGGAAATCTGCATATCCCCAGAGTCAAAACTAGAAAATCAGTCTTATCTAGATTACTCAAAGGATGAATCAAGCTTAAGGTTAAGAAGTGTACTTTTCTGCGTCGCAGGTTAGATACTTAGGCCACGTAGTACCCAAGAATGGTATATTCCCTGAAGAAAACAAGATCAGTGCAGTGGATGAGTTTCCAGTTCTTCAGGATTTAACGCAGCTTGGGTCATTTGTAGGAATCATAGGCTACTATAGGAAGTTTTTGAGGATATTCGAAGCGAAGCTTCTATTACTCTAGTGTCAAAAACTCGGAACAAAATCCCTAATGATATTCGAGAGACAGACTCCATCACTCTTTAAATCGGATTTCAGACAACATCTTTTGAACCAATAAACCCCAAACACGAACCCTTGGTGCAGTGCATAATGTTGATATCAATTTTATATACTCTATTTATTCTGTTCTTTAAATTCATTCTAAATAGGTAGTATTGAAATAACTTTATTTATTAGGTTAAAAGGCTTATGTATGTTAACAATGACAACATGAAAAAATGTATCGTAAATGATTGGTAGCTGGTAGCTAGTTTTTGGAATTAGGTTTCTTATGAGAGAAGTTGAATCTCTAAAGATTTTTTACGGTTTCTTGAAAGCTTTGTTAATGCTTTTGCAATGTGAAAAAACGAATCTGTTAGGGAACCCCAGGAGTAAGTTGCATTTCACTGAGAACCATTTAGGCTAAGTAGAAAATCTAGGCTCACACTAATATGATTAACGCTGCTTGATTAACTCTAGGTTCCTTTACAGCCAATCAAGAGCATTCGAATCATCGAATCGACCAATCAGAGTCCTCCACTTAAATCTGGTTTAGATTAAGCTCGTTTATCGGCCAGTATCAACGCGGGTTTTTACTGTATTCAGGTTTTTACTGTATTCAAGATCTTCATTTTTTGAGTTTATGAGTCAACTATTTGAAAAATATTTTGCAGGACCGACCAGCAATGAAAGTCTACAGGCCACCTGTGGCACGCATGGATCGAGGCAAGAGCAAAGGTAATATGACTTCACCTATTATTTTGCTTAAACTTTCTCTGTCGTTTGTAATTTGTTGTTGGTTTCTTACTCTCTCTTGTACTGAGAACTCTCTCACCAGCAAATCATTCACTTCCTTTCTCCCTTAGACCATTTTTATGTGGTTCAGAACAGAACAGAAAGAGTTCATTTTTCTACTTGGGCTCTTACAGTTTATTGTTGGTCTCCTCGGACTCCCGCTGTTTATTGATTGTTTCTTGCCATTACCAATAATTCACCTTCTTTCTCAATTAGCCAATTTTCATCAACATTTGGGTATGAGTTTCGTCAGGTTTCACTTTCGTTCTGTTTCTGACCATACTTGTCTGATGAGTATCAGATGCAGAGCGCTAGTAGTTATAATATTTCGCTTTGTTTGCGATTTTCCTCGCCCTCCTGAAGCTCTGCACGATCAAAGACTTCCTCTTTACTTTCACAGCTACCACTTTACTCTACTGTGGTTGACAAAATCTTTTGGAGATCTGAACCTCCTTGTTGTCTTAACAATCGTCATCATCGCGGTATTTGGAATATTGGCACGAAGGATGTATTGATCCAAATACCCCTTGTAAGAGGAGTAGTTAGACAGACCTTCATTGTTGTCCAATCCCGGATCAAAAATGCTGAAAAATCTTAAAACCTTGAAAATCAAAGTATTGAAAGATATCTAAATCGATTAGAGGGTGCCTATCCTGGCTATAGTGCTCGATATACGCGGGTATAGAGTAATTATAAAGCAGAATTAACAATAAGAATAAGAGTCAAAAAAGGACATATCTTTTCTTTGACGTGTTAATTCTGCTTTGAAAGATAACTAAATAACATTTAGAATCTCCAAATATCTTACAAGATCTTTGTAATGATAAGAAATCTTTCAAATCTATAAAAATCTCGTAATCTTTTCTCGACATGATTCAAACTTTAAAAGAAAACTATTTCAAAAAGTTTTCAAGCTATCTATGATTACTTTATTTTGCAAATGTGACGCAGATGCAGCAAGAACGGATTCAAACCCCGTCATTTTGAATTGAATTGATAGAGTAATCCCCACTAACTTAGAAATATTATTTCAGTGGACGAGAGAAGCAGTTGCGAATCTTTTTTAATCTCGAATCCTATTAGAATACCATATTTTGCAACAGAGTGTGTTTAACTACATCTTAAAATGAACTGATAAAACAACTTCCAATTACTTATGATACCGTTATTTTTTGTTTTTCATTCAATATAATAATTCATAAACAAGTGTAATTAGTTACAGGCCTATCTAAGGACAGCAAACATTTTGACAAACCCGAGGCCATCACATTAAGGCAGCATTTACACGGGACCTTTTGGAACTGTTCCGTACGCAACCAAGTGGAACTGCTTCGGGATGGACTTCGTAAGTGGATCAATTGGGGCACAACCAGCTGTTTCAATTGGAACGGTTACAGTCGGTTCCACGTAAGAGTGAGGCCTAAATGTACCTGTTTGGGTACGGTTCCGAACGGAACTGATCCCGTGTAAACGCTGTCGTAAAAGTACATACTGTTAACAATTACAACTAACTTCATGATATTGTTTCAGTGGACGACAGAAGCAGCAACGACAAATATCGAGTAAAATCGCCTGAGAATAGCAGGTCTCCGGAGAAAAGAGACCGCACCTCTGAGAAAAGTCACGAAAGAGACCGGCCTAGATCGCGTCCTAAACAAACCAGTGAAAAGACCGGAGATCGGGAATTTTCAAAAGTCAAAGAAAAAGAAAGAGAAGAGGATCGGAGTAATGACAAGGATATGAAAAGTAGAGAGAAGGAAACCAGAAAAGATTGATAAAAAGGTTTCATTTGTTTGACTTTTAGCTTAGAATCTCTTACGCTTCCCTCATATGGTATGATGTGTTATGGTACACACTCAATCAGTTAAGTTATCTCAGTTGAACATTTACTGTTTGTTCCTGAAAGGTCAGGGAGTGTCCACAAATTGTAGTTCTGCAATCAAAACGATTCTAAACGATTTGGAAACGATTTTGAAACGAACTGGAACAATGGACGAACGACTTATTATTACTTGCAAATGATATGGAAAGATGTTTTGATAAGTTTCAGGCTTTTTCTGGAAGAAAATTGCACCAGAGAGGTTGCTTTATCAGTTTGCTGGCAAGGGCTAAGAGTAATGACTCGAAAGTAATTAGCAACTATGATGACGTGGTACCTTTAATACAACAGACCTAGATGGAACAAAAGTCAATGTGTCCGATAAAAGATTGTTTCAGAATGAAACGTGTAAAACTTTAGGAATTGAATATCGATCCGTTGTCTAAGAGTATCTGTTTATGGATCATGGAAAATGTGCGAACCATCTCCGTATGATGCTGATTTTTTTATATTCCATCTGCAGATAAAGGAAGCCATTGACCAGGGATGGTCACAGTGCATGGCCGCCGGTCGGAGGCACGTTTTAGAATCTATCAAAATAATTGAGGCATTCTCGAGAATTTTCATAAAAGTAAAAATTTTTGCTTGAATTGTTATGTTTGATACTTTTTGGGTCCATGAAAATTTTCCCAATGTTATCCCTTTACAAAGCCCTAAATTTTTTCCTTATATGGCCTTACCAAAAAGAATCACATTGTTGCAGACATAGAAAAATATTTTCCAGCCCTAACATTAATTATTCCAACATACCAATCAAGAAACTGCAAACCTACTCTTAACTGGTTACGAGTAATAAATAATTCTAAAAGCTCTGTCTTTATTTTTTAGTTTGAAGAACAAGAGCTGGTAAAAATTGGTTGGATGCACAGGTTTGGCTATTTGGTTAATATGGTATTATGACTGTTGTTTTAAATTTTACAAAAACTTTTAACAGTAGCTACTTGGAATTATAGTTTGGCATTGTAAATATTATAGGGCCAGAGCGTGCGAACGAACGAATTAGGAGATTGGCATCAGAGCTATCTCCTAGAGTGTAGGACCAAATCCTCTTTGGCAGTTTTCGGCTTACAAACTCTTCAGAAGTTTATCCATACATCTAGAAGCTATGATGAGAGGCACCTTGAAAACGACGACATCGATCAAAATCTAACCCCAAGAATGACATCTTATTTCTTCCTAAGTCCCCCTCCCATTCTCTCCGGTAATCCTATTTCAGAATCAATATCTATATAGTTGTCTAGGCGATACTGCTTGTACAGTTGTGTAAATGTTATATCTATTACAGATGAGTAAAGTTAATATTCTATGCTCTCTTTATGTTATTCTTCTATTGATCTTCTCGCATTATTGGATATGGACAACTAAGATCTTGGCTCTGCTTGGACAGCTAATTTCCGTTAATCAAATGCTGATGTCAACTTGCCCAATACTCGTAATAACTTTCCAAATACTCATATTTACTTCCCAAATACTCATGTTAACTTGCCAAGTATCCTTGTTTACTTGCCAAATACTCTTGTTGATTTGCCAAGTACTCATGTTAACTTGCCAAGTACTCATGTTAACTTGCTAAATACTCATGTTAGTCAAATACTCGTGTTATTTTGCCAAATGCTCATGTTAACTTGCCAAGTACTCATGTTAACTTGCCAAATACTCATATTAACTCCCCAAATACTCATGTTAACTTGCCAAGTATCCTTGTTTACATGCCAAATACGCTTGTTTATTTGCCAAAAACCCATGTTAACTTTCCAAATACTCATATTTACTTCCCAAATACTCATGTTAACTTGCCAAGTATCCTTGTTTACTTGCCAAATACTCTTGTTTATTTGCCAAATACTCATGTTAACTTGCCAAATATTCATGTTAACTTGCAAAATACTCATGTTATTTTGCCAAATGCTCATGTTAACTTGCTAAATACCCATGTCAACTTGCCAAATACTCATGTTAACTTGCCAAATACTCATTAACTTGCCAAATATTCATGTTAACTTGCAAAATACTCATTTTAACTTGCCAAATACTCATGTTAACTTGCCAAATATTCATGTTAACTTGCAAAATACTCATGTTAACTTGCCAAATACTCATGTTAACTTACCAAATATTCATGTTAACTTGCTAAATACTCTTGTTGATTTGCCAAATACCCATGTTAACTTGCAAAATACTCGTGTTCAATTGCCAAATACTCATGTTAACTTGCCAAATACTCATGTTGACCTTCTTCAAATTCATATCACTTGCTAAAAGTTAATGTCAACTTGCAAAATACCCAATATTTAAAACTCAACACAACAAATTTCACAATATTTATGTAAGAAATTAATTGGTTTTCTTATCTAAGATACCTAGGTTAGGCTCAACAAGTTAAGTTCCTAGAAAATATAAGATACTTTCTTATTTGAATAGTGATTGCATTTTCTACTGGCATGGATAAGTTAGTGTACAACGCCCACAAGTTACTCTATTAGAAACAGTTTTCCACCCATCCCAACACATCTCCTAGAAAACTGACACTACTGTATATTTTCTGCAGCAAATGGCAACGGCAGCAGATACCTTATTTTGAGCAAAGTTAAGGTTTAAATACTTTCTGAGCAGTTGGGTCTTCCTATAGTAGCTAGCAGGGTGTTGAATCTTTGACCTTGAAGCCATTTCTCTGTGCTTATCAACACAACTACATCGCAGTTGGTGTTAAGCTGAATTTATTTATTTACCTAGCTTGGCAGGAAATATCGCATTGTGGATTTAATTTTGCACTGGTTTTTTATAAGATAATGGTTGATGTCAAAATAGAGCTTGGGTAATCGAAAGCTTATAATGTCCGGTGCTGGAGTGTCCCTGCCCTTCCTGCCTTGTAACATGGTATTTCATTTACAGGCTTTTTTCTATAAGGAACCGTTTATAAGGAACCTAGAACAAGAATTTCTTGTAAAATACAATTGAATCTTTTGTTCTATTGTTTCCTGTAACAATGGAGAACAATATAAAATTTAAGGCACTTTCAGTACTAGGCCTTGAGACAAGTTCTTTATGATATAAAAAGCGTTTAGTTATAGGTATTTTCTTCTTATTAAGTCATTACTTAACAGGGAAAGAATTAAGCAATCGCACTACTGGGTTGAAGAATGCAAGCAACCTTTTCAGTACTGAATATAGAAAATCTAAACTAAAACCGTCATATTGAAAGAGGAATAGCCCATGCAAGCTTTACCTACCCAGAGAACGAGGAAATAATCAAAGAGCCTCGATGTTTGTTGATTTTTTTATACCTAACAATCTATTGAGCCCTCTGAGAGGGTCCTGAAGGGTGGGGCTACCAATCCCGACTCCCAGCAATAAGATAATAAAAAATATCAATCTCAATGACAAAAATAGAGAAATTCCTAATATTGACGTTTTTAAATCCCAACTTACTTTTTGGCTTTTTCATTCCCGAATCCCAGTTCCAAAGTCAATTTACCCCTTCCTGTCCCTCTTCTGAAACCTTTTCGATTCAAGCAATTACTAAGCGATTCTTTTAGGCAATTATAAAGCAATAGACTAGGTAATTGTAAAGCCATTCTATCGAGCAGTTGTAAAGCAGAAAGCTAGTTAATTGCAAAGCAGTTCTGAGAACACGAATTTTCTGCTTGGGAATCTCGAAACATCTGAGGAGCCTGAATCTCGACACGTGATGAGCTGCTCTTCAGAAAAGGTCTCATAAAAAATCGTTGCAAGTGATACACAAAGCTAGACCATTGCGTTGTTCATATCACAATACAAATCAGCTTAGACCACCCAAAGACCCACAGAGAATAGTCAGCAGTGTTGCGTAAGAAATCTAGTGATCTCGTTTAGAGCGACTAATGCGCATTGCTCAGATATCCCGATAACCTTTGGTTTCGTTATTGAATTTGGGGAAAAGGCGTGCGCTCTTTTTGTGAAGGCACGTCTTCATAAGAACACGAAACTCAGACTTAAAGCAATCTTAAGAACGAGCTAAGAAAGGCTGAGGCAGTGGCGTCGCCACGGGGTGGACTGGGGTGGACTTGTCCACCCCAGTTTTCCCAGAGGTCGATTTTCTAATTCGCTGAAATCCGTTTAGAAAAATTGAAGGGGGGTTAGGCACCCTGAGCCCCTTGCTGAAAGACAAGTTAAGCAGGCCCAGAAGTGACATAACATTGTGTGATATCATATAGAAATGTGGATGTCATTATGACATCACTATGGCAGTCGTATTCGCAGTCATATCGACTTCATTGTCATTTTTCCATTGTTAGCACGAGAAATATACAGAAAGAGCTTGCAGAAAGAGCTTGCAGAAAGGGCGTTTGCTACATTCTCTGATCTTCTTAAGGGCGTGGTCGACGAAAATTTCCGGGGGGCTCCGCCCCCAGCCCCCAAGTAGCTCCCCGTCCACCCCAGTATATTTGGGCTGGCGACGCCCCTGGGCTGAGGCTGGTACTTCCGAGACAACTTTTCAGAAATAGCTGAGAGGCATTGGGGAAACAAGATGAAGGCCTGCCCGCTTCAAAATCTCATACCCTTTTCCTGAAAATCCTATTGTTTTTATATGGAATACCTCTGAAAATCCTGTCTTTTTTGAAAACATCTCGTATGCTTTGATAGAGGATGAAATGCTTCTTGGGCTTGCCTTTACTTTTCATTCTTTCCGTTAGATTTCCTAATTTGAAGGCAAGCTATCAAATTTCGAAGGCTGACTTTTTATTGTCTTCTACTATCAATTTTATTCATACATGTTCATGATTTGATTGCAACCGATAAATTTTTCATCACACCTCACACGTGGACGAATAAATGTTTATGAACACATCTCAATACGATTCAGTACGTTTCAATACTATTCAGTACGTTTCAATACTATTCAGTACGTTTCAATACGGAACATTTCAACACGTTTATGCGTTCAGATATGATGCTTATGAATAAAAGAAACCTGTTGCTCTAACCGTTAGATATCGATGTTCAATGAGAGGCTTAGAATTGGCAAGAGAGGTCAGGAAAGTAGCACACTTGAGTGCCAGGCAAGGCAAGTTAATGACAATTCAGTTAGAGTTTAGCACCAATAACAGCAAGCATAGAGGTCAAAAACCCTAACCTACCCTCAGCGCAGTCTTCTGCAATTATAAAAGCTATTTCGGAAACTTCATCCTGAACAGAGAAACTTTATAATAACCTGCCATTATTCTGACTGAATCTTTTAAAAAAGAGTGTAATTCAAAATTTGGTTTGATTTTGAAATGTGAAGAAAAGACGCATTATGGAGATTGACCACTAATTTCAAAGGACGGTGTATAGTAGTATTTAGATAATTTTTATTTTTAGTTTTGCTGTTCGGGAATAAAGAACGTTTTAATGAAATTCACACAGGTAGAAATCGCTGCGATGTCAAATAGTTCATGTCACGAGAGAAAGTGGTTCGGATTTGTCGACAGTCTTGCTTGTATTTTGCCAAGTTTTGCCGAAGTTTATTCGGAGGAGGCGTACTAGGACACACTGAAGGTCACAAAACAAGCGATCGATGCTTTAACTGACCTATCATATACGTGCCAACAAATCATATCAAATCACGAACAGAGGCAGGTTTTCGTTTGTTGATGGTATGCAGGTTTTTAAAAGATTTTACTGAGCTGGAGTCGAACTAAAAGGTTTGCTGGTTTGCAGGGAACATGTTTACGAGGTGAACTATTCATGTTGCGATTAGACGCAGCTTTGTCGCTATTCTTGATTTTCAGATCCAAAGGTATAAACAAGATAGCGAAACACGAGATAAACTTTGGTGAACGTAAACAAACACAAAATAATATACATTGCGAAATCTCGATTCTTAAATGCAAAGCGTGAATGGATCGTGTCTCTTGACGCTTTAATATTTTCATCGCAACTAAAAGTAATATAGTGTCTTGTTATTAGGATAGATTCTAGGCTATCTTAGTCGTTACGTTGGATGTTCATCTTAACGTCTGATTTCTACCGTTACTCTTCTCCGTCATTGCGATTTCTCGTTACGACTGGAAAACTACGATTTATATTTATCGTTGTGTGAAAAGATCGTTGCCATTGATTTTCAACGTTACACCTACAGATCGTTACGTTTGATATTTGTCGTTACGCTTACTCATAATATATCTTCGAAGGGAGAAGCGAGCAATATAAAGTCACTGAGATCTTGATATTGTAACTTTTCCTTGTGACCTTAGATAACACCAAGATAAAAATCTGCCAGCCCATCATAATCAGATACTATATTTCGATAAATATCATCAGCTATCATGGAGTTTTTAGGATTTTGGAGCTTGGACATTTGGCTAGCATCATACATCACATTATTCCTTCTCACGTTGATTTGTCTCTACTGGTATGGCTATGCCAGATTTCAGTACTTCGCCCGTTTGGGCATCCCTGGCCCTAAACCTTACCCGTTTATTGGGAACCTCCCTGATCTCGCGAAATCGAAATTTCAACTTCATCTCCTGTTTGATGACTGTATCAAGAAATACGGGAAAGTCTATGGCGTTCATCTGATGGGCAACCCTGCTCTTGTTATTTCTGATGTGGAAATGCTCAAGGAGATACTTGTTCGTGAATTCCCGAAATTCCATGACCGCCGGGTAAGTAGATGTTCATGTTTGAAAGTTTAAATCCTGCGTTACTTGCAGGGGCAGATCCAGCCTTTTAAGTGACTGTTGCAGAATGAAGAAAATTATGGGCGTTCGGATAAAAAAATAGATTTTGTTTATTTTCTTCGCTTTGGCTTATTCAAAATGAATTTCACTTGATTTTTTAAGAGTTTTTCTAGTTATATGGTAATATCTTTTTATATAGAAATCTGCAGCTGCAGCCATTGCAACCGTCTGAATCCGCCCCTGATTACTTCTTTTAATAACAATAATAACAATGGATGTTGCACCAATCGACTCTCTTTCATGTCAAATTCAGAATGAATCAACATGGAAATGAGACTATGAATGTTGCTTGTGTTGTTACTGTTCACTTTTGAACATATTCAGTTAATCTAGGCCTATTTTGAAGTACACTGGGTTGATTTCAGTGCCATCTTCGTATTGGGATTTTATCACTTGCATCCCTGACTCAACTATTTTAGCGTTTTGTGATATTTAAGATATGTATCTGCGTGCATGTACCAGTCAAATATCGTGCTTTGTGGTGTATGTAGCTTTGTGCTGCTGCAACGCCATTAGAACATGAAAACAATTTGCGTTATTTCTGGCATCGTTTTTCATCAGAAGATCGCATTTACTCAGTTATTCTACAGTTATTTTTCTTACATGAAAGTTTTTCAGTTTATTGTTTAAAGCTCCATTATTAATATACTTGACAATATTTGAAAGTGGATTTGAATTCGCCTGTATTTGTTATCGTATTGATGAAGGGTCTGGTAGCTGGACTTTGCTGCCAAGCAACGTAAGAGGCTTGCAATAATTCAAATCTGAATCCCATTCTATCTTCAAACAAATGCAAAAAAGAATAGTTACTTTTTTAAGGTTCGTGGAGCTTTGTACACAGCTTCGATTTTCGAACAGACTGTTTCTCCCATGGGCCAAACTCACTATACCAACCCTGCAGGATTGCTTCTTTTTAGAACCGTGAGCTTTTTTAGTGCCTGTCAGGTTGTTTTATACGTTGCTTCAGAACTGATTACAAGCAAGCATGAAATGTGTTTTTTTTCGTAGTTCTTTCAAGGAATCCCCAAGCCGTATGACATGATGATGTCAGTCGCGATTGGTGAGCGATGGCGTTACCTCCGAGGCACCCTCAACCCCACCTTCTCTGCACCCAGGGTCACCAAAATGGTCGGTATGCTAGATAATGCTTTTAATGACGTCATACAGAATGTAAACGCTGCTAACGAAACTGGAAAATCAGTAGACGTTTGTGAGTAAGTACCTGATTAATGAATTTGTATAACAATTGTTCACCGATTTTTGATGACGACTCTTTGAAAAACTCCCTGCTTGTATTTTCACCATCACTTAACACCCAAGTCATTATGAATTTCTCCCTCAATTTGTTATTGCTTATTGCTATGAAATGTGACATCAACGAATTTTCCTATATTTTCCCGCCAAAACTATGTTTTCTTGAGCGGTCTGACAAAAGTTATTTAGTTTTGGCCTAGCCATCATAATTTTGTAGCTGTATCGCACTTATGAATCTACCTGTGCAATAATAGTGTAGCTATTCCGATCAATTTTTATCCTGTCCAAGCTTTGACTTGAATATAGCTAGATTCCTAACCGAATCTATCGAAGGGTCAATGAATATACGATTTTGCAAATGATGGTGGATGTCATTCCACTAAGTGCATGATGGGAAAATACCCCTTAGCAACGCATAGTTACCAAAACTAATGCCTGCAGCTACGAAATAATTAGGCCGTGCTAATAATAAATTTGAATATTTATCTAATGGAGACGTGAAACCAAAAAATAACTGCCAAGGAAGGCTTTCCCCACGTCTAGTTCTTTGCAGTCATGGATGGTTGGATCTGTTTCTACACCCATGATTTGTTGTACTATGATTTATCTAAATATTGATTTTATTGCACTAGATATTTACATGTTGCACTGTAGTTGTTTTCTGACTCCAACCAAAACATAATAATAAACATTTATTGTGCTCTTCTAACTCCATTCTTTGCGGTAGCTTTCTCTTTTTGGATGTGAGGTTTCGTAACCATTTTCCCGAAAAACATTCCGCTAACAAAAGGAGGCTTTCAAGACTGTTGAGAGATTTGCAGTTTGAGCTTTTAACATGGCTGCCATTTTGTCCGTTGTCAGTTTACATGTCATTGATGGCAACGAGCAAAGCGAATATCTTTATTCTTGAGAATTCTGGGTTCTGTATGAATAGTATCTTTTTCAAAATCCAAGGACTGAATAAGGATCAGATCAACATGCCCTTAGATCTGGATCGTTAGGATTTAGAACTACAAGGAACTAGTGATATGACCTCTTTTTCCACAATGACTTTCGATACTTAGATGTAGGGCGGCCAAAATCAGAAAATGCGACCAATCCATTTCTTTATCTCATCTGTTCGGCCTATTTTCATTTGATTAACTAACGGGCACATTGCTCGACCACTTCTTTGATATTTCAACGTTTCTCTTCCTTTACTTAAATTACCTGCTTTGCCTTTAGATTGCTTCAACGTTACTCCATGCGATCAATACTCGCCTCGTCATTCGGCTTCGAAGCAACTGATAGTGGAGTATCCTACTCGAAAATCACAGAATATGCAAGAAATGCATTACGGGAACCCCTGTGGATTAACCTCATTTTCATGCTGCCGTTTGGTGATACGATTCTGAAGCAAATCCCATGGGCCTTTGCCTCTCGTTACGAGCCTCTTGCTAAACTGACGAAGAGAATCATTGCTGGAAAAAGAGAGTCACAAGGAGGACAGAAGGTGAGCAATTCAACTTATTCCATGTGATATTCAATTGCCTGTGCACTATTGAATTGAATGCTGGGCTTACACAATCTTGTTATATAGAGAGGCTTAAACCATCTAACAATTGAGTTTTGGCTGATCTATTTAGCGTGCTATCCTCACTTAAAATGGATCGAAAAGAAGTAAGAACCTGCCAGGTCAGAGACTGGCAAGTTTTCCGCGCCATGTAATTTCACGCAAATCATCCTGAATTATTTTCAAAATCCTGCAGCTCCTTAGCTTAAAAAGTACAAATGTTTTAAGATGACACTTGCAGATTCTAGCTTGAAAATGGTTCATGGCAATTTACAAATTTTACAAATTTTCTTCATTTAATTCAGGACGATTATTTTGATTTGGGGTTTGAGAAGAAGCAGTATTCGGAAAATCAATCGAGAGGATTTGTGTTAAATGGCACGACCAAAGCTGGACTCGAACCCTTGAACTCTAAATTGCTCATTGCTGTTATCCACTACATGAAGTATAAAGTAAGAGGTCATGGGTTCGAGTCCTGCTTGGGTCGTGTAGCTTTTCACAAATTGGCTCAATTGATCCTCGACTTCCCTCCCAGGGAACGTGGCTGGGTCTTATGCATACTCGATGTTTCCAAATTCTCTTTTTGTCAGTAAAATATTGTTTTCAGCCAAGCAATGTTTTCAGATTCTCTCTAGTCTTAATTCTGCTTGCGAAACTTCTTTATAGGATTTGTTGCAACTGATGCTCGACGCACAAAACACCCCAGACAACCACGGAAGAACCATGACCGACGATGAAATCCTCGCGCAATGCATCGTCTACCTCATAGCCGGTTACGAAACCACGAGCACCACCCTCATACTCGCAATCTACCAGCTTGCCATGTACCCAGAGAAGCAAGAAAAGCTTCGAAACGAGATTAATGAGATTTGGAAAGAGGCTGATGTTTTGCCAGATTATGACGAATACATGTCACTTCCGTACCTCGATATGGTCATTTCTGAGGTTTTGAGAATATACCCACCAGGTCGGTGAGACTTTCGCTTTTCCTCATTTTTCAGCCTTAAAAAGAAAGCTTCTGTTTAACGTGCTGGCCTACGAAAGCCAAAAGGTGGCCTTACTTTGAGAAAGGCACGGTAATATGCACAACATCACTACATATGATATAAAGTGAGTGAATGGGTGAGCCTGGGTGAGTTTCTGTTTAAGGTGCTAGACTACCTAAAACTAAAAGAGGCCTTATTCCGAGAAATGGTAGATAGTATGCACTACATAACTATATATAAAAATAATTGAGGACCTATTATATCATATGCTCCCATTTGTGGAACAGAAGTTCACATTTGTAAACAGCTGCCCACAAGAGGACCCCCGTTTGGTGGTATTTTCAAACCCACGCCATGCTGAACTGCTTAATAAATACTCAACTTATTATTCAACCTAACTGCTTCACTACAGTTCAGTTTTCTGATGATCGCGCGAAAGCATATAACTCAGAGTAGCAACAAAGATTGTTTCTTTTCTGACTCTGCCGTGTACATCACAACAACAACATTCTTCATTTCACAGAACTCCATAGCTATAAATATTCTAGATTTCTCAGAAAAAACGCTATGCATTTGATTCAGTCTTGCAAAGAAACATTTTTGAAATCAAACCTGAATTATCTGAATGACTCCCATTTTGTTATTCCCTCTTTCTGGGGTAAGGTATTAACCCTGAAATCTCAAACTTGTCCTCGCCATCAAACCAGAGCTTTTGATCAGTTCATATATTCGGAGAATCACTGCGTTTCCAGAACTCTGCAAGTCCTAAAAAATGCCTTCCCCTCGGGCTTGTCTGTGTTGTGTTTTGTGTTGGAGGGATGATTTTTTTCTCACCAGCGCTCTTGCCGGTCTCCTTGAACAGTCAACAAGTTACTGAGTCAAGAAAATATGATCGGACGAAATCTTAAGGTTGATTGAGATTTAATTCAACTTTTTCGTTGCAGTGGGATCTCTTCTACGTTATTGCAATAAAGGCTGCACCATCAAAGGCATCAACATACCTACCGGTGTGCATATTTTCGTACCTGCATATTCGTTGCATCACGACGAAGCCCAGTGGACGAATCCTGAGCAATTCATTCCTGAGAGATTCAGGTAGGTAATGCACAAATGAGATTCAACCATGCAATCAATCTTCAACAGAAGGTGTAAGTATGCATGATGTGTATTCGTGTTTAGGCCACATTTTGTCGTCATCTTAAAGAGCTTCGTCTCGGTTTTCGATTCAGCCAGTCGACACAGTTGCAGCCTCCGGTGACGTCATTTTGTGCATCTTGTAAAGAACGAAACACGCCGCTATACAGAAAAGGAAAGAAGATTGGGAAAATTACTTCACACCTTTTAAAAGAATGTGTCTTTCGATGCTATCAACCATTTCCCCTGTTCAGACTGCCCGTAATAAGGTTTAAACCCAGTTTACTATGCTTGAAATTATCGAACAGTAGCTCGGACCTCTAACGCCCTTCTTTCTTATTTTCAGCTCAGAGCAAGCAACCCACGATAAATACGCATTCGTTCCTTTTGGGCACGGCCCGCGCAACTGCATTGGTCAGCGATTCGCATTCTTGGAAATGAAACTCGCTCTTCTCAGAATCCTGAAGAAATATCGAATCGAGACTACGCCGGAGACGAAGCCGCCGAATATCGAAGCGAGGACAACTCTAACTATACTTGATCCCATCCACCTCCGGATTAGAGAGATACAAAGCTAGGCTGTTGAAAGGGAAAGAAAGAGACAAAAAAAGGAAAGCTAAAGGAAGTCTATAAATAAACAAAATTATACCATTGTTCGTAGATGTAAACATTTTATTTGTTTTGCATAAGTACACACATATTAATCAAGAATAGTGAGAAAGACAATGAAATCTGTGTTGTAAACAGTTCAAATAAGCACTATTATGGTCCGTTCTAAGATTTTGGGTTCAGTAAAGTCTTGAAATAGATTCAGAGAACCAAGTATTGCACAAAACCATGATGTCATGTCCTCAAATTCAATATGATGTATTGCCTACCGAAACTAGTCGTCACCAGTGCCGACAGGTATCCTAGCAACTGACATATGGGAGCCATGCTTGATCTTGAAACTATGAATCTCTGATCAAGAGGTCCCAACCTACCGTTTTTAGAAGAATGGCTTTGAAAAAAAATTTCTGAAAAAGGGTACCCAAAAAGAATTGGTTTAGAAGAACACGCCCTCCACTAATATTCGAAAAAAGCTCATCTCAACTTCATAGGTTCGTTTAGAGTTAGGAGGAAAGCTTCGGTATATCATGTTCCGCTTCGTCACCAATTTTTCTGGCTGCCCGAACTTCTGTAACAAAGACTGTTGTTATATAAATTAGACCTAGGTTGGCGTTCTTATTTTATATTTTTGTAGTTTTAGTTCAATGACCCCTTATTATATTTGTATGTATCTTCGCTGATTTATGAATTTATGATTTTTATGAAATTACTATCAACTATTGCATTTAATTGAAGGAAGAGAACTGAGTCTCGTTTTGTCTATTTCAATCGTCAAAAGTTTCTTCGTATAAGAATTCAGTGAAAAACTTCAATTCTAGTGGAGGGACTGGCCTGGAACCAAGACTGATCAACGTTCTCTACATATTTGAGATTTCTCTGGTTTCTCTGGTTCGTAGGTCCGAAGGTCTTTAAATTCCATGTTCAGCCTTTTTCACTAAGCGATACTAAGCGAAAGAACAGTAATCAACTCAATAAGTGATTGCGTGTGCGTGTTATTGCTGCCACTAGTAGGGACATCTACCTAAAGCTATTATCTGGGATTTCAGTAGGCTTTGAAGGTTTCTGGGAAACCCAACTGTAGCAATCCTAAGAATTAGGTATTTTGTTATTTTTTCCAAATTTACAGGTAAATTTTTTGAGAGAAGAAATTTCAGGCCATCAATTGACAAAATATAGGATATACTTGTATGAATTTTCTTATTTTGTGAAACGTTTGGTAGATGTGAAATAAGGGTATCTGGAAAAGTTTTTGATTTAACAGATATATTACTTTGAGGAAAAATATTGTTCTATTTGTGTACCTTATGTAGGGTAATTGGAGGTTTTTTGAAATATTTTTAGGGATTTGTGGGTAGAAACTTGATTTTGTGCGTACGTTTTGCGTAGGAATAAATTTGCAAACGGTAGGTAGAAGTACTGTATTGTGGTGGCAGCACTTGTGCGTGTCCACCACATTGATTTCAAGAAAATGTGGTTTTGACGACATACTGTTTCGCAAACGTGCAGATTAGATTTGTTTTGCTTGGCCTATGCTGTTTCAATGGCGAACAGAAAACTTTGAGTTGTTCTGCGGTTACCCGAGATAATTCTCAAGTGACAGAAAAGAGTGTTCTCTCTCTGAAATGATTTAAGACTAGGAGGTTTGTATAGGCCTAAATTGTCGCATTGCCTAGTTTTGCTGCAGACGATGGCACTTCCTTGTCTTCTTATTGCGTTTTTATGTTTACACCACACTTCAACTCGCTGCTATTTCCTCTTCCCTTCTTCATTAATTAATGAAGCAAGCTTATGTTGCCCTTTTGTCTCCTTCTTGACAGTAATCGTTAGCCTAAATCTAATGGGATAATCTGATGGGAAACAACACAGAAATTAAAGGCCTTAAATTAAGATGGCAACTTTGAAAGCAGTACTGGGATTGGGCCCATATCTCTGCCCCTGGAATGGCATGTTAATTGCAAAATATATTCAAGAAATTCTGAAAAAAATCATTTTTGAATGAATAGCCTAGTTCCACTGAAAAAAGAATATTTGTAACCAAAATTGTTTACAGCTTGTGCGGTAGTGGCGGAAGTTTGGAATCTGCCCCCGATATTTGTATACCTGGTCGGCCATATCGAAAAATTGAACTCTCGGACTTCTCGGACTTTCATTTTTCGATAAAAGTCCGAGAAGTCTGAGTTTTCGTCTTCACGACCTTGGGATGTTAGGCATCATTAAAGTTTTAAAAGTCCGAGAAGTCCGGGTTTTCGCTTTGTAGTTCAATTTGTAGAGCAACACATGGTTTTGTTTTGTTTTGTTTTTATTTCAAAATCTACTACAGCTCAAACAGTACTTGCTGTTTTGCACTGTAGTGTAGTGGGGCTTTTACCTGTCTTCAGCGGCAGAAGACTCTTCTATATCTAACTGTATCGTTTGTAGTTGTAAGTTTTGTTAGGGAAACCCAATTTTACGCTAGGCCTGACAGAGTTGTACTTTAATTGCGCTGTTGTTAGCAACACGCCAACATAACAACAACTGTTCAGTAATATTAGAACTAACAACAGCGCAATTAAAGTAAAAATCTGTCAGGCCTAGCGTAAAATTGGGTTTCCCTAACAAAACTTACAACTACAAACGATACAGCAAGCCTTTTGTAGTATTCGTTAGCATGATGCTATAATGCCAGTCCAGTTTCTTTTAAAAAATGTACAAAGATATAGAAGAGTCTTCTGCCGCTGAAGACAGGTAAAAGCCCCACTACACTACAGTGCGAAATAGTAAGTAGTATTTGAGCCGTAGTAGATTTTGAAATAAAAACAAAACAAAACCATGCGTTGCTTTACAAATTGAACTACAAAGCGAAAACCCGGACTTCTCAGACTTTTAAAACTTTTATGACGCCTAACATCGCAAGGTCGTGAAGACGAAAACTCGGACTTCTCGGACTTCTCGGACTTCTCGGACTTCTCGGACTTTTATCGAAAAATGAAAGTCCGAGAAGTCAGAGAGTCCGAGTTTTCGATATGGCCTACCTGCTAAATAGTTATAGGGTGGTGCATGGTTGCAACCTGCTATGTAAAAATGATTGGTGGTATCATTTTAAGTCCACGAGTATTTCATTGAACTAGATAGTAGACTATGAAATTAAACCTTTACCTTCACGGGTTTAACAATAGGGATAGCGTAAAAGCATGGTTCTTCTGCATGTAAGAACTCATCAAAAATGTATTCAGACAGGCCTCTTGTACTGTCATTGATTCGTACTATGCTGGTAATATACCGTGCATAGGCTGAAATAGACACATTGCCCACATTGCATTTAATAAGACTGCTGAGTACGGTTCTTTCCCCCCTCGACTTTACAGAAAAATAGGATGGAACAATCAGAAATGGCCCTTGCATGAGCAAGATTTCGTTCAAGAGTGTCATGCTCTGCAAGGGGGGTATTAGACTTAACGTTTGGCTTGTCAGTCCTTTCAGAAAAATTAGATTTAGCCAAAATGACACATGCTGGAAAAAATATATAATCTGTATGTACGGAGCACCATCAAGACCAATTAGAGATCACTAGGCAATTTTTTCTAGATGATTTGGGTTGGTATAAACATTAGGTGTTAAAGGAGGAAAAATAATTCTGCATGTAGTGCATAACTAATAAAACTTCCGGCTTTACAATAATATTAGTAAGTCGGAAATAAACCAAAAACAAAGCCATGCAAATTGATGTTGGTAGAGAATCAGTTGTTATGTTTTGATATGTTTCTAATTTTTTCTTGCTTTCCTGCTAAGATTCTGCCAGATGTATTATCTTCCAACTCCCGCAGCTTGAATTATACTACTTTACTTTATGTTTAGATTAAGTTTTGCAATCAGAAATGACTACCGCTAAAACAACATCATACAACCTAAGTGCCAAGCAGTCTCCTCTTGAAGGTTTTAAGACGTTTGGCAATCAAGTGGCTGGCCATCTGGAGGTTGAAAGCAAGCCATGTAAGTACACAGTGCATATAGTGTTTTGGATATCCCTAGTTTTTCACTTATAAAGCTAGTGTTTCGATTTCAGAAGATAATGCTCAATACATAACAGTAGAGCTTATTTATACTAATTGGCAGAAGAATCAAGAAACTACTCATTCATCTTGACAAGCCTGTTTCATGAATGCTTACTCGTCAAGAGATGTACTAATCGTTGTACTAATGATGATGTCTAGTACTTCTCCTGACAAGTGAGCAATCACAAAAAAGGCTTGTTGAGATTAATTTTTCACTTATTAGTAGGAAAGAAGACGAGGGATTACAATTTCATTTCCACTTATTAGGAGATATCTCTAGTTTTTCTCGTTCCAACTACATTAATTATTTGATTTGAAAAGAGTACTTTTTGCAATTCATTTGAAATTTTTCATACGGTTTTCAAACTTTCATTGAAAACGTTCATAGGATAGAATAAAAAACCTGTATATAAGCTTTGGATATTTTTCATTAGTACATCACCTGATGAGTGATCAATCACAAAAAAGGCTTGTAGACATGATCGTGTAATCACTTTGGCTCCTTTTTGCTAAGGACTATTCAATGCTCTACTATCAATGTATTGATCATGTTACTCTGGAGAACAACAACTCCTACATTGTTTCTTCTGAACCCAAGCCTTAGAGAATGTTTTGCAACAAGCACTTGTTTTATAGATGTTCCGCTGAGTTTTCTAGTCTGTTCTTATAAATACTCCTACATCTAAGTGCCTTGTCACATTATGTATTGCTGGAATCTCGTTGGAATGCCAAAAATGCCAAAAATCCCACCATAAGCAAAGCAAGACCTACTCCAATGAATAAATCACATAAGCAGAAATCTCTCAGTCATAAGCTCAGACAACCCGGGTGTGAAAAAGTCTTTTGAAACTTTCCTGGGCAGTCAAATTAAAGGGAATCCTAACGTACTTGGTAAAAAATTATGGTTCCCTGGGACATTTTTGGCAATATCTTTTCTCGCTACTAAGCTATCATACTAAATTCTACCCTCCAAAAGGGGCATTAAGCCAGGGGTATTAAAATAACTTTAATCTCTTACAGGTTTCCTGTTGGATGACAGTGGACACGTGCTGAAAATGGTTGACACAACAAAAGCAACTGGAATCACTGAAACTGCATTCTTTGAAAAGATTTTTGGCAAGCGGAAAAATGGAGAGGAAGAATTGGAGATATTGAAGAAGTTTCTGCCACGGTATTATGGCTTGCTGCAAGTCAATCTAAAGGGAGAAAATTGTATCGTTTCATGATTCTTAACGTTATATTGTCACAAGGGGCCAATCTAAGGCCAGGTCCAAGCTTTTAGAGTGTGAGTGAGTGAATTTCTGTTCAATGTAGCAGCCTGCCTAAGGCTCAAGGCAAGGCCTTGTTTCAAGCAAAAAGACCAATGTTGTACCCCGTGGTGGTTTTATGGGGGGTCTAGGGGGTCATGGCCCCAGGCCCTGCACTTCATACAGGTAAAAAGTACCCGGCAAACTAACAAGAATTTGAGAATACTGTAAAGAAAACATCCAGTTCGGTAAAATCAAGGTGTTTGGCGGTGGGCCCTGAGCATTCTCTAAAACTGCCCCTGGTATGGTGGTATCTGATAGCTTAGTGGATGAGAAAGATGACACACTATGTCAGAAGTTGAGGGTTCTAGTCCTGCTTGGGTCATATTTATTCAAACAAATCATCTCAATTGATTAACCACAAACATTGAAAATAGATAGTCTACCTTGTATTAAATTTTTTTTGCCTTTTTATGCAATCAAGATAATTTGTGAGAATGACAATGTCTATGACTTGAACCCAAAACCTCTAGATTGGTATGAAAGTGGGCTATTCCACTGCAGCTTCAGAGGTTGTGGGTTCAAGTCCTACTGGAATCAATTTAATTTCTGTAAATTATCTCACACAATTTTTGAAATTCTACTTCTTCTCAACTTTTATTATGCCTGATATCTTGAAAATATTTCCTTAACCAAAACAGTATATTACTTGAAATTAGAAAATCTGCTTAATGGATACACAAAGCCCTCCATCATTGACATCAAAATAGGAAGAAGTACTGCAGATCCTTTCGCTGATGATGACAAAGTAGAAAGAGCAGCTTCAAAATATCAATTCCAAACCCAACTGGGTTTTAGAGTGCTGGGTTTTAAGGTAAATATCATTATCTTTTGATCATCATCTTAAAAAGGCTCAACAGTTTTTTGTCATCAAGAAAGGAATGACAACAGATGCCAAAGTTCAAAGGCACTAAAGCTTTTGTATTGAAGAACAGGCTTTGATTTGATCCCTGAATCATTGAAACTTGATTTTCTTATCCAAAAGAGTGTTAATGCAGGCTTGGGTATTTGAGAATGCACTGTAACTTCAAGAGATTCTAAAATTCATATTCTAAATCTGAAGAGTTTTCAAACAAAAATCAGTAGTGAAATATGAAATACTGGAAAAAACTAAGAAACACAAGATTGCTCAAGAAGTTGTGAAAGTAATGACAAAATATAAGTATGTCATCTACAGACCCAGTGTGCCCTTCTGGATATCACCATACAGACTGGTCTTTGGATGTTACAGAACTTCAGTATAGCCAGAAAAATCGGAACCATAATGAAACGAACACATAAATACTACTTAAGCTTTTCGTCTGACACTCAACAGAGTAATACGTCAGAAAGAGAACGAAACAGAAACCTAACTGATTTATATACCCAGATGTGGATCGAAATAGGCCAATCAGAAAAGAGGTGAATGATTGGTATGGTGTGGGAGTCAGTTAGGTTTCTGTTTCGTTCTCTTTCTGACGTATTACTCTGTTGAGTGTCAGACGAAAAGCTTAAGTAGTATTTATGTGTTCGTTTCATTATGGTTCCGATTTTTCTGGCTATACCATACAGACTGTGCAGTAACTCGTAAACTTAGGCATACGATGTTCAGTTACACATTGTTGGTCTCTAAGAACCAAAGATAGCTAAAATTGCTAAAAAACCAATTAGCAAAAAATAGAAAACGTTCCAAACCAATATAAAAACGTACCAATATAAAATTTATTGATATTTTCTTGTTTCTGAAAACTGCCTTCACTCAGTCCGTACGTAAAGGAAATATTTTAGACTTTACATATAACTCAAGTGGAGTGCCTATCCTGGCTATAGTTTTCAAAAAATCTCCGTCCACACGGATACGGAGGAATCACTAACAAAAAGTTTTTGTTCGTTGAATTGACTGTGCAAAACTAAGCTGGTGACGTCATCCTTTTCAAAAAGATACGTTTTCGCCGTCCACAGGACAACATAAAAAGAGAGTGTTCAAAAAAAATCTCCACCCTGGACACTGTTTCCAGAAAACTCCGTTTTCATCACCGAAAACTCCGGCTACGTGTGGACGGAAGGCAAAAACGGATAGATAAATATGCGTTTTCAAAAATATCCGTACGCGTTTGGACGTGGCCTAAAGCAGAATGAACACATTAAAACAGACATGTCCTGATTGGTATAGTCTGTTTGACGAGTGCGTAAATATGAAACTCAGAGTCACAGAATGTCTGATCTTAACGTAATCATTCTGCTTTGTATCAGACTTTAAAGATGCACTAGTACTACACCAGTTAAAGCGACCTCTCTATATGCTTTGCTTCGTAAATAATGTTTTTTCTATTACAGTCATTCAGAAGTCAGACTGGAAGAACAGAGTTTTGTGACAAAAAGCATTGCAAGTTGCTTGCCCCAGAGCAAATAATTCCAAGTCAGTATAAGATTAAAATCGTTTACCTGGAAATCTTTTCTTAGCTCTCCTCCACTTCAACAATTCAGTTTGTTAGGTTTAATTTTCGTTCTCTTCCTGACATACCACTCTGATGAGAGTAGGATGTTGAGCTTTACTAGTTGATATATTTCGCTGATTTTTCTCGCTATTCTTCTTTGCTTTCTCTTTTCAAAGGGAAAAAAATCTCTAAGCTGATAGTGTTTATTACTTTTGTGAAGTATTTAGGATTGTGTAGCTTTGCAGTTGCTCTTCTACATTCAGAACTGTTATTGATTGTTTTCCCAAATGGAGGACAGTATCTTTACACTAATATGATTATTGGTCTAAAGGAAAATGATCATTTATCGCATATTTCCTACAATGAAGCATCTGGTTATTTTATTTGAAATTAAATTGCTAGATTGGTTAATCCGAATTGATATTTTTGATAATATCTTTAATCTTCACAAGTTTACTTTTCTGATATGAGAATTTATCTTCCTTTAGAACTGATGTATTTTCTGGACTTAAATCACGTACCAGAACGAATACATCTTGTTGATGTGATAATAAAGAAATTAAAAGAACTTCTCGGCTGGTTTTCGCACCAAAAGATCGTGGAATTTTACAGCAGCTCGATTCTGATAGCTTTTGATGGCCAACGGACAAATTACGAAAGCACGAAGATGATGCAAAAGAAGGAGACAATCAAGTCTATTTGCAAGGAAGATGTTGTCATGAGAATGATTGACTTTCCGCATACTTATTTTGGCCTTGATGACGAGTCACTAGACACAAATTACATCTATGGTCTTGAGAATCTTATAAGTTTTTTCGAAAGGCTAAGGACGCAATTTTATGACTTTAAATGAGGATTCGGAATTGAAATTCCAATAATAAACAGAAGGGAAATCTCATCTGAGGTGGTTTTTGCACCCAGAGAAAAGTTTGCTTGGCTTGGATATAGGATCAGCCTTAAAACTAATTAGACTAAAAATTCAGTTTATCGGCCATAAAGAAAGATTGAGCGTATATAATATATATTTGTTTATAATATTTTTTTGGGTTCTACCTATTTTGATTGATTCATTAACGAAATTTTATTTTTGAATAATAAAGCATATATCAATAATGTTAGAATTAATTTAAGATACATTTCAAATTTACAATTAACAATAGTCTTATGGATAATTTAGTTTCTTTTGTTTAAAAGCAGTTAATATTGTATTTTTTCAACTTGCGCTTTGTAAACATTTTTGGGAAGCTACAGTGGCGTGCATCTTCAAAACCAATTGCTCTGGTGCTAGGAATTCTGAACGGCGTGGGTTCGAAATCACGGTTGGAGTGAGTCTAGGGGCAGTTGTCTAGTTGTTAGTCATTTTCAAATGCAAATGTCTGTTGGACAAATGAGAACATTAAAGAAACTACAACCCCATTTACTTCTTTATTTATCTACCCAGCTTGTGCTAACTTTTTAAAATTAAACCTACAAACAGAGGTTAAGGAAGGAGTAAATCGGGAACTTGGATTTGCCTTTTTTTAACAGGGAAAATGGGATTAGACTTCTTGCCACTGGGATTTGGGAATGAAAACGTAAATTGGGATTGTTAAACACGTCGACATTGGGAATTTCTCTATTCTCCTCATCCGGATGGAGATTTTTGATAATTTCAAAGCTGGAAATTAGAATCTGTAACCCCCCTTCAGGACCCTCCAAACAAAAATGCGTTTGGTTGCGGAAGAACTTTGAGTAAATATTTTTG
This sequence comes from Pelagia noctiluca, assembly GCA_963924455.1. NCBI lineage: Eukaryota > Metazoa > Cnidaria > Scyphozoa > Semaeostomeae > Pelagiidae > Pelagia > Pelagia noctiluca. The sequence continues at coordinate 11,591,333 of OZ004325.1, forward strand.
GTTTCTATCAATGATGTACTGTATTTATGTAGTTTTAACTTACAAGTTTATATTTTGCCTTAATTTGAACTTATTTTGTTAGGTTGCGCTGATCATTCCGATAAGTTAATGTCATATTTTGATTCAATGTGCAGTCTGTGCTTCAATCTTTTGTTTTTGTGTGTTATGATTGAACTCCATTTTGGGTTTGGCAGTTACAGTAAGAGATAATCTCTTAAAATTTATTTTATGTTCTGCACCTAAATAGAACATTCTTTACTTCTTTTGAAGTCACACAGACTTTAATGGGGGGCATCCCTCTAAAAGTCTCACTAACTTTGACCAAAATCTCAAAAACCTTTAACAAATCTCAAAAATCTTGAAAGACCATTAAAGACAAGGGATTTAGCAGTGGTGGTGTCACAGGCCTGGTTGCCTGGCCTAAGTTCTGACAACACATTACAGTTCTTCAACTTGACTCAAAGTGCTGGACCCTTCAATTTCAATTTTGCTTAAAAAAGATACCATTAATCAATTTTCAAACAAAATTTACATATAAAATGTATTTCATCATTAATTTCCATGAAAATCATTAAGTTTTAAAAATAAAAAAGTTCAATTTGACCAGGTGTGAGAGTAAATCCCTTGCCAGATGGGCAAATACTGCAAGAGAGGATTGGCGACCATGCCAACCACAGGGATCTTCTCACCAAGGAATCTCAAGAAAGTCTCCAGCTTTGTTTTTGAGTGACTGTCATAAAACGGAGATCGAAGCAAATACATCAACAATTTGGCTTTCCGTTTCATGAGTTCATCCTTCTCCAATTTGTATAAATGCTTTTTAGATTGCAAAAAATGGATGCTGCTGACCTCGATGAGCAAAGACAAGATCCACGGCTTCCAAGACTTCTCTCCGCATACAAACATGCTTGACAAGTGTGCCACCGGTCTCAATATATAAGCAAGCTCTGCTGTTTTATCTGCATGGGATAATTTACTCTTCAGTTTGTAATAATCAATCCCCACATCTTCGTCTTTAGGATTGTCTATCTTTGGAACTCTCCAATCTCTGAAACCTTTTGGGGGAGCATTTTTCAGGGATCGGATCATCCTACCAGATCGTTTTCCAGCCCAGACACCGGTTTGTACCTTTGCCGATGGGCCACTTACACTTGGCTCCGCACTTGCTTCTTCCCACGCCTCATCCAGCCCTTCATCAGTCTTGGCAGGCTTCTCTTCCTCAGGGATGTAGCTTGACTCCTTATGAAGTTCCTTGGGCCCTGTTTTATTGTCAACCAGATATTTTTCACGGATAAAAGTCAATGGTGGAGACGTCTGTATTCCAGAATCAAAAAAATATAAAAGCAGCACTTTCAAAAATGCTTTGAAAATCTGCAAAATGAAAACAACAAGCCATTTTCCAGGCTCCCCCCATAACCTCCCTGCCCCGAGCTCGATAAAAGCCTCTAGATACTCCAATGTGGTCAAAGTAGCTTCCAGATATCTTTGCTTATTCCAGAGGAAATCATGAAGCATTGCAGCTTTTTTTCTGTATATGATATCATGTAAGAGCGAAAGCATCTTTGTAGCAGAATAAACGAGCTCAGACAAGAGTTCAGATGATTTGAATTGCCCTGGAAGTAGAAAGGAAACGTAGTTCAGGGTTGACTCGAGTTTGGCCGTCGTTTCAGGATCCTCGATCACCATTTTCTCGTACTTCTTTACCAGCTTTGTAGCTGATTTGTAAATAGTTTCAACTGAAGTCTGGAGAGCAGGGTGAATGTCGGATAAATACTTGAGAAAGCTCTTGGCAGAGCTTTCACTGCTGCCCGTGGAATTCGACGCCATGTTGTTGGTAAATAAATGAATGTGCGTTTGTGTTGTTCATGAAGCGGCAAATAGGCGTGGATATGCGTAAAGTGCGGACTCGGACCGGAAAAGAGCCAAAATAGAAATGCGCGAATAATCTCGATTTCGTTTTGTCTCGCTATGGTTTGGCCTGTTTCTTTGGCAACAATAATTCAAGATCAGTAAATCCAAAATGGCCGGTGCTTTCGCAAGTTAAAGTTGAAACAAAGAGAAGAAACGTTTGAAACTAGAGTCATTGAAGGGTTTAACGTATGTATCTAGCTGTACCAGAACAACTGACTTGCTTTCCTCAACCGTTGCAACCCTAATAGCCTAGGTTTTGTATTGAACCCTTCTTGGTCTTGGATGGATGACCCTTCCTTCAATCCCGACCCCGATGAAACTCTAACTTGGACTTGTCATCATGTCAGGATAATCTACCTTAAGTAGTCTGATGTTGTTGTAGCCTAGTCGTAAAGGTGCTAAATTTCTAATCCTTGAAGGGAAAAAAATTGTGGGCTCAATTCCTGGCTGAATCCACGGACATTCGCAATCACGAAACCACAGACTGCAGCTACAGAGAAGAGCAGCACTTTTCGCTGAGATCTCTCAGGTGCGCCACAGAAAGGGAATGTAGGTGCAAATATGGAGTAATTACCCCCAAGGCCTCAAAATACTTAAGATAAACTGAGAATTTGTTTACTCCTGTGCTAAACGTTTTTATACTACATCAGTTTCGTCAAAATGGTAAGATTATATTGTTCAGCAAGAAAAGCCACCTCCTCAAGCTCAGCTCATGCTAAAAATAAAAATCATGCGTATGCATGATCTGTGCATGCGTAATGTTCAGCGCATGCACAACTTCCCACTGTATGCGCAATACTAGTGGTGGCTAGGAGGGGCGCACTTCAGATCTGAAAAAAAATCTTGAGGGCGCAAGGTGCCCTACTCTGCAGTTTGGATCATGAACTAAGCCATGCAGCTAACTCAGCTGTCCATCCTTCTGTTGTTTGTCCAGATATTCATTCTAGAATACTAATTCTGGGGGCGTAAGCTGCAGTCTGCAACTTCCACAACCCTCCCTGGGAAAAAATTCCCTAGGTACACCATACTCTGCAGACTAGCGCTGCCAGGCCCACATCAGCTTCACGCTGCGCTGTCATAGGCTACTCAAACATGTGTTAAAATATAAATCTGCTTGCTTGCTTGTATTTGGCTACAAGACTGTCGTTCATTTAAGACTTAGAGAAACAGGAGACAAAGAGCTTTGCAGTTTTACAGGCTGTAGATTCTTCCGATTGCAGCCAGCAGGTTTCGGCTTTTCAGTGAAAAACCTACGTATGCAGAATATGGTTTTTGAAGCTTGATTTGACAGTCACAGGTTTTATGACTTTTTGAGCTGAGCAGTGTTTGGTTAAAAAGTGTAGGTTTTATGGTTCTTCACTTCATTCTGTTCTGACTATTGATGAAAATGCTCACGCAATAGAGATCATGCTGTTTTTTGGCTTTACCAAAAATTTTGTCTAGGTTTGCAGGTTTTAGTACCTCCTCTCTTAGACCTCCCCTGACAAGTACCAAGGCTAAAACATCATAAATGAAGATCCACTATCCTTCCTTTTTTTGTCCTCAAAACTCCTTCCCTCTAAAATTTCTAGATGCTTCAACCTACCCCATATTATTTTTAATGGCCAATTCTACTTCTGCCACAACTCTGCAGCTTTAAATATCAGATTCAAACATCAACTTTTTTATTTCATCTTATTGTAGTGAGACATGAGCTATAAACTGTCTGCGCTAGACACTGTGCATGTCACAGCTGTCTTAGAAGACTGCGTGGACCAGTTGGCAATTCTTGGTAACATCATGCCAGCCTCCACAGAAAGCCAGAAGAATCAGGTTGGTTATCGTTGGTCAGTTGGATCAGAGACTTAAAAATCTTTTTGAATGCAGAGTTTGCAATAATTAAAATATTTTGGAGTGAAACAGCAATGGAGTATGATTTAAAATCATATATAAACAATTATTAAGATTTAGTAAAAGGTTTTCCGGTTAAAAACTATCCTCAGTGCTATATATTATAGTTAGTAATAAAAAGGAGTAGATTATTTTTGGTACAATATATACATTTCTAAGAATACCACAAATCAAAGGTAATACTTAAAAAGATTGAAACAAAAAGCTTTATTTGCTAAATTTGAGTATGTTTTATATGATTTTAAATTTATTATCTTATAATGGTAGATTTTGATGGAAATAGCGATGGAGTAATTTTGTCTTCTTCAAACTTTTCATTGTTATCATAGTCAAATACAATTTTCTACTCTATAGTGGCTGAGAAAGTGAAGGCATTCCCTCATGTTTTTCACAATTGAATGAATTTTCATTTTTGATTGTTTCTTTTTTCAGCTTGTTAGCAATGACATACTTCATCTTATCGAGGGGCAGCAAGATCTTGAAAAGAGATACGACAGTGTAGGTTTTTAGTTTTGTATCTTTGAAAGGTTTAGTTTTGCTTCAAGTTAAAACTCAATCTCTCCACAACTTGTTATAGCAAAGACTGTTGCTGTAGGTATGCCCAAAGGTGCTGCAGGTATGCCCCTGATATTTCTTTAGTTAGTTTAACAATGCTTTGGCACCACTTATTTCTGTCTCTTCGTTTTTTCTGGTTTTTCCTGTCTCTGCTAAAGTCATATCCCTAAGCCTTGTGTACTTCTCAGAGATTATTTTGTGGGTACCGCACCCTTAAGATTTGCTGGAAATACTATAAAAAAGTTCCTACTGATGGAAATTTGTTTGATGATGCTCTGTGAATTTTACCGTTACATCAACAAATCACATAGATTGGCCTGGAGAGCAACTTAACTGATCTATCTGGATTCCCCCTAGCTACAGTATGTACATGTGTGCATAACTTTTTTGGCTTGTCTGGTGAGGTTTATTATGCAGAACCTCTTAAATACATTCTCAAACAATTTTCAGTTAATCTCCTATAAGCTGGTATGGATGGTAGACACTTTAAAGGAGAAATTTCAAACAAATTTGTTGCATCATGATGGATTTTGCGTGATTCGTATTTGCTCAGTCATATTGTCATCATGTATCATTATGAAAAACAATTATTTTGGCCCACATATTTATGCATTCAAATCTGTGTAGAAGACTCTTTTGATGGTTCTTGTATCCTCAAGGATCTGTGTCAGCTATATTATTGATAAAGAATCAAATTTTTCTATTTTCAGTTGATATCTACAAGGAATAATGATAAGGATGAGATTGAGGCAATGTCGAAAGCACTGCAGGGTCACACAAGAGGTTTGCATCTTTTATTGTTTCTAAATTTATCTAGTCACACAATAGTTAATAAACTCGTAATGCAGGGTCTAACAAGGGAAACTTATATTCTTCCAAAGTTAGCTAACACCATTCCGATATGTATCCACCTGGTTTCAAGAGTGGGGACCCTATCCATCCAGCATGCTAAACCACTGCCCTGAATCAGTAAAATAAGTTTGCACATAGCCTTAATTGGTGAAAAATCACACATGAGAATAGTCAACAGAAATAGTATATCACATACAGTGCATACAAGAAAATAATCGCTAAAAATCATTTCAAAGAAAATAATCTAGGTACACAACCATAAGTGTACTGGAAGAAAAGTTTGGAAGAGCTTCCCACAAGCAAAACCCATTATTAACTAATAGTTTTGCCAAAAGGCACTTATTTTCTTATAAGAAATCAATTATAAGAAACCGTAGGGCAAGATGTTTTAAAACTCAAGAAACTTTGGTAGGAGATTTCGTGTGAAACAAAAAGTCTTTAGCTTCTAACGTATATGGCTTTGTTCCTAGTTCAGTTTGGTTACATTCAATTTAATAAAATATTTTAGGTGTTTGCAATGAAATTTGTATTTATTTTTTCTTCTCTATATCCATTTCATGTTTAACAGTTATAGAACATAGGAATATTAGTTTTTTTATGTTAAGAAACTTGCTAAGAAACTTTTTGTACCATAATAGGGAGCAAAGCTAAGAAACTTTGGTAAGAAGATTAAGCATAGTTTCTTGTAAAAAAATGAGTGAAATGGATACAATCTGCCTGAATGGGGCTAATTCTTCTGACATGGCCCGTACGCTTACAACTGAAAGTTTTATTTATGCTTTTGTTCCATTTCATTTCAGCCCTGAACAAGAGCTTTAGACAGGCAACTGGAGTAAATGAAAGCATGCGCAAGATTCAATCTGACAGGCAAGTAGCTTCCTCAAGAAAGTTTTTGAGTCCGAAGGGCTGCATAAAAAAATCATTCTGAAAATTGGACGGAAAACTCTTTCAAGGCTTGAAAAGAGTCAAGCAATCGTTGCTTTTGGAAAAATTTCAAAAGCTCTAAGTGCTGTGTATTCTCCTCGTTGTGAAATCAAAAATCAAATCTACGCACTTAGAAATATTTGTTTTAAATTCAAGGAAAATTTGGTAGATATTCAGTTTGATGAATGTAATGAAATATAGCTTCATTTTGAAAATATAATCTATTAAGATCACTCACGTTTCTACCAGGAGGGGGGGGGGAGGGGGATAACTCCTATAGGTGACTTCAGGGTATACATGTGATAGTTCAAAATATGGACCAATAGGCCAGGTAAAATTTACAATATTTTGAAAAAAGCTACCCAATAACAAGGGCAGATACTTAAATAATCACTCCAAAACAGAACCATTTTAGGGGTCCTACCATTATTCATGCCTCTGGTTGTTACGAAAGAGAAATAAAACGTTGAAGATTTCTCGCATTTACCCAACTTTAAAACAAATAAAAAAAATGTAATTACCCAGAACAAAAGTGAAAGAAACCCTATCAAACCAGGAGGTGTGTGTCTCCGATTTTTAGTTATTTGGCTACAATTTTGGTCAAAATAATTACATAAAAAATATTTCTCAACCCAAACCCTTCAAATGAACAAAATGATTACTATCCCAACTATTCTAGAACCCAGTAATGCCAACTTGTTGCGCAAATGATGAACAGTCTCTTAGCAGCTATTACATTCTACACGTAGGATTGATGAAATGGTTTGCATGAGGTGTCACTAGAAACTTCCCAATCCCATCTTTTTCAACGATTTTGGGGCGCAGGGACTGGGCATAATGTTTTTGTTCAGAGGTATGGACGCCATTGTCTGAGTATTTGAAAGGTAAGACTACTCTAGGATTACTAAAGATGCTGATAGGGTAATGACATTAAGGCATAGGGCACAGAACACACAATGATGACAGCAGTTCTCACTTGTTGAAGTGTATATCCTGTATAAATATTCGTTTTATTATTATTATCATATGCTATTCCCTCCCGTATCTTTCATGCCTGCTAATATTGTATCTTATTTCAGAAAGTTCTTGTTTGACATCTTAAGCTCAACCCTTGAGGAATTGAAGGTATCACAGAGTTTTACTGGTTTAGTTTCTGCAGTCAATCAAGAGAAAAACAAGAAGACTGAGCTACAAAACATTATCATAAAGTAAGATCTTTTATCTAATTTCAGTGACCAATTTTGATAAGATCAGATGTTATCTTTGTTTAATCTGACATTACTCTTAAGCTCGGTCCACACTAGCGAACTTCTCCAAACTTTTATCGGCAAACTCTGTCTACACCACCAAGCTTTGGCAAAGAAGTGCGAAAAACATACTTATTGCCATGCAAATTTAATCATGCACCTTACTATAACCAAACATTGCATTGGATAGGCTAGACTCTAGCAAACTTTGGCAAACTAGTTTGGCAAGAAGGTGCAAGTCCAAACTTTTGCAAACTGAATTGCCGAAGTTTTTTCGAGTTTTTTAACTTGTTCACACTAGTAAACATCACTAGAATTTTGTTCGCCAATTTAGAGTTGGCACAAGTTTTGAAACTAAAGTTTGCTAGTGTGTACGAGGCTTTATGTTGGCTAGTAGAAAAACGGATAACTCACGGATAGCAGCTATGATGCACTAGCAGCAAAGAGCACAAGTGGCCGAAACAGTCTCCGAAATGATCACACAAGAGACGGCTACCATTGCTTTCAAATTAATAAATTACTTCGGCCTACTTACATCTCTTCTCTGTTCACGAGGAAATCGACACGGGGATAGTACATTTTGAAAATAGTGAGACTGACTTACTTGGTCCACGAATGAAAACAAGGAATGATCAAAAAGTATTTTGTTCCGTGGATCGAAGGTACGGAATAAATCAGATTACGAGGTCAAGCTAGCCCTTCTCTGTCTTCTTTCAAAAGTAGGCTTGAAAAGACACAAAAATGGTCTTTCATTTTGCATTTTTTGCTTCCTTTATTTTAATTTTCTACTACTTATATTCATATTGTTTTAAGCACTGGAAAATAGCTAATGAAATAAACTAATATTCTTGAACTAATTTGGCACGTTGAAATTACTCTCAAGATGAAACTATACAAAACTAAACAAGACTATAAAAACTATACAAGACTATACAAAACTATACAAAACTAAAGAAGACTATACAAAACTATACAAAACTATACAAGACTATAAAAAACTATACAAGACTATACAAAACTATACAAAAATATACAAGACTATACAAAACTATACAAAACTTTACAAAACTATACGAAACTGTGAAAGAATATACAAAACTATGCAGCAATGCAAAACTATCCAAAATTATACAAAACTATACAAAAATTTACAAAACTATACGAAACTGTAAAAGAATATACAAAACTATACAAAACTATACAAAACTTAACAAAGCTATAAAAAACTGTAAAAATGTATACAAAACTATACAAAACTATACGAAACTGTAAAAGAATATACAAAACTAAACAAAGCTATAAAAAAACTGTAAAAATGTATACAAAACTATACAAAACTGTAAAAAACTATACAAAATTATTTGAAACTATAAAAAACTATGAAAAAACTATACAAAATTGTAAAAAACTTTACAAAACTAAAGGGCTGATAATTTTTCAGGGAAGAAGAAAGCCGGAAGAAAGTGAAGCAGTTGCAGAGACAACTACTTGATGTAAAGAGAGAGAAGGAGGTTGAAGTCCAGGTCAGTCATGTTAAAGTTTGGTTGTTGTTGTTGTTAAGGCACCACCCCAGCATCACAAACTATTTTATGATAAGATTGTATCGTAAGCTTTCTCGTTATATTTCTTTATCAAATATGCGAATGAACACAGGTCGTTTCTTCTCTTATTCTAACTGAAATCTTAAACGAGTCAGATTGACGCAAGTTTTACGTAAAAGTAGGAATCCACTGTAGTGGAGGATTTCAATGGCAACCATTTTGTTTTGTTTGTACTCTTCGCTTGAAACTGGAGAAGAAGCAGGATTTGGAAAATCAACAACCCGAGCAGGATTCAAAACCATGACCACTGATTTGGCGCGTCATTGCTCCACCAACTAAGCTATCAGGAGTATCAAATAACTAACGACTCTTGAATTCAGCAGTTGCAGCATGCCCCCTTTTATCATTAGCAGCGAGAGGGAAGGAAAGAATTTCTGATGTTAACTCAGACTTTCGAGATGCTTAGTCAATTATGGCAGAATTCAACCTCTAATCTGTATTGAACTTCAGGGTAGTAAGAAAAAATGGAAACACGGCGAGACATTGTAACTATTAAAGTTTTTTGTCTAATTAGAGTGGCACGTCAGAAAGAGAAGCAAACCTAACTAATCGTAATACTAACCTTATCAATGTTGTCTTACATAGTACTGGATCGAAATTATATGGCAGAATTACTAAACATTTTTCTAGTATAGCCAGAAAAATCGGAACCATAATGAAGCGAACACATAGATACTACTTAAGCTTTTCGTCTGACACTCAACAGAGTAATACGTCAGAAAGAGAACGAAACAGAAACCTAACTGATTTATATACCCAGATGTGGATCGAAATAGGCCAATCAGAAAAGAGGTGAATGATTGGTATGGTGTGGGAAAACCAATCAACACCCACGATACAGTGAGCTGACCAATAAGATTATTTCAAGAGTCCTAAGGCGAAAACGAACTCCTTCTGTCTACACAATAGGGGATCCCTGGTTTTTATGTAGATAGCATACGCAACAAAACTGTTTCTCAACGAGAACAACCATCTCGCGCCTGAAAACCAAAAAGTTCACTAAAACATGACTCTGCTATAGGTCAACATTTGCTCGACAACCCAGAGTGTGCTAAAGCCTACAGCGAGAATTGCTTTCGAATAATTGGCAGAGCAAGATCTACCTTTCACTTAGCTATTTTGGAATCTGTCTACATAAAAACCAGGGATCCCCTATTGTGTAGACAGAAGGAGTTCGTTTTCGCCTTAGGACTCTTGAAATAATCTTATTGGTCAGCTCACTGTATCGTGGGTGTTGATTGGTTTTTGTCTCCAGCTCTAAGCCTACATTGCATATAAGGCCATTTCACTTGCTGAAATTGTTAGAACACTTGATTTGTTTCTAAACTTGACGCAACATTATCCCCCCCCCCCCCCCCCCTGTTAAATACTGTTGATTCTAAACTTGAAAAGGTCACTTTTCTATGAATAAAGAGGTTGCATCCGAAAACCAATAATTTAACTTAATATTTCAATATTTTTATGACGAGGGAGGAGGGGGGATCTGATACTAAAGTTAATAGCCATGGAGTTTTTCTCCGAAAATCCGTTGATTTTTGTCGGCTGTTCCAAGCAATTCCGGCAAGCATTATAGTTCTTACAGTAAAAACATTAATTAAAAAACTAATTTTTTTGGTAGAAACGTAAAGAAATGATTGCACATCTTAAAGACCAGCTGCAAGAAACGAAAGCGAAAACGAGCATGGAAACGAAATATATCAAGAAAGATGCAGAGGTAGGTTCATCCTCATCCAGATGCATCTAACTCACAGTCAAGATGATTGTTTGCTTTGCTCAAGTTTTTCATTCTTACAATCAAACTTCATATTTTGATGGTAAAGCCATGAATTAAGGCAAAGACTTTTCGTGCCATTCTTTTCGTGATTCATTCGACAATGCGCATGGTTGAATCCTAAACAGCACACTCAGGCTTTTCAGGTTTATGTCCTCCTTGTGATCTTATAGATTGAAACTTTAATTGGAAACTATAAAATCACAAGTCACACTCTGAGGAGGACATACATCATAGAGGCCGAAGTGAGCTGTATACAAGTTGTGTTTCTTTGCCTCTTTTTTCTACCAATTTTTGGTAATCCTGTCTACATAATATGCTGATTTCTGTTGAGTGTTTTGCATGGCAGAACCAGTAGATGTTACCGCAAGGCAGCAAGTTTAATTGAGAGTCTTTAAGAAAAATACTACTAGATGGATATTGCTACGACATCAATCTTAAGTAACTAATGATATAGTCAATAATGATTAGAAGGATATAAATGTGTGACCTAGAGACCTAATGTACCCCCTGGTTGTCACCACACTGGCTTGGAAGTAATTCGTAAACTTGGGCATACGATGTATGGCTCAAGATGTAAAAAGAGTGCCCATAAAGTTACAAAAACAATAAGCGAAATATAAGTATGTGATCCAGAAACCCAATGTACCCTCCTGGCTGTCCTCTACTGGCTATGCTATGACTCGTTAACTCGGGCATTAGATGTACGGTTATGCTTGTACGATATGTATGGTTCGTCTTGTAATTCTGAGAACATGAACTTTAACTGCATTTTATACTTTTCTCAGGTAAGAGTCAGCTGTACACAGAAGAACTGCCAAAAATCTGAGCAAGATCTACGCGAAGAAATAGAGGTAGGCAACGTTCTTGTGTTTATTCTCTATGCTGTGCTATGTTACGTAATCTGACGGTTCATAAGGGACTGTCAAAAACTTAATTGATGCAGAGGCTAGAAAGCCTAGCGTTGCACTCGTACTTGCCGTTCTAGCAGCTCCAAAATGGGGATGACCCAAGCGAAATGCTTGTTATTTGCAAAATAGCAAAATCTTATATTCCCTTGAAGGCAGAAGACTGCTCTTGAGAATTATCTTGTGGTTTGGAAGAACACGTTGTGATTTCATTTCATCAAAATTAATGAAGTTCTGGCATTATCATCATAGCTTTTTAAACTCCCTTGTCTAAATCAGACCGACTTCTTCATTCAGTTGCCGACCATGTTAATCCCTTTCTGATGTCGCTGTAATTGCATCGAGATTGAGTTCCGCGTTGGCGGCTGGCACAGCAGGCCATAGAGATTTAAGGCACCCGATAAGGAGAAAGCAATTATAACGAGAAATCAATCAAAATGCTTGGGAAGGCTGCGAAACAAAAAAGCTGTTTGCGAAATTAGAGCATGAACTCAGAATTAGAGGTAGCTTGCTGCCAATAGCTGAAATAAGATTTTCAAAATGGCCTGGTTAGGGGGGTCGCAACAAGCTTACGAATCCCCCAGCCCCCCCTCCACCGTCTGACTACGTTCCTGGACCTAGAGTTGCCATCTGGATTTTGGGGCTGTGTATTACTTTTTTCTTAAGTGCTAATATACTACATCTAAGGGACAATTATTGAAATAAGGTCATCTTACTCTTTCTAATGCTATCCCACCTTAGTTAAGAGTGTTTCTAAATATCAAATCCTTTTAACTTATAGTTTTTAGCATGTCTTTCTTTAAATTTCACTAGCTTTTAGAACTTTTCTGTTAACTGTATGGTTATCTTTTAATTATTCTATTCCTGTAATTAGTTTTCGTTTTTATTCATGCATATGTGCAGTAGCGTTATTTGCAACAAAAATATAGGTAAGATTGTAGGAAAGGATTGGAATGACCACTCTAATCAATAGAACAATTAGGGTTCATTTATAATGTCAATGAAGATCTAATGCAATCAGTGATGTAGGAACGCACAACACTTTAAGAGCACTTTACCAGTGCGCAGCACTTTCGATCAAGATATTCGTAAGTTTATCCTTTGATTTGCAGCAGAAAATGGGGCAAAGTCACTCAAGAAAATAAACAAAAGTGAATACTAATCCAAATGAAAGTATAATATTAGAGAGGTTGTTGGGTACAATAAGAGCACTTTTTATATGAAATGGAAAGGCACTTTTTCTTCGTTAGGAAATCGTTAGGGGGTGCCTACCCCCAGTCCCCCGGTTCTTACTTCCCTTTATATAATATATAGACAGAAGAGAAAGCCTTTTCTACAGACTTGACTTACTGTATTTCAGAGAAATTCAGTTTGGTTGATTGAGTTTTCTTCAAGTAGAGTGTGTAGATTGGCGACAGAAAACGTGCTTTTGACATTAGGACTCGGCTCTCAAGGAAATATCGCGATTTGAGGCCAAAAGCGCTAAATTTTCTTTCTTCAAAGCTTCGAGTATGCTTTTCTTGGTGCATTGAGTATAATACGGGTACTGTTATTCTCTAGGTATTAAAACAGAAGATAGACGAAGAGGCGAGAGTGAATAATGAAATCGAATCTTTCCTGAGGCAACACTATGCTGTAAGTTTGTTGATATCAAAGCATTTAACCGGTACACTTCTTCAGAATAGTGTGAGAAAACTTATAGACGTACTGAAACATATTTCACTACGTTAAGTGATATACAATGCTTACCAGAATTGTTAGAGCACTTGATTGATTTTTCAAAATGACGCAACAATTCCCCCTCCTCCTTTAAAACAATGTTGATTTGTTGTTTGTAAGGTTGTTTTGGTTTGAAAAACTTGGTAGTTTGATGAAAAGTGACCTACCAGCTACAGAAAACAACATTGTTTTGGGGGGAAGGTTGAGGGATACAATTTGTATGATGTGTTAGATCTTTGTAGTCAGCTATTAAATCTTAAGGGTCTTTCAAGAAATCATGGCATGCATTGTAGTTTTCGTTTCAATTTCAATTTTTCATTTTTAGGACTTTTTGTGATTAACTGATTTTTATTACCCAGAGTAAAAGAGGAAAATGCTTCATAACTATCAAAATTTAATGGGGCTACTCTTTGAAAGTCCCTAAAGAATTGATGATAATATAGATCAGGGAATATTTTTAAGGATTTTTTACTGGTGGGAAAACATGAAAGTGGGGCCCCTAGAATTTCGATTATTTGTATTTTCAAAACATTTATGAACTAGGTAAAACAATAAATTTCAACCAGTACAAATACTTAAAGGGTCCCATATGACATAGACCACTGGGGCAAAAGTTGAATTTTTCTGCCACCGCCGGGGCAAGCCCAGGGGTCTACTAGGCAAATAGACCCACCAGTCAGTTCCTTAAAAACCTCCCCGATAGAGATACACTATTCGAAGTGGCAGGCTTAAGTTCCTTGTATGTTCATTGCAGGGACTAACTGTACCTTATTTTGAGAGTTTTGAAATTGGTAAGAAACTAAATATTCCCTGCAAACTTCTTGTTTGAAATGCTTCTTAACATTTCAGATGCTGGAAGAGAAGCTTGATTATTGGATGGAGAAATATGATAAAGATGTTGAAGCTAAGCAACACGAACTTGATACATTAAAGGTAGTTAGATCAGTATATAACTATCACCCCATACAACGTGTTATCTACGGGGGATGGGCGCAGTAGTGTGGGTGATGCTCATTAGTGTAGAGGGATATTGATAGTGGTGCAGTAGGGGATCGCCCTCATTACTGAATATCCACCACAATACTAAGAAATAACCCTTCATATTACTCAATGTCAGAAATATCCCTTTACACCACTGAATATCCCTTCACACTTCTCAGAGATAATTTCCACCTGCTAAACATCGCCGCAATTCTGCTCTCATGTTGTATGTAGTAAATATTTCGGAGTCTTAGGAGGTACATCAAAACGTATGTAGGAAAAAACCCTAGCAAGATTTTTTTACTGAATAACTGCACTTGAGAAATCACCATTACCGGAAGGGTCAAAGACTCAAAGATAACAATACTTTCAGAGCAGAAACTTATTCAACTCTATTATGGTAGTTTTCTATGGCTCCATGCATGTTTTGATACCAGATTTCAAGTTTTGAACTAACCAACGAGAAAGTTGAACCATCCAACAAAACATGGCTATCCTAAGACAAAACCTTTAGTCCACCTCGATGGGCTTGTCCATCTTTAATGAATCCGAACAAAAACCAAGCTCCCTACGTATTTATAGCATCTATTTGGACAATTTGTGGTTTTCTTTCAGGCAAATAAAGCACACGACCTTGCAAGATTACAAGAACTTACGATGAAGGTTTGTATTTTTGTAATTTCTTATTTTGCCTCTCTATTTTTTCAAACATTCAAAAAGCTCCTATCGTCCTACAACTTCAATGTTACCCACCTCAGCAACTGAACCCGTTTTCCTTTGGAAGCAGGGGTGATTTTCAGGGGGGCACACAATGACGGAGGCCCCTTGTGATTCACACGAGGGGGCTTGAAAAAGGTCTGGTTTTTGCCCATGTTTAATTTTAACGGTAGAAAATAAGCGTCTACTATAGCTTAATACAACAAAAACTAAAACGTTTCCTCAGCTAAAAGCAGTCAACCTTGATCCCCCCCCACCTAATAGCGCTCGCTGCTATTCATAAAAGAATTGACCTAGATTCTTCGTATGATTCCTTATTCAAAACATCTAACCATCATCAAAATATCATGATATTTTCCTACGATGGTTCACTTTTAAAATGAAATATAGAAAATAAGGCATGCGTTGTGCTATTCAAACGTGTGAAACAAAGAAGTGAAACGATGGGTCTGCTAACCATCTTCGGGCCATCTTACTAGGATAAAGCCTGTGTATGTTTCTACTCAACTAGTTTATGATTTTCAGAAATCGGGGTAGATGGAAAATCTGAGGTTTCTAACCAGTTAAGTCTGTGCATCCGTGACAGAAAACGCGTTTGCTGATTTCAGCATTTTATTAGCATCAAATTCAACTGGAAATTGAACCTATCATTGCCTCGATATTTCGAATTGATAAGTGGCAACAGAACTGTAGGTATAGCTCTAGCCAATCGTAAGTTGTTCCCCAATTGCAGGTGGTGAACTGAAACTCTTGGACAAAACTAATTGAGGCTTTTCTTAAATTCTTACATATCATTGACCTAGTTGCCTAAGATTGCAAAAAAAACTCCTACTACCCTTCCCCCTAATCAATGTTGCTTGAGACAAGACGTCTATGCAATAAATCCGGCGGCATTTGTACAACTAACATCGATTTGGGGGAAGAGAGGGGGCATTCAAGAAAAATTTATAAGAAATTTATTAATTATCTTGAAAGTTTTGTCCAAGACTGCAGGTTTGTCTTCTGTCACAGATTCAAAGACTCTATCGAGGCCTTCAACCTCATAATCAACCTCAATTTCTAACCAGTGGATTCTGTACACAGACTACCTATATTAACAATGCTTTAACTTTGTAATACTTTACTTTCAATTCCCTCACTTTTCATACATGAATTTCAATTGTAGTACAACGAGTATGAGAAAGTTGTGCTGGAAGATCGTCGCGAGAAAGAAATTGAGAGAAAAAAGGCGGAAAGAGAATTGGAAGAGCTGCGAGCGTGCATAAAGGTAATATTTCTACCGACATAATTTGTGTGAATGAAAATGACCCGAGCACAAAATAACGTTTGAGTTCATAGATCGTATATTTTGCTTCAATCAGTAATTAGCCCTCGAAATTTCAAATTAGCCAATCATAGGCTACGTAATAATCACATGACATTTCCTACTGACCATTTCTTGAATGATTTTGGTTGCAGATTCAGGCATGGTGGCAAGGAGTTATGGTGAGGAAACAACTTGGTCCTTACAGCAAGAAGAAGAAAAAGAAAGGAAAAAAGGGAAAGAAATCTGCGAAAAAAGGGGGAAAGAAAAAGAAAAAATAACCAAAGTGCTTTTATTGGTATCAATTTATTCATTTCTACACTTGTAAATTGTACATATATTTTATGGTTTTCATTATACGTGATTTAAGTTGGAAATTTTGTCTTCAGATTTGGCAAGGCCGATATGCCCTTTCTAAAAACTTTCGCAGCCTGTTGAAAGCAATGAAAACGTGTGAAAACGAGGAAAATAATTTAGAGCAAATACCGGAAAAGCTCTGTTAAGTCCCAAGGGGGGTTATTTGATTTTTGAGGCTCTAGTGGATAGGCTTATTAGGGCTGGTGCTTTTTAAAGATGGTTTTGAGAAGAAGTTCCTAATTCTCAAGCATGTATAGTCTGTAAAATCGCAATATAACGATGGAATGCACCTATTAACCATCCCTAACTCATCGCATTTTACTGTGTAGTCTTTCTTGTATGAAAAGGGAGCAAACTCACAAGCACGCAGACTATTTTCCAGTGCCCCAGCACCAGCGGATACCTAATAAACGTTTCCCTGTTTATGCTGCTTTATTGTATTGATGCAAAGCATATTCCCCATGGCTATCCCAGATTCCTTTGCGAATTCTAAGAACACAAAATGCATTAAGGGATATCCAGGGGGCAGATTTGCATCAATCCAAGATGGCACCATTAACAGGAAAAAGGCCAATTGAGATGCGGAAAGAGAAGAACTCGGAGAAGCAGCTCGACCCTGGACATGCCGAATGGCAGTAGGCCTTCAAGGTAACTGTTTCGACCGAGTAAACATTTGTTATTGTTCGTTTTCGCAGTTGACTTATCATGGTCTAACAAGAAGTTTAGAAATTATTTCTGTTCGTTTGGCTAGGCCTAAATGATGTACATTCCTTGAACACAAGCTCCTCCGCAACAATTAGGCTACGCGTTCTCGGAATTTTGTAGTATACTATATTAATGATCGAGATAATTTGTGAGAATGAAAATGACCCGAGTAGGACTCTACGAATCTAGGGGTCGCTTTCGAGTCCTACTCGGGTAATTTTCAGTCTCACAAAATTATCTCGATTGATTTTCCAAATCCTGCATCTTCTCAAGTTTACTAAGTTAATACTACGTTGGTATAATCGTGATTATTCTACCTTTTGACCTGTTTAGTTTTCCCTTGTTTATAATATGAAGGGGTTTTGATTTTTTCGAACGGAAGAAATGATGTCTTTGCGTACGTTGCTGTGATTCATTAGCTCTCTAATACCCCCTCTACACTGCGAATGTTTTGAGACGACGCATTTAATTTTCCTGTTAACAACAGTAACACTCGACCAACCTTTGTTATCTGGTAGCGGTAGTTGAATAGATCCATAACCAAGTTTAGCGATATGAGAATTGAACAGAATGATTACAAATCGAATAACAATTCAGGCTTAAAGACAACTCAGGACAACTTAAAAATATACATCAATCGATTGCTTGAATTTCTGATTAATTGTAATATGTTTGTAGGACCTGTTTAAATGTAATGGGTCAGTACATCCAAAGGAATGAATGTAAACGGCTCAAGTTGTTATCAATGCTAGAAATCGGTGGAACATATTTTGAACCACCCATGCCGCTATGGGCCTAACTAAAAATGATCAAAGAAATAGGACATGAGGATGGCAAGGAATATCGTAAACACAGCGAAACATAATAACTACCAAGGTTTTGCGTCTGACACCCGTCAAAGCAGTACGTCAGAAAGAGAACGAAAATGATACCCATTGAATAATCATACTCGGAGGTGAATCAAAATTAGCCAATCGGAAAGAAGGTTAATAATTGGTATAGTGAGGCCTATTTCGGTTCACCTCTTCTGGGCGTAAATATTTGTTAGGTTTCATTTTCATTCTCTTTCTGACGTATATCTCTGATGAGTGAACGACGAAAAGAAGTTATTATGTTTCGCCATGTTTCTGATTTTCTTTGGCATCCTCAAGTTCTGTGACGATTTAAGAATAGATCATGCAGATCTAACACACTTGTCCTAGAGGCTTGTTGACCATATCATGTAAACAGGTTCAACTTGATAAAATAAGTAAATAATAACAACAGAGACATTTTATAATGTTTATACGATACAAAATGCAGTGAAAAGAAATAACTTATTGAGGGTCGAATCGACCAAAATAAATCATTTGGTTTATTGTTAATGTGCAATAGGATTCCGTGCAAACATACCCAGACACGTTCGATAGGCTGCCATGAGTCAAACAATGCCATTATTATCATTATTATTATTATCATTGCCTGGAATACAATGAAAGTGGTTTATATCGATGCCGGGTAGACCAACTCATAAATGACTATTTTTTGGGATTTTTGCTGCGACAGTTTTAGAATAAAAAGCATTTATTCCAGACACTGATCTACTACTGTCTCCGGATAAAATTCAAACGTTAACCATATCTGAGTTGGTGTATTCGGTATCTGTATAAACTGGCCTCTTAAACTTGCATATTTTCTGGCGCATAGGGTTAGGCAGCTTGATTTTCGGCCATGGTATTATATATTCAAAAGTGTTGGCTGTTTATTTAAATCCATTATAATTATATATGTTTATGTATTCTATAGGCAATTGTGACCATGTCCGTTAGAAATTACCAGCCCCAATTTCACTGCGAAGTTGAAATTCAAAACACCTACAATGCAGGCCAGAATTCTTGAAACACTTGATTGATTCTTCAACACGTATCAACAATTTCCCCTTTAAAACTATGTTGATGTATAGTTTGTAAGGTTGTTTTGTTTGGACAACTTGGCGGCAAACTCAAAGATGATTTTCCAGTAACAGAATCTAACATTTTTATTGGGAAAGAAGGGGATAAAATTTTTACGAAGTCTTAGATCTTTGTAATTTTAAACAAAAATTAACTAATTTCATTTGAGTGTTCCAAGCATTTCTGGCATGTATCGTAAGCATCTTGGAGAGGGCTGTCGCTTTTTCGAGCACTTTTGCTCTCCTGGGCAGTCAAAATCCCAAAACTAACAATTTAGCCCCATAATACCGTAAATCTGCATTTTGACAGAAATTTTTTTTTCCTGAATTACGTTTCGACAAATGTAAAAAAATCCAACCGCTGGAATATCACTGCAATCTACATTCAATTTCTAATTATTTTTATATTTCAATATTTTGTATGTTTGGATACGTTTTCAGGGATATCCGGTACAGCCAAACCTCTTCTCGGACACGAGCGCTTCTTCTTTATCGCATTTTCATTTCGCTTTTGATCTCATCACATGAAAGGGTTCGTCGATTTGGGGACCATGCCAGCTTGCACTCCACTCTAAAAATATGAACATTACTCAATATCAAGATTAGCGGTTTACAATTGACAAGTATGACTCATTACCTACAGATGCTGGAATGATTAGGGAAGGTGCAAATCTTAACGCTCAGAAACAATTTTAGAACGATATCTTGTCTGCAATCCCTTACAACAACAGCAGTGAGCAAATAAGGTGTCAAAAAACCCATTGAGCTTTTCTGGCCATGGGCAGCGTTTTCAGGCAGAATACTTCCATAGGGACCTCTGAATGGGAAGCACATTTCTAAAATATACCATCTTTATATCAATACATCGCTAAACTTATTCAAAATTTTAGCATTTTTATCAATAAGGCTTTTAGTTTGATACAGCTCCTATTTCGACCCCGTGATGAATGAATTAAGAGTCAGAAACTTAAATCAACTCTCACTTAAATAAAGAAGGAGAATGTCACTAATTTTTAAAAGAAAAAGTCTAAAATTCCATACCATTCCGAATGCTCCAAGTCCTTTATTAGATGATTGCCCCCAAGTCCCAAACTGTTGCTGTTGTTGTTGCTGCTGATTGCCGAACCCACCAGGCATTTGACTTTGCATTTGAGTGTTCATTTGACCTGGCATTTGACCTTGACCTTGTATCTGACCTTGACCGGGCATCTGACCGGACACCTGACCTTGACCTTGAATCTGACCAGACACCTGACCCTGCATTTGACCTTGAAACTGAGGCATTTGCTGCCTGCCAAAGCCCTGTTGGCCACCCATAAACTGTTGCCCACCAATATTTTGCTGTTGTCCGTTAAACGCTTGCTGTTGTCCATTAAACGCTTGTTGCTGTCCATTAAACTGTGCATTAAACATCTGTTGCTGTCCAGCATTATTTTGAGGGAAATTATTTGGGACTTGCTGTGGCATTTGTTGTCCTTGGCTGGGACCAAAGCCAGATTTATCTGTTGCAAACCTCTGCTGATTACCGAATGCAGATTGGTTATTGCTAAAACCTCCTTGACCTTGGCCAAAACCAGCTTGATTAACAGGCTGGTTGCTTCCTCCAAACGCAGCTTGGTTGCTTCCTCCAAACGCAGCTTGGTTGTTTCCTCCAAATGCAGACTGGCTACCTCCTCCAAACGCAGCCTGATTGCTTCCTCCAAACGCAGCCTGATTGCTGCTACCAAATGCAGCTTGCGTGGAGCCAAAGCCTGCCTGATTCCCACCAAACGATGCTTGGCTAAACTGCTGCTGACCTCTTGGCTGAGCTGTTGCCTGGTTTTGACCACCAGGCATACCACCCCAGCTGTTACTTTGACTGGGAGCAGCACCCCCTCCCCCTTGAAATGGATTGGGTGCCTTCTGTTGCTGTTGCTGGAACATAGCGATACCACTTGTGCCACTAGCGGGGCTCATGAAGGGGTTTGGTTGCTGATTGGCCGTCCTTTCCATCGCGTTTGTGTTTGCAGTAGATGAGCTAAATACGCTCTGGGTGTTGCTGCCACGAAACACGTCATCCAGCTCTGATAGGGCTTTGTACCTGTCTAGCTCACT
Source organism: Pelagia noctiluca (assembly GCA_963924455.1). NCBI lineage: Eukaryota > Metazoa > Cnidaria > Scyphozoa > Semaeostomeae > Pelagiidae > Pelagia > Pelagia noctiluca. Next base: position 11,612,798 of record OZ004325.1, read on the forward strand.
TGCTGACATACCTGCAGAAAGAGACGGGAGTTATGAATATAAGCAAGTTCTCTCCATGGTAAAACAAGGATATCCATAGCACAATATTTTTGCAACCAGAAAAATCAAACAACCTCAATAGACCACTTTCACATTCGAGTCTATTCAAATCTATATTCATACAGCGTTAACCTCGACATGATGTGCAGCTAGACCCAAAAGCATGCATCTCCTACAAGTGGTGAATTTGACTTCCCCTACACCCTATAAAAATGTTTCCTTTCATCCACCAAGGTAAAATTCTCCTACAAGTGGTAGCCATCAAGAACCTGATTTGCAGTGGCTTGAAATCGCACAGTATTGAGATTTACAACAAGAGATAAATCACATGATTTTATTTCTGTGGGTTGAGGGACACGTCACGCCTTTTCACCACACTAAAGCAGAGACTCACTTGTATCGGCTTTGAGTCAAAATAGAGAATGAATTTCAATTCACCTTGCGTATTAGGCGTTTGGCCAAAACCTGTTGAGCTGGAGCTCTGAGGTGCCGATTCAAAAAAGTTGAAGCTTCCATTAGAAGGAGCGTTCGCCTGTTGTGCAGTGCCAGAGCTCTGCCCAAATGCATCAAAAGCAACAGCTGACGAAGAGGCTGGTGGGGTGATGGCTCCAAAGGGGTCATTTTTATTGACATTGACAAGTGATGACTGCCCTGAGGCTGTTGATATCTGTGGCTGGCTGGGAAAACTGGAAGACTTTGAGAAATTTCCAAATGCTTGCTGTTGTTGTTGCGGTGGTTGTGCAGCAAACGGTGTTGCCTGGCCACCAAAAGGGGGATTCGCAGAAGGCTGTTGGCTTGGAAAGTTTAAGTTGTCACCAAACGGAGATTGATTTTGAGTTTGACCGAATATGTCTGTTTGTTGGTTCTGGGCTCCGAATGCAGCAAAACCTTGACTATGATCTGTAAAAGAATAAATGTTCATTGCTGAAATCGAGTGAAAAATACAAGGATGAAATGCAACAGTGCAAGGGAATCGTTGAAAAATACATTACTCTATGAAATATCATGAGCTTCAAGTTAAGGTATCAATAAGTAGCTGACATAAGAAGATAGCACCTCTTGAAAATCATAGATATTCCTTTATTGAAAACCTCCTAGGTACTGCATTGGTACCAGCCTTAAGATTGATATAAGAAGCCTTAATCTGGGTTTGTTTCATTTTTATTTCATTTCATTTTGATAATATTTAAAGTTGGTATACAATAGTAAACATTGATACTAATTAAAACCAACTATTTACAGAAAAATTTAAACTACAAATAAATAATTAATTAGCGGTAAATTTTACATGTGCATTTTTTGCCAGCCCATCCTTTTATCCTCCTTTTGAAAGCTGTTATTTTTTTTTCATTTTTCATGATGTCTTTGAGAGTGTTCCAAAGGAAACTCCCTCTAAAGGACAACGATTCTTGCCCAAATCCTTGTTTTTATTTGTGGTAATTTGCATAGATTCTTTATTCTTAGATTGTAGGTTACATGCTTGATTTCATAGAATTCCTACACCAGCGATGGATTTAGATGATTCAGAGACTTGTATATTTCTGTCATTAGTTTCTGCAAGTTTTGTGCATGTATATTAAGGCCCCGTTTACACGATACCGTTTTCGTTTCATATCGGATTGGCCTTCTGTTTACACGATACCGTTTTCATTCCATATCGGATTGGCCTCCTGTTTACACGAGAACGCACCAATCCGATATGCTTCAAACCGTTTTCGCGTTTTCGAATGAAAACGCTCTGGAAGTGGCATGAAACCAATCCGCTATGAAATGAAAACGGCATCGTGTAAACAGGAGAAATTTTCATATCGGATTGCCTTACCCAATCCGATATGAAATGAAAACGGTATCGTGTAAACGGGGCCTAAAGCTGTTACTTCTGGCAAGCAATGTTTCAAACGAGCTTTCGTAGTCTTTGTGGAGGATTCTGAGTGCTCGGTGATATGTGCGGTTAATCTCTTTATTTGCACTTTCAATACAGAATTGCCAAATCAAATGACAGTAATTGAAGCTCGATAAGATAACTGCTTTGCAAATTGGTTTGGTGCATAAAACTTTTGAACTTGCAATAAGAAAAGAGGTCAATAATTGATAAAGTGAAGAGAAAACGAATCATAAACAATAGTTAAAGCCAAACGGGGAATTAATTTCTTTTCCTAGATTAAGGACTGTGTTTCTTGTGCTTTAAGCTCATGTGGGTGACCTTTTCACAAATGAACATGAATATAGGCATGAGGGAAATAGATTATTTGATGAATGTGGCACACCAGGAATCATGAGCCAAAGTCGTAACCAAACTTACTTTGCTGGGTTTCACTTGAACCAAATGGATCCCCACCCAAATCAGCCAGTAAGTCAACTTTCGCCTTTTGGGGTTGCTGTTGTTGTGGTTGCGGTTGTGCCGCAGGTTGAACTCTCTGTCTCTCAGTTTGAATGGTCTGCTAAGAATGAAGAGAAATTTTTACTAGAAAAATACCACGTTTTTATAGATCTCAATTTGCAGACTTCTTTGCTGCATGAAGATGTTTCTTGGAATACTTGAAAGTTGTTCTTGCAAGTGTACTTTAGATTCATACCCACCCTATTTTTGATGAAAACAGTAAAATCAGCTCGATAATAAAATATTAACCCTGTTATTATCCTTTTATTTTTCATTTTCCATTTTTAATTAAATGGGGGGACAGCCCTATCAACACAAGTGTTGATTTTTGATGGGCCCCTCCTTAAAAATAGTCAAAAGTAATAAAATATATTTGATGTTGTTATGACCCCACCGTTTATATGGATCTGAATCCGGCGCTGAGATTGGAGTGGTTTCCTAAGGCTATGGATACGCTTTGCTTGTTTTTTTTAAAGCTTTAAGGCTGTTTAAAACCAGCGTGATTTAAAAGGAACTTTCTGCTGGGTAAAAACCTAAAATATCTATAAAGCAACTTAAAGGATTGGGACCAGAGTTACTTATTGAAAAAAGTGTAATTTGCTTACTTTAATTTCCGGTGCACTTTCTCCCACCAGTTGTTTCAAAGGTTTTGCTTCTGGAATGCTTGCAGGTTGGGGCTTTGCTCTAGGCTGACTGCTGTACCACACTTTTCTCTCGTATTTCTTGGTTAGAAAATCCTTCACTTTCTGTTCCTCTCTTGATTCTGGCTCTGGTGGGTGGCTAGAGTCCCATAATGCCAACCAAGTTCCTCTGCATGCCTGGAATTATTTAAGAATACATGAGTGTTCAACACACTGCACTTCCTAAATGACAACTGGTTTGCAAAAATAATTTTTTAATGAAAACTTTTGGCGTTCGGATAATCGAGGTTCGGATAATCGATGTTCGGATAATCGAGGATGTACTGTACTAGCATTTAGCAATTAGTTTACAGATTTGCACTATTACCACTGCGACCACTTTTCACACCCGAATGCAAGACAAAAGGTTGCTTGAAATGGGCAGAGTTTGTCACAAGAGCCCCCAAGGGTGAATAGAGTAAGTAAAGTTAGTCATTGTGTTTGAAAGTCAGTCAATGCAACCACTGCATTTGACAAAGAAAGGGATAGCAATATGGAAGATTCTATACATCCAATGCAACAAGATCCAATAATGCATATTCTTTCAATCATAAGGGTACCAACTGAATAAAAAGGAACTTAGTCCTATTGCAACAGTTAAGGTTGGTATATCAAAGTTAGAAAAGTGCAACCTTTCAGCAAAGTAAATGTCCACCCTGCATTTGCGTACATGATGTCAGTGAAAATCAGAGGCTGAAGTTGAATCAGAAAAATTAGGGGCTCACCTCGTTTCCATGAGTTTGAAGAAATTCTATTTCCGCAGATGAAAATGTGGCCATGGATATCGATTTTATTCTATGAGGAGGATTCAGGCCCCGCCTACGATGAAAAGTAGGTACATAAGTAACATCAATCAGTTAGTTAATATAATTTGTTACTTGTGTTGATGATTTCTGATGATACTTGTGATGATGATTGATTTCAAGTATTTATGATGATTATGATTTAAGTATATAGTAAAAAATACCAATAACGAGACATGGGACGCATGGCAATGCATATCAATGCATATAAACCCTACATTGTATGCCCAATTTAAGAGTTGTTACACAGCCAGTGTGGTGATAACAAGGAGGGTACACTAGGTCTCTTGATCATATACTTAGCAATTCTTATCAACTCTTAAATGTTTTGTGTGACACTCATTGCAGCACTATGAGAATAGAAACTTTGGTAAGAAAAACTTCTTGGCCTGTCAAACATTCTTCCTGTTTTGTTTTAGTGTTTTGTATACAAAGAGACAGAATAGAAACTTTTTACATAAAAAATCTATTATACCCAAGGTGGATCGAAATTATGATTGATAACCAAAGATCCTTGGCCATCCAATAAGAGGAGCAAATAGATTACTGAAAGTTTCCAGAGCAAACCCTTCCTATCTACAAAATATTTGATTAACACAATATTTGAGCAATGGCTTTACAGTAATCAAAATAGATCAGCTTCTCATTTTCTATCCCTAAAATATTACTGTTAGTGAGTGTCAGAAAAAAAGCGTTTCTAATTTTTTGAACCCACAACCTATATTGCCATGCCAAAGTCGTATAGAACATAGAGAACTTATCTAGAGGATGTGGGTTCTAGTCCTACTCGGGTCATTTTCATTGTCTCAAATTATCTCAGTCAATTGTCCCAATCCTTCTGCTTCCCAAAATAAACATCTTTTAGGCTCTTCGTCAGTGCAGCCATTATTATTATCATCATAATATTTTGTACAAAGTGCTTTGCTATGTTTAAGATTTTTCTTAACATTCTCATATCATGAATAAATCAACCAAATGAATTTTTCATCAAAATCCTGGCATTCCCTCTAATAATTCAGTGTGATGAATTGTTCTTCCATCAAGGTGTGACCACATACCTGTTACCCGGATCATCAACTTTAGATGATTCTCTCTCTGTGGGAAGTCAAGCATTGCAGTGTGGTCTGGAAGTGGGGGAGGGGCAAAAGGGGGAATTCAATGCAAAAGGGGTAGAAAAAAGGATGACTCAATTTTTTTCATTTATTAACTTTCTTACTGACATTACATCACATACATCCTCCTTTTACGGTATTTCCTTTAATTCTATCTTATCCAAGTATCTTTGTTAACAAAAAGTCATGGCTAGCAAGGAGCCACCATCAGCCGTGCCATCATGAGAATGACAGGGCTCACAGGTAAAGGCTAATTCAATGGGCCTAAATTCCCCTGAGACAGAGCTTATAATAGATAAACATCCCTCTGGTTACTACAGAGTCCCAGGTCCCTGTTAACTACCAGGCCTTTTCTTGAAAAATATACCAGGGGGCAGCAAATTGCAGTGGTAAATGATGTTAGGAGGGTGATCCCCTCTCAAAAATATTTTTGTTTTATGGGTTGCTACACAGTCTAGAGATATAAAACGGGCAGTAAGATTATTCCTTAACTTTAATCTTTGGTTTAAAGATGTTTGAGTTCAGCATGTTTGTTTGGGTTTGTGGTTACACCGAACTCAAACTAACACTTTGGAATTCTTGCAACATTCGAAATGCTACCTGAGAAGACCTTTGGTGATGGGACTATTTACTTCATTCTGCTTGAGATATTCACAGAGCACTCAGGAATTTGGTTCTCTTGAACATCTTCAAGTTTAAACTGATTGTCTTTAACTACTGCCGTTTAGGAAATAATACTCATCTGCACTGAGAAAAAAGATGGTCTTTGGAAATCTGCCAATGATTTTAGATTTTAATCGGTTTTCACAAGCTAACAATCTTTTTCATGGTTTATACGATGCTTTTACGTACGAAGCCGTCATTTTTCTCTAAGAAAACTTAGACTTACCTTATCTCGAAACCCTGTTGTATCAAGAAAATTTCCATTTCATGTCAGAGTCTAAGAAAGCAGAGTTGATTGTTTTTGTTTTCAGGAAAGAGTTGTACTGAATAAAAGTGAGTTAAGAACTGTGTTAATTAAATTTTTTATTGCAAATTTTTATTGGGCGATCACCCACGTAAAATGAAAAGGACTGTAACTACCCTGGCTACCCCCTTCCCTTCCAGGGTATTGAACATCAGCATCAAAACAATAAGACGATACTTGTGACACTAATCATGGCAAGGGTCTTTTTTACAGAGTAATGGTAGTTTTTCAGAGTCTAAGAGATCTAGGGTGTGCACATGCAATTTTCTGTTATTCTGTCATATTTTTATATTGTTAAACCCAGGTGTGCCACACTCTATGACCACACCCCCATGACTCATTTTGTTTTTTGCCTGGAGTTACAGAGACATGAAAACTCTATCCTCACAATTTTGTAACAGGTATGAAAGTGGTTCCAAATCCAGGACCCTTTGATCAAGGGTTGATTGAAACATCCACTCTCCCATCCCTGTTGTGTACCCATGGATATACACTAGGCTATCAAATATATTGCACAGGTCGATTCAAAATGGCGGCAAAATTGCAAAGCTGTGAGGGCTAGGCCTAAATTAAAATTCCCATAACTTGTGTCAGACAGCTCACAAATAAAAGGTTTTGGTAGCAAAATTTAAGAAATTTTACTGACAGCATAGCTCATAACAACAAGCAATAATGAATTGAGGGAGAAATTATTTATGACTTGGAATTTGAGTGATGGTCAAAATATCAGAAAGAAGATTTTGGAGAAGGAGTTGTCATCTAAAATCAGTACAAAAGTGTTGTAAAAAGTCAATAGTATGGTAAAGTGCTTTGTTACTTTGTTGCTACTGCTATGGGGAATCCCATGGGTTTTGTTTCTTCTCTGTATGATAACTTGAAGGGAAAATGAAGGAGGCTCAAAATATTTCAAGGGAGGGGGAGAGTAATTTTTCATCTTGCATCCCACACATCAGTTGCAATTTTGTCATTCTTCAGGTAAACATGTTGTCTGTTCTCCTTCTAATGCCCCTTTAATTTACATTTATGAAGTATTTTACTTGGTGGCTGACCTAAAACACAGCAATAATGGTTACAATGATGTTTATCAGATAAATTTCTTTATTTACAAAACTTTGCTTTAAAATTCAAGGTATCCACCTTCCATTAATATTTTTGAGACTCCCAACTTACTTCTTGCCTCACCACAGGGACAGCTAGGACAAGACTTGTGGAGCTCCTCATAGCAGTAACAACAAAGTAACAAAGCACTTTACCATACTATTGACTTTTTACAACACTTTTGTACTGACTTTAGATGACAACTCCTTCTCCAAAATCTTCTTTCTGATATTTTGACCATCACTCAAATCCCAAGTCATACATAATTTCTCCCTCAATTCATTATTGCTTGTTGTTATGAACTAGAGTACTGTCGCCATGGATGGGCCACTTTTTGAAAATCAGCATTTTCGACTGCATCCAGAAAAAACCAAGTTTTCAGCTATTTTTGGCCTAGTTTATTCAGAAAAAAGGCTTGAAAATTGTTGTTCATGCTATTTTGGTCATTATCTTCGTTTTGTTTGTTTTTAAATGCTTAACATATTTGAGAAAAAAATATTGAAAACGCTTCACCTGAATTTGAATTCTAAGTATCGTCAACATTTGTTGTTATTGATGTGAATTGCAGTTTTTGTTTTATCGATTTTCTCCTATTATTCTAAGCAAAAGCAAATAGTTTTCTTCCAACTTTGCTTCCACCAGCCTTAGTTGTTCACAAATTACGAAAACTTTCGGTGAATTCATGCTCACATTTTCACAAGAGTTCAACTTTTATGAACGATTCGTGATCGGCCAACGTCGCCATGGATGGGCCACCTGTGAGCAAAGCGATTGTTCACGAGTGGTTGATATCATGTGACAGACAATCGTTCAAAGAGTTTTATCTGCGTTCTGCGGCTCGCTCAAAATATGAAGCGTACTGCGGAGGCGCACCGGTTATTTTGGTGCGGCCCATCCATGGCGATGGCCTAAAATATCGACGAAAAATTGGGTCTCATATTAATGGCTCGTGTGAAACGGAAAGGAAGCGAAGTTGATTCATTTTCTGTCAGTGTTTTAAGAAGAGATAGAGATACATTTTGACAGAATTTTTTTTTGCTAAGGTATTTTAGTTGTGTAAGACAATGCTGTTTAATGGAAAGTGGCCCATCCATGGCGACAGTACTCTATGCTGTCAGTAAAATTTCTTAAATTTTGCTACCAAAACCTTTTATTTGTGAGCTGTCTGACACAAGTTATGGGAATTTTAATTTAGGCCTAGCCCTCACAGCTTTGCAATTTTGCCGCCATTTTGAATCGACCTGTGCAATATATTTGATAGCCTAGTGTATTAACATTGACAATTTTTGACATAATGGCAATGAAAATACAATTTTTTAACTTGAATTCCTTTTCCAGATACCAACAAAACTAAGTTTATGCTGTACCCTACTCTATGTGTTTCTTCATCTCACATCACTGCTACTTTTGTGAGACAAATTACACGAAAATTAGGCATAAAAACCTATCAAATCCCACCCAGACCCCCGCCAAAGCACATTTTCATACTCACAACAAACCACTACATGACGTGCAGACGAAAACTCCTATGGTCATGTTTACGTATGTCGGTCCTCTCTGGCCACAGTCGAAGCATTTCTTGTTGTTTTGTTGGCTGACGAGTTCCCGTAAAATCTTCAAGTGCTTGTCCTCCTGCTTTCGTCTGTTCGCCATTTTAAATTTATTAGTAACCCATTTCCTACAGGGTTGCCAGATGGTAGTAACCTTGCTAAGCCAAATGGGTAATAAAATAAATCCAGAAGCCAAAATTGAATACGAGGCTATTTAACAAAAAGAAATCTCCAATAACTCAAAACGAGGCTTTTGTGATGCCATCAGCAATCAAAAAATGGTAACAACAAAATATCCCTCTTCTTTTTTGGTGCGTTTAGTAGTCCCCTTCCACTCCAGTGGTGTAGATAGATGGGGTCAGAAGAGGGACAGAAAACCCCCCTGTAGATTCAGATAGCCAATTTGTCGGATAATTCTTAATCTCACTGGAACAATTTAGCAAAATGTATACTCAAGGTATGGCTGTACTGATATTTCAAATTTTCCTTTTAAACTTGGCATACAAATCAACTCACATACTAATTTTGATGTGGCTAAAAATTATAATATGTACTTTAATAAGTGTGGTACTTTAATAAGAATAAAAAAGATACAAATTGTATTTGAAGTACCAAGTAATATCATTGAAAAATAAACACTACATCTAGTGTTCATTTTTCAATGATATTACTTGGTACTTCAAATACAATTTGTCTCTTTTTTAATTTTGATGTGGCTAACATCAATTGGAAATATACAGACGTAAAAATGCTTTAAGATCATATGCATTTTTAGATATACACACCATTTATTAGAGATCTAAGAAAAAAGAATCTCTAATAAACGGACTCCACCACTCCACCTAACAGATTTTCTATCTACGCCACTGTTCCTCTCTGCACTAGCTACTTGTTCTGGAGGATTTCATAACACACTAAAGATGTCCTCTGGTAAAAACTTTTTACTGTCAACGATCAGCTTTCTAGGTGTTGAGCTGAAGTTAGGGACAATGAGAAATTTCCGACAAAAAGTCAGATAAAGCCAAATTCTAGCTCTTACATGGCCGAATCATTCTTTCTTAGCCAAGCACTTTCTAAAAAAGCCAGATGTATGAAATTTGGCTTGAAAAAGGCCAATATGGCAAACCTGATTTCGTACAACTGGACAAGGATGTCACAATTTCTGTTATTTCTGCAGATAACCGCAAAGAACCGCGCCAATAGCCTCGTTCCTGAAATCGATTCAATTCAATTTCTCAGAGGTCAAAATTTAGGCCGCTACTTCTTTCTTTTGAGAAGAGAAAGCTGTGGGGCAACAATGACCTTCTTCCACTTTGGAAACTGCTTGGCTTTGAGCTGTGCACCTTACTTTATTCTCTACAGATCGTCTGGATTGTGAGTATTTGACTCGCGCCTGGTAATATTTTGTTGAATAACACATAAGCGATTTTAGATAAGAAGAGGCAGGATTTTGAAAATCGAACAACAAGATGATCAACCTACGATGTACGACTTCTTGATATAATTAGTACTTCAGTTGGGCTACCACTGCACAACTATGGTTCTTTAGAAACTCAATCCATTTTAATCATACAAATTGCAGCACCACTTATGGGAAAAAGCTATTGGTCAGGAGCTCTGTTAGATCCCGACAAAGCGCCATTTACTTTACCAGGGAACTGAGAAATATATTGAAAAATGTTGAGCATTTGAACATATCTGAAAATTGCTAATTCAACAGTTGCTAAAAAGTCACCCCTGTCAAAAAACTAAAAACAAAAAATTTCCCGTGAGTAGGGGAATCTAGGCTTCTTTCCAACATGGTGGAAATAGTCCTAGCCTATCTTAGACCCCTTACTTATTATATCAGTGCTACAACCATTGAGCCATCAGGGAATCATTTTCCTAATTTCTAAGCAGTTCAAACTGCTGGCATTCAAAGTCGGATGCCATAAGTTCCTATCCTACACTTGAGTCAGGTTTGATTGGCCCAACTTATACCAACTCAATAAATCAATTTAAAAAAAAATTATTTCACAGGTCTGAATATAGCTCATTCTGGAAATGCATGAAGGCTGGAGCTGCGTATTTCATAACTCAGCTATGCAAGGTAAAAATTGTTACAAAAGTTGTTATTTGTGATTTTACTATTCGTCATACTGATTGTGATTACCGTCGTCATAAATCTGCTACATTTGAGAACACAATAGCAAGCCAAGTGCGACGTAGGTCCTTCCTCTTCATTAGACCTGCATAATTTCCATTGCTTTTTGCCTGGAATCACAGAGAGCTTCTGAATTCTATCTACAACAGCTGGAACCCACAACTCTTTGCACAAGTGTTGAATTATCAAACCACCCAGCCATTCCTTCCACTATCCGTATATGACCTCTGATTCAGATTAGAAGCAATGAAAATATGTCCTTGCTTCATTTCAAGTATTCAGTATGTTTAGCATTTCATTCAAAAATTGAATTTTTTATTTTTTTCTAGATGTTGATTCTAGCAAGTTTTTTCCCAACCTCAGATCATGCTGAAGATCAAGTGGACATAGTTGGAGTAAGTAACTTGTTATTATTTTGTTTTTATATGACTGCTGTTAATTTGTTTGACTAGATATTTCATTTATTTACCTACCGCATGGGACAGAAAATCTTAATTGCATTTTTTCTTGTTAAGATTCAAGAATTCTAGATGCTTGATAGAAATGAATGAGAAATTGCCCATTATGCAATGTTTACAAACTCGTGAATTGGTGGAGCTTTCTGCATCACAAAGTTGTAAAATACATAAAGATCATTCAGCCAAATGCCTGTGATTGGATTCTTTGTAAACAACCCATAGCAGGATTAAATGGAGCCCGTAGAGTATTATTTGTTTTTTGACAGATAATCTAATTTTGCTTGTTTGACAGGAATTCATGAAATCCACGGTGGATCTTGCAGATCTTCTGGGACTCCACATTCTCATGACCAAAATACCTGGAAGAGGAGAGCTGAAGGTTCTTGTTGCAGGCTTAGGTGAGCAGAATACTTGAAAACATGTTCAATTCAGTCAGGGGGCTCTTTTGTTGGACTTGAAGGAGCACAATTAGCGTTGCTCCACTAGGCATATAAAGTCTCAAGTTGTTTAGGGTCAGAATTCATCCACCCTATCCCTGCGTATCGTAAGAGGCAACTATAGAAGTTTGTGTGAGGAAGGGCATCTGATAATAAACCTTTTCTCCAACATAAAAATCATGGATATGTCCGGAGACAAATCTATTTGTAATTGAAGAGTAAGGAGTATATGCTAAACAGCAATATATGCTTGGTGGTATTTGCCTACTTTTTCAAGGCTTGAGACTTCAATCTCGATTTGATCTCAGGCCCAATTAATGCGTGCTTTATCTTTACCATTCTAAAACTGTAAAAGGATTCTGTATATTATATCCCAAAACTGATTAATCTCAATTCAAGTGACCTTGTTTCTGTCGAGGACAGAAGTCCTTGCGCCTGAAAAAAGTGCTCAATTGCCAGTAGATCTATCTTTACGTTTTAAGAATATATGCCTGATGGAGCTAGGCAAGGATACAATCTCCTTTTTTGCATATCAGCAAAATTGCAGCACCGCCACTCACAAAAACATGCAGGCAGTTCTTTAACAGCTCTCCTGGACATGCATATGGTCAACAACTCTCTCAAACCAGAGGGTTAGCTAATTATCCCTGGATAGGGCTAAGAAATTATCTTGAGAAGAAACACAAACACACACAAACAGAAATTTTATTCCGGCATTTTTCCCCTGCTAGTGAGGGCTGGAATAAAAAGATGATTTGTAAAATCAATCAGAAATTGGCGATAAAGAACATCTCGACCCATCACACTGTTTTGGGTTAAAACCCTGCCTCGAGCCATGTTGTCAAAAAAACATTTTCAGATTGAAAAATACATGATATTTGGACTAATACTTCATTGTCTCCAAAGGGGATTTAATGTTGCTGAAGCGAGTTCCAGCTGAAGGGTTTCAGAACAGATATTGATCTGATTTTCTATTAGTCTTGATTACTACATTCCAAATCTCTGTTTAATTGATTCTCATATCAGTATTAATCTTGCTATAAAGATCTGGTCTCCGTTTTAGGATGGGCCTGTGCTGAGTTCTTGACAACCAAACTGGTTCCTTTGTGGGTTGGAGCCAAAGGAATCGAATTTGATTGGAAATACACACAGCTTAGTCTGGACTCAAATATAAGCTTGGTAAGTAACATTTTACTCTGTGTAATTCTCTTCTAATTCAATGTGTTTGCCTCTGGGGATTGATCCTGAATGAATCTCCCTCTCTATTGAATGTTTCAGCACCTCTTACTGATGATACCTACATGGTTGATGTTAATGGATTTTTCTGTTATCTGCTGCTGTATTGCTGCATATTAAGTACTTGTATGATGGTTCATAATAATACACAGAAGAGCAACACCAGGCTACAACAAGACTAACTGGATTTTTTCAAACAAAAAGATTTTTATGAGAAGTATAGGATTTTGTAAGGGAGTGATACACCCCATACTTATTGAAGTGAGCATATCTTGGCAGTTTTGATTATTGGCCTTGAAAGTTAATATTTGATTGCCCAAAGATCTATTTCATGCATGCTGGACTAAAGTTGCTAATGATTATCTACTGTTTTTGAAGGTCCATTATCTTGGAGTGGCCACTCTAATGTGGCTGTTGGCAAGAACAGATTTGCAAAAGACTTACCTCCCAGTTGTATTTATTCTCCTTGGCCTGGCATCTTACCATCCTCTTGTTCTAGAGTAAGTGTTTTATTTCTTTACTTAATTTCATTGTAAACATTTTTTACGTACTTTTGAGAAGTGCTGTCCTGGATAAATTCTTTTTTGTGTAGTTCCAAAGCCATTCTGCAATCAAAATTTGCAAGCTTTCCGAGACTTTTTTCGAGATTTGCAGTTGTATGTTTGAGCATAGCTACCATTTTTCTGCCATTTTGTCAGTTGCCAAGTTACATGTCCACAATGGGAGTATAGACGAGCCAAGCTAGAGGGTTAGCACTTGATGAGTTGGACAGTAATAATAATAATAATAATAATAATACAAATATTTAAAACAGGATAACCTATCAGCATAATGAAAATGCTGTTATCATAAGGGTCCTGTCATGAAAGTAAAAGGAAAAGAACTTATAGCTACATTATGTGAATTAAAAATATGTACAGATAGTTTATTCAAGAGAAATGTTCGTTTAAAAAAAGAAGTAAAAACAATCCTTGACTCAATCCTTCTTGCCTCAAGCTGCAATTCATTAGAAATTCTCCCACTAGCCAAGGCGACACATTTTTGTCCAGTTTTCTTTTTCATGAGTGGCAGTTTAAGAGTATGATTATTATTTCTTGTACATTTCTCATGCTTTGCTCTTTCAAAATAATCCTTAAATGGTTCACATGCTTACTTCTGTAGGCAATCAAAAACGAATTTGCATACACTTTTCTTCACTTGATTCCCTATGTTCGGATCTCAAGTCTGCGTTTGGGGGACATTTTGATTTGATAATGTTTATGCTTAGTTTCTCAATACTACGCAACCGCTTTAATTTGAAGTCTGGCCAGCCAAGCCCAACTGATCCACAGTACGTGAAAAGGGGCATGATCATAGCATTGTAGATTACTATGACTGTTGACGTATCAATGGAACTAAGAATGCGCCTGAGAAGGTTAACCCTTCCTGCTGCCTTTTTGCAGATTATATCAAGATGAGTATAAAGCTTTAGTGAAGAGTCTAATGTTACTCCGAGATATTCATATTGTGTTGTACAATTGATGGAGTGCAATGCAGTGCAATGTCCAACTCTTTAAAGACTCAAGATTCACTTCTAATTTTGAGATTCTTGACAAGAAATAATGAAATAAAATGCTGAACACAACCCTTGACGGCAAACAAGTCAGGCATTCAGATCCCTGCGGACAAGGTACATATCACTCGAAAAAATCTCTTACACTTTTTGAAAAAATCACAGGAAAATCACAAAAATCACAGAAAAATAGAAGAAAATCATATAAAAATCTCCAAAATCACAAAAAAATCACTGTGATTTTTGAAATCACAAAAATCTTGTACGCTTTTTTGTGAGTGATATGCCCCATCGCCTGTTGATGCCTGTTATGACTTTTTTCAAAAAAAACGTTTTAATGTATCAAAATAATTGGCTCATTATTGCTCAAACCACTGAGCTTTTCCTAATTCTGTCTGCTTCTAGTCTGGTGTCATCTCACTTGCTTACAAAATCATTTATTGTTCAACTTCAATCACAGAATATTCAAAAAATATAGTTTTCGATTATTTAGCTATTTTCAACTTGATATCATCTAAAATATCTGCAAAGGGTATTGTCAAGGCTCTTTCTGACATAATTTTTGACATGATGGTCATCACTTAACGTTACACGCCTTTGATATTAGTAAGGGCATATTAAGTAGAACATGCAGTCATTGGTTTTTAAGCGCATAAGGTATCTTTTGAGATTGGTGGACTGTCCTAAGTGAATCTTATCTATATTTTCAGACTGATGAGCTACGTGTTTGGCATCACATCCTGGAGTCTTTTGCTGTTGAAGGCGGTTTACACCATGTTAATTGGAGGTTTGGCACTGCAGATTTACATCGGCTTGATGAAGACTATCAAAACATACTAAGAGGTTTGGCTGCAACTTAATAATGCTACAACTAATTGAAGTGGTCGCTGTCTTCTGCAATGAAGCAGGATAATGGCTAGGTTATTTACAGTAACTGGCCACTGACTTTCAGTACTCCTATTTCTTGACTGACTGTATTTTGCCGTTATTGGGGAGTGGTTTGTCTTAAGGCACTAACGACTAATCATGCCTATTTATTCTGTACTAGTTTGATTAGACTGGTTGAATCAGGACTGGCATATGGTATTCTGACTTTAACTGCCTCAACCTTGAAAACCTAAAAATATGATGATAAACTCCATACAAAAATCAGAAAAACATTAGAATTATCAAGTTGTGATTTTAGCGAACCTTCATCATTTTTTGAGTGTAATTTCATTTTTGAAAATTTTTTTCTAAAGTCACCTGCTTTTGGATCACTGACCTATTCCTGTTAATTATTTCGAATCCTTTCCCTTGATACTGCAATTGTTTTGATTTTTCTTAATTGTTAACCTTATCTCGGGGTGTACGATATATATATGTTGATATGGCCTCTTCATCTTCCCTGAAGCATAAATGATCGAGTGCCCTGTGAGCGAAAATTGGTAAAATACAAGATATTGGGTATAATACAGTAGAATCCCGATAACTCGAACATACAATAACTCGAACTCTCGCTAACTCGAACAGATTTGGCATTCCCCCTGAACCTTCAACACTACTTACATATGAATATACCCCTGATAACTCGAACCCCCGATAACTCGAACAGTTTTTTATACCCGCTGCGGCTATTTTCTCTCGATAACTCGAAATTTTTGTGCCAAAGTACTAACAACAACAATGACAACGATATTTTAATCACAAACTCTTCATTGAATTTTTTAAAATAGAGTCAAAGTTCTTAAGTCCAGTGAGTGACTTCAAGGCTGCATGCGACAATTAAACCCTTTCCATCCCCCTGATTGCACTTTTTTCCAGTGACTTCGGCAACGCACTTAGCTTCCGAATGACTTCGAAGAAAGTAAAAAAAATTTTTAAAAAAACGGCCAGTATCTCCTTTTTTCAAGTGTCCCACAATATTTGCACCTTTCAGGACACAAACAGCATACTTATCTAGATGGTTTTCAGGTTCAGAATGGACATTCAAATATTTATTTTGCTTTGACGTCCAAATCTCCTTAAACACATGGTGTCCTGTGATGTGTGTTTTTACAGTTATAGTAGTTGTGATGTAGATTGGCAGTTCGTTTTGTAGAACAATCTTTTCAATGAAAAACTTTCAAGTTCAAATTGCATTATCGTTCTGTTTCGCCATTAAGATATTGTTGTTGTTGTTATTGTTCTCTTAATAAAATCGCGATAACTCGAATTATAGGCTGATTTTCTAGAAAGTGCGAGTTATCGAGAGCCTTGATAACTCGAACATTCGATAACTCGAACTATTTTGATCGTCCCTTGCATGTTCGAGTTATCAGGATTCTACTGTACATCTGATACTCAGCTGTGTGGTACAATGGAAGCCCGCTAATATCGGCTAATATGACCATCAAATGACCAGGAAAAATTAGCCAGAATAACGAGGCGACCTTATTAACAGAGTATTTGTCATAACATTGTGTATGTTCTGCAATAAAAATCTGGTCGCAATAATGAGCTGGGCATATTAACCAGTTTGCCTATAGTTGAGGTTCAAATGAAATGAAATCTGTTCTAACTGCTCTGTGGGCTAAGGAAAGAAACCTTTAGGTGACTTGCAGCAATGTATTTGAGTTTGCATTCAACGTTGGCATTCAACGAAGAAATGATAAGATTTCCATGATGTCCTTTCCACTACCGTAGCATAAATCTCCTACGAGTGGCAGATTTGACTCATCCCCTACACCCTTAGATTATTTTGTTTTATCAACCGCAGTGGCATTCTCCTATGAGTGTGGCAGCCACCAACATGCTAATTTGCAGTTGATTTGAAATGGCGCGGTATTCACATTCACAACGTGGAGTTTAACCGCGTGATTTGGTTTCCCAGGGATGACGGACTACGAATACGGACTTGAACGCATTTTCCAATCTCAAAGGCATAATAGGCCTGGCGGAAGCTGTCTATAATCGGTCCGGTTTAAGCCAAACTTGCAAGGCTTAGGGTTACACCCCCTGGAAATTTTGAAATTCAGGTTCTCAGAGATGCAATTTATTGCCTTTTTAGAGAGTAGTTTACCGGGAGTTACCGTTGAAATCTATTGTTTTAAAAAGCATTATTATACTTTTGGAAAAGGAATGTTTTTACCCAAAAGTCACTCAGGCCAACGCCGCACTTACCGAACCGGTTCCGCCGGGCCTTCGAGGCAAAAACCAGGTCCTCCCTAGTGGTTAGCCGGCACAGGCTGAATGTGTCTTGGGCGAAAGAAGGCGCTTTAAAAAAGACACAGGAAGTTTAAAACCACAATATTCTATGCTCACTATTATCAGCAAGACATCTGAGAAATATGAATTCTAATTAGTTCTCAACTCGAAGTTAAATCGTCTTTAAAAGACGGCAAGATTTGTTTAAATTCACTTTTTACCAATTTTAAAGGCAGAGCCCAATTTATACGGAAACCCACAAATACACATCGATCTTTATACCCAAAAGCATGAAAAGTGGACCATTTCGCAAAAGATTCTTCATCTCATTTCAAGCAATAATATGCCCCTTGGCAACGCATAGATACCGAAACTGCCACGAGTTAAATCGTTCATATAGCTGTGGTCCAGCTGCAGTCGATAGTTTTGGTAACTATGCGTTGCTAAGAGCCATTCCAATGATGCATTGCGTGAAATGGGGTCTGCCATCCTTTACGGAATTTTCCAGTATCATTTAAAATACACCTTTTTTTAACGGATTATCATACAAGTTTTAGGCTAGAGTTATAGTATACCAGATAGCTAACGGAGCGAAGTGACTTTCATATCGAATAGGGGTTGCAGTTACACTTCTCCGCATTAATCCAATACATATAACGCTACGATTTGCGAAGTGAAAATCACTCCGCTCTGGAAGTGGTACGAAAATCACTCCTTAGCGGGGCGTTGTGGTGTTAACGGATGAATCCGATACGTAACTCACTCTGGGGTCATTCTGTTGTCGTATAATCGCATGAATCTGATACTCGTTAGAAATGCGGAGGAATATCGCGGAGGAGCAAGCAGAGCGTCCCAGTGCAACTGCAACCACAAATTTCACTCTGGAGTGGAAATCCCTCGGCTATCACTCTTCTCCGATAGCAATCCGGTACAGTGTAGCTCCAGCCTTAAGCTTTAAACCTAGAATAATCAGTTTTAATCTTTGGTTCTCTCTGGTCTCTAATAGACGGGGGATTGGAAAAATCTGAAAAAATTGATAAGCCGTGGGCTGGAATAAGAATGTTCTGCATACCTGGGTGGAAAATTTTCTAAAAATTGATGAATGCGGGGGGTACGTTAATTATAGACCAGAGTAGGTTAAATACAGAACACTTACGGATGGCTAGAAGAGTCGAGAACTATTTCGATCCGCCGCTTGGAATAGTATGTTAGTAATATGGTAATAATGATACGTCTCATTTCCGTTCTCTGACGTACTACTTTGATTCAAAACTTTATTAGCTGCTATGTTTCGCTATCTTTCCGATTTCTCGCCATCTAGAATCAGTTTTAAGGAAAATCAGATAATTATCATTATGATTTTAGGAAGAAAAGCACAATTTTTGAAAATTCGGTGCTCAAATTGAATAACCACGTCCCCTTCTTTTACTTGCAACAATTTTCTGCATTTTCATAAACTGCTTTTAAGTTTTGCTTCACCGTCTAGAAAACCCATTTATACTTTACAAAGTGATGCTTTGGTTGACCCCGGTATTTCTTTTATTCTCCCGATATTTCGCTGCGATTTTTCAAAACCCACGAGCCTTTTCTTCCCGAGAACCTTTGGTCTGATTTATGATTTGATAGTAAGACTCGTCCTTTTTGCTCATCTTCTTAGATTCTCTAGTTTTCTCGGGCCGAATTTCCAGAAATTCGTTAGGGGAGGAACTGTAATGGTTAGGATCACGAAACGCCCTGTCGTTCAATAATTTATTGTTTTCATTTTCAAACCACTCTTTGAAAAGTTTGTCGCCTTTTTGTACATATACTTTGTAGTTCTGATGACTCGGCAGCGTATCCCTGTTCTGTTTGCATATTCTAACCTTGTCTGTTCTTTCAAATCTGTTTGATTTCATCCGTCGTCGGGGCTGTTGCTGTCGTGGTGGAGACCAGCCTCGTTCAGGTGATAGCCTGAGAGACTCCCCTTCGTGATAGCTTGCAGCAAGAGTTTCATTATCAAAGTTGTGTTCATAATCAAATGCATCTTCACGTCGGGTATGGGACGTGGCGTTAGGCCAGGGATAAGGGGCGTAGTTGGACTCGTCGTCTAATCTTTCATGGTGAAATATCTCGACTGACGTGCATTTTCGCTTGGAAACCTCATCTTCCCTGTCCAGAGTGTGGACGGCTACGATTCTCGGTAGATTATTGAAGTCGTAAGCAAAGCCGAAGGCATCTTCTCCTCCCTCTGTGCTCTTTTTCTTCGATAAGTTTTCAGGGGGCTCGGTACTTATCATTTTTGGTATTTTGACGGGGGGTGCGTCAGCGAAGTAAATTTCATCTTCCTCTAAAGCTCTTCGTATTGCTGGGTCTGAGGCCTAAAAGAAAATTGTGAAATTATATTATGAACAATACTCCATCATTCTATGTCCGAGTTATGAGGATCATCAGTGTGGGGATGTCCGAGGCATGAATGTCTTCAAACTCTGAGTGTAGACCATAATAATAATAATAATGATGAATTTGTTTAAAGTTGGCTTTACATAGCTACATTTTATCTAAAATTAACGCTAATTAACGCCAACTATCTAATATATGTACAGATTTTAAAATGCTAGAGATAGAATTCTAATATAAAAGTGTAAAGCTCCATAGCTTAAAGTTTGATGAAATGCCTTAAAATGTACTAAATCTAGATCAAATCATGCTATGCTGTTATTCTATAAAAACCCAAGGTTTTGGATAAGAGGCCTACATATTTTGCAAGGGCATTGGTCACAATGAAGCTGGTGGTACATGCTATACCATGAGGAAACTTTCTCTAATAGACAGAAAAGTCGCTTGAATGTGAAAGTGAAAACTTATGAAAATTTTGTTTTCTCGTTATTCCTCTCCTGAGTCCTGAATACTGTTGTTTGTGATGTCTTTCACGCTATGGATAGCTCGTAGTTATGTAGCCAAGTTGAGCAATCGGAGAGGGAAGAATATATTGATTGGAGCAAAAGAGCATGCATTCCTCGTATCTGTGTTAAGGGTAAGAAAGTCATGATTGCGCATGCCCCTTAATTCCACAGGACCTAACGCTGACCATGACCTCCGTTCATTTGAGCTTCCTCGGAGTGAAACAGAGGCTAGTAGAAACGACGATGAAATGTTTATCAGTAAATGTACGGATTCCCTCAGTAAAGAAACGCAAGAAAAAGCCGATTTGTAGCAAAGCCTTTTATCTTTGTTATTGGGGATATCGGAACCTTCTGAAACACGCAAGCTCAGCTTATTCAAAATGTCGGAGCTTCTGTGTATTCAAAATCATCCACTTTACGTTGCGTATGACTTGAAGCCGCCAAGAGAGCGCTGTTTGATAGGACGACTGAACAGAAGGTCTATTAGAATTTAACAGCTGTGGCAGAGTATAGTAGAACCCGCAAAGAAAAGCAGGATTTTTGGAGGCTTTTTTGCAGGAGAAGAAATCTAGTTAAGATAGACTATTAACTTGTGCACATGTTGCCCGAAACTCGGTTGTAACCTAGAAATTAAAGGTTAGATCCAGAGGTTACTATTATATCCTAGAAGGTTAGATAATGGGATATGGTATGGTAGCGTTAGACCATGGCATATTATTGTTATCGTGTTGCATAAGACAAGGCAAGTATCTGATCGCTTCTAGGAAATTTTCTGAGGGGGTGTAAGCTTTTCATATGACGGGGATGGCCGAGTGGTTAGATCACTTGATACTTGTCAAATTGTCCTGGATTCGAAACCAACTTCAGACCTGTCACATAGAGTGAGGAGAGAATTTGCCAGCTCTCTGTAATTCCAGGCAAAAGCAATCACGAGGTATGGTCACATCGAGATTTTCGGTTTATTTCGAATTAAGGTTTTTGTGGGGGCACCCTTTGAGTTTTTTGCACCTAAACCAATACCGTACGAAGATAGTAAGTGTATTTGCCTACCTACATCACCATATTCCTAAAATGTTTCAGGAATTTAGTGGTGAGAATCTAATATATTTTTTCGTGACGTGTTTTATTGACTAAATATCGAACCTTATCGAGTGAATTGCCAAACTCAACTCTTGGAGGAGCGATTTGTCACAAATGAAAATATGAAAATCCCTTGAAAATCGCTGGAATTTTTTTTGTTCTTGAAAAGATTTCGTAATCTTTGAAGGGGGGACGCCCCTCGTATAGATGTGCAATCATCTCAACCAGAAAATATCGGACTAGCATTACTGAAGATTCCCCTGTTTCTCAGGCCCGGGCCTGGATAGTTTGTTACCACTGCTATCGGAATGGTTGGTTTGGGCAAGGACGATTTGGACGAAAGGCTTGAGTCTCCAAGTTTCGGTCAGAAGGATCAGCTAGGATTAGACCCTGAGTCAAGACCCAGGTAAATGAACAGCCTGGGGGGGGGGCGTCTGTGCACTGTGCAGTAGCGACTGTGGAGGGTGGGTGTTTAGTTCTGTGGGGGATTTTCCGTACTATTTGGTTTACTACAGTACAGTACTGTGGGGGATATCGTCAGTTCTCTTGGGGGATACCATCATTACATTAGAGAGTGTTCAATAACATGGGTGATACCATCAGTACCTTGGGGGAAACCAACAGTACTGTGGAGATAATACCCAAATAATGGATGGATAATGATAAGGATCGATAATAATGATAAAGAAGAATTACAAAGGATTTTATTGTGATCTGGGATATCATGCTTAAGGGGGAACTTAACATACCCCGGAGATAATACGTTCGTCGAAGTGTGAAGAATCATTTTATCAAACCTCCTTGCATTGTTTTCATTTCATTGAAAAGAATTCCCATTGGAAAAGGAAATATTTTTATTTTTCAATTATGATAATAATAATGAGAATGATGATAATGATAATAAGAAAGATAATAATGAAAATGATAATAACAATGATAATAAACAATGAATTCAATAATTATCACTTTGCATCCTTGCCTCCGTGTCCTGCGTTTTACACCCTTCCTGCAGTTAAAAAAAAACAAAAACTCTGTGTTCAAAACTTAAATTGACGACTACATCCATTGTTTCATATGTATGAACGCTTTACATTTTCGGAATGCATGTGAATGAAATACTCAAGCATGCTAACTCACAAATAAATAAATACATATGATAAATTAGAAAGAAAATATGACATTACATGAATTATTCATACAATCCCAAAAACCATAATCTAAATTGATCATATAGTAAGACAAAATCACGATAATCAAAGATCAAAATCCGAAGCAGTAAAACTTACTCGAAAAACACAATTTCGGAATTACTTAGTTTCTTAGCGTCCCTTCGAACGGCAATATTTGCACAATTTTGGTGTGAAGGTCACAAAGTAAACCGAATAAACCCCAATATATTGCATACGAAATTTTTCTTGTTTTGAAATTCTAAACTCTGAAATTTAAAAATGGAATGCACTTTACCTTGGAAAACCTTTCTTTACCCCGTCTCATCTTTGCGGAAAGCGCCCTGCAATGAACCTCCCACAACCTTGCTTCAGACCAGAGCCTCACAGAACCTTGCAGCGCTTTCTTCGCGCGAAACGACTCTCCAAAATCTGCAACTGTTCCTAATGAACACAAGAATTAATAGAAGGTGGCTAAAAATATTCTTGGCCTAAAAGCATCTGTTCGTGCTTATGTCTATGTGAAGGAAGCCGCCGCTCTTCAAGCTCAAACGCCTCGACACATCGTGGCGGCAAAGATCAGAGCGTTCGGTCTCTCTGATGATTTTTTCAATTTCCGAGCGGTACTGTTCTCAAAGGAGTTGCAGCCAACAGCCAGGGCTGTGCGACACGGGGGATCAAAGCGCCTCTGATTACACCGACGAGGTTATTCCATCGGCGAAGTTTACAATGGCTAGGAACGTAAATAAGATGTTTTGTTATCAGAAAATGTGGATCGTCATTACGACATTTATTAGATTTTCAGCTCCTGCACTGAGTTAGAACTAAGAGTGGGTTATATCTTCGAGTTTTAAGACACCAATTTAAGTTGATCATGTTCTATGAACAGAAACAAGGAAGTTTCCGCGTCGTCGCATTTCAACACATCAATGAAATTAAAAGGAATCAATGATCACATGATTAGTCACTACATGCTGATTAGTTAGTGTTTGAATCTTTTTTTGAGCAGAGACAGAACTGGGAAGATCAGAGAGGAGTGAAGTAACACGATTCTTGCAGGATTGGAGCCCCTGACCCTCAATTTCGTTCTCTCGAATTTCGTCACTGCACAATTACGGAGTCTACGACGTTATGATGTCACTTGTATTTCTAAGACGGAACACGAATCTCCCTGACGAATCTCTATGCATTCTATCCAAATGCACAATTCAATTCAATCTTCTTAGGAAAGAACAACATCGCAGTGGGTCCTTATCTAGCCAGAGCCCGGAAAATTCTTCAAACTTTCTCGAGGTAAAATTACCAAGGTTTTCCTCACTATGGTTAGGTTATATTCCAGAAAGGCCAAGTTGTAATTCCCATAAAGAAGCAGAGGAAACTTTGTTTTGCTAACAAGCTAGAATATGCATTCTAAGACTTCATTGGCGCCAAAACTTACCACTTTATACTCATTAGACGGTTTTCTCGTACCATTTCATTTGAATATGTTGCAAACCTTCCTCAATTTCTTTGTTTTTCTAAACCTTCCTCCTAGACAAACTCCTTTCTTTATTCAAAACTTGAATAACTTTATGGAATCATTTTACTTTCATAACTAGATTTCAAAATAGGCTAGCTCTACCTTAACTGCTATTTTTAAACAACTTTACACCAGAAAGTGCATTTCAAAGTAACGCAGAACAAGGAGACAACGCCTTGCTTCTTTAAAAGGGAGAAGAATTTGCAAGTAAAGCAAAAATCACTTGATGCTAAAGAAAATGGCGTTCCCGTCCGATTTGACGTCATGATTTCGTAGAAATAGGGACGCAATTACGCAATAGCTTCGACATGCGCGAGACCAAAATCATAGATCCTCATATTTGAGACTCTGGTTCCACAAAGAGTATATCATCTATGAAAATGGCGAACCAACAATGGCGGTCCAAGAACGGACTCTTGTGGTGCTCCGATGGAGACAAAGCCCAGATGGGCTAGTTTTGGAATTCTTTTTCAAGATAGCGAGAAGGACTAACACCGTTTCCACATTGAGCAGTATTTGAAAATTTCTCAAAGGTAAACATCTCACATAGGAACTTTGGCGCCTGTCAAGGTGAAGTGAAAACCACTATTGAGTAGACAGAAGGAGTTCCCTTCACCACTACGACTCTTGTAACTGGACTCCCCGTGATAATTAGTGCTTTCTCCTCTCACTATACCAATTATTCTCTTCTTTTCTGAATGGCAAACTTCTATCCGCATCTGGGTAATAATTCTTTAGGTTTTGTTCTTTTTTCTTCATGGCGTATACAGTATACTCTAATGATTATCAGACACAAAGCTGCAGTAGTTATCATGCTTTACTTTGTTCCCAATTTTCCTCGCTGTCCTTGGATTCTGTGCTGAGCAAAGACTGTTTGACCTTTGTTTTTATCCAATGATGTGCTGCCTTACTTTTTTATTAAAAAGCGGTACTTTTAAAAATCAAAACCATTTTTTTCTAAAATGACATTGAACCTATCATAATGTTGCAAATGTAGCTCACTCAAATCGTCAAATCTACATTTATCTGACAAATTGGGTGTTCCTCAGATAAGCTAGGTTTTAAGCTAGGTTTTTTCAGATAAGCTGGGTACTTTTCTCAGATAAACTTGGTTTTCGTCAGATGAACTAGGTTTTTCTCAGATAAGCAGGAAGCAGGCCTGTAGCCACGGGTTGGCAATACCACTCCTGGTGCAATGCAAGCAAGCTGCTTGCCACAACTAGATGATATCTCTAGTACCCTAAGAAATTCTCTAATTGCCAAGTATAACTGCCAAGTGCACCAATTTCAACGAATCTGGCAAAGTTGCAGCCACAGATGACTTTACATGCACACGTTTAGAGTGCTTCTTCTCGGTATTAGCAAAACTAGATTCGCCTCGGCGACGGTTAATCAAGACGAAGAGAGAATGCCATCTAGCATACCTGGCTTTCGAAACTAAATAATTGATGGAAAACATAAATAAAAGTCAAAGTTATTTAATTGCTCGACTTTTCCATTTTTGCTTTAAAGGCACAGGCATCATAAATAATAAACATACAAGGGTTCAAAGGTTTGAAAATAAATTCAGAAAATATTTTGTTCTTATAGTGTCCATGTCCGTTTTTTCATTTAGCTTTACCTCTCTCCAAATAAATCTTTTCGGGCCTGCAGATTAGCTAGGTTTTTCTCAGATAGGTTGATAGTTGATAGGCACATACGCTTACCATCTTCGTAAGGTATGGGTTTATATGCTAAGCACAAAGGGCCTACTGAATAGGTAAACTAATCGAGCAGTGCGACCCTGGTCCTTCCTCTCGATATGACCACACCTCGTGATTCCTTTTGCCTTTTAGCCTGGATTTACAGAGAGCTGGCTAATTCTCTCCTCGCACTTTGTGACAGGTTTGAAGGTGGTTTCGAACCCAGGACCCTTTGAACAAGGGTTAAGTGTTCTAACCACTCGGCCATCCCCGCCACTATAGGGTTGACTTTCTGTGATAAACTTGGTTTTTCTGCAGACCTAGACTAACATATTCTGAGAAAGATCTAGTTTATCTGATACCTCCCCTGGGTACCTTAGCCAAAAATAAAAAATAAAGCCAAAAATAAGAATGCAATAAAGAAGCAAAAAAGAAAGAAAGAGAAGAAAAAACAAGGTATCTGATTTCGCACTTGCTTGAACAGATCTAAAGGGGTACAGAGAATATCAAACCGAATGTCAAACTGAAAGGAATGTTACATGATTGTTGGTTGATGATTCAATTCTTTTTACAACTGCTTCTGGTATCTTCTGCTTGGTGTGATTTAGATTTGGGCTTTCGTTCTGAGCCAGAAAAGAGTCGGGTTCTGTAATATTCTGAATTCAAGAGAAGGTGGAAATGACTTCAGCTATACTGACTGGCTCGCTGAGCCTCATTGGGGAATTGGACAGTGAGAACTTTTTATTTTTATAAAGCAAGAAAACGAAATCTCAAAGCTCAGCTCAGGTCAAATGAATAGAGTCTATTAAGGCATGAGGCTAGTACTATGCTCTCCTATAGAGTGTGGCGCCAACACACCTGAGTCTAACGATAGAGCCATAGGATAGAACAATGGCCTATGCACAACCATATCTCGTTAAAAACTGCCATACACTGCAGACCAGTTACTGAAGGGGTTAAAAAAAGCAAAGATGATTCTTACCACAGTGTGCATATCAAACTTTCTATCTGGAGTCTCTGGCGTAAGGGTTAGTCCAACAATTACGTCATGCTAGAGCTTAGGTAGTCTTTACTGTTTTCTTGGGCCGCAATAGGCAAATGTAAATCCAATATAGCTTGATAGATTTGGTCAACATTGATTGCGGCCTGAAGATTGAACGAAGCACGAAACTAATAGTTACAGCATAAAAGCTCGCATTTTGCTTTATATTCTAGCTTGATAGATTGTGTAGAGAAGGGGTAGGCGGTTCTCAAAAGGTAAATATAGCACGAGTGTCCTATAAAACCTGAATTTATATTGTGGGCAGAGATAACCACGCATGCTCCAGAAGCAAAATATGTCAAAATCTGCCTTCAATGAAATTATGTGCCTGCAAACACCGGTCCCAGTGGTTGCGACTTAGTCAACAACCTGAAGTAATTATTGAACAGCCCTTGAAAAACTCCAAAATACACAAAGTTTTCATAAGTAAATTAAGTTCGAGCTATATAAGTACGAAAATAGCTTTGTCAGTCATGTATTGATTTGTCCTTTCTTTAGAATTATATTTCAATGTTAATGGTTGTGAGGAGGTCAATTCCTATTGGACTGTGACACCTACACGTGTGAGCATGGCCGCACATAGCGGGGGGCAAGGGGGGCTGCTGCCCCCCCAAAAAAATTCCAAAAGTATATGCTTTCCTATAGAGGATATCCTCAAAAAGCTCTTCACAAGGGGTTTTGCCCCCCCGCTAAAAATGTTCTGTGTACGGCCTTGCGTGTGAGTTTAATAGTTAAGAACAATAAGTAGAACAATAGATATCAGCTCTTTCACCTGATAGACTTCTTTGAGTTCTGCCTCACTCTGTGGATTGGAACATCTGGAGAGGAGGGTAATGGTGTCATGGAAAATTCTTTGATTGTTCTGTAACAACATTCCGTGGGTGTGTTTGTGTCACAGAATAATCTCCATCAATCTTTAGTGCTCCATGCTCAAATTTGATAAGCTCTTAAAGCAGCCAAAGAAATGCTCAAGTGTTACTTCCTTTTGCTAATCTGAGTATTGGGTATGAAGGGGGGTAAAAGCATAAAATTTGGAGGAGAAAGAAATCAGATTTTGTTATGATGGAGAACTCTCCTGAAAGCTAGCTTTGATGTATCAGGGTCACCAAAATCAAGTTTGCCTCGCGTACCCATTATGCCACAAGCCAAGAACAATTGGCGTTATCAGATATTGAAACACCTGTATGAATTCCACCTGACTTATAATGAAAAGCCTCTGAGATTTATTGGGACATTAGGACAGTCTGTATTGAAATATCTTTCTTCATTAAAAATCGTCCCTTTTATTTCAGAAAAGCTGCTTGTAGTTTTAAGAGATGGGAGAACTTTGATTGGGATTCTCAGAAGTGTTGACCAGTTTTGTAAGCAAAATTTTTATTTGAGTGATTTTGTTGTTTCCATATACTTACAACGGGTTATAAGGTGAAGCAAAATATAAAATATACTAGCAAGATGGATCGGTGACAATTGATGCCCATTTATCCATCAATTTATGTTATCAGCCCGAAAAAGTTGTGAATTCACAAATTATTTGTCAGAAATTTATCCTATTTCTGTACTCTCTCATTCATTGACTCTCTTTTTGAAAATTCACATTGTAAACAAGGCCCCTGTTGTTCATGATACTAATTTGTATGTTCATTTTAGTTTGCAACTGTGCACATCATTTGAGAGACAAGTTATGTCAATTTTCTTCAGTTTTCTATCTACCTGGTGGCATATCTCTGTTCTATTCAGTTTCTAAGAGAATTTTTATTTCCATTTTAGCAAATTTGGTGTTGGAAGAAACAACAGAAAGAATTCATGTTGGGAAGCAATATGGAGACATCCCGAGGGGAATTTTTATTGTCAGAGGAGAAAATATTGTCCTTCTGGGAGAAATCGTAAGTCCTGTTTCTTATTTCTTTAGCAGCATGGTAAACTAGATTTTGTAAAGCTCATGAGCAAAACTTCACTGGAATTTTGAGGGGTGCCATAGTTTCCAACTTTGGAAATTCTAATGTGGGAAACTTTATGTTTGATGTTTTCTGTGTGTGATTTCAAAGCAGACCAATTAAATCAAAAAACCATTTTGGAAAGCTTACCTTTGATTAGATTAATTGTCACATAAATTCAAATCTTGGAGAACATGCTGGAGTTTTTATTCGTAGGAGAAATACTTGAGATTCCCTAGATTTTAGATTGTGCTGGAGGTTAAGTTTAAATGCTGGAGCCTCTAGCAGGATGCGGGAGTATTTAACCATGAGATGCTAATAGCGGTTTTTATGGTAAAAAACTATTGGAAAAACACACTCCTTTCCTTTTACAAAGTATCTATGAAATTAACTTTTTTGTCCTAGAATAGGATCAATATTTTGATGTAACCAGATTGTTTACCCACATCAGCTAACTAGAATATTGGTATTCTGGTTGTAAAAAATGTTCAGATTTTTGTCCTGTAGCAGATAAGATGTTTTTAGAAATTATATTTTGCCATCTTTTCAATTCATCTTATTGGTTTTTCTTCCATTGGAATTTTATTTAATCATTGTCTGCCAATTTTCCCAGGATGCAACAAGAGAAGACAACTCAATTTTGGAAGAAGTGAGCGTGAACAAAATTTTAGAAGCACAAAATGAAGAACAAATTTTGAAACAAAAGGAAGAAGATGCTAAAAATAAAGCGAGACTGGAAAGGGGGCTGCCCCCACATATGCCGGATATAGGGCTTGATGATTACTCATGATAAGGTGAACTAGCAAATTGTGTTTTTAAGATTATATTATTGAATTATTGTATATATTGCTGGCTATCAACTCAGTACACCTTTGGTAAAATGACCCATTGAAAATTAGTCAGCTGAATACAGGAGCATGTTAGAATTGATGGGGTAAGCAAACGATTCTTAGTAAGTATTGGATGTTTATAGCATATTGAAGGGTTTTCGAGGGGATTATAAGAAATATTTGGAAGGCAATGGAAAAAATTAGCCGCAGAGTGTGCAAGGTTATATCAACTAATATATAGTGGCAGATTTCATGTCCGTCTCACGTCTTTACATAAAAATCAATAGAGTCCACTCAGTGGTGGAACTTAATACTTTTTTATATCAGGGGGAGCTTGTTCACTTGGTTTTTTGCTTTTTTGATGGTCAGCCGATATTTTTGATGATGGGAGTCTCCCCGTGAGAATTCAGTCATATGTATTTTTTTCAAACTCACATTATACAGAAGCATAGGAGGTTGGTAAGCTGAGAAATTGTGCAAATGGTGGTAAAAGCAAGGAAATTAGCGAATCTACCAATTTTGATATGCTTAACAAGATAGGGTATAGACCCCTTTGCAAATATGCCCCTTGTGCTATTTTTGGCCCAGAGTACTTGTGTCCCGTCCTCCAGAAAACTAGTCCCGTTTCATCATGAAAAGAAATAAAACTTGGTAAACCTATATTATTCGACATTTCAAATTGGATTGACGTAGTCTCTCTTATGTAGGAATAACCCATGTGCTATTTGTAGATATCTGCATAAGAGAGACTATGTATATCCAATTCAGAATGTCAAATTACGCAGGTTTACCAAGTTTTATCTTTTCATGATGAAACAGGACGATTTTTCTTGGTAACATCAATGGAGGACTAGACACAATTATGCTGAGCTAGAAATAGCACAAGGGGCATATCTGCAAAGGTGTCTATATACTATCTTTTTAAGCATATCAAACTCGCCAATTTTCATACTTTTACCACAATTTGCACGATTCATGCTTTTCTTGGCGCTTTTCATGCGCACTATAAAGTTCCCTGACCTCCCCCTGAAATCAGAAATTCCTTCAAGGATATTGCGTAAGTTCTTTGTGTAGATTGCATTTTGAATATTAATGTTGTATTTGATCTTTTGTGTTTCAATCAGTATTTTCACGCGCAGAATCAGCTTAATTAAAAAGCCTACTTAGATATTGTTGTTTGATGTTTGCGAGGTAAAGCTTTTTATTCTGTTACCCGCTTTTTTATATCAGGAACCAGTTTATAAGGAGCGTAGAACAGGGATTTTTGGTAAAACACAATTGAACAGTCTTTGAATGGTACAAAGCTTCAAAATATCCAGAAATGATTACTACTTGACCCAGGGATCCCCTATTGTGTTAGACAGAAAGAATTCGTTTTCGCCTTTGGACTCTTGAAGTAATCTTATTGGTCAGCTCACTGTATCGTGGTTGTTGATTGGTTTCCTTCACCATATCAATCATTCACCTCTTTTCTGATTGGCCTATTTCGATCCACACCTGGGTATATAAATCTTTCCGGTTTTGTCGCGTTTTCTTTCTAACGTATTACTCTTTTGAGTGTCAGACAAAAAGCGTAAAGTAATCCATGTGCCCATTTCTCTATGTTTCCGATATTCCTGGCCAATTCAAAACACAATTTATTCTCTTGTTACATTGTTTCCTTTAACAATTCAAAACAATAGGAAATTCAAGGAACTTTTAATAATAGAGCTTGATATAGGAACCCTATAAAATGAAAGCATTAAATCGTTGTTTAAAACGGCTAAGCAACCCTGTTGGTAGGGGGCAAGAAGGGGGCATGAATATCCCCTACCCAGACTTTTTGAATATCTGAATAAGAACTTTTCGATTCCTGTTTTCTACATATAGGATCTGTTAAACTCTACACGAATCCAACCGCCTTTCAGCAGTGAAAGGTGCATTCTCTTATGACGGTTTACAAAATAGAGGGGGTTGCTCAATATAGTCCTCTGCTCTGCAAAGGAAAGTTCAGATTTATAGTAGGTAACTGTTTCAAGAGTACAATGTTAAGACCATTGTATTTATTGGTTATCATGCATTCTTATTGTTCGAGTTTGCACGCTTGATCGGACTCCCAAAAGGGATAAACTTCTCAAGACTTTTATCATTCTTTTTGAATTTAAAGCCAATTTTCACGGGCGTTTTTGACTCGTGGGACACCCAATTTGTTCAGTTTCTGAAAACTTCAAAAGTTGATAGAGGCATTTTTCAAAATATTATTTTTGAGATCAGAAGTATTTTCCACAAACTTTGAAAATGGGTGCTTCACTATCGAACAAAACGAACTGTCCAAATGCGAACGAATTATTTACAATTTCCCAAGAAAACTCTAGACGAGATTCGCAGTCTTTACCAGATACCGTAAAATTCAAGTTGAAATTCAGAAAGAATAAATTCGGAAGTTCTTGCAAACTTGTAAAAGACAACGGAGCTAATAGCAGTAGAACTCAAAATAATTCTCTCTGTTCGAAAGTCAAAGTTATTAGCTTAAAGATTGCGAAGGAAAAGCAAAGTCCTAGGAAAGTCTCGCGGCGAACCGTGTTCAAGGCGAAGAAGAAGAGTGACTTTCGGAAGAAACTGGATCGAATGACGAAAGAACAGCTCGT
Organism: Pelagia noctiluca; assembly: GCA_963924455.1. Lineage (NCBI taxonomy): Eukaryota > Metazoa > Cnidaria > Scyphozoa > Semaeostomeae > Pelagiidae > Pelagia > Pelagia noctiluca. The sequence continues at coordinate 11,645,180 of OZ004325.1, forward strand.
CAATTTCATGATGCATATCGCCGAGATGAATGTCGGAGTGGAACAGGTTAGTTGAATCATTTAGGACAGGCCTAGAGCTGGGGACATTGAGTTGAAGGGGTACAATCAAGGTATCAGGCCACAATTTGAAGGTTCCATTGCTCTTTCTCGTTTACAACTCTTCAATCCTTCTCCAGTCTTTCGATCGTTCTTTGATTTGATAGATGAATATCGTATGAGGAGACAATGCAGGTTAGTGAAACATTTCGAAACAGGTGCAGAGGGAAAGACATTATCAAAGGGTAAAGACGAGTAATTAGCCCACAATTGGACGGATGCGCCCCTTTCTCGTTTACCACTCCTTTTCAAGTCTTCCAATTCTGCATCAGTCTAGGAATATCGGATAATATAAACAATGCAGACTTGTGAATATTCACGAAAATGTCCAGAGGGAGGGACAAAGGGTTACAGTCGAGTAATTAGGCCACAATTGGACGGATGCGCCCCTTTCTCGTTTATCACTCCTTTTCAAGTCTTCCAATTCTGCATCAGTCTAGGAATATCGGATAATATAAACAATGCAGACTTGTGAATATTCACGAAAATGTCCGAAGGGAGGGACAAAGGGTTTCAGTCGAGTAATTAGGCCACATTTGGAAGGTTGCATCTCTTTTACCACTCCTTTTCAAAAGTGTTCCAATCCAATCCTTCTGTATGCATATCCTATAGGTAAACAATGTAGGCTACTGAAAGATTTTAAACAGTCCTGGAGCTTGGAACACGACTGAAAAGAAGTGGTCTAGGCATCAATACAAAATCTCTAGGTGTTATCCCTCTTAGTTTTCCCATCTTATCTTTGGCAAGTCTTACCGCTTTACTTTGTAATAGGTAAAAGCCTAAAATAGGATAAAAGATAAAGGGTGAAGAGTTCTAGAATTGCCGAGTATTTCTCGTAATAAGACACAAAAGATCCTTTTTTCTGACGAGATCTTTGTTAATAGACCTCTACACTTACCTCCATAAGTATGGAAACGTTTCGGATTCTTGGCCTCAATTGAATTATACTCATAGTAATACTAAAAAGTGGATTTTAATCCGTGTTTTTCCTCATCGAAATAAATCTTTGAATTCTCTGTCATGTTCGAACTGGTCCGAACTGGTTTTTTATTGCAGATTTATTACTAGGGATGTCAATTTGGTCTTGATCCTATTTTCAACTTTTTGGATATTTCTCCTCTTTATTCACACACAAGTTTCATGCAACCATTTTTACAGGAATTGGAAAGAATTTCTCCAACGCCAGACTTGCTGTCGTACCAGACGCAACTTGAAGCTTCGCTCAACGAGATTTACCAAGCATTTCCAAGTGATTACGTTGGGTCATTGAGAAATAGTTTTTGCTTCAAGAAAGTTCACACTCAAGTTGTTGCTTTCGAGGTAGCTGCATTTGTATTGGTTTTTTTCTACCATTCCTCTCCATTCGGCTCTTTTTCATTTGTTAAGACGGGTTTATGGTTTCCACGAATAGATAGATTGCGTAAAAGGAAGGATAACTTGGTTGTTTGCACATGGGCATAGCAAACGTTTTGCAAATCACTTCAAATGTAGGGTCTGAAAAAATGTTTCTTCAAATAGACAATTCTACAAAAGATTGCAGATCTAATTTATCACAATGCGTGATAGGAATATGCTCTTGGTAACGCATAGCTACCATAACTAACGACTGAAGCTTTACCCTAGCTATGATATATTTAGGCCGTTGAAATAATGGTAGCTAAAGCATTGTTAAGGGCGTATTTCATTAATGCATTGTGCGAAATTGAATCTGTTGTCCATTTCGTCAGTAGTCATCTAATCTAATAACAGGTCTGGTGGAGTTACGTCACTTCTCTCATCGAAATAGAGGTTATCCACTAACACACTTTTGCAGAGTCATTACGGTCTACCGGGGTAAAATGAGTAACATGGGGTAAAATTAGTAGTTTTGTAGTCTTGTATAAATTACTTAATGTTGATCATTTTGCTTTTTTATGCTAGAACTTTTAGAGGATCAAGAATAACCAGAACTAAAACTAAATAAAAAAATGAAATATTGTCAACTTAGGCCATGCATGTTGATGTTGATAGTTGATAGGCACATACGCTTACTATCTTCGCAAGGTATGGGTTTATGTGCTAAGCACAAAGGGCCCACTGAATAGGTAAACTAATCGAGCAGTGCGACCCTGGTCCTTCCTCTCGATGTGACCACACCTCATGAATCCTTTTGCCTTTTTGCCTGGAATTACAGAGAGCTGGCTAATTCTCTCCTCACACTTTATGACAGGTCTGAAGGTGGTTTCGAACAAGGGTCAAGTGTCCTAACCACTCGGCCATCCCCGCCATAAGATTATGCAACTACTCATTTTACCCTGTGTTACCCATTTTACCCAGTGGACCCTACCAAATAAGCAAACAAAATAAATCCCCATAATAGACATGATGATCCACCACATCTGTAGTTATCCACATCAGCAGTGCAAAATCACCACCACAGTAAAGCAAATTCACCACACGACGTAACATAAGCGTACATCATACTTGATAATCCTCCAGAGTAATGATTATGCAGCATAGTAGTACAAAGTTAGCACCATCGTAGTGCTTAAACCAAAATATACAGATTTGCTATCCTGCCTATATGGTTGAAAATCACATTTATATTACTGACAATGACCCGAGCAGGACTCGAACCTACGACCTCTAGATTGGTACTTTAGTGCGCTACCAAATAGCAACTTCTCAGGTTTATTTGTATTCATTAACAGAGACAATGCATAGATCAAATCAACTCACTTGTCCAAGCCTCTCTCTGGTCACTAACAATCGAATATATATTCATGGCGTGGCCAATCCTTGAGAGGCTGCCAGACTGGAATGAAGCCTCTCACAATTCTCACAAGCAAGCCATTTTCGACAACTTTGCTTCCCAAATGTTGAAGTCAGTCAGAAAGCAAAATTTCACACAAGAAGACTACGCCAGTCTGAAGCTAAGGTATGTTTTATCTGAAATAAATAAGTAATCGTATTGCAAGAAATACAGGTAGTAGGAATCGAACTCACAACCTCTTGGTTCGAAACCTCTTGATTAAGAACCAAGTGCGCTAGTAATTGTGGTATACGGCAAAAACCTAAGGCTACGAAGGAGCCCAGTTTATCCGGTTGATGTGATAATTACTTTTGAAGTTGAAAAAATGAGTGCAAAAGCAAATGTCCCCTGTTTCCCAATGGAAAAGTCAAAATTTAGTGCGTGAATGCGCAAATCACAACCTATATGGGAGAGGAGAGTCAAATAAGAGGGAATCTAATTGGTTCTTTCATTCTAAATTCATTCTTAATGCTGCAATGTGCAGTGATAACCAATTTGTGCAGTGATGAAATTGGTTTGTGACATAATACATGCAAGAATGTTCAGTGATAACATCATTCAATTGCAGAGAATCGCCATTATTTGTCATTACTCACAGATATTCTTCCAGACCTGCTTATGCAAACAGCAGGGACGAACCACTGCTTGGCAACCACTTTATAAGATTCATGGTTCGTTCTTACGTTTTGTCTTTAGAATAGTACAAAGGTTAGGATGAGCAAAACCTTATCGAGCCATAGGTGTAACCATAGGTTATGATCTGATACCTAAGTTTCATTTTCTTGGCTGCTCAGAGTCCCCAATCGCCTAATACCCCAGATACCTGAAGATACCCTTTTGACCCCTTACTGCGTTTAATGATTTGAATTATGATTTTCTTTCTCACAAGGCTCGAGAAAGTGAAATACATCAACAGTTCAATCTTGTATGTTCTCCAGGAAGTGAACGAACAAATTGGAAACTCCCAGAAGTACGGTGACTCTATTGTGCATGTATTTTGAATATTCTTACTGGCAGTAGCACGTTTTTTCGTTTGAATTCTTTATCCTCTCGAAATATGTGAACAGAGCAATGTCTTTTTATTGAAATTGGAATTTATAAAAAAAAGATAGAATGAGAGGCTCTTTCAATTTTGCTTCTATATCTAATTTGGGAGCTCACGCAATATCTTTTTGTTGCATGCAGGTCACTTATAGAAATTTCAACTTTAATTCGGGTAGGGAGGTGCTTGATATATCCAACTTAGAAACATAGCTATCTCTATCTCGGCATTTCTGAAAACCTTAAGAGAACAGAAGTTGTGAGTTCCAGCCATGTTTCATTAATCATTCAGTTAAGCCAAAAAATTAAGGCTGTTCATTTATTAATTGATCACATCTAATAAGAGGCCTTCTTAGGGGCTTCTTTCGGCTGCACAAACTAAAGCCCGGTCCACACTAGCAAACTTCTCCAAACTTTTACTTGCAAACTTCAAGTTTGCCAAAGTTAGGACAAACCTTGACAAAGAAGTGAGGAAAGCGAACTAATTGTTATGTAAATTTCATCACGCACCTGACTTCAGTTTACCATTTGATTGGCTAGACTCTAGTAAACTTGTGCAAATTAGTTTTCCGAAGTTTTTTCCATTTGTTTAACTGGTTCACACTAACAGACGTTACCAAAGTTTTGTTTGCAAACTTGGGTTCGCACAAGTTTGCTAGTAGGTACGGGGCCTAAGCGTTCTTAACTCTCTTTAGCTTAGCAATGCAATTTTCCAGTAACAGCGAGATACAAGTGTTTATAAAATCTTTATCTCCGAAAGTCTTGGAAAAAGTTTTCTTAGAATGAGTAATATTCGACTAATAGTTGACTATCAAATGCAGTGAGAACGTGTACATAAGAACCACCTCTGTGAAGAACCTTTACTCTAAAATTTCAGCATAACAGAAAAAGTGTTTTTGTCACTTCTTATAGAATAGCTCTGATGAAATATGAAATGTTGTGGAAGAGACTCATTGAGACCACCCATCCCCGTACCAAATCTGTCAAAATGTTCCTAATAACTAATAACAATTTAGGCTGTAGCAGAAATACGGATGCTCCTATATGAAGGCTTTTACTATCTACACGTCTATCTTTTTCTGCCACATAAGGTATCTACAGACTGATTTTGAGGAAAAATTCAACTTGGGAATAAATACAATACCTCACTTAATATCATCAAGTAAAATGCAACAAGATTTTTTCTTCCTAGTTGCAAGTGCTAATGAGTGCCCAGCCCCCTCAAAGTCCCATTAATCACCTACCGGGTGATCCGAAATACTGACAAGTCTGGAAAATTACAAAGTGAAAATACTTGATCAACTTTTTAGAAAACTGCAAGTTGTAGCTGAATCAAATGATTAATGTATTTATTTTTGGTTTAAAACAGCATCTGTGAAGCATAAGCATCGATGAAAGACTGTTTGCCAATACAGTTGCCAAAATGATATGCATCTGCATTATACAGATCTGTACTTTTTCTAATGAGTGGCTAACCACGGATAATAGGCCTGTCGAGATTGAGAGTTTTACCTGTGAGTCCTTTTCTTCTTAGTGTATGTTTAGCTCTTCTCTCTGTATGGAGCACTCTAACTGGGAAATGAAACACAGACTTTTACATATCTGCATTATACACATGAAATAAACCTACCAACAGGGCCTATTTTAGTGAGTGGAATATTGTACACTTTGTGTTTAGAAAAAGAGCAGTAAAGATCTTTGAATTATGTCTAAATGTCTTGCCTTGGAGATATTGGGCTTCCCTTTCCTGCTTTCTTCACACAAGATTGCAATTTTCTTTTGGAGTAGCTATATTTTACTAGAGATATATGAATTTTTGGTTGCTGTTTTTGAGGCGTAAGTCTTTTTTCTGATTGCAAATCGAACTTTTTTTCAATATTCATAAATTCCAAACAAGCTGTATTATTAATATCTTAGATTAGATTATTTAACTATTGGTAACAGTAACAGTAACAGCCAATCAGTTTGAAAATAGTAGATTTAATATTGTTTTTAAAAAATGGGCCGGTACCTAGGTTAAAATCTTTTTACTAGCTGTGACAGAAGAACGTATCTACCATTTCCTTCATATTGCAATCTAATTCATACAATATCGCATTCTTCGTTCATTTAGATCAAACTTCCAGAACCTAGCGAACGATTTGAAATTCTTTATGCTCTCTTTGAAATTATAATACTACCTAATCGAATTTTCGATCGAGTTTATAAGAGTGTAATCTGAAAGTAAAGAGTTGCACTAAACAAGATTCACAGAAAAATACCTAGATTTTTACTAATAATAAATAACAAATTCGTGATCTGTCATTTAAAAGAGTTTCGCGATCTAACAGTTTCTTCCCTTTTATAAAGTTAGGAACAAGTAAAAGACTTCCATTACAAAATGCTTTTAATTTCAAATTTGACTAAAAAGAACAACAAATCATTAACGATAAGAATGAACCAAAAGAAAGGTGTTTCACATAATACAATTTCACAATATCCTTTTATTTTTAGTTGCAAAATTAAAACCAGTATCCAGTAACCAGTATATTAAAATAAGATAGCTTTATGCTTATCATTTCCCGTTAGGCCTAAATCTGGTCTCTTTTCAAGAGGTGGATTTTAGAAAAAGCTCAGTTCTAGCAAACAACCCCTTACGATAACAGACCTCTTGCACAATTACATCTGTTTTTCATGAATTCATCTCCATACAACCTTCGTCTCGACAAGATGCTTTGCTACATACCAAAGCATTGAAAGCATGCATTGTTTCAAGCTCACAGAACTATAACATTCCGTTTCTGGAAGCAATGTACGCTTTGCGATATAGCTACACATACACATGTTGAGGCTAAGGTTGTATAAAGATGGATTTCCATAGAACTGATGTAATTCTGGAAATGGCCTACTCATTGCTGTTCAGTTTTTGGGATAAATTTTCTAGAAGTCTTGAGACCCTACGTTTCCTTTTGGCATCTTTCCACTTGTTTTCTTCGGTAAGAGAACAGTCTGGATATTCGGCAGCACACCTCCTTGTGCGATGGTGACGTCAGCGAGTAATTTATGCAGTTCCTCGTCGTTACGAATAGCCAATTGCAGGTGACGTGGAATTATGCGAGATTTTTTGTTGTCACGTGCTGCATTCCCAGCAAGCTCTAGGATTTCAGCTGTCAAGTACTCGAGCACTGCTGCTAGGTATACGGGAGCTCCACTGCCGATTCTCTCTGCGTAGTTTCCTGAAAAATCAAACTGCATTCATTAAAATCCTTCCTTTTAAGGACGCACGCTGCCAATTCTTAGTGGGTGCCTCTTTGCAGAGCATGACACTTCTCTACAAGATCATGCGTGTTCAAGAGCCATTTTCTATCCACACTTTTCTTTTTAAACTTTTGAGTGCAAATGCAGCACTCTGTAACCTGGGAGGGGTGTGCAAGATTAGAAGATTTTAGAAAATCCTTTAGGCTATGAAATTATATTTGCTATAGAGGTCAACTTCCGAAGTTGGCCTAAATTTTATCTTGAAGGTTTCGTGTTTGCAAATGGTTCGTGGTGAATTCAAAAACCGTCATATGCACAACTTATGCCGTTTTCAGGCTATCGAGTTGTAGCATAGTCCATAGAAAATTCACTAAGTTAGTGAAATTTCTATAGACTGTGGTTGTAGCGTTGGAGTTTTGTAACTCCGCTTTTCTCGCTGGTCTCTTATGCAAGAAACTGTTTAATCTTTATCAAAAATCCTCATATTTACTGGCTGCATATTTTCAGAACCGTACAAGGTGGTTTCTAACCAGAAAGTAACGCGGCCAAAAAGGATGTTTAGACATGTGTAAAATCTCTCGAAATTGAAGAAGAACGTTTCAATTAGCACGTTTGAAAGGAAAATCACGAGTAGTGGTCTTCACTGCATGAATTATCACTACATGTTAGATTTAGGTATTATCTGGACCGAATGAATTATGATAAACAAAACATTCACCTTTTCTTAGCAGCCTGTGAATTCTTCCGATAGGAAACTGTAAGCCCGCTCTTTGGGACCTTGACCGTTTGGCTGCTGAAGCTTTGACTGCGAGCTTGCCTTTTCCTCTTCCTGACATTTTGATTCTTCTCGATATCTGTGAAAGTACAAAATATAATCGCTGAAGATTTTCAAGTCTTTTTATTTTTGAACCAAATGCCCAGGGAGCGAAGCTCTTTGAATACTCAATCAAGTTTCAAAAATGACGTGAAATTTATTGAATCAATAACAAAAAACATGCATGGAAGACCACGCTTGAAAAATAAGAAAACAACTTGATTTCTTGCCTCTAGAATATCTCTCTTTGAAACGCGTACAAAATTCCCCTGAGGGCATAATCTTATGTAATTATACCTATGCAAGTGAGGTTTCGAAATTCAACTTTTGATTATATTCAAATCATCGAATGCTTGCTGTCTATAAACCTACAATAACTCCATGATCTTTAAGCATTCTCCAGCAAATGGGCATCATACAGGAATATCCCAACAGAGCAGAGGGCATTCTTATTCTTAAGCCATCCATCTAATTGTTGGTGATCTCCCAACGTTTTTCTCACATTTCCTCTTCGTATGAGAAGAAAAGGCTGGGAGGGAGGAATGAAGATATTTGAGGGTCCTCCAGCCCTTCCCTCCTTTCCTCTGGTATCAGGTATATCAGGTTCATCTGATAACTTTGAATAGTATTCGCCATATCTTTGGTGGTGAGGATGGCCGAGTGGTTAGATCACTCAGTCAACTCTTGTTCAAAGGGTCGAGAGTTTGGGCTCTCTGTAGCTCCAGGCGAAAGGATGTCACGAGGTGTAGTTACATCGGGAGATAGAACTAGGCCCTTATTTCATCATGCACCCCTTGAATCATCGTGGAACGAAACTTCGATCGCAATTTGTGAACTATCTCAGTTTAATAAGACGGTTTAAGGGAAATCATAGAAGGACTAAGCTCCCTGGAAAATCAGTCTTCGTTTCTTGTGCTCTTAGTTTATTGGGATACTTTCATATAAAGAATATTGATGATGATAAATAATGATGATAATGTAATGTGTGACAAATTTACTCATATTTCTAAACATTTCTTGAATTTACAAATAAATAATAAGGATCCATAATCGATTGGTCTATTTCTCTTTCCCTGGCTACTTTTTAGGAGATTTGGCCATGAAAATTGCAGTGGGTTTAAATCCAGCAATATTCACAGCTGTAGGTATAGACTGCATTGCAAAATCATCTAAGGATATGAAATCCAGTTGAAAGATTTGAAGGCTTCTGAGAAGCCAGTAAGATTAAGAATCTGAAAAATTTGAACATTCCGGACCCTGCTCAAGCTATTTCATAGAGTAAATAAAAGGAACGCACAATCTTTAAGTGATAACTTTTTAATTATAAAAAATCCAATTAAAATCAAGCAACTAAACTAGAATTTGCTTTAACGTTTGCGTTTTAGAGAGCCTCCCCTTCTTCTTCCACTAGATGATTTCTTCTCTCTAGGCAGAAGTGTGCTAGATGCAACTCTCTTAACACGATCACCATAAAAATGATTTCTCAAAAACTCTCTTCCTTGTTCTGATTTACTTTTATATTCTACGTCCTTAGCATTTAGGATATGAGCTGTAATAATGTTTTGCACTTTCGATTCTTCGTCGCTTTGATCAGGAAAGCCTCCCAAATCTTCCTCCTCGTCATCATCATCATCATCAGCTTTTTCATCTAATGAATTTAGGTCTTGACCTTCTTCTGTTGTATCTTCTGTAATAACATCATCAGTTTCGACAATCTTTTCATTTTTCGGAGTAAGGGCTGCTAAAATATCATCTGGAAGTTTATCTAAATTATCTAGTTCTTTCTTCGTTTGTTTTTCCTCGTGTTTTTCCTCGTGTTTCTTTCTCATATTTTTCTTCATAGTTTTTGCAAGTCTGATGGTTTCTCTCTCCTTAATTTGCCGCTCAAGAGCATTTTTCTTCGCATCAGATAGAGAAATGTCTTCTGGGGCATCATCATCGCTCTCATTTTCATCAAAAGGCGTCTCATCGATTTCCGAAACGGCCGACATTTTGTTTTTTTTTTAATTTAGGCCATGACCATGTGATGAAATAAATTCAGAACAGAAAGCCTCTTTTTCAAATATTTTAGTACGCATGCGCATCTTTGGCATGATCATTTACTGCTTAGCAACAGTTGCTACGTCCTAGCTTAGCTTCCATTCCCATTCCCTGACACTGAGTTTGCTTTTAACTTTATGGCCTAGACAGGTTGAATACCCTTTTTGTGCTTTAAAAATCCTTTTCAAGAACTGTGAAAATGGAGGACATCTTGAGCCAGATGAGTTTTGATGAAGGGATCGCAATGCCGATTGCAAATGAAGAAAACAAGCAGCTAGAAGCCGAGGTTTGTTATGATAATGTATACCTAGGCTAGAGGCTCTGGCTAAAACATGGTGCCTTGACTGATGCTAGGCTATTCAGCTGTTGAATGTTGTGCTGGAGAGGGAGAGGGGAGGGTTTGGTGGGTATTGAGCTGAGGGGGCAGCTGAGAGGGCTGCTTAAACATCCACATCATCACGTACCAGAGAGCACTACTAGTAGTGTATGCTCCAGCAGCACCCAATCTGCAGTGTAGAGTTGACACTGCTGCTACAAACACACAGTTGAAGTATTTGGTGAGCTGTGCTACCTACTGAAATGCTCGCAAATTCAGGCAAAAAACTAGGCTACTCCCTTTCTGTGGGAAGGTTGTAATGCTACGTCAAAGGTTCATGCCCTGCCAATTCCGTCTAAAAAAATATAGACTCATGTTCTTCTATTGTACTTGATAATGTTGCTTGATGCCAAAGGTCTTCAGCATAACATTAATATTTTCCAGTACTTAAACCATGCGCACGCTCAAACAAGCATCAAAGCAAGGATTCACTACAAGAATAAATTTTATAAGAATATTGAGGCTCAAAATCGCCAAAGAAGAATAGAAATTTAAGAATAACAATAGAAAAAGTTGAGGCTCAGGAAAATTTTAAGTATTCTTATAAAGAAAAGAGAGTGTAGAAACTTCTTCAAACATTTTTGAAAATAAAAGCTTGCCCCAAACTATGACGTGCATGCACTTTCTCTGTGAAGATCTCGCAAAGCTCTGCCCACACTCTGTAGACTGGAGATGCACTTGCTTGATCAAGATTAACTGGAGGGAACAAAATTTTTCATCATCATATAGACCTTTAAAAAAGTGATGAGCAGAGTTTTTCAGTAGTGTTTAGAAGGGTTCATGCATGCCTCACCATGTCTAAAGGCATCAACCTAGGTAACAAAAATGCCCCATTCAAGCAAAGGTAACGCCACACCCTCAATAGAATGATGTTCTTCCCAGTTATGGGTGTCCCACAAGGTTAAGGAGTTATCCAGGTGTAGGATAATACACCCCCCCTAGAAGATTGTGTCCCACCCATTAAAGGGGCTTTAACACATATAAGGACATAGCTACATAACATGCTTGTTTTTTAACTTGCATGATTTGAAAGTAATTTTGATCTTATTCCATTTACACTTTAGCTGGAAAAGAATCAGAAAGAACTGGTGAGAGTGCAAGAAGATGTGACAGTATTTTCAGATAGAATCAATTCCATGTCTGATCATCTCAAAAATGTGCGCCAGGAACTGCAACAGACCCAGGTAATTCAATTATAATTGGTTACTTGCTATTCTACTTTACTTTGTATGTTGCAGCTAAAGAATTAGAACTGTGGCATAACAGGGCAGGGTCATTCCACATCAAATCATCAGATTTTTTTCAGTTTTGTAACCCACCTCCTCAGATTTTGATCATTTTTACACCACTTTGGAAGCCCATCAAGATATGCTTTTCCTGAAAATTTCAAGTTGATATCTTATTTGGTTCGGAAACTAGAGCAATTTTAAATTTCAGCTATTTGATGAAATTACTCAACCGTGACCGCCATAAATTTTCGCAGTGCTTGATGTTTGAGATACTATAATTTTGTCTATTTCTTTAAGAGAGACATGAAAATTAGTATTCTGGGGTTTCTTGGGCTGAAAAAGCCATATTTGACCTCAGAAACAACCTAACATGTACCCTTGACCCTCTGGGGGTCATCTAAAAATAAAATTACATCCCAAAAATTAGTAAAAACCACTCCCACTAGAGGGGTGAAATTGGGCATGTCTATGACCAGATATCTGAAAACCTTTATGTCTTCGTAATCTATAAGCTATAAGGAACCCAAAAATGTATCTTTCATTGTTTGTTATTTGGTTCATCAATAATTTCACTTGATTTGAAAATCTGACTTTTTAACCCAAAATTTGCTTTTTTTGTTTGCATGTGCGTAAGTCAAGAACCCATTTATGTCACCAGAACAAAATATATTCATGCTTAGAATTGAAATTAGGTCCTATCTTAATTAATATTCCTCAAAAGATTTGTCATATAGCTGCATGTCTTGTTTTTAATCTATCAAAATATATTCATATCTGCAAATATATCTCCTACAATGCACACTGACTAATGTCATTCAATTGCAGCATAATATTGAATTCTATAAAATATTCAGAGAGTTCCACATTGGTTAACTGAATCATTTGGTGAATGCATTGTTGATCAAATTGAAGTCCTTTTCTGAAATGTCATTATATTCTAGCACTCACAGTGAGGGGAGTTGCAATCTGGCATACGATTCATGTGAGCAAAACCCAGCAAATGTCTTCTCTAACTGGCCACTCGAAATGTTTTCTTTGTCCTGTTGGGTGCATTTTAAACTCGCACTACATGGAAATATACTATGTAATCACCAAGGTCTGCAATGATGTCATCTTGTCCGACCTTTGAACTACCTGATATCAGGAAGGGGCCGTTAAAACTCTTCAGCGATTCTTTAAAAGGATATTTCCTGATTTGTAATTTCAGAAAAGAAATAGAAAGATTAAGTCCAAGGAATTGTTCGATTCTGTACTCAATTGGTACAGCCAGCATATCCTCCTTTGAAATATGAAAAAATTATATTTCATGTATATTTTTCTTGCAAAGTCGAGAATAGTTTATTGAAAAAGATGTTTAGAAACCTTTTAGTTTTACGTCTTTGTTTCACTGTTGATGTTGAGCAGTACTTCGGAGTGGACAACCTATGTCTTATCTCCTCTCTTTACTATTAAAATTTTACATTTAAATATTGCCTACATGAATATGATGCTGAATATCATAAAATCTTTTCTAAATAACGAATATTTCTGGCCAGGGAACCGAAAGAAGCGTTTTGGTTTATTCGCTCAACCATGACCCTATGGGCTAAAACAAAAGACTATGCACTCTTAATTTTGAAAAACTTGCACAAAAAGATAGAACAATAGGTTTCTGAACCATCTTTTTCGATAAACTATGCTGCAAAAAAGGCCCATGTTGCATCAACACTAAAATCCTTTTTATGGAGGGATAAGTGGAGCATATTCTTAAAATTCTTTTACAGAGCAGCAAAACCATCTGAAAAATACTGAGCCTCTTCTATGTGTGAAAATTTCCCCTTGATTATTTTCATCAATGCATGTTTAAATTCGAAGAAAAAAATGGTATCATGCTGTAGGTAATCTGAGATAAAGCAATAAGACTGATGGATGAGCTTGCCATTCTGCTTGAATTATACAACGATAGGATTAAAAGTGCAAGGGCTTTTGCTCCATTAAAAGGAGTAGATCTCATCTTTAACAACAAATTCTAATTTTCAGCAAAATCTCCTATCGCAACAAGGTAGTTTTCTAAAAATACTTTATCTAACACTTCACGATGTACGAGTGCGAGTTTTTCTATACTGTTAACAAGAAGGACCATAAATTCATCAACAGCAAGTATATGATTCACAAATTCAAAGCAATCAGTGCTTTGCCATTTTTTGGAGACATTTCTTGCTGGTCAGAGGCGAGAGCATCTTGCAGATACCCACAAAGTGGTGTTATTCCTGAACATTTACTACAACAATGCACCATACACTATTTTCACTACTTCTAATTTAAGGGAAAATGATTGTAGTGTGAGTTTAAAATGCACCCAACAGGACAAAGAAAACATTTCGAGTGGCCAGTTAGAGAAGACATTTGCTTGGTTTTGCTCACATGAATCGTATGCCAGATTGCAACTCCCCTAACTGTGAGTGCTAGAATATAATGACATTTCAGAAAAGGACTTCAATTTGATCAACAATGCATTCACCAAATGATTCAGTTAACCAATGTGGAACTCTCTGAATATTTTATAGAATTCAATATTATGCTGCAATTGAATGACATTAGTCAGTGTGCATTGTAGGAGATATATTTGCAGATATAAATATATTTTGATAGATTAAAAACAAGACATGCAGCTATATGACAAATCTTTTGAGGAATATTAATTAAGATAGGACCTAATTTAAATTCTAAGCATGAATATATTTTGTTCTGGTGACATAAATGGGTTCTTGACTTAAGCACGTGTAAACAAAAAAAAGCAAATTTTGGGTTAAAAAGTCAGATTTTCAAATCAAGAGAAATTATTGATGAACCAAATAACAAACAATGAAAGATACATTTTTGGGTTCCTTATAGCTTATAGATTACGAAGACATAAAGGTTTTCAGATATCTGGTCATAGACATGCCCAATTTCACCCCTCTAGTGGGAGTGGTTTCTACTAATTTTTGGGATGTAATTTTATGTTTAGATGACCCCCAGAGGGTCAAGGGTACATGTTAGGTTGTTTCTGAGGTCAAATATGGCTTTTTCAGCCCCAGAAACCCCAGAACACCAATTTTCATGTCTCTCTTAAAGAAATAGACAAATTTAAAGTATCTCAAACATCAAGCACTGCGAAAATTTATGGCGGTCACGGTTGAGTAATTTCATCAAATAGCTGAAATTTAAAATTGCTCTAGTTTCGGAACCAAATAAGATATCAACTTGAAATTTTCAGGAAAAGCATATCTTGATGGGCTTCCAAAGTGGTGTAAAAATGATCAAAATCTGAGGAGGTGGGTTACATGGCCTTGATGATTTGATATGGAATGACCCGGCACCTCTTGATTTAGTAGCAAAGAGATGATCAGAAGGGATGTCTTTCTAAGGGGCACAATTGTGCATTGCTTGAAACAAAATTGGCCATCTTTTGAGCAATTGTCTATTTGCAAGATCTTACTTCCATGAAGAAAATTTCACAAGGTTGGCACTCTGGTAATTTGGTTTACCAACAAGTGATCACTCGTGTAAAAATCCAAACCAAAAATCTAAAACCTGCATTCATATAAACTAGGAAAGTCAAGATAATCACCAGTATTGGATGAAATATTTAATTATACAAAAACAAAAACATTACTCCCTGTCTAAGTATTTTACTGCTGCGGTAAAGATGTTGTTAGTTTTAGTTGATGGGTTGCCAAGGGGCATATGTCATGTGTTGAATCAGATCTGCTATCTGTTCTGAAATCATTTATTTCTATTGGCTGCAGAGAGTTTATAAAGGGTTTTTATTTCTGCATTGATTTTGCCCTTTTCTACATCATACATATTTTTGAATCAGTCATTGCCTTTTTTTAGGAGCTTTGCAGTGCAAAGAAACGAGAAATATCAACAGAAGATCACCTAAAACAAGTGGGTAAGTTACCTTATGAAGCGGTTATATTGGGCAAGATGGAGTAGCATTAAGGTGTTGGAAGGGATGGCTTTTCAATTTCATTGGAAACAGTGAAATATGATTCAAACAAACTGGAATGATTTATGTATACCTTAATGAATAGCATGGTGCAACAAATAAATTCCATCCAGAATCCAGTTGCAGAATAAAACAACAGGATTGTATTGTTCCCAAACATGGACTTGTCATTTATTAACTTAAAATTTGCGTTTTATGCAACAGATGAAACAAAATTTTGAACTTCTTAGCCTCTTAATAACAAACTCTAATTTCCATCTAGCTGAAAGAGAACAAGGCAGGTTGAATGCAGAGATAAGAAGGATAAACAATGAAATCAACACAATCAAAGAAAGAAGAAATATGTATGAGGTATGATGGTCCAGCTTTTTTGCAAAAATTGCATGAACAGCCTGAAGAATTAGTTTTTTCTTTATTCCATAGAGTAAAATGAATTACTAAATGCAGCAATTATCAAAAATAATAAAAAGTTGTAAGGGCAAGAAAAACACTACCCATTAACAGTAAAAACCCTCATTGAAATTAAAAAAATTTGGACAGAGATTTACTGTTTTCATCCTCCAACTTACAGCAGGCCTTTTGGTGAAGAAAATAGCACCAGAGTGGCAAAAAGCTCTGGTGATTTTGTTTACCAGAGCTACTCTGGTAAAAAAAGTACCATAAATCTATCTCCAGTCCTCAAATAAAAGAATTGTTCCGTTTTAGGACGTCTGTAGATGAATTAATACCCAAAAAGCTACAACCAATTATATGTATACAATGATAAGAACACGGGTTTGATCGGACACAGGCGAGCGCGCTAACCACTGTCCTAAACCAGGACAATAAGTTAGCACAGTAACCTTGATGTCTTCACAACTCCAGGCTTATCCACGGTGGGGCATTAATTCGTGTTTCGGATTATGCCTTATGAATTAATGTTAATATTACATGGCTCTGAAGAAGGATTTAATCCGAAACACGAATTAATGCCCCACCGTGGATAAGCCTGGAGTTGTGAAGACATCAAGGTTACTGTGCTAACTTATTGTCCTGGTTTAGGACAGTGGTTAGCGCGCTCGCCTGTGTCCGATCAAACCCGGGTTCGAGACCCGGTGGAGGCATATGTCAATTGCAGTAGCCTGCTCTGGTACAATTTAATTGCCCGTGTTAGACCATGCCTTATGAATTAATGATAAGAACACGATATTTTAAAATATAAATGTGATATACAACCAACGACTCCAAAATCAAACTTGAGATGAAGAGGAAGGTATACAGTATCATATCAACATATACTGACAAGATTATCTTGGCAGTTTAATCAAAATGGGGCATAAAGGTCAACATCATGTCCCTCTCGCGTTTTCCAATGAATCGAAATCTATCCAAATTATCCTCTGATTCAAAATCAGATTCTTCTGCAGCTCCTTTTTTTGCTTTGACCCATAGGCATACACAACTTTTTCGTAATTTTAGGGATTTTTTTGTTATTATAGTAGGATTTTCTGGAGAATTGAACGATATCTTTAGGGGATGACTCGCTCGTAAGACCTCAACTTGTCATTTCTGAAATAATTCATCCTCATTTGGATGCTATGTCAACCCCCGTCTATTAATGAACAGAACTGCAGTAAAGCGATTTCTCTACATGAGTTTAGTTACATAGGCTACGTTACTTTTAAAGAACATGTCCTAAAAAAAGAAGTACCCAATGATTTAACTTTCTCTACGAGACTTTCAAACGACCCCAGTACTCTGGCTCTCCTAATGATAGAGATCAGCTACTTTTGAAACTTTCTTATAGATTTTGATGCCCCACCACACGTTTTTTCAGTTATAAGAAACTCATTAAGAAACTTTACCAAGATTTATCGTAAATAACAAGAAAGATTAAGCAATATTTAGTACTAGGGCTTGAGGCAAGTTTCTTTAATTTACGTAAGTCCTCCCTTCTTCTCGTATAGTTTCGTGTCCGTTGATATCCGACTTTCTGTAACTTTCAGTTCGTTCAGTTCGTGTGTAGAGTTTTCAGTTCGACTTTGTTACTCGTAGTGGCCATAATATCATGAACTGTAACAAATACTGATGAAGGGCACTTGGAAAAGTAAACTATAAAGCCGTCCAATACCTGAGTTGTCATATATTCGCTCTTTATGTTGTAATTCTTTACTTCCTTTGTGAGGTGGAAATCTCGCTGTCTATAGATATTCGTTGTATTCTCGTGTGATAATAGACGTGCGTTTTTCACATTTTGTTCAAAAGCTTAATTATATATCAAGATACATGTTATCTGGACCCTGTAAACATGTTTATTATTGAGCGATTTTACTAAAATTGTAATTTTACCAGAGTGATGAAAAGCTCTCGTGATTGCTTTTACTAGTGTGCTGACGAGAGCGAGAGCGATCGCTCTCGTCAAACAAAAAGGCCTGTGTACAGAATACTTCTAGTACAATTTATGGTTTAATTCAAATAAAAATAGTTCAGAATGAGATATGATTATATCATGGAGTAGTCTGAGCTTTTGTGATAATTGCCGAATCCTACCAAAATGTTCTTCTTAGAAGGCAGGCAGTATCAGGTAGATAGATAGAATGCCAACATCTGGCTTTGCATTTCAGTTTCTCCATTGACGAGAACATTTTGATTTACAGAACAACATATTCAAAGGGTCAGAATTGCTTGAACAAACAAAGAATCAAATGAAATGGGACCAGAAAGCTCTTGAGGCTTGGCTAGAAGAATCGTCAAGGAAAGATGAAGATGCTGTCACTTTGCAAAAATACACCAGAGCCGATGAAAGTAAAGTGAAAGTAAGTTAAACATAGTTTGTTTTTAAATCATAAAAGCAATAAGCATTCATCACAGTAGGTGATTCATATTCAAAACTAAGTATTCTATGTTAAAATAAATCTTTGTCTTAGATTGAGATTTTGAAGTTTTATTGAGTCACAATCACTGAATTGGACGTCATTTCTTTACCAACAGATGTATCAGGCACTCCATTTAAATGGTTTACATAGCTTGCATTAAGTTTTCAAGTTGTCAAGGATTGAAAATATCTAACAGATTATTATAAAGCCAGTGTTTCGATTGTCAGAAAACAGTGCTCAATACATGATAGTAGAGCGTAAATATACTAATGGGAAGAAAGGAAACGGGAAACTACATGTTAATCTCGACAAGCCTGTGTCATAATTTCTCACTCATCACGAGATGTACTGAACAGGGTCGTCGAGATGAACGTGCAGTTTCCTACAGTTGCTTTTCTGCCAATCAGTATAACAGCAACTTATATATATGTCAAATATATCAAACTTTTTTCTCAAATGGAAGATATCTTACGTTACTTTGAAAAGAAGAGGCCATTGAATAAAGTTTTAAAGATTTGTGATATAAGGCTGTTGTCTCCGTGATGCCAAACAAATCGATGACATATCGTTATGATATTGTTTGATGTTTGTGATTTCAGGAACTTGCGTTGAGGCAGCAGAAGATGACAGATGAAAGAGCGGCAAAGAGAAAAGCACTTGAACATGAAATCACACAAACCCTTACAGCACAGGTGTGTGAATTCTGTTGTAGGAAACATCCACAAACTATTGGTGCCATTATAAGAGCAATTCCCGAAGAGTGAAAAACGATTTGCTAAACTTTTTTAGAGCCCATGAATGGAAAATTTTTATTCTTCGAAACAAAAGAAAAATGAATGTATTAAGCATCTGTACGAAAAAAGTTTGGTTATAATGGTTTTTGGCTATAACATGCTAGCCATCCAGACTAAAGCCAACTATTGTTTCGAGCAAGGATAAGCTATCACAAACTACTTGATGAAATAGTAAGAGGTCCTTGTATGTTTATTGCACATATTTGTGCTACAAAGATCTTCAAATTGAAAATTACTACCCACTAGGTAAACCATGGATTTTAAGTTTTGATGAGACTGGTTTAGAACCAAAGCCGTCTAGAATATCCAGCAATAAGCAACTAGTTTAGACACTTAACAAATTGCTAGAGGAAACCGGAAACTATCCTTATAAGACTATCTTCTTCAATCTCTGTAGAAGCCATCTTAGTAAGAAGTTTTGTTTCGTTTAGCTTGAGCTGGATAAGACTGCAGAGGCTTTCAGAAAAAGCCACACAGACAGGCAAGAACTGTTGCATCAATGGGAGGCTACCATCCAGCAGATGCAGAAAAGAGATCAAGATATGGATTTGGCAGCATTGGTAGGCTTATTTATATAAGTTACAATATAAGTATAAGTTTTGTCAAGGTTAAGTTAAACCTGCAAGCCTGCGCAAGGCTTTGTTTGCACACTGTACAAACCTTTGTTGTCATGGGCATGCACTTATGAAAATCCACAAAAAAAGCCTTTGAATTGTTCATACTGGACAAATCTTTACTTCAACAACTTCCTGGTGCATGCCCGCTTGGTAGAGCTTATTTAGGGTGATTGAAACCCAATGTTTTGCCTTATTTTCAGCAACTCGCAGATGCATGTATTGTGAAATTAACTAAAATAAAATTCAATCATTTCATCTCAGAAATTGGCAGAGCTGAAGGTGGAAGTGAGACGACACGAAGACACGCTGAAAGAAAGAGAGGTATGAATTTAGTTTACTAAGGGCATGCTCACATGTACACAGGTTGATGAGTTGACCAAGGATAATCCATTGCCCTGGTTGATGAGTTGCCTAGGCCATCTTTGGTCTGAAAAAGTGCAGTTCAATTGAAACATCAAATAGTTGTTTACATGAACTTTTCATTTACTCTTGGTCAACAATAATAACCGTGTGACCCAGCTTTCATTGCAACTCTCGCAGGAGCGACATTTTATCATGAGAACAAAGAGGAATGAGTTTTCCCAGCTATTTTGAACCATTAAATAAATTTCTCTTGCCATGTTCTGCTCTATGTTACTCCAGAAAGTACCATAGCATCAGTTTACTTTTAGTTTTGCTGGAAGGCTTGATGTAATTAATTAGGCGAGGCATCGATTTTGGATTAGAATCTTGCACTGGAGGCTACCCCGGAGCAACACTTTCTTTGCTAGGGGTAACGTCCATCCTGGTTGAGATTACTCTTAGGGAAAGCAAGTCATCTGAGCCAGTCATTCCTTTGGGTCGACAGGCGTTTTGCTTGGCTACGGGCAATTTGATGCGTTGAAATGAGTCTGTAAACCAGTATATTTCTTAAATGAAAGGATTTAGGGTCTCAAAATGTATGTTAGATTTTTGGCTTTATGATGATATATGGACCATGGGCCATCAATGCATATAGCCTCGAATGTAATCCTGCAGAAAGCGTGTATCTGTCTAGATCACCCGGTATACATGGTAGGATATTACTGAAAGGCCTGAGCAACTCAATGATTTAATGATATGTGTTGAGAATGAATATAGCCTTTATGAATATTTTGATCAATTCTTTTACAGTCACTAGCAATTTCCTACTAGAAATTAACAGTGCTGTGAAAACGTCCTAGATACACTAATAACCCACCACTTAGAAACTGACTTGATGGAACTTTTAGCCCGCCAGATAGTAGAGAATCCATAATCAGAGATTAGATCTTTCAGCTTTAAAATTCTTATTGCTGCAAAAAAATAATTTTGAGTGGAAATATTTTGCATTTCATGCAAATTCAGTGGCTTTTCTTGGTGAATAGATTTCAAATTCTTCATCTATTACTTTTCAACCTGTAAGAAACCAAGTGTGTATTTTCAAACGAAATATTTCATGATTTTGCAGCAATTTTTGGAGAATGAAGTTGCCAACAACCAGGAGAAAGAGAAGAAGATCTCGATCGCTGAAAGACAAGCGGCTAAATTTCGTCTGGATTATCAGAATAGTGAAAATGCAAGAATACTTTTTCAAGATGAGGTTAGGAATTTTTCTGAATCATTTTCATTTTATTGTTGATATTTTTTACTTGCTAGATGATTATATCTAACAAAGAAAATCAAATATCAGATCACCTATTGGTATTCAACTATTATGGAAATTGCTTTTTGTGTTAAAGGATTTTTGAAATTCCCAGAATTCTAAGGATCTCATAACCATTTTGGGAAGGAATTCACTCCTCAATTTTTCTAGCCAAAGTAGTGCCCCCCTCCCCCCTTTTGCGGTGAAAGAGTCGAATTGCTAGAAAAAATAAACGTACTGAGTAAATACATTCAGTCTTATCAAGGCTAATTTTGACACTATATTTGACATGATAGTCACCACGTATCATGACAAGAAATTTAGTTGGGGCAACCTTTCAGGAGAGATCCGTCTCCCATCATCGAGCAATGAGAAATATGGTTTCTTTCCTATATGTAGCAAAGTTTGGATTGAAAACTTGTGAACACTGAGCAAACAGTGGGAATTTCCCCACTTCATTGTATGTTGAAATAAGCCCCGAGGCTAATTCAACCCCTTTCGTTATTTTGAAAGAAAGCTGTCATTTCTTATCCGTAGTAAATGGTATGATGTTAGAAATTTTATCCTATCTAATATGTTTGCCTTTTTATTTCAGCTTGAAACTTTGAAGTACACAGTTGACCGTACTGGCAAAGACCTCGAGGCCATGAGAGAAAAATGTGCACAGTTGAAAAAGGAAGTCTCCGAGAAACAAGACAAGTAGGAATTCCTTCATTCTCCGTTACACTTTGTCTCCTTATTTGACTATACCTTTTTCGCTGACGTGGTTTGAAAAATGTTAACTGTAAACGTGATTAAGGCCCAGTTAATGCTTACCAACTATTTCTAGGACATATTTGGGGTATATAAATGGGGATAATTTTTGATGGGGCTAAAATTTGCAAGAGTTGTTCGGCTCGTATGTAACTTAAGGCCTGTCAGTTGAGGTGCGAGGAGGCAATTTGCTAGCTCACTGTGATTACAGCTGAAATATTGTTAAAGGAATAAAGAGGTGTGGTTGCATTTAAAGGAATAACCGGAAAGGGCTGCACTTCTTCTTTTTTCGACCACTCATGATTAATGTTCCATTTCTTAACTGTGAGTTTGTACAACGGATGTGTTCTGTTTTATTGAACATTGGAATCCCTTGTATCATCAGAGAATAATCAGTGAGATAACGCAGGCGGGGAACTCGAATCCACGAACCGTTTGTTAGAAATATGTTTAAGTGATAGTAGTATAAAGCACAAAAGATTATACTGGGAAGGAGTCCACCTTAGTACTACCTTGCAGAGATGGTATGTGTGTTTGCCTTTCAAACTATCAAACTAAGAACCTTATAGGCAGTAATCTTGAATAATAGCTAGACAATCAAACCCAGACTGCCTGTAAAAGTCCAAGTTCTTTTATGCTGGCCTGCTTTACAGCAACCAGAAGTAAAGCAGAAAACATCATGATTTGGTACAGAAGTTCAATTTTCGAATAACCTCGTCAAATCTGGAACTCTGTTATCACATTGATAATGAGGGTGTTTATTCATTGCTTGTAGACTGAACAGAGCTCAGCAAACACGAGAAAACCTTTATGAGCAGATGAAACTGGCTGCCGATACGACTCTGAGTGCTGAAGACAGGGCCTATCGATTGGAAGAAACTTTGAAAGGTGACGAAACAAGAATTCACGAAATTGAAAAAGAGTTGAACAGGCTCAGAGAGAAACAAGTAAGAAGTTTTCGTACTTATTGCTTTTTCGCAGCTCTTTCTGTTTGCTTTTTAATCACCGTATGCACTAAAAATTGCATAATTCATTACGGCCTTTGATTTATATTTTGCTGAGTCTTTTAATATAATTAGATTCGATATTTATCGTAAAATAGCTAGATGATTTAAAGTTACAATTCACAATTTTGATAAATTTTTGGAGTGCAATAAGTTCCGCTGATAAGCGATTTTGTAAACATAGGACATTAGACAATTTGAAATTGAACTTAATAAAAGAAAAGTAATGCAACAAGAAGCTTCTTTTTAAAGAAAAGGATGGTTAAAAATTTATTTTTCTTAAAAACTTTATATTCAGTCGGACAATAGATACACTGACCATCCTCAGAGCTAACTCTATGCCTCACCCTAAGGATGGTCAGGTAGAATGTATGACCGAATGAACAGTTTTTCAGAAAAACAGCATCCCTTTCTTTAAAATCAAGCTTCTTGTTGTATCATTTTAATCAATATTGCTGCCCAATCACGTTTATTCTCTAATCTTCATCAAGCATTAGGATTTGATTTTAATGCATTATAACATTGGAAATCCTACTTTATTTAGTTTCGCAAAACTCAAGAATTGTATCAAGTGAAACAAATGGAAACCAACACCGCTGCAGAAATACAAGTAAGATTTGATTTCATTTTTAATGATGATACAATATGATCAACAGATCTCAGAAAAATTCTACTAAATCTCTCCTCACGTTCCACCACCTCTAATAGAAGGACAGTAGTTAAGGATGTGGCACATAGAAATAGCCTGGGGTGCCGATTGTCCCCTTACTAATATCCCTCAATGTTCATATATTTAGGCTAATCTTTTGTGCAGCTTTTTCCTGCTTCGAGTACTTGTTTCTCAGGAATGGCAAACGTGAAATAATTGAGACGGTGATAGTGGCTTATATAGATGTAATTGATGGAATACGCTCCTAGAAATTGCATCGGTGTTGAATAATTCATGTTTATGGTTTTTTGAGGGGGCATGAAACATTTCAAATATTTTCGCAGGTGGTGTCAAGTCAATTTTGGATTTTTGTAGCGGGGTACGAAACTTTATTTTAAATTTTAAGAATAGCCTTTGCCCCCCTAATGATAGATATGTATTGACAGTTCCCTTGGTTAACTTGCAGGGAGCCAAAGCTGCGAATCGCAATCTGTCCAGCAAATTACATAAACTTGACCAAGATTCACTAAAGCAGCAAGAAATCATTTATAACCAAGTAAGTTATTACAGCCTTGTGATTTTTTTTATTCTTCAATCACCAATTGCCAATGCCTACTTATAATTTGAAATCAGTTGAAACGGCAAGATATGAGTTTTAAATTCATGACAAGTTCTAAAGTTACGAGTTTTGAGTCATGAGTTATGACAAGATTTTAGTTTGAAAGGCAGCGTGTAAAGGAAGTTAATTATATGATCAAATCTTTTTAGTGCCTTCTGCTCAAAGTACTTTCTTTTTTGGGTTTATTAATTTTGTGATTGTCTGAAAGTTACTAAGTAATTCTCCAATGCAAACCTAGGTTACTCAATTTGAAAAGAATCAAATTAAAGCATTCAAAATGCCTGAGTAGAGTAATGTTCGAAATTCAGCTAGGATGGCCTTATAAAGTATTTTGAATATTTGATATGAGACAGAATTAAGTATTTGAAAAAAAGCGCATTGATCTAATCGAACTGAAAGATGTTACCGAGTTGAAAATATTTGCGTTTACATGAGATTTTGTGAAACTTTCAGTCAGCGTTGTGTTGAAATCTCAGCAGCCAATTTTATTTCAGCTCGTGTTGAGATTCAACTCGGCCTTCTTCATGTAAATGCACTGAGAGTTTACACCGTCAACCGAGTAGAATATTAGACTGTGTTGAACTCAGTACGGGGTGAGATTTCTAACTTAAAAAGCCTCAAATGCATATGATCTCCTTTGCAGGACTTTCAGCTACAAACACTGGAACGTAAGATTGCTCGTCTTCAAGGCGAGCGAAGCAATGATGAGAAATCCACGCTTGAAGAAAAAGTGAAGGTGAGTACGGAAATAGTTTTGTGAATTTTTTCATCGAAGTTTTTGTCACATAAATAAAGACTGTAGGAACGTTTGCGGAGTACTGAGAATTTATTCAAAAGCAATGTACCATCTTCTCTAAACCAGACCTGAATGGTAAACTAGGAGCATAGTGTTCCATAGTCGTACTGTAAGAAATGTCTAAAACAACAGAGGGTGTAGAAGGGTTGTGTTTCTAGTCCAAAACGTTTTAGGAAAAGTATCTTGTTTTAGTATGGCATATTAGAAGGTATAGATTTGACTCATTGGCTGTCATTCGAAATTTGATTTTCCACTACCGTAAACGTCTTGTAAAACACGGCTGGTTGTAAAAGAAAAACTTTGACACAGAGCTCAGAAGGAGAACATGGCGAGTGTTTGAAACGAAGCAAATCTCTTTCCCACAACACTTTCAAGCTGCAGAAATAATTACGTTTAGTCACAAGCCTTGATATAGCATTTGGGTGAGTAGCCCTGTTTGTTACGTGCAGCTGAATTTAAGCTTGGTTGTGAGGTCAACATGTGGATGGGTAATCTTCAGTGTGTTGACTAAACAACTCATTCCAGCGTCCTTTGGAAGGGACATTGAACTAGGGGTCTCGTAATCCCGCTGAGAATATAGGTCTCTGTAGTCCTTTCGCAGACTAGCACGTTAAACATAAGTTAACTCGTTCGACATAAAAAGTGAAATATTGCAATTCAATTTCAGGAGCTGTCGGTCGTTCTCGATGACCACAATGCAACTCATTCTCTCCTGACAAGTCAACTGAAGAACCTCAGTGATGACATCAGACGTGTAAATAGAGAACAAACTAAAGGAAGGAGAGAAAAAGAATCTCTAACTAGTAAAATCGGTAATTTGCTTCTTTCGTTGTTGTCCTGCACTGAAGTTGAGTTTTTGCAATTTGTAAACAATTCATTCTTTGTTTCAGCTTCTTTAAAATCCTGTATCGGCAGTGGTGGTTTCTAACAACATCAACGAGGGATGCTCAAAAAGCAGCACCACTTAAGTAGTTGTGGTTTTGTGATTTTTCACGTGTTCAAATATGAAGCCAGTCAGACAGACTACTAATCTTTAAAAAACTACTGATTAAGTCACTGGAGAAATGAGAATCAACATCAAGCAAGCAACTGACAGCAATATTAAGTTTCAAAATGTTCCTTCAGAAACCTCACATTTTGGCTAAAAACAGAAATCATTAGGGTCTGAGCTCCCCGGAAAACCAAGTAAAGAAAAAACTGAACATTTATTCATTACATGCGTTTTATTGTACACTCTTCAAAAACATAAGAGAACTGTTAGGAAAGGTCTATAACGATCATTTCTGGATGAATTTTGGACGGTCACTGGAAAGGAGGCTCTTAATTCAGAGGGGGGCTGAATCCAATTATAACGGTATTGACTTACTTTGCTAGTCCTAGTGTAATTTTAACATCGAATGTTTAGTACTGTTACGTCTTTCAGAATCGAGTTCCATTATGATTTCTAGGCATAGACGAATGAAAATACTGTTCAAGGAATTTTCATATTTATTCATTTCATACTTATTAGCCAACTCATT
The DNA here is from genome assembly GCA_963924455.1 of Pelagia noctiluca. Taxonomy (NCBI): domain Eukaryota; kingdom Metazoa; phylum Cnidaria; class Scyphozoa; order Semaeostomeae; family Pelagiidae; genus Pelagia; species Pelagia noctiluca. The sequence continues at coordinate 11,672,026 of OZ004325.1, forward strand.
CTGTTACAAGAAATTTATATTTTGTAATGTTTTGTTTATTCACAGAGGAATTGAACCTGCACAACACAAATTCCGAGCGAGAGTTGAAGAAAATTGTTGCAAAGAAGCAGGTAAAGGGTTCATAGTTAGTTCATAGTCTTTACCTGGGTTGGTACGACGTCATAGTCAAGATACGAATACTATTGCTCAACATTGGTTCTCAACTTAACTAAAAACCTTTTAATCGAAGAACGTGCCATGAGCAAGATGAAAGTTTAGAGTATGGCTTTGTTAGGATCAGAGAACTGTTATTGCGTTCATATCTCGACTATCAAGTAGTACCAACCTAGGTAAAGATGTCCTAAACTGTTCTTACTATGATGATGTAATTTAGTTACGATATAGGAAATACCAGCGATAAAATGCCAATGATCTTTGATGAAAGTTTGTCTACAAACTTGATCAGCAATTTTGATGAATTCATGAGCTGTTTTCTGCTCGCAAAGTCTCGAGGGGGTGGGGGGGGTTAACTTCTATAGAACGACCTGTTATACATGTGCCTGCCTGGGGTATGGATTTTTTGCAATCTTTTGCCCGGTTTATAGGTCATGTTTAAGGAATTTTCAAAAGGCTTTTCCTAGTGATGGGTTAGATATATAAGGATTTTCTAAAAAAGAGTCAAATAAACTGAATTTTGGTCCGATATTTCAAATATCGGCCCTGGTTTTCGGTTAGCCTTTTCAAAATGTTGCTCTTACTACGGTAAATTTTGCTGAGGTAATGGCAGGACATTCTTAAGGAAAATTGGCTATTGGGCCAAGACCATAGGAGTGCCCACAGCTTCTTCCATATTTTGAACTGTCAAAGGCACATTTATACTAGGTCAATTATACGAGCTACCCCCCCCCCTGCACATGTAATAGGACTGTCGTCATATAATCTCTATCATATTCGTGTCTTAATTATCCTAATTATTCGTTACGTAACTTCCGTCTGTGTATGTTTTGCATGCTCGCATAGCTAGTCTTGGTAAACTTTCCATATAAAACTTTACAATGGTCAAGTGATAATTTATTGTTACTTCTCTGTCCTGACTTAGTTATTTACAGCAAATACCCCATTTTGGTTTGGCGTCCTACAGGTTTTCTAAAGTTTGTAAAACACAGAACGGTTATTGAAATTTCGAACCCAGGAAAAAGGTGTCTCTCGAATGACCGGGGGGCCAGCCCGGTTCATGCAATAAGCTCCTTAGTGGTCATTTGTTAAACACGGTGGATAATTCAATACCGATCTCAGCAAATTTTCTTCTCCTCAGGATCTAATGGTGGATGAGAACATTCTGAAGCTGCAAATCAAACGACTAAGGGATCAACTCAACAACAAAGCAGGCTCTGTTTTGTCACTTGAGAAGCAGAGACTTCAACTGGAAACGGTGAGTGATATATCATTGTATACTTACATCTAACTCAAATAGGAAGTACCTATCCTATACTTACTTACAGAGATAATTCAGTACTTTTCGAGATAATCCATCTCTAACTTTCAATCTCGAATAATCTGGGTAACCAGAGCCTGAAGAGAGTGGGTATGTTAGATTCCAATCGAATGAGCCCACGTTCCATTTTGTTCAGCCCCTTTCTCGAAACTCTGGTATCTAAGGTGGTTTTTAGCAAAATTGAAGAAGCTCATGGTAGTTAAGCTTCGAAGTAACATACTCTGGAAAAAAAATCACTCACTAAAAGCTGGTGATATATTTGGTTAATTTTTGGGGCTATATTTCTAGGTTTAGGTTTTGCCCAGGTTAAGTTTCGAATTCATTTCCTAAATACATAAATGATATTTTTGGAGATTCACTCAATCACCTGAAATGTAATATGATAAATAATTTTGATTTTAGGTTTGTATGTAATGTTTTCTTGTTATGCTGTTATGTTCAAGACTTAACCTAATTCATTTAACTGCCTCATTATTGTGTTGCACTTCGTTTTGTCACCAATTTTGGATCTTTTGAATTTCATCGTTTAGGGGAGGGGTTATAACTGGTTATTCTAACATAAACTCAGTGGCACATTCTCATCCAACAACAGTTCATGTATCCCCGGTCAATAGCAGCTACTTTAGATCCAAGGTCAAATGGGTGTTTATTAAAGATGGTCGCCATTTGCAGGTTTACAATTTGGCAAGTTAAGCAATTGAGACCGCAGATCAGTCAGTGGTCGTTATAAATCTTTATAAAATCATTGCAAAACTGTTAAAATGGTATGAAATCTCTTTAAAGTTTTTTCCACGGAACGATAGATCGTGGGAATTTCCTTATTTACTTCAGTAAACCAAAATTGTATTTCCTACGAAAATTTTCTCTATTCGAAATTTTTCCACAAGTATGATTTTGTACCGAAAACTACCTGCTCTAACTGAATATCTTTGAATATTTGGGGTCTTGGCACCCTATTGCCCCAATTCCCAACATTGATATTGCTTAACTTTCGTTAACGAGCTCTGTTCTAACTCTAGACGATGAAAGAGAGATCCCGAGAGATAGGAATCCATATCGACATGCTCAAGGCGCAGCTTAAGGCCGCTGAGGAGGAGAAGCAGACAATAAGGTAAGCCAATAGAACTTAGGAAGGAGGTATTTCATACCAGTCACTCGTTATATAAGACGCTCCTATGATGAAACTCATCTGGATTGTGGAGAATATTCAGCACTGTGGGGGATCCCATCAGTGCTTTGGGGGATACCATCAGTACTTTGGGGGATCCCATCAGTACTTGGGAGGGATCCCATCAGTACTTTGGGGGATATCATCAATGCTGCGGAGGATGCTCAGTACTGTGAAGGAATACCATCAGTACTGTCTGAGATACCATTATTACATTAGACGGTGTTCAGTACTGTGGGAGATCCCATTCAGTACTTTAGGGAGATATCATCAATACTGTGAATGATGTTCAGTACTAAGAAGGAATATCATCAGTTCTGTGGGAGATACCATCGGTACATTGAACAGTGTTTAGTACTGTGGGGGGTTTCATCAGTACTTTAGGGAGAAACCATTAATACTGTGAAGGATGTTCAGTACTGTTGGTGGATATCATCAGTATTGTGGGACATAACATCAGTACATTGGAAGGTGTTCAATACTGTGGGGGGATTTCATCAGCACTGTGGAGGAATTCAGGAAACCTTAAGCCTGTTGTTTATCTCTCCACAATGCTTGTGGTTTGCAGTACTGAATATTCTCCACAGTGCTGATGGTATTCCCCACAATTGGATGGTATTCCCCATATTACTGAACATCCTCCTCAGTACTACACAGATGTTCCCCTGGGGTGATGATATAAGTCGATCGGTATATAAGGCATATGGTTACTATTTATTGATCCTCAGACAATATGATGAAACTAAATCTTGATTGTTTGAATTTTTAGCTCTGAGTTGCATGAGCGAATTTCCAAGATAGACAAGTTGCGTAAACGTTACGAGATTCTGATGGTTTCCATGGCACCACCAGAGGGAGAGGAAGAGAAATCACAAGCGTATTACGTCATCAAGGCCGCGCAAGAGAAAGAGGAGTTGCAGAGGCATGGGGACGAGCTAGATGCGAAAATCAGAAAATCTGAGAAGGAAATCAGGTGAGGATGGTTTCGATTTATTGAGTTTGGATTTCAAGGGGCTTTAGAGCTTATGTTGACTTGATAAGAATCTGCTAGGGATGGTCCTAGACTACAATTTAAATTTATTGATACTTTTGTGAGATTTCTGTGAAATAGTATTGGAATTGTCTAGAGAATCGCTTATATGGCCTGAAGAATCGACCAGATAACCTAGAGAATCAATCAGATAGCTAAGAAAATCTGTTAGATGGCCTAAATTATCGGTCTAATGGCATATGCCCAGAGGTTAATCGGCCCAAGTAAGTTAGTATAATTCGCATCTTACGTCTATCGTCAAGTGATAAAAGGCGAAAACAAAGTGTTGTCGATAAAATTTAAAATACAATGATGTCGATAAAATTTAAAGTACAATGTAGGTTAAAATCGTCTGATAAAATTATAGAAATAACCGTTTCTACGCGGCAGGGCAGGGATAGCATTAAAAAGGTCGATTTGACCTTATTTCCAAAATGTTGCCTCAAGGGCGTTTAAAGAAACTATAGTAAATTTGAAAAGCAATGATAAAGTAGAACTGGGAACTGATCAAACGGTCTTGAAAATTGGTTAAATGTTCTAAATCATTGGTTCAATGGCGTAGAAAATTGGTTGATTTGCCTAGTGAATCGGCTAAATGACAGAAGGATCGATCAAGTAGCTTACAGAGTCAGTTAAAAGTTCTAAATGATAGATAAATGGTCTAAAGAATCTATTTGATTGACTAGAGAATCGGTTTGATTTTTATCTTTACTCAATCTTTATACACGACACTCTTTCAGCATGAAAACATAATAATGATTACTAGATAAATATGATAATCAAACCTAATCAAACTTAGTCATAGTTCTGGTCTTCCGAGGGGTCGTGTTTGATTATAATTCTCTGTTCAGAAAATAGTTTTTGAGACCTTGTTTGAAGCCAGTTCAGTTTCAGCAATATGGACCACGATTTCTTACTTAACTCGTCCCTGCTTCCAGAGCCCTGGAAAACACATTGCGTTTGATGAACAACAGAAACGAGACGTACCGTAAGAGTTTCAGCAAAGTGGAGCAATCCAGCGATGAGTACGCCGAGAGACAGAAACTGGAGGAGCAGCTCCGGGCCACCATGGACAAATACAAATACAAAAGAAGACAGATAAAGGAATTGCAAGATGATTATCAAACCATGGAGAAAACCTTGCAGGGTTTATCAGAAGAAGAGCAACAGCTTGTGCAGATTTATGAAGAAAAGAACGCTAAAGTTGCCAGGTAAGATAGTGATTTGAATATGTGAGTTATGTTTAGCGTGCTGGCCTGACGGTCTCCAGCAAAAGTACGGAGTATGCACTCAATCATTACACATGGTAGTAAGAGATCTTAGTATTTTTTTGAGTAAGTTTCTACCTAACGTGCTAGACTGACTAAGGCCGGGCCTTATTTCATGTAAGGGCGTGGTAGGAAGGTAGCCAGAAGCTCTGTCAAGGGTTTAGCTATTGAGAACTTTGAGATTCACTTGTGGATAAAACCAAATGAGAATTCATACTTAAAGTTTCATGCTTACGCAATCATCAGACCGACTATAATCTATTTTGGGTGCCTGATGATTAGGTAAGTATGAATCTTTAGGAAACTGAGAGGCAGTTTCTTCTCTTGTTTCTTATTTGTCAATTGAGTTTTGTATCCTTCTACTTAAAACGTATTTTGTGTTACTTCTTGTTTTCATTTGGTTAGTTGGCTGTAGATGTTGTAATTGAATTCATTTAATTACGATTAAGCTAGCATTGTATTAACTTCAACAAAATATGAAAACTGAGATAGTAGGAAAAATATAATGTCAAAAACACGTTTGCCAAAAGCAAATCGATTTGATCGAAATCTTCTTCAGAAAGTGATATTTGGTAATCTTCTTCATTAAGAATTTGGTCTTTCATGCAATATTTGAAGTTGCTGATGTTAGTCCGAATTAGTAAATACTTACTATGTTTCAATTAACAATGAATGATATAGGATATTAGATATTATGAAGTTAGTGACATTGCATTTTAGCTTGAGAAAAGAACTGGAGGACCAGGAAGTGAAGAAAGTTCGTGTGAACGCGCAACTGGATAAACTCACGGCGAGCGTGAGAAATGCACGGAAAGTCAAACACGAGTTGCCAGAAGAAAAAGACATCGAACTGCGAGAATTGAGGGACTTCAACACCTCCATCATGAAACAGCTCGGATCTGTTGTGCACGACCATTCCGAGGTTGCTGCTGCTGTTCACTTGTATTTCTCTCAAGCTGGTCTCCCTGTGCCGCCCTCGCCTGGTCCTGGCCAATCGTCGAGAGCGAGCTCGGTTCGGAGCTCCATATCAAGTCTGGCCTCATCAAGGTAAGGTTTTATCACCTGCTGCTGAAGGCGGCCATAAGCTCAACGAAATCAAATGATGTTCAACGATTTGATATAAGATAGAAAGGTTTTGGGGTTAGGGCCATACCTAATTATTAGGCAAATCTATCTCTCTACATTTTGAAGAAGTTAGCAAGTTTGGGTAGTGTTTCAGGCAATTTTTGTTGACAGCGCCCTCTACAAGAAAAGCTGTTTCTCTAGAGAACAGATACAACCCCAAGAAGGGAGATGTTTATGAATCATATTTTATTAGATCTTTCAAAAAGGCCAGCTTAGATAAAAAGATCTGAGAGAGTGTTTGTATAGTATCACTGCAGAAAACATTTGATCGCTGCACAAACTGGTTATTGCTACACACTAGAATTAGGTGAGGTTAGGGTTAGAAGAATCAGAGTTGAAGTTAGAGTTTTAGTTAGAGCTGCAGCTAGAGTTGAGTTAGAGTTTTGGTTTGACTTTGGACTTGGCTTAGGATTAGGAGTAGAGTTAGAGTTTAAAGGAAGGGTGTATTTTCAACTCATAAACTTCTTGTATGTAAAACTGTGAATCGTTTCCTCGCGAGATGTAGAAAGCTTGAAAACTATTTATTTCAGATCTTCTTCGACCGTTCGGAGTAAATCAAGTAGGCAGGGCCTTGGAACGCCTGCAGTTGATGTTGGGTCCTTCACCATTGCTGGAGTTACGAGTCCGAAAGGTTGGTAGAATCGTTCTTATATCTCTGATAGTGTCTTTCCCTGTTGTCTCTTGATTGAAGAAATCTAATATTTACTTCCGAGTTCTATTCATGCAAGTTCATGTATTTATGATTTTAGGGCTGATAAAAAAAGTAGGCCTTGCAAATCAGGCACAATCTGCCGACTAGAGACAAGGCGTTTGGCTATTTTGATCGTGTGTGCCGGGCTTTTCTGTTTTTCTTAAAGTAACTGGAAGGGAACCTGGATATCAGGGTTCACTGAGGCTTGCTTTGGTAGGAGCATAGGACTTTACTAACGTTTACAATAAACTATCTTTATAATATAATGTATTATCAGTAGGATTTGCAGATTAATTATCGATTAGTTATCCTTTAACTCAGAAACTAAACCTAAGACTAATTAAAACCCTAACACCAACCCTCACATTACCCCTAACACTAACCCCTAACACTACCCTTAACTCCAACTCTATCACCCACCCATAACACTAACTTCAACACTATAACACTAATCCAAATCCTAACCCTATGATTTATGGCTTTTAATACATAGCATAAGCCCAGACCTGGAAAAGAAGTTCTGAGCAGCTTAAATTGTTGCCTACTGACTCGGAAATACGCAATGAAATAGTCTAGCAAGGTATTCTTCAGTCAGAGGGGAATCCATCTTGATGTCACACTGGACCCTGCCTTCGTAAATTTGAAAAGCAAATATTTTCCTATTAAATTCAATTAACGAGATCATTTTTCAGAATGAAAATGACGCGAGTAGAACTCAAACCCACGACCTCTTGATTGGTACTCTAGTACGCTAACCCACTGCCTCAAGGAACCGAACCCATTTCACTCACAAAAATCAATTTTCATTCCCAAAATTCCGCTTCTTCTCAAGTTAGATTCAATTGCATTTTCAGGCTCAACGCCGACGGCAACTGGTAGGAAATCTAAATCCGGGAGTGCAAGAGACAGCCCTACTGCAAAACCAGACTCGAGACCCGGATCTTCTAGTTCCCAGGCTTCTCGCGCATCATCACGAGCCTCTGCCGCGTCGAGGTCATCTCGCGCATCAGTGAAAAAATAAACAATCTAGTACATTTTAATACATTTATGTTTATCTGCAATTGTAATGTTATTTGCATATTTTGTACATAGCCAATATCAATTTATTTAACAGTGTCTTGAAAGCATTGCATTCGCGGGGTATATTTTCAGCGAATTGGAGTTGACAGGCCAGCATGCCAATGGGTAAATATGATTTTATTTAAACCTGGATCTCGCTCATTATCAACCAAAAACAAATAGTTTCTTCAAAATAAGATGAGAATCCGTCAGGGAGTGATATGAGGCTGTAATAGCACCAGAAAACGTGTAGAACCAATTGAAATCCCCTCATAATGGGAGAAAGAATTTGAAAAGGCACGGTAATCATATGATAGCATGAACTAGCACAGCCTGATATTACTTCCTGCATGGATTAAATGCCAATTTCAAAATATTTATTTTTGATCACCACTTGCCTTACTCTTGCCAAAAGCAATGGACTAACCATCGGGCCTTTTTCCAATTTCGGGCTGATTTTGAAGGAAATTATTCTGGCGATTTTACGGGTTTTCTTGGGCTATTACAGCCTAATATTGATCTCGAAACAGTCTTGAGTGGATTTCAAGACTATTTGGAACCACTTATTTTGGGCTAATTTTTCATCAAAAGCGATGGACTAACCATCGGGCCTTTTTCCAATTTTGGGCCCATGGTTTTTGGTGAAAATGTTTCAAAAATGAATGATTCCAAATAGGCTTTCAATGCGATCAGGACTGTTCGTAGAGGCATGCTAAGGCTATAATAGGCTTAGAAAACCCGTAAAATCACCATAAAATTTACCTTCAAAATCAGCCAAAAACTGGAAAAATGCCCGATGCAATGCCAGCCCATGGTTTTTGGTGAAAATGTTTCAAAAATGAATGATTCCAAATAGGCTTTCGATGCAATCAGGACTGTTCATAGAGGCATGCTAGGCTATAATAGGCTTAGAAAACCCGTAAAATCACCATGAAATGTACCTTTCAATTCAGCCAAAAACTGGAAAATGCTGATGGTTGATTTCGAAGATATATAATTCTTGGTATAAATGATACAAAAATAATACCTCTCTAGATTAGAATGCTTTGTTGGGCTAGTGGTCTAAGTCAAGGGCTGTGATTCTATATACCGTAGTTGGACTCTTGCTAACGGCAAGTCTTTTGATTTCTAATATTTTTAATGTTTGGTAAATTGATATAAAAGTAATTCTTAGAACGCTATATAGGACCTGTAGACGTACAAAGTCCACGATAGAGTTTTCATTCAGAAGACAATTCTCTTTTGAAGAGGAAAGGCAGTGCTTCCACTTAGAAGGATAAAGTAAGACTAAGATAATACATGTTCTATAATAATGGCAAAAAATAGTACCTTTCTTTTAAGGAAATCTTTGATGGCTGAGTTGACTAAGCCTAGTGTTTACATGTTTTGACCATACTTTGATTCGTTGTTAAGTAAGACTCTGCATTTCTAAGATTTATAATATTTGGTAAAAATGATATAAAAGTAATAACTCTTTCATTCCATACAGTTTGACTCTTCGTAAGGTTTTGATGCTTGATGATTCGCTAAGAGTTTTGATTCTAAGATTGATGATTTTTGGTGAAAATGATACAATAGTAATAACTCTCTCATTAGGATGTTTGAATGGCCGATTGGATAAAGCGAAGGGCTCTAGGTGCTTGGACCGCAGTTCGACTCCTCGTAAGGTAAGACTTTTGATTTCTAAACTCTGACTAAAAATGATATCAACTTCAAACCTTCTCTGTCGGTGAGCTCCGGGTGGTGTGCAGGCAGAGTGCTTGTCTCACAGCCGAAGGGTTGAGGGTTCGATCCTGAGATAAACCTGGAGTGAACCAATCCATTTGCTTCAATCCCCTGGCGACATTCCAGAAAGTGGCGTTGGCTCCACAGGAATTGTCAAAAGAGGCATTGGGATCGGGCTCTCTACCACAAAGGAAGAAGTATCCAAGTTTTGAAAGTAACAAAGGAAGTAGGTTTCAAAACTATACTAATACACTGACTATTCACAATCCATTTGCTTCAATTTTGTTAATTGACTAAAAACTAGGGTAAAGCAAACAATACTAAGCTAGACAGAGCTAACCTAGTCTAAACTAATCCGAGTCAAACTAAATAGACTACAACTAAACTAAACTAAACTAAACTAAACTAAACTAAACTAAACTAAACTAAAACAAAACGAATCAGAAATTTGTTTAAAACCCCCTTCCTTCTTCCCTCGGAAAGCCGCCAGGGGGACCAGACCCCCCTGACGCTCCTCCTTGCCATTTCGTGTGGAGCCGTTGTGGCTCCGACGGAAAGGTAGGTGGGAGATTGGCTCACTCCGGGTGTATCGCAGGATCGAACCCTCGACCCTTTGACTGTGAGACAAGCACTCTGCCTGCACACTACCCGGAGCTCACCGACAGAATAGGTTTGAAGTTGATATGATTTTTATTCAAAGTTTAGAAATCAAAAGTCATACCTTACGAGGAGTCGAACGAGGGTCCGAGCATCTACAGTGCTTCACACAACCAACCGTGCCACACCAGCTTCCTTAGTGATAGAGGTTTTACTTTTGTGTCATTTTCACCAAATATTGTCAATCTTAGAAGTTAAAAGACCTATACATTACGAGGGCTCGAACTACCGTCTAAACATCTCCAGACCTTGGATTATTCCACTTAGCCATCCGAGCTTTCTAAATAAGAGAGATAGTACTTCAGCATGATTTAAACAAAAGATTACATAAAATGATAGCGAATGACTCAAGATGCACAAAGACTGCTCAAGAAGTTGCAAGAACAACGAGCGAAATTTGATCTAGAGGTCGTGGGTTCGAGTCCTACTCAGATCATTTTCATTCTCACAAATTATTTCTCAGAAATCTTAGAAACCAAAGTCCTACCTTAAAAGGAATCGAACTACGATCCACTTAAATTGAATCCTTGGCTTAGTCCACTCGGCCACCCAACCTTTCGCAGGGAGACAGAATTACTTTTGTATCATTTTAACCAAACATTATATATCTAAAAATGAAAAGTCTCACCTTACGAAGTTTTAAACTAGCTAAGTGCCGGACAACTTAAGCCGTTGGCTTAGTCCACTTAGCCATCCAAGCTTTCTTGAGGAGATAGGTATTACTTTTGCATCATTGTCAGCAAATATGTATAATTAAAAAGTCCTACCTTACGCGGAATCAAATTATTATCACAGCCCAATATTGCTTTCTAATTAGTTCTGACTGGAACAAAAAACAATTCGGAACCATGTTTTGGCCAATGTCGATCAAAAAGAATGGGTTGACCATCAAGTTTTTATTCAAATTTTAGGCTGATTTTGAAGGAAATGTTTCTGGGGATTTTATGAGTTTTCTAAAGTTGTTATAACCCGCTAATGCTCGCTGAATGGATTAAAAACCCACCTGGAGCTAGAAAAGCTTTCAATCTCTTTAGAGGGCAATAACCCGTGCAGAATTCGGAGAAAAATAAACAAAATAAAGAACACAAAACTTCCTTATCATTTGTCACACAGCTATTGCAAGCTATAACAAGCTAGTAGAACTTCAAGAATCACCAAAATTTGTTAAGTGGAAATTGCGATCCAAAGGAAATACACCCTGCTAGAAGCTGGTACTCCTGAAACGTCCACAATTTGTGCCCGAATGTTTCGTACGAATCATAACAGCTAACTTGAATCGAAAAATGATTCAATTCCAAGCAGGGGCCTAGGCAGGAGCTCTGAAAGGGGAAGCCAATCAAGTATTTGTGGATAAGGATCCACTTGTAGATAATAGCCCATAAGAATGTATAACAACGTACAATTGATACAGACTTTTTTTGGGGGGGATGGAGCCGAAAACCCAATCTGGCTAAGCCAAACCAAAACATGAGAGACAAAGATGAAACAGATTTTCCAGTTCTTTAATCCAGGGGAAAATGTGATGAAGTTACAATGAGTGAAAACCGTTAGCTTCTACTCGCATAAGCTATATATACAGACGACATGAAAAATGAACAGTGCCTCTAAAACTATTTGCAACATCTTGTAGTACCTACCATTTATACAAGTTCAAATCATTACAAATACAAATAAATAGTTAGCCTCGTTCTGATTCCCCGGGAGGAGGGTACTCTTATTGTTGACTGACATTGTGGAGGGGTCCAATGAGGGCTTACCTCAGGGACAAAGACCAACAGAGATCTTCTCATTCGAACTACAATACGAGGCGATGGAGAGTTCTCTATTTTGCAAGATATCACACAGAATTTGCAGGGAAAGGTTTTCATTACGCAGCTCTCAAATTGCGGAATGACACCCCTGTGACCAAAGATAGCCAAAAGAGGACCAAAGCTAATATTTCAAAAATCGAACTCGTATAGCATTGTGATGTTTCAACATTTTTCAAATGGTATTATTTGAACCAAATCATGCCGTATGAACCTGAAAGGCCTGCAAGGATAGTGGCATGCACTACACTACGCTCAAACCATTATTTCCGCGTAAGAACACATTAAATATAGCATTCAACTGAAACAAATAATCTGCTAAATAGTTGTCGATTCGGGGAATACCCCCAAATGTATTTCTTGAATGGGGCGATTTGGTAGCCCTTTCGTTCAACCCTCAACCGACTGAGCCCCCTGTTAGATTATACGAGAGTATCCCCTTCTCAGATTCGACGCAGGGGTCGAGAAACAGAAATTACGGATCGTCCACAAAGAATCTTCACAAATTTGCATCATAAAATCGTCGAGTCAAATGAAACTCAAAGTATTTATCGAGGCTTAAACGACTTGAATCTTTCTGCTTCACAATCGCTTGAAAATCGCGATGAATAATGGCTCGAACGCGTTGAAAATCAGCACAAATCGTTGATCGATCGTGGAAAATTGCCAAAAAGCTGTTCCTAAATCCTTTGATCATCACGAAATTGTTTTCCTTCGTCACAAATCGTTGCGAAAATGTGACGATAATTTGTGGAGGGTCCTGAACTAGAGGATTTGCGGAGAGTCCCACTCTTCCTATTAAGAATTGTTATCAGGTTTTCACTCAACCCTATTACGTACCAGTGAGCGAGGGAGTTTCTGTTGAATGTCTTAGTCTGACAAGGCAAAAGCCCTGCAGCAGAACCTACATCACTAAAAATAGCAGTAAGACGAATGTGCTTAATGCATCTATTTTTGCTACAGTAATCTTCAAATGGAAAATAGTCATTCAGTTTGAATAAGTAATCCATAGAAAACTGTGTAACCTTGAAAGAAAATTTCCAGATTTTTGAAGGAAACATTTTCACAAAACTTTACGACAGAAGAGGGCTAGGGGTCAACACACCTAGGAACCCCCCATCTGATACGTTGTATAATGCACTTAATGCACTTAGATAGGAAAAGTGGGACAAACAAATAATAGTTTATACTTAAAACCCTTGAAAAATATTCTAAGTACACAGCCTAAATTTATTATGTTGGTTAGTCAAATAAAGCAGAATAACGTTAACTTCAAAACAAATTATGTAACAGAAATACAAAACAGTTCTGCTCGCTTCAAAATAATGAAACAAAATTGAAATCCAATGTCAAAGTGGGAGAAGAATCAAGATTTTCCTAACTTTAAGTCAATCATCTTTACCTTAAGGTAGTCTAGATGACTCTCAATTCAAAAAAATGCTTTAAATTACAGATACAGCCAGAATTCATGAAATCTAATAATGATTTGAGGCAATACAGATGTTTTTGGAGCTGAGCTTTGGTACTAGGGGTTCAAAATGGTGGCGAGTTCCATGTAAAACTTGGAAATATTTGTGATGGATTTGTGATAACTAGCATGGTAGAAATAATTTCTTGACACTCTTCACCTTTTCAAAGTATTCAAATCTGGAGGTATTGGCAGAAAGAGAATTTAAATTCAGAGTTTTATTCTTTTCTAGAGAACAGTTTTCGAAAGTGACAATATTAATAATCAAGGTATCATCTTAGGATATATTTTTTGAAAGAGTTCAATGTTGAAAAGAATTTTCGTTGCTCTCCATACCTGGCAATAGGCAAACCGATTATTGTCATATTAGACTTAGTAGTATCCATAGAACCTTCAACCTTGATTTCTACAGCTATTTCATCGAAATATTTGTTCGCCGCTATCATTAATGATAAAACAAGTCGAGCCTTCAGTTAGAAACGGCGAGGATTGCGTGTCTTCGTAAGCCTTTGGTTACAGTACTATAGACATAGTGACCCTACGAAACCCAGGAAATTTAAGGGCTCAATGTATTCTTCAGAAACCGGCATGATTGGTGAAAATGAAAGCACCTACACCACCTGGCCTTTTGTCTTTCGATTCATTAAGGCCTTACCTTTACCAAATTTGGGTTAGCTCGAGTGCATTTCTGCATCAGCGAACTGAGGGCTACGGTTGGATATCGTCGGATGTTTGCAATTACGCATTTGACGCCTAAAAGAAAGATAAACTTTATCTAAACAACCCTTCTGTGAAGAATGTAGATTGAAGATTGTTTGAAGGGTCGTTGGTTGGATACCATCTTCAGACCTGTCACATTAAGTGTGTAGAGAAAACTGTACAGCACCCTCTGTAACTCCAGGCAGAAGACAAATTCTAACCCTGTAGATAACTTTTGATTCCCACTTGCACATCAAGGCCTACAGGGTCAAGGTCTCAAAAATCAGTATTGACAAGCCTTCTCCCGAAACAAATTTCACCAGTGTGCCTGAACGCTCGGGTCATTTGGTCATTTGGTTAACAAGCTCCAGTGGTAGTTTTACTAGAGTAATGGCGAGGGCTGGGAGTGAGAGCTCTGGTCAAAAAGACCTGATTAATGAAATATGAATACACTAACCAGGAATAGATTCATGTTTGGGGCAGTTGGTTGGGTGAGTTCTGGGGGCGTTCCTCCGGGTGAACTGGACGGGGTGCTTGTCGGGGTTCCATTTTGAAGTAGCGCACCATTGCTATTCGGTTGTCCATTCGATGCATGCCCTCTGCCAGTGTTCAACGTCACCTAGAAGAGAATTGTTGAAAAAGCCTGTCAAGCCGTGTTCTTTGACCAATAACGATGCACCCATAAAACGCTTTCTTTGACGGTCCGTATGAAATTCTATATCAATACGACAGAAATTCAACGTAAGCTGCACATGAAAACACTACAAGGACCTGCTGATAGTCGACAAGAGTGCTTATTTAGAAACCGTAGATGGTCGGAAGTATCTTTGATGGTCAGGAGTATCTTGACATGCGCAGTAACTATTTGTGATGAATATGTACGCATAATTGTACCAGAGTAAAAACTTAATAATCAAATGTGGACCATGTAGAAATTGTGAACCCATAGAAGCACAGATCCACTCATTAGGGATGTATAGGCTTTTGAAAGAATTATTTATTTATATGTGAGGTCAGAATATGCAATATTTGATCTACGCATGCTCACCAATCAAGATGCTTCTGACGTCTACGGATTCTAAATGCGCGACGACAGTCCCACACACCCCACACTTTTATATCCCTTCTCAAATATTTTTTCGATTTCATCATTCTGGTTAAGATATTACAACGTTTGGAAGCATTGTGGCAGCATCTCAAATCGTCTGATCTGCAGTTTTCCCCGAAATTCAACTTTAAAACTTTCACGACAAAGGAGTGCATGTCTTAGAAAATACAAGAAGAGCCCATTCGTGCTACTTTGAAGATTTTAAACCAACAATATTTTTCATTTCTCTAATAGACAATTCTAATGTGTCCTCTGGTGAAAGAAAGACATTTCCATTTTGTTGACGGTTCACATGAGTGAAGCGAAATGAAAACTTATACTGGCACAAGTTCCGTTTCGGTTTCCTAAAAATGTGTGAGCTCAATAAAATTTCCATGGGAATAAACTTTTTTCATTTCAGGGGGAAACGCACGCGCAAACACAGCGTTGCGCCTCATCAACTCGTGCTCGCCCAAAAATGTTCACAATGTGAAAAGGAGGTAAATTAGCAAACACGAAATGAGTTCGCACAAGAGCTCTAATGTGAAGAAGCTCTGAAAAACCAAGATCAAAAAGAATTACCCGGCTTTGCGGCTTAGCAGAAAACATTGCTGATATATCGGAGAATTGTTTGGATTCCATATCGAAAGAGCCTCCACTGGGTGCATATGGGTGTTGACTGAAATGTTCTTTGTTTTCACTAACGTCAATGCCAACCTAATGGAGGAATATTATGCATTATTAAACAGTATTGAAGCTTTTCAACCACCTGACATTGGTCTAAATAGGTGATGTGACATGATTTGACTTCAACTCAAACCACGATTAAATTTGATCATACGAAAACTGCTAACATTTTCAGTTGATAATATTTTGAATGCCTAATAGGTTTTTAAAATTGGTATCAATCAATCATCAACTGTCAAAAAGTAAATTCAAATCATGATAAAAACCAGGGAAATTATTTTGATGACTCAAAAATCAAAACAACTATCTTGACAGTAAATGAAATATTCACTGGGCGAATAATCCAAAAATCAAAAGTTGAAACTCTCGAATATTACTCTGCCATTGGTCAAAATTTGCTCTTCTGTCTGTATCAAAACCATGGATCTCATATTGTGTAGACAGAAGAGTTCCTAACAAGGGATATTTTTTACGGAGTTCAGTTTATGACGAAGGCTTCACTACTTTTCACTAACCTGGGTTGTTCTCACGTGATATGGAAAGTTCTTATTGGCGGATGAAGGTCTTGTTAAAATCTACAAAAAGATGAAAATTCAAAACTTTCATGCATAGCAAGATGAAACCCATGCAAGCACCGTATGCACCAACAAAAACATGTAAAACAAAGAAATCAGTGTCAAATTAAAATTTTTCAGGAAAAAAAGTTTGTCTTGGAGATTTATATCATGTAATTTGTATACATCTGAGCATTCGCAGCTATTTTGACTATCCAGTTAATGTATGATGTTATACCGACAAAAAACTTCAAAGAATGCAAATCACCAACTGGTGAGAAACAAGAACTGGAATCGGGGGGACTCATGGAAAATAACTCAACACATACCTTGGGGGCATAGGTGGAAAAGTTTTTTGGAAAATACATTTTTTCAAGCTCCTGTAAATTTTTTCTACCTGTCAATACTGGTCTTTCTAATAAAAACGTTTTTATTAGCTGTTGGAAGATACGATATCTATATCTTACCCACAGCAAAACAATCTTTCTCCAAAATGAACAGAAATTTTCATCTATTCAAATTTTCAAACTGATCCATATTGCAAAAGGAACGTTT
Source organism: Pelagia noctiluca (assembly GCA_963924455.1). Classification (NCBI taxonomy): domain Eukaryota; kingdom Metazoa; phylum Cnidaria; class Scyphozoa; order Semaeostomeae; family Pelagiidae; genus Pelagia; species Pelagia noctiluca. Next base: position 11,689,081 of record OZ004325.1, read on the forward strand.
TTAAAAGTTGAGAAGGAACCTCAATCTTAGGTGGAAAATAGTGACATTCTTTGGAGTGTCCAAAAGGGGTGGGTACACTTTTCCTTCTTTCATATTTGTTTGGGTTCTGCGTCATAACTTTATTCCATGACCCCCTTACTGGAAAAATAATCGTAAACTTACTAGAAAGAAGAGATATGCTGCAAAGGCAACGGCTCTGTCTATTCCATTCATAACTTGTGCTCTGAAATGGAAAAACAATAAGTAGTCAAAGGGAAGAAAATTTCACTGTAAGAATGTTTCACCAGTTCAGAAAACCAAGAAAGTTTTGCACAAACTTTAGCAAAAGAAGCAAAATAAAGGGTGTCCTGGAAAAAGGTTAACTCTCAAATCAAATTGACCCAGTTTCACCCAAAGATGATCTAATTAGAAACTGTACAGTCTTGCTAACAAACATGGACTATAGAAATGTGGAGTTAAAATAAATGATGCAGGATTGATAATAATAGAAACACTTCTTAAGATAGATAGAGTTAAGACCTTGGAAACAGTCTTTGACAAATACAGTACTTGAGGATGACAAGGAAAGTTGACTAACATGCTGGGCTACCGAGAGAAATCTGGTGCAAAGGTAGATAGAATGGCCGGCGAGATTCACCCCCTGAGGCTAGAAAAACATGATTGAAACCGGTTTGTTAATTGTCGAGGCCTTATATAGGCCAATACCCACAAACAAAACTTCAGTAACTAATAAAACATTATTTAGAAATTATGACAGAGATTCATGATTTACCTGATCCAAGGTTGCAGTACGTATGTTGCGATCAGGACAAAAATTGGTCCACTTAAAAACCTGGGAAGAAAATAGTCATTATTTCAATGGCTTCGGCAGGGAAATTTGTTTCATAATTTTTTTTGAATTTTAGTATGGATACTTTCCAGTTTTCAAATTTTACGAGCACTGACAAAGAAATTATATAACCCATAGCTTTGTAAGTGGGCTGTTCACATACGAGTTCTCAACCTCAATTTCAAAACTTTTAAGTGTGAAGACACTCTATCAACCAACAAATATGTTTTGCAATTATAAGGCCCTTTTCCCTGGTTTTCTGTGATTTCCCAGTCAGCAAATTCTTTATACCAGTAATTGTTTTTCTTATTCTTCCTTAAATTTCCGACACAGAAGATTATTGTGCATGCATAGGCGCTGTGTTGATAATCTTTAAACAATTCATGAATTCAGCTGACTTGTACAATAGCTTATCAAAATTATTGCATAGGTAGATTCAAAATGGCAGCACAGCTACAAAACTATGACGGCTAGGCTAAAAGTAAAAGTGCCATAAATTTTGTCAGACAGCTCACAGAAAAAATAACAATAAGCAATAATAAATAGAGTGAGAAATTATCTATGACTTGGGATTGGAGTGATGGACAAAATATCAGCAAGTTTCTGAAGGAGTTGTCGTCAAAAATCTGTTCAAAAAGTCATGAAACAGGTAAAGTTCCTTGTTTGCTTTCTTTACTGCTTTTCATAGGCTTGAGTAAATCCTTTCTTTCTTTCATTTATCAACAGTCTAAATGCTTTAAATGCTCAAGTAAAGCAATCTTTTTGGTAATTGTGAGCCACATTTCTACCAATAAACAAAATGAGGACTGAATCTGAATATAAACTTTTGATTTGACCCTTGAGAAAGCTGCTTCCACTCACCACATTGTGTAGAAAAACCAGAAAGGGTAGTAAAAAAGATATTTGGAAGGATAATGCTTCAGGGTGAAGAACGTTCCATAGCAAAACCAAATCCACGCCTAAAAACAAATTCAAGTTATCAGTCAAAGAAACTCAGTATCTTCAACTATGTAAACTTCACCCAAAGAATAACGACATGCTCGTCCAAGGCCCGTTATAAGCATGTCCAATCATCCACCCTGCTGGTTTCACGTTTTTACCCAATCAAATAGGCCTGCCTAATCAACCATAGTTTATCGAAAAAGATGGTTTAGAAACCTATTGTTGTACGTCTTTGTTTCACAGTTGATGTTGAGCAGTACTTGAACGTGCACAACGTATGCCCTATCCTCTCTTTACAGTTAAAAGTTTAGATGTAAATCTTGCCTACATAAATATGATGCTGAATATCACAAAATATTTTCTAAATAACGAATATTTCTGGCTAAGAAACCAAAAGAAGCGTTTTGGTCTACTCGCTCAACCATGACCCTGTTGGCTGAAACAATGGCAAAACAAAAGACTGTGCACTCTCAATTTTGAAAAATTTGCACAAAAAGATACAACAATAGGTTTCTAAACCATCTTTTTCAATAAACTATGAATCAACTGAGACAAAATACATCCACTTCTATTTCTAGTTCCATAAAGTGACTGCGGAGAACAGCAACTCAAAAAATTAATTTAATTCAATATTCAGTTGCATATAGTAACTGTGAACAGTAGCAGATTAAGGGGTGCAGTTGGGGTAGTTGACCCCTCCCTCCCTTAACTGATAAAAACAACTCAAAACACCCACTTTCCAGAAGTTTAGCCACCTTTTGAATAGACAATTGTTTATATTTCAGTTAAAATATGGCTCATAGCAGTCCCATAAGGCACTGGTCCCCCATCAGATCTATTCTGGATGTACCCCTGAATGTGGACAGCAAATTGGCAAACAATTAATGCAATTCAATATTTAGTTGCATATAGCAACTGTAGACAAGAAACGGGTAAACAGGCACTTACGAGGGTTCGCATCACGATAAGCCCAATACCAGCTGGACTTTCGTATAGGTAGAGAACTTTACCAGGGTCGAAGGCCTAAATAAATGAGTAGAAATACATTCAGTATTTGCAGATGAAGATTAATATTTGAAGATTATTGATACAGTCATAGAAACTTAGAGTAATATAGCCACTATTCGCAAAAGAAAACTAATATGCCTAAAAATACATGCCCTTAAAACTTACTCAAATCAAAACTTACCCATGCAAATCATACTCAATTACGTTAAAGCCACTATCTGCATAAAAATTAATCAACTTAACAAGATGTGTCCTAAAACCGACCCACCCAAATTAAATTTACCATAAGAATGTTACAATACGTTAATGCCATTACTTACAGAAGAAAAACTAAAATTAACCGAAAATGTATTCTCTGAAACATATGTTCTCAAACATATGCTCTAAAATACAAAAAATAATCAAAAGACCATAAATTCAAAATACTGTTTTTAGGTGGCTTATTAAGCTCCACAGGCAAACATGTCAAATTCAACATCTGTTGTACTATTATGTAAACCTAAGGTCATAAAGTGTTAAAGCTGTATTGCCAAAACAGTCTTACCTTAGCTTCATATATGTACATTGCAGCATATATGATGACGTACAAGGTGAAAAATACTCCGAGCTTCACTTGACCACTAGAGCTTATACGACCCCTAGGAAAGAAAAAGTATCATACAATAATTGTTCTGACGTCAACTTTGTGGTCTCTCTAGCCTAATGGTATGAGCAAGAAGTTGTGATGCAAAGCACAAATCACAGTACATAAACCGTTATCATAATCATAGGATAAAATTGATACTAAAAAGGCTTTAAAAATATAAACAATACCATTATATAGGTAATATGATAATTCCATGATAAATCTTAGTTAGTCTCAAGGACTTAAGTATGAAAACATTAATTCGTAATTTAGTTCTTTTCGACTATTCCAGAGTGGCTTTAAGGTGCCGGTACAATTTCAGTCTCTAACGAAAGACCTATTAATTTACTTGACTGTTCACATGAGTGAAATGTCAGCACGAGTTTAATTTCGGTTTTCCATGCCGGGCTGAAACTCTGTGCCTGAATGAAAATGTGCGAGGTTCTCAAAATTTACTAACAGTTTTCTCCATTTCAGGCCGAAAAAAATTTGCACCGTATGGGCAACAACAACCGCATTGCGCCTTATCAACTTGCGCCAGTCTGAAAATCTTCATGTGAACAGGAGACAAATTAGCAGACCTGAAATGGACTTGTGCTAGTTTAAAACTTGTGCAAGCACGAGTTCATTTTGGATCTGCTAATTTGACTCTTTTATGAAGGGACTCTTAAGTTAATTTTCTCACCTTGTGACGGTCCATCCTTTAGCAACCAAAATCATGAGAAGAAGAAAAATGACATCTCCAACAGAATGACATCCTCTTTCTGCAATTCAATAAATTTAAGGTTAAGTTCAGCTCCTAGGTTGGAGAATTTGTTTCCGGACCAAGCCTTGAATGAGCAAACCCCCTTTGTATAAGCAGCCACACTATAGATTATTCAATGAGCACCCTCCTGGATTAAGCACCCATCCTCGAATAAATCGACTGAGCCCTGCAACTTCAGAACACTTTCATTCATCCTTGATGCAAGGCACACAAACCACATTTAATCAGTTAATTGATTTTCTATGAACTTTTGTGTCCTAGGTAAGTCTCTGTAACGTTTGCCTGTCTAGTAAGCGTATTCTATTGTACATTTTTAAATATTGTTTGTACAAAAAAGCTCAAAAAGTGGGTGAGCTTATTCAAAGTGATTTGGTGGATGAGTTAATTACTGACTATGACGAGGAGGGGAAAGATATATTGATATCAAATAGTTTTGGAGGATTTTCTTTTGTTTTTGATTTTGAATAAATAAGCATGTTTGCCAAAAATTCTACTTTTGGAATTCATTTGATTAGCATAAAGACTGTCAAGACATCACTGGTAATCAAAAGGATCCCTGCTATACAAAACATGAGTCCAATCAAAATTCACTTAATCAATGAAAGTACTAAGGGGCTGAATAGAGAAGGCAAACAAAAAGAAGGGAGCAAATTTGAAACATACGTATCACTTGAAGGGCACGCTTTGGTAACCCCGTTTTTCCATAATCCGTGTAATAGATGACGTCAAACATTAGCGATAAAACTGAAAAAAACAGAGGCACAGGTTAAGAATGGAGACTCTTTTGAGAACAAGAAATGAATTGAAAAGTGGACAAACTGATCAACCACGAACTGATCCAACTAGATAGATGGAGTTAAAGTTTATTGAGGGAGATGGTTTCGAAACCTATTGTTATATCTTTTTGCTCAAGTTTTTCAAAATTGAGAGTGCACAGTGTATTGCTTTGTAATTGACAGGTCACAAGGTCATGGTTGAGCAAATAATTTAAAAAACTTGTTATAGTTTTTTATCCGAAAATGTTTAATATTTATGAAAGATGCTTTTACATCTAGTGTTTATGCAGGCCATGTGTAAATGTACAATTCTAACAGTCAAGAAAGAGTATCAAGGTATGAATTATGCACTTTCTTGTACCGTTCAACATCAAATATTGATCAAAGATGTACAACAATAGGTTTTCCTAGCCCACTACTTCTATAAACTAGGATGGACAATAACTCCATATCACCAACTGTTCCTGTCTTCCGTTTTGTTAGGAAGTCCCGCATAAATTGTTAATAATTAGGCCGAGTGTCACATGCACATGTTAAAGCCCCTTTAACAACATAAAATCAATAAGAAACTAAGATATTATAGTCTGTCTGATGATTGTGAGAGCATGAAACTGAAAGTAACAGAAAACTAGCCTCCTTTCTTCCTTCTACTTCATCTACTAATAGCTTTGTACTTTTGTATATGTATCACTTTGGCGAATGACTGCTACAGTGACAAGACACTTTTATACGAATCTCAAATTCATCAGACAGAAACTCACCCGCTCACTCATTCTTGGGTTTAGTATAATATCAAGTCTTACCTTCGAAAAGTATTGACCAAAGGAAAAGTTTGTATGTGTAGTGGAATAATTGCCTTGACTTGAGTACAGCTAAAAGGAGGAAATTTCGTGAATTAAAAGGTGCAGCTAGATTGACATTGAATATAAAAACTTCATGTAATAGACCCAAACTCGGGACAGTGTGCATATACATACCAACTATTAGGCAATTAGGATTCAGGATGGTTTGGGATCATAACCAAACCAACACGTTCTCAAAATCCGGAATGGTCTAATGGGCAGTACATAGGCCTCTTTCATGCAGCAGATATTGCAGCATGAAATAATCTTGCGGTATATCAGCCTCGCTTGAATTGAAGTTTTTGTTTAATGTTGCAATGGCTGCCGCGTGAAAGAGGTCTATCAAGTCCTCCCATATAATGGCCTTCTTACATACCTGAGCTGGCTTCAGTAGCCGGGGTGAACAAGTAAAGAGGAGATACCTTTGCTGATAAGAAACATGTGATAAATTTCAGTTACATTATAACAGGGCCAGCCCTGGGTGGGAGTTTTGCAACTCTCAAATGGATATCTTCAGTGAAGCACAAATGAGGGTCTAATCAAACATTTCTTCTTTTTCTGGCGCATACAGTAAAATGAAACAGGCGAATACACTTACATACCTGCTAACACTATTGCACCAAATAGCATCATCACAGTCATTAGCAAGAAGGTAATATTTGGTTCGAGGATTCCTGAAAAAGTTAAGGAGATATTTCCATGTTAAGCAAATTATACCAGGAAACAAACAAAGTCTTTAAAGGACAAGTCCAGGTTTAGAAAAATTGTTGATTAAGTAAGATAAACAAAGTTTGCAGACTTGGCATTACTTCCATCCCTTTCAGTTCAAGCAAGACTAGTACGGAAGCTTTTGTTTTAATTTGCAATGGCATTATAGCTGTGTGGAAGAGGCATATTGCAACAATAATCATTTTTCTCATAAATTATTGATACCTTTGTTGCTTCTTGTCAAAATTGTGTCTTTGATAAAACTGTTTTACTTACTCTGCTCGTCGGCTGAAAAATGTTTTTTCCAAAAAGTGTCCCCATTCGTCAGCAGCAAGTCATATTTTACAGTAAAACCCTGAAATACAACAGGAGAGTAAGGTTTTACAATTCAATTTAACAACGCTTGCAAAGATTAGTTGAAATTACTTGCATACAGGAATACTTTTGACTAATTTTTTGTACACTATCATCTCTTTTGACCGATAGATGAAATCATTAAAAAAGAAGCGCCATCGGGTCTCTTCTGCTAAGACTAAGTGACTTAAAAAACTATCTTTGCGAGAAATTGTATCATAAGATGAAAAGAAATTAAAGTTGAATAAAACAATTCTTACATTTTTAGATTCACATTTGGAAAATACTAGATACCACCATCTAGATCTTGAAGAGTAGAATTGTCGGTAGCCTTTAAACAAAAAAGAAATTTCAAACATCAATTTCAAAATTAATTCTTTGCTAGCAAACTAGATCTGAGAACCTCCCTTTACCTACAGTTTGGAATTTATTCTTGGTAGGAGATAATGAGGACCATCCAAGACTGTAGTTTCTTGATTGTGGGCATCTCCTTCTTTCATTTGTTAGGAAATACATTCAATGTGTCTATCAAACAACTTTTTCTACTCTAAACTTTGAACAAAACTTAAGACTGTCACGGTAAACTGGTTGTGAAATCAGAAAGGCTAAACATAGAAATAAATTTAACTAAGCTTGAGATTCACCGATAACATGTGGTTGTATCATATGGGAAGGTGATCAGGGTTTGCAGTACTCCAGAGAAGAACAAAAGTTCACTGCAGAATACGGAATTCTTGCAATTTTTTGAAGGAACGACAGAATTCTTCATTTCCTTGAAAATGATACACGGAATAACAAATTATTATAGATTTATGTTTGCCACAGAATTCTTCACTTATTTTATTGCAAAAACGGTGTCTCTTAGTTTCCTAGTCACATCTGCTCTTCAAATCACTGGAACAGCAGACTCGATCTGAAATTGTGCGTAGCGGCCGATTTCCCCCTCTGATCATTCCCTTTATATGAACCATCCAGTTTGACTTATATGAAAAATATTTCATCCATTGATAATTCAGAGATTAATTACCTATTTCTAAGACCTCTGCACTGCCCCTACCCTTTGATAAGATCCCATATCCAGATTAAAAGATATACCTCAGAGCATAATAACCTTAACATGGAAGGTTTAAAACCTTTGGTTCTAGTGAGCAGCTCTTTATTATGACATCTACTTACATTCCAGTTACGTTCAAAGCCACAAAGTCGCTTTTTACTTGATTTATCAAAAGCTTTCCTTGGGAGGAGGATTAATTCTGAAGAGCCAATTCTGTCTTCCAGACAATATAAGCCCATGAGAAATATGAATGGATGATAATCAAGTGACAATTGACAGTTGCCCATGTCAGTCTGATCTCTCTTTTAATTTAGCTACTCTGACCTTGATACTAATTTGACCTTACTAATTTGAACTTTACTACTATGATATCTACTATTTTCACATTTGCTATGGTGATAAAAAAGACATCCAACATTACCTTGACAAACCAATTTCTTTTCCCCATTTATTGTCTCCATGCGACAATTATATGGAGATCTGAGGTCCAAAACCTGATGGTTTTTGGGAATGGTGACATTCAACTTTGCAGCACATGACTGAAAGAGAGAGAAAAATCATATCAAAAATGATGGTGGCACACCCCTACCCATCAACTATACGAAGCAATAGTTATTCAAATTCATCTGACTGACATCTTACATCTGAATACAGGATACAAAAAATATGTAATCTAAACGACCCAAGAAAAGCAAAGCTTATCTAGCTTGGGCCGTAAATTGAAAGCTATTACAAGAAAAATAAAACAGTACAATTCTAAAACTAGTACAGAGTATAATTCAACAGCAACAATAAATGCGTCATAAAAACCAGGTAATTAAGGTTATTAAAGAGTATTTGATGATGAAAGTTGTTGATTCAAATGTTAGAAAGATTGAACAAATTTAATAAGAAATAAGATAATATAAGTTGATTTTAGATTCAGATCAAATTTATATTTTCAAATTAAAACCTTTTCAGACGTTTTGTAAAAGATGAAGTTTTATGTACGTCTTTTAGAGATTGAGGTAGCTCATTCCAGAGTCGAGCACCTTTGTTTAGTAGCATTCTCTTGCCCCATTTTTTATTAGTGCGATGTATTTTGTAATCTTTTATTTTACGGGTGTTGTAAATGTGAAAGCTTTCATTTATTATGAAATAGTTTTGAAGAAAAACAGGCAGCTTTTCTTGACTATGGTTTATTTGATGAATGAATTTAAGAATTTTCAATTCATAGAGATCGTTTATCTTTAAGAATCTTATTTTTTTTATGCATCGCATTTGTACTATATCGATTCTCTTTGAAGCTTAGTAATCTGAGAATTCTATTTTGTATGACTTGTACTTCTTCCAAATATTTCTGAGGAGCCATATGCTTCAAGTTCGTAGCTAATCTTTGATAATAGTAATGAGTCATATGCTGCAGTTAAGCAATCTTTTGCTATGGAGAAGCGAATTTTAGAAAATATAGATGTGTATTTGACTATTTCACTTTTTATCTTATGTATGTGGTCTTTCCAACTAAGGTCTTGGTCAATCATCAAACCAAGGTATTTGACATGATCGTACTGCTTTAGTTCATCAGTTAATTTTACAGAAGCATTTGTTTGTTGGGTATAGTTGGAATCAAAAAGCATCACTTTACAAAAAGTAGCAGCTAGGACAGCTACCAGGAGACCCAGGGCTCTAAAGGGACCAATGAAATATAAGTTTTATATGTTTATTCATTAAAAGCATTTTTCAGGGAAAACTTAGGCCCATTGAATAAGCCGTTTACATATACTGGCTTTTTTATAAATAACTAATTTATGAGAAACCCATATGTAGAAGGTTGTAAAGTAGAACATCTTTTATTACTACATGTAGAATGTCTTTTATTACTTATGGCAAAATCACTAAGGAACTTATCGTTTTCAAATGTATCATCTTTTTGCAAAATTAGTTTTTAGCAAATTTAGGAAGCAAGTTTGATTGATTTTTCAGTCAAACTCACTGTTCTCACTGGGTTATCTGCAAATCAGCTTGAGAAATCACTTGTTTGTGGTAAAAATGTTTGTTACTGCTTTTATTGTGTCTATTAATTATTGAGCACTAAATGATTAGTTTAAAATTAAGGGCCTGTTAATGATCTTTTAGTAACACAGAGTGGTCCAAAGAGGTCTAAAAATAAGGAATTTAAAGAAGTTGGTCCTGAGCTAGGCTCCTTATCGAAAAAAGAATGTTAGGCCAGCTGGTCTCTCAACGGCCCTAACAACAGTTATTCAGGAAGAAAAATTGTTTTCTTTATCACCATCGTTCTTATCTCTAAAGTTGCAGGCCCTTCTCGTGAAATATTGATCTGATGCAAAACATCAGCTTGGCTGCTTAAAAAACAGCGCACAAACAAAAACAAGAGAGACTTATTCGAGGGTTTTCTAAATTGATAACATCCATATCATCTCTAAACAATATTGAAAAGGCTATATTAAATTTGGCCACCTGTTGAGAAAAACTCTTCCAAAACTAATTGAGTTTCTACAATATCAGCCAACATGCAAAGATGGAAAGAATACACGTATGTTTCATAAGAAACTCGCTTGTGTCAGCTGTTGTCAGCAAATGTTAACTGTAAGGGTCTACTTTTGCTGACTCATTCCCTTTAAGAAACTTAATGATAGGACAGGAGCTAGATTTCTTATAAAATGCGTCTATTGACCACACAGACAGAGAAGGAAAACTAATAAAAGGGTCTTTCATTAACCAGCAGCAAAATCCTGTATTCTGTAAAAACATTGTTGATTGGCCCATTATTGCTTCAATTGACCACCTGCAGAGGAAAACTCAAATTTCCTACTTTACTGAAGCTGTTGATTAATATGTCTCCTACTGATTGCTAGCTGAAATTTTCACGACACTCCGATTTACAATCGTAAACTTTTTTCGATAAGCAACCAGGGCTGGAATGACCAAACATATAAGCAACTCCAGGGCTTGATGAAATAAATTAAGTAACAAAGCACTTAGGAAACTTAACTTCTTTCCATAAGCAAAAAATCAATAAGCAACCAGGGCTTGATGAAATAAATTAAGCAACTAAGCACTCGAGCAACTATGCTGAAAGACCTCAACCTTGTTTTGTCATACTCTGTTTCATTGTCAAAATAAGTATATTTGGTATTCTAAAGGTTTTCTTACATGTTCACAAATAAAGATTTTCATATGTCCCTTCGGGTCACACAACCAATTTATAGATTTATCACATCACATTGTTCTTTAGTATAGAAATCTTATATTCAACAAAAAATCCACCATTTCTTAAGGAGGCCTAGTATTCCTTAACATATTTCATCGCCTACTTGTTCCCTAGGAAACCCATCTTTGAAAACAAAGAAACAATTTCTTAAGAATGCCAAGGCATAATGCGTATTCTTAAATTCATTTCATTGTAGTTGTTCCCAAGGAAACAATATAAATCCTTCAATAAACTAAAAACAATTGCTCAAGAGGGAGTATAAAGGGTTTATTAAAAAGCAAACTGTTTTCCTTGTTAGAAGGTTTGGCCTACCAATTTTATCTAGCTACCGAATCCAGACTATGGTGAAACTGTATGGTGAAATTATGACAAATACATAAGGCTACCCTAGCCAAGCCACTCTCCATAAGGCCTAAACCTATACCAGTAATGTACGCTTAGGCCCGAGGGGCAAATGACTTAAAATAATCTTGTACACTTTAATTGAAGTGATTAGCCTCTTACCTAGGCCTGTAGTTTTCTTAGTACATCAATCAAGGATCTAGGTTGTAGCCTCAATTTCACTTAAAGCACATACAATTCAACCTACGCTTTCATGGCTACACTGTGAAAATTGTAAGAAGGCAATTTACAGGAAAACATTTTTCTTACAACGTCACAAATAACATAGTTCTTGAATTCGATTTTCTAAGCTTAATCGACAAGATAATGACTGAGAGGGCTTTCGGAAGTATTTTGGGGGATCAGATTTTTCTTAGCTACCAAAAACCAGCTTTAAATGCATAATTCTTATTAAATGCGATTAGGTAGTCTAAGCTTTTCGTATCATTCAGAAAATGTTCCTGTCAATACAGTGTCAACATGTTATACAATATACAATTGATGGAGAGGACCCATCAAAGATTTCCCATGTAAAATAATAAGTACAATACAAGTTTTTTTATTGCACAAGAAAATAGTTTATAAGAATTAAGTAATAGGATGACAAAAAGTTTAGGAAACTCTAGTTCTATGTTTGAGAAGTGATAGGAAACTCCTTTAAAAGCCAAATATAAAAATGGGTGATAATCATGATGATTCTATCAAACGAGATCGAAGGAGGAAGCACCAAATCAAAGCTCTTGATCTTTCCCTTTAAAAACTGCACCCTGTTAACCTACATAGCTTAATCTCTGGTGAGTCAAAAAAACAAATTCATGCCTAGGTCGAATATATGACAATGAAACACAATATAAATTTATGATTTTGAAATACCTCTTCTTTGTCTTGAATTGCTTATGAAATATCTTGATATTTTGGAGCAGTTAGTTGGAATGAGTTCCAAAAGTAATACGAGACTCTACCTCATGGAGCTCTTTTAAAGAGAAATCAAAGAAAATATTGGGGAAAATTGAGGCCAACATAACTTACTACAAGACCAGCTTTATTTAATTCTGAAATTTGTTCGAAATTATTTTCAACTTCTCTTGTTCAATCTGTAACGGTATTGCTTCTTAACTGTAAATTAAATGAAAATTTAGAAAAATATACCTTTTCCGGCTGAGGATACACTTTATCCCACTGTGTGTCGTAGAAGAGAATAGCTTTCAGACAGCATAAACTCTGTAAAATAAATATTTTAGGGAGATGTGATATATCTAACAGCACAAGAACAAATATTGGGAGGACCTAAAAACACACCAACACAAACATCAGGACACCTTTGGGGCTGCTTATCTCATGAGGCACTGTAAACGATGTGCAAAAGGTGAGCTATTTGGTATTCCACATGGCCTTATACAGAAGGAGGTGAGGAGAGAAGTTTTGACCTAACCTTCTTGTAAACAGTAGAAAAAGAAATGTTACATCCCAAACCCGTAATAGCTTGACCAAATGGTTATTCCAAGTGTGGCATTACCCTCACATTGTTTTGAATGTAATGATATTTTTAGCATATCAAAAGGATTAGGCTTGATTGGTACAACAAGGCCTATTCATAATTTGCATAATTGTAACTTGTGTGAGGTTGCCTAGCTTACGCATGTTCTTAAAATCACTTAGGATCACGTAAGTGGTCAAGGAACTAAAAATGAAAGTGATTTAAAAATGATGTATAAGTTGTTTAGGTTTTACCATCTGATGCAAATTTTAAATGACATAAAATACAGTGCAAATTACTATGAAAAAAAGATCATCTACTATAGCATAACCGAACACACACAGGCACAGTGGAACCAACCCTGGAAAGAGTGGTGTTAACTAGACCAACTTTTGGGCCAAAACACCCCTTATTGTTCTAAAAAACTAGATATTTATGGTAATTTTGGTTCACTTTTATGCATAAACAGTTAAAACTTTATCTCTGGAAAATCCCTCCCCCTTTGTGCAAATAAGAGTACAGGGTAAAATGTGATGAGTTACGGATAGCTAATGGGTGTATTCCATCTAAATATTGTAAATTTCTAACTTCACATGCGCGAGATTGAAAAATTTCTTCTCCAAACCCTGTTTCAAAAACTTTGATCTAATAAGCCTTCCACTAGAACCCCTAAAAATGAATGAGTTCCCCATGAGCTTTTACCCATATTCCTCTCTAAAAATGCATCAAATTGTATCAGAGAGCAACAAAACTTCAAAATATTCTTCTGTTATGTACTTGGACCCCCTAAGTTCATCACAAGGTCAACAATCTATGAAAAACTTCCATCAAGCCTATGCATATATCATTTTGTAATTTTGAATTTTACTCACCTCAGGATATTCAAATCTGAAGTCAACAACTCCAACAGAATCTTTATAACAAAATCTTGTCACAAATACAAAGTTCTGAAAATAAAAAAGGACATTAGAAGATTTAAGTGTAACTGTGAAAATATATATTGTGCTGAAAAAAGCTCTTTTTTACGAGGATTTAGAATCATTAGAGATCCCTATGTGAGTTTGGTCTAGTAAAAAGTTTAACATTAAGTGGTTATGAATGAGAGATATTTTAAGGACGAAAGATATTTTAAGAAAATTTTAAGAATAATAGACAGAAGTACCAGGTTCTATAGCTTTATCCTATTTTGATATGTTGATATGTTGCTCATCTTATAAATAGCCCTGAAGAGCAAAGAAATTCTAAGAACAATAGTAACAAATAAGGACCAAACTAATGATAGCTTTAAAGATTACGAGAATCACAACATAGCTGTATGTTTTCAAGATATGTCAAATAAACTTTTGATCAAAGGCGAAAGACATATTTCTAGGGCACATCATTTGGGCATCTTCTGAAAATGGTACTCAGACTTGGAATGCCTTTCAAAATTCTTTCAAAAGCGCGAGAGTTTCAAAGAAAAATTTTGCGAATTGTTCTTTCCCTAGGTCATTCTTTTTTGGTATCTTGGAGATTTTTGTTGCATTTTTGAGGCTCTTCTCAGGAGGATAGACTTAATACGCCTCTGAACTCTTCTGTCTCTCTGAAGCTTGAAGACGTTCAAGAGTTTGCAAGGAGCCTTGTATAGGATAATATTGCAATATAAAAGTGTCTGAGTCTAAATTACTGCTTTTTTATAACTTTCTTGACTGGTAAAAATTTCTAGACTTTAAGCACGGGAGAACACTTAAGGCCCTTCAATTGCATTATTTCAGTGATTCAAGTTATTCTTTTCACATATCAAGCTGGTAGATTTGCCTGGAAAATACCATCTCATCTCAATCAAGCAGATAATTAATTTCAAGTTACCTGAAAGAGACCTGAAAAATTTTGCGTGAAGCGTTCAAACTTCAACAATGAAAAAGTGATTGGAAAAGACTCTTGAAATTTCGAAATATTCCCTCTTTCCAATGAAATTTGTTCACTTTCCATATTTTTTTTTTTCAAAAGTCTTATGCTAAGGGTTTTCAGACATTTAGAAACTCCATTTTACGTGAAAAACAAATCTAAAGACTCAATTCAGATCTTCCTGAGGCCGCAAAATGCCGCGGAAAGGCAAGAATTTTTGATTTCCACGCTTCCAGATGGCTGTAGAATCGCATATTTGGTGTTAAATATGAGAATCCTTTTTTTTAATAAATAATCACCAGCCCCTAGAAGAATTTAAAGCTGCACTATATTTTCTTTAGAACTGCACAAACGGGGTTTTGAACTGCACACTTTGCGTACAACTGCACATTAAAAAGCATCTGCTTCTACTTTTGAAACTTGTATTCGTTTGGAAATTATCACTCTGAAGTCTACCATTTTCAGAACCTTAGGTGAACCTAATTTATGTACCTACCCCTTTCAGAAATACCCCCAAGAGAACGAAAGACATAGATATGGAGTTCATAGCTACATTGAAGTGTTTTAGATCCATTGAAGCAGGAAGTTTTTAATGTAAATTATATGCAGATTTAATTTGAGTTATCCCCGTAAGTCTAGGGTCCTAGTGTTCGGTATTCCCACAGATCATCTACAAGGTTGTTGTTGCTGCTTGGGTTTTTCCCTGGCCCTCGGTTACCGTTCAGTTTTTTCCCCAGGTTTGTCGTGACTACCTTATTTGGGAGGTGTTAATTTATTCCATGTGCTGCAGCATTGATTCTGAAAGCATGCTGATTTGTTCAGCAATTGAGTTATTCACTGACCAAGGATACAACAAGTCTCACTGTTCCTTTCGAATAATTCTGAACCTTTGTTCACGTTCATTTGGATTACTGGCTGTTATGATTATATGGCAATTTAAGAAACTTTGTTGTTGTGGTTTGGTGATATCGGATTTTCTGGCTCACGTGTATTGTCACTGGTCTACGTAGAAGAAAGATTGAGTGGATTCTGACTGGATTCTCGTGCGCTTTGCTCGCTGCTGTTGTCTGTCGTGGCATGCCGATCAAGAAAAGGTCCTGCTTACATTAAAGCCCGGTGAGACCATTCCATTATTTTTTCTATCTTGGAACTAACTCTTTGAAACTCGGCCTGAACTTTCAAATTTGTTTTACTTAGAGGCTTTTCCTACGAATCTAAGAATTAGTAATTAGGGGGAGCCTAATCCTATCCTATTCCACAAATGCCGTAGAATTAGTGATGGGGGAACCTAATCTGATTTCACGAATGCCCACCTTTGGAGGTGCTTCCCAGCAGGCTGCTCCTTGGTGAACCGGAAATTGGGTGTAAACGCACGTGGGCGCTGTGGGCTGCTTGAATGTTGTCAATAAGTTTTGTTGTTTTCTAGATTTAAATTTTGTAATGTTAAAAGCGCTTTGTTGGTTACCTTGTTCTCGTTTGCATAGTAATACTCAGTCCAAGGCTAAAATAAGGGGATAATTGGAAGATAGACTTGATCTTGAGAGCAGCACTATATTCTCACAGCGGGAAAACAAGATTGCCCTTGGCTGTGCGGCACGGTCTTAGCTGTGCGGCGCGGTCTTATTGGCTTGTTATTGAGATTTGGATATCTGTTTGCTATTGTGTTCATCATGCGATCATGCGTGTTTTCAGTGTTTGTTGTTGGTGATTAAGATTGATGTCTCAAATCGCCTTATCACCTGGAGGATTTGTTTGTCTTCGCCCTCAGCAGGCATTCCAATTGTGTTCCTTCCTGTCGCCTCTGAATTAAGCTTTTGTTAGCAAACGTTCTTTTGGATCAGTAACTACCAACTACTGATCAGTGAATTTGGAATAACCCAATCCTTTATTTTTGAGTCTGCAATCAAACTGTCTCATAACCCGGGTCATCATCTCCATTTTTGTTGTTTTAGGGTTGTTTTTACACAACCATACCATTATCTTCAGAATTTCATTAAAATTGCCCAGTCTAAGAATTAGTTGTCATATTTTGAATAAAGTACGGTTGTGGACAATTTAGCCATTTACCTACCTGACACCTTAGCATTTGATTTTATTATATTTTTCTTAGGACATTATTTCTAAGAATATTTGGATTTTAAGGGGATGGCCACCCTCTCCTGGCTTCTTGCCTTGGGTGTGGCAACTAGACACCAAAACATTAGATTATACACCGGAGAGCAAACTACAGTAAGGGTTTTTGCTCCATATGATCCTTGTCAGTATATCTCGTAGTATGTTACTACTGAGTTAAAAGTTTTTCCTGTTATGCTTATACCAGGTTTTTAAAGTAGCAGGCAGCACTATTGTTTGTTGCACGTTTGTTCAGCAGGGTTAGGTAATATTTTTGTTACAGTTTACAGAAGGGTTATTGTCTACAAGCATTATGTTGGTATATATGTTGCTGAAAGATTAAGTTACATTGTTGTTGCAGCCACAGCAGGCTTATTGCATAGGCGATCATTATGTATGTTACAACAGCGCATGTTTGTTACAACACTTTGTTACAGTTTACAGCAGGGTTATTAACATATCTTGCAAGTTCATAACAGATTTATTAGTATATTTGGAAATGATCATAACGTGAGTTGGTACAAAATTCTCGCAAGTTTTCAGCATGGTGATCAATACACATATCCTTGCAAAGTTTACAGCATGGTTATCAATTTACATATCCTTGCAACGTTTACAGCATGGATATTAGCATACTAGGCAATTTCTACGACATGGTTATTAGCATATTTGGCTATATTTTCAGTAGGGCTATTAGCATATTTTGCTATGATTAACAGCAGGGTTAGCATAAAATTTGGCTATATTTACAATAGGGTCATTAGCATATTTTGCTTTATTACAATATTTTTAGTAGCATATTTTTTGCAATGTTCGCTGTAAGGTTATTAGGGTCATTAGCCTATTTGCTATGTCGAAAAGGGTTATTAGCATATTTTGTGCAATGTTCACTGCCAGGTTATCAGCATATTTGGCTATATTTACAGTAGGGTTCTTTGCAATATTTACAGCAGGGTTATTAACATATTTTGCCATGTTCATAGCAGGCAGTGTTTGCAGCAGGGTTATTTTAGCTTATTTTGCAATGTTTACAGTAGGGTTATTAGCATATTTTGCTATGTTATAGCCGCGTTTTTTTAGCATAATTTGTAATGTTTACACCGAGGTTATCGGCATGTTTTGCATTGTTTACAGTAGGGTTATTAGCATATTTGGCTATGTTTACATTACGGTTATTTGCATATGTTGCAATATTTGCAGCAGGGTTATTCGCATATTATGCTATGTTTACAACTAGGTAATTGGCACTTTTTGTTGCAATGTTAAAGCGGGGGTATTTAAGCATATTTTGTTATGTTTACAGCAGGGTTATTAGCATATTTTGCTAGGTTTACAGGAGGGTTAGTAGCATTATTTGCATTGTTTACAGCGACGTTATTAGCATATATTTTGCATTGTTTACAGCAGGGGTATTAGCATATATATTTTGCAATGTTTGCAGCAGGGCTATTTAACCTTATTTTGTTATGTTTGCGGTAGGGTTATTATCATATTTGCATTTTTACAGCAGGGTTATTAGCAGCATATTATGCTGGGTTACCACAGGATTATTAGCATATTTTTGCTATGTTGCAGCAGGATTATTAGCATATGTTTGGGCTAAGCACTTTTTTACCATGTTCAGCAGGGCTATTAGCATATTTTGCTACTTGTTCATCAGAGTTATTAGCGTATTTTGCTATGTGTTCAGCAGAGTTATTAGCATATTTTGCTACGTGTTCAGCAGAGTTATTAGCACATTTTGTTATGTTACAGCAGGATTACTAGCATATGTTTCGGCTAAGCACTTTTTGCTATGTTACAGCAGGTTTATAAGCATATTTTGCCATGTTACAACAGGGCTATTAGCATATTTTGCTACATATTCAGCAGAGTTATTAGCATATTTGCCATTTTACAGCAGGGTTATTAGCATATTCTGCCATGTTACATCAGGTATTATTAGCATATTTTGCCATGTTACATCAGGTATTTAGCATATTTTGCTACATGTTCAGCAGAGTTATTAGCATATTTTGTCTTTTTACAGCTGGGTTTTTAAGCATATTTTGCTATGTTACAGCAGGGTTATTAGCATATTCTGCTATGTTACATCAGGTATTATTAGCATATTTTGCCATGTTACATCAGGTATTATTAGCATATTTTGCTACATGTTCAGCAGAGTTATTAGCATATTTTGCCATTTTACTGCTGGATTTTTAAGCATATTTTGGTATGTTACAACAGGTTTATTAGCATTCTTTGCTATGTTACATCAGGGTTTTGAGCATATATTGCTATGTTACATCAGGGTTATTAGCATATTTTGCTATATATTGCTATATGACATCAGGGTTATTAGCATATTTTGCTATGTTACAGCAGGGTGTTGGCACATTTTGCCATGTTACAGCAGGGTATTAGAACATTTTGCCATGTTACAGCAGGGTGTTGGCATATTTTGCCATGTTTACAGCAGGGTTATTAGCATGTTTTTTGCTATGTTTACAGAAGAGATATTAGCTTTTATGCTATGTTACAGCAGGGTTATTAGCATTTTATGCTATGTTACAGCGGGGTTATTAGCATTTTATGTTATGTTACAGCGGGGTTATTAGCATTTTATGTTATGTTACAGCTGGGTTATTAGTATTTTATGCTATGTTACAGCAGGGTTATTAATATTTTATGCTATGTTACAGCAGGGTTATTAGCATTTTATGCTATGTTACAGCGGGGTTTAGTAGCATTTTAAGCTTGTTTACAGCAGGGTTATAAGCATTTTCTGCTAGGTTACAGCAGAGTTATTAGCATTTTATGCTATGTTACAGCAGGGTTATTAGCTTTTTAAGCTTGTTTACAGCAGGGTTATTTGCATTTTTATGCTATGTTACAGCAGGGTTATTAGCATTTTCGGCTAGTTTACAGCAGGGTTATTAGCATTTTATGCTATGTTAAAGCAGGGTTATTAGCATTTTATGTTATGTTTACTGCAGGGCTATTAGCATTTTTATGCTATGTTACAGCAGGGTTATTAGCATTTTATGCTATGTTACAGCAGGGTTATTAGCATTTTATACTATGTTACAGCAGGGTTATTAGCATTTTATGCTATGTTACAGCAGGGTTATTAGCATCTTATGCTATGTTACAGCAGGGTTATTAGCATTTTATGCTATGTTACAGCAAGGTTATTAGCACTTTATGCTATGTTACAGCAGGGTTATAAGCATTTTTATGCTATGTTACAGCAGGGTTATTAGCATTTTTATGCTATGTTACAGCAGGGTTATTAGCACTTTATGCTATGTTACAGCAGGGTTATTAGCACTTTATGCTATGTTACAGCAGGGTTATTAGCACTTTATGCTATGTTACAGCAGGGTTATTAGCATTTTATGCTATGTTACAGCAGGGTTATTAGCACTTTATGCTATGTTACAGCAGGGTTATTAGCACTTTATGCTATGTTACAGCAGGGTTATTAGCATCTTATGCTATGTTACAGCAGGGTTATTAGCACTTTATGCTATGTTACAGCAGGGTTATTAGCACTTTATGCTATGTTACAGCAGGGTTATTAGCACTTTATGCTATGTTACAGCAGGGTTATTAGCACTTTATGCTATGTTACAGCAGGGTTATTAGCATTTTTATGCTATGTTACAGCAGGGTTATTAGCATTTTTATGCTATGTTACAGCAGGGTTATTAGCATTTTTATGCTATGTTACAGCAGGGTTATTAGCATTTTTATGCTATGTTACAGCAGGGTTATTAGCATTTTTATGCTATGTTACAGCAGGGTTATTAGCATTTTCATGCTATGTTACAGCAGGGTGTTGGCATTTTTATGCTATGTTACAGCAGGGTGTTGGCATTTTTATGCTATGTTACAGCAGGGTGTTGGCATTTTTATGCTATGTTACAGCAGGGTGTTGGCATATTTTTTGCCATGTTTACTAGGTTTTGGTCTTTATTTTTTCTCCATCTTAAACTTCCAGTCTGGGACAATGGTTTTATGCTGTTGTCTTTGACAAAATCTTTTCTAACATGCTTGTTAATGTAGCTTTTGTTTGTTGGTTCTTTTCTTTTGGGACCTGGGTTTGGGCTATTGGGCAAGTAGATAGTTAAGTTCCCTTAAGTCGTCGGTGTCTGGGCGCACACACAAGTGTGTTTGTTGGGCTGGAATTATGTTCCCTGTTACGTCACCGACTTAGAGAATTGTATTCTCTGGGTAGGTAGGGCTTGTGCACCTTCACAGCCCACTCCCCAGTGTTTAGGACTTACATAAGGGATAAATGTAAATTATATGCAGATTTAATTTGAGTTATCCCCGTAAGTCTAGGGTCCTAGTGTTCGGTATTCCCACAGATCATCTACAAGGTTGTTGTTGCTGCTTGGGTTTTTCCCTGGCCCTCGGTTACCGTTCAGTTTTTTCCCCAGGTTTGTCGTGACTACCTTATTTGGGAGGTGTTAATTTATTCCATGTGCTGCAGCATTGATTCTGAAAGCATGCTGATTTGTTCAGCAATTGAGTTATTCACTGACCAAGGATACAACAAGTCTCACTGTTCCTTTCGAATCCCACCCACCCACTCCTACTTAGGGGGTTTTTTCTAGCGCATGGGGTTTATTTATTTCATTTTATTGTTTCATTTGATATTTGCGTACGCACTGTCATTCTGCCTTCCTTTTTCCAAGGCCTACCATCTGGCTCCTGTTTAGATGGAAGGGGTGCATCGGCTCAATGCCGACGGGGGGCTGGAATTATGTTCCCTGTTACGTCACCGACTTAGAGAATTGTATTCTCTGGGTAGGTAGGGCTTGTGCACCTTCACAGCCCACTCCCCAGTGTTTAGGACTTACATAAGGGATAAAGGAAATTTGACTAGAGGATCAAGATCATATTAGGGGCCGCATCTTTACACAGCCAAAGCTCTTGACCCCCTGAGTGGCTACACAAAAGGCCCCGCTTTCTGTGCTCAATGTGTGACCAAATATGACTGACTGAAAGACTTTCACTATTTACTGTAGATTTTAAAAACTATGCATGATAAGGGCCCAAAAAAGTGGGCCAAAGGCCTTAAAATTGGCTTTTTTGTTGGGCTGGGAAAAGGGCCCACTTGGCCAATGGCCCACGAGTTACAGTATTAAAAATGTCCTGCACTGAAGAGATGCCGTCCATGCTATGATAATAGGTCTAAGCTAAGAGCTTATTTACAGCCTGCTTCAAAAAATTAACAATCCATTAATGTGAAGACATTTAAAGAACTATAGGTACAAACTACAAGATCTATAGCTGTATTTTTAAGAATATAAAGCTTCCATCCAGAATGATTATTCCTTAGAGTCTATATTTTCAAGGCAGTGTCAAAGAAGTCAACATCACCAAAATTGGAAATATGTTTTACCAACTCACACAGCCCAATCAAATTCAGTGAAAGTATGAAATATTCGAAGCGAAATCAAAACAAACATATGATTCATTGAACATAATGGCTATCAGGCCCAGCAGGGTCTCTTTGAGGCATCTACACATCCAGGTCTGGCTGTGTCTACGTTTACATTGACAATAATATTTACTGAGATTTTGTTTGTTCTTGTAAAAACATTCTGAAATAGCACCGAATGACATGAAATATATTCAAATTTACCTCTAAAGAGTCACCTTTAATCTGATACGACTTTACAAGATATTATGTGATTAATTCTAATGTCGTTGCCCAACTGGACGGCAATTTCCAAATTGGATTATAATGGCCTACGATAAAAGACATGTTCGACTTCCTCCAGCTCGATTTCTCGCGCGCCCAAACACTGCCAAAAAGTTATCTTTACTAAAATAACAGCTTTTACTTACTTCTTTCGACCGAATAGTTCCGTTTACAATCAGTGCGAGGGAATGTTGTGCCAGAAATAACAGAGAAAGCAAACAAAGTCCAAATTTGCTTCCAACCATATTCAGCACATCAATCGCCATCTTAAAACTGCTCCGACTATTCTGATTTTCATGGCGAGATGCGTCGGCAACAAAACCGGGGGGGTTGATAGCAAATCCTTTATTTGTTCAGATATATTGAATCCAAATATTCACTCCAATAGACTGAAATTAAAAATGAGGAATATATACTTCAAAGAACAGTTCGATCGTCTCTGCACAAATATTTGCTTAAATAAACTTCCAATCATCGCATTCACAGGTTGTGGCTAGCCCCGTCAGTGACAATGTAGGAATTCTAGCCCCCTGACTAGGCCTGTTGTCATGGGACTCAAATGCAAGCAATCAATATTTCATGTGCCGAGGAGGAAGATCTTAGTGAATCGAGAAAAACAAAAACCGCTGAGTTATAATCAGGGCCGGATCCAGCACCCACAAAAAGAGGGGGCGCAATACATATATTAAAGGATAATGTAAGGGAAATAGGGTATCATCAAGCTAATTCTATTGTTTACCGAAATAATAGGGTAGGCGTACGCACCTGACGCCCCCCCTTGGATCCGGGCCTGTATAATTCTTCAAAGGTGCCTTTGGTGCCTTCAAGACATGCTCCATGAGTCCTTTTTCCCGTGCGTTCTCTCGTACGGACGGCACTCTTTCATTTTATTCCGAGCCCTTGATTGACCGGAGTGCACACAGGGAAACAAGGACTCATTGGGCAAGTCTAGGTGCCTTCTTTCCATTTAATCAGGAATAAAAGTGAACAAAATTTGTTCATCTACCAGCCAACCCATATAAGGAATACAATGAAAAAATACGAAAATGAGGCAGGCAGGCTGCGCCTGCCAGCCTCATTTTCGTATTTTTTCATTCCTTACAAATTCGCTTTTCTTGGTAATGGCGGAAGCTGGAAGCAGTGCTAGTGGTGGTGGACATTCCAGCAGCGAAGATCGTCCAGAGCTCGATATTAGAATACGTAACGTGATAGCAAGACCCGAATTAGGCTTAGGTCAGTCTAGTGCTCTTCCTAATTTTGGTCAGGTAAGAACTACTGTTGCCTCTGGAAATGCAACTTAGTGTTTGTTGAACTTCCTTTAGAAATTCATGACAAAGGGTAATCAGAAAGAAAATTTATTCCCCCTGGTACTTGATGTTTCTAAGAGGAGCTTGGCTGCACTGAGGAGGTTCTCGATGCAGAGTTTATGCGCATATTGTGACGATTCGGTAAGCAATTTTACCCATTATTATGATATGTCAACCGGTCTGCAGCCGACTTTTTGAGGTATCACTGGCATTCTCTCTTGTACCTCTGCTTGAAATGCCTAGTTTGCCAAATCCTATAATCGCATTTTGGTTGTTTGTACTGCCTGTGGGAAAAGTTTATGTTTAACGTGCTAGCCTGCGAATGGCTATTTGCAGCAGGGGCACGGTTAGCATGCACTACATCGCTATCTATAGTAGTATATGAAGTCCTAGTGTGTTTAATGCTCCCATTTGTGCTACAGAAGTTCTCGATTTGAAAATGACTGCCCATTAGACAACCCCGATTTTAAGTTCAACGGGGTGGCTTTAAAGAATTTCTAGCACCAAGCCACTGGTTCACAGATGCACGCCACTGCAACCGCTTGTCAAATTTGGAATAGAATTGTAATAGATCTGTTTGGAATTGCTGCTCTTTTGTATGAAATGTTGCATAGCCTGAGTTACTTTTTCCTCTCGATTTAAGATTACACATTTTTCAGATTTAACAAATTGCAGATCCCACTTCTTCAAATAGAGCATTATGAATTCCAATCAAAACAAAATACAACATTACCATTCAAAAATAGGCTTTTCAGCCCCAAGAAGACTCTGCTACTTCACCATGTATACTACTATTGTTGATTTTTATGTTCAAAGGCTCTGTGCATCTCGTACATATATAAAGATGAACGTGCTATTTGCAAAGATTGCGACTAGAATTGTCATTTACATTATCAAACGCCAGTTCTACATTTCCTAACGCCAGTGGACCTCAATTAGTCTAGCTGCACTGATGAGCCCTGATATTGGGCGAAACCGGCTACACTTGACTTTTCAGGTTGTTATTTTCTTCACTTTACCATACTCAATCTGTAAACAAGCAGCAGCATATAAATTGAGTGGGTTAGTGAAGTGAAAACGATTTGATTCATGGCAAATTCTACAGAAGCAATAAACAGTAAGGATATTATCTCCAGGTAAGTATGATGACAGAATAAGGGTCATATTTGCATATAGCCCTATTCTTTTGTATGCTATTGATATACTTTTTTGCACTCCTTTACATAATTTTCATATAAAATTTAAACATCATCAGAACATGGGTTCAATTTTCACAATCTTCCTCCTGCATCGCCAATGCAGACGTCATCCATTGTTTCTATAAAAAATATCTGCTACCCGACACTTTCTACCTGCTTTCTAAGTGAATACAATCTATCTTCATCCTCTTTTTAACAATCACCTCTCAGGTTATCCATCTCATTTAGCCCATAACCTTAAGTGGCTTCTGGATTTTTTATGCGTTTTACCCTCCGAATTTAGAACCTCAATACGCCCCCACGCTGAAATATGTGTTTGTGAAATAAACACCCGGGTGCTTATTTGAGGACTTACGATAATAGCAACAAAAAGATTTAAGGTTTCATGACCAGGCGTACACTACACTTTTAACACATTTAAATTTCTCTTTTTCATTTTCCAACTACATTGCCGTATTTTCCAATAAAAATCTTGCGTTCATGTAATTTTGAATCTCATAGTAGAGATTTTTCATTAGTTGTCGTCCTCTACCTTGTTAACCATGAGGAATATTTCATATTAGCAGCATAGGATTGTCAGTGTTACACTTTAAGAGGGCTCAGTACCAATTGGTGGTTAGATGAACAAAATTTGACCAGCTAAGCACCAATTCTAAAAATGATGCATAAAATACTTATTTATAGAATTTATCTCTTTTACCGTGCTAACCATCAAGAATATTTCATATTAGGAGTAAAGGATCGTCAGTGTTACACTTTCAGAGGGCTCAGTACCAATTGGTGGTTAGATGAACAAAATTTGACCAGCTAAGCACCAATTCTAAAAATGATGCATAAAATACTTAATTATGGAATTTATCTCTTTTACCGTGTTAACCATCAAGAATATTTCATATTAGGAGTAAAGGATCGTCAGTGTTACACTTTAAGAGGGCTCAGTACCAATTGGTGGTTAGATGAACAAAATTTGACCAGCTAAGCACCAATTCTAAAAATGATGCATAAAATACTTATTTATGTAATTTCTCGTTTTTACCTTGTTAACCATCAGGAATATTTCATATTAGGAGTAAAGGATCGTCAGTGTTACACTTTAAGAGGGCTCAGTACCAATTGGTGGTTAGATGAACAAAATTTGACCAGCTAAGAACCAATTCTAAAAATGATGCACAAAATACTTATTTATGTAATTTCTCGTTTTTACCTTGTTAACCATCAAGAATATTTCATATTAGGAGTAAAGGATCGTCAGTGTTACACTTTAAGAGGGCTCAGTATCAATTGGTGATAAGATGAACAAAATTTGACCAGCTAAGCACCAATTCTAAAAATGATGCATTAAAATACTTATTCATACCGTGTTAATCATCAGTAAATGAACTATACCACCTCTAAAAAATGAAGGGTGGTAAAAACAGTGGTGGCGCTAGGTTTCCTCCGACAAAGGTGCTAGCACTTCCGACGGAGGGGCTATTTTTTTAGAGAACGATAGGGCTAGAAAAAATTCAAGCATAATTTATCTTCCGACGGAGGGGCTAGCCTCCTCCGACGGGGGGACTTTAGCCCCCCCTGCCCAACCTCTGGCGCCATCACTGGGTAAAAAAAACCGTACTACAGTGCTATGGTTAGAATCATTTCGCCCGTTAACATGCCAGAAAATGATCAATAGAGAATATTTGTAGACCTAGTGAAACATATCTTGAATACCGTTGATACCAGAAAATAGTTGGGAATAGGACTAATGGATGTAGATGATTCGTCATGGTGTACATTAGGAGACAAGCAGAAACGAAAGGAAGAACATTTCTCTCACTTTGTGCTGGATTTAAGCTCCATTCTATCAAGAAAATTAACAAATAAGCACCCTTCTCAAATATACTCCCACCATCTCACCTTTGAGTTTCTTAATATAAAAGTTTTTTATCAGGATTTACGCTACGCTTTCTCAGAATATAACCCTAGTTGTATAAGGCATGAATACCCTCCATGCGACGCGTAAATACCCTATTTCTCATATAACATCAAATGTTCCCCTAATCTTAACAAATTCGCAGAAATAATGCTATTTTTTAAGTATTTACGTCAGTTTCATGATATAAAACTGTTTTATGAGGATTTACGCTATTTTTAAATATAACCCTATTTGTATAAGGCATGAATACCCTCCATGCGACGCGTAAATACCCTATTTCTCATATAACATCAAATGTTCCCCTAATCTTAACAAATTCGCAGAAATAATGCTATTTTTTAAGTATTTACGTCAGTTTCATGATATAAAACTGTTTTATGAGGATTTACGCTATTTTTAAATATAACCCTATTTGTATCAGGCATGAATACCCTCTATGCAACGCGCATATACCCTAATCCTCATAAAATATCAAATGCTCCCCTAATCATGAATAATTCGCAGAAATAATATTATTTTTTAAAGATTTAGGTCAGTTTCATGATATAAAACTGTTTTATGAGGATTCACGCTTTTTTTAAATATAACCCTAGTTGTATCAGGCATGAATATGCGACGCGCAAACACCGAAATCTCATATAATATCAAATTTTCACCTATTTATGCCAAATTCGCAGAAACAATGCCATTTTTCAAATATTTACGTCAGTCTCATGATATAAAACTGTTTTATGAGGATTTATGCTATTTTCAAAATATAACCCAACTTGTATCAGGCATGAATAACGTCCATGCGACGCACAAACACCAAAATCCTCATACGAGTATAATAACAAATGTTCCCCTAATCATGCCAAATTTGAAGAAATAATGCTATTTGTCAAATATTTACATTTTATTCCATATTATTACATATTAAATGCCAAATATATACAAGTTTCATATTTAAGAGGGCTCAGTATCAATTGGTGGTAAGATGAACAAAATTTGACCAGCTAAGCACCAATTCTAAAAATGATGCACAAAATACTTATTTATGTAATTTATCTCTTTTACCGTGTTAACCATGGAGAATATGCCATATTAGGAGTAAAGGATCGTCAGTGTTACACTTTAAGAGGGCTCAGTACCAATTTGTGGTTAGATGAACAAAATTTGACCAGCTAAGCACCAATTCTAAAAATGATGCATAAAATATTTGTTTATGGAATTTCTCGTTTTTACCTTGTTAACCATCAGGAATATTTCATATTAGGGGTAAAGGATCGTCAGTGTTACACTTTAAGAGGGCTCAGTACCAATTGGTGGTTAGATGAACAAAATTTGACCAGCTAAGGACCAATTCTAAAAATGATGCATAGAATACTTATTTATGGAATTTATCTCTTTTACCGTGTTAACCATCAAGAATATTTCATATTAGGAGTAAAGGATCGTCAGTGTTACACTTTAAGAGGGCTCAGTATCAATTGGTGGTTAGATGAACAAAATTTGACCAGCGAAGGACCAATTCTAAAAATGATGCATAAAATACTTATTTATGGAATTTATCTCTTTTACCGTGTTAACCATCAAGAATATTTCATATTAGGAGTAAAGGATCGTCAGTGTTTCACTTTAAGAGGGCTCAGTACCAATTGGTGGTTAGATGAACAAAATTTGACCAGCTAAGCACCAATTCTAAAAATGATGCACAAAATACTTATTTATGGAATTTATCTCTTTTACCGTGTTAACCATCAAGAATATTTCATATTAGGAGTAAAGGATCGTCAGTGTTACACTTTAAGAGGGCTCAGTACCAATTGGTGGTTAGATGAACAAAATTTGACCAGCTAAGCACCAATTCTAAAAATGATGCATAAAATACTTATTTATGTAATTTCTCGTTTTTACCTTGTTAACCATCAGGAATATTTCATATTAGGAGTAAAGGATCGTCAGTGTTACACTTTAAGAGGGCTCAGTACCAATTGGTGGTTAGATGAACAAAATTTGACCAGCTTAGCACCAATTCTAAAAATGATGCATGAAATACTTATTTATGTAATTTCTCGTTTTTACCGTGTTAACCATCAAGAATATTTCATATTAGGAGTAAAGGATCGTCAGTGTTACACTTTAAGAGGGCTCAGTACCAATTGGTGGTTAGATGAACAAAATTTGACCAGCTTAGCACCAATTCTAAAAATGATGCATAAAATACTTATTTATGTAATTTCTCGTTTTTACCGTGTTAACCATCAAGAATATTTCATATTAGGAGTAAAGGATCGTCAGTGTTACACTTTAAGAGGGCTCAGTACCAATTGGTGGTTAGATGAACAAAATTTGACCAGCTAAGCACCAATTCTAAAAATGATGCATAAAATACTTATTTATGGAATTTATCTCTTTTACCTTGTTAACCATCAGGAATATTTCATATTAGGAGTAAAGGATCGTCAGTGTTACACTTTAGGAGGGCTCAGTACCAATTGGTGGTTAGATGAACAAAATTTGACCAGCTAAGCACCAATTCTAAAAATGATGCATAAAATACTTATTTATGGAATTTATCTCTCTTACCGTGTTAACCATCAAGAATATTTCATATTAGGAGTAAAGGATCGTCAGTGTTACACTTTAGGAGGGCTCAGTACCAATTGGTGGTTAGATGAACAAAATTTGACCAGCTAAGCACCAATTCTAAAAATGATGCATAAAATACTTATTTATGGAATTTATCTCTTTTACCGTGTTAACCATCAAGAATATTTCATATTAGGAGTAAAGGATCGTCAGTGTTACACTTTAAGAGGGCTCAGTACCAATTGGTGGTTAGATGAACAAAATTTGACCAGCTAAGCACCAATTCTAAAAATGATGCATAAAATACTTATTTATGGAATTTATCTCTTTTACCTTGTTAACCATCAGGAATATTTCATATTAGGAGTAAAGGATCGTCAGTGTTACACTTTAAGAGGGTTCAGTACCAATTGGTGGTTAGATGAACAAAATTTGACCAGCTAAGCACCAATTCTAAAAATTATGCATTAAATACTTATTTATGGAATTTATCTCTTTTACCGTGTTAACCATGGAGAATATTTCATATTAGGAGTAAAGGATCGTCAGTGTTACACTTTAAGAGGGCTCAGTATCAATTGGTGGTAAGATGAACAAAATTTGACCAGCTAAGCACCAATTCTAAAAATGATGCATAAATTACTTATTCATGTAATTTCTCGTTTTTACCTTGTTAACCACCAGGAATATTTCATATTAGGAGTAAAGGAGCGGCAGTGTTACACTCTCGTTGCTAAATTTACTGCGACTATAGAATACTAAGACTAAGAAGGCCTACTGCAATAACAGTTTTCTGCGAGCTGTCTGTGGTTTACAGTGGAAAATGGATGGCCTAGCCATGTAGTTGCGGTTGTGCGTAACTAGTAAATCATTGGTTGCCTAGCTTGCCAGCCAGCCTCATTTACGTGTTTTGCTGCTGTTCTATTGTTTCGCGCTGGCTGGCAGATGAACAAATTTTGTTCACTTTTATAGCTCATTTAATGTGTAAACTCTTTACCTACTTTCAAATTTTCCGTCCTAATGTTTGAAAGCGTGTTTCTGTGTCAATGCAGTAAAATTCTAATACACTTTTTTCAAAGAAACCCCCTTATAAGGGACTGATCACTCAACCTGCAAACAATTTTCAGGTCTTTCATTTACCACCCTATAGAGTAGAGTAGATCTATTTAACATTTCCTGTTAATTTCGCAGTTTCAGTTTTTACTTTTAAACTTGTTTGCAAGTTTAGTGATCTGAACCTCATCAGTGTGATGCCCATCATGATTGGGCTTTACTGATTAATAAGTTAGATGTATACGTAGATAGGAAACCTGGTTTTAGAACACTAAAAAAATCAAAAAAATTAGAACTACATAAACCATCATCAACATTATAAAAAAATCATAAAGCTTTAAAAACCTTGAAAACAGTAACATCAAAAACCCATTAATGACTGATTTAAACTTACTGACACATTTTAAAAACCTGGTCCTATTTTTGGAGAATTATCTAGATGTCCATTTAGACGTAAGTCATCATCTGAAAATATTTCATCATTAATTACTCTAATAAGATAATAGAATTTTAAGAAATCTTTTAACTAGAAATTCCAAAAAAATTAGATAAGTTTAGTACTAGGACCGTAGCTTGGATTCTTATACAAACTTAATTC
Source organism: Pelagia noctiluca (assembly GCA_963924455.1). NCBI lineage: Eukaryota > Metazoa > Cnidaria > Scyphozoa > Semaeostomeae > Pelagiidae > Pelagia > Pelagia noctiluca. The sequence goes on from OZ004325.1 coordinate 11,720,391, forward strand.
GTGACGTCATATCTATATCTTCCTACAAACATACAAGCAAGCTAAGAAAGGGTTAACTTCGCATTTTTGTTATATTGTTACCTTGGACCTTCGTCTTGATTTCTTGAACTTCGAAATCAATGAACCTTAAAAGAGTGTCTTCTTTCGACTACTTAAATTAAACTTTTTAAATAAGCAACTTTGTTCTCAGCCCTCAAATTTTGGATTTTCAGCCCTCAGAATTACTTTGTTGCAGCTGGCGTTTTGAAAAACAAATAAGATATCTAATATAGCCATTCCCATGTACCCCAGAGCGTTTATATTGATGTTGTACTTGTGAGAATACCTTTAAAATACCAAATACCCTTCTTTTAATAATGAAATATGGTGTAATCAAACAGGGTTAATAAGCACTTTCAGCATAGATATTTAAGTATTTAGTTGCTTAGTTCATTTCATCAAGCCCTAGAGTTGCTTATTGTTTTGGTCTATCAGCCCTGGTTGCTTGTTGACGAGCTGCTTCTTTCAAAAGGTTTAGTATCCTGAGAGAAAAAGCAGTATTTGGAAAATCAAACCGATTTTTTTAAGAACAATTTTATAAGAAAATAATTCTTAATTCTTCCCACAACTTAAGAACAACCGTCTGCCATTCTTATTTCAGTATATAAGAAATAGCAATAAGAATTTTAAACATAAGCACAAAACAAGTAAATTTGCTGCACAATGGATGTCAGGTTTTTCTAGGATTTAAAATTTGAAACAATTACCCCAACCAATAGCAAAAACTGGCTTTAAAAAGTGGGCATTGTAATAACGTTGTAAAAGAAAGAACAATTCCAAGAACATGTCAGGCTAAAGATTAAGAAATATTGAGTAACAGTCAGCTTTGAAATTTTTACTAGTTCTTATAAAAATGATCGTTTAAGAAAGCATTTTCTTCTCATGCAAATCCATTTTATCAATATATATCTGGGATGTTAAGAAATCCTGCTTTTCTCTCATCATACAATGGGATATTTCTCTTCTTAAGCTAGAGCGTGCTTTCAGAGATTAACTCAATTCCCTGATCTCGAATGCGTATTTTGGTTTTCTGATAGCGTATTGTGGTCGAAGCAAAGAAAGTCTTTACAAACCATGCGACGCTCTAGATAATGATGAAAGCAAGAATAAACCTCAGAAACACGATTGGTCGGCCGCAATCAAAACTTAAAAACTTGCATTAATCAATTAGATTCAGATTTAATTAAGACTGTTTTCTCTGTTTTCAAATTACACTAAAATAGAAGCTTGGAATTTGTAATTTAGTGATCAGTTTTAAATGAGATATAACTTGCAAGCTGCGAGCTTTCCCATTTCCAGAATAGCTAGAAGTGCCATATAATTATTTTATAGATCGAAACTCAGAAATGAAAGCGTTATAAACGGTTATAAACATACCTATCGAAAAAATAGAAATAAATTTCTTGTAAGGTGACAGCAACATCAATGAAAAGCTCTAGCACACAATGTAAGGTGCAAACAGCTGGATGGGATATGGTAAATGAATTAAATCCCACCTGCAAATGGTGAGGTTTATCTACCAGTGCTAAGATCTTTCGCATTTTTATTTGAATTTCCTGGCTAACACTTGCATGCACGACCTGCTAAAATACTTTTATCTTTTAGTGTAAAAATGAAAACTTTTATTATGGAAAAAGTAACGCGCAAAACGCAAAATAAAATCCCTCTAAAGTAATCAGGGGAAGGTCTTGTAGTTGGGAGTAGTATCGTCTTTGCCTAATGGAGGTCTTTTGCAAAAAGACGCTCAAACTCCCAAATACATAATTATCTTCGAAATTCTTCACATAATTGAAAACGTGACTATTATCTTTATCGTGTAAATATGAAAAAGTTTCATTATGAACTCGCAACTTGCAACCGCAACTGACTGCCCGCAGAATATAACCCCTCGTTCTAACACTCGCCCTGTGGAACGTCTGTGTAGTACTGTGGAGGGTGTTCAGTACTGTGGGGGATATCACAACTTTTTGAGGGGGATACCATCAGTACATTAGAGGGTTGAGGTAACCCTTCTTAATACTAATGATATCCCTGAGATTAATGAACACCATCCAATCTACTGATGTGATAATATTCCCCTAAAGTACTCAACATCCTGCGCGATACTGCACATTTGTTCCCCTGGGTGAAACTAGTATTCGTTAATGAGGTAATTGTGCCTACTCATTTAACCGAATCAACATTAATCGTGAGCGCTGGAAGTAATAAATCACAAATAGAAAGCAATGGTATCTATTCATCATAAAAATAGAAAGGAGGCTAACGGAATTAGAATAGAGCTTCCTAAAAGATTTAATTACAATTATGTTAATCATGTTAATTATGTTAATAACGTCGGTATGTTTCTACAAAGTCAACATTGTTAATACGAACTACAAGAAATTGCATATAAATAGTGATTTAACTAATACTAATAAACACGATTGCATACGAACTCGCTACGAAAAGGTCAAAACTAAAAATGAAAATACCAAAACATAAATCAAGTTTAAAATGTTGAGAGAAGATGTTCGGGGAAATACGAGTACAGAGGGGCTCTACAGAGGGACACCTCAATGTTACAGACACGGACATACTCGTGTAAGGAATAAGGGTCCCAGTCACTCTAAAAACATAGCAGCGGGCGAAGGAGGAACCTTTACGGCACATCTCACGAGGGTCCACTAACTTATCTACTAAATCAATGTTGTAAATCAAACACATCCTAAATACCTGAGTTCGAAATTTCTTAATTTGTAAATATAGTTAAGCACACCCCTCAGAATAGTACAAATATAACCAAGCTAATTATCAGCTACGTTATCAAAGTATTGTATGGGAACTAAGCATTCAAGGGCTACTCTAGTATGTGTACTAAGAGGTGCTCAGACCGAGACTGGGAAAATGAGTCCAAAATATTCAGAACAAAAAGTTAATTTCTCCCTAACCGAATACAGCAAAAATCAACGAGTTAGGGAGATTCTTTATTGAAACTAAATATAAGATTTTGCAAGTTTCTCTCACGACAAGAGGTGCACTGCCCTAATTCACCGACAGTAGCACCCTTGTATTAGACTAACCAGAGTACCCCTGAAACTAAATATCAAAGCTATCATGCGAGATTTCAACGGTGAGCGCAAAATCCCATCAGTCAGCATCACACTACGGCGGAACCCGCTCTCCAATATTGAATACTTAGAAAATATTACTGCCTTTGCGTCTGAATAAATAATACTTTGAGGTACACAATCACCTGTCGAGCGAGTAGATCAGTGTTCGATGATTTCGATATTCAATGTAGCTCAACGATGAATTAAGGTTATCTTTAAGTAACCATACAACAACCTATAAGATCAAAGCTTATATCGTCAAATGTTTGGAAAATAGCTATGCAACAAAACTGAAAAATCATCCTTATCACTATTATCAATTCAAAGTTTCTACTTTCGGCAATTTGTGGGAACAGCTTACGGGAGCAGGAAATCTCTTAGTAGGACGCATGTGTAGAATCGCTTAGAAAGTGTGTGTGAACCTTACCGTTGGGATTTCGCGCTCACCCATTTTAATACAAAATACCAAATGAAAGTAGTATAAATGTCAGACGCTTTACCACATACGCTTAACTATCTAAACATTGTGTGTCAAAAATGTCAGTAGGCATCCCGATTCATTACCTTAATTGCAAAAAGTATTTCGATGTTTTACAAAATGCATTTTATCGAAATTCAAGTCTCTTCGATATCCACTTTTTCAAGTGTTGAATTGTTTAACATTACGCAATTTACATACAGTCTCGAGATTGGAAATCAAAGTGAGACTTACTAACCATTGTTGCCTTCATAAGTTGGATTTTTGAACTCTGACGTTGCTTGCTTGTATAACGGATTCTCACCCTAAAAATATAATCAATATAATTAAAATAACATTTTCAGGTATTATAGGCTGCTTTTAGAAATATCAAGCACTCTAGGTATTTTGTCTTATATTTCATTTTAAGATGATTTGATGTTTTACATATGGTAGCAAATCACTTAGTCTCGAATACAGAGAAGGTTAGGAAGGGGTAAATTGGGAACCGGGGTTCCCCCTTTTTAACTGGGAAAATGAGAATGGACCCCTTGGAGCTGGGATTTGGGGTGAAAAAGTAAGTTAGGGTTGGCATTTTCAAAAACGGCGAAATTGGGAATTTTTCTATTTTTCTCATTGGGATTGGGATTTTTGATTAATTCAGTTTGGGGCATAGAGATCAACACCCCCATCCCTTCAGGACCCTCTACAAAGAGTTCCTATGAAAACGGACATGTCTACGGGTTGCTCCGTTTGTAGCTTCGGCGCCACCATAAGAACGAAGCTCAATCAATACACTGAAAAGAAGAGGCTGAATGTGTACACCAACAGAAAATAGAGCTGAACGAATATTTTCAATGTGAACGTAAAAACGAATGAATTCGGTAAAGATTACGATATAATCTTGTTTTCATTAAGAGAGAGCTAGATGTATTTGTGAGGTTGAGTGTGAGAACAAAGTAAGGTATGTTTGTTTCTCTCTGAAGACTGAGTAGTGCTATCTTAACCGGGGAGAATAAAAAACCGAATTGAAACGGAAAAGTATAGGATACCAAAACAGAAGGAATACAAGACATTTTTAGTATCCGATTTAGTGTACGATTTAAATAACTTGGGTAACCTACTGGGTTAAGAAAAAACACTTGGAAACGGAAAAGTAAATGACATAAGCAAGGCATAAGACATAAGTATAAGACATAAGCATAAGAACACAAGGCTAAAACAGCAAGATGAGGAGAAACGACTAACCGTGTCGAATTTCAATTCTTGCAAATCTTTATTAAATCTGGCCAATTCTCTACGATCCTATGAAAGAGAAACAGTAAATGGGTCATTTGATTGAGAATTAGGATAAAAGCATTTATAAAGAAGACGTTTCGCCGCAACCAATTGATGGTTTTAATCCATTACTAGTTCACTGGGGTATGCATAGCTAACGGAGTCTCATTTAGCAGCTACTTCTTAAATGTATATGAGTGGTATTAATATCACAGGGTTTATTTCTACTTGCAGTGATGTGTGCAGTAATAAAACCGAATTTTTGGAGAATTATTGAAAAACAATTTGAGATGGTTGTTCGCCACTGAAAATCATTTCTCAGAGTAAATCTGAAGATGTAAGATGCATTTTTAGCCATTATGAATTATCTAATTATGAACATTTTCCCGGAAAAGACCATCAGACCTTCCTGAAAGTGGCCAAACGAAATAAGAATGAGCTACAAGTTAATTTATCCACAAGTTTGTTTACCCTACTTCTATTCCTAAGACGTTAAAATAAGTGGATAGTAATATTCTGTGTAATAGTAAAGACGGCGATATCATGACAAAATCAAAAAGACAGTGCTCATGTTATAAATGTTACCAGAATATGTGAAGTGATGAAAATCCTGAAAACAAATCCCGCTATCAGGAGGAGACTAGGTGTTCACAAAACCATAATAAACATCATTCGAAAACGTAGGCTACAATGATTTGGACACCTAAAAATATTTCCTGAAACCAGTTTTGGAAACTAGTTTTATAAAGTTGACTTCACTGCAAAGAGACATCGAGGAAGACCCCCAAAACGCTGGTGCAAACATGTCAGGAACGATACGGATCTGCCCCTATTAACAGCGGAACGACTGACAAGAGACAGGGTTAAACGGAAGCAAGCTCTCACGACAAATATGGAAAGGGACACTGGAGTACACGTTTTTTTTTTAATAAGGAACACCTTTATAAGGAACCTGAGGCTGAGAATGCCCCCAAAAATAAGGAACCTTAAGGAACTATCGAGGCTCAGATGAAAGAACAAAAATTTTTTTGATAACATAACATGAAACAACATCATCAAGGTGGTATACAACAAGGAACCAAATAAGGAACTATGAGCCTCATTTTGGTTAAAAATTAAGGAACTCCAGCCTCAACTCAAACAAAAGGTTCCTTATAAATAAAAAAACGTGTATGCTGATAAGTAAGTAATTAAGTAATTAAGTAAGTGAGTAAGTGAGTAAGTCAGTAAGTGAGTAAGCCCACACCTACCGATAGAGAAGGTTTTGAGCTTTTGAATCTGATTTAGTATAGTATTAACAAAATGAATATGTACAATACCCTTAGAATTCTAAGTAGCTACTTTGAATATTATCAATTGAAAACAAAAACGATCGATTTTAGCATAATCTTCAGACCAATGATAAATAATTCAACAATGATTCAACAATGTACAATGAAAATAATTATTCACAAAGTAAATATCCACCTCCCATTCTTCGATCCCCTTTTTAAAAAAATTCAATGTTTGAGCTCTTCTTAGCTCATGATTTAGATTATTCCACAGGAGTCTCCGTCTGATCGAAAGAGTCTCCCTCTGATGTTATATAATCCGAAAATCATGAGTCACACTCTGAGGAGGACATAGCTAGATCCAAAAGGCCTAAATGTGCTGTATTAAAGATGTTTCTTTGCCTCTTTTGTTTTACAAATTTTTAGATGAAAGGATGCACTGACATTGATAACTGACATTGACCTGAACTTGATAATCAATTAAGTACAATCCCCGCCAAATGTCTTGGAACACTCCCATGATTTTTACAATTTCTCGTGTCGATTCCCCTCCCCTCTCCCCTAAACAATGTTGTCTATAATCAAGAAAATTAACAGTGACCTTGAACATGTATTCCCTGTAGTCTTATATAGTTTCTCGCACCGAAGCCTGTAAAATAAGTTATTTATTAAAAAAATTCTAGGTGTTCCAACGACTTTTGGCGGGGATTGTACTTTGACGTCAAGTCAATTGAACCTGCGTAGTTATCTGGATTATTCTTACTGGCTTCTTCCATGTCATGGCAAGCCTTGGATTATTTCTTACATTAGGCCGAATCTTCTTGCGCTTTCTGCACCTTAATGCTTACTTGTTTTAATTGTTCCTATTGTTTCTACAGTTCTTCCAACTCGTTCCTTCGTTTCTCTTCTTACAATTGTTCGTCTTAAAACCATAATTGCAGGCAATGGCGTTTGCTGCCAATAACTTTACTGATCCTGGGTACAACCGTGTGCACAGCGCCCTACGGTGGACGCTAGTAAATTATATTTAGTTAGTCTCAAACCTAAGCTTTGAAACCATATCATATACACACTTATACGTTTAAAGGATCCTTGGATTCAGTCTATAAATGTCTTAAAACCGCTTTCGTAGAAGTTCTTTACTTTTAATAATGGATTTTAGCATCAAAGACTTCATAAACAAAAGAAAAATAAACACACCTATCATCATAAATATTCCTTCATCCATCATATTCTTTCATTTACAATTCATTTATAAAACATTTGCCAGTTATAAAATCAATTTTTCATACATAAAATCCATAAAAACATATTTCACATGAATGAATCCTTCAATAATCCATTTTTTCAAAATTATTCTCCAAAGTTTATTCAAGCAAGCAGAGTTTTCAGATCCGTTGACTTTGATGCGATTTTCTCTTCAGCTTTCGCGAGCAGAACATCCAAACTAGGTCGGTCCCCCATTTCGACATTCAAACAATCCCAGATGACTTTCTGAAGATCGGGTGAATATTTCTTATCCAGACTGTCTGGCTTTTCACCCTCGACCACAGCATTCAATGAACCGAACACATCATTTGGGTCACTTATGGCATAAGCCGGCTTCAGCATTGCAAACTCGTAGAGTACCGCACCAACAACCCATATATCCGACTTGACGCTCGCCTCTTCGCCTGAAATTATCTCTGGCGGGGTGTAAATTGCGGAGGAGCCACTGTCAGACATGGCAAACGGGTCGTTATCTCCTGATTCGACGACATAACGAATCGGGTTGCTTAGAATCAAATTGCCGTCTGTGTCAATACTGATCTTGTTCATCTTCAAGTCTTCATATCGCAAGTCTTTCGACTGCAATTCAGTCATGATCTTCGCGAGTTTCTTCAACAAACACCAGATCGAATCCTCCTCAATCTGCTTGTCTGCCGACTTGAACTTGCTCAAGATGTCTCCCATACCAATCACCCCACTCTCCAGAACGAATATCACTTTGTGGTCCTCTTGAAACGAAACGAGGCATTTTTGAATTCCAGACAGTCCCTTGCTGTTCCACTTTTGGACCTTTTGTTTATTCTCCTCGGTCATTGTTTTGTTTGGAGCGCACTTCAGCAACACCGATTGTTTATTCAGTAAACAAATTGCTCTAAAGGTGCCGGAAGAAATGTCTTCTGCAGTTACATCGTCTTTGTTGATGTAGAAATCTTTCGATCCGAACGCTTTCGTCAAGAAATCGATCAGCGGTGCCGGCAAGTTCAGTTGGGCGCGAATGTCTTCGGGTTTATCGATTCCGGTCTTTTCTAAAACTGCCGCCCGGCACTGGTCTTGCAGCGAACCTGGACCGGCCTTTTTGCCATCTTCGAGCTTGTGAACGTTAAAACCCTTATCCATTTTAAAGATCAAGTTATTTGACTTTATTGGGAGAGAGATTCGCAGCTTGTTGAGCGATGGAGGAGTGGATTGTGAAGTTTTGATTCGCGAAGCTTCTAATTTCTTCAGAGCTCATATTGACTTGACGTCATATTAGTTATAACATGAACGCAAAAAAGGTGCAGTGGAGTATAACGACCGCTGACCTAAGCCACGAGAAACTGAGAATTCTGGCAGCTTTAGAGATTTCAAGTTACTTAAAGTAGATGGATCCTAATGGGAAAGCGGTTGAGTAAGAACTGTACACTTTAAACGGTTTATTTCGAAAATGATTGCAGATGGTTGGGTCGAACTTGCAGGGAGATACTACACACCTACTATCATGTATTGACGGAGATAGAAGTTTTATACGTTATTCTATTCATTCGAAAATACGTACACAATTGGGTAACCAAAATACGCAAATAGCGTCGATAAAAAGGCTTAATAGGTATTAGCATACTAGATATTTATTATTATTTGCTGCTAAAAGATTTGGGTATACGAGTCAACAAACCAACTATGCATCCCCTTCCAAAAGTGGGTGTTCTCAATATATGCAGGTTATTTAAAAACTACACAGGAATTGCTGATGAGCGATGAAATTGACACGTCATACCAGGGGGATAAATATTGTCTAACCACATGATTGAGAAGTAAATTTGAGGGACAAATATATCCACAGTTATTACCACCAAGGTGAACATGATGAATATCAAGTGTATGAAAAAGAGCAAATACCTTTAAAGTTGCTAATAATTTCCAGATGAGCAGAAGTGCCAGTCCCACACCAACAATACCAGCAATTACTCCAAGAATGATGGCCAGAATGTCAGGCTCAGCAGGACAGACTGAAAGAAATAATTACGTTGAAACATCAAGAGCACAAGAACAAGGAATCTTATAAGAATTTTAAGAACCAATGTAAAAACCCATGAATTCAAAATAAAAACCTGATACGCTATACGCAGTGGATACACTTAGAAGAGGTCGTATATTTTCTTACAAGGATGTCTTTTCTTTACAAGGAGGTTTTTATCATCTTATGTACATGCTGCACTGATTTAAGAGATTGTAGAGCCATCCTTTGGAATCTTTACTGCAGTATTGTTGAAGACCATCAAAGCTGTGCAGGATATAAAGTACTCTTGGGGAAACCTTCAGTACATTGGAGGCTTTTCAATACTCTGGAGGATACCATCAGAAATGTGGGGGGATACCATCAGAAATGCGGGGGATTATATTAATACTACGGAAGATATTCAATACTTTAGAGGGGAAACACTACCAATTTTGCAATCAACTATACAGTACTGATGGTGTCCCTGCACAGTATTGAATATCCTCCGCAGCACTGATGATATCCCCCACAGTAAAGATGGTATCCCTCCATAGTACTAAAAACGCTCTGATGTACTGATGGTTAACAGCCCCCCCCCCCCCCCCCCACACAGTATTGAACAAACTTCAACGTTACTGCACAGATGTTCTCCAGGGCGAGAACGATTCCCAACGATTGAGGAATGATTAGAAACGATTCTATTACGATATCAAACGATTTCCACCCATATTAAACAAAACAATCCCTCAACCGAAGGGAAGTCATTCAGCTTTCAGTACATGTCTAGCAAAAAGAGTGAAGATGAAATACAATAATGACACTTACTTCTTTCCTTTTGAACAAGTAACTCGACCATTTCCGTCACGTTATTTTTGCGATATGTGAAAACAAACGAACAGTCATCTTCGTCTGCTGCCACGCAACGTTCCCCTGCGCCTGAAAATCATAAAACGAGCAAAATATCATAAAGAAAGTGTAACTAATAACAGCTTGAATGCATTTAATCAGAAAAACTTTTATAGAATCAAATCGTAGTTTTATCGAAGAAAAACTGCTTGAAACTAAATTAGCAATATGAAATAATGCATCAATTCTGAACAGTTTCAAACAAAACAAAGCCTACCAATTTGGCCTACTACTGTGGCCTACCACTTTGACCTACTACTAAGACCTACCACTGCTTGTTCAAATAAACAGCCTTCCAAATAATGTGCTCATCCAGATTTTATCATATGGTGATAATGATCTTTCTATGGATGTTAATAAAAATTTACTCAGATTAACTTTAGATTACATACATAAAACAGGTCGGTTCAATTGAGTGTTTGAAGCAACTGCTATACCCTCCCCCCACATCGCATAGTCTCTTTTTCTCTTTTTTTAGGTTGTTTCGTATTATTTCTTATATGTAATGGCCCTGGGATAGTCACGATCTTTGCTTTTATATCTATTGATATATATATAAAAAAAAGACCTATAACTTTGTCCTACTACTGTGGCCTACACCACAGTGGCCTACCATTTTGGCCTACCGTTAAATTTTTGCCAACCCATTTTCGATAGCTGGTAAGGTGAGTTTTCAACTTAAAATCAATAAATCCCGGACCAGTCCGTTACAGGGCATGTAATAGCACTTGAACGTGTGAACACTGGTCGAAAGACATTGATTAATGTATTAAGGATCTGCAATGATATTGAGGACGTACGCTGCTTACGCCCCCCTCCTAGATCCAGCCCTTTTATTGCTTCTGGAGGAAATGCGGTATGAGGAAGGACAATATCATTTAGACCTGTCTAGTCATTCAATAATTACCAATTCCAAGCATATTCACCTGCTTCAACGTAATCGACATTTGTGATTTTATTGATCTTCCGTCTGCGACACTCTTTCTCGCAGTCATCCCCAGTGAGACTTCCGCTTGACTTGAAAACCTTGCACTTCACACACTCTCTGTAGTCGACGCATGGGTCGGGACAGTTCTGAAAATCAACAAGATACTCAAAAATACAATTATCAATATATGCGTTTAAAAAAAGCATATGATATGAGGTAGTCGTGTGATATGTTATAATTCAATTCAACCAGCCTCGAAAATTCTCCGCAAGCAAGCATAGCTTATGTGGGGTTCACTGCTGGGCCTAAATCTCCGGTCACCTAAAGTATATCGTTAATTACTTCCTAAAGATTTCTTAAAAAGGGTTAGATAGGAAAATTAGAAATACTTGATTTGCTTCCCTTCCCACAATTAACGAGGATGTCTTGAGGCCAATTTTATTCGCAGCAATTCAACGTCTTGTGCCTGTCCACGGCAAGTTGTTAGACATTATGAATTGAACTGAATTAGCAACATGCAGATTACTAAACTATCAAACCATCCGTGAGTACCTTTATCTCAATTGATTGACAACTAAACAAAAATGTCCATGAAATATATCTAAAAACACGTTCACAATTACCGAAAACCAATTAAAACTAAAAAAGCTAAAAAGAAAAGAGAAGGGAAATTAAAATTTATGTCCATCATCTCGAATGCGTATTTTGGTTTTCCGATAGTGTATTGTGGTCGAAGCAAAGAAAGTCTTTACAAACCATGCGACGCTCTAGATAATGATGAAAGCAAGAATAGACCACAGAAACACGATTGGTCGGCCGCAATCAAAACTTAAAAACTTACTTTAATCAATTAGATTCAGATTTAATTAAGACTGCCACAGAAGCATTGATTGCATTGATTTAAACGATATTTTAGTTCTTGGCTCTGTCATTTCTTCGGAGTACTTTTTATTCTGTTTTTCTGAACGTTTATTTGCTAATTACTTTTGAAAGGCCTGGCACTCCCTGCCCATAGCCCCGTTGGTCCCAAAGACTGAGGGAGGGGGAGAAGTGTGACGTGTTCTACTTCTATAACTCTGTGGTTCTATGGCCCTTTTTCAGCTTTTTGAAGAAAGGCCTCAGTCGATAAATTTGCATCTATTCAGCCTTAACATTAGAAATGCTAACATTGAAGAAATATTTAAGTTTTTTCAGCTTGATATAGATGAATAATTGATAACGTAATTCTTGAGATTTCATGCGATTTAGTTATTTGCACAATAAACGATTTTTAGGCGTTTCGAATTACACCAATGTTGCAAGTAGAAACATGAATATCGAAGCATGACATAACAGGAAAGGTGAGATTCACGACAAATCAGGAACAAGAGACGATTCCCATGGCTTTGTCAATCAATAAAATGCTGTTTTCATATTTGCTCAACTTGTTATTACTTGTTTTCTTGTCCAGAATTATGAATTTCTGAGTGCTTGATGGGAAATAAATTTGAAATTACCTGGAATCAGTTTCAAAATCGTTTATAAGTAGAAATCATTAACTTGTGTCATAGAAAATTATCTATGACAATATCAGAGCTTTAAAAACGTTTTTAGTAGATGGTTAAAGTAACTTAAGTAGGTGTCTGTGTCCATGGAGAGGTCGTTTACTGAAAAGTACAGCGAGTCCCCGCCTGGTGGCCACCTCGTTATTGCGACCAGTTATTTTAGTCCAGAACATACATATCATTATCACCCCGCTAATACGGCTAACCCGTAGTTCTGGGTTCAATTTTCCTGGTCCTTTGCTGTCCGTATCAACGGAGTTCCACTGTACTTTTGTTTATAGTAGCCGGCGGTCAACTGCAAAGCAACTGCTGGCTTATATTGAATGCCTTGAATATGCTCATAATGTTTGAGCCATCCCAACGTAAATAGCAAGGCTAGCTAGCTTTTGCCATTAACTAAACGCAGAATTCCGCCTATCAAAAATAATGTGTTCATTTGACACAACAACAACCTTTGGAAAATGTTCAACTAGAGGTGGGCTCCTTGTATCTGTTTGATATACATAAACAATTGATATTCAAACCCAGCTCTTTACCTCTGAGCACTGTTCGCATTTGTCACCAAAGTAGCCTGGGGCGCAGTCAGTACACCTTCCACAAACACACGATCCCTTTCCACTGCAAATTTTCTGAAAAGTAGAAGACAGAACATGACAGTTACTTTATCAAGATAGAAAAACTAACGCTTTTAGACAATACATCAACTAATTGTCCATAGTCATTTCCAAGACAATAATTCTTGGGGATGAAATTATTTTCAAAACAGCAATCGACAAAATTTTTTCCTTCTTTTCGGTGGTAGATTAGCATGATTTTTAAAACTGTTTTTTTGGGGCTGATTACATTGGACCCTTTAACCCAGCTTACTTAGCTGAAATAAATTTGCGGTTACATTGTGTATTTCCAACTCCGGATGTTAAAAACCTTGCGGTAAATTTTCAACCCCTTTGGTTTCAAAACGAAATGTCATGTGGTGTGCAGGCATCAAAAACATTTCAACCCCAGGGTTGAGATGAATTACGATTACTTGGAGATAAGAAACTAGGGCTTTGCAACATTCAGTTTCTTAGTCGCCGGTTAGTAATGTATTTCTATGCGATTGAAAAATGATATCAAGGATTGACTGGGAAGGTGGAATGAATTCAATAAAGGAATAAACCTTGTTTTCAGTAATGGTGTGCACTCCATCCTTGCGGTTGTATAGTCTATCTCATTAAATAAAACACACGCCTATCATCATAATTCTCAGGCTTATTGATGATTGAAAACCAAATTTCTTACATTGTCATTCATGCATGGCAAAGTTGAGTTGATGCACTGCTCTCCACATGTGGGTCCTGTCCAATTAGGCTTGCACTTGCAGCTGTTGCAACCACACTCTCCACGAGTTGGGCCTAGATCATGAAAAATAATGAAGTGAATTCAAGATTTACCATTTTCTTCGTCTGAAATTCGATAATGACTTAACAATACAAAAACTAATGAGTTAAATGGAAACAGTAGAGTAGAGCGGAGGATGTTCATAAGTGTAGAGCGATATTTCTTCGTTGTGTAGGGGATGTTCAGTAGTGTAGAGAAATATAATGTGTGATGCGGGGGATCCACACCACTTAACATCTACTGCACTGCACTTCTCAGAGTTATCCCTTCAAACAACTGTAGATATCCCACACAACTCAGATGATCCCCGCAGTAATACAATCGCCTTGTATAGTAAAGTATACCATACGCTGAGACTAGCTTACATACTGTTTATATACGATGGAAAAGGTGCCACAGTAAAACGTTTAACTGCCAGAGCAAGCTTACAACGTCCATATCAGGAGCATATATTGACTACAGCTGCCATGTTCGACTTTCGCTTGCAAAATATACATGAAATATAATTTTTTCATATTTCAAAGGAGGGTATGCTTGCTGTACGAACTGAGCACAGAATTGAACAATTCCTTAGACTTTAGGGCATTATGAATATGAAAGATATACCTCCACAAACTTCACCAAACGATTTAGGACATTTGAGATTACTGCACTCACAAAACGCTCCGTGAATATATTCATTTTTATTCTACAAACGAAATGACAATAAAAAATAAGATCACAATTAGCATAAACTATCAGACTTTGAAAAAATGGGGAGTGCAATATTTGATTGGTATAAAGCTACAGGATAGCGAGAGAAATCGGAAAATTATGGGAAGCATGATAACTACTAAAGCTTTGCGTCTGACACTCATCGGGGAACTGAGCGTCAGAAGGAGAACAAAATGATACCTAACAAATTGTCATACCTAATAGATGCCGACATGATCAATCAGAAAAGAGGTGTGTTATTGGTATCGCACAGAAACTACCGATCATCTTGATCCAGTGATACAAACGATAAATCTAAAGGTTCCTAATGGGAAATGAACTCCTTCCGTCCATACAATATGCGATATATGGTTTTGATGTAGACGGACTTCAAAATTCCTAAGTGAAACGTTGGTAATCTATGCGGATGGCCTCCTTTTCATTTCAGGTTCTCTTTTTAGGTTTCTGCTGAACTTTAGATAGAAAGATCAATCTCAGTAGGTTGTTTTCTATACATGATTGGCTGTGAAAAGTTTATAGTGGACTTACAGTACTTTGGAAGCACTGCACACATTCACCACATTCGCAAAGTCCTCTGTTGCTGCAAACATCCCCCTTGTATCTATTGAGTAGAAGCAAATTTTGTCAAAATAAGCCCCAAAAAGATATTTATTCATAAGGCATGGTCTAACACAACGGGTAATTAAATTCCATCAGAGCAGGCTACTGCAATTGACAAACGTCACCACCTGGTCTCAAAACCGGGTTGTTGCGGACACTGGCGAGCGCACTAACAAATGTTCTAAACCAGAACAATAAGTTAGCACAGTAACCTTGAGGTGTTTAAAACTCCAGGCTTTCCACGGTGGGGTGTTAATTCGTGTTTTGGATTAAATCCTTCTTCCGAGCCAAGTTATAATAACATTAATTAATACAAGCATGGTCTAACTCGGGAAATTAAATTATACCAGAGCAGGCTACTGCAATTGGCATATGCCTCCACCGGGTCTCGAACCCGGGTTGTTGCGGCCATCGATGAGCGCACTAACCACTGTTCTAAACCAGGACAGTAAGTTAGCACAGTAACCTTTACGTGTTCAAAACTCCAGGCTTCTCCAGAGTGTGGTATTATAACTCACTCACCTCAAAAAGATACTCATATCCCTAGAGATAAAATGAGCAAAAACGATTATAAAGAAATGTCTTTTTCATAAAACGTGGGCCCAAATTGAACTTCAGCCTATTTATCTTCTACTCCTGTTGAAAACACATAGAAGAATGGAATTAGGATCGCCATACCTGCACATGGAGTCGTCTTCATTCACAGTTTCGTTACACTGGCAGTAACGACCCTTGTACGGTCTAGAAAATAAAGAAAGATAGTTTAGTGAGTTTATGTTTAATG
Organism: Pelagia noctiluca; assembly: GCA_963924455.1. Classification (NCBI taxonomy): domain Eukaryota; kingdom Metazoa; phylum Cnidaria; class Scyphozoa; order Semaeostomeae; family Pelagiidae; genus Pelagia; species Pelagia noctiluca. The sequence continues at coordinate 11,736,625 of OZ004325.1, forward strand.
TACTGGCCTGTGAAAGCCAAATATACCTCAATTCCAGCAGGGGTATAGGACCTCTAGTTTAAAGTCTTTTTCGAAGGAATGAGTTGTTTAGTCAACACCTCGAAGGTCACCCATCCAGAGTTTGACCTCAGACAACCCAACTTGATTTCAGCTGCACATAGCAAACGGCTCAAGCTGCTCGGCCTTTTTTAGGGTAAATGGTATATTTTCTAGAGGATTCTTAGGGGGGATACTGATCGTAATAAGCATTGACATAATCAAAAATCCCAATCCCAATGAGAAAAATAGAGAAATTCATAACAATGACATTAACAATACCAATTTACTATTTCATTCCCAAATCTCAGTCCCAAGAAGACCACCCAAGAAGACCAATCCTATTTTCCAAGATGATAAGAAGAGAAATCCCAGTTCCCGATTCACCCCTTCACGACCCTCTTTTCGATGATATCAAAAAGTAGCATAAAAAGTAGAATAATAAATAGTCTCTAAAAGTGGTAAATATACACACATACAAAAGTATTGAAAATGAATGTTGAAGTTGAACTTACGGATCACAAACACATTGTCCACACTTGAGCGTGCCGTGATTGTTGCAAACTGGAGAATTCTTTACCTGAGGCGGAAACAAAAACTGATATTAACTGAGATGACGAAGGGGTGGCATAATGTAATATTGTACACAGCAAAAGAGCTTTAACGCTAAGGCAAGTGTTTTCAAATTGTCCTTTCTAAGTTACTATGTGCTCATGTCATGATCAAGGTTGTTTATATCATCATACAACTAGGAAAGTAACATAGATTGCGGGACATATTGAGTACATCTACAACAACTCTAAGACGTTTAATCTATAAACAGAAAATATTTCTATCGAATGCAGCTCCGATTCACTGATTTCTTTTTAGTGTAGAGCCAGATCCAAGGAAGTGTGGTAACTCTTACTTCTAAACAAAAAGCAATCCAGATAATGCAATATATACAATGGGAAGACAACATATTAGAAAAAAGCAATGTTTACACTAAGTCCCCATAGGAGTTGCCCGATTGAGGTCATATCCCACTTTCACTTGTCTCAAATGATTTTCTGCACCAGCCATTCAAAGCAGGCTCTTAAGTTTTCCTCATCGATTTCAACTTTCAGATATGTGAATATTACATAGAAGGAAATAATGAAAATGTTGATGCGTTAAGTTTAGCCTGAGATACCATCAGGTTTTAAGGGAGGTACATATGGTGTCTCAAAATCAAATTTTCTTACAGTGGTACGATACACAACACAAACGAAATCCCTACAAACCCATCGAAATGTTGCATTAAAAATGAATAAAGATTAATCTAAAACCTACTTGATAAATGGGATCGTCACACTCGCAGTCACACACCAATTTCAATTTGACGTAAACATCGTCAAAGCTTGTTCGAATACGGAACCTGCAACAAGGTTAAGCTGCGTAATATAGAGGCAAAACATTTCGTTACTCAAGTGAGGGAAGATACTTATAACAGCTACAGGGCCTATTTTGAAATTGGTTGATCAAGGGGGTAAAAATTTAAACTGTCTTTAGGAACTTCTTGACTTTATTTTTTCAAAGATACATGCATTGGCTTTTCTAACTCGAGTTAAGTTTAAGAATTTGCTCATTTTTTTCTTTCTGAGCAGAAATAATTTCATATATAGTAAATGTTCGCTTAATGTTAAACTAAAAATAAAATGTCTCATAATAGTTATTCTGTTCATTTAAAATATGCTATTTGCTTTTCATGCGACTCTCCATAGTTTCTTTATCTGATTTTAGCAAAAACTTTCCATGCTAATGATTTTATGAAATAATGGGAACGAAACATTTCAGAAATTGTCCGTCCGACAGAAAAAAAATTTATAATTTTTAGTTAAAATTTAAATGGTAACAATAATACACTTGAATTTTGTTGCAGCTATCTCCCAACTTGCAGCATTGTTCGGAAAAAAAATTTCCGAATGATGACAATTATCAACAATCTTTAATTTTCAAAACTATAATTTGTCCGTCCGACAGATTTTCATATTAATCCGGCATTTTTTACGAAATAGTTCATAAAAGAAAGCACACTTGCTCGTATTTATTATGCACAATGAAAATGACATTGTTTCATTCGAATGCCGATGGCGTCAGCACTACACTATCGTGTTTCTTTGACAACTCAACGGTTTTACGTCGACCTAAGTTGAGAGGAGATTTAATAGCGCAGGCATTTGTTAATTGAAATTCTATGCCCTTTCTCAAGACGAAACGCCTTTTTATACCCATTGGTACAGACATGATTCAGACTCAGAAGTATGTGGCCATGAAGATGATGCATCCGACTGTAACACTTGCTCATATCGTCATATTGAGTATGCAGATGATGGTTTGGAATGGTTGCAGTGCCCATTGTGCTCCCAATGGTTCTCTGAATTGTGCTTTTATTTGTGACATTATTTTACTTATCGTTGGATAAAGCAAGCTCCGTTGACTGTTTTGAGCCTTAGAACGTTTTCATTAGGCACACAAACTTAGAAATCTTCGTTTATCGTGTTTCGAAAAATTACGTCAGAATTTTAGAAATTTGTTATAAAACCTGTCGGACGGACATAAGGTGTGCTTTTTATCAAGTTTAGAAGTCCATAATTTGTTCCATTGTTAGGAAATTATCAGTATTACACCAAATACAGATAGAACTTGGGTCTGACAGATGGTTCACGTGTAATGCAGGACGAATCACTCTAATCCAAAATTCTGTCGGACGGACACCCCCCAAAAAATGTTGTCTATTTCGTGTCTCGACAAATAATAACACAAAAGAAGATGTGGACGCTAAGCAAACCCTTTTTCTTGATAATTTAGAATAGCATTGGTTTGTATTTTCAGAAGTTGGATTTTGAAGTACATTTTTGTCCATCCGACATGTCCATCCGACAGGTTTACTCGCATATTAGTTATCCGTTTTAGACCAGCAAGATATTGTTTTCTGAAGTCTTTTATGTTATCAAGTTATCAGCAATAAACGGTACCGTTAAGCATTTACAGTCTTTTTCGAGTCACATTCAATGCTGAGATAGAATCGGGATTCGATTAACTTTTAAGCACATGTGTATTTTCTATCCTGTCCATCCGACAGGTCGACGTTTTCCCCTATTCCCAGAGTAATGTTCGCTGTGGCAATAAAAATGATACATGTTTTGATTACTCTTTTGGTGCTTTATATCATGTCAACTTATATTTCAGTCTTGCTTCAAACTTGCGATTTTGGTAAACATTCAAAGTATCTAATGTCCATCCGACAGATTTTTGAATTAAAAAATAGGCCCTACAGCAAAACCAGTGTGCGAAGAGAGAGTTTTACAACTCTCTGCAATTCCAGGCAAAATGAATCACGAGGTTTCGGTCACATCGAGAGAAAGGATCGGGGTTACACAGCTCGACTAGTCTACGTATCGAGTGGATCCTTTGTGCTTTTCACATAAATCAATTTCTTCCAAAGATAGTAAGCGTTTTTGGATATCAACAACTCACTTACTGTTTTAGTTAGTAACAGATTTATTTGAAAAATATTTTTGCCGCTGGATCAAATGGAACATTCTGTGTTTTTCTGAGATACCCAGTAGTGGTGCCGATAGGTGACATTGAGGCGAAGTTCACCAATGACTCAAATCACGGTTGACGGAAAAATAGCAGTGAGTCTCGTTCCAGCCTTTGCAATTAACAGACAATATGTAACCTATAGCATGTAGCCTGCCTGTAATCTATGTAGCATGTAACCTATAACCTAGGAGTAAAGAATCCATGCAAATTACAACAAACAAAAAACAAGGATTTGGACAGGAATCATTGTCTTTTAGAGGGAGTTTCCTTTGGATCACTCTCGAAGACATCATGAAAAATTAAAAACAATAACACCTTCCAAAAGGAGGATAAAAGAATGGGCTAGCGAAAAATATGCCACCAATCATATTTTAACTAAGTTATAATTTGTTTGTAGTTTTATTTTTCCTGTAAATAGTTGGTTGAAACTAGTAGGTTTTTTTACTATTGTAAGTGCCAACTTCAAATATCATGGAAATGAAATGAAAAAACGAAGCAATTAAGATAAGATTAATGTATTCACCCTTGCACATCTTTTAGCTTTTGGCTGCATGCACTTGCTTCAACGGAGACATTGAACTGAACCTAGAGCAGATGTGAAAAATAATATGATACAGTAGCGTCTTAGTTGTAATAGTGTCAGTGAAGTAGGGATGCTGTGCCCCATAATTTTCGAAAGTATTTCCTCCACATTTACTTTCGATAGTTTGTAATTTTATTCCAAACGGTTTTTTTTTGATTCTCAGATAAATACCTGATGTGATCAACAACTCCACAGTGATAAAAATCAGTAAGCAGCAATCGGAACGGTCTCATGTCAATTGTTTCCCGTTACACTTAGAAAATAAAAACTGGACAGCTTCAGTCAAACTCACAAACCTCTTCCTCCAGTTCAACTCCTGTACATCCTTCCTTATCTTCCCAAGGCTTGTTGTCTCTGTATAAAGAGGAATGTGATTACATTTTCTGTACCGCTATCATTAAAATAGTCGAGCATCCTGAATAGTATTTTTTGTGATTCATTCTTTAAAAGGTGCAGCGACAAGCTAGCCATACTACTTGAGTTATTATTTGTATATTGGTATACTGACGGTTGCTACACATAAGTAAGACTCATGACCATACTGTTCGACAACACAGCCAGTTTTCGCACCCTCGTCATGATTTTTCCACTTTTACCGAAGTGTATGAGGGAGAAGACTGGGATGAGGATATCTGACTATCAATGCTACCAAAGACTTATCTATTCTTCGATAAAAGTTCCACGTGTAAAACCATCGAAGAGATGTTTTTACATAAGTTGTTGATGTGAAATCATTTGTGGGACATCATTTTGATTTCTCTAAGAACACACAAAATTTGATAAAAAAAAGGATTGGCAATGTTGCAGATAGGCCCAGCTACTTATGTTAGCGTGTCGAAAATATATGTTTCAGCCAACAGTAAACATTGTTTACTAAAATAAAATGAAATAAACAAATCACCCGCATTTCGCTTTTAACTTGAATTTCAGACCAGGAACCTTCTCAGTACTAACTTTCACAGTTCGAGAAATTTTCTGGAGGTAGAAATGAAATAGAATGATGAAAACGAATTGACCACAGTGCTGAAAATGTCGATTAAGAAGATATGAATAGAAATAAACATACTAGGCTCTTTACTAGATAGAAATCTAGTAAAAACAACAATAGTTATAATCACCTCGTATGCAGCCTGTACAAGTGGCACGATATTCGAGGAGTCAGCCTTCAATGCATCTGCAACGGCCCCCGATGCTTTTCCAAAGAAATTCTCAACTCTCTGAAAATAAACAAAATTAAGTTAACCATCACAGAGGATATCACGTTGAATTGAGTCGGAAATGCAGTGGAATCTCGATGTAACGAGCCCCACATATAACAAACTTCCCGGTTAAATGAACTAAATGTCTGATCCCCTGGATTCGGCTCATGAAATAATTCTCTCGGTACAACGCACTGGCGATGGAATGAACAGGTTTCTGGTTCCCTTCAGAGTTTGTTATACCGGGATTCCACTGAAGGTGCAATTATCCAACTTGACATCATATTACTATATGTGGTGATGTAGTGAATGCTAACGTCCCCCTGCTGGAAACAATGACCGAGTGCTGCCATCTGCTAGTTTTATATGTATGATTCAAGGTTATTCAAGGTCTTATGCTTATTTCCTAAAATTCTTATATTGAGCTAGAAATTGTTATCCCCAGCTTCTTCTTAGCTTGTTCTTAAAGTTTTGCAAAATTTGATGCTTCCGTTCTCATGAACTTTCATAAGGAAAAGAAGAGTGCAACTAGAAGTTGATTTCAATAATAAGTTTTCTTGGCCCTTTTCAAACGGAGAATAAATTGAGTGTTCACAAAATTAAGAGTATGAGGAGAATTAATAACTTATGTGGAATCTTTTTCGAAATTATCATTCAAAAAAGGCTCTGGGACGTATAGCCATGCTGGTTGCTAAGGGATTTTCAGAAGTAGGAAGCAGAACAAAATATATACAATGAAATAGAGAAAATAAGTCGAAACAAAAACATTTTCCTGATTTGAAGATTTGAGATATAGGGAAAACAAAAATATTTCAATATTTCGACAAAGTTGATCATATTACTGTTATTGTTCGGATTAACTTTCTAATATTATATGAAAGTGTCGGGAGAGATGGATTTTAAACAAATACTAAAAATATGAATTCTCATTTTGTAAAGATTGAGGAGGTAGAACAACAAATATACACTAAATTGATAAACTATTTTGTTGTTGTCTGATGATCACGTAAGTGGATCAAACTTTGAGGCAATACAGAGATGTGCATTTTTCTGCAGATATTCAAAAACGTAGAGTACAAGTACGCAAGCAGATACCATATCTTGGGAAGCAAGGGATTATGTTTTTTATGCTATTCTGTAATTCTGCTCTATCAATGGCTTAGAGCACTAAACTATCAAGGATATAAATACAAAATTATATTCTCACTTTGTAAAGATCGAGGTTTCCGGTGGTTGCAAAGATAGGCACAATCTCAGCCTCCAGCATCTTTTCACGCAGCAAAGAAAGGGACGGGTAGTCCATGGTAGTCGAAGCAGTGTATTCGCCACTTTTAGAGAGATGGCATCCACCGTCATTTGGCTTCACAACACCACCAAGCTGTAAACAAATCGGATGTAAGTCTCATAGCAATCTAATCAAATTGAGATTCATCTTCAGTAATACAGTAAAAACCCGCATAAGAACCCCTATAATCAAGCCTTTCTCTAAGAGCTTAAATTTTTAAGGGAATAAGGAAAATTTCATCAAAATCAATAGTAAATACGCGATTTTTAACCATCAACTTGGCCAGTCCGTTACGAATCATGTATATATGCACTTTTGATAAGATCAAAAGTTTACTAGATTCAGGCATCCGCTATTATGAATTGTAACCCTTGAAATCATGATTTCACAGAAAAAGATTCATGGGAATTTTCCCACTCGATGCTATCAGTCTTATTTATTGATCCCAGCTTTATTTGTACGGTTTACATGAACAAGTTAATGGATTGGTAAAAGAAATCTTTCTCAGAATATAAATAAACTACCAACCAGCCCATCGCCAGCATAGTGGAAGCTAGCGTCAGTTGTCACCAGGACAATTCTTCTTGCTTTCTTCTTGTCCTTCCATCCAATTGCCTGAGAAAATATCAAGGTTAACAGTTATAACTTTCCACACCAGGTAATTTTGATAGAATATTGAATTGCGAGTAAAGTAAGAACCTGAATATTAGACCTATATTGCTAGAAATAAGCATAAACAGGTTGTAGCATAAATTTGAGATGGTTTTACGAATATTGATTTCAAACAACAACAACAATTTCAGATTCAGATAAATATTGCATTGGGAGTAAAATAAAGGCCTGAAGATTAGACCTAGCGGACTGGCTCAGATCTCTTTCTAGACCTACATCTAGAGTTGAATATGAGAATTTTGATCAATGGCTAATAAGCGAAAGATTGTGGAAAAGCTTGTTGTTACCTTTTCACATGCTGCAACTTGCATCATGGCGTCTAAAGATCCTTCTGGGCCATCAATATTAAACGAAATATTTGTTTTAGCAACCACCCTCTGAAAAAAAGTAAAACAAATATCATGTTTTGATTTAAGCAGAAGCTTCCAAATCCTTGGTGCCGGTTATTAACCATCCACTTGTGGGTAATGTTACAGTCAAACTTGGTTTGTCGGACTCGCTTTACTCATATATCTCTTAACTCGGACAAAAACGTTCCTAGTCCTTTAGATATTAATGTATAATTGCAACATGTTAGTAGGATTCTACAGAAGTCTGACTTCTCCATCTGGTCTGAAGCAATCCGACTTAGGCAAGTTTGACTGTATTACCCCTAAAAAGATGATTTAACATAATATCCCCTCACCTCAAATTTCTTGGGATTCACATCTAAAGGCAAAAAGTTTTTGAAGCCAAACGTTCTTTGTATTGCTGAATCTTTTGATAACTGTGTTAAGATTCTGCAATAAATTATACAGAGTAAAAAAATTGTGCAATCATGAAAAACCAAAAGCGTTATTGAGATGAAAATTTGTGAAGAGCTAGGGGTCTCTTATTGCAGAAAAGATCAAGAGGCACTAGTTGCATTTGGTAACTATGTATGCAATGACAGAGTCATTACCTAAACAGCAAGAGGTCTTAGAGTGCTGTGAGCAACTTTAGGGTAGAGCCCATTCTGGGGTTTCGGGGCAGAAGCTCTTGATATTGTTCCATAAGCAAGGTACTAAATAATTTAGACCTGTTTATGCTTTACAAACCATGCAACAAAGGAGAGCTGGGAAAATTTTCTAATGACAGAGTTTGCAGTAGGCACCTACTTTGTTAGAGAATCTTGTCCCTATAAACCAGATGCTAGTTACTAGAGATTCTTGATGGCAGAGGTTCTAAACTACCATAAATTGAATTAAAATTGAGGAGCTTTCTTCTAGTCAGCACTTATTAGATTGAATGTGCAGCTTTTCCACCAACATTATTCAAAGTAAGGTGTAAGACTTCAGCAATTGAAAATTTTGATAAGAAATAAAATGAGGTAAAAAGCTGCTGAATGCTTAGACTTAACACTATTTTAATCAAAATTGAGGATTTGTCTAGTGGCCATCAATTTTTGGATTGAATGCTGCTATTCGACAAACATTATTCAAAGTAAGGTGTAAAGCTTCAGCAATAGTTACATTAGAAATAAGTTAAAAAGCTTCTGGAGGCTTAGACCTGAGACAGTCTCTGATTAGAACTTAAAGAACAAAACTCATTTTTGCTTACTCGGCCTCACTGGTGAAAGTAAAAGGTCCAAGATTCTTATCTACAAATCCACCAAAACCAAGGCGAAAGTTTGAAGTGACATCTTTAAGCTTCTCAGCTAAAATAAATGAAAAATGTGCAAACGTAAGATTATATGCAATATGTGACAAAACCGGATATCTTTGACAGCTTGTAATAAATCTAGTATTAAATCAATCCACTGCAAAGATTTCTCAGTTTATATTTAATGGAGAATCAATTAACAGATGCTAGAAGGAAAATAAATAGCAATCACTCTTATATCATCATAGTGAAATCAATGCCTTATCACGCTGGCAATCAATCCTATATGATTACTTCATGGATAACAAATCCTACAAGAATTGGCATATGCTTTCATACTGTGGATACATTTACAAGGGGGTGGTATATCATGCTTATATACATTGTATGTGCTTGCAAAGGGAGCATATGTTATAACAGCAGTTATCCAATCAACTCTCTTACTTTCAACCCATTGGAACAGCAAACACTTACTGAGTAAAAAACATCACAACTTACAGAGCAAAGTGCCAATATTAACAATTTGTTTTAAATCATCCTTCATGGAATAAGACAAATCCATAAGATAGTAAATATCCACAGGGAAATCAGCCGGTGTCTTTACTTTCACATTTACTGTTGTTGGTCTACCTATGGAAGAAAAAGACAACGATATTTCCAATCATATTCTCTGACAAATGATTAACAAACGTAGCCAGTGGAAACGTGTACAGTGGAAACCTGTACAGTGGATAAAAAGGAGATCAAGGAGCTGAAAAGATTGGCCATGACTGCATTGAGTCTTTTTCATAAGATTATGCATGTTTTGGATCACAAAACTATTAACGAGGTGGCCTTATTAATACAGCCGGACTGCATTGTACTTGTGGATAAGACCAGAATATATCTTGAAATTTTAATAAACCATAGAATATAAAATAATGATAAGATATCAAATCAAAAATTAGAAAAATAGCTTACCAGGTCTAAGGTAAAGAGTGATATTCTGAGGAAAAATTCTGTTTTCACTTCCAATGGCTAAATTTCCCTGAAACAGAAAAAACCTAAATATGACTTCCAGATCTGTATTGAGGATAAAGATAAGAGCCTTTTTACAGAGAGTAGTTCACAACCTTTGAGTGGGTGGACTTTTTACTACTAACTAACTGAATGCCTTACCAAATCTAGTGCATGTATCTTAAGTTAGCTACCCAGTTTCCTTTTCAATTCTCTTCCGTGATTGAGTAAGTTAGCTAGTTTTGGTTAAGCTACCTAGAGGCCATTTGCAAAATATTATGAAGTACTAGTACACTCCATTAGTCTAAACATGCTTGGTTGCATTCATTGTGGTATGGAAATGTTTATTTTGAAACATAAAGTAAAAGCCTGCATAAATGAACCATTTCTTTTCTGACCTTTACCCTTACTGTTTCATAATTGTAGAAAAATATTTCTTGAAATTAGCTTATTAACTGGCTCTGATGGAAAATCAAGTCTATTGATGTAAAGTTAAAGAGTGCTTAAATTGTAGAAACATAAAGTCACTGTTAGACCACTTAATCCAATTACTAACCCTCTAATGCTGAAATATATAGGGTTGTGGTGTGGGTTTTTCCTATAGTTACATATGTTGTCCATAACCTCCAGGTTTGATACCATCTTTGATGCATTCCTTGTATTGTTTCCGCCACATGGGCTTCTAAGTAAGATACATACTTCTGATCTGCATACTTTCATATCAGTATTATTCAGTGGTATCTATTTCTAACAGAACATTAAAAATCACAATAGATCCCTTTCACAATGACGCAGAACATGTTTGAAAGTGAGGCAAGAGATGTGATTCCCTGCTGAGCAAGAATTGTTCATCATATCAATATGCTAAAAGTACAACTACAAAACAAATCTATGTGTTGCTAAGAGCAATGCATGCCTTTGGGATTTGGATCAACATGATATCGAGGATAGTGATGTTCCTAGAAGGGTTTCAAAAGAATTGACGTCATTGTGAAAGTGGTCTATTCCGAGTGAATTACTTACCTTGTTTAGAGAGTAATTTGAAGGAGGGTCTGAAATGCCTTTGCACCCTCTTGCTTTATGATTTTCTAGAAAGTCACATCGAGGATGGTATACTCTAGCTCCTTGCTTGTAAATCTGTCAAGACAAAATTTAGATGTCAAAGTTGCTTCATGATTTGTCTGATCATAAAAGATAAACATTAGAGAAAGTTAAAAATCAATTTTCTATCAAAAGAACTTTAACTTACTTCATCTCTACACCACGCACACTTTGATCCTTTCTGAATGCATGCTTTACAAGTTGTTTGTTGAGTACAATCAAAATTTGATACTTGACCTGTCAAGAATTTGAAATAACAATTATTTTAAAGGTCCTTGAATTTGGGACTCGATTATCAAATAAGGCCTTTTTATAACAAGGACTTCTTTAATCTTTTCAAATCTTGATCGTTAGAGAAGAGTTTTTGCATGTAAGTTTTAACTCAAATCATCAAATTAGGCTGTCTAGATTATTATAAAAAATTGGTATTTCATAACAAAATGTGAATAATTACCAAAAATCACCATTATGAATTTACATGAACTACTTAACACTTAAAGTGGATATTAACATTTAGTTCAAAAGGATAATTTCAGTTGTTGAGTTACAACTCAAAGCTTGCATGCTTTAATAATCCTGTTTGGATTATCTAGAGGGCATTCATATAAGTGCAATCAATACGGGTATACTTTCATCTGGTGTATGCTCCTTCTTTGCATCCACGCCATTATATTTTATTTTGACTGGATCATGATATGACAAAGTACAAGACATTTTGTTGATTGTAGATTGTAAAAAATATCCGAATGTAAGAAAATATCGTGTACCGAATGGATGGCCATCAGTTCCTCTTTTCATTCGACCCTCAGGCTACTGTTAATTGCTTGTATCTGGGCTATATCAATAAGTCCCTTAGTTTCTGATTGATAGATTTCCCCCTTCCTCTGGATGTAAGAGTTCACTAGATATCATTTTTGTTCTCTTTCTGACAAGCAAGTCTCATAGGTAGTAGACAAAAATTTCAGCTGTTATCATGTTCAATCTGTGCAATCTCATGAAGAAGTGCCACCATATACACGATTTGATGGTACATGCTTTTGATCACACGCAAAAATATAGTCTTTGTAGATGCTTTCTTTTGGCTGGCATTACAGAGAGCAGGAAAATTCTCACCTTAAGCGTTGTGGAACAGGTCTAAAGGGGAGTTCAAACCCAGAATCAACTAGTCTACCTTGAGTACAGCCATCCATGTCATTCAATTTTCAGAGATTTTTTCAAAAGATTACAAGATTATAATGAAGATGATGAAAAAAAGAGACAAATGAAAGCAAAACTATACTCACCATAAATACAGCCAACAAGGAAGATTACTAAACATACTAGAATTAAATGAAATGTTTTCTGAGCCATTGCCCTGAAATGGAGATAAAAATGATGTCAAAATTTATCAAAATACAAAGCAAAATCAAATAACACCCATGGAAATGATATTTGTTATACATCAACAACTCCAACTTTTGATTTTACCCACATGTGTGCTATGTATGCATAGCCAACCACATGTGCAAATAAAGAATTGGAAAATTGATCCCCTTGTCAATAAAACTAATTCATGAAAAGAACAGAGCTGTACATAACATTTTTGGGTTAAAAGTTTATAATCTGGAAATCATTTAAAAATAAGTATTCTCCAGAGAAAACTGTGGAGGGGCATCCATGAAGTATGTACATAGTAAAATCCTATTCTGAACCCCAATGATTTACAAAATCTTGTTTTCAACAAAGTGCCTTTTGTTTCCTTTCTTCTTCTACCATGGTTGCCCAACAGTCTTTAAAAAGCTTGATCCTATTGTTCTGCCGTTACTACGTATATTATACAGATATGGGTTGCATTTCATGATTATGTACAGCCATCTTAAATTCTAGTTGATTAGAAATTTGAATCCCCATAATTATTACAATAAGAGTAGAATTGAAAATAATTTACAAGATAGTCTGATGCATTGATTTAATAATAATGGATGACAGAAAAGTGTGGGTTTAAATTCTTCATTTAATCTGTTTACCCTTTTCTCAATTTCCTACCCATCTGCAATCTAGTTCATGGGCCTTTTTAAGGTTATTTGTGAGGAAATTTTAGTTTGCATACATGATGTAAAACTTGGACTTTAATCATTTATTTCATGACCATTAGCTTACATATTTATGGTTTATTTCCTGGTAGTTGTATCTGTTCTCAATTCTACTCTTTCTTCAAACTTGAGTAAAATTTCTAATTTTGAATGGAATACGTCATTTGGGTCACAATAAGGGACACAGGAAGAATCTGAGACTTGGAAGGGCACTTAATGGCACTTTGCCTCTGAGATTGGAGCACACCTCAAACTTATGGGAGTGGTGGTTAGAAATTAGAATTTTATCCCCCTAGAGATAAGTGTATGATCGTAAAATCTACTTATGCAAAACTCACAGTGAACATAAATTTCCCCAGTCTCACACCTCAAAGAAAATCTTGCTATTTTCCTTTATCATCTAAAGTTGAATCGTGATCTTTATCTCAACCAACCCAGGCAAGGCTTGATCAAACACAAAGGATAGAACAGCTGCTCCAAAGCTTAACAAAATCTCAAATCAAATGCTTCTAAAGTTTAATAAATGTTTGAAAACAATCATTAATTCGAGCTTTTGTAACAAAATGAAAAAGCAAAAGACCATTTACACGATAATCCATCAACCAAATGTCTGTTATTAACCAAAGTCAATGTTAAATTGAATTAAATTAACATAAAAAAATAGTTGGATTTTGGAAAGTATGCTTCCAAACAATTTCATTCAATTTAATCATTAACAAGTTCTGTTGCAAGGACTACATACTTCAAATAATTCAACCCTTTGCATTTTGGATATTGGTGTATTACAAAGAAATCTTCTCTGCTTCAAAATCTTAAGTTGAGTTGTATTTTTCCTCTACATCCCGTTTGAGAAATTGAAAGGTTTTATAGCCTAAAGCATGAAATTTGAAAATCTTTAACATTGTTTTGGTTGGTTTTTCTTGAATTTCTGTGGTTTAAAGGCACTATCACGAACACCAGAGGTTATATAATAAATGCAAACATGTATTTTATTGGACAAAATAAATAAGAATTGTGAAGCTAGACAGCAAATAACCAAAACCAGTAACTAAAAACTGGACATTGACGTCTCCACCGCTCTTCTCTTTCTCCTATCAAAATGGGCCTAAATACAGTGACTCGAATATTCAAAGAAAAACTGCTACAAAGCAAATTACCTTGGCTCGACTTTACACGCTTGAGGGTTCAGCTATACAAATGGGAAGATCGGTTATTTCTGAACAGTCAAAACATTATAAATTATGTCGAAACTTCAACACAAACAAACATGCACTACAAATAAATGCATTCATGTTCTGTCACAACCATTTCGAGAAACAACACGCCCGAATATGAGCCAAGCCACGGCTCGCAAGACAATTCGCCACCAGCCGTCGGCCGTTATCTCAGGAAAAGGCGGATATTGAATCAAGGGGGGTTATTACACAGGGGGACTCACTCCACATAAAGTGCTGGGGGTAAAATATTTTGAGGTCTGGGAAAAGATGCCTAGTGTAGTTCTTGGTACGATATTTTGTTTATGATTTGTATTAATTGTTTGGGGTCCTTCTTGATAAGATCTCATGAAAATCAGTCCCAAGCTGTGTGTTGTTTCTCTTCTCTGGATACATTTTTATTGTTGTTATTGCTTTTGTTATTCATATTCATATCGTTAACTTAGATCCAGGTTTTAAAGACCTGTAAATCGTCATTTTTATGATCTTTGTAAAAGCAAAAACAATGAAAAAATATGGCTTACAGGGAAACCGTCTCTTACTTATATCAAGTTGAGGCTTATGGGTAGGGGCTTCAATATTTTTCGACCAGGTTCCACTTTGTTATTAGAAGGGATATTGGGAAGGGCCCAGTGGGCTTTAGCCAATCACGGCACGAGCGGGAAAATCGTCTGTTACTCATTTCCGAGATAAATTTCATCTCCCAGATACAGGGAAGAGAACAGTGACGCAGCTAGGGGGAAGTTGAAGAAAAGTCTTTAGATATTGTGTTTAAAGAACACTTTTTATGGGCTAGGCAATTATCCACAAGTGAGTGCTGAAGATTGTTAACGCCCCCCCCCCATCACAGTTTCTGGCTACGTTCCTAAATGGAGCGAGGTGGATAGGATTTGAACCTACGAATTCGGCCACCTCGTCTATTATCTATTTTCAATTTCTATTTCAATTACATATTTTTCAATTTAATAACCTTTGCACCAAAACTGCTCAAAATGGAGGGAGGAGGATAGGGTTCGAATCCTTGATTACTTGAGGGTCATGAAAGGACACAGGGAAATTGAGAACTGGAATTTGCCTTTTTTTATTCAATGGGAAAATGGGATTGAACTTCTTGGGACTAGGATTTGGGAATGAAGAAGAAGAAAATTGGGATTGGTATTGCCAAACACGTCAATATTTTGAATTTCTCTATTTTCCTCATTTGGATTGGGATTTTTGATAATTTCAGTGCTGGGATTGGGATCAGTACCCACTTAAGGACCCTCTTACTAGTCAAGTCACTCAAACTATTTTATACAAAACACAGAAAACCCCTAGAAAATGTAAGCAATAAATGGTATTGAATTGATAGGTAAAAATAACAGCGATAATTATAGTACAGTAAAAGGTTAACCATATCATTTTACAGATTCGCTAGGTACAGAGCATCGTCAACCATAAATCTAAATCAAAAGATATATCAAGGTGTTTATCAAAAGATAATCAAATATCAAGGAAAAATAGAATCGGGCCTAGTGGCAACTTTAAGATCAAAGCTTAAGAGACCTTCATTCGGAAGTTTACTATTCACAGGGTATTTTCTAAGATAATTTTAGAACTGCACATTTTTCTTGTCTGGAAGGTGTTGGAGAAGACGAGCTTATTACGTTCTGTGTTTTTCTTGAAAAACTGTCACTCATTAGGATTTTGAAGCTTCATTTTCAAATTTCCTTTTAACGTTCAAAACCAATATAATGGTTAGATTTCAATCTAATCTTAACTTGCTCAAGGTAAACTCAGCAGTATAAATCAACATTTTCCAAACCTTCTGGCTCCTTGAGGCCGCAACATGTTTTTTGCCGAAGGGTGAACATTTTTTTAATTCTAGTGCTTATACTAGATTGGCGGAAAGTGGCATATTTGAAGCTACTTTTATTATCATAATCCTGTTTTTAATCGTTTCTGACCTCTGAAATATTTAGAACTGCACTGTAGAGTTTCAGTTTCGGAATAGATACGAAATAATTCCCATTTTCATCAACACCATGGTGTAATAATTCATAGCTACTCAGGGTAACTCTTAAAAAGCTATTATATTCAAATGTTCTAGTCTTCGATCGGTACAGAAATTGAGGATAGCAAGGAAAAGTAGCTAGTTATCATGTTTCCGATTTTCCACGCCATCGTCAGATGCATTTCTTCAAAAGACAAAAAATTCCAGAATGTAAGTATCAAAACCTCTCTTGAACCAAAAACCGGTCTCCATCATTCATATTGTAACGCAAGACACTGTAATGAGGCTGCCGCATCTCTACCGGGTTTACATCCTGTAAACTGCAATAAAAAAATCTGAACTTCTTCGGAGGCAGGCCAACTTTTTTCCCGATTTCTTTTTTCAAAGTCTTCACATCAACGGAGAGGTCGACCATAATTTTCACTGATCCACTATTTGCATGTGTATCGTTACCCTCAAAGTCTATCTCCATACTTACACAATTCATCCCCCCTAATACATTGAAATCGATATCTGCCAACTTGTCGAGTTTGCCATGTTTTTGCACCAGCTCATGGTACCTTTCAGGGGGGTTCTCACAATCTAAATGATGCCTGATGAACATCCTCTCCGCGTCCTCTCGTTCTTCGTACTCTATCATACTCCCATTCAGCTTACGTACATTTGGCAGCCTCGATATGAATAACTGCCTCCTTTTGGTAGGTTCTTCTGCATCAGCAAGAGGCACACCAACAACTCGCAAATCCTTCAAAGCCGGGAACTTGCGTATCTCATCTATCGATTTCCAATTGCTAATTCCAGTTTTGCTTAGGCTCAAAGTGGATAATTCAGTGAAAACATTTTCGTCCTCAGACAAGGCCACTTCTTCAACTGGGTTCTCACATAGTATCAGACAATTTAGGCCTGGGAATATTTGGCCGATTTTCATGACCTCTCCCCAGTCTTCTAGGTCGTTTCTGTTGAAATGAAGTCGTTTGATGTTGGGAAATGTGCCAGGCCAATCGATTAATTTGCCATATGAATTGAGGCTCAGGTGCAGTTCTTCAACCCTGTAAAATATTCAGTTATTAGATTTGCATGCAAATACCCCAACTAAACGACAAGAATTGCCGATGATTCTGTATTGATGGGGTTTACGATCTTTCAGCTTCGGAAAACCAGAATATATGTAATTACTTTGAAAGAAATATTTCCCTTCTCAAACTTGAATAGTATTGTTCAGTTGGTATCTGCTAACAAATGATCTCATTTGAAGAACATGTATTCTATTTTATGGTTCTTTCTTCAACGGTTGATATAAACAGAGCAGGATTTGAGCCCACAAACACTTACGAACAAAAGAGTCAGCGGTCGTGGGTTCGAATCCCACTCCGGTCATTCTTTACTCACACAAATTATCTCTATGAAGAGCTTTCCCTTCCTACGTTGGAATTAAAAATAAAGGGCTTTTAAAATAAAATTGTCTTGCCTAATCTTAATCTTGAATGGATGAAGTTGATTTAGTTTCAGCTCTGCAAGCAGATGTACATCACATCTCTCTTTAGTCACCCAGCACATCAAACTACACTAAGATAGATACTACGAGCTACATCAGAATACACCAAAATACTAAAACTTACGATGGAAAGACCGTGAGAAGACTGAAGACGTCTTTAAGATCAGTTTTCGTACTGTTGAGAATCAGCTTTTGCAATGGAGGCATGGCGTTGTTCTTGGTAATGTCTTGAATTCTTTGCTTGTCGAAATCAGAATCCAGTGGGTTGTAACTCAGGTTGAGAAATTGCAACATCGGAAGTTGGCTGATGATGCAGAATATCTAAAATATACAATTATTTACCACTGCCATGCCATGTTGATAAGCACAAATGAGAAATAGGTTGTAGCTTGATTAAATGACTAGCATTAGATACAGTGATTTAGTAAGAAAATGTAGAATAAAAAGAAGAAGTCCACCATAAATTAAGGTGAATGAAAAAATTAGAGTAAACAACGCATCAATATTTTGAATAACTACA
The DNA here is from genome assembly GCA_963924455.1 of Pelagia noctiluca. Taxonomy (NCBI): domain Eukaryota; kingdom Metazoa; phylum Cnidaria; class Scyphozoa; order Semaeostomeae; family Pelagiidae; genus Pelagia; species Pelagia noctiluca. Next base: position 11,754,978 of record OZ004325.1, read on the forward strand.
ATTAAACTGTTTCAATGATGGCCCTCCCATGTATTGCCTGTTGTTTTACAACAGGAAGGGTTGCATGTTTTATCTTTCGCATACGTACATACATATCAGACTTGTCTCTTCTCTTTCGTTGATATGGCAGTTCGTTCATGTCAACATGGATGGGGCTAGCTAATTGATTCCCATCCACCTCCCTTCTGCTACCTGGCTTTCTTAAAGGCTAAAGTTCCTTTTCAGGGCTCTTCTTAATTCTACTGTATCTTGCTCTTTGCGACTTTGTTTACCGAAATGTGTATTTACTCGGAATTTAGCCCATCCAAGGGGGACTGGAAATATTTCCCTGTATTAAGTCACTCAACTAAAGATGAACTTAGTATTCAAATTTGATTTGATGGCTAGTGTAGGAAAGCCAACTCTTCGATTTTCTGAGACCTTCTCAAAGTCAATTCATCTTTTCTCACAATTCTTGTATCTAATACTTGTATATGCATCAGAAGTTTTGATCAATTCAGAGATTGTTTTAGGTTCCGGAATTCCCAAGGTATACAACAGATACTTGTAAAAATCAAATGGAGCAAAATTATGGTCTAAGTGGGTGTGTAAACCAAAATAATTTTACCCCATATTACCCCATAAACCAGATGAAAAAAAATCATTAATTCAGGCAGCATTTCCCCATTGCCAATAATATTCTAGTTATCCCCACCAATACCATGGAGTCATCATGCTTGAATACCCAAATACAACAGCCTGCCAACTGCAGATAAAGTGGATGCTGCGGTAGTTTCCGAACAGGGTCTGCATGGTGATATTGAATTAAGCATTTTGGGTAATCAATCGATAATTGGTTTCGTGATCTTCTCTGTGAATAATTAATAACCTGATCAATGAGAAGTATTCATGGTCATGTGGCACATATTACTTGCTTTGTCTATGCATTCAATTCAATTTCCAATGCAGACATTCAATTCAATTCTATAAGAACTTTGTTTCAGGGGCAGATCCAGTAGATCAGCATTGGATGCACCCATGCACCCAGGATGCAAAAGCATTTTGTAAACTAATTTAAATGATTTTTGAGAATGAAAATGAGTAGGACTCACATTTGATAAAGTTGATCTTTACAGGTATTTTGCATTTTGGGTTAATTTTCTGCAAATTCACCCTAATTTTTGTCTACTGAATCTTTCCTTGATTGACAGAACCTCTTGGGGCAAATCACAACAGCTCTTAATGCAATACCTATACTGTCAGTACCCTGGGTTTTATTTTTCTACTTTTCAAATAGATGCTATATGCTGATAAACACAGCATTTGATAGTAGCATTTCCTTTCATTTATTGATTTGTTTTGTTACCAATATCTTTTAATCCAAGGAATTAGTTAGGTAGCTGGGTCAGAGAGCAATGCAGAATGACATGGCATTAACAAATCGTATATAGCCTAAGTATATAGCCTTTGTGTAGACCTAAAAATGTTTGGGCCTGTACACAGGCAACTATATGGGTCACATTGCAATTTGTATATTACTCTTGTGGACACAGTGGGGCTGGTTTAAAGTCACATTAAATCTGTGGTTTAAGAACAATCTACCCACTCTTATTATGTTCTTTCATGTTATTGCAGATTAGATTTCTTGAGAGCATAACAAAAATCAGGAACCTAGCGTAAACTAATTTCAAATGACATGTTTATCATAGTGATGATCAAATTGTGTGAATAAAATACAAATCTCACTTCTTCCCAGCTACTCAGAAAGTTGTTTGCCAAGTCGAGTTCCTTTAAATTTGGACAAATTGCTGATATCTCCCCCGGCTTCCCTGCGTTGCTGACTTTGCAGCTATCCAATGCAAGAATCTGTCTCTGTTTGTGACTTTGTTGATTTAGGAAAGCAGCTGAAAAAAAAATAAGTAAACTCTGAAACCACAGAAACAGGGGGAAACAAGAGTTCCTTTAAAAATACTTGTCTTATGGTTTCTATCTTCCCTGAAAATGTTTCCCCTCTGATTTTCATTCTGCTGGTGATGAATTGCCAAAGATTTAAGAAACTCAAGACTCGAAAAAAATCCTTTTTAGTTGGTAGGAAACTCCTAAGAAATTTTCAGTAGTCTTATCAAAGTTCAAAATATTTAGGAAACATTCATAATAATACTGAGCGGAATTTTTTATTCCTAACACTATTTAAATAAATGAATGAAATCTTAAGAAACTATAAGTCAAAATAAATGTGTCCAAATTTAGGGACAAATTTAAGGTAATGGCACTTACAAACAATATTTGTGTTGTTTCGTGAGACTTATCATATAACAAATTTATTTTTGAGGAATTTATACCTATTCTACCTTAAATGTAATATCCTTCTATTCTAAACAACTTACGGCAAAAAGCTTAAGTCGTCATTTAAAGTTGAACCCTGTGTTTACATTAAGAAAGTAACGATTAAGATGAATAAATAACGATCTGTACCTCTTCTCTTGGGAGACAGTTGAATGCTGTCAAACAACTTTGGCTCGTAGTCTGTATACTTGTTATTCAAAGCAGTGGCAAAAGAAAGCCTCGTCTCTTCCTTCTCTCCATCCATCTTGAAATTCAAATATTCTTTTCAGAAACTAAGAATCAGGTGTTTTTAGCGCGGGATCACGTACATAATAGAGCACCAGAAATTTTAATTCGAATATGTCGCCTTGCTCTTATTGACATTCTTCGAACCAAATGACAACAAATCCATGTGATAAAATCAAGGTTTTTGATTGGTTTATTTTTGATGGAACCCTCGCTTAACCAATCAAATTTAGCACTACGTCATGTTGGTGCATTCGTTATCTGAAGTAGTTACTGTACCAAAGATGGTTTCCTCGTGGCTACATTCCTGGGGGAATAAAGTTGCGTTCTATCCAACACTCTTGTGGAATGTTTTCCGTGCACAAATAGATCGGAATTGGTATGATAGAATAGACAAAACTGTTATCCTTGGTGCACTGCCTTTTAAAAGTACAGCTACCAAGGTAAACTCGTACAGTTCTGATTATTTGTTGATGCATTATTAGGCCTAACAGTCGGGGCATGCAAATGAAATATTTGCTGAGTGCGCAGAAAATTGGGAACAAAAGCAATTTGTATTTTGTTAACGTGTCAATAATGACGGAATTTCTTAAAATATATATTTTCGTATGCATACTAACTAATTCTTTCTTCTCATGCAATTTAAATGCGAAATTTATGAAAAACGTCTGCATATCAGCTACTATCTCATGTACCTACCTACCTAGCCATCTACAAATCAAGCAGAATTTGTCTTGTCTGAAGTTCTAAGCTGTTCCCCCTTCAACAACGACAGGACACCCAGGGATGTCCTCAATGTTACTTTCGCTAACCTAATCACACCTAGATTGAAAACAACAGCCATAAAATTGTACATATATCATCAAAATATGACCTCAGGTGAATTCTATCACTTTGCCCCCCCCCTTGTTCGGGAGGTCTGAGATAACTGCATATCAATGATACCCTACCATAGGAGCTGTGGGCAGCCTGAAGGGTGTGTGCTCCTCTGCTTTTCTTTCAAATCTAGTGCCTACCTCTATCATCTGGAGGATGGTGGCTCAGAATCTACAAATTCGGACAAAATATAACCCAGGACCCACAATATCTTCATCATATATAATTTCATCTAAGGTCAAAATGGCCTTAAGTGTATGAGATCTGGAAGCCCGTTCTTTTTAACAGCAATACCCTCTCCATTTCTTATCATTAGATTGGTCACAAATTGGTTTGGAAAATTGCAAATAAACAGAATTGTGACCCCATGTCAAAGAATGGCTATAATGGCTATAATTACAACATGTAAGACACTCATCACAAAGTTAGTTGTTCTGGGGACCAGGGGCCAAGCAACTTATTCAAAGATTGTGAATAGGGTTCAAAATTATCAGGGAGGCAGATAGTCACCCTCAGTGGTGGCACCAGGATTCCTCCAACAAGGGCGTTAGAAGCTCCAACCGAGGGGTCCAAGGGGGGGCTAACCTCCTCTAACACAGGAAGATATAGCCCCCTCCTGCCCTCTAATCCCCCTTATCAGGCAATCCTGTTAGTCAAGTTGCAAGGACTTACCTTGGAAAAGATTTCATGTTTTAAGAAAGTGTCATTGAAGGGAAACTTCTCATCTCTGTAATGATTTGAAATATAGCCATTCTTTGATCTTACGCCTTTGCTTTGTGTTACCTGTTTTTATTTCTTAAATGTAAGTACAAGTTTCAAACAATGAATTTTCTGTTTCAGCTGACTGCAGAGGAAAATGTGAAAGGAGTTATAACGCTGAATCAAGAGTACGAACTACAACTCTTCTCTTTGTCTGACAAAGTATGTTTTACAAATATTGTTTTCATTTTGCTTCTTTGCCAGCACACCATTTGCCAGACAACACACAAACTTGGGATCAAAGACGAGGGTAAAGAAATTGATTGCCCCCTGAAATGCTCAACCCATTCACATTTTATAGGAATTTTCTCAAAAAGCTTCCAAAAATAACTTCCCCCACCAGAAAATTCTCTGCTGGATTCAGAAGTTATGTAATACATGTCGAAACAAATCATAGATGATTGGTGTAGATAGATACCAACAGATCAGGAAAAGGTGTATACTTATGTCTGAAGGCTCCCATCAACAGCAAATGGAAATGATAACCAAATAAATCTTTTTTATTTGAACAACTGCTATTATGAGTATGAATTTTGCAAATATACTCAGATCCCAACCGAGGGGTAAATCACTTTGAGAGAAATGAACAAGATTTTTAGAGATTACTTTAGATGTATTAGCAGACTTATAAAGTTTATTAAGTAAAAGTGTACAAAACTCTTATGAGTAATTTGTCCCTCGATCCAAGCTCTAACAACTTGCTTAACATCAAACTTATTTTTCTCCCCCATTTCAAAATAATTCAAAATAATTGAAAATCAATATATTTGAATAGGACTGGAAAGATATTGGTGTGCAAAGACTATGGCTACCGACTATGGATTTTGATGCAGCCCCGTCTATTTCAGAAATTGAACAAGGAATCAAATTCATTGAAGATTTCAAAAAGAAGAATCAGAGTGTGTATGTTCATTGTAAAGCAGGAAGGGGGAGGAGTGCTTTACTCGTTGTTTGCTATCTTATGAAGGTAAGGTTTGCAAAATGCCAATGCTTGTAGAATATCTAAGTAAATTTATATCTGACTCGAGAAGAGAGTGCCTATCCTGGCTATAGTGCTCGATATACCTAAGTATAGAGCAATCATAAAGTAGAATGAAAACATTAAAAAAAAGATATGTTTGTTCTTCTGTGACTCTGAGTTTTGTGCTTAGGCACTCATCAGACAGACTATACAAAAAAACAAAAAAATTGTGTAGTCTGTCTGATGAGTGCGTAAGCACCAAACTCAGAGTCGCAGAAAAACATGTCTGTTTTTTAATGTGTTCATTCTACTTTAAGTAAATTCATATATAGCCAGAAAAATCAAAAGCATAGTGAAGCAAAACTAAAGATTACTTATTTAAGCTTTTCGTCTGACACTCAACAGAGTATTTTTTTTTTTTTCATTTTTAATTATTTTTACACGGTAGCCTCATCAATATGTACTGTTTTACAGGGGGCCGTGTGTAGTAATACGTCAGAAAGAGCACATCAACCTAATGAATGATTATACTAGATGTGGATCGAAGTAGGCCAATCAGAAAAGAGGCAAATGATTAGTATAGTTCACCACTTTTCTCATTGGCCTATTTAGATCCACATCTTGGTTATGATTATTTGTTAGGTCGTTATGTTCTTTCTGACGTATTACTCTGTTTAGTGTCGGACGAAAAGCTTAAAGTAATCTATATTTTGCTTCACTATGCCTCCGATCTTTCTGGCTGTATTGAAGTTATCTACACTTAATTAACAAATATGTTCTTCTGAAAAGTAGGTAAGCCCGAAAGTCAGAGTCACAAAGGAACATGTCTGTGTGGATTCTACTGTATAATCGCTCTATACCCGCTTATAACGAGCATTTTAGCCAGGATACGCACTCGCTACTCAAAATAAATCTATAATAAATTTATGATTCTCATTTGCAAATGTGTAATGTTTTGAGTTCAGTTCAGTTGTAGATATGCTTCCCAAAATTGCAAAGTTCTTTTAAAGAACTTATGCAAACTTATCTTATTCCATAAAGAATGCTTTAGAATATCAAGGAAAAGTAACAAAGGCAAAGTGTATACCCTACCGCAGATTCGCTGAAATTAAATCGCTTCGTTGCCGTTAATCGATGTAGTCAGGGCTCTTAATGGAAAAGTTTGCCAGAATCATGCATTTTGGTATACCAACATGAAACTTGGTACACCTTGGCAGTTTGATACGCTAAAAAAGATAGGACCGGGACCCCATCTCAAAATTGCCCCCAAGTGCTAATTTTAGCATGGGGTAACTCGGTCCCAGTCCTTTGTAACAAAACATTCAATATCTCAGTCGCAAATAGTCACAAATAAATGAAACTTGGTATTTTTACCCAATCTTGCATGCTGAAAAAGATGAAATCGAGACCCCATCTCAAAATTGCCCCCAAGTGCTATTTTTAGCATGGGGTAACTCGGTCCCAGTCCTTTGTAACAAAACATTCAATATCTCAGTCGCAAATAGTCACAAATAAATGAAACTTGGTATTCTTACCCAATCTTACATACTGAAAAAGATGAAATCGAGACCCCATCTCAAAATTGCCCCCAAGTGCTATTTTTAGAATGGGGTAACTCGGTCCCAGAGAGTTTCGTAGGGTTATATTCTAGAGGGCAGGGGTTCTCTTTGGTTATCCTTATCTAGTATTTGAAAGGCAAATTTGAGAAAGTGTCTCAATAAAACATTTTACCGTACATACATTTTAAAAAAGCACCTGGGGACAATTTTAGAACAAGGTCTCGATTTCATCTTTTTCAGCGTATGAAAGTGTGTACGAATACCAAGTTTCATTTATTTATCACAGTTTGCAACTGAGATTAGATTTTTTATTACAAAGGACTGGGACCGAGTTACCTCATGCTAAAAATAGCACTTGGGGGCAATTTTGAGATGGGGTCTCGATTTCATCTTTTTCAGCATGTAAGATTGGGTAAGATTACCAAGTTTCATTTATTTGTGACTATTTGCGACTGAGATATTGAACTTTTTATTACAAAGGACTGGGACCGAGTTACCCCGTGCTAAAAATAGCACTTGGGGGCAATTTTGAGATGGGGTCTCGATTTCATCTTTTTCAGCATGCAAGATTGGGTAAGAATACCAAGTTTCATTTATTTGTGACTATTTACGACTGAGATATTGAATGTTTTGTTACAAAGGACTGGGACCGAGTTACCTAATGCTAAAAATAGCACTTGGGGGCAATTTTGAGATGGGGTCTCGATTTCATCTTTTTCAGCATGCAAGATTGGGTAAGAATACCAAGTTTCATTTATTTGTGACTATTTGCGACTGAGATATTGAATGTTTTGTTACAAAGGACTGGGACCGAGTTACCCATGCTAAAAATAGCACTTGGGGGCAATTTTGGATGGGGTCCCGGTCCTATCTTTTTCAGCGTATCAAACTGCCTAGGTGTACCAAGTTCCATGTTGGTATACCAAAATGCACGATTGTTCCTCTTAGAGCCCTGACTAATGTTGCCTTCAGGGTTTGAAAGTATGATGATATCTGTTTACTTTGCTTCTTATTTTTAGGCCTGGTAGAGCATTTTAACACAGTAACTACTTAAGAAAGTTCTCTTTGTGGACTCAATTCTTTCCCCTCAGTGAAAGTAAAAAACGAATTGCTTCCCGAGTATTTCATATGATAAGATACTATTTACAGATGCATTTCAAAACACCAAATGGTGAATTTTCTGCCATTTGAGTCTCAAATGATTTACTTTTCATATTTCATCTTTCAGGATAAAAGTTTAGGATTAGATGACGCTTTTGCATTTGTGAAATCGAAGCGAAGTCACGTTCTGCTTTGGACGAATCAACGAAGGCGTGTCGAAGAATTTGGAAATTATCTCAATTCAAAGAAGAAAGCGTAGTGGACTATTCTGAATTACATGACATTCTTGACTATTCCTCACACTCATGCAGCCACAAAATGTATTTTTATTAAGATGTTGAAATTAGGTTTTTAACTTTGAGTTTTGACAACACGTGTTAAGGGGAGGTAGTCCTCAAAACATTCAACACTTAGGCTCAGGGTCTTGGCTTTTTGTATTGAAATGAATTGCTGTGATAGCTTCGAACTCTGTTTGAGTGATGATATTAAAACCAGATAAAAAAACCTGGAACGGATACTAGGAATCACGTAGTAAATCTAGCTTAGTTCAACAATAAGGTTTCACACGAGATAAAGCGAAAGCGTTACAAACGAGAAGTGTTGCATTTCATTTCGTAACAAAATTTAAGCTCTGAAAAATGATCCATAGAATGGAATGGAACTGAGTAGATCTACATTAGTTTGGTGTAACGTATTTCTTGGACCAATATGTAGATTAACTTCCTGTGATTTTACATGGAGTTAAACTAGCACAAGAATGGGGAAGGTAAACAGAAAATACGCCTTTTAAATTGGGTTAATGACTTCGCTTCATGACACAAAATGCAACATTGTGATGCTATAATTTTGAACCGTTCTCTTTATCGTTGGTATTGCGTCTTATTAATTCTTTTTCCAGTAGCAATCATGTTGTTCCATTCATGAAAGCAAAATGAAACGCAAAGACTACTTTGTATTTAAATATATAAAACGGTCCACAACCTGAACCCCTCGTATTTAAAAGACATTTTCAGAGAGAAATGCTCATCTTATTCATCTAGGTACAGTTTGAAGCTTGAACATTAACGACTAAATCAAGTAACATCTTGGTCAAACAGTTTGCAGTCAATAGATCCAAAAATCTGGAATAATCTGCCTGGTACAATAAAAACAGCTGAAAATTTGGATACTTTTAAAAGTATGATAAAAAATTGGAATGACCCAAACTGCCAATGTAGCTTGTGTTTGTTTTCTTTTAATTAAATTTGAACCTGTACTTTATCATCGATCTGGATTAGTTTAATTCAAGCTATTCAGACGTATCGATGTGAAATAAATGACATACATGCAAAGGAGCTACATGCATTCCGTTCCGTCATGTTGCGTTACATTCTCTTTCATGTTTGTGGGAAATTAAATACTTACTACGCCCTCTTTGAACCCTTACTAAGAGCCTGTTTATATGAGCGATGATACCTCACCTGCCAGACCTGGGGCTGACAAGCAAAATAAACTTCAAGGACTGTTAATATGGGATTTTCATGCCGGGTCTGAAACGTTGCTTGATTTAATCTACAATGCACCATTGATCTGTTATTGAAAAAAGGTTGAGTTTACTTAACCTCGCCGGTAGTTTTGCGTTTACATGGAAAAACTTCACTTCACCTGAGTTAATCTTCTTCTCCTGGAAGGCGAAGTTTCACCATACCGGTAGTTAAGTTGAGTTTTATCATTCATATAAACGCAAACTGAGAAATATATAGGAGTTTGTATTCTATAGGAGGTTGAAATATCACTTGCCAGCCCCAGGTCTTGCAGGCGAAGTAATTTTGCCCATATAACAGGCCTTAAGTTTTCACTAAGCGATGTAAGCATGAATGGAAAAGATTCGATCTAATTCCAGATCTATTTTCGCTGTTTACCCAAGGAGGTTCATGGATAAAATTTACGAAACAAGTCCTAAAATTGAGAGAATGGTAAAAAAACCCATTAGCGTCCTTTCTGTTATAGCTACAATGCCTCATAAGTTTGATTTTATATCGTACTCAAGTTATCTTTAAATTCAAGTTATTCTTGATTTAAGAAATGTCAATGGATCTTTTACTATTCGGTCGATCTTCAACAAAAGTTCGTAAGAATCATTTCTGCTGATTTTGCTAAACAAATTCACATTTGGCATGAAAAAGTCTGCGCATTCCCGTTTCCATAGACACCGTCTCAGCGCGACAACGAGGTCGAGAAATCTCTTCCCAAGCATTGTATTGGACCATTCAGCTGGAGCTCGGTACTTGATACTGGCCCAAAATAGAATAGTGGCGAGGTGGGAGGGAAGAACCACATCTGTCTGCGACAAATACGTTTCTCGCAGGCATTGGAGCACCAACAACAACCGTAGTTTGTTTCCTGTCTTATCAGTTCCCTGTAGCAAAGCCTGCCTCGGTTTGAGGAACGTGACTTTCCAAAGGTGGATATCGGAGTCGCAGAGCCTCGCCGTCAAATGGACGCCACTGCTAATGACTTCTTTTTTGACATCATGTGGAGGCCAGCCTCTGTGCTGCAATAGAGTGTTAGATAGCGGGAAGCCGTCAATTTCTAAGGCGAGAAGGAGTAGAACTTTATACTGAGTCGAAGAAAAGGGGAATCGTATTCGTAATTGAACCCCCTTTTCTGAAATATCATCGATAGAGACTTGTGCACCCCCTGGAAACGATTTATGGCCAACTTTCACGGACGTGTTAAAGATATGGGACAGAATGATCATGAGTTTGCACGGCGAGAGTTTCTTCCGATTGGTCAATTCATCTTCCACACAGAATGAATCGACATTGGGGCCACCCCGATGTGAAGAGGATGCCCCGGAGAACCCTCTTTTTAGAAACACACTAGCTTTCGACGCGTCTTTACTAGAAAAACAAACTTCCAAGTCTTGTTTTGGTATATTTGGGATGAGATAGATTTCGTAACTGTTTATGCCAGTAGTCTCGTACCCGGTGGTCATTTCAACCTTCTTGAAGCGAAACAGAAACGCAGACGCGGGAATTTCCTGTGTAATCGCGTTCACCACGTCGCATATTCCTTGAAACGCAGCCTGGAATTTGTGATTTCGCTGATGACCTTCGTTATTGCTAACATGTTTCACCAGGCTGGAGATCTCCATCAGTTCTTCATCAGCGTAATTCAGCTCTCTTCTCGAACGGTAATCGCGCAGTCCGAACGCCAAAGAAGCGGAACTTGACGCCAACGAAAAACTGTCGTCAGCGAAAGTTGAGCGATTTCCGTGTGCCGAATAGCTATCGTCGGCGAATGATGCCCTGTGTAGATTGGCGTAAAAGGACAACCTTGACTGCCTGGACTGGTTCAACGACGATTCTAGATCCGAGAGATCCAAGTAACTGGACGAATCTAACGACATCGCATCGTGCTTATTTTCAGGCGATAAGGAAACGATATCGAGCTCGTCACCAATAGAATTCATGCTATACGGCGATTTGTCGTTTCTGGTTTGTTGTTGTTGTTGTTGCTGTTGCAGCCATTGTTGCTGCCATTTTCGTTGCTGGACATGTTGCTGTTGTTCAGAATAGATAACATTGGGGTACTTGGTAATATGCTGTTTTTCCAATGTAGAAGTAGATCTATTCTGAAACTGTTGATTATCCAATTCAAAAGTGGAGCCATTACATGACTTAGAGTCCGATAAATCATTGCCGAAGTATTCCTTGCTGAGCCGTTGGTCAAGACTTTGCAGGCTGCGCAGCGCATCCTTATTTGCCCCGTAGAGCCCAAAAGGCTTGATTTCTTCAATAGGCTTAGAGTTGCGGAAAATGATCCCTCGAAATTGCGATTCTGGGTTCACTGCAAACAGCCCCATAGTGAAATTTGGACAAGAGGAAGTTTGAGGATTTGGGGAAGTTTCTCCGATAGTATAAACGCCTTCCCAAGACGGAGGAAGCACTGTTTTGGCGGTTTCCGACCTTTCTGTCGCTCTCTGCTGCTGCGAAGGCCCGTACCGTGCATTTGCTTCTGTGAAGCTGTACTCTTGAGAAGCACGTCTTCGATACATGTTCACTGTTTATTTTAGAGTTTAGTTTAGTTGCAGCTATGTGAAGCCACCTTCAAATAAAATTTATATTTTTCATTATTACAGTCAAACAGCCAAACATTCCCGCTTTTAACCGCCCATTGCAAGCCATTTGTCCTCATAAACCGCTTTTGATATTTCTTATCTTTGTATTTGATATCAATTTTCTGCTAATAAAGATTCAGAAAACCATATTTCATGCCAAAAAATTCCGAAATCCACCCTAAAACCAAACTATGATAGACCTTCTTTGAATGGAAACGGAGCAAAACGTATCCCTTTTGGTCTGGCCTAAGGTTGACACGGCTCCACTTCAAATACAGAGCTTTACGCACAGCTGTTGTTTTAAATACGAAACTTTTACAACGTTTGCTCAAACGGAATTAGGCTGGTATCCCTGAAAGGCATTAGAGCTTCACTCGAAATATAGAAGTGAAATGAAATGAAATAAAACGAAACCAAATCGCATTATCCTCACCTAGATCCTCCTCGAGGTTAGTGTATAGACGTCCTAAAACATTCGTCCATAGCTCAGCTTAATGTTGATCTGTTGCTTGTCTTACTTGTTGTTTCCCTGGAAAATTAATATAACATCAATCACTGTTCGACCTATCAAATAGTGTAAGACTCGGTAATGTTTATTTGCCGTTTGGCAGTGCTATTACAAATAATTATCCAATACAAACAAATCGAGCCCCTAAAAATACAATTCTTTACTTAAAAGGTTTCTCACTTACCATTTGATATATATCATAATTCATTATTCTTTCGTTGAAGGTTGGTTTTGATGTTTGGGATATAGATGTTTATAAATTTGTTAGAAGAACAGGCGTTTTGAGTCTTACCGTTTTTATCAGGGTCATTAGAAGGAAGGGTCTGGAAGCCTTCTGTTTCATATTTTTGTTCTTCTATGGCGTTGTGATGTTCTTAACCGTGCACAAAATTATTTAAAATTCATAAGTAAATAATGATATATTACTAAAATGCTATATAAATAAACTAAAAGCCCTACCTCGAATTATTTGTTGAAATATCCTATTATGATCAATCCTAAACTGGAATAACAAATAACGCAAAAGAATTATTCGCGTTCAGTTGCTCAACCATGCCAATTCAAATAAAACAATAATAACTAACACCAAAGGATTCTATATGGTCACGGTTAAAAAGTTAACAAAGAAATATAGCGAAAGTTTCATAACCATTTTTCTCTTTACCCCATGCATATCAATTAGTCTTATCTATATCTTGTGGGCAAATCAAAAAGCATAGATTTGTCATGTGATAACTGGCGGAAGGAGTATACCAAGGCATGTGCTAGCAAGCTTGGATTTGGTGTCCCAACAATTTTCAAGGAGGTTTTAACGTTTTAGTTTTTTTTGAAGACACAATAATTGATAGATAAGAATAGGGATTTCTATACGCAAAGATAACGATAAACACAATAGACCCATTAAGAAAATCGATGTTAATCTAAGACAAGCCCATTTTCGTATTAAATTCATGGTAAAAAATGGAAGACTAGGCCACTTACTTCAATTCGGAGCAGAGCTTTTGCTCCATTTCAAAAGTCTCTACAGTTATTACAGCATTGGCCTATTTACAAATGTTTTGTGTTAGATAGATGTATAACTAATCATTCCTTCAACCCTTTTATCAATACCGTAATATATTCATTTGCCGTGCGTCGGTATGAAGTCATAGTCTAAAAACAAAAAAATTGTGGGTGTCTGTTATTAAATGTAAATAACCTGTTTTTGAATTTCCTTTTAAAAAAACAGGTGCTGTAGTGTGCATCTGTGAGCCAGCTGCTTTGGTACTAGGTATACTGGAAGGCATGGGTTAGAAATCCCATCTCAATTAAGGGGGTTTTATAGAGGGCAGTCATTTCAAATATGAACTTCTCCTGCACGAATGGAACACACTAGGACCTCCTATACTACTTTATGTAGTGATGAAGTGCATGCTACTGTATCCCATTTTGAAATAAGGACTATTTTTGCCTTTTTAGGGGAGCACGTTTTAAGGGAAACATTAACTCCCGCTCACAATGTCAACAAATCGTTTTACTACATGTAGTGATACAGTGTATGCTCCCTTCCCTTCGGTGTAGCTACACACAACTTATCATGATTATAATAATCATCAGACTAACTTGAATTGATTATAATACTACTATGTAGCATGGCCGTACACATTGGGGGGGGGGGGCAAGGGGGGCTGCTGCCCCCCAAAAAAATTCCAAAAGTATATGCTTTCCTATAGAGGATATCCTCAAAAAGTTCTTCAAAAGGGGTTTTGCCCCCGCTAAAAATGTTCTGCGTACGGCCTTGCTATGTAGTGATGAAGTGCATACTACCGTATCTCGTCTAGGTTATAGGCATCTTGTGGCCCTGAATATGCTGCCACGTCAAAGATAAACTCACTCACAACTGAAACTAATTATACTACTATGATCTAGCGGATGCTACCGTGCCCCTTCATAAAATAAGGCCTCTTTTGGGCTTTCATAGGCTAGCACTTAAACATAAAACTCACTCACTTATTTCAACTCGCTTTTGACCTTTTATAAGGCCTAAGATTAGGCCCATAAAACGATTCAAAGATGCAATTTAGAAACTTCATTAGATTGTAAGATAAGCCGCTCATTTATAGTCGTTATTATATAATGTTACATAAGCTTCTTATTTATATCAGTAAATACGAAAGTCCTCATCAGCGTTAAAATCCGACTCTTGCCTTGAAATATCAAATAAAAAATGTTTGTTTTTCCTGGCTTCCAAAGGATGGCAAATGCCGCGAAAATGCCGACGATGTGCCTATAATGGACAGGTATTTCTTCAATGGAAATGCAGGTCTGTGTTTCATCGAAAATGGTGGAAGAAGGGAAGGTGTAGGAGATAGTCCTAGTTACATGCTTTACTCTGCTTAGATGGTGGACTGAAAACCAAAACTTGAATTTACGAAGAAGACTTGAATTCAACTTACCAAGTTTGTAATTGCAGCAGATATCTTGACGAAATCGTACGATCGAACAAAACATAGAAGCAGCCTCGTAAAATCAAAATGAATAAGAAAGTTAGCAAAACAGTAAAATAATAACAATTCAAAGCAGGAGCAGGTTGGCGATTAAAACAAGAAGTTCAAACATTAGAATTGATAAATTATTCAGCTCGAGTCGCGATTGTAGCCTTGGTAAAACATTGCTAATCGTGTCATTAATTTAGTGGCTCTTAAGGTTTCATACGTTTTAAAAGCAGGAGGTTTGAAAACAGGTTTTCACATTCGGAGTCAAACCGCAATGTCATTAATTCAAACAAGAAATCATTGGCCAATAAGACAGTGCAATCAAAAGTATTGGAATGTTTTCGAAAGCAGTAGATGGCTGCAAAATGGTGTCATGAAGGACTTGACAGAAACATGACGGTAACTGCAACAACACAGTTTCTTTTGTTTGAGCTTCCCAGCATCAAGGTGTTTTGTCCCAGCATCTTGCTTTTCGCGCAGATTCATTCCTCTTGAGACTAGACGTATAATGAAGTCGCCTTTTTGCTCTGCGTGACTTCAAAATCACATTTCTTGCATATCGCTATACGAAACTAAGACCCCATTTACACAAGTACGGATCCAAAGGGATCCGTACCCAAACAGCACAGATAGGTCTCCCGTTGACACTAGACCTGTTGATCCGAACCCATTTGGGTCTGCTATCTGGACCCATTTGGGATCGCTTTCCAAGGTGTGCTCATTTGGATCCGTGCTCGTTAAGGTCTTGTGTAAACGGCTGGAACCGTTCCCAAACGGGTACGGATCGAAGTCGAGGTAAATTTCTCTGCGTTTTGTAATTAGATTCGGGTCAAAGTCCTGGAAACGGGGCTGGACCTGGCTGTGGATCCGTTCCGTTTTAAACGCTAGCAAATATGGGCACGGATCCAAATTAGATATGTACCCATTTGGATCCGTTCTAGTGTAAACGGGGTAAAACTAAATGTCACGGTAAAGCTAGCACGTTTTGAAAGCTAATTTTCGAGCCAGAACAATTCCCGAATCCGTTAAAACAGAGTTTTCTGTTGCTCACTGCAATATGCAATGCTAACCTCGTGAACTTTCCAAATCTCCACATGAATACGAGTTTCACTTGATTTGCCAAGCGTTATCTATTTCCATTAGGGATTATGACGTACTTTTTCAAATTCAAAAGTTCGTTGACGTTTAAATTAGGCCAGCTGTCATATGGAAGTGTGGTACAAAGAATCATTAACATTTTCGGCGTTATCATACAGACTGACATTCTTGCTTCCTTCTAAGGACATGTCTTTATGGACAAAATCAACCGACTTTCCAGCCTTTGAGCTGAGACGTAAGAGCTCACCTTCCAATACAAACCATTGTATTTTCATCCTCTTTATATGGAAATATTTCATCCCAGTCGAGGGAGATCTCTCTTATAGAGAGGTGGGATTGAACCTGGGTGCGATGTTATTTTCTCATGTAAACACTGGGGGGGGGGGGGGGATGAAAACTGGAGGTTCGTATACAATAGGTACTAAAAGAACAATATAACATAAAAACAGCACCCGTTTTTATTGCATTTTCATCTCACCTTTCAGCTAATGAAGCTGGAATGGAATTTCACAAATAAATTTGTACAGTTTTCATACCACCTCTCAGCACTTGGTGGGAAGGTGGAATTACCTTGTTCATAAAAACAGTCTCTTACACGGAAATAAACAGGGGGCTGATTCAGACATATCACAATGTGGTAGTCAATGGTGTTAGACCATGCTCATTGGTTCTTTACACACTATCAGGCTTTGTTCACGCGATACCGTTTTCACTGCTCATCGGATTAACTTGACCGAGTTTCCATGCGATCACACGAGCTCAAAAGCAAAACGGTGCACTTTACCTCCAGACCGCATTGATTTGAAACGCAAAAGCGGATCGTTTTGGATCGTTTTCAGTCGTAGCAGGGGGAGCACAGTCGGTATCCGAGGTAAAAAAGTAAACGACTAACTATCAATTCTCACGACTAACTATCAATTCCATCAAAAAACTCAGAATTTTTTTTAGGGTTTAGAGGCCTTAGAGGCCTAGAGGAAAACGATATCTTGTGAACAAAGTAGATATTTTCAAGCTTTTGGAAATTCGTAAATCTTGAGCTGGAAAAACTAAGACATTGCAAAGTGACAATTTGAAAACACATAATTTATCATAATTTTCTAATCAACAACATCTACGAATAACTATCGAACTGTACAATAAACATTTGGAATTAATTTATAAATTCATTTACATTTAATCAGACGAGCACCGAACAATGTGACGGAATAAAACAGTTGAAAATCAAAATTAGGCCCACACAAAAGATCTAGCATTTGACCTGGCGAGATCAGCTAGCCAGAAGGTTCCGATATGAGTGATTGAGAATATCATTGATTCTAAACACTGAAAGTGATGTTTTTGTTGTTACGAAATAAGAGAACGCCATAGCTAGGGGTAGCTTCACCGAGTGGGGGTCTTTATTTCACAAAACAGAGGAATAATGGGGCTAGCAAATGATAGCTCTCATTCTTCAGCACTGATTTAAACATCCTCTTATTGTGTAAGAGATCTCTATGAAACAGTCCAAAAGCGTTCTCCATTCAAGGATTATCTTATCGATGAGAACGTGAAAAACGACTAACGAAAACAGACTGAAACCCCCAGAAAGCCAGACAAACCCACAGGGTAGCCCCTCTGTTTTAATTGTCCAATTAAACAACCAATGCTTGTGAATAGGGAATATTTTCGAATAGGAAATCCGCTCGCATGTGGATATACTTACTCCTCCATAATGTCTGCAAAATAAGCCTCCAGGGCCTATTTGAGACCGATTCTATGCTTTGGGGTAAAATCTCCGAAGGTCACATGGTGCAAATTATTTCGAAATATTTTGATATATCTTCAATCAAGCAGCTGCAAAAATCCAAAACAAATGCCAGATAGTGCACGGGCCTTTTGCTAAAATATCAACATTTGAAATAACAATGAACACGAAAGAGCTGAACGTATGAACAACAGACAACAGAATTATGACTGGAGTTTTGACAACACCTTTGAGGATAAGAGTTAACTTCCATGACGAAGTGTATAGCCCTAGTGACGTGAGGTTTCAAAAGCTACAGGATATATATGCATGTTATATAACGAGGTAAAGCTTGGAAATTTGGAACAGAGGATCACTTAAAAATTTTTAAGAGAGGTTTTCTTCGTTCTGTTTGCAAGATCAGTAATCCAATGGCTGCCCGAAGAATCTGGCCACCACGACAGTGTTTGTCACACAAAGGCGACAGGTAGAATTCTCTTACACAACGAAGGGAAATCATATACCTGCTTGCTATCTCAAACTTTTCAACAAATAAAACACAAACGGGTTTTTCAGCTGTGCTGGCCGATTTGTTTGTGCAAAAACAAATTTCAACTTCTTTAAAAATCTGCATAGGGGGGCATGATAAATTAACGAGGGAGAGGTAGCTATAAAACTTGATCTAATACATCTAGATTACTATAATAAATTATCGTAGATTGAAGGTCGATGTTTTGTGATATGCTTCGACACCCTATCAAATTCCCCAGTTTGTGGGGTTGGGTGATTGTCGTAACTTGAAAAGGGTCTGTTCATCCACTCCCGCTTTGCGACACTCCCTTTCTGGCTGAGTTGTTGCTTTTCGGCATGTTCCTTCAGGTCAAGTGGAAATTTCCCTGGAATTTTGTCCAATGTGCGAAGATCTGACGATAAGGAATGTTGCATGACGGGAACCCAATCCAATGCTAGCCCATTGGCTGCGTCAATGCGAGGCTCGCATCCTTCTGATAAAGTCGACGCTCGTTTCAGTGAGTCAGTGCGGGTGCTGCGACAAAGTTCAACCGATGACGAGCGAGTTTCAATTATCGCGCTTGACGTCGCGCCGTGCTTGGGTAAACTAGTATTCACTTGTAACTCGCGACTACCGCGCCTAAAAAACGAATATCTAATTTCTTCAGGGGTGCGTCGACGCGGCGACTTCGTCGATTCTTTGTTATCAGAACTGTCATCACTCGGAACCACATCTAGTTGTTTAACTGGTGAGTTTTCCTTCTCTGTTACGTTCATATTTTCCAAGCACGTTCGCGCGATATCGTCGTATTTCTGGATCCAAACAGAATTACGAATGTCTTTCCTATCGACGGGAGAAGGGGATCCGCTGTCAAGGTCTTTGCTGCAAATTTCAAGAGAATTATCATTACTTTTATCACTATTTGCATCTTCATTTGTGACGTCATTCTTCATTTTTAGCCCAGGATGGTTATCAACAGCGTCTTTAGAGTCGGTAATCTCTCCAAGCCTAACAATGTCATCCGTGTCATCATTCCGTTTAGTAACTTCACAGTTCTTATCAGACTCACGTAGGCCCACATCAAGTGACTTCGCCTTATCTAGACTCCTGCTTTGTGCGGCTTTGGCTGCTTCTCTTAAATCGACTGCGGGCGCAGTTCTCGTCCTTTCAAGCTGTCTCATTCCCCCCACGTAACTCACGAAACTAGAAGTCCTTACGCCTAATGGCGATGAAATCTCAAGCTGCTTTTTCTTGCGTCCCTTTTTTCCCTGTGGCAGCCGTTCAGGGACCTCATTAGTGTCCAGTTCCCTGATGTTATAACTACTCTGTGATCTCGTAGTTGACATATCGGGCATTTCTGCAATATCGTAACTGATGCGGCGTTTAAACGAAAGTGTTTGCGATTTCTTACTGTCTCCATACGAATCCAGCTCATCACTAACGCTTTTATTTCGTGAAAACAAACCCTTCCAGCTTCGTTTCTTTGAAGTGGTCTCCAAGAAACCATTTTTGTTGAGCCTCGGTTGGGATTGAATGACATCCAGTGAGCTTCTTCGCAATAGTTTCGAATTCTTGACTTTACTCCTAGCCTGAGCCTCTTCCAGAGAAAGGAGACTGGGGCCAGGTGAGATTGGAATCGAGGCTGGAATAGTTGGATTTGATGGGGGTCTTGACTTGCGACGGGGCATATCACCTAGATGAAAAGGGGGAACGGGAATTATAGAGCCTCTTTTAGAATGCCAAATTTCAAGGGGTAAAAATACACTGAATTGTGACAAGAGGTATACGGCCATTTATGCCTGGTGGAGCGAGGCAACGTGATCACTCGGAACCCCACACAGAGACTAGCTTATTTATTTCAAGAAAAGGAATGAAGTTTTTGGCTTGCAAATGACAAATTCTAATCAAGAAAAGAACAAATTTAGGTTATTTCAATAAAGCAAATATAAAACATCATGAAAAAACCGAGTGAGATTGAAACCAGTATAATCAGTTTTTCAAATATCTTTATCTAATTATCGTTATTTTTAATTGTTTAGTTTATTAGTTGGTTTGAATTAGCTTATGTTTTTGAATATGTATTGATAGGTCTTATGAGACTGATATAGGCACAGATCGAGGGATTTCACCTTATCTAGGCTCTGCTTTGTGCAGCTAAGAGTACGATCAAGACCTATAACAACTTAAAATGAATGATATATAAAAATAACATTTTGTAAACAATAATGAGAGAAAAGGTGGAAATTTCATACGATACAAACCGATTTCATACGATACAAACCGAAAATTCAAGCTGGAAAATACCAGCTCTTACCTGCTTCGTTCTTTGCGTTCTCTTCGGCAACTTTGTTGTTCTCCTTCATCCTCGCTCTGGCTTCAGTCAGCGAAATCAATTTCGGAGGTCCAGAACCAATTTTATCCACATGACTTTTATCAAGTACGAAATTCTTTAATTGTCCTGAAAAGAATATGAAGTAAACAATATGAAGTAAACAATATGAAATAGAGATGTACAATCCTCGCCAAAGTCTTTGAACACTCCCATAATTTTTACATTTCCTCATATCCTCTCCCCTCCCCTCTTCCCTAAACAATGTTGTCTATAATAAAGAAAATTAACACAGTGACCTTCAAGATGTATCCCCTGTAGTCTTATATAGTTTATCTGATGGTCAACATTGTTTTCAGGGGAGAAGGGGTTGATTGGAAATAATGAGCTTCGAAACCTGAAAAATAAGTTATTTATGAAAAAATCCTGGGTGTTCCAGCGACTTTTGGTGGGGATTGTAGGATGACTGATCACATGGCTGAATTGAACACATAATAACATACAAAATCATAAACAGACCAAGTTCACAGAATCTTCAGAAGTTCAAACAAAGGTCTATTATTTCAAACTACAGACCGAGAAACTCGATCATCTTTCCTGACCGGACTTGCCGGCCTTTCATGTAAATACGCAGATAGATAACAATAGAATAAATTTCACAGAAATATTGGCCAGCTGAGATCCGTGGGCCTTTCTTGTTGATCTCCTCTGTCCGGGC
Source organism: Pelagia noctiluca (assembly GCA_963924455.1). Lineage (NCBI taxonomy): Eukaryota > Metazoa > Cnidaria > Scyphozoa > Semaeostomeae > Pelagiidae > Pelagia > Pelagia noctiluca. Next base: position 11,776,247 of record OZ004325.1, read on the forward strand.
TGGGTCATTGCTCATGCAAATATAGTTATGATTTACAACTGAAGTAATTGTGCGCCCGGATCTTGCCAAACCGGGATGGCCGATGTTAATAGACCGATGTAAACAGGCCCTTGGACTAACTAAACAATCACAAGCTTTGAAATAACAAAAAAAAAGCTTTAGGCCAGTGAGTGAAAAGCTAGAACAATTGAGCAACTAAAATAAGAAGGATTAATTCTTTAAGCGTGTTTATAAGCATAACCTACATCTTACCATTCTCAGGGGCATTAACTTCTGCATTATCAGTTTCTGGATAAAATGCAATTGCTGCAGATGCCAAATTCTTATCGAAGAAGATTGCCACATTCTTGAGGAGGTATTCAATTATGATTGCCTGATTTCGAATGTCCAACAATGCTGCACCACAAGGCTCCTTGGCATTCGGCCTACAATCAAAATCTAATATTCATACTGACATTCCTAATGGTAGCATCAGTGCTGAGCGAATGGGTTTGTCTTTCTAATTGAATTTGATGCCCAACGTGGTACTAAATCCTTCAATATTTGGGGGGGGGGGTCGATGCCTTATTTAGTTAAGTCAATATTTGAGGTCTGAGAAAAAGAGTAACCTTCTGGAATATGAAGTAGATGCTAAATGGAGACAGTTAGTTGCATGAACAAGGCTCGAGTAGGTCTCGCAAAATTCAATTCGATAGTGCTCGACATTGCGTCAATGCACGTTATATACGTTACGAATAGCAAATTAAGGTCTGCGAACGAGTACCGTACGAATAGCCACGTCGTATACGTAAATGAAGAAAGCAGATGATTTACATAATTTCAAAAGAAAGGGAAATGATGTGAGAGACTTACTTGAGTAGATTTGGCGCCCACACAATGGCGAGATTTTTCTCATTCATGCTGGTAACATTACTAAACGACGCACACTTCTCCAAGTGACGTAGTAGGAATTCTAGAGTTCTGATGTGAAAAAAGATAACCATGATAATTAAAATATATATCATGCCAAAAGATCAACAAGAGAGTGAATGAGTGAATGCAAACCTTATCAAGGGCTCGTTTATATGGTTGAAAACACTTCACCATCAGGGACCCAAGGCTAGCCAGTGATAATCCACACACTGATATACAACTATATATGTCTGAGTTTGTGTTCAGTTGGAGAATAAACTTCAAAATACACTATGGTGAAACTTCACTTATACGACACTTTGCGGATCTAGGACGTCTGGAGGATTTAGCTCGCCTATAAGACCAGGGATGAAAACGCCATACGAACATTGCAAGAAATTTAGAAGATTAGCAAACACAGTAGTCTACAAACATAAGGTTAGAAAAGGGAAGCAATTATGCAAAATGTGATAATCCTACCATCATATCTTCGTTAATCATTCATGATTCAATGACAAACCCTCCAAGTAAGGATCTCTATCTAAATCGAAACTATTATCATTACTCTCAACCTTATCTAAACTAACCTAACCCTATATCTAACCTGTTAAGTATCAAGCCAACTTTTCGAAAATAAGTCTATTCCGAGAATGTCTTTTTCGACAACTCTTCAACACTTACTTTCGGTGAGAAGTAAATGAATTTCAAGGGTTTATTAGCGCAGATTAAAAATAATTGTTAAACTCACCGGTAATGCGGCGGGGGAAGACGTTGAATGGCATGATGGAATGCGACTGTGCGTTCAGTATCATCTGTTTTCCGAAGGGCAGCCTAAATAATAGCAAAGGCAACTGGATAAGAACGTGATAAATAAACGTCACTGCTGCCATATAAAGCAATTAGCTACAATAACTATTTCATTAAATGTGTATGATTCAAAAAATGACACAGAAGAAGCTCAACGTAAAAACCCACACATTATTATTACCATTATTATCATTATTATGATTTCAAATCATTTAGGCGCGGTACCCCCGCCCTTTCAAGAGAACTGCTTTTCTGGAACCCGTGGCATCAAATTATAGATATTAATTAATAAAGCTAAAGAGACACTAATTGAGTGGTAGCTATGTATGTCAGAGTGAGAACAAAAATGTAACCTTACGAATTGTTACACCAAAAGACAAATCTAAATTCTTATGTACTACTCCGATGAGTATCAGAAGAAAAGCTTACGTAGTTATAAGTTGTTGGCTATATTCTGATTTTTCTCGCTATCCTGGAGCTCTGCAGAGATAAGAGCTTTGAAGGTTTTGTAAATTATGAAAAACACACAATAAACAGTAATAAAAGGTTAATTCATGAAAAATCAACTTACTAGGAATTTGTCGTAAAGCTCGTATGTCAGTAAAGGATTCGGAAGCTCTCTAAGAAGGAAATGTGAAGTTTTGTTTGAAAGTAATAGTGTATCTCCAATAAATATTTATACCAATTCTAAATAAAAATACAAACAAATCAATGTTTTGAGTCAAAGAATTAATTCGAAACAGAAAAATTCGGGTGTTGCATTAATTGGCTCATCACTGCTCATTGCAAAATCGTATCTTAAATAAACTAAAATATGATAAGCAAGTTGGTCGTCTGTGGTCAGAGGACCCTCTTTCGATCTAGCTCAGATAGAGTTGGACGTACTCCGATCCCTAGCTCGAGAGCCACTCCGACAACTCTTCACAATTAATACTCAGTAGGGATGCATTGAATAGCAAGTCTTTGGTATGACTCGGCTAGGGTTTGTTACACAGTGTTGGGTACTTATCACGAGACCGATGCTAGCAAAAGAGAATTTCTAGATGCAACACTGCTGTTGAGAATATTCACCATTTTTCGTAGTTTGAGAACAAGGTAAGAAGATGATTTGGAAAATCAATCGAGATAAATTGTATGAAAAAATACTGCTCGGGTCATTTTTATTACTAAAAACTCCATTGATGTTATATGTTGGCAGAATTTTGCAAATCAAAACAGTCAAAATATAGCCACTTGCAACACATTTCATCTGTAAAGTACACTTGCATGCAACCAAAATTTCTTATAAGAAGGAATGCAAGATCAAAGAAGTATTGCAAGAAGAAGTATTGTTAATGCAAAATCGAAGAAGTAATGCAAGATAGAAGAAAGTAAGGTCGAAGAAGTAATGATGATTAAGTAATGATGATGAAGTAAAGAAGTAATGCAAAATTTGAACTACTTTTAGCATGGATGGTAGTAAGAAGTGTGAGACAAATTAGGTGGCAGTTACAAGACAAAGTGGCGAGACGAAGGTCGATTCAGTGACAGTTGGATTATAGAAAGATGATTGCAATGCCAATAACACGATACATATTGAAGAATTACCTGAAATAAGTTTTCAAAAGAGACGATATACAGTGGATGTCATGGAGATATCTGCTTTCTGTCAAATTTGGAGGTTCTTCATTATCAAACGCCAATCTGAAAATAAAAATTCTTAGAAATTGTACACTACACGAATCAAAACACGAACTACAAGGGCTCTCGTTGTCACATTAACTGTGAAGGGGTACGGATGCGAATCTCGTACATTATGTATACAAATCAGGCCGTTTACGATTTCCTAAATCTGTGTAGAATTCCACCACTACACTATTTTAGATCAATTTGTATTACTTAAGAGACTATGTAAGATTAACAAAAATGCAGCGATGGCTAAAATAGGTAGAATCCCCATCAACATTAAGGCTTCAATCCAAATATACGTTGCTTTATTGCCAGGGCCTATTCTAAGACATTTTCGATACTGCAAAATTGTGATTACATTTTTAAAGGAAATTTACAGGCATCACAGAGCAAATCCTTGCACACCCAAATTAAGTTCGAAACAGCAGCAAACAAATGGTTGGTTTAAAGCTTGAAAAGACATACTGGTAAACTGTACTGACGAGAAAACTTTTCTGTGGGAATACTTTCGCTTGGAAATAGACATGTTAACAAAACCGAAAACTCAATGCTGTACTTTTTCGAAATTAATACACGAAGTTTATAATTATAAATGCACAAAGTGTGTACAATAAAGCACATTACAGTACATTTAAATAGGCACTATTTCATGTGGGCTTGGTTGTACAGATTTAAAAGCGAAATGTACAATACAATAGTATGATGGTACGGCTCAAATTAGAACAAGACCTTAGAAAGATAACCAAACCACAGGCCTGGCGGAAGCTGTCCATATTTGGTCCGGTTCAAGATAACCAAGTAGATCTGGTGCCTACTTCAGAAACATTTTAAAATATAGATTCTCTCAGATGCAATATGTAATATTTTCAAATCAGAATAAGCGTAAAAATGAACCGAGATTTACTGTAAAAGTCTAATGTTTTACGGAGAAATATTTTTTTCAAAAGAGTGACATAACCCGAAAATCGGTCCGGCCAAAGCCGAACCAACCGGACCGGTTCCGCCGGGCCTGAACCACGAGCCAAGGAACAAATAAAAACTGACAATTACCTTAGCTTTTGCATGTTTGAAGTGATGCCTGATAGTCGGTAGATGCCATCAACGATGCCATGCTCTTCAATCACAGAGCTGCACATCTCTAGCACCAGAGGAACTAGAAGAAATGAGTAAGAACATAATTATGAATGAAATAACTGGGATTAAACATCTCTTAGAAGAAAATCATTCACGTTCGTTGATTCTACGAAAATATGGAGACGGATATTTGATAGCATCTCAAAGTGATGACGTCAAGAAATTTATTTCTAGAATTCCAGGGATAAAACTCCATAGTCTGAAAGATCAAAAATAACATTGTATGAACGTAAAATCACCATCTTATGTTAAATATTTACTGAGATACGACAATTTGAATATCAGAAGTTGCCGTTCAAATCCCTGCATTTATCAACTGGTTCATAATGTTTAGAACCAGCTAAAAATGCAGTAATCTCATATTAAAAATAAATTTTTCAATGGTCTTATCTTATCCAATATTCAAGATGAAAGGGTATTTTCACACTCATACAATGCTATTTTCGACATTCTTTGAAATTATGGAACTAAATTCGGGAAATTCTAAAAATATATTTAATGACGTCACACTTTCGGTCTCTATAATAGCATCCCACTGATCTTCCGAGAGAATTCCAGTCCTAACAAAGTTTAATGACCCGAATTTCATTAGAAATGCTTCCAGTTGCGACATGTTAAAAGTGCACTTGCTGGTAAAAGATCGTGTAGTGTGGATATGAAGCCTAAGGTTTTTAAAATAAATAACAAGAGGTGAACACTCACTTTCTCTTCCAGTGCAGGCGAGATGCTCCCCTAAATCGCACCCGAACGTCCTCTCTCTGTAAGAATAAGAAAAGGCATAATGTAATAAAGTACGATAAAAAGACAGCATACAATGAGTAAACATTGTGAACACACTTATAGCACGCTTTGCAAGTCTACGAAAACCACCATTGCTTTTATACGAGGAATCAATTTACTCGAAATAGAAGAGTAAGAAAGGGGAGACAAGATTAGATGGAAGTAATAACCAATGAATTTCAAATCAATTCAAAAGAGAAAAGTTCCATGTTGGGATAGCTCAGGGGCAATTTTCTGGGGCCCAGAGCCAAAGATCTCAAAAGGCTCCTCGTTTCTATCTGTCTCCCTAACGCGAAGTCTGTAATTCGGCTTTATCAGTGCTCAATACATGGAAGTAGAGCGTTATAGTATACTGAGAGGGCAAGAATCAAGAAAGTTTAGAGAGTTTACTATCTTGAGTCTTGCCTTCTCAGTGTATTATCTCCATAAGGCTATATTTTTCATCCTTACAAGGTCCTTTCCTGGTCATAAAAATCGTAGTGCCTACAGTCATGGCCCTCTTACACGCCCCTAAACCCCTAACTAGGGTAGACGATATAAAGAACCCCTTGTTAAGTTTGTTTTTTCCACACAATTTTGGAGAACTTTACTAAATGTATATCTACAGAGATCCTTTAAAGGCATTTGCAAGATCCTGCAAAAATTATGCATGGTTTTTTATGCACTCGAAAGGAAAACATAAATCAGCAAATGAAAAATTGATAGCTTAATTTTGCTACCCAAATTTGGTAGAGTTTAGTGTCTACTGAGTCAGGAAAACATTACGGATGACGGTAATTGACCGGAAGAAAGTAAAGAAAGAGGCTGAGAAATGAAGGATTAATTCCAACATACACAGCCAAGTAAATGGTGTGAAAGTGCCGTTTAATAGCTTTGTTGGGTGGCAACTTCTAGCTGTATTTAGTCTTTTTTAATGCTTTTAAGATTATTTGGTAAAAATAATGTTTATCTGTCTCTGCATGGAAATTACAACATAACCTTCCTAGTATATGACCTAACCTAAGGAAGTAAGAACATTGGTTACCGGAAATTCTAATCAGAGGAAGGTTGAAGATTTCAATAGAGACTAACTAAAGGGCTGGTAGAGTTCTTCCTTGATCTTTGGTAGGGAACAGCGCAGACGGGAGGATTGTAAATTCGCAAGTTAAGTTCTAAAACCACGCATGAGTTTGGTTTGATATTACTGAACGAAATAGTCAGTTATACGCACACAAATACCTGGCTGTCCATCGTTCCGAGATCAATAAATGAGTTTCCTGGCATCCGGTCAACATCAACTGTCAACTGCCATACTTCTATAATTGCGTTAACAAATAAATATGTTTCCTTCCTTGTTTGCTAAGTATGGTTTGTTATTACTAGACGAAATTCGCTTTTAAACTATGAAATAGACAAGTTCAAACCTTAAAATTCCGCTCTGCATGAGTTCGTCTTTGCTGGGCCTGGATCTGAAGAAGTAGCGGAGAAAGGAGATGAACTTGCCTCGTCGCTTGTTGACTGAAAACGAGAGATGAGAACAGGTTGAGATATCATTGAATAATAATGACTGTGGTCGACATCACGTTGGCACTGATCGGGTTGAGAGCCTTCCAGTAAGACAGGGATTTGCCAACCATGTGGTTAGTATGGCGAAGGCTTATCGTTCAATGTGTGATTCCATAACAGTGGAGTTCGCAACAAAGACGCAAATCATGATCAAGATGCAAAAATGTCAACACATCCCATTCCGTAACAAACTCATTCAGGTCTTATCTTTTCGAATTTTCTGTTAAAAAGGTTCATTATTTATCACTATAGCAAAAAAAGAAATAATTATTGAAATTTGCTATTATGAAATAACCTTTAAATCATAAATACAACAGTTGAACAATTAGCATGTCAAATAGTTACTGTTAAAAAATTATTTCAACATCTAGCACTGAGGATGGATATTTTACCGAAAAGCTTTTGCTAATCTTTGAACTGTTGCATATATATGATTTCAAGATTATGAAAATGATCAAAAAAAGCAAATGATGGAATATTCAGGATGACAAACGGGGCACAAAAGTGTTTGATAGTAACCATTTCGGATAATTCGATACAAATGACACTAAAGCAGTCAGTGGTCTGTTTGTAGAGGGCTCTCCAAAGTGTTGACGGTTCAAGAGTTCAAACCCTAGCCAAGTCAAACCAAAGACCCCAAGTTGGAACTCGATGCCTCTCGGCTTAGCACTCACCATAAAGAGTTGGATTGACAATAAGTAGCGCTCGAGATTGAAAAGATAGTAGCTAACGGAAGAGGAGCCTTCAAATTACCTACGACTGTAGTCGACCAAACTACTTACTAATACCAATGGAAATACAAAAAAGGCTTTCAACTCATGGTAGAATTGAAAATAAAGTAAAATCAACTTTGATTTCTTAGTTTTCGATTTGCAAACAAATCGTTTCATATTTAGAATCGAAATACACTACGAACCCACCACTTAGAGACTATTTCATGAAATTTCAGTGGCTGTCTTACTGAATATATTTCAAATTCTTCACCAATTTCTTCTCAACCTATTAGAAACCAGGTAGTCTGGTTTTGCAATATCCAGTTGCTTAGTGGTGGTTTAACTCTGCAGGGGTGAAAGCCAACGTTACTTATACGAATCTCATTCCAAAGAGCTCTTCCTTATTCGCTCATGTTCAGATTATCATTATGACTATGATATAAAATCTCTACATATCTTTGCATTCAACAACCATTGATTCAAAATCTATTCGAAAATCAGCAGTATAGGGCAATCATATATAAATATTGTAAATAGGCTTGGAAATAGATCTTATCAGAAAGCTGAGGACATCTGGACGATAGCCTGCCATGCAGAAAATCCAAAGATTTCGCTCCCGCAGAAAAATATCCCCTATAATCATAGCAGAAAGAGCTGTTGCGTCGCAAAGCTAATGGGATAGCAACTTTATGGCTAACAGCTTTTAATAGCACGTACATGCACTTGTAAAAACCAAAATAAGGGAATGTTTGTGTCGACGAAATCATGCCACCCCTGGAGCCGAAATTTCACTTTGCAATACAAAACCTTTGTTTTTATCTTATACGGAACGACACGGATGTTTATACGGAAAACATTTTATCCTGCTCAAGTGAAATCCCATTCGTTGAGAGGAGGGATCCCACTAATGTGGGATGAAATTCTATCATATAAACGATATAAGGTGAGTAGAGAGCTAAACAATAAAAAATGATTACAGCACACGTTTAAATGTGCAATTCCATCCCACCTTCCAAATGATGAAGCTAAATGCAATCTTAATTAAAATCAAAATGCCATTCTTTACATTTGTGAGTGGTGATGCAATTGTGTGATTGACATGGTAAGTGGACCGATAGCTCAGTGGTGAGAGCACTGACGCGTTTGGATGGTCGGAGGTTTATGTCCTCCTCAGTTCATGTCTCATTAATTATCATAAATAATTATCAAGATTGCTTTTTCCAAATCCTGCCTCTTAATAAAGTTTACTCCTCAACAACATATCCAGTAATGGTTTGTTCAGGCAATAATGTAAAAGGTGCAGTGATGACCAATTGGTGCAGTTATGGTTCGAAATGGTGCAGTGTTAAATTAGCATCCATGCTGTGATGAATATACCATCCAGCTAAAGATTAGACATAACATAAAAACATAACATAATAATCCAAGGTTCTTAGCATTAATACCATCTCAGCTTCTTTTTACTGCCCTACCCTATGCCTTAAGTTTGGGTATCACTCGAAACTTATTTTTCAAACTTGTTGCCTACTCTCCCTACTGCATTTTGATATACCCTACCAGGGCAGGCACTAACTTTTTCATTCGTGCACTGTTAAATATTCCTTATATTATTGCCTGGGTTGCCAATGATGCTCACTCTAATGTGGCTGATACTTTAAAATATCATTCACTTCGACCATTGTTGATGGTTTAAAAAAGTATAACAATATTTCTTTACGAGATTCTAGTTATACAAAAAACTTTTGAAAATATATTACAATGAATTTTGATCTTTGATTTGAAAGATGAACTCAAAAGCATCGCAAGAATAAAGAAAGACATAAAAAAACTGATAACGGCTTTATTCATCACAGTAATTTGCCGGATTGTTTTGAGGAACATAAATTCTTTCTAGATAAAAATCAGGTTAATTCAATTTTTCAGTTTTATATTTCTTCCCTTGATAAATTCTCCCAATATCAAGTCAGCATCACTTCATTTTACAAGTTATTTCTGTTACCACCTTAAGTTAGTTCAGTTCTGTTTCACTTGGTTCGTTTAGAGTACATTTTACTGATATATCATCAAAAACCATTAATTCATAAGGTATGGTCTAAGACGGGTAATTAAATTATACTAGAGTAGGCTACTGCAATTGACGTATGCCTCCACCGGGTCTCGAGCCCGGGTTTTAGCGGACACAGGCGAGCGCACTAACCACTGTCCTAAACCAGCGCTCGCCTGTGTCCACAAAAACCCGGGTTCGAGACCCGGTGGAGGCATATTTCATCAAAAACCATGTTGGGTATTCTATTCTACAGAGAAGATAGAAGTCAATTGAATCGAATCAACTTATGGATTCTTCGTTGTACAGAGAGGGAGGTTAGGGTGGATTGCCCCTAGAGCCCCTCATCATTAAATCAGGTATTCATATAAGTATATAGTGTTTCCAAAAAGATTCACAAAATTATACTATTATAAAAGGGGGGAGACAAAGTCTTTTTATCAGTCTACTTCATATTTGGCTAAGCACAGTATCCTTCCCTTCATCCTCGAAAATTCTTTTTAAAAACTTCATTGAAAAATAATTCATTTCATATTATCTTCGTTCTCTTTCTGACGTATACACGCATTTTTTCATAAGCAATTGGTTTATAAGCTAGTCAGTACTCGACATGACAAAAACTTAAGCAATCCCAGCACTGGATAAAGGATTGCTAAGCAATTTGAAAATTTTAGTGTTCATCAAATTAGTCATGGAAATCGTGCAGCAGCTATAAGAGAAGTAGGTTACCGTGGATATTAGTACTCCGGCACACTTTTGTATGCAAGGTACTATTGACTTTTGTTGTTCAACAACTTCTGAGATAATTTTCTAAGAAACAAATCTTCAAGTATATAAAGCTAAGCAATTGCTAAGCAATTTTGAGTACTCAAATTTGCCCTCTAGCTAAGTAATTTTGAGTACTGAGCTCGAGCTGAAATTGTTTGTAAAATAAAATGCGTGTACCCTGCTAAACTAAATGAGTAGTTATCCTGCTTCGCTATGTTCCAATCTTTCTCACTATCCTTCTCTCCTTCCTGTCATTGCAAAACAAACCTCTTAGCTGATAGCGTTTGTTAGTTCTATGGAGTAACTAGTATCGTGGCATGTGTTTGCTCGTCATCAAACAGAACTGCAGTTGCCTAATGATTTTCTAAACCGACTACAATCGCTTATAAGCGAGTTCCTATGTTCAAAAATCGTAAAATTTAAATCCTGCAATGTTTCTACCCTCTCAGTCATCATTCAAAAAATTGCCATCATCTTTACAGGAAGAATCTATTTTATTTACCATAATATGATTTGACATTATAGAAATGTTATATTTCGTAATATCAGATAGGCCTACGCTCAAACTGCTTGCAGCGAGAAATGACAAGAGAGCCACCTGCTCCAGCTGACATCAACATTTCCTCAAAACTTCCAAACTCGCCGCGCAAAATTTCTTCAAATATCTGTTAATTCCGTACAGAATAAAGTAACAGGATGAAGAAGCATATGATAAATAAGCAAAGAATCATACCGTATCCGTTTAGTTTCAGTGCGAGAAGTATGAAATTCGCAAAAGATCTGAGCTCGGCGAAAACTTTGCAACACAGCTGTGTTTACACTCATCAAAACAAACTCAAAGTCTCTCTGCATAAATTGATCACGTCGACAATGCAAAGACAGCCAAAGGGAAAACTCAACACACTGGCCTGCATAATCAGTTGACAGTGAATCCTTTCAAATGCAACCTTTCACTGGGCATAATGTAGTAATAACTGAACAGCGAGTTTAGCAGTCGATAACAAAAATCCCTCATTCCCTGCAGGTCTTATTAAGAGCATCTAGCTATAGAAGCGAGTGTTCTTTAATCTTGCTGATAATTCGAGGTTGTTTTGCGGTCGTGCAGGACTGATCAGATGTATTGTTTCTTAAGCGGGTGATCCTCTCCGTAATTAAAATGCATAATCATTTGAAATCAACTTCCTTGGAGGATTCTCTTCAAGGAAACTTTTGCTCAATATGATTAAGAACTAAGAAGAGATACAAAGAACAAGGCTACTTTTGTCGTTGTTTCATTAAAAGTTAATCTAAAGGAATGAATGACTGAGGTCTAATCGTAAGGTTGATCATTTGTGGCTTTACTGTAAAAGATTTTAGGATCAGAAATGACATGGCAGAGATGGGGTAAAATGGAGTGAGCGGGTTTCTAATTTCTTTGCAAACAGACCATGGCCTAAATACATATTTGCAGATCAAAGCCTCGTATTCAGAACTTAGGAAATTTGGTGGTCACAAATATGAAGGCCCCAGATGATTGAGTAATCATGCATTGGTGTTAAATCTCATGAATCTTTTAGTCTGTTTCGTGAGGTTTAGCAGAGTTATGTTATTATCATAAAAAGACAAAGCCTGAATAATCCTGGAACCAACTAAAACTAACACTACACGTATCTTTTATAAAGTTCTGAAAATTTTCCCAGTGATTCATTAGAAAGTTTCTTTAAATTTTTCATCTTGAGGACTCAAAGTTTCTCAGAATTGCTTCAACCTATCTCGCCTCCTCGACAGGATCATAAGACAAGTGTAGTTGCATTGTCCACCGCAAATTCCGCATACCTTTTTAAGCTACATACGACATGCCGTATCATGCAGTATCCAGTGCCAACTGAGCAAAATAATAGGCTTGCTTGAATAAAGTAACTAAAACACCCACAACAACAACCTAGAGGACTATCGTAAAAAAAGCTGACATCATAATAACAGCCTGCACCCAGTGTAACACTTTCAAAAGTATATGATTGTATATTTATATCACTAAAATTCCTAAGGGCGCTGACTAAAGAATCAGAAGAGAATTTGGAATACACATTTTTTTATATGAACAATCTTATAAGAGCACGAGCCTCGAATGTTGCCAAAGCTTAAGAAGAATCTAAAAACAAAGCGGGGCTAGCCATTTTTAGCTCACTTTGAGAGTTCTGAGAAACCATAACACTAAGAAGCAAAGGTAAAAAAAACTGGCAGTAGCTGCACTGGAATGTCAGACGGGTCAGACAATCAACACAAATCATAGCGAAAACACGCTCCTAAGTCATCATATATATAAGAACAGTTCGATAATATTTTCACCTGAAAATAGAGGAATATTTGAAAACAGCCAGCTTGAACCAAAATTTCACTGGTTAATATCGAAAGAAAAGAGCGTGAAACACAAACCTGGCCTCTGTTTCATTCCATGCTGAATGAGCTGCGAGTCCAGGTCCTTGTCAATCAACACATCCACACAACTGGACGGGAAGAATCCAACCTGAAACCACAGATTTAAGAGGATTTACGTCATCAGAAGCTATATGGTACCTGGGATTTGGATAGATCAGGGTTTCCAGTGATCCAAACCGGATGTTTTGCTCAATACTGAATTCAAGACTGACGATAAGTACCCTAGAAACTCTAGGCTAGATGGCAGCTTATCAGGCGTCCTCCTCCGTAGTTACGCAGTCCACAGAAAACAGATGCACTCATTAGGGAGGTGATAGTGTAGGCTCTTTGGAAATCTTATTTCCCTGTGGTTGTCCGTTCTTTCTTAAGTTAAAATGGTGGCTGATGGCAAGAAGCCTAAAGGGGGAAGGAGGTTAAAAAAAGGAGACTTTATAGACCTTTAATAGTGCTATGAATTCAAGGTGATGATAAGGGTTCTATGAAAGATTAGTGTGAGATTTAAGGCTGGTGAAAAGTTTTGGCTTGATTCAGGGTTCTAATTTATGGATAGATATAGGGTTGTAGTTTACGGGAATAGAGAAATAGATTCAGGTTAGATATGGGGCTATCATGGCCAGGGTTACATTCAGGGTTAGAAACAGATTTGGCTACGATCATGATCAGAATTGGAGTTGGGAATTTTCAGAATCACAAGCAAGGAAACTGCCCACGTTGGGAGAGCCTAGAGACGCATTTCAAGCCTTTTATGATAATGATTCTGGCGAAATCTGGTCCTGTTTTAAAAAACTTGGGCTGGGAATAATGAACACCGGGCTTAACAAAAAGATTCGGCTGGGGACCCCAATCTGTGAGTACGCGCTCTACTATATAGGGAGACAGTAATAGAAGCTGTAGGTGGAAGGTTGAAGGAACCTTAAAGACGAAGGGCAAATCCTTACTAAGGATAAACATTTTAAATGATTCTTTCATCTTAAAGCCCAAGTTTGCATTGCTTCGATTAGTCTACCAATTCACGTTGGACAGCGAGACCTTTACGTTAAACGCATACACTAATACCCTACACAGCTAGAGAGCGTATTTGCAAAACAATTTTAAAATGCTAACTTTCCTTTCACCCAGGCATTGAAAATGAATGAAAATAAAGACATGCTCACTTCGAACCCTTTTTTCCCTCTCCACCATATTGTTTCCTCTGAAGGGGGCATGTCGATCACAGATACAAATTCTCCAACCTAGAGTAAAAATATTCATTTAAATCATTACCACAATGCTATATGGAATGAGAACATTTCTCTCTTCCTGCGATCAAAAATTATGATGTAACAATATCTTCAATTATTTGGTACTTACAAAACTTTTAGACTTAAAAGCTGTTTGATTATCTTGAGAATTCAGAGGATTATATTTTTGATCCATTTCAATTTGAATTATACTATGATTTGTCGACATGAATGGGAATACTTCATATTTTTGAGGATGTAAATAGCGAATCTCTGACAAAAGTTTCTTAAATCAATGTTTCTTACACGCACTGTATTATCAAAATATTCAATGTTTTGGAGTTTCAAAAATAAATCTGTGATTCGTCAACTTTTATCTGGCATACTTGGTAAATATCAATAATGACGTGCTAATGCAACATTTACCTCAAGTGTTATCTCGTCAGGGGCCTGGGCAATATACCTCTTGATCACGTGAGCAGCTGCAATAGCAGGAACGTTGATCGCAGAATCATCTGCTTCCATGACAACGAGATGGTTACCATGGTTGTCCAACTGTAAGAGAGAAAAATCACGTTAGTTTACTCGAGTAGATGCATTATTTGTTTTTCTTGACATCAATGTCGGTAAAGGACAGATATTATCATAACAATACACGACACCACAATACAAAACACAACATACAGGCAAACCGTTATAATTGCACTCGATTTGGAAGATACATATGTGACCAGGCCTCTATAAATCCATTTAACACTAAGGAACTACCAAACCCTATCGAGCCCTTGGAGATCCCTAGGCGTATTCCAAAAATGAGAAAATACTCCCTACGCAAAAATTGAAATGAATTGCCTAAACCTTGTAACATAGTTCTAAACAGTAATTTGGACTTTAGTAAACATCAATGTTAAGTATACAAGCCATGGTTATAAGAATTTGCAAGGCTTCATTAAGATTTCATCACTCATAAGGAAAATTTTGAAATTAAGGCTTCACTCAGAGAAGTTGATTGATCATAAATATTTGTTATGAGTGTCACAGAGCTTTTTCAATGATCTTTTAATAAAGTGAAGCTAAAAAACGACAACATAAAACAGCAAGAGCAACATCATCAAAAAATATCAACAACAACAACAGGTTCATTAATTAGTACCGATGACAAAAATTGATGATTGACAATAAATCATTCAACTAATCGAAGATAACATATCACACCAACCTCTAGCCAATTAAGAATTGGACCACAGTTTAAATTATTCCCAGCAATGTCATTCAACCGTTCAAGATAAGCTGCGATCTTTTCCTTCATCTCCTGTAAAGTTACGAGATAATGAAATAACTCAAGAGTTAAACCAAGGTGGAGGATTTTTACAGATATATCGCAGTCTTCGAGAAGATCAAACAGAGCTAATACTGAATATGTGAGCTATCTAAAAATAATATAGATTGATAATCACGGATAAATGGTTAGATAAATTTATAATTGTTACCAGCTGGATGGAGCACGGGTAAAACAAAACTAACAGCAAAGAAAACAAGGTTCTTAAAGTAGGGGAGTTGTCTTGCTATAGAGTGGCAAGCCTGTAACAAATTTATTACATGATAATTTCATTGTGCTCCTTAGTGCCCTATAGAAACTTACCATAAAACATAAACAGAGACTTATTACATTGAGTCCCTGTTGTTTAGCTCTGCCAACAATACAATTCAACCAAAACACTTCACAACTGGTATACTGTATCATTTTTTATACTAAGTCTGGCAAGTCTGTATACAATCTATTACATGATAATTGCACTGTGCTTCTTCGTTGCTTATAGAAACATAAAATGCAACCTAGCCACAGACGTATTACATTGAGTCCCTGTTGCGAGAAAAATCTTCATCCCCTGAAGCAAATTCTTTTCAAAAGTAGGATATAGATGCAGATTGACTTTTAAAGTTGGATAATCGAAGCAATTGATGCAGATAATGAAGTTTCATCTATTTATTTCCCCATCACTAGGATGACTATGCCACACGCATTTCCTCTTTAAAATTTGCAACAAAGTTTCAAAAAATCTTGATACAATGAAAATAAAGAAATCGTTCCCACGTTTCACGTTTACTAAAGAAGGCTAATGGTCTTAAACTCTGACATTAAGAAGAACTGTTGAAGACAATAAGATTAATATATGTCTGACCGCAAGACAATAAACTATCCTAAGTATCAATTCAAGTAAGTTAACTTTATTAAGTTAATGCATTTAAATACAAGAATAAACAAATTCTCCATGGTTGCTAGCTTTTGTAAGCTAGAATCCGAGGAAGAAAGATACTTATTACAGTCTCGACAAAACAGTATTTGCGGTAGATCCGAGATAAGCAAAGTTGAAATTGAAGCAAAGTTCAAATTTCGATCTGCCTCTGGGGATAACAGTATGTTGGGTTTAATTTTCGTTCTCCTTTTTATATCATTTTGCGCATGGGGGATGATTAAAGCCAGGGAATGATTAACATGATATTCCTCCTCCGCTATGTTAATGGTTAGCACGGATGACTTTCATCATTATGAGCAATGAATGTCATGGCGGTTCGGTCATTAATCGAGGTAAAATTCTTTCAGCTCTAAAATAGTTCTAACTAAATAAAAATAGTAAGGACTGTTCTTGATGTTGATTATCAGCCCCAGAGAACGTCTGTGCATTACTTTGGAGGATGTCCAGTACTATTGGGAGATACCATAAATTCCATAAGAAATGTGGGTATTACCTTTACAGTACTAATGACACCCCTCACATTACTGAACACCCTCAACAGTACTGATGGTAACCCTCCACAGTACTGATGATACCCCTCACAGTATCGATGATACCCCTCACAGTACTGATGGTATCCCTCCATACTGCTGAACATCCTCCACAGTACTTGATGGTACCCTTCCAAAGTACCGTTGGCATCCCCCACAGTACTGATGATATCCCCCAAAATGGTACTAAACATCCTTCACAATACTGAACATCCTCCACAGTACTTAATGGTATCATTCCAAAGTACTAATCGTCTCCCCTACAGTACTGAACACTCTTCACAGTACTGATTATATCCCCCACGATACTAAACATCATCCACAGAACTGCACAGACGTCTCCCAGCCAGGGTGGTTATTCGCCAAAGAAATAACATTCAACAACTCAAAACTGAAATACCTCGTCTGTTTGGTCTTTATCAATCTTTTCTTTCTCTTGTAGTTGTTCTAATTTGCTGTAAAATCGATCATAGATGCACCTAAAAAGGAAAAGGAAATTTTGTTGAATAATGCTGTTTATCAGAAGAAATAATATTTAAAGGAATATGAGTTTACCATCGGAATGGGGTATATTTCAAACGAGCTTCAATTTTTTACAGAGAAACATGGTCAGGTTGGTAGCTTTTAATAATCATAGGAAAGGGGGGAGAGTGATAAGAAAGAGGGGGGAAAGGGGAACACCATAGCACGAGAGAATAGATACATCCAGGTTCCTTGCACGTTAAGGATATCATTTTCGTGGGAAGTTAATATCATTTTTATACCGATTTTTCGTTTCAGACATTTTAACCACTTTAGGTTTTTCGTCGACGGAGTATTTTTGTTTCGCTATGTTCCCGATTTCTCTCTCAACCCTGGAGAATCGACTAATAATATGCTTAACAAGCTGACTTTTAAAGGTGTGTCGGGTTGCGAAATCAAAATATAATCTATTTTCCACATGAATGAAATTTTAATATCACTGGTATTCACAACACCGCGAAACAACGTAAGCATCGGTCATAAAATCTAATAACGAAAATAAGATTAGATGAATAAAAAACTTAGGAAAATTTCATGCTTGGCAGTGTTAAAACCATTAACAGAGAAAGGCGTCGCATGAGCCATTTTGAGTATTTGGTTTTGAAATGTAATTAGAGGCCATCCGCCAAACAGCGGAACAGAAATAATTGCTAGGATTGTCAAACAGGAAAAACCATTAAAAACTAAAAATTGTTTTGGATTTTCTTTAACTTAACATAGCACAAACTAACATAGTAGACCACCCGATGAGGTAATTTACGGGACCAACTTTATTTGGCCAATCTTCCGTTCCAAAAGTTTTCGGTTTTTCGCTAATTCCATTTCAAACCGTCAAAAAATATTCCAGTGTATAACACAGTTTTTTAGAAAATGTGGACAATTTTAGTTGGCAAATGTTAAACATTAGTAAATTAGTATTAATTCATTTTGCTCTATTACGTCAATCGATAGAAAGGTCTATTGGTATGAACTTTAAAACCTATATAACCTTTTTCAAATGCTTCACCAGTGATAAATGCTAAAAAATGCACTGGCTAAAACGGTAAACATAAACTCACTCTCTCACTCGAAATAATTTCTGCAAGCTGCCTTGTTACCATGAGGTATAAGTTGGTAATACATCACTACATCAAGTAGCCTATCAGGCCATGAAGGTATGTCATAAATTGCTATTTACCTATGAAGCTGTCTGTCCAAGCCAATCAAATCTTGATACGATCTTTTAATCAGCCAGCTCTTGTCACTGCAGCAAACTGTTATCTAAAAAATAACAAATGGAGAACATTTGGTCAACATATTATTGCAACAATTATTTCCAACAGAGTAACAAAAAGATTTTCTGTAGTAAACGTCTTTTTGGCATCATATTGGGGGCCCAAGTTTCTTGATTTATGGAGACAAAAGATAATATACGCCTTATTCCAAAAAATTTACATTTCTGACGTACTACTCTTACGAGTGTCACTCGCAAAGCTTTAGTAGTTATTTTGTTTCGTTATGTTTACGAGTTTCCTCATTGTCCTCAAGTTCTGTACCCGACAAAGACTGTTCTGACGGACTACTCTGATGGATGTCAGACGCCAAGCTTTAGTAGTCATTATGTTTCCCCATATTTTCGATTTTCCTCGCCATCCTCAAGTTCTGTACAAATAAAATACTATTCTGACGTACTTCTCTTACGAGTGTCAAACGCAGAGCTTTAGTAGTTATAATTTTTTGCTATGCTTACGATTTTACGAAGTTCTGTACCGATCTAAATTGGGTGTTGTCGAAATAGTACAGCTGTTCTTGATTAGAAATCTTCTATAGTACAAATAGGAATATTTGAATTAGAGCCTCATATGCTTTTATCGCGATATGTAGATATTATAGTTTGATATTGGTACTTCTTCTGATGAGTGGGAAACTACTAAACAGGCTTGTCGAGGTGGAGAGTTTACTTGCTTGAGTCTTGCCTTCTCATTGCATTATAATAGCTTGATGGATAAATATCATACGTAGTTCCCTTCAGTGCCCTGATGGCTCTACGGTTAACAACGTTGGTAAACAAAGTCCTAGGTTCGAGTCATACTCGTTTCGTGATTATTCAACAAATTATCTCGATTGATATGAAGTTATGTAGTGTAGCCTATCATCTTTTTAGGGTGTTGCATGATGAAATGATGAGCATGGGCATAAGATTTGTGCAATCGTCTTACCAATCACAGTTTTCCCTTAAAAGTTCTGCAAAACTTCAGCAGCACAACCTTTCAAACTCAGCAAGTAATTCATATGATTAGGACGATATAACAGAGCAACTAAACTTCCCTTGTCAATTTCGAAGCACCATCCGTCAAATCTCAACTCTCCTTGTGATAAACTAAACAAACCTACGCCGTCAAGCCAAGAACAATATACAAGCAGACACCACGACTCGCTATTTCTGAATCTGAAGATTTTACTTATGCGAAACAAACAGAAAAGAATTCCAAATATTTCAGACATGCGCAATAACGCAATCGCAATGAGATTCCCAGAAAGCGTATAGAAAAAACATTTTCAATCGTTTCATCTCCTACAGTTTAAAACAAAGGGTGGTTTTGAATTTAAACAGATTTATGAGACTAAAACGATTAAACTTCATGATATAACTAACTTAATTATTTTCTTTCAAAATATTAGAAGGCATTAGTTTGCAACTGTAACTAATTAAACTTTTGTGTTGTTTTTAAATGCACTTCTCTAATAAGCAACAACCTAAAGTCAACAGAGCTGGGCCTAAAGCGGCATACCAGAAAAATCAAATAACGAAAGGAAAGCTGGGGTCACAAAACAATAAATACCATAATCATGCGTGCAAAAGGGAGGGACCAAAATATATAAGGGATGAGAGGGAATCATTCTCAAAACATATGTAGCAGAGGGTCAAATAAACAGTTGGGAGCTGTGAATCCCCAAGAATAAGAAAGAGGGGGCTGACATACAAAGTTCGAATACGTTCTAAACATATTGCAATGCCGTAGGTTCCTCATAAACCCAAAAGTAGGGCAGTAAGTAAATAAAATTCAAATATCTAAATTGATCAAAATAGGCAAGGGGGGTCATAAATGATTATATAGGGCGAGGTGTAAATAAAGGTAAGTTCATATAGTGTACGAGGGAGGAAGTTGAGAGTAAAATAGGCTTCAGACTGCAATGCTGAAAACCTATAATAGGCATCCATCTGTGTTACTCAAGTCTTCCAATGATGGTCTTGGGGTTATTGGAGTTACTTATGTCTTACATCAATCTCTAATTATAAAATACTTAATGTAGATGGCCCATCGTTCAATATTTTTTTTCAAATTGCACATCCAGCCGAAGCTTTGGATATTTACTCGCCTCGAGTTTACATTACTTACATTACTACATTTCTATAAGGATTTATCTGCCCTAAAGAAAATCCTCTGCTTGCGTGAAACCGAGGCTGTATAGTGGCCCTACAATCTTGTTTAAAGGAGCAAGTAAATATCTTTCAGGTTTATATAGATATTCTGCAGAAAGAGAGAGCTGAAAATGGTTAACGTTACTATGAATGTAACAAAGACATTCATATAATTTAATTTGATTGATAAAAACCTTGAATTCTTTATTAGGCCCCTCGGAAGACATAATCATGTTAATCAATTTTAAGTGGTGGGGCTTATCAAAGAGGGGGGCTAAGTGGGGAGCTCTAGAATTATCCTTGATTCACCGTAATTTTTTTTGCACCGGATATAGAACTAATGTGAACAAAGTTATCAGCAGTATTTACATCAAGGTCTAAAATTGAGTTTTTATGTCATAATAAACACAACCAAGTTTAAATCCCCTATCCTTATATGGTTTCACATCATTTACATTTTAAGGGGAGGGGGCCTTACATAAGATAGGGCTTCAAGGATATTTGCTTTTTAAGGGGCTGATAATTGTAATAATCGAGAGAGATTTTTCAAGAGGTGAAGGACTAACACGAGTATAAGAGATAACTAAAAATAACGGTCAAAAGCCATCAAGTAAAGTTCATATCACTACTGAAACTGGCCTAATATGAAAAAGCTTTCAAAAAGTAAAATTTCGTGGTTTTTAATCAATAAACGAGTGTAAGGATAACGACACATTGAAATTGCAATATAAGATCAAAAACATGATTACCAAAGTGTTATTCTCAAATACTTACCAGTGTGTTGTCAGTATCTACATTTCCATCGTTTCCTTGATCTTCAGAAACAGAAATCTGCAATAAAACATGGAACAGTTTCAACTAAGATTTCCAAAGGCACAACCTGCTCTTTTCCATTCAAGTATGAGAAGGACCACACCGATAAAACACGGAACAGTAAAAAACTCTCAGCAGAAACGAGAACCTGCTCCCTTCTAGCCAAGCATGAACAGATAGACCACAGCGATGTCTAGCGTGCTGTGTGTATTTATGAACAGAGCGCAAATGATGAATAAACCACAAGGTAGAATACATTTTGAAAAAAAGAACGGACCGATTCACCTGAAACGAATTTCGAACAATAAACGCGTTACGCTGCATCACACACGCTTTTTTATAAGAAAGGGATTCACAAAGAAAGCAATGCGATCTTTCAATAAGCAACAGGTCAATGCAGTATGTACCTGCAATAAAGTAACAATTATAATCTAAGGAAACTTGGTTGCTATATATCTACGAGACTGACGAGTCGAATACCTGACCAACTTAACCAGGCAACTCCACACTGAACCCTTAGCAATGGCCGAGTGGTTAGATCACTTGACCATTGTTCAAATGATATGTGGGTTCAAAAGCATCTTCAGACCTGTCACATAAATTGTGGAAGTACAGCTCTCTGTTATTCCAGGCAAAAGGAATCAAAAGGTGGGGTTACAAAGAAAGAAAGGACCAGGGTCACACTGCTCAATTGTTCAGTAGGCCCTTCGTGCTTTCCGTATAATCCAATAGCTTAGGACGATAGGTAAAAAAGCAATGATTTAGGAGGCGATATTTTCTAAGGTATAAGTTTTCAGCATGATAAGATCATCAAAAGGTTTTGGCAGTCCTTTATATCGTGTTGGAAGTCTATACCATACCAGTCTTTCTTGCTGCAAGCATAACATCTTTTGAAAGTGAATAAATATCCAACGAAACTGGGTGAGAATTTGTTTTTAGGCCAACTATAGCAAAGTTCGTTGCCTTCAACACATTTTATCTTGCCTGGTTGCCTGGATGATTCAACAATTAAAACCAGACAAGTTCATACATATCTTCTCATAAAATTATCTGTCCAAGAACATCTTTGGCACATCAAAAGCCTGTTCTTGCAGATGCATATTTGAGGAGGTTTATGACTACAATCGGTCGTAGAGATGTCTTTATAAAAAACCGTGTACTACAAGTAGATGAGAAAAGGAAAGGCTAGGCCTAGATACGGAGAGCGTAAATATCCGGTGTTTGATGAAATCAAATCCATTCAGTATTACTAACATTTATTACAGAAACCATGAATTTGTTTGCTGTTTTTCATTAATTTCACAAGCCACAACTTAATAAACCCGTGTGAAATAATCATCTAGAATAGGACAAAAATGTGGCCACCTCCACGTGGGAAAAAACTTACGAAAATGACAATACCGTAATTCCGTAAATCTTCGAATAAGCCCCCGGGGTCTTATTTGCAAAAATGATATTTTTGGTGGGGGTTATTCAGGGGGGGGGGGGGGGCTTAATCAGGGATTTGTCATTCTCTTCAAAGGTTGACGTGAAAAATGAAAGAATTTCTTTATCAACGATGTTAAAAAAAGACAGAAAAGATATATCTCAAACGAAATGTGATAATAACAATGAAATCCACGTTTCTTTTCGTCTTCAGGTGAAGGTGGAAATACTACAAAGCTATGTTCTATGTGGCCTGTCTCGAACTTAACATACTATTCTGCTATCATGCATCCCTGAAATAAGGCCCTAAGGGGGTTTATAAACAAAAATAAAATTTTAGGTGGGGGGCTTATTCAAGGGGGGGGGCTTATGAAAGCGGGATCAGACTTAATTCTGCTTCTATTTTCCGTGTGAAGGTTTAAAGACCCAGAGTCAGAAAAAAATATCACCATTCAAGAATATCCTTAAAAGGACACCCATCAAGAAAAGACTAAAATGGCACTAGTAAATCCATAAAAATACTTCTCCCTGGATCATTTTGCTGGACCTAGCCTTGCTAGAGGGTTTATACACGTTAATAGTTTTTATACGTTAATATCTAAAGCATTGTGAGAAAATTGGAAAATCTCAGCCGTTTAGACTTTAGCATCCTCTTAAATCACCACTCTGTCCACCCAATGATTCCGATTCAGCGTCTTCAGCCAGGGTGTGGTAGTTCAATTACCACACGAGCCGATCTATCAACCATAAGTTCTGATTTTGAATTGAAGAACTTTCACTTGGGAAAACTCTCAGTATTAGTGGTGGAGACAAACAGGGAATGGGCTTACGCGGATTTTTGTCTTTTACTTGACGCTGGAATTCTGAAAGTTCTGGGAAAATACTGTATCTACCTATGCAGCTATTACTTTATTATGATTTAAACGAAGAAAGTCCACAATACTAGGCTTTGTGCCGGATCTTTCGATGCTTGCGGCGAAGTAAGTGAAATATAGCGAGACAGGAACAACGCAAGACGACACACACAGAAAAAACGTAGATAGATTAAATATTTTATATATATATAAGAATGTTGTCAATATTTCGCCCTGGCATACAGGGCTTCTTCAGGACTAAATTTGCAAACGAATAAATGCGAGGCTATATACAAAATTTAAAAAGTTTTTACAGTGATATGGTTGGTTAGTACGTTATAATGGTGCTGCTACGCAGAGGCTGGAGCGGTGGCAATGATTGTGGTGGGAGTAGTATAATAATAATGATAATTAAATAATGATAATAGAATAAATGTATTGGAAAGCAGAGGAGTAGAGTATGACTGTAAATAGAGATACAAAAATATAACTACAAATAATAGGTTAGATGTATAGATATGATATAAATAATTAGCGGTCAGTAGTTCTGTTAAGTCCGTTGGGTGTCAGAGTGTTGGCCAAGTCAATGAAATGTTGTTCTTTGGCTCGTCTAACACTCTCTCGTCCGGTGTGCAGTTTATGTATGGGTATAATCTGTAAGTCATGTACAGTATGTCCAGGTTGACAAAAATGCTCTGCCACCCCAGACTTGTCATGTTTCTTGTTGAGTACGTCTCGTCTATGTTCAATAAGTCTGTCACGTACTCGTCTACCAGTTTGTCCTATGTATTGGCAGTTATTGTTGCCGTTCGTTATGCACTTGATACACTGTATCAGGTATATAACATTGTTCGAGTTGCAGTCCAGTTGCTGTCGAATGTCGTAGGTATTACCTGTGTTGGTAAAAGTAACTGTTGTGGCCCCGTCATGTATGTGTGTGCAAGTGATGCAGTTTTTGCCACAGTTTCGTATTATACCTCTTGGAGCACCCGTAGAGCTACGTTTTAGCCTGGCTCGTACAAGGTACTCTTTGAGGCTTTTGGGTCTGCGGTTACAGAGCATCGGTGGTTGGGGGAAAGCTTCCTTACAGCTGTCTGAGTCCTGTAGTATGTGAAAGTGTTGTCTGAGAATAGGTGCCAGATGTGATAAACTAGGATGGTAAGTAACCACAAATGGCGTTCTCGCAGTTTTAGTCTTGGGTTTGTTGGTGAGACTGTTCTGTCTAGTGACTTTGGAAGCTTTCCGTATTTCGTTACGTACATGTTTACGTTTGTAGCCTCGGTTTGTCAAGTATGTAAGCAGTTTGTTAGTACGTAGGTGGAATGTTTCGTCAGTGGAGCAGATGCGTCTCAGTCGAAGGGCAAGGCTGTACGGTATGGATTGTTTGGTGTGTTTTGGGTGGGCTGAGGTGCTGAGAAGGTATTGGTGTTTGTCAGTGGGTTTGATGTACAGGTCAGTGGAAATGTTGTTGTCTGCGTTAAGTGATACTGTTACGTCAAGAAAATGAATGGAGGTGGGTGAAACTTCATGGGTGAATTTGATAGTGGGATGTGCGGTGTTGAGAGTGGAGATGAAATCTGTGAGTTTGTCCGGTCCGTGTGTCCAAATCAAAAAAATATCGTCGATGTAACGCCACCATACAAGAGGTTTGTCTGCTGTCTTGTCTAGGGCACTTCGTTCAAGATCCCCCATAAAAAGGTTGGCATATGGGGGAGCCATTCTTGTGCCCATGGCAGTGCCATGTTTCTGTAGGTAAAATTGTTCGTCAAACTCAAAATTGTTGTTGGTCAAAATAATGTCGATGAGGTCACAAATGGTCTCAGTTGGCGGTTGTTGTGTTGTACGTTTGTTGAGTTCCTTCCTGGCAGCCTGTATACCGTCAGAGTGTGGAATATTAGTGTACAGAGAGGAGACATCGAGAGTTACTAAGAGAGAGTCATTTGGAAGGTTATTGAGTGTAGAAAGTTTTCTAAGAAAGTCAGTGGTGTCTTTAATATAAGAAGGCAGTTTACTTACAAGAGGGTTAAGAATGTCACTTACATATTCAGAGATGTGTTCAGTAGGATGGTTATTAGCTGAGACTATAGGCCTGCCGGGAGGGTTCTGTCTGTTTTTATGAATTTTTGGAAGGATGTAAAATCTGGAACAGGTGGGATTGGATGGCATGAGATAACTGTATGTGTCTTTGTTGATGTATTCGTTGTTGATGACGTATACTCTACTCCTCTGCTTTCCAATACATTTATTCTATTATCATTATTTAATTATCATTATTATTATACTACTCCCACCACAATCATTGCCACCGCTCCAGCCTCTGCGTAGCAGCACCATTATAACGTACTAACCAACCATATCACTGTAAAAACTTTTTAAATTTTGTATATAGCCTCGCATTTATTCGTTTGCAAATTTAGTCCTGAAGAAGCCCTGTATGCCAGGGCGAAATATTGACAACATTCTTATATATATATAAAATATTTAATCTATCTACGTTTTTTCTGTGTGTGTCGTCTTGCGTTGTTCCTGTCTCGCTTTATTATGGTTGTTATTATCATTTGTGAGGCTGGCACTTTTCGATAGGACAAGCATTGGGGATAAAAGCAACAATTTCATTACTGGGCAGTTGGTAATACAACAGAATAAGCTTTTAAAAAAACCCTTCCTTCAACAGCTAATACAAAATTAAAGTTGAGATTTGTTAGGTATATCTTATTTAGTATATAGCTTGTTAACTCTCATCTTTGATAGGCACAGAGTTTGAGGATGGCGAGGAAAATGGGAAACAAACCGAAATATGATAGCTACTAACGCTTTGCATCTGATAAGAGTAGTACACTAGAAGGAGAACAAACGAAATGAAACCTAACAAATTATTAAACCCAGAGGCAGAAATTCGTAAGGTTTTATTCTCGTTCTCTTTCTACAAGTAGGAGTCAGACGCAAGTTCTTAGTAGTTGTTACTTTGTTTTGCTATGGTTCCGATTTTTCGCCAAACTACAAATTTACTCAATTCTGAAAATCTTATCAACTGCATGAAACAAATAAAAACATCAAACAACAAATAACGTAAACAAACAGAATACAAGAATAGCATGATTCTAAAGAAATCAAGCTGCTGAATAAGGCTAATTTCTACATTCGTTGAGTGGTGGTGTAATATGCATCATTGATAAGGCTTTGGGATGGTCTATTAAATCAATTGCCTCTGTAGGTTGGAAGAGTGATTGAGGCATAGGCTCTGAGGTCGTAGGTTCCAGGGGTGGAAAATATAGCGGACAATGGTCCCAGAAATATTCCAGGGTCTTCAGAGGGAAAAAAGTAAGAAGAAGAAAGAAAGAGTGAAGAAGAGAATTAACGAAAGGGGAAAGAAGGGAGAGCACGAAAGAAATTGTTAAAACTACGAAGGATTACAATTGCTTCGGGATGGTCGATTCAATCGATTGCCCCGGTAGCTCAGTTGGTAGGGTGGTTGGTGCATAGACTCGGAGGTCGTGGGTTGCAACTTGCAGGGGTGGAAAATGCGGCCGAACACGGCAGCAATGGTCCCAGAAATATTTAAGGGTCTCTGGAAAAAAAGGGAGAAAAGGAGAAAAGAATGGAGAACAAGAAAGAAAGAGTGAAAAAGAGAATTAACGAAAGGGAAAGAAGGGAAAACACGAAAGAAATTGTGAAGCCTAGAAAGAATTACAGTTACCAAACTAATTTTGTTCATTTATTTTCATATGCTGGCAGATATCATTTTCGAAATAACTTACAGTTCCAGAAAGTAAACAATTTTTCCATCCCTAGTGGGTTCTTAAATCCTACAAGGATTATTTTCATTCATACAAATCATTTCAATTGCTAATCTAAGCTAGCTAAGTTAGCTGTAGATGTTTACTGGGTCATACCATTTAAAAGAATTCTTTCAATTCAAAAAACAGGAATGAAAGGTTTAGGGTGGATCCAAGAAAACAATCAGAAATAGTAAAAATGATCTCAAACCTCTAATTTATCTTCGAAATCAATCGTATTGTAGTGAAAATGAGACATCTCCTCAATACGTGGGAATCTTGATTCACCGCTAAGCAACCTTGAAGTGGAAGTATATCTGGTGAATTGAACGCATTTATATGCTAAAAGTTGCATGTGCAACAAAAACACATTATCTTTCACGGTCTATGATGAATTTTGTATCGGGTCGATTACAAGAATTAGAGCTGATTTTACTGAAGACTAGCTCAATAATTCAGAGCTTGACTTCATAGATCATTTGTGATACAAAAGATTCCCCTGAAAAACGATTTTGCAAACAATACTCATGCGAACTTTCGGGATTCATTTTCATCAACAACACATAATTTGCGATTCTTAACAAGAAATCAAGAGATGAAAAACTTAAAAACATGATTTATCACTTAATTCATGGACTAGACGATAGGAATCTCTACTTGCATCATTAATGCCATACTTCAACTTTTGTCTCTGCTTGGAGATTTGCCTGATTTAAGAGCTTTGAAGATTGATTATCATAAAGCGACAAATCGAATTACGAAACTTAAGCGGAGCTCGATTACTTCTTGAGAATGATTCTCAGAGTTCTGTTGCTACAAATTTGTGCTTTAAAATGAACCAATGCAGTCATCTTCCAATAGCGCAACGCATAAGGAACATATTGCATTCTTTAGATTTCTTGATATACTTGATTGTTCAGGGATAAGTAATAGACCACATTCTGGTTCGAGTACTTGGAAAGACCACTCAGCTCTGCAGCTTTTCTTTTCATGAGCTAAAGCTACAGCCTTAAAATCTTTACCAAAGACAGATGTATGATAGCGCTTTGTCTTAAATCACTGTTACACTTTTAGGTCACCATCAAGTATAATCTTTGGGTGGTAAAAAAATTCAAATATCTTGATAAATCTCATTGATAGAAGTTGTCGTAGCCTTGCATAAAGACAGCAAAATTAGCTCTTTGAGGTTCAAAGCACAGCTCTACCACACTTCTGTATCATTCAACTTCATTTTTCAAAAAAACAGCATAGCATTATTGTCAGGGAACCTTTTATATCAACGAATCTCGCCTTACCATTGAAAACCGTAGAAATGGCTATGAAAGATGCATTTTTTAACTTTTGAAATAAGAGCCTAAAATGTTTCCACAATGAAGCAGTTTCTTAAGATGTGTAAATAGGAAAAAAGAGCATTGAAGTTTATATTTCTTTGGGTTTTTATATGCAGGGATTTACTGAGATGCCACACAAACTAGATGAAACCGGCTCCTCCCAAGCCTTGGGTTTTTGCGTTGTTCAGTATAATTGCTGTTCACTAAGATGCTTTGTTAATGATTGAGGGCTTTCCAGTAAAAGTCCTCCAATAACATTTAGAATACAATAGATATGTGCCATCTTTTGAGATTTAATTCTATTAATTCAATCTAGATGAAAATTTACAAACTTTTTGACTTTGATTTTTCCAACAGTGGTTTCATCTTGAGAATCTTTGAAAAAGACTTCAGTCTAAAAGTAAAGTAAAGTAAAGTAAAGTGAAGTAAATTGAATAAATTAAGGTAAAGTATTTAAGCGAAGTAAAGTGAAGTAAAGAGAGGTACAGCAAAGTAAGATAAAGTAAAGAAAAGTTTAGTAAAGTATAGTAAAGTAAGGTAGCTAAGTAAGTTTAAGTAAAGCAAAGTAAAGTAAAGAAGAGTAAGGTAAAGTAAGATAAAGTAAGGTAAAGTAAGGTAAAGTAAGGTAAAGCAAAGTAAAGTAAATTTAAGTAAATTGAAATAAAGTAAAGTTCAGTTCAGTTCAGTAAAGTAATGTAATGTTATGTAAAGTAGAGTAAATTCAAGTAGGGCAGAGTAAAGTAAAGTAAAGTATAGAAAATCAAGCAAGGTAAAACAAAGCAAAGTAAAGTAAAGTGAATCACAATAAATATTTCGAACAATTTTCAAAGAAGACAAACCTAAGTGTTGCTAAACTAAGAACAAGTTTGGCCAATTTGAGATCATCTAACTTAAGGTGAAAATTTTAAGAAATAACCATGACCCAAAGAAATAAATAAAAACCTGTAAATCCTCAACAAGGTGATTTGTCAGGCAGGTCTGGAGAGCCTGCAGATTTCTGGAACCAACACAGAAACACCAGATACAGGTTTGATGGAAGCATGTTCAAGAGCCACAACATTAAAGAACAATGTTTTTACTTGTCCTTATGAAACAAAAGAGTGCATGGGAAATCAAACCAAGTAAAGAATAGAAATACTCTATTACCTTGCTGGGAACAGGTGCAGAGTCATCAAATATGATACTGTTCCTTTTTGTATTCACTCTTTCGTCAATAGACAGCCTCATTAACTTCTTGTTCACACTAAAACATGAAGATCATAATATCGGCTTAACTTGTACATTTGATTGGAGCATCACTACCAACCATGAATGACTAAGATTGAAGAGTAAAGTTGAGTAAACGAAGGACCACATTTATGAGAATAATGTTTTTAGTTCATAAAAAGTTAAATATATTCTAAATCATACCAAGACAAGATGAATGTCATTTTCTGGTGACAAGAACAGATCTAGGCTTATCATATGGCAGTTCAATCACTTCTCTGATCCCGCGTGTTAAGTGCAAAGAGCCAGATAAAACAAAAATACTATCGCTATTATTATCCTTTAAAACATGTCATGTTAAAACATAAAGGCTGCTTCTATTTCTATCCATTACAAATATGTTATATCAAAGAGACGAAGACTATTTCTGGTTCTATCCTTTACAAATATGTTATTCATTTATAAAGAACCCAAGGTCATGATCATCACTATATTAAGAAAAACTTTTTTATGGAAATATGTTAGGGATAATTGTTTTAACATGACGAAAATAAACGAAAATTTGCATTCTCAATTTGGCATCTGATGTTTTTGAAATATTCTAGGATTGTCAGGAGGGCTTCAAGTTTACACTCATCGGTGTAGTTCAAAAGAAATAGACAAAACTTTTGACGAAACGCCAGGTCAAAATACGGAGCCTTTCGTTGTTTGTAGAATTGCAGAAGGATAAGTTCAGACATGTCATAGAAGAATTTGCTTACACCTAGAACATCAATAAATGGAAGGAATGCGGAGAAATGTGAATTAAACGAGACGATGAATATACTGTACTCAATGTTATCCCATCAATGTAAGCAAGTTATCCCTGCACGATACTGGACAGCCTCCACTCTACTGATCTTATCCCTCCATAAAACTGAACAGCCTCCACTTTACTGATGTTATCCCTCCACAGTACTAAACAGCCTCCGCTGCTCCCCCCATAAGCATCATATTATTCCTCTACTATGCTGAAGTTATCCCTCCACAGTACTGAACAGCCTCCACTGTACCTATGTTATCCCTCCACAGTACCAAACAGCCTCCAATGTGCTGAATTTATCCCTCCATAGTACTAAACAGCCTCCACTGCTCCCCCCATAAGGATCGTGTTATCCCTCTACTATGCTGAATTTATCCCTCCACAGTAATGAGCAGCCTCCACTGAACTAATGTTATCCATCCACAGTACCGAACAGCCTCCAATGTGCTGAATTTACCCCTCCATAGTACTAAACAGCCTCTTCTGTCCCCCTCCCCACAAGCATCGTGTTATCCCTCTACAGTACTGAAGTTATCCCTCCACAGTACCGAATAGCCTCAACTGTGCTGATGTTAGCCCCCCTCACAAGCATCGAGTTATCCCTCTACAGTATTGAAGTTATCCCTCCACAGTACCGAATAGCCTCAACTGTACTAATGTTATCCCCTCTCTAAGCATCGAGCTATCCTTCAACAGTATTGAAGTTATCCCTCCACAGTACCGAACAGCCTCAACTGTACAGATGTTATCCCCCTAAAAGCATCGTGTTATTCCTCCACTGTACTGACAATGTAACTTAACAAATAGAAAACACTCGAATCTAAAGTCACGACTTTTGTTGTTTCGACCTGCTCAGAACTCTAGAGCAGACATTTTGAGACCAGATGTCTCGATGAGATACGACAGTTGTTAATTCGGGAATTCGGGCGAATTAAATCCCGTAAACCAGAATATCAATAAGCGCACAATCCGATCAACGTGCTAAGCAAAATGCTCGCTTGTTTCTTTACAAAGCGATCACAAAAAGAATCGGCCGACGATTAATTATTAGAAGGGAAAAATGGGTTTGTTTGTCGAAACACGGGATGATGACGAACTATACCGTGTTAATTCGATTAGGCCCTGGGAAGGGCTCACTGTAAAAGCTCTATTAAACCCCAGGACTTATTCAATTTTTGAGGTCCTAGAGGCCGGTTGGTGCTATTTAAAGAGGGTTTTCAGAAGAAATTCTTCACTCGCAAGCATGTGAAGTTAGTAATATGCTATATTACGAACATTGACTCTGCCCTAACTCGTCACAATTTACTCTTTAGTATTTCTTGTATGAAGAGGAGGCTTGAAAGAAAGAGGGGCTTAATAGAACTTTTAAGGTATTCACAACTTGGTGCTATGAAGGGGGCTTACCAGAGAAGGGGGGCTTATTCAGGAGGGGATTTTGTTTGAGTGAGAAGGGGGTTTATTCAAAAGAGAAAAGGTTCGAAACCTAATTTTTTTTTGAAATTCTAAAAGGAACCACCGCCCTACGAATATACCTCAATACTTTCAGTTTGTCTTTCAAAACCTGCAGCCAATTACCATCAGATAAAATCCCGTTTCCTGAACGCTATTCCAAACAGACCAGTTACCCAATGAGTAAGATCCAGAGGTCCAGAGCTCAACGATACGTTGGTGAAGTTTAGGCTGTCCTTTTTTAGTGCAATGTGATGAGACCAAAACTAGTGTATTGGTTATTAAACGACTGGTTCTTGTTGCGGGTTTACCCTGTATTAAGATTTCATAGGGAAGGGATATAAATTTCAGAGACCCATTAGTCCTTGTAAATGTTTACGATGTCAATACTAGTCGTACTAACATGAGTGGGAGAACTGCATCAGCCACTTAGATTTCTAAGGACAGCAGAAATATTTCTAGAAAGAAGATTCAAAACTAAACCCAAAAGGCCCACCAGAAGAATTTACAGGGGGCACTGTACGCCCCTGGTTCTGTCCCTAAAAACTAAAATGGCTATTTTCAGCACTGACAGCTGTGGAAGATAGATACTTGAAATGCATGCTGGTTAAACAGAAAACACTGTATCGATGGAAGGAAAGATAAAGTTATCTTCTCGATCAAAGCAAGGATTTGAACGACTGGCGAAGAAAAAGCGGCGCGTGAACGACAAAAGACACGCGTGCTTTATCAAGACTTAGCGTGTTTCACGCAGGAGATGATCAGATAGACGAAAATCCAGGATATATGAACTGATAACAACCCTATTTTCAGCTGCTACAGATTTCAGTTGGGTTATATGAGAGCATTTAGGGCGATTCTGTAAGAATAGTACGGAAACATATGACAAGTCTTTGATAATAAGAACAGAACTCAAGGATAGCGAGAAAAATCGGTGGCCTAACGAAACCTATAAAACATAAGATAAAAAAGAGCTACAGAGTTACCGTCCCCCCAAAAAACGAAGTCAGTTGCCATTGTGCGCATGCAAAACGTAAATAGTTCTCACTAAAAGTTTTGTTATTCATTCCTTATCTATGCTTGGTCTAATGATTCTTATTCACAAAACCAGCTAATATACTTATACTTACTAATCTACTTTTGAAATGTTCCTTAAAACTTGCTTTCCTTTACTTTAACACTAAACTATGAAATAGTCAAAATAAGGTGTTTTCAGTGGCTGGGTGGTTGTCATAGAAAGGATGATCTTTCTATTGTTCTGAAAAAATAGCTGCCTATTGCCCTATAGTGCGGCCCCCCTCCCCAATATTCAATCTTGCATTTTGTTCCAAAAAAGTAAGACAACTTGGAATTGAAAGTGTAGACTACTCAAACCATTAAATTATCGCATAATCGCATTCACAGTAGCTAGAACCTTTTTCGTTTGTTCCTTTGCTGGGACCCATTGCTTGATAGCTATTTCAGATAGCTTTGCATGTTGGAGAAGGCTTTATCGTGAAAACAAAACTGTTTATCAAGGAAAAATATTTTCCACTCAAAAAGGTTGCCATGGACTCAACATTCGGAAAATAACCAACGATAAAGCAAAAGTTGATAAAAGATCTTGGATTTCTTACCCGGGAAGGCTGCACAAACAGAAAAACACCATTTTGCCAAACCGCAAACGAAACCATGGAATTTCGGACCAAAAAGCAAAATCAAGCCAACTCCAAAAGTCTATTAGATAGACTGAACTTTATTCGCCAGGATTATGAACACGTGCCAAATTTCTAAACCCTGAAATCCTTCTTAAAGTCAGAAGCTGAAGATATTTGAAACAATAAATCCAGGATGAATCTGCGTAAATCTTTAAGACACCATTTTGTGTACAACCAGCCAGCGACTTCAGGACAACATCTCCAACTTGCTACCGCTTTCACTTCCAAAGTTCGCAAACTTCTACAAACTTCACTCAATTCTTCGACTTTGAGCGTCTCTCCAACTCATAGAAGCATTTGTACAGGATTTTGAAATAACTCTCTTCAAACCTCGGTCAGATTTTCGAGTTTATCATTATTATTCAATAATTCTGGAGCCAGCGAATGTTTCTTATTTTCAAAATCCACTCCATCCGATATTTTCAAAAAATGAAAAGCCCGCGAACGTCATTCGAACACGCCACATGTAATTTCATTGATGAAATATCACGTGACAAAAAACGTGTATTTTTTATAAGTAACTTCTTAATAACCTTAAAAGACAGGTATTCGACAAGGTAAAAACCTAAGTGTATGTTGCTTCGGATATGAGTCTATTCTTTATGTTAATTGTAAACCTATATGTATGAAATTTTCACTGGGCCAACAAGTAATATAATCTTGAAGAATTTACTATTTCAAGATTTATCATAATTTTGAAACTTTGGATGGCGAGGAAAATCGGAAATATGGCAAACAATAATATCTAAAGCTTTGCCTCTGACACTCACCAGAGTAGTACGAAAGAAAGAGAACAAATATGAAACTTAACAAATAATCATACCCCGAGATCAGAGTAGTAACGTCAGAGAGAGAACGAAAATAAAACCTAACGAATTATGATACCCAAATGTGGATCGAAAGCGGCCAATCACTTTGACATTATGCATTTCTATGGGGATTGCGTTACTGAATCTCATTTCTTCGAAAAAGCTCGTAGGCAGAAAACATTTAGTGGGTTAAACAGGATTGGAAGCAAGACCATTTTGAAGACTCTTCTGGGGAAATCCTCTAGAACGAATATACACTTTTGGATAATTTTGGGGGAGGAGTGACACTTCTGCTTGCTCCAATACGTGCAGCCAGGTTATTAGCATAGGTAGATGTCCCAGGATCCGGAACAACTATGTAGAGACATCAAAGCTTGTTGGATCTAACATAACCTTTCCAAGAAAGCCTACTACATGAGCCTACTACACAGCCTGAGTTTGATAGTACCTATAAAAAATCGTGACAGTCTCAAAAGGACAATGCCACTGTTCGTTTTAATAATTCATGCGTAAAGCATGGCCGTTCGATAAGGACGGAATGCCTTTATATTCCGTATAAATAACATCTGCGTTTTTAATTGTATTTATTAATGAATAATCGTTAATTTCGACTTCTCTTAATTCATCAAAAAACGCGAATGATAAGTGCTTTGACACATAACAAACTTATTTCAGTAAGCAGGTTGGTGACAGTGGGTTTATTAGATTCCAGACCGTGAAATTGCTTTTAGTTTAAAGAGGTCAGAAATTCAGTTCTTGAGCATGGCGAGCGAAATCCGAAATAATGATCTTGGTAGTTATTATGTTTCGCTATGTTTCCTATTATCCTCGCCATACTCAAGTTGTGTACCGATTAAAGACTGTTCTGAATTATTATGATGAGCAACATTTTTTAACTACCTGTCCAAAATATGGGACACACCGCACCCAACTCTACGAAAAAATTTGACATTCATTCAGTTCCAAATTTCAACTCTCTCTCGGCAGAACAAAAATTCATTTATATGATGTCAAGTGAAAGCCCACATACAGTTCAATGGGTTGCGTGCTTTATCAAAAGTGCTTTTGAAACATGATCTACTCAAAGTACGACATGATCTGATCACATCTCCCACACTATTATCGGTGTTATAGTGAACTTTTTACTATAATTCGTTCACTATAGTTCGTTTATTTCTTTTCCGTTCATGCTATTTAGTATATCGTAGTTTAGTTTTATTTCTTTTTGCTGTTAGTATTGATAACGACGCACCTTGTAAAAGTGTAGCAAGTTATGTTTATATAAATTGAAATTGAAATTGAGTTAGGTATTCAGTTGTAGTTTTGTGTAATTCAAATGAATTTTTGTGTGTGTGTATTACTCTTACGAATGTCAAACGAAAAGCATTAGTAGTTATTATGTTTTGCAATGTTTTTGATTTCCTCTCCATCCTCTTAAGCTCTGTATTGATCAAAGACTGTTCAACTAAATCTAGTTCTGTACAGGAAAATTTTAACTGTCTGGACCCACTGTGGCAAAGAGGGTAAGGGGGTACCTGTGGAGGAGACAAGAACCTAAGAATAGAAATAAGAAACAGAGTTAGAAATATAATGAAATTTCAATGCTCACTTTTGGATAGCCGGGTCAAGCTGAATTTCAGTTTTGACATCATTCTGTTGGAGTTTTTCTTCCATCGAAAACACCGCAGCTAAAAGAAAAATTCACAAAAACCTCAAGTTAAGTTTATTTAAGACGAGGGGCTTACGTGTTATTTATATAAAATAACTTTTATCAGAAACATCCGGCAGAGATTTGGTTCAAAGTCTCCAAAACAATTTGAGATGAATACAAGCTAGCTTACCAACCTAGAGCCCCTAACTAGTGACGCATTTTAAACATATTTTTGGGAAGGGTAGGGGGGTAGGGGGTGATAGATAAGCGAAAAATCACTTCGAAAATAAGAAACAGGCAGGCTGTTACAAGCTTTTTTTTTGAAAAGTGCAATAATATTCGAAAAACTCAAATCATATTTTCAAGTTATTAAGCCGCTTCATTATATTTTGTGCACTATTGTAGTCTTGTATACATAGCTTGTTGCCTTGTACTTTGGCAAAGAAATTGCACTGACCTTGAAAATATAATACTATTAGGCCTAAATGTGAATAAGATTATATCTGATACAGTCGTCTTTATCGCTCACCTTTCAGCAATATGGACAACTGATACTTCTAATCCACTCGAAACCACTCAATATGGAAAAACCAAAACTTTAACTATAACAGTTCTCCACGAACTTCTCAATTAATGCAGCAACAAATAACTACCTATACAAAGCCTGAATTTAAGATCTATGTCAAGAGAAAGCTTGGTGTTCTGTTTAAAGATTGGAAGTAAGTGAGGAGCATTTGCATGGTCAGTTAAATGACATTTCACATTTTGCGCAGCACACTAAAACCAGCAGATAAGGTAAGAATAGCATATCAGCAGGACATGATCGAATAATCATTTTCATTGATTTATCTCTACGGGGATCTCCACATGACCTAACAGTATCGGATTTATGCACAATTCTCCCTGTCTCAATTAAGAACCGAGATGATATTAAATCAATAGTATTCCTCATGATTCCTGTGGCGGGGATGGCCGAGTGGTTCGATCACTTGACCCTTGCTTGAAGGGTCCCGGGTTCGAAACCACCTTCAGACCTGCCACAAAGTGTGAGGAGAGAATTAGCCAGCTCTCTGTAATTCCAGGCAAAAAGGCAAAAGGAATCATGAGGTGTGGTCACATCGAGAGGAAGGACCAGGGTCGCACTGCTCGATTAGTTTACCTATTCAGTGGACCCTTTGTGCTTAGCACATAAACCCATACCTTGCGAAGATAGCGAGTGTATGTGCCTATCAACTATCAACTATCAACTACCTAGGAATATTGGGTTATTGTAAGACACATTTCCAACTCGAGTTTGAAAGGCAATTTCTTCCGTAGAAATTTGTGAAAGTTATGGTTGAAAGTTGGGTGAAATTAAACAACAGTTAAAACTATTTTTTATTTGTGCCCAACTTAGCCCAATTTAATTTGAATTCTGCTTTTTGTTGCACGCTTTACAAACCATTTACGACTGAAATATTTTCAACTCCATTGGTTCGCAATTCCAACTTCACAACAATTTTTCCAGCCACTGGTACGACCAGCAAATCTAGCTTAAAATGTCCCCTGGTAGCAACTGTCGTTATACTACAGATTTTTCAAGGAAGCAAGTGGCAATTATGAAGAATGATATTGAGAAGGGCACCATCCCTGACCCAACTAGAATTGTGTCAACTTGCCCAAGGCTATTTTGATTCAGATCCAACAAATTTATACTGAACTGTGCAAGAAGGAAGATAAGCTGAAGGGAAAAGCATTACAAGAGGACAAATACTTCAGTAGAATAGAACACAGTGTGCGATAGTAATTGTTAACCACCATAATTTACATGTTGACGTACTTTGACAATATTTCCAAAACCTCTGAGGTGACCGATCGGCCATTGTTATCAAGAGTAGCTAATGAAAAACTTGACAATAATGACAATCAAGATTTGACTTGATGCATACGGACACCCCTTCATCAAAGGCGATGTTTTCAACTTTCACTTTCCAGGCTAGAATTAGTACGGCCAGCGGTCATACAACCAATTTATTAAGGGCAATTCCAAGAAAGAGTAAACTAAGAAGTGAGCATTTCAAATCCACTCTATTAGAAGGTACTTGGTATCAAATGAGAGATTATTTGCCAATTTTGTTTCAAAAAGGTAAATAGTGAAAAATGTTTTAAGTTTGTCTCCAATATTTGACTACTTAGCTGAACAACCAAAATGTAGTTTTATCATATCAATGTTGAATATTGAGACTCCATATTGGTTCAGGATGACAAATACTTTGCTTTTGCCATATTCTTCTCCAACAGTAATCAAGCCAGAAAAAAGAAATTTATTTTTTGAAAATGCTTACTCTGAAAGCTTTTGTTGAACGGTTCAACTGACGAAGCCAAGCCAAAAACAGTATATATCGATTTGATGGAATGCCTCTTTTAGACAATCAGCTACTGTAGAAGATCTGTAAAGGGATAAGCAACATTTCAAATATCTATGAAGGGTCACAACGCTGAAAAAGATCATCAGGGGGAGTGGGGCAAGTATCTGATCTCTAATGGCTTGTCAAGTGGCATCAAGGGATAATCATCCCAAAGACTCCAAGAACACAGTTAATTGGTAAACATCAATTCTGTGTTTAGAAAGATTATATCCAGGCAGATATGGAACTCTCAACCGTTGTGATTAAGAGTTATTTTGAGAATAAAATCAAAACAGTACATTTTTCATTTGTATAGTCTTTCTGACGAGTGCACTGAAGTACGTAACTCAGAATCACAAAAGAGTTTGTTTAATGAGTGTAACTTCTGTTGTGTAACTGGCCCAACTGAATTGCATTTATCAAGCACTTTACTCTACCTGAGTAAAATACAATCCAAAATTGAATTCATTCCAATGTACATGCTAAAAATGCATTTGTACCCCCTACTCAGGGGGAAGGATCCAGACTGACTAACGGAAGTCGGCCAAATTTTATGGGAATTGCAAAAGATAAGAAGATTATATGCAATGTCTAAACTTTCCCTGATTTGAATTCTTGTATCGTTTCGTGTCAGCTTCATAGCTTTAAGACACGATCTCGATCAGTTATGCAAGTATAGCATCTTTTTGGCATAGAAGAGATTCTTTATGCGTGACTGTTCAGAATAAGGAAAGTAGAACGATCACTGCAATGTGTTCCTTCGTTTTGAGTTGAAATCCTTAAGTCTTATTTGGAAGTCTGTCTGGGGGTATTTTCGAGATTATTGCGCAATACAGCTAAAACCCATATTGTCTTCAATTGTTTCATAAAAAATAAAGTGGTCAAATCTGATTTGAAAGTTGGTCGAAATGATCTGCCTACATCTGTTGCCATTACAGAATCATCTTTACCTCTCTACCGGCTTTACCTTACAATCTACTTCACTGTTTTGGCGGGCATTTTCATTATTTCTTGGTGAAATGGCAGAAAAAGCAGACAAATACCATAGGGTTGTACCATGGAGGGTTTGCAGGGAATTTGCAAATGTCTGGTGTACAACTCCACCCTTTGATGCCCAGGAGCTTGGTTAGCAGAAGTATCCAATAAGGTCTCTTGATGGTTTAGTGCAAAGTTTTCTTGACACTTTGGTCTACAGTGTAGAAAATCTGCCAGATTCTAAGCAAATTTTATGCCTTGAAAAACAGTAAAAAATCAAGGAGCTTCCATTCTTCTGGGCCCCCTCCAGGGTTCCACCTTGGACCCACTGAGCAGGTTTTCAGCACCATAGAGACCCCCAGTTAGATTTGTGTATGTAAGAGGGCATTTACATGACAGTTTCAGGTTGGTTTGAAAAATAGGGCCAATTGAGTTCATTTTGGGGTCTATTGAAAACCTATGTATCTCATATGTGTTTGTACAAGAGAAAGGGCGAAATGAATTTCAAGTCGGCCTGGGTTCATTTCTCTTTTTCAAACTGGTCTGGAAATTAAAACCGGCTTGAAATTCTTGTGTAAACGCCTTTTTTTCAAATCAGGGCAAACTGAAATTGTAGATGAGGGAAGTAAACTGCATCCTGGGGCTCAGCTTTGTATCTTGGGAACGAATCAACAAATTTTTCTCGCTACCTGATCTGAATGTACCTGGACTAGACTAGATACACCCGACTTTTCCCCTCTTGCAAACATAAGCATGCCAGCAAAATTTATTTGCAGTGCTGAACAAAGAGATGGCAAGAAAACTTCTAGCAAAAACAAGACATTCATCTTTCTTTGTTGTGGATTTATCTTCATGGGCGCCATTTTGGTGTTGAGAAAGAATCAATGTAAATTAACACATCTGCTTGAATGTTTTGCACCCCAACACAGATCGGTCTGAAACCATCATGTAAACACAACACAAATTAGCAGATCTTGACAAAATTCAGACTTTCATTTTGGGTCTCATGTAAACGTACTCTAAGTCTGTTACCTTCTAGTCCTAGATCTGCTCCTGCCTACTTATCAACAAATTTTTCACCCCCCCCCACATTTATTTCAAACCCCTGATTATAACTATATCAAACCATTTCCAACCAACCCCTAATTATTCTCACCCCTCCATCTATTCACACAAGAGTATGGAATTTTAAAATAATCTGTTTGTTATCTCACTGGATCATTAGTGACGATTTGTTGTTTTTGCAAAATACCAATCATGCAATGTCTTTCCACCTCTTGGTATAAAAATCTTTTTGGTTCTCATTTTTGTCTTAAAATGGCGTATGCAAGGGAGTCTATACTTAAGTGTGGGAAAATGTGTCCCGTGTTCTTGTATTTTGTCCCTCAGAAACAACATTTCTTCTCTCTTTCGCTTTCTTAGATACTCCAATGTGTGTCTGGAAAAAGCTTTTGTAGATATTGTGTTCCATTATGTTCCGGACATTTCTCCCTATTCTATATTGATATCTCAGCTTTCCCCCTACTATTCCCCCTATTTTTGACTCTCACTGAGGCAGGACATGATGCATGATGGGTCATAACAACAAGGTATGTGATATAGCATGACAAAAGCTTCCTAACTGCTTTTTACCGTTTCGAAGCTTTGAAAAGAAATATCTTTTGTAATATCTAACATTACTGGTAGAATTATTAATGGTAGAGCCATCTTATATTTGTTATTTTGTGTTTGTTTGCAATTTATCAAAGCAAACAATTGCCATGTTATTTCAACTTTATAACTCCAAGCATGTTTGCCTTATTTAGAGTCCGGTCTATTCAAAAATCTAAATCTCTTAATTCCACATAAAACTGACCTTATAAAGTTATAGGAGGCCTAAAATCCCAAAGTAAACTTTAAACTGAATTTGATACGGGCTAAAAGTCTTTATCTGATTAAATGTAGGCTGCCTGGACTTTTTAAAGATTTAAATTCGTTATCTACGATTTTGTTGATATTCTTCAACCCGTATATAAGTACTAACTCACTTACCCTCGAGCCTCTCACAAGAAGAAAATCAACTCAGAGAATGGATTTTGGAAAGAGCTTCCCTTTTATTCTCATAGGCCTTTCCTCTCTTTGTTTGTTGACACCTTCTGTTCGAATTTCAGTCATCGTCTTCACCATTAAGTAGTTTGCTTCCGCCCCATTGAATGATGTGTTGACATGACACGCGAACCACCACCAGACTTCAACTCATAGGCCCTATACCTTTCCTACGCTCCAAACTTCAATTTAATTGCTAAGGACTGTGCATTGACCATTTTGAATAGCCTAAGAAGAAGAGTCGTTTGGTTTTTGGTCACCTGCCAGGAACATGCCGTGCTAGCATTTTTTCACAATTTCCCACCATGGGAAATGAATACACAACATTCATTCACTTCCTCGTTCGTATTGATAAGCCGAAAATGTGACCCAATCATTTGACAACATACCCCAAAATAAGTGCAAAAAACAATACCTATGACGTCATTGAGATAAAATACGGCTTTCTGATTCGCTCAAATTAATAAACAGTATTTTCATCCATACTAAAACTTTGTATCATTCGAAGAATCGTGATCCTAACAGAGGCTGTTTCATAAGGGTTTCTTCTTTCAGAATGTCACCTGAATGAAACACTGGGCAAAGAGCAGATTGTAGAGTTGCCCTTCTTCGCTCTGTGATGAATCTCACAGCTCTGATTTTCCTGATCAGTGTTTCATGTTTCGTGCATGGTCAGTATGAGGAAGAAGAAGTGAACGAACGAGCCCAGAGGCTGGCTAAAATGATGCAGCCTGACGGCGTTGAACGTGTCGTGACCTTAACCTCGAAGAATTTCAAGTCCCTCCTCAAGAAGTTTGATATTGTCGTAGTGCTGTATCATGCACAATCCAATGCAACTGCTCTGGCTCAAGAAAAAAGGCCGCTTGAGGTGAATTATGGTTGTAGCCGTTTTATCCTTTTCATTTTTGTTGCAACTTATAAGTTATTTCTTAAATATTATTGGTATATACGCTTTTTATTTTATAAGGAACCTACCCCAAGGCCTAGTACTAAAAGTTCCTTAAATTTTCCATTGTTCTCCATTGTTACAGGAAACAACAGAGCAAAAGAGTCCATTGTATTTCACAAGAAATTCTAGTTCTACAATCCCCGCCAAAAGTCTTGGAACACTTGCACTATTTTTACAGTTTTCTACATTTTGCCCCCTCCCCTCCCCCCTGCACAATGATGTTTCTGATAACAAAAACTAACCCAATAACATTCAGCTAGTGTTTGGTGTGGTCTCATAAAGTTCTTTTTGTAAACAACATTGTTTTGAGGGGGGAAGGGGGGTTTGATTTGAAATAAAAGGCTAGGAAAGCTAAAAATGTAGTTATTTGGTAAAAAAATCAAGGGTGTTACAACTACTTTTAGCGGGGATTGTAGGTTCCTTATAAACAGTTCCTTATAAGAAAAAAATCATGTAGACTAGGCATAGGTAGGTACCTGGATTGCTTAACTTTTTGTCATGTCGAGTACTGCAGGCTAGATTGCTGTTTAGTGGGCGGTCTGCTCTCCTTTGCAGTTACATAGTCGAATTTGAAAATAGCAATCAACAAGACCGTGCTCTCCTTTTACTTTCGCGCACAAGCACACACAATAACTACCGAATGATAACTAACGGGGTTTGCAGGCGGTAAGCCCCCAATAAAAGAAACAACCAACAGCAAAAAGGAGAAATCTACAAATATCACAGGCAAATTACAATGCAAAGTTGTTCAAGCTAAGAATTCATGTTTTGGAATCGGAACCAAAATGGCCTAAACACCTTGCATCGCAGGTCAGGATAATCTTTGAACATTAACACATCTCTAACAAATGATAAACAACAGGGGATTGGGGGCGCTAGCCCCCAACTAAAGATAAGTAGCCAAAAAAGAAGAAAATATCTTTGCAAATTTCGTAGATTTTATCCCATGTGCACAATATGCAATCGCACGTGCCTCTGGACCTGTAATGCTTTCTTAGAATACCATTCATTCAATACCTACTATGACAGTTTTCAAACAACTATATCCTTATTAATTGCGTTTTAATTTTTTCCAGGTAGTTGCAAAATTATTTGATAAAAAAAGAGTTGTGTGCACAACATGTGATGTTTTAAAAAATGCTGAATTAGCAAGACAAGCAGGTTGGTTTTGTATTTCATATTCCTTTTAAGAGCTAGACGTTTTTCTCTGCACTGTTAATAGACTATCAACAATCACTTATCTTTGAGAATTATTTTTGTTTGTATTATTTTGAAAATTGTTTTTGAATTTATTTTTAGGTGTTCAATATGCTGGAACAATCAAAATATTCAACCATCGTAAACTGTCAACATATTTTGGACAAAGGTACAATTTCAATATTTTCTTTAGAGAAGAGAATCCAAAAAGTAAAGTCTCATGAAATTAACAAAATTTCATCACAAAGTAAATAAAAATAATTTTTGCTCAATCAAGAATAGAAAAATG
The DNA here is from genome assembly GCA_963924455.1 of Pelagia noctiluca. Taxonomy (NCBI): domain Eukaryota; kingdom Metazoa; phylum Cnidaria; class Scyphozoa; order Semaeostomeae; family Pelagiidae; genus Pelagia; species Pelagia noctiluca. The sequence goes on from OZ004325.1 coordinate 11,820,643, forward strand.
TTTTCCAAATAAAAAACAGATGGGGTCTGACCTGATCCTACTTGGATAACGCAGTAACATTGTATTTTCAGCTTGTATATTCCAAAGTACTGAAAAATGGAAAGTTGTCCTTGAACAGCAAATTCATAATTCTGACCTCTATTTATTGCAGGTCACCAGATGTCATTGTTTCTTATATCTCAAAGGTAAGTATTTCAATATATTACAGATAGCTTCAATTAATGTTCTTTAGATAATTATTTTGTATCTTCTTTAAGTATTTCGAAACAAAAGATTAGGACAGGTTTACCTGAAAATATAGATAAGAACTAGAAAAAGTATTCACTTTGTTTTATCAACCAGGTGTATGAACTAGAACAACATCAAAAGTTGCACACTGCATGAAAATTTAGCATTGCAAATCTTAGAGATTGAGCTCTAATCTCAGAAAATTTTTAAATACAAACTTCAGAAGCAGCCTTGATATGTCTCTAGCGTTTCTTCTGCCTTGAACTGTATTCATTGTGTTAAGGATTAAGATCTTACCTCCTTAAAGTTTTTGTTCTACTCACATGAAACGAAATATTTTGTCTACCTATAGATGTTTGACCCTCCAGTGACAGAGATATTATCAAAAACTGCCAAGAAGGCCTTTGATCATTTATCAATGCCGAAAGTTATTGCTTATCTTCAGAAAGACAGCCGAGGTAACAACATACTTTAGCTGCATACATTCTTTCTTAGCTGCAGCTGCAGATATTAGTAGGTAGTCTTCCTTACTCACAAAGCAGAAAAAGAGGAGGCGATTTCAAAATAGGAATTGATAGTCTAGTTCCTTCATTTGATACTTGAGTCGGGATTGAAAGGAAGATAAAAATCAAACATTCAGTCTAACAATCAAGAAAGCAACATGAAATAGGGGTACTTGAGATTCCTTTACCCTGTTAAAGTTAGAGAACTTAACGTCACATAATTTTTGATATGTGTGTAATGACTTCATAATGTAAGAAAATAAATAAAAAAAAGGAAACAAAGATTTGGCCCCCACAATATTCCAGTCCAGTGCTCTAAAATAATCCATTGGTCTATCGCATAAAGTTATTAACAATGGTATAATTTCTCAGCTTTCGAACAGTTGTAAAATTACATTTCTTTTTTACAGAATATGCTGAGCTTCAAAAAGTTGGAAGAACTTTTCAACCAATGATTCAATTTCATGCCGTATTTGATGCCAAGGTTGGTTATTCTTGTAATATCATTTTTGCTTGTAGGCAAACTAAACATTTATATGATGCTTCTATGGATAAAATTATTCCAAAATTACTTTGTATACTGGATGGACTAAAAAAAATTATATGAGCAAGAAGCGATATGTCAACAAATCTATGTAAGTCTTATTTTTCAACAATGTGCCCAGGTTGACATTTTCATTTGTTTGCTATTTCATTATGTTTCAATGCTGTGTATTGTAACTTTTCTAAATATTCTGCCTTGTAAGATAGTTTTTTTATAGATATACTGAAAGCATATAACTTTTGACGGGCTGTATTCAGTCAATCTAATATAGTACATCCTCGATTATCCGAACCTCGATTATCCGAACCTCGATTATCCGAACGCAAAAGTTTTCATGAAAAATTTTTTTTGCAAACCAGTTCTTGAGAACCAATCGAAATATCCGTTGTCTGCTCAAAATGTTGCCCAATATAAATGTCATATGCAACGGAAGAACAAAAATAAAACATTTATTTGTTGTTATCGTTGTTATCATTACAAATCATTGTTGAAATTTACAAAAAACTGTTGCCTTAGTTTTATTGTTGGTCTTTCCGTTTGCCAAGCTTTTCAATTTGAATTCAGTTTGAGCATCCTGTGACTGTTCAGGACGATGATAATAACCTTTATAGCAAGTTTAGTAGGTAAAATGTTCTTCCTCGATTATCCGAATTTTTTGCGTATCCAAACGGCCCAACAAAAATTTGAGTTCAACCTGTTCGGATAATCGAGGATGTACTGTAGAAAGAATAAAGTGAATATTGAAGTATAACATCTTAGGTGCAAGAAAAGATTAATATATACAATGACTTTGTCCATTTCTCGCGCAATAAATCAATGAAATATTTTAAGTTTTAATGCTTACAATTGGTTTAAGATTGCAAAAAGCCTACAGATGAAAAAGGTGAACTCACTTCTGTTCATGAAACCGCATGAAAAAAGTGTGAAGATTCCTTCAAAGGTAGGGTATTTTGTTCAGGGGTACGAAATGAATTGACAATGATTCCTCGTCTGAAGTTGGATTTTATTTTTAAACATCTTTCTACTCTCACTCGAGCTCAACAAGCATAAGGAATACACTTAAATTGTGACTAAAACTTTGTTTATCTGTTTATTGGAAGTTGAATTCAAAAACATATACTTCACCTTAATTTGATTTTTGTTTTCAAAATAACTTTGAGTCTTGACTTCTTCAACTTTAGTTCGTCAAAAACATTACTTGCTTAGCATGGAAAGAATTTCTCTTTGCTGCCAATCATATTGCTTTCTCGCCTGCAGGGCTGTATCTGTCATAAATAAAGGCAAATTTTCCATGTGTTATCTTTTCAGCCAACTTTCCTTTTTGACTCATTACAGACTGTTTTTATTTCCGTCTCTGGCCTGTCAATTCGGTGATAAAGCATGACAGAAACTCGATTTTGTTAATTACTTCATGTGATTTTAATGGCCTAAAATAAGTGATAATCCAGACATTAACTCCACTTTGTGAATAATTTATCAAATTATCCTGAATTTGCTTGATTCTATCAATTATTGAAGTCAGTTTTAGTGGAAATGAAGTGGGCTTTTGTGCATAGATGAAAACATTGGATTTCAAACTTTGCAGGCATTTAATAATGTAGTATTGGCCATACATGTGCTTATGAAACATGGTTAGCCATAAATATGACATAATTTCGTTTTTATATCAGCGTCATAGCGTAAATGCATTCCTTGTTTGCATGAAAATTGATTTCTTTGACCCACAGTGACGTCTTCATTTTAGATATGAAACTTAATAAAAAAACTAATTATCCTATTTGACGTGTTTAAGCTTTGCCAGTTAAAGTCAATCTCAACATTTTAACATTTTACTCAGTGCAAATGGCGTTTTAAATGAAGAGCAATTTTGCAAGGGAACGCTGCCAACGCAAACGCTGTGAGCTGACAAAGTCTGGTTATAAGCTAAAAAAGCGGAGGCACATACTCATTATCTAGCTTACTAGGATTAATTTGAACTTCTTTCAACTTTACTTTCAACTTTACTTTCAGATTTCATGGCAGGAAAAACCTCTGACAGATTTCATCAATAAAAACAGAAGGTGAAGTTTGATGAACCCTATTGGCTATCCGATTAACTCTGAACCCCTGCTCACATTCATTCTTTTATAACCAACTATAACCAATCACAGTACCGTAGTTTCTCAGCTTTGATACTAAATATGGAACGAGAAGTTTCTTAAAAAGAAACAGAAAGGAGGGAAAACCATGCAACTGTCAACAGTTGTGGCTACCCTTTGAAAGTTTCTTTACAAAAGGAGAGTTTTTTATACAATGTAAAAATTTGTAATTTTCCTATACAAAATAAGATATTCTATGATAAAATGTGTATCATTACCCAAAGGAATATAACTAGAGGGTTGGTAGTTGATAGGCAAATATACTATCTTCGTAAGGTATGGATCATGTGCAAAGCACAAAGGCCCACTGAATAGATAGACTAATCGAGCAGTGCGACCCTGGTCCTTCCTCTCGATGTGACCACACCTCATGATTCCTTTTACCTTTTTACCTGGACTTACAGAGAGCTGGCTAATTCTCTCCTCACACTTTATGACAGGTCTGAAGGTGGTTACGAACCCGGGACCCTTTCAACAAGTTCAAGTGATCGAACCACTCGGCAATCCCTGAAAAAGGGAGGGAATTTCACATAACTGTCAACAATTAAGGTGGCTACTCTTTAGAAGGTTCTAGACAGTATTGATAGATGAAACCAAAACTAATCGCAATAGAGGAAATTCTGTTTGGTGAGAGGCTGTCGTTTCTTAAATGTTCATGTTTTATATGCGGAGACTCACAGTGCAGGAAAATTCAGAAAACTCTTGACATTGAAATTGTCTATTTGTTAATAAAAGAATCTCTGAAAGCCTTGTTATATCTTAAACATCCCTTCTCTCGTCATGACAAAGCACGTAAACTCCATACCCCGAGGTAAACTCCATGTATAATAGCCCCTCCTTGTAACAACTAGTTTTTTACCATTGATTTTATCTTCCAGGCAAATTATCCGAAAGATGAGGCTGGAAAATCTCCATGATATTTGGGTAGGTGTATCATTCCACTTTTCGCATTCAATTGCACAGTTTTCATGCTTGAAAGATGTTAATGAAATCGGGACTTTATATGGAACATTTTTAGGGAATGTTCATTATCAAATATCGGCACTAGAGAGAAATGATATGTTGGTGGTTTTTGAATTTAGGCAATTTCTGGCAGTTTCTGCTTAATCATCAAAGATGCATAAACAAAACTAAAGCAGCACGATTTATTGAGAGCTGGAAACGTTCAGGAGATATGTTTTTAAAGTTGAACATGGCGTCAACAAGTTCATCGAAATTCTGAGAATGACATTTTTGTTATGATTATCTAATTTGCAGGGTAGTTTTTTGGCCTATCCGACCTTTTCAATTGATTACTTATGTTATTTCCCTAGTCTCCTGATTCCAAAGGTTACATGGTAGCTGTATTTGCAAATGTGGAGAGTCCAGGTAAGATTTGATTTTGTTGCCATAAAGTGGCTGACATTTGCCTTGGCTGGTTGAATTAATATTTAACATGCTACATCTCTGTTTAGATGTCCTGATGAGTGAGAAATCACGAGACAGGCTTCTCTTTTCTACAAATAAGAGTATAACGTGCCGCATCTACATATTAATCAGTAAAACCAATAAGGTATCAAACGGATGAATACCTTATTGAGATATTACCTTAACGTGCTATTCTGACTGAGAATGGGTCTTGTTTCCAGCAGCAGAGGCACGCATTATACACTGCTTCGCTTCATATCGTATAATAAGGTCTAAGTGTGTTTATTTCCTCCATTTGGGTCACAGAAAACTTCAATTTGAGAATTACTGCGAACGAGACAGCCCCTCGATGTTAACTTCAACGAATGGTGGTTTAGAAAAACGTCGTTCAGAAACTCTAGCGGTTCAAAGCAGCTGATTTATGGGTTCATGCAACTACACCAAGGTGCAGCGAATAGTGTAAGACTATTGGAAGCTGTGTTACTCTGATCTTTCCTTTTGATATGTCGAGTAAGTGAAGGAATTTTGTCAAAACCAGACAGCGGTTAATCTTCGCCTTGTTGTTGCTCCTCAAGTTCAGTACAAAAGTTTTAGGATGGTGGGAAGCAGAAGACTAATAGAAACAATGCAGCTGTGGTTTTTGCTCTCGATATGTCGACCAGGCAGCGGTTGATCTTCTGTTGCTTTTTGAGTAACCAGCATCAGAGTTTTACGATTGTAGCATGCAGAAGACTAATTGAAGCAGTTCAACTCTGGTCCTTCCTCTCGATATGTCGAGTATGTGAAGGAAGTTTATCAAATCCAGACATCAGTTGATCTTTCTTTTCAGTGCTTCTAGAGTAATCAGCATTATAGTTGTAAGGTAGTAAGATGTAGAAGGCGTCAAAGAGCTATTCATTACTAGAAGCCTGACCTATTGTTTTGTCTCTTCTAGATGGCAACCGATTCTTCTCCCTCGTCAAGACGCTAGCTCGGAATTTTGCAAACAACGAAAAACTGAATTTCGTCTGGATCGATCCAGACCCGTTTCCAGCAGTAAGTGCCTTTTACTAACTATGATGTTCTCACATAAGTTATCATAAATTAACATAATTACCATGAGGTTAAACACGCTTTGAGTAGCTGTATATAGTCACTTGTATAAAGACGCCATCAGAACTATATAGGAATGTATTTACTTGTACATTTTGTTTATCAGAGAAGCGTGCTTCTATGAGTCATGTCTAATGTCAGTAAATAGAACACAATTCTAACCTCCATCTATCATATTGCACGTGGTTTTACAGGCAATGTCTGATCGTTCCGCTAAATCTTAAAGATTCTTGTATGATATGAAAATATCCGTGTTCCTTTTCAGATGAAAGAGTATTGGCAATCAACTTTTAACATCGACCCAACGAAGCCTTCTATGGGAGCTGTTGATTTAGCAGGGGTAAAGTCTCAATCATTTAATGATTCTTATTTTATGAAAAATATGAATTATCAGGCTGAGATTTGGTGGGCTTAATGTTTTCTCCACAACCATCCGAGATTGGGGACCGTACAGGGGTGATCGTTACAAACCTTTCAGTAGGGCAGGAGTGATAGTGAATTGGTTCTTTCATTCTGAAGAATACAATTCACAACGACCTTGATTACGTCATAGTCTAAGGGTAAGACGTCGCGTAAAGATATAACAAAACCGAATTTTGGGAAAGAATAATATTTTGAATCAGATGAAATTATTGCTTGCTCATCTACATATGGCCTGTTCCTGAATTATGGGTTCAGAACAGCGTCGAGTTAGCATTATTGCGCAACATGTGAATGTATATATTATACCGCTACCAGAAAAAACTGACTTGAAGATGTGTAGCGTTGAATCTCGGTTACTCTGTTGCAAACCCACTGCTACATATGTTTCTCATCCATACTGATACATTTTAGAACTTTCTGACTCTCACATAGTTTCATGGATGGTTTGTGCCACTTAAAGAATGAGAAACCGTACCAGATATATATTATATGCGAGTGAACATTCAACCCTCTCTGCTTTTGAAATGTTGCGTAGAATGTTGATGTGTTCGCATTTCTATTCAGCAATCTTCCACTTGGCTTTCCCCTCCGATAAATCGACCTCTGCAAATTGATGACATCACAAAATGGACGAGAGACTTGCTGAGTGGTAAACTGACGCTCAAACCTATGGACGCAGCTAGCAAAGCCAAAGATCAAGATACAGGGAGTCAAGAGGAAAAGAAAGACGAGCTATAGCTAATCTAGAACTAAAAGAATAGACTATATTTTCTAATTTGGCTTGAATTCTGTGAGAAATATAGAAATATCAGGGAATTTTACATGAATATAAGTGATGTATGAAATTTTTGCGTTTTGATATGAAATGCAGGGAAAGATATTTTACCCATTTGTTTTCGTTGTTTCTCAAAAGAAACAAACATTCTTTCTTAGAACAATCAAAAGGGCTAACACAACGATAAATAAACCCTTCTGACGTAATCATGTCTTTCAGCCATGAGTAAAGAGGGGCAGTACATACAAGGCTGGAGGTTTTTCCAGAGGTAAACTATGGAAAGGGTCAAGGTGGTGGGTGGTTTAATTTTATTAATGCCCATCAAGTGTAGTGGCACAAATAACGCATGTTTGGAGAAGCATAATAAGAATACACAATACATTAAGATTTTGCATAGTTTTATCAATAATCATAAATTCATAAATTACCATAAAATACTTTCGACCCAAGAAATGACAGTCACTGAACTGGAGCAAGAATATCATGCAGGATTAGAATTCGAGATTTCCAGTGTTCTAAACTGAACACATTAGCACGCTAGCGAAACCGTAATCACTACTGTATTGTGGAATTTGCCATGTTAGACGATTTTGCACGAGTCTGATACTATAGGTTTACCTTTTCTCATAGATTCTCAAGCTAATAATTGCTCACCATAATAGTGCACAACAGTAGTGTTCGGTAACCTTCACAGTATACATGATAGACTACCATATTATTTATTTTCCACCAAATTATAAATTATAAATTATGCCACAAAGCATAATTAGCCACCACAGTAGTGTAAAATAACCACCACAGTGCACATGATAGACCGCCATAATACACAACAGTCCACCATGGTATCTATTATCCACCACAGAATTTAGTATCCACCACAGTATAAATTATAAATTATGCCCCAAAGCATAATAATCCACCACAGTAGTGTGAAATAACCACCACAGTGCACATGATAGACCGCCATAATACACAACAGTCCACCATAAAATTTAGTATTTACCACAGTATAAATCATCCACCATGTCAGTGTAAAATAACCAGCATAGTGCACCAAACAAACATCCATAGTACACATTATCAACCATTATCACCAAAACACAATGCGCATGATAAGCCATCACAGTAGTTATTATCCACCACAATAGTGGAAAATAACTACCACAGAACACATGAAGGACTGCCATAGTACGCACAATAATCTCCCATTATATGTATTACCCACCAGTGTGAATTATCCACCATATTATGAATTATCCACCACAGTAGTGCGAAATCGTGGTACACAGGACCACCTTGGTACCAATAATAATCCACCGCAGCAGTGATTCAAGGTTCGGTAGCGTGATTAGTCACAAAGGTTGGAAGCTAAATACGTAAATAAATAAATAAAATTCAAAATGTAGGTAAATCTAATCAAAATGTATGTGTACGAGGAAACTACATGAATCTAGATTCCCTTATGGTGAAAGCTACCCAAACATAATATTTGGTGTCTCATGCTGGGTGATGATTGTTCAACTTATTACAAATGCACCAATTCATTCTACCATCCTAGATTAGTGCAATTCTGCCAACCTGAGGATCTCTTAATGCATTGCATTGACTTTAAATTTGCAAAGGATTCTGGGTGATATTTCCAAGGATCCTTTGCACTAGGGGACAAATTCGGAGTCATCTAAGATGAAAAATTGATAGGAAAGTGCCAAAGTGGTCCATTGAAGTGGACCAAAGTCCCCATCTATAAGAAATTTGATTATAGCACCCAGCATAAATTGTTGGGTTGGGTTTCTCTCAAACAAAGAATATGAGTGGCATCCACCCCTATTTGAAAGGGTAGCAGGGAGAGGAGGAGCCTTTAGATCGCCTGCGACAATAGTCGACCAACTTGATTACATACTTACTAACTGAATATTTACACGGAAACAAGCGAGAGCAGCATCACAGCTAGAATCAGAAAAACACAAAACTAATCCTTTAAGAAATTTCCAACAAGTCATCTTCACGAATTCGGTTCAAAAATAATCGAAATAAAAGAATCAGGTGTTGCAATTTGGTTGCAAGTTTCATATTCGTTTCATTATCGTTGGAAATTTTTCCATATTCTTTCGGAATAATGTGGAAAATTCTGTGAAAATCGTTTCATATTCTTTCCAAATAATCTCTAAATCGTTTTATATTCTTTGAAAATCGTTTCATATCCTTTCCAGATCATTTCGAAACGTTTTAAAATGTTTCTCAATCGTTACAGAGTGTCCAGCATTTCCTAAAACTTTTAAAAACCGTTTCAAAATCGCAGCCAAACGTTGGCAGATCGCATCCATTCGCAACAATATTTTGAGGATGCCTCCTATGATACGAAGATTTTATCCTTGCAGACAATACAATTTTGAAGTGATCAATTTTGTATTTTCCCTTTACAGACCTACTTACATATCGATATATATTTCACTTAAAAGCGAAAGCACCTCAAGATTGCTCTAAAATCAAAGACATATGAACTAAAATAACAATAATATTTGGAAATCATGCTTATGATTTTGAGGGGCCTTTAATTCTCTTTTAACCCCTTTTAATAAAGCAACCTTCTATAAGGCTACATGCACACTTCATAAAGATTCACAATAGAAAAGGCTTTCAATCCAAATATTGCTCAGTGTGAATACTTTGAGTAATACCACAACTCGTGCAGCTATGTATGTCACTAACTATAGGAAAAGTAGGAGATAAAGGAGCCTTTATGGTGTTTTGCAGCATCCAGCAAAATCCTCGAACAGCACATTGGATATGCCCCAGGCTGTATGATGAACTCCACAGGATTAAACATTTCTATACAAAACACCATAATAATGTGTTTGATTATGTTTATAGAACAGAAAACATCATCATACAGCAGTCATTAATTCAGCATTAATTCATTTAATTTGATTTAATTTTATCTTGAACATCATCAAACATCTCCAGATGTTTGCTGCATGCAACAAAATCATCAATCATCGTCTAACATGTTTGAGGATGTTTTAAGCTAGTATAATATAATGGTCATCACCACAGAATAATTGTTCTTGAATGTTCACTTGTTTCCTTATGCTTTGTATGGCAATATTTTGTATCATGTGGACGGGCCTTTAGGTCTGATTAATCTAACCGATCAGGGTAGATAGGGCTCCAATTGACAGGCTGAAAGTCTTTTCCAGTCATTTTCTTAAGTGAGCTAATACTTTGAGCATATCGAAAGCATGCGAACATGGTATTTTTCAGGTCATAATATCTGGAGAAGAGTAACATATTGTAATACATGAGGGCCTATAGACTACAGAATACCGTGATGAAAGTCGAAGGCTAAATATGCAACTTAAAATCCTACAAACCTTTCTCTCTCGTTCTTGTGAGTCAACTCAAATACCAAGAGGTAACATGCTGGCGCTGCCACTTTCAAACTAAAATAAACAGGAATTCCATAGTTAGCCGAAACAATAAACCGATGGGGGAAATCACGTAAGACGGGAAAAAGAAAGGAAGAAGGAAATAATTCAGCAAAACACGGAGAAAGGGAAACGAAAAGTAAGGGATGATGGAGTTCGCGATGAATTATACGACCAAATCAAATAGTGCTTGTTACGTGATGACGTGAGTAATTAACGGATGTCTGTCAGACTCGAGATGAATTAGCAGGCCCTGACTACAGGTACAAGAAAGCTGGACATACAATATTCAGGTAATACACCAGACTAACCTAATAGGAAAACACGGACCATCATCTAGACTGAGAAATTAACAGGAAAACAGATACTCAACTGCATTGTCTAATTTCGAAGAGCAGTACACGAAAAATGAAAACCTTGCATTGAAAGGGTGCGAGAATAATTTGTAAGCACATCGAGTCTGAGGAGATTACTTTGTATCTTCGTAATATACCAGAAAAATCGGAAACATAGCGAAACGAACACATAGATTACTTAAGCTTTTCGTCTGACACTTAACAGAGTAACACGTCAGAAAGAGAACGAGACAGAAACCTAAGTCGTGGGGGTCCTGGCCTTCGATGCGAAGTCGTCACCTCGTGGCTTACGAATAATCCAGGTGCATTAACAGGTACCAGATTTATTATTTTCATGAAATGATAACAAACCTTCTCATTGAGTTTCGTTCTCCGATTGCGTTTCCAGATCCAAAAGATGGAGAAAAAGCCCAAAACGGTGAGCAGCACGATACACGTGAGAAATAACACACCTCCAAGCATCGGATGTTCTAAAAAAAACAAACACGAATCAATTGCAAATAAATCAACATTTCGGAATGGCGAGAAAAATCAGAAAAAGTTTGATTAACAAACTATTATTGATAAAGATAATGTTAGTCACAACAATGATATACAATAATTACCGAACAAAATATGAAATAACAAAGACGTACTTGAATAACATTCTCCATCATGTATCTTGACAAGGGAGATCTTGACTCCGTCTGGGCACGAATCCGACTCCATGATGCATTCGTTGTCGTATGTCTTTCCATTGCTGGCACAAATTGGGTCATAAACTTCAGAGCATGACGGCATCGCACAGGGCATGCCTGCCACTTTGATGCAAATGTAAGTGCCATTTGCAAAGCTTCTGCATATGCTGTTCATACAAGGAGCATCAATGCAAGGATCAGCTTCTTTCTTGTGTAGATGGAGGTTTTGGAGCTTCTTCTTTTGCGGATGGGTCTTTTCCTGTTCTTTCTTTTGGACATGGTCCTTTTCTGCAGCGTCTAAAATGACAGGAAGAGTTAATGAAATAACATGCCAAAGCAATCAACTTATCTACTGCCATATGCTACGTTGAGAGTTTACATGAAGATTTATGAAGAATATATGAAGATTTACTCTAGATGCTTTTAAACTACCATCGCACGTTTTAGCAACTTTCAGAAGGAAAACTCCAAAACTCAAGCATTTAAGAAAAATCAGCTTTGGTTACTGGTTAGTATGTAAGTACAAGATTATGGAATAAGGAAGAAAAACTGTTTCTGATTCTAACATATTTCAAACTCAATATCTAATGACAGACCGAATTCGAGAAGAAGCGATTTTAAATTTATGGTCTACTCCCACATTTTGACTAAGAGAAAGTTTTCATTTGGAAATTTTAATTCCAACTTAGAACCAGAACGTCAATATTGCACGAGTTGTCTAGAAAAATGCAATGATTTAGGAAATACAGATCCAACATACATTTTCATTATCTTTGTCACTTCAGCTAGGTAATTAAAGATTTTAAGTGAAACTTTATCTTTTAATGTATTCACGACAAAAATATGATTCGTATAGAGCACTTCTTTTGTATTTATTGAGTACAATGGAGAAATGAAGACTTTTTCAAGTGGTATTTATACAGATGCAAGAAAATCTGTTTTCTGTTTAACTTCTCTGTTATACCAAATCACACTTAGCCTATCTTAATGAATACTATCACTTATAATTCATAACAGACCAAACCCAAACGAGGCAGGTAGGAGAAGGACTGGTGCATGGAAAGGTAGCAAGAATCATGATCTACACTGCAGCAGCCTCGTTCTCATTATATCAATATTTGCACAACTGTCAATTTCCGTTGCTTTTCGCTATTCAAATTTGTAAGTTTCTAATTTAGAATTCATTCCTGGTTTGGGGATTAAAAACTTTGGAGTGGTGTTCCAAATAAAAATGGATCCCTGACTAAACTTCTAAATTTTATTCAATTCTATTTCCTTGACTAATTTGTGTCACATAAGATTTGAATCAAGCGCGGTATTGTGAAAATTTGCTTGCTCTAAACCGTGTTATCTTTAATTTCTACTCATTTCAGGAAAACAGGAAATTCTGCCTGTCACCTTACTAGTTATCTTAAAAGCAAACCAGGTAAAATAAATTCAGCTTTTACTGGGGTAAGCTGCAGGCCTTTGCCAAATTCAAAATATGGAGCTCTTGACGTGTTTTAACTATCCGAAATATCACACAAATAGCTCCCTATTATGAATCTCAGCAAACATTTACACGTGCTAAAAACTTTTGCATGGTAATTGTAGCCTTGGGGTGAGCAAGCAATGCTTATCTGTTAACGTAGGCCTGGATATGACGACTAAACAGCTGATTTGGAGCTATAACACTTTGCTTCTACTCCTGAATATTTGTTTTTCGAATTGGATGGATAGATTGCATAGACAGCTAACTACTTGTTTCAAAAGTTGGGGGGGGGGGTTACCCCTGAAAACTTCAAAACATCATCCTAAAAAAATCAATTCAATTTTGTTTACGGTAAATCTTTGAGAAAGTTAAAAGACTAGATAAAGAAGAAATATCTATAACTATTTTAATCATCATGATATATTTAAAATTGACATCAACAGCTTGAATTTAAATCTCTAGATTAATGGAAAACTGTCTTCATTTTTAAGCTAGTAATTTTAAGCATAGTACAGATTAATCAAAATTTTGAATTATCATTATGGATTAGGCCGTTTGGTACATTCAGCACTTGTTTCCATCAGGAAATACAGTTCTGCAAAATTTGTATCAAATTTCATCTCCTACAGTAAGGAACCAAATTTACGAGTGAAATAGTTGTTGAAAACCTTTCCACACCACGACAAAACACTCAAAAAATCAAACCAGACAACTTAGGAAAGATTACATCAAGTGTCTTTACATCTTGCATCCCCAAAGATGCAAAAATACTTCAGAACTAAAAACCTGTTATTGTCAAAGAAAGCTTTAAAGCTTATTTTGGTATATAGCTCGAGATGTGTGAAAATGTACACACTAGATGGTGGAATATGCCACTATGATACCAATTAGGTCCAAGAGGAGGCCGAACTGTCTCAAAGATTGCCACTATTACCAGAAACAAGGTTACTACTGGATGCTTCAAGACCGCAAAGAAAGGCAATAAACACCATCCACCATCTTTTCAGTGATTAAGGTCTACCTAGAGAAGACAGCAGCATGAATTAAGGTTAAGAGTAAAGTCAACAAGAACAGTATAGACAATTTTTTTCATCAAAAAAGCAAAGAAGTTGATATTATCCAACTTACGTCCATAATGCTCCAATTCAATGTCTTCCTCATAACTGTTCTTGTTAGCGGAGAACTGAACCGTAAATGAGGTAGCTGTGAGGTAGTCCCCTTGGTGAATCCAATGATCGCCTCCATTTGCACACCACCCAACATTCAGGACAGCGGAAATGGTGTAGTCAATATCCCTTTTAGCCTTACTTGAAGTCAGATTGTATGGAGTACCGTGTGGCGTTATCTTCAGATCCGAACCTTTGAAAATTCTCTTTTCAATTGTTATTGCAGCCGCATCAGAACGCCTTGTGTCTTCCAGTTTCAGAATCAGACAAGAGCCTTTGGGAAGTGAGTTTGGTGTCTTATCAAACTTGATGTGGCCATGGATGACGATTTGATCATTACCTGTACAAAGAAAATCAAATTGTATCAGAAACCAGTTGGTGCAGCATAGTTGATAGCATACACCATGGTAAACCTGGGTTTAAGACCTGGTTATTGATAAAATGTAATTTCTAGGTAGACCATGCTTTAAGAAATAATGTTATTATAAGCCATGCTGCACATAGACCATGCTTTAAGAAATAATGTTATTATAAGCAAGGCTATGAGAAAGGATTAATTTTCAATAATCTTATGTAGGACAATCGAAAAGAGAAACAGGAACCAGGCTCAAAGAACATAAGGCCAATGTGACCCATGGCCGTTATGACAAAAGTGATCTTGCCCATCATTGTTGGACGGAAAATCACCAGATGGATTGGGAAAATATCTCAGTAATTGATGAAGATAAGAACTGGAAGAACAGACTAGTGAAAGAGAGCATCCATTCCGTTCTATCTACCCCGTGTATCAATCAGATATCGTACATAATCCCAGAAATCTGGTTAAACAATGTCAAGAGCACCGAATGCAATTTTGGGGCCACTAATGATAGAAATTAAGCGCCAATTTCTCAGAAACCTCCTTTGAGGTTCACTCAGTGTTCACACCTCTCGATCCGACCTTTGCTTAAATAGGAATGAAACCACATTTCTCATTGCCCGATGATGGGAGACGGATCTCTACCGAAACGTTGCCCTGCTAAATAACAAAGGCTTGTCATGATAAGTGGTGACTATCATGTCAAATATTGTGAATAATTGATGCCTCCGTGGGGATAAGCCTGGAGTTGGAAATGTACCTCTGATTAATGTGCTAACTTTTTGTCCTTCTTCCTAGGCAAAATACTTAGTAAGGTATTGGTAAATATGCAAAGCATCAAGGGCCCACTGAATAGGTTGACTTTAGTTGATTAGAATCAAGCATGGTGCAACCCTGGTCCTTCCTCTTGATGTAACCACACCTTGTGATTATTTTTAGCTGAAATGACAAAGAGTTGGAGGATTCCCTTCTCTCTCAAGATATATTTGGGCCTGGGCCAAAGACCCTTTGAAAAAGGCAAGGATCAAGTGATCTTACCACAAGGTCATCACCCCTGCATGGGTTTGGGAGAGTGATTAGCCCACTCGCCTCTGGTGGCAACAACCTGGGTTTGAGAAATGGTGGTGGCATATGACCATTACAGTACCCTGTTCTAATAATATAAAATACAAACATAGCTCTGTAGAAGGATTTAATCAAAAACACAAATTATTGCTTTAATGTGGATTGACCTGGAGGTGGATTGGTACTCCTCAAGATTACTTTGCAAGCTTATTATCCTGGTTGATAGCCAAAATCCGTCAACAAAGCAAGCAAATGAAATGCATGCTGCCTGCGAAAGATTAAAATTAACTCTTTTCTTACGAGAACCATGAATATTGGTTCGAAGCTGGTTGTTCTTAAATATTCCTCTATTTTCATCCTGAAATATTCTTAAATTGTTCTTAACACAACGGTTTGGAAGCCTATTTTTGCTATCAGTTGCACTTATTGTAACAAATTTTGACTCTCTTGATCTGTCCTGTCTCACTGACTAGTATGCTGTCAATCTGTTTGTTTTGTGATCATTTTTCAGCCTTAATGTTATTTCTTAAAACTATACATTGCGCTAAAGATGCATGGCCTCAGTTCATCGTTTTTAGCTTGTTCTTGCTTTTTGCCAAAATTTGAGGCTTATGTTGTGTTCTCATAAAATTGTTCATGCAAAGAAAAAAAGGTGAAATAATCCTTGAAAATTGATAAGAACATCACATCATTTAACCAAACAATTACCTTCAAGAAAGACAATTTTCAGCACAGCAATGAGCAATAGTAGGAGCTTGGACGCCATTTTCACGCAACGATGCAGAATTGATTCAGAAAACTTCCTCTTCGTACGTAGGGCCTAAAAAGTACTGCTCAACATCCACGTCGAAATTGTTGTTACAGCTGCAGTAATTTTCAACCAGTTAGAAAGCCAAGATTAATCAACGCAAATAAAGCAATCTAATCAGTACCTGAATCGTTTTCGTGGTGATTAGAGAACGTATTATGAAGATTGCAAAGACTGGAGATCTATTAGATCTAAATATACATTCTTGGTTCCTCCTTTTTGGTTTGTTATGGTTCGTTTCTTCCTACTGACGTCCTTAAAACTCAAACAAAAGCTGCCTACCTACATCATGAGAGCTTATCCCATAATGCATCACTCGAAAGCAGAACATCTGGTCTCGTAGCCTCGTTCCACACTCACGTTCTGAATTTATCAAAACAAGTGTTCCATCAAGTTCCTTTCATGAAGTGACTGCCGAGGTAAGGAGGGCAAAACTGTGGTCTCGTTTAATGTTGATGAGGAAATACGTTTACTTTCTTCGTAAGGTATTGGTTGATGTGCATAGCACTAAAAGGGCACACTGAATGAACCAACTAAATGTGATCCTTTATAAGGAATGTGAACTACTCTTTGTCGGTAGATTCTAACCAGCCAGCAGCAAATGGCCTGTGCTGAGCTGCAAGTTGGAGTTTTTGAAAAATGAAATCAATGCCCAACAACTACATTAACAGGGTAATATTCTAGCATGGTTTTGATCTTTCTAGCCTCAACCGTTTTTACAGGAAGACTCCACTTGCACTGAACATTAGGACTTACAGCACTTAACAACAACAAAATCCCCCCACCCTCCTAAATCAAACATTTTCAAAAATGAAATCAATTTGCAACAACTACACTGATAGAGCAATATTCTGGCGTTTTTTTAATCTTTCTATTCCACACAGTTTTTTTACGAAAACCTGACTTGTACTGAACATTTGGACTTACTTAAATTATAATCAAAATTATAACTGGAATTGGGAAGAGTTGGCAAATTCTCTCCCACACTCTGTGACAAGTCTGAAGGTGGATTTGAACCCATGACCCTCTGAGCAAGGGTTAAGTGAAATTTGGAAATCCCCGCATGGTCTCTCTTGTAACTGCTAGATAAGTAGGAAAATCTCCTGTAAACATACACAGTCTTCTCTTGATCGGTCATTGCATCAGAATAGGGAAACAAAGCTAGTGGTTTATTTTCATCCGACCTATTAGACTACTGCAGTATTTTTGTTTCAAATTCTTCTGTATTGTGTTTAAAAAATAATCCAGACCAACCAACTCTCAAGCAGCATGATTTTTCTTCAAAGGGGATCATGGCTTCAAAGGGGTACTTGCTTATCATTGGGATAGGAGTGCTCAGGTAGAGGTTCAAACCATGAACCCAAAAAATAATTTCAAGCAAGAGTATTGACCCAAAAATAATTTCCTTACCCTGCAACCAAAACCAATAATTTGCCTAATCAAAAACTGTTACATGATATGCTATCAATTCTAGGGTATTATTTATGAATCACTGAATTGTGTGAATGTACTGAACACCATGAAAACATTTGAATTTGATGAACCCGAAAAATAGTTATGCAATTGACTGACCAAATTCCACTGCAATTCTAGACCCAAAAATTAACCTGGGCACCCTCAACCTTGAAGATAAATGAGTGTCCTCCTTAGTGTCATGGACTTAATTGCTATCTTCAAAGATGCTTTAGATCTCAATCAAAATCTGGAACAGATCCAGACTAAAGACCATAGGCCATGACCAGCATCAGAAAGCAGGATTTAGCAAATAGTGGTTGTGTTGCTTATCATGATGAAATTCAAGCTGCAATCAAGTTCTTATTTAGTCTCCTTTAGTTCAATTCCAAAGGCTTTAGCAATAACAGAGTTAAGTAGTCCATAAGTAGATTTAAAGTACCCTGTAATGTGGCCTAATTAGTGTTGATCTTAGACCTGAGAGAAGCATCTTATTTTGATAAGGGGGAATTTGGAAATCCTTCATTCTACCATTTAATGCACCTGAATTTTATTTTGCACATCTTTGCTCTTTTTTCACAGAAAATGTCTCCCTCTGTCAGGGTGGATTTAGAATTAAAAGTTTGTCCAAGTAAAAAGTAAACGAGACAGCTCACTTGCAATATATCCTCTGGAATCAACATTTTCCTTTCTTTCTAGGTCACTGATGATTACAACTAGCCAAAAGTCATAGATGTTGCTTCAATGTCCTTGATGATTTTCTTGGGAAGTGATACTTTATGTTTGTTTGTTTGTTTGTCTTAATTCCTTTTTCTTTATTCAACTTTGATGTGTTGTGTCGTTAGTTGTTGTTATTTTGTTTGTATTATCATTATTTCAATTTCTCATTCTCTACTTTTGAGCAATGATGATTGACACTTGATCAAAGAAGCTGTTTCTGCAGCTAGTGACTTAAGCTACACTTGATCTGAGCTCTTTATCTCCCGCATTATCTCCTACTACTACAAACAGCGCACTTTTTAAAGTACAAAATGGCGTCTCCTATTGCCCTACTAGTTGAAGACCTTTTCCCCACCACGTGGTCGGAAAAACTGCTCTAAAGTGTCTCGCTCAACCATTCTGCAAATGGAAACATCTATAGGAGGATTTTTAGAGATGGTCATGCCTGAACCTCTCAGTGAATGAGAGTCTCTTTCCCCTCCCTACAAATATCTACATCTGTCTATATCTATCCTGTCAAATCTTAGGTTAAAATCTCTGACATTGAGGAAAAGGTAGACTCAACAATTTAAGCATTTTTTATCTTATTTCATTTATATGGAAAAAGGAGACACTTGATTTATTGATTGAATCGATATTTTCTTTTGTAAGAAAAACGACTGATTTTTAGAATGTACTGCTAGCTGCTGATCATTCAAGACAGCCAACGACACTACTGTATTTGCATTGGACACGGTTTGTAAGTTTTTGCAAAAAGGAAATCTTTCGTTCGCTAGCATTTGCATTTCGTCAACAAAAACGCCCACTCAGACCCGTGAGGCTGAATTACTTATGTTATGAATGTACATACTATTGCAGTGATGGCAATTTAAGCCAATCTGCTATTCTTTTAGATCTCCCTAATGTGCATATTCTGTAATTATCTATACCGGAAATTTTTCATCTCTAACCCCTCCCCCCTGCATAGTAAGTCCCACTTTGGCCCGGTATATTCATAGATGAAAGAGTTTTAGTGTTGATATTTTGGATTCAATTTCAAACCGCCACTGTCAGCAGACATCAGTTTAGTGTATAATAGTTTTTTAGATAATTTTAGTTGGTCAAGGTGTAAAACCAGTAAATTAGTATAAATTCGTTTAGCTCTACTGTCCATGGCAAACTATATACATATCTTATGATGTGATTTTTGAAACGTATATAACTTTTTCAAATGCTCCACCAGCGACACAGATGCTTGAAAAATGCACTGATTAAAAATCATTAGAATAAACAAATACGAAAAACATTTACTGAGACTCAAAATAACTCAATTTTGTATCATTCAACATTTGATGTTTCATTAATAAGGATTGCTACTTCTACAGAGCCTTGCCCTGTAAAAATTTTCTACTATGAAAATAAAAACTAATAACAGAATTAATACAATACGAAGTCTGTGGGTCGGTTTTCCATGAAAGTTCTCGATACATAGAGTAGAGCTATATACACTAAGAAGAAGAAGACTCGAAGTTTTGATCGTAATTCGGTCCAAGGTAATAGTTGTCGTGCACTCTACGGCGGACCAGCATGGAAAGATTCAACATTGGTTACTTTTAAGTTTTCTTCTTAGTGAATTGATAATAGGATAAATAATTCGGCTGTTCAAACTACAAGTAATACAAAAGAAAATTTTCAAAATGAAAACAGACGAAATGAAAACAAATTTCTGATCAGTAATATCATCAAAAGCAGCTGAAGTACTACATAACAAAACATTAAAAACATACCAAAGATGGCACAATGATTACGTTTGGTACTACGCTGATACAGTTGTATTCAATCGTCTTCTTTCCTTCAAATTTAACTTGTTGTACCTATTTTCTATTATATGGGTTTGATTGATAAATATATATATATACATATGTTTATTTAGTTGAACAATAAGAGAGACGAATTGGATACTTTTAAAATGTTTTTATTCTTAAAGCTCTCGACGCGTTTCTTTTTTTTTTTTTTTTTTTTTTTTTTTTTTTTTTTTTTTTTTTTTTTTTTTTTTGGCTATTCGAGCCGTCCTCAAGAGATTACTTTAATTTCTTCTACTTTAGATTTAAGGCTAAATTTCCATGATTATTTTGACGTCACAAGCGAATTCCAAAAGGAGGCTAAATTGAGATGGTGGTTTGCTACGAAGGAGAAACGGATTAGGTATTCTGAACGAAATAATGTAGCAAATGTTTATTCATTTATTGTATTTATTTAGTTAACTGAATCTTACATTTCCTGTTGAAGAGAAACTTTTGTAAACGATTTGCAAGTTTGGAATTATTCATATCAATTGCAAAAGAAATCAAAAATAAATCGGAAAATAATTAGAAATGTTTTGTCAGGAACTCATAGTGGTAGTTAATACGTTCCTTTGAGGGTTTTCCCAAAGACCATGTGGCTCCTCTAAAACCTTTCAAGACCACCGGTTCCTCACGTTCTAAATAGATAAAGTCGACTCTCGCTATCTCTTAACTATCACGGCAAATGAAAATTGTTCGACATCACGGAGTTTCGAGGTAACAGGAGTCGTAAGGTTTCTTCGACAAAAAGGCGGCTTCATACGTTAGAACTTTGTACAAACCATGAAAAAGATTGTTTGCTTCTGAGAACCACGATTAGTATAAAATAACACTAAGCAGGTAATAGTTTTAGCTAATCATAACTTATCAAAGTGCAGCATGTTTGTCAGTCAATTTCGTGGCCAAAAATTTGAGAAAAACTGGAAGTCATGCTGTAACCAGAAAACATAGTCGTCAAGTATGCTGTTTGCGTGAAGAAAAATGACACGATTGTAGGACATCTACCTAAAGGGCCGTCCAGCAAATTTGCAAAGACCATCTTCTTTCTCAGGGCAGACTAGTTATAAAGGCAACCGATTAAACCTTTGAGATGGTCTAGACATCAGAGTTCCTTACAAAGCTTACAAAATACTTCTTGTTAGACAACATGAATCGATTTCTGTTGAAAGAAAAGAGTTATCATTGGCGTAGCCAATTACAGAACTTTAAAATCTTGTGTCAGTTTAAAGAAAGCTTTTGATTTTTGACGTATAATTACATCAAATTGAATCTTTTGTGTCGTACTGTTTGAGATAACGGGATTCTTTCTAACAGGAAATAAATATTGTTCGAGATTGCGAAAAGATCGAGAAAAAAAGTATTACTTGCGTTATACAGGAAAACGAACTACAATCTAATTAACTCCTAGAAGTACTGCGGATAGAGTAGGCTCACTTGAACCACAGATCCACTCGTTAGTCAGAAATATTTCCATTCTTGTATTTAATTCTTAATATTGCTTTCGTCATTTTCCGAGAGAACACAACAGAGCCGGAGTTGTTTAGATTATTATCTGTTGCCGATATTTCAAATCAACAGATACGGTATATTCTATGACTCAAACTTGGCTCTTAATTTAAGAAGAGTATCATATTACTACAAACCTCGCCAAAACTGTTGAGACAAATCTTTATTACACAACTTATTGACTAACAACCCTACCCCTCAACCCAATTTCAGTGCTTTTGGACGACTCAAGTGCATTTTCGTACCCTGATATCTTGGCAACATATTTAACCATAGTTTATAGAAATAGATAGTTTGGAAACCTATTGTTGTACGTCTTTGTTTCACATTTGCTATTGAACAGTACCATAAACTGCTCAACGTATGCCTTCTCCTTTCTCTTGACTGTTACAATTTTGCATGTAAGCATTAACTACATAAATATGACACTGAATATTATAAAACCTTCTCTTAGTAACGAATGTTTGAATGAATCAACTAACATTGTACAGGGGGCAAGGGGGTAGAGTACTTTTCCACTTCCTCAGTAAGAATATTTCATATTTAGCCCTATTTTCGGGCCTATGTCAAGAATTTTTGGCGAAGATTGTAGTTAGAAAGTGTGGACCCGCTGTCTGAAAGTTCCTGCAGTCTTGGTCGAAAACTTTAAAACGTCGGCAGTGTCTAAAACTAAAGTGAGAAATGCGTAGGCTCTAATGCATTAAAACAAGTCACATATAGGTTTCTATCAATGGTTTGAAATCAATTTGTCTTTTAATCTACGTAATACCTGCAATACCTGTAGAAGTAGTGCATCTTGGTTGAAAAGATAATTACTTATTAACTTTGTTTACTCCGCATAAAGAAATATGCTAATGTCGCTTAGCTTTGACTACGAGCTTTTCATCTGTACATAAGTAAACAACACGTGTAAGTACGGTCAATAAAGAGGCTTTTTAATAGAAATGCTGAGTTTTTTGCTTGCAATCTTTAATTGAAAATTTACTTTAAAAGTTTTATGATTTCCTTTTGATAAGTAGATTTATATTATAGTAAAACGAAACACAGAAAGCTGGGCCTCTTTGTAAAGAAGGCATTAAGTCCTCGAGAATCAGTAATAAGGAGCTTTATATCTCAAATAAGTTGATGACTTTGCCATAGCTTCTGAACTAAATATTGCCTTTTAAGCTTAGTTCCAGAGTGGCTGAAAGCCAACCGTAAAGACAATTGACCAATGAAACAAGACATAGAAAACCATGAGAACAGTTATCCTACTCTGTGTATCATCAAGAATTTAATGAATGTTTGATCCGAGAGAGACCGCTTCCTCTTATACCGTAAGACCCCGTTTACACGAGGCCGGATCAATTTGAATCTGTATCAAAAGTGATTCGGATACACCACCCGTTCACTCGCGATCAAGCAATCCGCCTCAAAATAGATACAGATAGCCAGATCATTCCTGATCCTTCTAGAGAGACGTTTTCAAAGTGATCTGGTTTCGTGTAAACGGCCAATGCGTCTGTCGTGCTCTGCGCATATTCTTATTTGAATTCTAAGCCTCACTTAATTTTTCACCTCATGCGAATTCGCACTTGTGTAAACGGAAAGTCCATCAGCAGCAACAGTAGTGCGGCTCCGTGTAAACGCAGCCTATCGGTATCACTTTTGATACGGATTCAAAGTTATTGTGTGTAGACGGTATCAAGCTATAGTGGTAAATTCTATATCCCTCATGTGATTTTCGGCATGCTTTGATCATAAGCTTAGTAACAAAACACTGTCCAGGATACAATTTCTTTGAAAAAGTGATCAATTTATACACCAACAGTAGAATGCCCTAGCTTTGCATTCATCCATGCATCTAACATCTTAACTATTAGTACTTTTCATGATTTGGCCATGAAATGGTTGTTAACCCTCCCTCATCCTACTGGAGGTTCTAGTCTTTTGACCTAACCTCCAGCACAATTGAAAATCTGAGCAATCACCAGCATTTCTCATAGGAATGAAGAAATCCTCAATGCTTTTAGGACCTGTTAAGGCCTTTGCACGTTAACAAACAGCAGAGAACAGCTTTCCCAGCCCCCACTTGTCTGAAAGTAATAATACCCAGACTAAGTAGAATGAAAATATTTTCAAAAACAGGGCTGGTAAAGTGCTTTGACATTACCTAAAGAAGATATCAAACATGGAATCTCTAGCATTAGAATTTCAAAATGTTGGCAGCTATGCATCAAATGGTTGAATTTCGAACAGTCCGTTTTCTTCCTGTTTGGTATTTCACAGGTGACCAGTTGTTTCCTAATGCGCATGCTCTAGTAAATTGAGTGGGCGGTATATAAAGATTTGTGTTCTTATGTGATATTGTTTCCTCCAATGTTATATAAAGAGTACAGTTCCCGTTTCTGCAGTCAAATTCACAAGGCCTTGCCAACAAGGTTCCAGGTTAAAACGGAGCTTCAGATGACGAGTGCGAAAACGTTTATCACAATGAGATCACTTGGTTTTGTTTGCCAAATCAGATAGATGTTATTTCTAGATTTGCTGCACTTATGTAATGCAGATTCTCTTCAAAGATTAACGCACTGCCTCTGAAGTCAGTATCAAGACATCTTCGGACCCGAAATGGAAGCACAGGTTATGAGTTCAACCATTTTCATCATAACAGGATTGCTTGGTTTTTTCGCAAACATCACACAACTCTTCCTTATTTGCCGTGATAAAAACCTGAGGAGTACTGCCTTTGGCCTCACCGTTGTAAGCCTCAATCTTGCAGACATATTATCTTCAACAATAATATTCTTCAGAGGATTCGCAATTTATATGTTGCTAGAACTGGAAATGATAACAGATATGGAGTGGTATGAAAAATTAACAGAAGTGTTGTTCGCGGGCATATCATTCTCTCTGACGTCATCGTTCACCCATGTGACATTCGTCGCCATACAACGCGTGATTGCAGTCGCTTTCCCGCTGAAAGTGAAGCAGATCATAACCAGAGCAAAATGCTACGTCATTCTCACCTTGCTCTGGGCTACGTCAGTTGTGTTTGCCGTATTCGTTTACTTTGATTTAAAGTTAGGGGTCTTCACATTGACATGCATTGTGATATCGATCGGTACTGCGTTGGTAATCATATACTCCATTGTTTGCTATAAAACTGTGAAACGAAACATCATCGATTACAGCAGCAACAATGGAGAAATGCAAAGATTGCACCGCAACACTGAACGACGAGTACTCAAGTATTCTGTGGTTATAACGGCCGTGTTTATAGTCTGCAACTTTCCCAGAAGCCTAAATGAATTCATCGCCTTCCCAGAGAGTATAAGACCTGCCTGTGATTTTCTGTACTGCATCAACCCTCTGCTTGATACATTGCTGTATTTCCTATCCAGTTACTGCAGACGTAAAAGAGAAAGAGAGAGGTCCTTGCCAGCTCCAGTCGTGAACGTGCACATGAGGAAAATAAGCGATGCGTTGGATCTGGCAAATCGTCTGTGATTTCTGCACATGCCAGGGGTTTGGATAGACTTATCAATAAGAATGATCCTCGGATGTTTGGATATCATTCCGAGGGATGATGTGCAATCTAGGTGGATGGCAAAAGGTGAGAAATCTGAGAGAGACACCTAAATCTAGCCACCTAAACAAGTATCCGGCAGAATTTAAAAGCTGTCCAACCCTATCTGCCTTCAAATCAATGATAAGAAAGTGGACAGATGATAACTGCACCTGCAAGATGTGTAAACATGTATTCCGAGTCTGGGTTATTTATAAAATGGGGTATTATTATTTTTATTCACCGTGTAATGTTTTTAACTTGTACATTAGTTTGACTTAGTTTTAGTTGCCTTTAATCATCTTTTCTTTAGTATGGCAATTTTGTACCAGTCAACTGTAAATAAAGTATTAAAGAAATAAAAATAAGGAAAGTGTGGCAAATTTTTGATTCTACAACTTGAAGAGAGATTGACCACGAATTTTGTTCAGTACCCTGATGTTTTTCTTACCAAAATTCCCAGATACTTACCACAAGTGAAGAAATCTGAAAAACACGCAGGCAAGGGCTGTACCTGAAATCGGCATGAAGATCAAACTGAAAGTTTTCAGGTGGACCTGTGCTTATCTTTCTTGCTTACAAATGGAAATTACGAGGCGTTAAGCAGCCCAGTGATGAATGATAATTTGTTCCCGTACGCAAGATCTTTTCTGGCCGACTCAATAGATTCTGGCTCCTACCAGTTCCGACCCCGACAACACGAAAATGTCAATACCATAGTTCATACAGTAATTCAATAACAATGATTACGACGATTTCGACTCCAGGAAATTAGTCCACTTGCATAATATTCCGTATTTATCCTTTTTCCAACTGTCGATAAATGCTATAGTCGTAATGATACTAGTAATTCAATCATAGAGAAGGATAAGAAGGTCTGGTGTAGTTAAAGGCAGCACGAAAGTTCCCTTCCCAGATAAGGTTGTGCGTGAGTCTTATTCAGGCTTGAAAACCACTTGTCTAATTTAACTCTTGGTAATTAGCCCTAATGGGTTTCGACTTGGGATAGATAAATAATTGCACAGCATAATCTAGTTGTGTTTGGTCGGTCTCATTTTGTGCGAGTACGCTAAGAGTTTGACAGTGTTCAAAAATGCTGAGAGTAGGGTTGATAAGCTCACTGTCAGTTTGAATAGTCCGGTAGAATAAATAGGTAATACACCATTTAATCTTTCTGTGAGGGAAGCCTCCATAAGTTGCTGATTTTTAAAGGTCCTCCAATGAACCATTAAGGTCCTTTCGAAATCAGAGCGTGAATGTGGAAGTGAACCGCAGCACAAATGATCAACCTCAATATTGAAGTTCATTGTCACCTCTCTGCTGAGAGTTACAATTATATGGAAGCCAAATTTGATAAAATACAGCTTGATAAAATTAGTAAGAGATAATCATTCTAGGGAATGTCAGTGCAGCACTGTGGAGGATATCATCCAGTACTCTGGAGGATGTTCAGTACCGTAGAACGATACCATACATTACTGTGGGAGTGGGATACCACCATTATTATCCAGGATATTCAGTACTGTGGAGGCAGTGGCGGCGCGTGAGAAATTTTGTAGGTGGGGCACAGATAAAAAAAGTGAGGGCCTAATTTTTTTACTTCGTGTTTTTCTTGGGCAGATAATAAATTGAACGGAGTAACGGACGTTCCAATAGGCCATCTGCAATATTCATTTAAGATAAACCAATATTTGACGATAAATCAAAAACATACTTCGGTCTCTTACTTAGATTCCTATAATCTTGTTTCTAAAAGTTTTATACTGACTGAGAACTTACAGATTCGCTTCCTACACTGCTCCCCAAAGTTTTTCTACAAAAGATTAGAGCCGAACAGATGAACTGCATGGCATTTGTGATGAGAGACATTGTTATTTGTCATCAGAGTTGCATTGTTACGGTTTGCGTTATGAGAGCTGCGTGTTTATGGACTTTTCAGAATTGAATTGAATCTCGGGGCACTTTCAAATGTGCCCCGCTCTTTACAGAAAGCCTACTGCTACGGGCTAGTCAGAAGCAACGTGACGAAATCAAACTCTTGAAAGTGATTGGTCAGAGATTACGTAATGCGGGGCCAGCCCCACCATGAGATGAGATTAGAATCTGAGGTTCGTGTTTCCGAGTCCATCAATGTCTCGTGGACAATTGGATCTATTCATGTAATCTAACCTTGTTGACACTTGGTCTATTTAATAGTGATTTGTGGGTAGGTAGCTATTTCTTAGAATTCAGGGCATTAATGTTGGTATTGGGTTGTGAATGGAATGCGTGCATGAAATCTGAAATTGAATATAGGAAAATAATGATATTCTGTGAAAGTTTTCAAACGACAAAGTGGCTACAAAAAATATAATTTTGCAAAAAAAACAGGTGGGGCACTGCCCCACCTGCCCCATTGGACGCGCGCCACTGTGTGGAGGAGAAGCATGAATACCATAAGCACTTTCAATATTACCACCACAGTACAGATGAAATCCCTCCACAGTACTGAACACCCTTCACAGTGCTTAAAGAACACCCTAAGAGCACTGATGGTATCCCTCCCCATCACTGGGCATCCTAAACAGTACTGATGGTATCCCTCCACATACTGACTGATGGTATTTGCCACCAGAACTGACCACAGTATCTCCCATAGTATTGACCACAATATCTCCCACAGAACTGAGCAAATCAAATCAAATCAAAACATTTTTGTGGTAAATTGATAAAGTACATAATACCTCATTTACATACTTGTTAAATATTGATTTTTGAATTAAAAATTACAATAACACAAATTTGAAAATAAAAACTTTATCATTTGCAAAAATTAGCTGATTGACAGAATTAGCGAGCTATATGCCTAAGTTACGCGAATTGACGTTCACAGTCAATTCTTTTATCTCTACAACAGTGAACCTTTCCTCAGGGTAATGATTACAACATATTTGGGAGCTCAGAATAATCTATTTGCGACCATCAGCCATAAATCAATTACGGCTTAGTCAGATCAAGTGTCATTCATCATTGCTCAATATAATACACAAATATGGAAAATAAGGCTTACGATATCAAAATAAATAATGATACAGTTAAAATCAATGAAATTGAATAAAAAAATGTATAAAAATATATCATCTAGGTAATTTAAGAGAAGAAATAGAAGAACAAAAACATAGGAGGGAGGACGAACACTAGAAATAATGAACAGAAATTAAAAAAATTTATCACTTCCCAATAATTCTTCACTGCAACACTTTGAAATGCTGCTCTGATTTGGCTAAACTTCATCAAAAACCTAAAAAGGGAAAGAAATGTTCAGATTGGAAGAGGTAAAAATAAAAAATGCTTACGAGTGCAGGCATTTGTTTATTTGTTTTTTTAGCCTTGGGCAAATTTGGGCTTAACAAAAACAATTTCACCCACAACCATTCCAGGCCCCCTCAGCCAAGGTCTTGTGGCGTTTAACCTACAACCTCTCCACCCAGGTTAGAAAACAACTGATGTTGCAACCCTGATACCAAGCTTATTTGCAACGCATTTCCAATTTAACACGAAGTTATGGATGAGGCTCTAGGGTCACCAGAACAAAATTGAGAAAAACCCAAAAGCCCGCATGACCGTTATCACACAATTTCACCTATTTTCCCTGCATTGTGAGGCGCAACCTAGAAACCTATGCTTTTTAAGAGCAAACCTATTGGAAAATCGTGCTAAAAAATCATATTCTGGTAACCCGATAAAAACTTTAATTGACATAATTGGCATGTTTACACTGAAAAACCAGCACATGATTGTCAAAATTGATAAAATCCACAACCAAGCCCAAGCCCCTTAGTTCCAATTATTTCACATAAGTTGAGTTCAGGGAATTCTTCTTCTAGAATAGGTACCCCATCAGCTCGGAGGGGGAGAACTTCTTTAGACAACCCAGGTAACATGTGCCTGTCTGGTTTATGGGTTTCCAGCAATATCTTTCCCAGTCTATGGGTCATGTTTCATGAGTTTTTACAAAGCTTGCCTAGTTGTGGGTCTGACTAATAAGGATTCTCTAAAATTCAGTCAATTTAACTGAATTTTGGGCAGAATCTTGAAATTTTGAGTATAGGGTAGCTTTTTCAAAATATTTCTCTCATAGAGGCAAATTTTGTGCCGATCATGGGTCCATATTACTTTGAACTATCACAGGCACAAGTGTATACATACTAACCCATCGTAGTTACCCCTGCCCCTGCTTGCAATGCCCACTGTTACTATCATAATTATTGTTGTAATCTTTAATTTTTCGGTTTATTGGTTTGAATTAGCTTGTGCGCTATCAATAAGCTATTGTAGCAACAACTTTAAATAAGGTTAATAGAAAAGATGCCCAACATGTCACATGTCGTACTGTCGCAAGCTTCTGCACCATTTGCCAAACAGATTCAAAACTTAGGTGTGCAATTGATACAGTGAAATCTCACATTTTTGAATAGTAAAAGGCTCAAAAGAGCTGAGCAAAAAATCTTTATGTAGAAAAACGGAAGATGAGAGAATTCGCCTACCTGCTTTTGGGAAAGCATGGCTTCAAGAGAATTACTTTCAGAGCGAGGCTATGCTTTGTTTACAATTTTTGGGATGGAGGCCATGTGAACAGGACAGCTGGAGTCTGATTATCGATTTCAACTTCGTTTGTCAAGGAAGGCAGTTTTTATTGCGAAATCAGGCAAATAAACACATAAGTTTCATTATTTTGAGAAATCAAACATAGAGAATGTGTATAGAGATGTACATGCTATATGGCCTGATGTGAAGCTAGACGATATTCATTTAAATAACTTACTGAATTGAAATTGACAGCTGAAGAAACTGGAAGTCACGGGACGACACAGGATCGTGGTATGGTATTGGAGGTCATATGCAAGAGTTTGGAGTTAAAGATATTGAAAAATCAACTTACACTAGTGCATTTAACAATTCTTCAACATTAAATGAATACTTAACTTGAAGTACCACAAATAAAGAAGAATAAACTATGTGGAAATTATATTTTGTTGTTGTGGGGATTTGTGTACTTTCTCCACCTGAGAAATTCACGAAAGCTGACCAGGTGCAACTTGATAAGATCTCTGATGACGATAGCGGAGATGATCTACTGAAACCTTACTCAAACGGGCATTTTGATCGCAAGAGAAACCATAGATATGTACGCGATTGTCAACACATTAAGCATGGAAATACAACATTTGAAATTTTTCACGCACCTCACCAAAATCATACAGAAAAATCTGTGATACGAAAGCTGAAATATCTAAATCATAAGATAACCAAGAGAAAAAGTATTTTCGAAACTGAAAGTCGATATGTTCACGGACATTTAGCAGTTGTTGATAATCCTCTAGAGACATTTTCTGTACTCCTACCTGAGCAAAAATCATCTTGCAGTCAAGATTTTGGGGATAGAGAAAAAGTTTCAGTTACATCAACATCGAAAAAATGCATCTTAGCAACCAATGCAGGTTTCTTCAACACACATACTGGTGGCTGCCTTGGTAATATTGTAACAAATGGCAAATTAGCACATGACTCGAGAGGTATTCAGAATGCCAACTTTGGCATAAAAAGAGATGGAGCGCTTATCACTGGATATTTGCCTGAAGATGAGGTGACATCAAATGAATTTGTTCAGCTAATATCTGGAGTTGGATGGCTGGTACGGAACGGTGAGGTTTATATCAACCAAAGTTTGAAAGCAGAATGTGCTGATACAGAGGAGACTGGGACAATACAAAGATTTTTTGATGTTGTTTCTGCCAGAACTGCTATAGGGCATGATGAATACGGGAGGATTATGATTGCACAGATTGATGGGAAAACTGACAAAGACGGGTAATCTTTTCTCACATGTTTTGTTTGCGAATGCATAAGGTATCTAGCAATAGATTTTATCAAGCCAAAAGATAAGTTCATAGGTATGCTTTAGGCAAAGTATGGAAAGTGTGACACTTGCACCCCTGAGATGAACAACAGGACAATAGAGATTGCTCTTCCGCACCCAATATGTCATCAAAAGCTGCCAAGATTTCCACATTTTGTGTAAAACATTAGAAATATCAGACAACTCCCATTTCTTTCCTCTTTCTCATTCTGCCCACAAGCACGTGCCTTGAAAACGGAGCTAAACAAGATTTGTGTTTCTTGATGGAGAACACAACCTGTAATTTGTTTGATTTTGTTAGAGTTTAGTTCAAACATATAGACAAATTGTTTTTTTGGAAATTTCTGGAAATATTGGTGTATTGTTTGTCCAAAGCCAAACTCTTGAAAAGATGACCCTGGGGATTTCAAGTTTATTTAGGTTGAGTTGAAAAGTGCTTCTTACTAGCGTCAGATCCAAGGAGGCCCCAAGGAGGCCTATAGTGTATACGCCCTCCTTATTTTTACACATACGATACATTAGGGTATTTTATATATGCTTTTTATGCAAACATCTTTGGATATACATACTACGCCCCCTCCTCTCCACTTCCAAGGATGCTGCTTGCCTTAGGAGGGAAAGGCTGCAACCATTTTCTAAACAGGTATGTTGCATCGTAGTGTTTTCATATATTGTTAGCTTATGGCAAACAGCATGAATTAAAAATCATGGCTGCGGACCAAGTTGCATCGTTCCCTATTGATATTCAGTTATACATTTCATCATTTTGTGATTATTGAATAATTGTTTTTTCTAGAGTAAACCTTCTTCAGTTTGCAAACCTCTTGAAAAAACATGGTGCCATAAATGCAATAAATCTTGACGGAGGTGGCTCATCAACATTTGTTATTAACGGAAGTGTTGCTAATTATCCTTCAGATTCCTGGTGAGTTAATTCTTACCAATTTATTTCTCGATAGAATGAATTTCATACCCTTGATGTATATTGGCCATTTATTTGATAATGGCTCAAGGCTTAAAACTCATAAAACAAATTATTTTATCATCATTGTAAACACGATTTGAATGAAGGTTAAAGCAAATGGAATCATTTTGCTATCGCATCATAATTGGGTAAAAGCTTTTAAGATTGTTGCAAATTGTTTCGCTTCGACAAAAATCAAAAAATCGATTAAAACTCTTTGCAGATCATAAAACATTGTTGCTAATTCAATAAAAAGATATTACTGCGTGTGGTACTTTAAGTGTATAATAAAACGACAAAATTAAAGAGTTAAGTACCGAGTTGAAAAAGTATTGAATTTCTTACAAAATAAAAAAAAAATAAGAAATTCAATACTTTTTCAACTCGGTACTTAACTCTTTAATTTTGTCGTTTTATTGCTGCTAATTGTTTCAGAATCGCTGAGAATGGTTTAAAATGGTTGCAATTAATTGCAAAATCTTTATAAATCATATTCGTTTGCAATCTTCGCAAAGGTTTACAATGTTGCAAAATCGTTTAAGAATCCCTTTATCAAGTTATTTGCAAATTGTTGCAAAATCATCGTTCCCTAGCTGCATCTTACTATTTATTGAAGTTCCCTCGACCTTATTCAAAACTGTGTAGTTATTTATATTTTTTGCTTGTTTTTTTTAGTGGAGATGATTTCTCTTGTGAAAGAAAAGTTTCCACCATAATTTGCATCCACGAGACAGATAGAAATTGTGATTGCACTGACTCAGACAGCTCTTGTGGCAGTGAAAGTTGCAATTCGTCAGAGGTCAACAACTCACAATCAAGCAAACAAGAACCAAAGATAGTTCAGAAACAATTTGCCAAGAAGGGTAGGAAGCTCTAATCATTGTTACATAATGGTAACATATATTTGATCCCCCGATTTCAACTCAAGCACGTTGTTAAACTCTGTAATGCTTAAATTATTCTAAGGAAGATTTCGGACTCTAGTTGAAAATAGGCTTTTTCAAAATAGTCGTACTTGATGACATCTTTCTGCGGTAACATATTGTCAGAAGGATTAGAAGGAAACATTCAACATCATTTTTATCTTTTGAGTAACAAACTTTTAAGTGCAACCAATGAAAATGGTCCAGCTTGACTAGATTCAGTTTATATTTATTCTTATGTTTTCATTCTGTTTTCAAAATCTAGTGATTGGGGCTTCGAACTACACTTAACTTTTTTCAACTCCAAAAAACACTAACAAATCCAGATTAGAATACTTCCTGCTTTGTTGGGCATGATGGGTTTATGTCAAGCCTGTGATATTCATCGCAATGGAGAACAGCTCCATGAGGAATCTGTTTTCCATCATCAGCTAATAAGAAATGTGTTTATTTCCGATTTAAAGGAAAGGTAGGATCGCATTGGTGCTACATTTTTAGACCTATGAATACAAAATAGCGGTTCATTTACTTAAATCAGATTGATGACCCTATTCTATGTCCCTTGATACAGAGCTCTTTTATATTGTTTAAAAGCTTCATACGACCTAAAAAGTGCACTGAACACAGCTCCAAATGTAGTGCCTATTTTTTCTTATTTTCGCCCTATTTATTTGGTCACGAATGGAATCGAGTTCTTTGAATGTTTTATTGTACTTATTATAGTTCCTCGTTAGCTGATATACAAAATTTCTTGTACTCGGCTTTTGATGGAAAAATGAAAATTTTATTCATGCTTCTATTGTTCTCTTCGTGGTTGGAATACAAAATCTACCTTTTCAGAGCAAAGAAAGTTGCTGAACTCTGATTTAGACTCTGGTTTTGAAGACGTATCGAATATACCTCAATGCAAAGAACGAAGGTTTGAATTTCATGCTATTTTGTTTTAACGGGAGTGAATACCGTTTTTAGCAGCTTATACTGTACTTTTTATTTTCAGTACTTTTTTGTGTTCTCATATTTCCTTGAAACCAGTGGTGGCGCCAGCCGCCAAGAAGCGGGGGGGCATGTGCAAGACGGGGGACCGGGGGCGGAGCCTCTGGAAAATTTTTCAGGGCCACGCCCTTTCAAAACTAGGGAAACGCCCTTTCAAAACCAGGGAAACGCCCTTTTCAACGCTGGGAACGCCTTTTTAAATGCTGGAAACGTCCTTTCACAAAAAGCTTTATCGACATTAGGAAATTTCCTTTAATCAATTGCCTGTCAAAATCAACGATCGAACGAGGCTGTCCAAATCTCAGAAGTCATGGCTGTATAGAAATTGATAAGAATTTATACAAAACAATACTGGGTAGTTATTAGATGAAACGCTAGATGTTCAACATTTTATCATCAATTATATAGACACAGATATAACCTTGAACTTGGTTAGTGATGTAACATTTGAAAATCGGTTTGTTACAACAGGAGCTTTCGGAGCCATCTCTTCTGAAATCGAGCGTCTTTCCCAGAAATAACTGATTTTGGGAAATCGATAACCGGCTTAATTCGTCCCATTGCCAGGACATTGTCGATATTCAGAACGTTACATTGAAATAATCTTGCGACACAATGCACAGGATGAGGGCCTACCCCCCCCCCCCTTTTCTCATCGGATTTGCATGGATCTCAGATACCATCTTTCTGAAAAAGTGGGGGGGACTAGTCCGGCGGCGCCACTGCTTGAAACATGGCAGTAGGAGGGAGAAAGAGGCTTTGATATAGCTTTTTTGCTTCCTAATTGCTTCTTGTACTTAGTAGCTATACATGTATAGGATGGTGAGGAAAATCGGAAATATGGCGAAACATAATAACTACTAAAGCTTTTTGTCTGACACTCATGTTCTGTACACATTAAAGACTGTTCTGACATACTACTCTGATGAGTGTCAGACGCAAAGCTTTAGTAGTTATTATGTATTGTTTCGCTATGCTTTAGATTTTCCTCGCCATCCTCAAGCTCTGTACCAATGAAAGACTGTTCTGATATACTACTCTGATGAGTGTCAGACGCAAAGCTTTAGTAGTTATTATGTATTGTTTCGCTATGTTTTCGATTTTTGTCGACATTCACAAGTTCTGTAGCAATCAAAGACTTTTGTACTACATATAGTTTAACATAACCATTCTAATTGTCTGAATTCTTTTTATATTCATTATTTTCAATATCTTTTCCTAGCTTTGCTATACTTTGGTTTGTGGCTTTGAGTGCGATCTTGGCTTGCAGTCTTCTCGGCAATGTTTACCTAATCCATATTTTCCGATCTCGGAAAAGCAAGGAGACAAACTGGAAAGCAAGTGATCTGAGATCCTTATTGGAGGAAGATAGTGATGGCGTCTGAGATAAAAGTGAAAATTCATCAGGGACTTTAATTTAGCCAGTAAAACTGAAATAATAAAGTACCTTGAAATAAAAACCTTGAAATTGTTTAACGATACAGAATATTGTTTTAAGTAACTGTCCCTGTGTGATTGGTGCAAATCGATCACAACAATTGCTAAACGAAACTAATTTGCATTGTTGCAATGTTGTTGTCAATCGTTTCATAATCGTTAGAAATCGTTCTATTTTCGCTGCGAATCGTTCGAATCGCTTCCGAAATCGTTAATTATCGCTCCTCAATTATTGAAAATCGTCAAATTCATTTCTCAAATCGTTGCGAAATGATTTCGAAATTGTTGCTTATTGTTTCCATTTGCAAAATCTGCCTTAGTGACTTTGTTTCTCTAAGTGCAATAGAACAGCATTTCGGATAGGATTGGACCCTGTTAGATTGCTATACACAGTAATGAAGAACACGTTGACCCGTTACGAGACCAACCATTTCGTGCTTCTGGACCTAGAAGCACTCTGAATCACGATTCTGCTGTAGTCCATCCTTTGGATCAACCAATGATCTATTCAAGTCAACGGG
Source organism: Pelagia noctiluca (assembly GCA_963924455.1). Classification (NCBI taxonomy): domain Eukaryota; kingdom Metazoa; phylum Cnidaria; class Scyphozoa; order Semaeostomeae; family Pelagiidae; genus Pelagia; species Pelagia noctiluca. The sequence continues at coordinate 11,856,861 of OZ004325.1, forward strand.
GAGAATCGTTTTCCATTGATTTTTCGCAACGATTTTCCACAGGCTTAAACGATTAAAATAGTCAGAAAGCGTGTTGCAATATTGCTCTGAATTGTGGGACGATATTTGGTTCTAGTAGGTTCTAGACGTTGTAAATTGTTTCAATCTTATTTTTGACATCTTTCTTTGAAGCTTAGCTGCAGAGGCTCAAGTATGCTCATTCTAATTGTATTTTATCTTTGGCAAGGGAATGCAAAAAAAGTGTATACCCCTGTATCCCTGTGACCCAGAAACGATAAAGATAAAGAGGCCTTCCTCTCTTTTCTGAATTAGACATTGGTAACCGATTCGACTTTGAAATTAGCTAAACGAAATTAAAACGTCAATGTTGAACGTTAACTTCGTTGCATTTGAATTAGAATTTATTAATTATTTATGTTAAATGACTGAAAATATTGAATTTTGTTTTGGGAACGTTTGAATTTAATAGTAATAAATTAATTGTTGACATGAATTATTCAAGATTTGGGAGGTATAGACAGAAAAATTATTTCATTTGCTGGTAATATCTCAATTCTTGTTTGCGTATTTTAATTCGACTCTTATAACCAATAGCGCAATTACATTCTGTAACAGGTAAATAAGATTTTAGACGCAAAATTGGCTGAAATTCCACAATCAAAATTTCTCAATCGATTATCATCGTCCCAGGGGGGGGGCTCTCCAATCTAAGTCTGAAAGGGGGTCTTGTCAAATAAAAGATGATTGAAGACAAATTGTAGGAGTCAACCTCAAAAGCAATTTATATTATACAAATACCCTCAAATAGTAGTATTAGAGCCACAATTATGCCGTTCGATAGTATCCTCAAACTTTTTGTGACTTCTGGCGGGGTTTTTGTTGCTTTTTTTTTGTACGGTTTGGACACTTTGTTACAACTTGAGCCTCCATTATGATATGCAGAGGGAATGGCCTGGAGGCCAATAGTTTTATCTCTTTGTCTATATTTTGAACTAATCTCGACCAGGGCCGGATCCAAGGGGGGGCGTAAGGGGCGTACGCCCCCCTATTTTGGTAGAGAAATAATACAATTAGCTTCATAATTTCCCTATTTCCCATAAATTATCCTTTGATATGTGTGTTAGACGGGGAAAATAGCCCAACCATCTAACCAAGTGCCTAACTTAACTTTTTAAGGTTTATATCGCTAGAATAGGTGATTCTGAGCAATTTGAGCAAACGTACCATTCCAGGAAATGTTTCATTATCACGTGAGAGATGACGTCATAAAATGGGCCTAAATGTGTATGAAAACTTCTGTAACTTTTGACAAACTCAATGTGTACACATGATATTTGCATATTTGAAAACAGAATTCAAAGAGCTTTCGAATGATATACAAGTAATTGCGAAATGTTGACATAAGGATTTTGACTGATGACGTCATCAAAATATTTTCCGTTGTTTGATCTTTGTTGTTTGGGCAATTTATGAATGTGAAATCAACTCTAGCCATAGAAAATTGCCCCAGAGAGAGAGAGTGCCAATTTCTAATGAGCTGCTGTTAGCTAGCCAAAATAGTACAATGCGCATGCGTGAATACTAGTTGTATATAACATTGTTTAAAAACAGGTTCATGGTAACTTTTTAGAGGCTTGCAATATTATTTGAGATATTTGCCCCACGACGAGTCTAAATAAGTATGAATTCAGCATTAACCATCAATAAAAAGTCTTTGGTCCGCACAGAACTTTACGATGATCGTCATGTTCTATTCTTAATCAGTATGAATGTCTTTGGGAGAAGCACTACTAACGGTTTTGGAAGATTAACTTCAACGATAATTTACCCAAAATTCATGCAGATTATTTCGTTCCGTTTTATGGTTGGGAAATTTTACCTTATAGAACATTCAAGTAGACAATTACATCAGTTCCATAAGTAGTGGCTACCATAGAGTCAATGCAGCTTTACAAAGCTTCTCTCTGAAACTTCTTGATGAATGAAGGTAATTCTGTCTCCAAAGAACCGAGAAAAAATTTACCATGCATGGCTAAATAGTTTTATCTGGTTTCAGAAGCCACCAAAATTACTGATGTAATTCAGACGAGACTGAAAAAGGACGCCTATAAACGTGAATCTGAAATGAAAATCGAAGGTAAATGGTCTAAATCAGCTCATGCTGCAGGGCAACTAATGGTAAGAGTTCCAAAAAAATGGAGACAAAAAGAAATGACGTGGCATCACGTGAAGTACTTAGGTGACGACCAAGGTATGGCTCACCTAGAGCATCCTGCTGATCAAAAAACGGGCTAAAATTAGCCAGAACGAGCTAATTTCAAAAAATTAGCCCGTTCTAGCTTAGTATCCCTAGCTGCTGATACACGCCATGCCATGCATACTTAGCAAGTAGATACTGAAAATTGGTGAACATAAAAGACTCCGATGTCCACATCTTCTGACATGGGCCAATGATCAGAAAATATCGCTTAAGAAATATGCCCAAATATACTGACATAAGTGAAATAAGTGACATATTAAAGTGACATATAAAGTGAAATCTGCAAATTTCTTAGCTCAAAAATATGCAGGGCTCTACCAGTAGTATAAACCCTAACCAGCCCAATACAACATACTAGCTACTTATTTAGGGTAGGAAAATGAATGTGTTAACGAAGCTAATCAGAAGCAACCCAAAAACCGATTGGCTGGGAGACCTCGGACAACATGTCTTGGTTAGTCCGTTGACTGCAAAGAAAGCAAGACAAGTTATATGCACTGGTAGCAACAATTGAACGGAAGAAGATATATATTTTGAAAAAATGGGCCATCTGCCTGTATCAAGAACTGACGGTTTAGTCTTTACCGAGTCTTTCGTCAGATTTTAGTTTGATACCACGAGTGATGAAACAAGCAAAGTATCAAGTTTACATCGGGCTAAGATGAACTAAAATCAATTCCAATATGATACAATTTTCCAATAATGAATTAAAGTGGTACGATAAGCAAGATCTTGTAGTCGCAAATTGGTTCAAAGTAACCGTTGGTATGGTCATAGAGTGGAAGAATGCAAATCAAATATTATACTGCTCTCAATAAGATGGTAGATCTCATTTGACGAAGTTCATGATAGAAGTATGCCCCTTAGCAACGCATAGCTACAAATACTGACGGCTTGGCTGCAGTATAAACTTGGACAGTAGCACAGCTACGAAGCTTTAATTGTGGCCGCTTAAATTGTATCTTAAAATCTACGAACTAATCTTTCTCCAGGGATGTCTTCCTTTGTAAGCTTGATTGACAAATAAATGTTTAAGTTTTCACAAAAAGATGAAGAAATTGCGAGAGTTACGGTCTAAATCTTTCGTACCCGTGATTCATACTTGACGTCTCACAAAGTGTTTATATTTCAAACCAGTTCTTCTTAAAGTTCTGGAATGGACGTTTCAAGAAGTATTTGATGCATTTTCACTTAGCTTTGGCTGATTGACTAGTTCTGTTCCGTGTTTGAAAACACTTAAAGAAATCAAAGTTATAGGAAGGTTGTAGTTGTTGAACATTTGATGCAGAAAAGGTTTATTACTTTCCTGGCCTCTGCGTGGTTCACTGGAGATCAGTTGATGATGCATAGGATAAAAAAGCACATGGAGTCGATCAAAGGCAGCAACAGCAAAGAATAAATTCGACAAATCTACAAATGATTAAAAGTCTACAAATGGCTAAAAGCAATAGTAAAGGGCAGAAAGTCCTTTTGCTTACATGCCGTATTCACGCATGCGCAGTATTGTTCTACCTTAGCTAGCTAACAGCGCACCACTGAAAATTGTCAGTCTCTCTGACGTTATGTTCTATGACTTAACTTGATATCAAATCCACAAATTGCCCAAACAAAAAAGATCAAAAACAACGGAAAATACTTTGATGACGTCATCAGTCAAAATCCTTATGTCAACATTTCGCAATATGTCGTATATCATTCGAAAGCTCTTTGAATTCTGTTTTCAAATATGCAAATATCATGTGTACACATTGAGTTTGTCAAAAGTTACAGCAGTTTTTATACACATTTAGGCCCATTTTATGACGTCATCTCTCAGGTGATAATGAAACATTTCCTGGAATGGTACGTTTGCTCAAATTGCTCAGAATCACCTATTCTAGCGATAAAACCCTTAAAAAGTTAAGTTAGGCACTTGGTTAGATGGTTGGGCTATTTTCCCCGTCTATATGCCTAAACGAATGAGAAGAAAGCTTGTCAACGCATTTTTCATTGAAATATCTTGGTATGATCAATTTTTAACTGCATCAAACAAGCAGCAGAAAAGGCACATGTAGGGTCAGTTGCTTAACCATGACTGTTTAGGCTAGATAATTAAAAAGCAAAAGTTGTGTGCGTGGTGACGGTTCAAAGAAGGTAATAAAGAGACACAAGAGACTTATCTACGATATGAGGTGGATATGGGAATAACCATGAGAAAAATTAGGAATCACGAAGAGGAGAAAATGCAAGATCCATACCATAAACCTCATATTGCAAGGCCCCCCTCCAATATATAGGCCCACCAGATAGTCAAGTGATTCCAGTGGTTTTCTATTGCTATGAAAGTCAAATGTGCTATAAAAATTTATGATCAATACCGTATTTTTTAGGAAAATATATACTCTAATGTACATAGTTGATCCCATTGCTAAAATTTCTCTCAGCTTTGCATAGTATTAACTAAAGCTTTCTCGATCAAATGTCATATTAACTGAACATTTTCCTCAAACTGGATTTTTTTATAGAATCAGCAAACCTTTCTCAAAAATGGCAGTCCAAGCCGTTGAGCCGTCACTGTTTCTGGGCTCTGAACTGCAGCTTCCAGAGACCATCCTCTTTATTTACTTTAACTATGACAGTAGACTTGCAAAGAATAACCTGGCATCGTTGTTCAGGTTGCAAGATTTACATCACGGAGATCCTCTCAGACTTAACGTCAATTAGAAGTCTAAATGTCAAGTATGCAAAGAAAAGAGGAACTTCTGAGATATAGACGAGCAAGTTACAATATTTGCTTCAAAGTAGAAGGTGGATTTGGAGAACAGAGCAATTCAGGACCAATAAGAAACGTATTTATGCTGTGATTTGTAGCTAATGACATAAAATGCATACCTATAAGCCAGCCAATTACCTTTATATATTCTTTTAGGCTTGGACTCGAAACTACCTCCACTCTCTCTTCCTAAAAGCAACAAGAAAAATCAAGGCCACTGAAATGAATTGTATTCTTTCAAACAGAAATATGACGGGAAAACCCTTATTAGCTTATGTTCGATGTGAACTTATTCATGTCTTCTACTGAACTCTCTAAACTGTTTGTTAAGTCTTTTTCTTAAAAACTTCTTTCGTGCAAACGCAACTTGCCAACTTACAACTAATCTAGCTGGAACTATTGGAAAACTTGATTCACAAATTTGTATTTGAGAAGAAGCAGGGTTCAGGAAATCAGTTGAGATAATTTCAGAGATTGAAAATGAACCGTGTTGGATTCAAACCCACGACCTCTTTAGCTTGTGGCTCAATCACTACTTTGAACTGAGATAATGATTCATATAAGAAGGACGAGTGATCTCCTTAAAAATTGATATTTTTATGAGTGCTCCCATCAATATTCCATCCGTTGGAAGTGACGTTGAACAAGGGGTCCCCCCTGCCCCTTCTTGGAATGAGGCCTCTGGCCTTTCAGGGGCCAGCACGTTAAACATAAACTTACTTGAATTAGCAATAAAGGCCTCTCTTTGAAAGCTGCTTTAGAGTGAGCTTCGCTTTTTGGGAATTCTGTAAGAACATTGACAGACTACTGAAATGTGGCTGCAGTCTATGCGCCATTTTGTTTAAAATAGCGTTGGCCTCGGAAACCCATTGCACAGTTCGATAGTCACAGCAGTTAGCCTCGCAGTGACAACTACGCCTAAGGCGAAGTCGACTATATTACAACTGCGAGCTGCGCCTGGGCCTAATCAGTTTCTAACAAATCTACTCATGTGCGGTGCGCTTAAAAAACTTAAACCCCTGATCCTTATTCAAGATATTCATGGCTTGGTAATTACGACATTCCGATACATAATCCTCTGCGGAGGAGAAGACTCTCAGGTGGCAGGGTGATTTGAAATGCAAACATGCTCTCTTAACCATTTGATCTCCTTGTCTGAGAAAATCCACAAATCTGAATTTCTTAACTTTTTGATCTTCTAATCAGCAAAGGTGTTTCCCGACCTTTCTTTAACAATTCTGATTAATCCAGAATCAACGCGACTTCAAAGTAAAGATGTTTATTAAACAAGACAAGTCAAGTAGGTCAGTGGGCCTAGTCGAGCTTACATTCCCGAAAATGACTCTACTTGTAGTCCATAGAGAGGAACCCTGTTTAAGCGAGAAAAAATATTTGGATCAATTAGTATCCGGGTTGTTTTCGTCTCCAATCTGAATCGTGGAAATTCTTAGCAGTCATGTTTTTCCCTCTTTGAGGTGGGCATCTTATTTTTATTTTCATGATTCACCCTTATCGTGGATAATCACCATAAAAATCGCAATGCAGCCGCATAGCATCAAAAGAGGCAAACCTTATTTGGCCTACGTCAATACGTGCCACATCGTTCCCTATCGATTTTGAGTGTCGTAAAGGTAAAAACTATATTTATGATAATCGAGTTGAGCAAGTCTATATTTAAAGTGCTGGCCTACAAAAGGCAATAAGAGGCCTTATTTCTAGAACGGGCATGGCATCGTCCACTTCATCACTACATGATAGAAGTATTTTCAATTCAAGTTTTGACTGCCAACACTAACGTTAACATGCACTGCATGACTACATGTTGTAATATAATTTGTTCAAGTTGTGAGTGAGTTTGGGTCTAACGTGCCTATCAACGAAAGTCAAGAAGAGATCTCATTTCAAGTAAGGGCAAGGTGGCATGCATCATCTCATTACGAGTTGTAATATGACTTATTTAAGTTGGGAGTGTGTTTTTGTTTAACGTGCCTAGCCTATTAAGGCCACGAGATGCCTTGATATCAGAAGGGACAAGGTAACATGCAGTCGCGCACTATATCACTACATTATAGAAGTATAGTCAATTCATGATTTGAATGCCTGCAGTACCGGTAGAATAAACTACATCACTACACGAAGTAGTGGTATAGTTAATTCATATAGTGAATGAGATGTTTCAATACTCTAGAAAATGAAAGACCACAAGGGGCTATATTTCCAGAAGAGGCACGATAGCATGCACTATATATAAAAGTAAACGAGGTGGTAGTACGTTTGATGCCCCCATTTGTGCAGCAGAAGTTCATATTTGAAACGACTGCCCACTAGGCAACCCTCGCAATGGAGTCTGACGTTGGTTTCAAAGTTCGAAGTTGATTTCAAAACTCAGGACTTTTATATACGGGGACGTCCGTCCGAAAAGTTCACAAATCCCTACAAAATATCCAAAATAATTTTAGAGACCCAAAACTATCAAAAAATTATAAAAAATCCTTTCATTCGACTTCATTTTTCTGCAAATATAACATATCAGATACTTTTATATTCTTTCCCAAAAAATATCATTTTGGCTTTCCTAAGATTTGGATATTTGAAAAGTGTCTGACGTAAAAATATCGGACTAACGTCCCTGTAAATAAAAGTCTTGAGTACCCCATCTCCACGGGGGTTTCGAACCCAGGCTATCCAGGATTTGAATCATCGCAGCGGCTGCTCTACCATACCGATACACACCACTGCACCATTGCAATCCAACCGTCATTCATATTGATTTTGCATCAGATATAAAGTTAAAGACAGCCACAGTGATATTTCTATTCTCGCAATAATTATTCACATTCTATGATTTATAAATATCTAATCACAAATCTAACTGTACAACATAAGCAACAAGCATTTTTCCATAAATTTTCCACTTTCTATTTACATATTCATATCAACATTTACTATTTACATACGTTAAATGCCAATCGTCAAACGAGCTATGAAACGACCACAAATTTGGTAACGGTTTTAAGTCTAGAGATGGGTATGTGCAAGGTACAGCGAAGAACAATTGACTAGGGGATAATACCTCTCATGAGCTGTAGTAGCAGGGACGTTTGTCAATTGAGGAGGCCAGGTTCGCCCCTTTTGAAGAAGAGTATATTCATATTTTACGTTGCTATCAATTCTTTATAGGCTAATATCCACAAGTGATCTCAAAGTACTTAATTGCTCTCCTTATTACAACCCTGTTTAGATGAATTTGCTTTTGTTAAGCTGAAATATTAAATTTTGAAAATGGCAAACTCAACAGGTGAGATTTTCAAAAAATGTATACTCATAAATTTTGCACTAAAACAGTTCACTGACAAAAATGACAAGCCAGTTGATCCCCCGTGAAAAGGTTGCAATGAAAAACACATTCGTAAATGCATTGTGGACATCTGTGGTCTTATCTATACCACGAAGTGAGCTGCTGGCTTCCCCATTTATTGTTTTTTGTTTTGAGCTCAAGCCTGGAAAACGGGTGGATTAGTCTACAAATCCACATCAAACTGGATTGCTGCCCAAACAATCCTTCCAATGGGGTCAGTTACTGAGGTTGCAAATAACCGTAAACGATGAAAAGATGCGTTTACCGATGGAACGGCCAGTCATTAGCCGTATAGTTTGTGGTCCAATTCGTTCCCGTTGAGTTGCAAGTTTACTGTCCTTCTTTGTTATTTAAGACGGAATACCCCATATCAAAATGTCTATGATTGACTGCCTACTTTGCACATTTGAAATTTAGTTTAAAAGTCTATTCTTTCCTTAATTTGGTAAAAATTTAGAATCTTGCCTTAAAATTTTGTCTGAAGTGGTTAAAATGAAAACTGTGCGAGGAAAGCAAGGTGTGGTTAGGTGTTTCAATGGTTATATAGCTGCAGTACTTTATGTTAAGTGTTTGTGACATGCGTATGTTTAGAAAATGTTCAATGCTGGGATAGGATTTTAGCTGGCTACTATGCAGGAGGAACTCGCTACAGAGTATTCGAGTCAGTAGATGAAGCTATCAAAGGTTTCCCTTCTGTGTCTCTGTAGAGAAGCCATCGAGCCTTCGGGAATGGAGACTTTTGCTTTTATGAGTCGCCACTGCAGGATTCGCATGTGATTCTGCAACCAAGGAGCTTCCTTGGTCAGACCTTTATACCAATAACCTCGGATAACCATCACAAACTTGCGTCTGAACTTGATGAAGAATCAGTTCTAAGTTTGCCTATTTTGCTGCTGCGCTCGCTTTCATCGTCACTTTCGAAGCTATCTGCATCATTTTCATCCAGCATGCCTTTCAGCGAACTAATGTAATATTTAGCGAGCCTCAGGGTCTCAATCTGAGTGAGTTTTTGTTCGTGTTTATAGGGCGCAAGAAACGAGGGAATGGAGCCTCTGAGCACGTCAAAAGCGCTATTCAATCGCCCCTGGCGTTCTCTCTCGCGCTCGTTTCTGCGTAGCTGTCTTTGCCTTTTGATTGACTTGGAAATAGACGTGCGTGCTTTTCTGTTGTTTGTAGCTGCGAGCTGCAAATGCTGTTGTCGGAGTTCGTGTTGCTGTTGTTGTTCATACTGTTGTTGCTGTTGGTAGTCCATTACGTAATTAGGGGAGCCTGTGGTGAGATTGACTTGGTTGTAGACCTGGTGGATGTTCGTTTGTGGCTGGAATGATGTGTACGGCAGTTGTCCCACGTAGTAGTTGTTTGGCTCTTGAGGTTGATACGGGGAGTAGTCCATTGCGTCTTGGCTGTAGTATTCGTTGGTCATGGGCCAATTGCGTTGGTAGCTCATGTCCATCATTTTGCTACGTTGTCTGTTTAAGAGAGAAAAATCAATCGTTAGAACGAGGAAAGAAAAGCAAACATTTTGCACCCAAAGATTATCCTCGCCTAGTGGTCTGAAATCAACGCATCAAGTCATTGCTTTTAATCGTTCAGTCTTGGGAATCAAATTTCACGACAACTGAGAATTTGCACCGACGAAAGTTCTTTTCATGATCTTGAAACCAGCTTGAAAAATATATCACGGAGGAACAATAATTTAAGTGCGTGGGGCAAGCGCCTATTGCCCTAATTTTTTAATGCTTCCAGTATCTATAATATTTTACGCAAGCAGAATATAACTAAAATTAGCCTCTTATTTGCTGTTTATCTAATGTGTTGATTTTTGAAGCTATTTTCTACTGCCTCTATATAATTTGCATATTGATCCGTTCTAAATACGAGACCATGCGTTACTAGAATTTCGAAACTTTTTTGAAATCCTTTCAGAATTTTATCAAATTAGAATTCTCTTAATAAACAAAGTAACAAAGTAAAACTTAGTAAACAAAGTTTTTGAAAATGTTTCAATTCGATTATGATAGTTAAGAAGTTTAATAAGCCACCTGACGCATTGCCACATCTTTGAACAAGTACCTAAGCCAATTCAAACTTATTTCAAAAAGCAAATATCTTGTACACTATAAAACAATGACTGTTCAGTGCTTAATCGATTCTTAATTACCATCCATGAAATTAAAATGAATTAGCTTCTAATTAAGAGATCTCTATTCAACTGTAGAGCTTTTTCGTAGAATCTGCAGTCCATTAAAAAGCCTAATTCTGATAGAAGTTATATTTGAAATGAGGTTCTTCTCGTTTTGCCGATCTCTTGAAGATAAAGTTTCTCCAATGATTCGAAAGGCAAAAGAATTATTTAGAAGCTATATTGAATAATAGAAGCTATCAGAAGCTATCCAAAAGAAGCCATCAGAAAGAAACTAATATCATCTAGTCTTTCCAGTATTTTACTTTAGTATAGCGAGAAAAAGTTTAAACAGAGCGCAACATAATAACCACCAAGGCTGTTCGTTTGACCCACTCCGGTGATGGGTGTCAAGCGGAAAGTTTTTAATTAGAAACGTCTAAGTCTCGCTATGTTTCCGATGTTCTTCCTGATGTTAGCTAGCAACATTGCCCAGCCTTGATTGGTTAAATTGCATTAAACAGCTAAGTGCTTAAATACTGTTTAATTAACAGTTAACACTCCGATAGCCAACAAATAGAAATGCATGCGCCCAATGGAAATGCATGCGCTCTTCAGGAATTGACTTTTTCAAGCTAAAGATCAATCTCCATAACTATCATGCCCAAGGGTGAAGGCTATTTCTAAAGTTCTGAATCACTTGAAAGCCGTTATCATTTCAAAGATCAATTAATTGCAAAATAATTTACTGAAAACGCAAGGCAATTCAATTAGCCACCTGAACCTAACAAAACAGTAAAGTTTGCCGATAAAAGCCTTCAACCTTATCTAACCTCAGTTCTGAAAACAAGCAAAATTGTTTAACCTCACTCAATTAAATTTAATTGCCGTTTGATTGGCAATATGAAATAACTCCGCAAATGAGAATGCGTTAGCTAGCTATGGAGGCGTTCCATTAAGCTTAAGACGTCTTCAATTAACAGACTGTCTTTAAGTAAATGAAAGAACCCTTTACCTTTTAAAGTCACTGCTCTCTTCAGTGTTCCTCTTGTTCTTGTGTAAGCGATCTGGTTTGCCCTTTGCAGTCGACTTCCAAGCACCTTTTATAGCCTGGAATTTCTAAAAGCAGATCTTAGCAGAACAAAAGACTGCTCAGTTCATTTTTTGCGCAAAGCCTTACAGAAAGTGGTTCGTGGTAACGCACTGAACAATAGACTTTTCAGAACAAAACAATGCAAATCTCTATTGTCTGCATCAGCCAATCATCGGTAACGTAAAGGCAATCACCCACTATTAACTGTGAACAATGAGTAATTAGCTTATATCAAGAGTTAATCTTTATGAATTAGAAGCAATTAATGATGTTCATGATTATCAAATTATATTATAAAATAATAGCTAAACAGTTCTTTATTGGGATAGTTACTGCCAGGTATTTTCACGACATTCCTCAACAATTAGCAATAAGTTGCGGATATCGACTAAAAGAAGTACTGACAGACAATGTAACCTAAACGTAGCTAACCGTCCAATGGGAGATCAACTAATCACGTGATTTGGTCCAGGTGGTATACACCAGGCTGTTCCAGTGCTTAATGAATTCATGAAATGTAAAGAAATTCGAGCTTTAGCGTAAAATCGCTGTCCATATGGTCCCAAGCTGGACGTGCGCCATGCTCTAGATTTTGTTTAAGCCTGATTTCTTAATTAAACCATTACATATTTGCTTCGCAGTTTCCCTGCAGCGTGGAAGAGAGACTGAACTAACATGCTAGCTGAAAGTAAATAGGTCGCCATTGCCAGGACGAATTTGGCTATCAAGCCCAATAAGCACCCTTTGAGCTCTTATTTACCATTCAAATTTAACTAAAACTTCACCAGAGTGCTAATAGCTTGCTAATAACCCTAAACACTTCTTTGTAGTCGATTTCTGCCCAGCGCTGGCCTGCGAATTACCCCATTGTTCGGATCGACTTGTGCACACAGACTCAAGGCCTAGTAATTTCCGAACGATGGGAATCAATATCGCTCTCTGATACGTGCACCTGCAGTTTTCTCGATACAACTTACTTATAAACAATAGGAACAATTGGTCGACACATGGTAGGACCTAAGGTCGCATTTTTCCATCAAAATACAGTCTAGGGCTTAGAGAGAGACTCATGCTGACACATAAAGGGGCTAGAATTGGACCCACGCCCACATCTGCCCCGAGCGCTGGTCGAAGCCTTGTGTATCTTTGAGAAGGCAGATTATCTCGAATAACGGCAAATGCCGAGGAAATCTAAAAGAAATTGTTGGACATTTGACAATGAGCTAGAAACTCGTTGTTGTTGGGTTGGGGTAGGTTCAGGAGGCACAAACTGACATTCAGACAATCTGGCTGGGGTTTTGTATCTCGTTACGATTCCTGCTAATCAAATTAACCAATTTGCACACTCACTCTATTCTTTTTCACCGTTTTACTTTCGAAAACGCGTGGGAAATTCGATTATCTGTTGTGGGTTCTGCTCTCTAAAATCGCTGTATCTGGGATTTAGCAGAGAGGTGCAAAGGGGATCTAGTACCATGAACGAAGATAATGTCATTAAAAGCCTTTGTTCTGAAGATTGAACCGTTTCATCTATATTTTATTTACGAAGAATGTACAACTCTTACCCATTCTCTACATGGGAAATGATGCTTCATAATTGCATAATTTAGCATGCATTTGCAGTGCATTATTCCAGTATGAGTTAACCTATGGTTGACAGGTAAAAGGAAGGGGCGTATCCAGGCCTTCAGTAAATGCGAAAATCCATCTTAGGGACATTTCAAGAAATTCTGAAGACAAGTTCTTACCGGTGATGGAGACGTGATAGATATGTCATCTGGAATCATATAGCCACTGTTAACGATTTCGATACGTGCTATGGTGTATTTTGTATAAGCCAAACTACTGATCAGATTCAGCAAAATATTGGTACACAGGGGACATTTTTCAAAATGTTGAACTCTTATTGCAAGGACTGAGGAACAATTTTTAGGTGGGCAGGGGAAATTTGACTAAAAGTTTCATTTGTTTTTGTAGAGACTGGGGGATGCAATCCTATCACAGATAAGAACCTTAACATTCATCTGTGTCTCTTTAACATTACGTTTGGGACAATGGCAATGGTAGTAGCAAACCAATAGCAACATCTGCTGTTAGACGTGTGTGTGCATCATTGCAAATCGTACTCAAACCTTGCTAATTGAAAATACCGTAGGTAAGAATGTATCTTCCAATCACAGTTTTAATGTAAGAAATACTTGGCAACCTTGTGTTATTGTCATAATTATTCTGTGAATTGCTGCACCATTTCTTTTCTGGTCAAGATGAATGTAATTTGTAAATTCTTTTACAGGGAGAGATTCGAATTTACATGGGGAAAATTCATCGGGTATTCAAGGGGTATCATAACGACCTCGCATTGATCAGCTAGGAGGGGCAAATAGCCCCTTGTGGCCAATGGCTCCATGTGTCTTTGGTAGAGTGCACTTATGAAGATGGCATAACAAGCAATACAATGCCTTACATGTCTCATAATTCCAACATATGCTACATGCCAAGAGATATATGCACTCAGTTGACTACTTTCGACTCAATTCTACCATCTTGGATGGATACAAATTCCCCCTCCCCCTAGCGCAAAGGAATCTGGGAAAAACTATCCCAGGATCTCTTGAAAACTCTACGAATGCACAATGTTTTAAGGGAGGGTCCTTGGGCAAGTTAACATTTATCAAAGATGGCAGAATGTATAGTAAAGTGGTCCATTGGGTCAGATGCTATACTGATAGTAAGAAATGGAGACTTTAATGAATGTAAAGCTGCTTTGAGAACTAATTGCTAAGAAATTGATGCAATGCATAGCAGTTCAAACCGGAATATTATACTGATAACAAACTGATAGCAAATCTAAATGCAAATATAGCTCGATTTAATCTGAGTGAATACATATCTGTTTAATGTGCTAGCTTGACACTTGGTATTGTCTCCAGTAGTCCAGCAGGTGCACGATAGCATGCACTGAATCAATACATATGATTGAATGAGGTCCTTGTAGGCTTGATTACACCCAAATGGTTTCAGTTTGCAAATAAGTGGTCTAAAGATACCCCTTTGATTTCAGTTTCCACCTTAGGGGAGACTTACTATGGTTAGTCAAGGGGAGTAAGACATAACTTCTTTTTGAAAAACTCAAAAATGACTAAATCCTGCAGATTTTTACCCCAAAAATATACTTAAATATACTTAAATCTACTCGAGAAGAGAGTGCTTATCCTGGCTATTGTTCTCGATATACTTGAGTATAGAGCAATTAAAAGCAGAATGAACACTGGTATGGTCTGTCTGACAAGTGCATAAGCACGAAACTCAGAGTAACAGAAGGACCTATCTGTTTTTAATGTGTTCATTCTGCTTTGAATAAACTTATATATACTTACCCCAAAAATATTGCTACACTTAACCATTTTTTAAGTTATATCAACGTAGTTTTGTTTTCCTTCAAAATGTGTTCGAAGTGACCACAATAGCATGAAGTTGCAATGTCCAAAGCAGCTTCCTGAACTTGCAGCCAAAGATCCTGGAAGGCGTTGCTTCAAAACCAACCCATATGGAAACCCAAGGGGAAACTCTCAGCTTAGCAATTATCTATCAGACCTTATCAGGAACAACCCTTAAAAATATACTAATCACACACGAAATAGCTTACTCAATGCTTTGCTGGGCATTTTTCCAAAGCCCGGAAATTTCTGACTCCCCGTCAGTAACTATGGGGACTGTCCCAAATAGGCTGGTTTTGAAGCAAAGCTTTCTGGAATCTTTGGCACCAAGTTCAGGAAGCTGGTTTGCAAATTGCAACTTCATGATACTGCAATCACATTGAACACATTTTGAAGGAACACAAACAACGTTGATTTAACTACAAAATAATGTTGTTTCAAAGTTGATTTGTATACGTAACAAGGCTAGAAACCTGTGGAGGTTATGGGTTACATGAGGTGGATATCTGACCGGTTGTTGTTTGATGTGAAATTTCAATAAAGATCAGTTTAATTGATTAAGGAAACATTGAGAAGGAGTGGCACACTTTGCTTTGTGCAAGGTCAATCTGAGACAGTATCAAATTTCAAGTGGCTGGGGTGGTCTGTTAGGTACAAAATAGCTTCTGAAGGCTGTGCACTATTTCACGAACAGATCTCTCCTGGATCATTTATTTCTTGAAATTGGCCAATAATTTTGATATCATTGGATTTCATATTTTGATCCTAATGATAATGATGTACAATTCGTGTACTAACCTACAACTAAGAAACTCATCTATAAGAAACTTCAGCCTTTTCGATAATAGTGCATCTATACTTAAAGTTTAGATTTTTCAGCTTAAATATTCACATTGCTTCAGTAATAAATAATTTTGATTGCAAGGATCTGGTATTTCATGCAAATTCAGTGGCTGTTCTGCTGAATATATCTTAAATTCTTCACTTTATGCTCAATAGAAATAAGGCAGCCAATAAAAACTAGACAGCCTGGTTATGCAACATTCAGTTTCTTAGTAGTGGGTGACAACTGTATTGTATTGCACCAAAACTCTGACATGATAAGCAGGAAACCAAATTGACAACCTTAAAGTCCATATCCTTTATTTCAAAGAACTAATTCATTCCATGTACCCTGATGTCTTTGATACTTTTATCCTTCTACCTACTTTACAAATAGATAGGTATGACCTATCATCATTACAATCTTCTATTAATAACCAAATCCCCGGTTATGAATACCATGTAGCCTATTATCTTGACTGGCCTCCAGCCTTGTTATGTAGGGGTCCTTCCCTGTTGATTGGCTCGATTTCTAAAAATGTGTGCACTAGGAAGTATGAATTACGGTTTTAGCCAAGATATTTCAACAGGATGGTGCAGGAACAAATATCATCTTTTACCCATGATTTCTCCTTCCTTCTTTACTGCAAATTTAGGGTTGAATATGGCAATCTCAACGACGTCAGGGATTCTGCCGAGACTGGTTGGGTTGACCTCTCAAGCTTGCCTAAATCATGTATCATTAATTGCAACATTGAAGCATCTAGAATTGTAAGATCTGCTTTGTTTGTTGACAACATATCATTAGGTAGAGTTGACAGGTTTTAATGACTGTGTTTGAGAAGCTACAAAAGGACCTAATTTGATCCATCTCTTTTGCTGGAATTTATAAATAGTCTTATAATACCCATCCCATCTATGCTTATGGCTTTAGTATCCCAGATGTAATCTTAGAATTAGAAAATATTGCAAAAATGACGCAATGGTTTCGAAAATATCGCATGAAATTACCTGATGAGAAATGCAGTAGTATGCAGTATGGAATGGAGGTGATTCAATTCATGTGATTGACATGGTTAGGGCAGCGATTTGAAATACTTCATGGAGTTTATCTCAGTGGATAAGAACGGTGATGCACAGCGTCAGAGATCGTATTTTCGAGCCTTACTTGGTTAATGTTTACTCACAGTAAAAAATCTTGATAAAGTGTTGAATTGTTTGTTGACGACTGAAAGGAGTGCAAGATTAATACACCTGGTTCATTCAAAACACATACCATACAAAGGCAAGGCAGCTTGACGAGTTTGAAATATAAAGTAACAGGGGCGGATCCAGACTACAGCTACTACTCGAGCCGTGGTCAGATTTTCAAGCCTAGTATGTTTTTTTCTTCTAATTTAGCCGTTAAGATGAATAGATTGATGATTCTGTCACTTGAACTAATTTGATCAGTAGTCGGAATTTTCCTGGATCCGCCCTTGAGTAGCCAATATCAAACATTTTATGCTTAAGTTGAACTCTGTCAGGGATCTACACTGACCCCTTTCATATTCGTTGTTATCTTAAATTGTCTCACAGACACAGAAGCAAAACAAAATAGCTATAATGTGAGAAATGATGTTTGCAGATGACATTATTCTGAACAGGAATGGGAGGACAACGGTGGATGTCGAAGAAAGGCTGGAGCAGAGTAGTAAGCAGTTGTTTTTTTCTACTGTACGTTTCCAGAAAGGATTTGTGAGGAGGTTGATTTGTTTACTTGTTTCCTTGGGCATCCAAGTGCCAACGTAACTTTTCTTTAACCCTACGAGTCTAGAGACTGAGGAGTGGTTCCTTATCTTTGATTCGTTCCTTTTCAGATGTTGATATGGTAACTCAATGAAGAACTCACGACCAGGCAGTTTCGAAATAGCAATGAAGAACCATGGCTTATTGGCAAAAATAATGTCAACACAATGCCCTGTGCAATCTAAATCTGGTAAAACTTAAAGATAAAACAATAGGCTTTCTTTCTTGATTATCAATACCTCCTTTCCAAGTATCAACAGCTAGCTTTACTGATTTAGACTGCCAAATAGAATCAAGACAATTCCAATAAGAAATTCTCCCAAGCCCTTTAAATAACCTTTGCCTAACATACCAGCAATGACTGCCCTGTGTTCTTAATTCTCAAAACCAATATTTCTTGAACTACCATGGCATTGCACCTCAATCTTACCATCATGTACTACTAAATATTAATCAGAAGATCTGAGAAACTCATGCTTTGTCTTAAGCTACCAGAATAACTAACTTGGCGAGACATCGTATTTCTTGCAAGAACTTCAAACAAATAAACTAATCAAATCTATAAAGCTCACCTGAAATCACTAGTTGCATTCTGAATTATTACCAAGTTACCAACCAGATTAAAGATTTTGTGTAATGAAGAAGAAGCGTAGGATATTTTTGTTTCTCTGTTTATTGCAATTATTTCTTTTCTTCATAAAGTTCTAGTTACAATGAAAAGTCAATTCGTACCATGAACGAAAAATAGGAAAAATATTGCAACCCAAACGAGGCAGCTCTTGTCAACTACCCTCCAACAACAACAATGCTTCCTTCTAGCCAGTCAAATGCAAGGTATTGGCATCGTAGACTGGCATGTGAGCGTCCTTTACGAGCAAAAAAGATCTGATAGGATCCACTCGAAACTCAGTGGCATGAGCCTAATTAGTCTCTGTTTTGAAAAGTCAGATAATGGCTCCCTTTTTTTGAAGCGTCCAACAATATAATCAAATGCAGAGCATCGAGACAAAGTCTGATCGAGACTAGCGTGTATTAATTCTTAGGAAACTAAAGGGATCTCTTGTTTTCTATTAAGAGTTTTTCCACAAATAAGAATAGTAAACTCATTATTTCGAAAAGAAGCAGGATTTGGTAAATCAATCGAGATAATTTGTAAGAATGAAAATGAAGTAAGACTCGAACTAACGACCCTGACTTTATGCATCTAACGTCATAGTTAGGTTTGAGTCGTGAGTTTGAGTCCTTGCGGGTCAATGTAATTTTTACAAATTATCTTGATTAGAATTCATTTTCTATTTAGTCTCCTCTTTTTGACCTACCACACCGTTAGGAGTCGTATGATAATCTCTATGTTCACCGATTGCGATTGTTGGCTTTATCCTAAAGTCCTGAAGCAATTGAAGACTGACTAGCAAATTTGACTTGCCTGCAATAGTCTAAAATAGTGACAGTGCCTAAATTAGTCAAAAGCGAGAAAAATCGGGAAATCCGTATCACAATACAGATGCAAGAAAAATCATACAAATCATACTAAACAACTACAATGCAACTCAACACCTCAGTGATAAAAATTCTACTACACAAAATCTCCGCAATGTTCTGTTGTTTTTGGGGTATCATTTTTTGCAAGGATGGTGAAGCAACATTGACATTAACTACATCTAACCACCTTTGCTCCTTTTAATACAACAAAACAAATTTGTTGCAACTAAACAACTTCAGTGGTAACTCTACTACAATCTTCACCACTGTTTTTTTATTAGAGCATCATGATTTGCAAGTGGCCTGTATGGTGAAGTGAAGCAACATTGACGTCATCAGATAAGCCTTACTCCTTTCAAGAAACTTTTCTCATCCGAAAACCAAATAACATTGTCCGAAAACAACTGATTAGTCCAATTAAATAACCAACAACTTTGATTGTTCTGTAAAAGAATAGTTTATAATGCCAGTCAATATCATGTACGGTTATACATTATTGAATTCTATATGTGATTAATCCAGTTTGGATTTCAATCATCTCTCGATTAGCGGTTTGACTAGGCCCTTTGCAAAGACTTTTATGATCTTCACGAGGTCGTGTTAAAATAACTTTTTATCTCATTCTTTCTCTGCACGACTACATTCTGACGACATTTGAATGTCTGCATCTAGTACGTATTATTTGTCTTCTACGGCTAGCTATTTTGTTATTCTATCTGCAAAGACAGTGTTTCTAAGGCTTCACACGTATCGGGATATTTTTGAAAACGTTTTTGAAAAACATAGAGGTCCACACGAGGAGCGTTTACAAAAAAATCTTCATCCACACAGATACGGAAGAATCACTAACAAAATTTTTGGTTTGCAAGTGTGCAAAAGTGAGCTCGTGACGTCAGCGTTTTCGAAAAGGGCCGTTTTCGCCAACCACACGACAACATGAAACGGAGTTTTCAAAAATTTCCACCATGGAGAGCGTTTCTGATATTTGGGAGCTTAAATAGAGTGCTCCTAACAATCGTTCAATTTAATTAAGCCTTTTCTTTAACTGCTTCTTTGAAAATTGTCGAGACACTGTGGCATATTTCAGGCCTTATCTGAACGAATTCATACCACTGCAAAGGGGAGGGGGGTCATAAAGAGGGTGGTAAAGGGTATTTCGTGAAATGTGATCTGGCGTTATTTTTTATTCGTGAAGCATGATAAGGATTGCCATACCCTCTAAAGTATATGACACTTGCGTACCCCCGTAGTAGTAGGAAGATTCAGGAAGAGAGTAGATGGAGTTCTAGCATCTGGTGCCCCTAGAAGCTATGGGATATTACAACCATTAAGCCCATAGTTTAAGAATCTGCAAAATTCTTTAGTCTTCACTCATTTTTCGATAAGAAAAAATTTATAAGAACACAAGCCTGAAATTTTGCCAATATTTAAGAACTACAGAAGCTAAGTACATACCTGGGATGACAATTTTTAGCTTCACTTAATAGTTTCAAGAAATCACCACAACACTGAGAAATGTTTGTAAAAAAGCAGATTGATAGCACACTGAGAAGTCAGAAGACAGGTCAAGAGAGTCAAATTTGCAACAATGGACACAACCAGGGGTGCACTGGCCAGGGTGGCGGCTAAGTGGAAATATCCGATTGGGCCCCCAAAGAAAATTGAGAAGTGAGACCTTCATGAAGCAAAAATCAAGAGATATTAGTTATGGATGGTGATTTCATGGCCTAACCTTGAGTACAGCTAATCAAAAACCGGCTTCCAAATTATTATAAGGTGTAAGAGCAATTTAAGAACATTTGACCCTGAAAATAGAGGAATATTTAAGAACAGCCAGCTTCAAACCAATTTAACTGGTTCTTATAAAGAAGAGTGTATTACATGAGCCCTAGTTAATTGCTTTTACTATTATGGGGGAAGTAATCAATTAATCAATAATCTACCCCCTACTTGCTTCGCTCTTACTTTAATATAATAGAGTTCATGACTTCTCAGCACAAACGGCCTTGCCTTTGTAAAAAGGTTTGCCTCGTTTTTGGACATGTTGCATACATTGGGCTCAATTTCACCTTGCTTACCATATCACGACCAGTGGTAGAATTTGACCTGGGCCTGATCAAAACCTTCCTTTTTGAACAAGAAATCACACAAATAACAAAAAAGAAATTGACAACAGGAAAATATCAAAATTGGGCAAAAGTAAGTCTAGACTCACTTAGGCCTGATTTTATCACTGAAAGACTTGCTAACCTTTTTCACTTCATTTATTTGGTCCTTTTAGCCCTCTTCTGTCACAAAATTATCCTTCAAGCACATCCATGTCCAAAATTTGAGTTATCTACAACTGCTGATGCCATTGAACGTCGAAGCCTCTCAAATTTTCGCGCGCATTTTTTCCGTCAAACGTCAAAACGAGGTTCGCGATTCAGGCCTTTTCTCCCCTCCGCACCAGAAGTGAGTGCCAGGTCTCATCTAGCAAGATTACGTTATGTGGAGACATTCTCGAATAAGATATAAGATGAGATAATAAAACCATTTCAGTTTGAATCTTTCCTTTAATTTTTCCCCACATAGTTTGTTGTTTAAAACATTCAAAATATTTGATACTGTTCAATATTTCACAATACAATCTCAATTACAATGTCTTTTCAATTGGTTCATCTTCATGCATTTCTAATCATAAAATCGATTTGGTTATTTGGTTATTGTGTGGCGGAGATAACCGAGTGGATAGATCACACGACCCTTGTTCAAAGGGTCCCAGGTTCCACCTTCACACCTATCATAAAGTGTGAGGAGAGAATTATCTAGCTCTCTGTAATTCCAAGCTATAAGGCAAGATGAATCACGAGATGTGCTCATATCGAAAGGAAGGACCAGGGTAGCAATGTTCGATAAGTTTACCTATTCAGGGAGCTCTTTGTGCTTTGCACATGAACCAATACCTTACGAAACCATCAACTATCCAAAATCATTATTTCAATACTGAGATTATTCTAGAAAAGTCAACGACAGATACTAGTGCGTATCTAAAAAACCTTTCGTCTGGACCAGGCTCGGGGGGTACCTTAGAGGGTTGAGTAATAGGGATGTGCCATTTTCGAAAAAAATATTGGTGCCATAATTCCGTGTCGTAAATTGAAAAAAGCGACCCAAAATTCCGTGTCACGGAACATGTAAAAGAAATAAAATTTCAGTAGCACCGCATAACAGTGTCTGAATAAGCCAAAATATTTCTAAATCAAATCTCATAGCACATATCAGTGTAAATGACGTGTCATTCTTCTTCTTCAGGTTGATCTACGATCACCACATTTCTCTTGTTTTTATTTTTTCTCAAAATTCATACCCATAATTCCGGGAAAATGTACACCCATACTTCCGTATTTGATTTTAAAAAGGTACTCCTAAAAAATGGCACATCCCCGCTACCATATCCTTGTTAAGATACCCCCCCCCCCCGAGGGACCAGGATGGACCAGAATCACCCAATAACGGCATTCCAACAATCATCCGTTCTTTAGGTAGCCTTCACCTGTTACACGAAAACCCTGATAAACCACTATCATGCATAAAGAAGTAAAATTACTGTTCTTCAACCTGAAGCAGGGCTCGCGATATTCATCGAATCTTTTAGGCGCTTTCTTTCATCGTTGCAAGTAACAGCGAAGGAGCACGAGTCGATTGAATTGAATCATAAAGGAATTCCAATGCTACTTTAATCTCAAGATTTAGTCTTCACTTGAGTTCAACTGAGCTCTGTTGATTGCTTTAGAAAGGGAATGAGATATCTTAGAAAGCTGGAGTAAGTCACATGGTCGGATCGGCTACTGATCTTTCGATCTTTCGAATCTCACAGATTCTGATCAAAATCTAGTCGAAGCCATTAAGTCGCACATTATTACCAGACCCAGTCCCTTGATTTTAGTTATTTTGCTTATTTGGTTCTTTATTTTCGAGAATGCATTGTGTTTTAGAAAATGAAAAAATAGACGTGTATATCGAGCAAAAGAACCAATCGGATCGGTCTTTGGTAGCTGCTTTCTTGTTAAAAATAGTATGGTTGAAATTTGTTTTGAAAATGTGAGATCAAATGTGCTCTCCCAGGTATGGTAGGTAAGCTAAGATTAGGAAATATCCATAATTGAACTTTAAGCATCATGACTAAAGTCAAGTCGTATATAGCGTACTATTTCCACGTGGGGGAAGGGGGGAGATAGTGTTCTCCAAAGCTCGAAAGCAGCGAGCCGTTGCTTAAACCCAACCCTTACATCGTAGCCTTGTAATCCTTTCTCAACCAACAAACAAAATTCCCATGCTCAATTTCGACACAAAAATAAAACGCTTTTGTTTCGGCAGTGACAAAATGATGGATGGGAAAAAACTCAGCCGTAGGCTTCATTATTGATCTGATCTTTCACACTGGTCACGCAACATTTATTGAAAGGGAATTAAAGAGATTAATCGACAAGGTTGCTAATTCTTGAGAAAAGCATTCATTTTAATTCCTTCCTTTTGCTTATTCAAGATTGACCTTTCGCTTTGGAGTATAGGAATGCCGCCTCGTTTTCAACTCGATCAAATGATCTTAGCTCAGGTGCTCGCTCGCTATACACCTGATAGTTTTGATGTCAATCGCTCGTCGCTTATTTACTTCTAAGAAGGCTTATCCTTCATGAGAAAATAGTGTCCCTTTGAAAATCAAGCTTAGAGTAATGCTGCATTCAAGATCAAATTTTGTAGTAAGAATGAGTTGTTTGTAGTCAACACTTTTATATCTTTGCCTAAGGGAAATCCATTATGAAATTTATGAAAAGGGGGTTGAGTTCTGTTTAGGATCAGGGTACATGGAGTGGACAATTCTGCAAAAGATGACGGGTCTTGTTTCACACAAATATGATGACAATATACCCTTCGCAGCATTTAAAACTGAAATCAAAACTTTCATCTTCTTGTTCAAAGGAACGAAGTATTCGTGTCCTTGCTTTTAAAATAGCATCGTGAAAAATTTGCCAATTTATCAAGAAAGCTTACTGAAGAATAAATTCATTGGGCAAAACTAGTTGGATATGTATATATGTGGAAACTTCTAGGACGCAGATCTCACGATAAAAAAGAAACTAAATCTTTCGTGACTGCACCGTGTACAAAATTATATGGTTCACCCTCTGCATTTGGTAAACATGCGTTGCTAAGGGGCATTTACCAATAATGCATTGCGTGAAACGAGATTCGTAACCTTTTTCGGAATCGTCTTTTTCTATTAAAACAAAATTCTTACAAAACTCATTCTGCAGGTTTCAAGATTACTCATCTAATAAACGTAGGCTTGATCAAGTTGTCCTGGTCGTAGCCCTCGTAAACAAACGACTTCATTGCTCCAGCATCCAAATCATAACCATGCCGATTCAAGACGGGTGACATGTCTCTCTGCATCCACTGCTTCAATGTTAAAACAGCTGACCTCACTCCCGTGTTTGATCTGATTGCGTAACTGGCATGCTCCGCTAGCAATGAAGCTATATAAACATGAGCAAGACTGACTGTCAAGTCTCTTGCAGAGGCCTCTAACTTCTCAGGGTGGCTGACAACGAAACTCATCACACCGTTTAATGCCTGCTCGATTCTCACACAGTCCTGCTGTATTTCTTCGCATGCTTGGCATTGCTGCACAATTCCCGAAACACGACTTTTAAAAGCACGCAGGGTTTCACCCTTTGATTTGCTGATAGCCCTCAAGACATCCAGAGACATCACAGAAGATGTTCCTTCCCATATCGGCAGTACTTGAGCATCTCTCAAAAACGCAGGTAGTCCGGTATCTTCGATGAAGCCTTGCCCACCGAAGCACTCCAGCCCCTCAGAGGTGAGCATGACGCCCTGCTTGGCAGTGTACATCTTACCTACCGGAAGCATCAGGCGTAGCAGCAGAGAGTCTTCATCTGATATCACCTTGCAGTCATCTTGGCCCATTTTATGAGCCAAATCGATCAAAAGGGCGGTACACCCTCGGGTTTCAGTCTCCATGCGACTTAAAGCTTGCAAATGAAGCACATGCTCTGATATACCCTTTCCAAAGGCCTTCCTTCTCCTGGCGTAATCCCTCGCTAGACTCTGAATCTTCCTCGGGCCAGATACACTGAAAATTATATTATGCAGTCTCGATATGGTCAGCATGCTTGATATCGAGGCTATGCCACGACCTACCGGTGAGATCCGTTCAGCAACAGCACCATCCATTAGAATTTCTGCCGTCGGTAACTGCCTGGTGCCCAGCTTGTTTTTCAGTTTGACGACTCCGAGGTTGTTCAAAGCTTTGTCATCATTTCTCGTCTTCATGAGGAACATGCTGATGCCTTTCGTCCCGGGAATAAGCGAGCCATCCTCATTCTTGAAAATGCGTGCTAATGTTAGGGTCATATCAGAGTCGGTTGCGGACGAAAACCATTTGTAGCCATATAGGCGATAGACATTCGTTTCTTGGTGCACGGCTATTGTTTCTGTCCCCGCTACGATAGAAATGACAAAGCAATACATACGTACGTAGCTACATGATTTATTTGGTAACACAGGTCGGCTGAAAGTGCAACTTAAAAAGCTGATGGGGACATGCACCTAAAAAGTATATAAAACCTAAATTTAACATTTTAATTTTTGAAATAAACAACCAAAACTAATTAGCTAAATAACTAGATAGCTAAAAATATAACTGAAAAAGCTGATGCGGACTCCAACCTATAAAAACTATAAAACCTTAAGTTAAAGGTTTAAATAAAAAAAAAACAATTGTTATCAAATTGAAATAAATGAATAGTTCTAAAAGAGAGGGTGGAAATAAAGACTGAAAGTAAAAATAGCCATCAAGTTTGTTCGTAACAAGGCAAGATTCTTTCTTGAAAGACAGCTTGTTTATGTTAGATCTAAATAATTTCATCTTGTTCTTGAAAGTTGTAGGGTTGATGCAAGATTTTAGTATCGGATCTAAATTATTCCATGCAAGCATCCCTCGATATCAAAGAGAGTTAAGTCCTATTCCTTTCTTATACCTTGGTATATTAAACTGAAAGCTCAAACCACTGAAAACTGTTTACCACTCAAAACAGTTTTGCCTTCAAGTAACTAATGGTTTATAAACAAACAGATGGTATATAAGCAATAAAGGGTACAAGGACACGGTTTTATAAGCAACTCATTTGTCATTTACTCTCCCAAACATCACCTTAAAAAACTTAATGAAGGAATAATATCAATATGCCTTCTCGAATTTGCATTTGTTTCCCATTTCAAGTCACGTAGCCATTCTATATCAAAAAATCATCCTTCTTAGTACTATTTTTTACGTCATTTGGGTAAAAGATTTTCTCAACAAGTAAGCAATGAAAGGCTTAATAAATCATTTATTTCATACTTAACTTAATGAATCAGAAAATGAAATAAGGGTCGCTTGAAATTGCAATTTCGGTTTTAAAGACAAGACCCGAAAATCTCTTGGACAGTTAGGGTCATTCAGCGATCATTCGACCGCAATCAACATATCTTGGACCATAGTCAATACAGGGAATAGTCTGGAAGCCCTTTGCTCCGACCTAAGCTGTGCGCAAATTTTGACTTAATTCATTACATATGGCCAAATCAATCATTAAAAGGTTATCAAAAGACTCATTTACTGAAATATCACGTAAAGGAAAAAGAAACATTTAGGATGAGCTGCTCTGACATGTCAATTAAAACTTAAAAATAACAAGCACTAGGTTTGCGCAATGAAGGTTGGAAAAAGTTGATGAATTATACCACAAAACCTTCCAGAATATTCCACTATTGACTATGAATTGACATGACTTCTTTCTCAAAACAACATTCGCAACCATAATCCCCTCCAACATTTGCAATCACAGGAAGTCAGTGGAAAATAACTCCCTGTCAACAACTAAGAAATAGCTATTTGGAGCTGTCCCAATGGCTTGCCAGCTTTTTTTGAGTGATTGAGTTCCAAATCAATAAAAATATATCCATATAAAGTCATGGGATGTATAGCCTATCCGACCATTCAATGAGAAACCATCCTTAGTCTTTAATTGCTTATTTTGATATTGAGTCCCTAGGATTGAGCATCAACTCAGACGGCCCACAGGAGTACAAAATTTACCTGCAACATCAGAGCCACCTCTCTTTTCTGTCATCCACTGCCCGGACGTCCAGAATTTATCAGCGTCTCTTGTTGTCAAGTGGCCAAATTCATCATGATATTTTTCAGTCAGACCATGCGACTCTATTGTCTTTGCCGCCCCATCAGTCATTGCGAGTGGACAGGAATACATGCCAGAGGCAGGAGAAAATAATGACAACTTTACAACCTGGTAAAGACGACTGAATTCTGCAAATTTTCTTTCATAAGCAATAGCAATTAACCCTTCTCTGGCAGAAATTTTCTTTTGCTCTTTCCATGCATTGCAAGTGACAATCTCATCCACCTTTTGGCCCCAAGCTGTTGTTTGCTTCAAATATGGCTCATTCACAGCACATTCTTGTCCCAAATTCCAAATGTCTGTACTCACTCTTTGTCCAAAATTGGTCAAATCAGGCTCAATCTCTGAGTAAACTTCGTTTGGCATCAATCTTTTGAGGTTTTGAATTGTAAATTGGTCTGATAAAAAAGCATTTTCATGAAACGGTTGTTCTTGTACAAATTCTCCAACTTTTGCTCTTGAAAATGGAATGTCATAAATATCTTTGCTGCTGTTTTCATAGTTTCTTTTCAGTATCAACCCTGTTAGAAATCTTCCACAACGATTGTAAGAGGATTTCACTTGAAATGATTTGGCAGACAGCATTTCGTCTAATTCACTGCTAAAAGGAGAAATTTTGATAAAGATCAATCTATTTCAGGGGCTCTAGCTATAAGATTCAAAACTTTACAACAACTGTGTATCACATCAGCCCCAAGGCTAGCTAGGGACATATATTAAGGGGATACAATCAAGGCCTGGGGAAAATATTTGATAGTGCCACACCATTTTTCATTTTCCACTCCTTCCCTTCCCGAAACTTTTTTTTGAAAACTCTCAAGAGTATCAACCAGTAGCCTATAAACATTTGTTTCTATTTTCTACCATGGGTGGCTAAAGTAACCTTAAAAGCCAAAGTAGCCCTGGTTTACGGTACACTTTTTCAAGCACTCAGAAAGTTTGCTTTCGCCTCTAATATTTTAGAATTTTAAATCAGCCCCTGCCCCTGATACCAGGCCAAAGAAACGATTAAGGGCAATTTTTTTAATCCTCCATAAGACACAAAAGGATTATGAGTTCTGAGAGTAATTGTGAGTTTTTAGGAACATGGAAAGTAGCCTAGAAAAAGGTTAGGGAATAAGGAAAGTTTTGCATGAATTAGGGGAACATGGGACATGGAACATTTGCACACATTTGTTAAAGCAGCAATGAAGTGAAAATCTTTATTACTCTAAAAAAGCGACTTATTACGTAGATCAATAAAGCTGGTTTCAGTTTTGCGATATCTTTTTCCATTTTTGAGATATCTTACATTTTCATTTCGAGTTGGTGACGTCATTTTGTTTGCAAAATGCAATGAATTGTATTGGGAAATTGCTTTATTTCAACCTTCCAAAGCTAAAAGAAATCTTTTTATTCTAAAAATCATTGAGAAAGATCAGAATTGAGAATGTTTTGATATTGTTTGTACTAAAAAACTTTCAGGCTCTTTTTTCATTCAAAAATTGTCAATTTTAATTGTTTTCACCGCTTTTTGCAAACAAAATTACGTCATCAAAGAAATAAAAAAATATGGAATGACTCGGCAATAAAGCAAGATATCAAAAATCTGTAAATGGTTTTATTTCTCTTCCAAACAAGTCTTTTGATTGAAGGAATAGAAATTTCAGTTCATTGCTCCTTTAAGGTAACGGAATGAAATTCACAATGAGTAAAAATCTTAAAAGGGAACAGGGGGCAAAGACTCCCCATATACGACCCCTGTTCCCTCTGAAGATTTTCAATTCTATTGAGATCATTTTTTTTCAACATTAAAATGAATTTAAACGAAGAAAGTCCGCAATACTAGGCTTTGTGCCGGATCCTTTCAATGCTTGCGGCGAAGTAGGTAAAATAAAGCGAGACAGGAACAACGCAAGACGACACACACAGGAAAAATGTAGATGGATTGAGTATTATATATATATAAATGTTGGCAGAGTGAACGCGTTAAAAAACAGACATGTCCTTCTGTTACTCCCAGTTTTGTGCTTGTGCACTCATCAGACCTGCCTTACAATTGCTCGTATACTAATGTATATTGAGCACTTTAGCCAGGATAGGCACTCTCTTCTTTAGATATATAAATGTTGTCAATATTTCGCCCTGGCATACAGGCCTTCTTCAGGATATGCCAGGGCGAAATATTGACAACATTTATATATATATAATATTTAATTCATCTATGTTTTTTCTGTGTGTGTCAACTTGCGTTGTTCCTGTCTCGCTTTATTAAAATGAATGTTGACATTTCAAGACATTTCATAGGAGTTCAGAACATGGAACTAAATGAGGTACAAGGAACAAATTGACTGAAATATTTAAAATACCAAACAGACTAAAATGCAGACCAGTATTCAGGAAAGCATAACTGAACTGCAAAACAAATATTGATCCGTCTATATTTCCCAAAAGACAAACTTTGCACCAACAAATTGTTTGGATAGTAAAATATTTTGTATGTTATTTTGCCAGCCAGGGAATTGTATTCTACTACCCAACGCCCGCCCATTATCAATGGAAACAAACAATATAAAATGGCTCCTTGCACATACGAGAACTCATTGAAAAGTTTCATAATATCCATAGAGAACCCCTGCAGGAAATATGGCCTATTCTTGTGTTGTGTCATTCCAAAGAAGTTAAAACATAACAAGCACCCACACGTCACACACAGACTGAATGGAGGTAGGCTAATAATACTACTTCACCTTCTTCAAAACTACTGAAATTAATTTAAGCAAAACAAACCTTGTTAGATCGAATAAAACAACGGACGGATTGACATCACTTCTTGTGTTATGAGATTTTTCGACTGGATGAGATGAACCACAACATACTGCCTTGAATTCAGTTGCGGATTCCAGTTACGGATTCAGAATCCGTAACCAATCCGTAACTGGGCTGTCTGGTGAGTTGAATTTGGTTGCGGATACTAGACATGATAAAACGAGAACTATCTACTATTTAAAGGGCCGATAAAGGTTTGTAGTAATAATCAGCTTATTTTTCATGCAATTACCTATCGTTTGATATGATTCTTATTTTTCTAGAATAAGAATACATCTTATAAAGTTCGCTGAAAAATTGCTAAGAATAGGCCTAAGAACCTCTTCCAACTGACAAACATGGACGACGGATTATCGTTTAAAATTCGAGTTTTTGGAATATTGCCTTCAAATTTGTTCTAAACAGTACCTTTCAGGTAGTACTACCACCTTTTTTTGGTTTCAAAATGAATTTTTAACCAAAAGAGAATCTAAAACAGGGGGTAACTACCCCCAGAAACGACAAACATGGACGACGGATATTCGTTTAAAACTTGAATTTTTGGAATAAAGTCTTCAAATTTGCTTCAGACAGTACCTTTCAGGTAGTACTACCACCTTTTTTTGGTTTCAAAAAAAATTCTTAAGTGCAAGAGTATTTAAACCTGGGGGCTACTACCCCCAAAATGACAAAGATAAACGACGGATATTTGTTTAAAATTCGAGTTTTTGGAATATGGTCTTCAAATTTGTTGTAAACAGTACCTTTCAGGTAGTACTACCACCTTTTTTTGGTTTCAAAATGAATTTTTGAAAACAAGAGAATCTGAAACTGGGGGTCACTACCCCCAGAAACGACAAACATGGACGACGGATTATCGTTTAAAATTCGAGTTTTTGGAATATTGCCTTCAAATTTGTATTAAACAGTACCTTTCAGGTAGTACTACCACCTTTTTTTGGTTTCAAAAAAAATTCTTAAGTGCAAGAGTATTTAAACCTGGGGGCTACTACCCCCAAAATGACAAAGATTAACGACGGATATTTGTTGAAAATTCGAGTTTTTGGAATATGGTCTTCAAATTTGTTGTAAGCAGTACCATTTAGATAGTACTACCACCTAATTTTGGTTTCAAAATGAATTTTTGAAAACAAGAGAATCTGAAACTGGGGGTTACTACCCCAAGAAACGACAAACATGGACGACGGATTATCGTTTAAAATTCGAGTTTTTGGAATATTGCCTTCAAATTTGTTCTAAACAGTACCTTTCAGGTAGTACTACCACCTTTTTTTGGTTTCAAAATGAATTTTTAACCAAAAGAGAATCTAAAACAGGGGGTAACTACCCCCAGAAACGACAAACATGGACGACGGATATTCGTTTAAAACTTGAATTTTTGGAATAAAGTCTTCAAATTTGCTTCAGACAGTACCTTTCAGGTAGTACTACCACCTTTTTTTGGTTTCAAAAAAAATTCTTAAGTGCAAGAGTATTTAAACCTGGGGGCTACTACCCCCAAAATGACAAAGATAAACGACGGATATTTGTTTGAAATTCGAGTTTTTGGAATATGGTCTTCAAATTTGTTGTAAACAGTACCTTTCAGGTAGTACTACCACCTTTTTTTGGTTTCAAAATGAATTTTTGAAAACAAGAGAATCTGAAACTGGGGGTCACTACCCCCAGAAACGACAAACATGGACGACGGATTATCGTTTAAAATTCGAGTTTTTGGAATATTGCCTTCAAATTTGTATTAAACAGTACCTTTCAGGTAGTACTACCACCTTTTTTTGGTTTCAAAAAAAATTCTTAAGTGCAAGAGTATTTAAACCTGGGGGCTACTACCCCCAAAATGACAAAGATTAACGACGGATATTTGTTGAAAATTCGAGTTTTTGGAATATGGTCTTCAAATTTGTTGTAAACAGTACCATTTAGGTAGTACTACCACCTAATTTTGGTTTCAAAATGAATTTTTGAAAACAAGAGAATCTGAAACTGGGGGTTACTACCCCAAGAAACGACAAACATGGACGACGGATTATCGTTTAAAATTCGAGTTTTTGGAATATTGCCTTCAAATTTGTTCTAAACAGTACCTTTCAGGTAGTACTACCACCTTTTTTTGGTTTTCAAAATGAATTTTTAACCAAAAGAGAATCTAAAACAGGGGGTAACTACCCCCAGAAACGACAAACATGGACGACGGATATTCGTTTAAAACGTGAATTTTTGGAATAAAGTCTTCAAATTTGCTTCAGACAGTACCTTTCAGGTAGTACTACCACCTTTTTTTGGTTTCAAAAAAAATTCTTAAGTGCAAGAGTATTTAAACCTGGGGGCTACTACCCCCAAAATGACAAAGATAAACGACGGATATTTGTTTAAAATTCGAGTTTTTGGAATATGGTCTTCAAATTTGTTGTAAACAGTACCTTTCAGGTAGTACTACCACCTTTTTTTGGTTTCAAAATGAATTTTTGAAAACAAGAGAATCTGAAACTGGGGGTCACTACCCCCAGAAACGACAAACATGGACGACGGATTATCGTTTAAAATTCGAGTTTTTGGAATATTGCCTTCAAATTTGTACTAAACAGTACCTTTCAGGTAGTACTACCACCTTTTTTTGGTTTCAAAAAAAATTCTTAAGTGCAAGAGTATTTAAACCTGGGGGCTACTACCCCCAAAATGACAAAGATAAACGACGGATATTTGTTTAAAATTCGAGTTTTTGGAATATGGTCTTCAAATTTGTTGTAAACAGTACCTTTCAGGTAGTACTACCACCTTTTTTTGGTTTCAAAATGAATTTTTGAAAACAAGAGAATCTGAAACTGGGGGTCACTACCCCCAGAAACGACAAACATGGACGACGGATTATCGTTTAAAATTCGAGTTTTTGGAATATTGCCTTCAAATTTGTATTAAACAGTACCTTTCAGGTAGTACTACCACCTTTTTTTGGTTTCAAAAAAAATTCTTAAGTGCAAGAGTATTTAAACCTGGGGGCTACTACCCCCAAAATGACAAAGATTAACGACGGATATTTGTTGAAAATTCGAGTTTTTGGAATATGGTCTTCAAATTTGTTGTAAACAGTACCATTCAGGTAGTACTACCACCTTTTTTTGGTTTCAAAAAAAATTCTTAAGTGCAAGAGTATTTAAACCTGGGGGCTACTACCCCCGAAATGACAAAGATTAACGACGGATATTTGTTTAAAATTCGAGTTTTTGGAATATGGTCTTCAGATTTGTTGTAAACAGTACCATTCAGGTAGTACTACCACCTTTTTTTGGTTTCAAAATGAATTTTTGAAAACAAGAGAATCTGAAACTGGGGGTCACTACCCCCAGAAACGATAAACATGGACGACGGATTATCGTTTAAAATTCGAGTTTTTGGAATATTGCCTTCAAATTTGTTCTAAACAGTACCTTTCAGGTAGTACTACCACCTTTTTTTGGTTTCAAAATGAATTTTCAACCAAAAGAGAATCTAAAACAGGGGGTAACTACCCCCAGAAACGACAAACATGGACGACGGATATTCGTTTAAAACTCGAATTTTTGGAATAAAGTCTTCAAATTTGCTTCAGACAGTACCTTTCAGGTAGTTCTACCACCTTTTTTGGTTTCAAAAGAAATTCTTATACATAGGGGAGGTGACGAAATTGAGAAATAGTGAGGTAACGAAATTTTGAACTAGCGAATTAACGAAGTAAGGAAAATAGGAAAGTAAGATATAAAATCTTGAGAGAAGATAATGGAGACAGGGTTGAGAGGAGATTTGTACAGATAGTTTTGAACGATTATTGACTATCTTCCTAGTAATATGTGGGGGGCTTGAGCATGGAAATAGGCGGGGTGATTGGTGAAAAGCTTTCTAAGAATTAATAAGCAGGAGAACGTCTGTAATAAACAAGTATAAAACGAGATAAAGTAACATAAGATATTGTAACTAAAGCTGGAAATTGGACATTGAAGCACATATTTGCCTGATTTAAACGAGATTTAAACTTATCTTTAACATTTTTCCCAGTTTTTATATCCTCGGTACCAGTAGCCCAGTAAAAATTTACCCCAATAATGAATTTTATTACCAAGAATTTATTTGAAACTGAGAGTCTGGTACCAAGTATCTTGTTTTCAAAGATTTATAAAAAAAGAGAGCTTCGATTAAACGCCATGGGCGTTTATTGAGATTGTCGTTTTTGTAGGGGTGTCATTGAAGGGGGCGTTTAAAAAAGGGGGTGTTTGTTGAAATTTTTTCATCTTCTAAAAGTATGAAAAACATCTAATGATGATCGTACTTAAGGTAAAACTCTGAGCAACAACTGAATAAGTTTTGTTCCAGAGGTATCATTCTGAGAGAAACATCGAAATAAATAGTTCAAATATTCATGATGGTAGTGTATTGTTAACAACTGTTCTATGTGTATCGAATACAGGCCCCTTCAGAAGGGGGTATCTATTAGAGGGTACGTTTAATAGAGAGGGCGTTTCTATAAGAAAATCATAGAATAGGGTTGTTTAAAAGAGGGGGGCGTTTAATCGAATCATTACGGTTTTCATTTGCGCTTGCATCATATTCTCACCAAAGTTTTTTATCAATTGCTTATACAAAATTAAGAAGCTTTTAAAAAGCCACATTAGTACTAAAAACAGGCGTAGAATTAAGCTATGTTTTGAACACTCATTCTTTTTATAGGAAACTTTTACAGTATAAGAATTTCGAGAACTGAAGTTGTTTAATTTTAAAGAAAATTTCAGTTTTGGAAACTTTTTAAGACCGTTGAATGATCGAAAAATTTAAATTCTGATGTAGCAATAATCAGGCACGGATTCAGCGTTGTAGTGTGAGGAGGGCCAATTAGAGAGAAAAGTGCAAGGGTCCGGGGGCGAAGTCCCCGAAATATTTTTTGAGCCATGCCCCTCAAATCCCTGTAGAACGTTGCCAACGCCGTTTTTGATTTTCGCTCTATGCATCCCAATCCAAACAGATCGTTTCATTTTTAAACGAATTGCCATTTAAATTTGCTCCAAGAAAGTATGCCTCATTTCGAATGATACCATGATTCCATACGAGTGGGTGCATTTTTGAAATTTAAGAAGTTAAAAAAGCACCTTTCTCGAGATTCTGTTCTTTAAAGTGTCTTTCTGAGAAAAAGCAAATATGTTGTTCGTTCATGATATATAATTTTGATGTTCGGTGCTTACAGTATACAATATTTTATTGTTACGCTCTTCTGAACCAAGGCGTTACCTTATTTATTCAACTACTTTTCTCGCAAATTTTTGATCGTTGAAAGTTAATCACTTTGGGGGGCCATGGCCACCCACCCCCCTCCTTGGATCCGCACCTGGCTACAATAGTTTATTAAAAATGTTTTTTCCTTATTCTAAAAATCCCTGCAAAAATTGTTGAATATCATGACCTCTGAGTTGGCCAGTAATGCACGTATCAGAAGCTTCAGCATCTCGAAAACAGTGTGAACACTTTCGAACAAGAACTTGAAGATGGTGTAGCCAAAAATTGAAATAGAGTAGCTGCATCAAATAGAAAAAGCTGAGCAAATAAAGGTGTACCCATAACAGGGGGTTTGGGGTGGGAAAGTGCCCCCAATAATTTTGCTGTCGGTCCAAAAGTTTTCCTAAAATCGGTCCGAAAATTTGAAAAGAACAATTCGATATCAATCACGGGTTTGTTTAATGAACAATCAATCCCAAAAAATACTAATGACCCTTTTCTTCAAAAAAAAACAATTGGGAACAATTTTGATATCGAGAGGTCTGAAGTATCCAACGATCTTAGGGATCAAGTGGCAAACTTTTCTTCCTATGGCAGCAGCCATAGTAGGCAGGCATGTACTATTTCAACCGTTCGCAACTATTCTTTTCACGTACAAATTATAACTAATTGTCTACATGTGCTCACTCACTTGGCCCAATATGAGTCACCAAACCCCAAAATATCTTATATAAGCGTTCCAGAAAAAACCAAGCTGAGAAAGGGCGTGCTGTTACCGATAACGAATCCTTCAGTCTTCACAATCAAAAAGAGCAAAAATAGAAATTCAAATATGCATGACGTCTGGCAGACAAAGACTCTTGAACAGTAAAATAATAGCAGACAATCCCAAAAACTTTTTGGAACAAATTTAAAGAAAATATTCCAAAAACTCGTCTTGTAAATGAATATCCGTCGTCCATGTTTGTCATTTTAGGGGTAGCAGTCCCCACTTTGAGATTCTCTTGTGGTTGACAAATTTCTTTTGAAACCAAAATTAGGTGGTAATACTACCTGAAAGAAAGGCACTGTTTAGACAAATTTGAAGGCAATATTCTTAAAATTCGAATTTTAAACGAATATCAGTCGTCAATGTTTGTCATTTCTGGGGGTAGTTACCCCCTGTTTCAGATTCTCTTGTATTCAAAAATTCATTTTGAAACCATAATAAGGTGGTTGTACTAGCTGAATGGTAATGTTTAGAACAAATTTGAAGACCATATTCCGAAAACACGAATTTTAAACGAATATCCGTCGTTAATCTTTGTCATTTTGGGGGTAGTAGCCCCCAGGTTTAAATACTCCTGCACTTAAAAATTTCTTTTGAAACCAAAAAAAGGTGGTAGTACTACCTGAAAGGTACTGTTTAGAAAACATTTTAAGGCAATATTCCAAAAACTCGAATTTTAAACGATAATCCGTTGTCCATGTTTGTCGTTTCTGGGGGTAGTGACCCCCAGTTTCAGATTCTCTTGTTTTCAAAAATTCATTTTGAAACCAAAAAAAGGTGGTAGTACTACCTGAATGGTACTGTTTACAACAAATTTGAAGACCATATTCCAAAAACTCGAATTTTAAACAAATATCCGTCGTTTATCTTTGTCATTTAGGGGGTAGTAGCCCCCAGGTTTAAATACTCTTGCACTTAAGAATTTCTTTTGAAACCAAAAAAAGGTGGTAGTACTACCTGAAAGGTACTGTCTGAAGCAAATTTGAAGACTTTATTCCAAAAATTCGAGTTTTAAACGAATATCCGTTGTCCATGTTTGTCGTTTCTGGGGGTAGTTACCCCCTGTTTTAGATTCTCTTTTGGTTGAAAATTCATTTTGAAACCAAAAAAAGGTGGTAGTACTACCTGAAAGGTACTGTTTAGAACAAATTTGAAGGCAATATTCCAAAAACTCGAATTTTAAACGATAATCCGTCGTCCATGTTTGTCGTTTCTGGGGGTAGTGACCCCCAGTTTCAGATTCTCTTTTGGTTGAAAATTCATTTTGAAACCAAAAAAAGGTGGTAGTACTACCTGAAAGGTACTGTTTACAACAAATTTGAAGACCATATTCCAAAAACTCGAATTTTAAACAAATATCCGTCGTTTATCTTTGTCATTTTGGGGGTAGTAGCCCCCAGGTTTAAATACTCTTGCACTTAAGAATTTTTTTTGAAACCAAAAAAAGGTGGTAGTACTACCTGAAAGGTACTGTCTGAAGCAAATTTGAAGACTTTATTCCAAAAATTCAAGTTTTAAACGAATATCCGTCGTCCATGTTTGTCGTTTCTGGGGGTAGTTACCCCCTGTTTTAGATTCTCTTTTGGTTAAAAATTCATTTTGAAACCAAAAAAAGGTGGTAGTACTACCTGAAAGGTACTGTTTAGAACAAATTTGAAGGCAATATTCCAAAAACTCGAATTTTAAACGATAATCCGTCGTCCATGTTTGTCAGTTGGAAGAGGTTCTTAGGCCTATTCTTAGCAATTTTTCAGCGAACTTTATAAGATGTATTCTTATTCTAGAAAAATAAGAATCATATCAAACGATAGGTAATTGCATGAAAAATAAGCTGATTATTACTACAAACCTTTATCGGCCCTTTAAATAGTAGATAGTTCTCGTTTTATCATGTCTAGTATCCGCAACCAAATTCAACTCACCAGACAGCCCAGTTACGGATTGGTTACGGATTCTGAATCCGTAACTGGAATCCGCAACTGAATTCAAGGCAGTCCACAACATCCACGAATTTTCCAATCGAGTAATTGAGTTGAATTGTTTTTGATGAAGCTCGGACGGGCTCGTTGATATACACTCTTTATTATAAGAATTAGTATATTTGATTTGAAGCTGGCTGTTTTTAAATATTCCTCTTTTTTTAGCCTGAAGTGTCCTTAAATCGTTCTTACTTCTAAAATGATTGGGAAGCTTTTTTTGGTATCAGTAGTGTTAATTGTTTAAAATTTTATTTCGACCATCTGACATCATCTGTGTGCTGTACACAGTGGCGGGTTTAGGAACTGCGAGGCCTGGGGCCGAAAAAATTTGCGGGGCCCCTACCCCTGGTAAAAAATTTGCTCCTAATATTATTTTTCGCGTTTTGTAGCATGTGCTTGATATGTTATAGAAAAACCAAATAAAAAGTAAAACAAACAGTATAGAATAGCTAATATATTCTATTATGAAGGAAAGAATTTCTTTATTTTTTGAAAGGTGTGGGGCCCCTTTTTTCTAGCAAAAGCGCGGGGCCTGGGGCCATGGCCCCCCCCCCTAAAACCGCCACTGGCTGTACACCGGCTTGTTTTGTAATTATTTCCTAGCCTTATGATTATCTTATAAAATGTTGATATTGAGCCAAAATTTGTCAGCCTCGATTTGTTCTTAGCTTGTTATTAAGTTTAGACCAAATTTGAGGCTCGTGTTCTTATAAAATTGTTCTTATAAAAAAGAGTGTTATTCATTGATATGCACATGTTGCAGATAAAATTATTCGTACAAATTCTTGGTTCAAACAAAAATCTAAGAATGGACGATAAAATATAAACTTCACTTCATCCGGGAGTTAATTCTAGATTTTGGGCCCGCGATAACTCAAAGATTGGATTCAATAGTTCGTGGTATTTACTTTCGGGATATCAAGGTTTCCATTCCCTATTTTGATCAGAACAATATAATTGTGCAACAATTGTACCTGTCGGCTTTGATCCAGTAGATAAATTTACCCTTTAGATGAGGCTAAGTCCTGGATTCAGTTTAAAAGATAACCCTGTTGTTGGTACCATGGCATGGTGGCCTCCTTCTTATATCAATCCTTAAAAAAAGTTAACCGTTATTAGAAAGTTTTTCAACATTTTTTTATTATGAAACCGTGGGGCCAGATTTTCAAAACTTGAGAAACTTTGGTAGGAAATTTTCTGTGAATCAAACGAGTTAAGCAACTATTTATGTTCTCTTTACAAAAAATAAGACGTTTAAAAATGCTCAATACCCTGGGGTTAAAGCTGCGAAACTCTGGTACGTACATTCCTGTAGATATAAAACAGTCACCATCTGTCAATATCTTTCGTCAGAGACTCAAAGCCTTCCTTTTTGAAAAAAATTACAAAAGTAGATTGTAGATTGTCATCATCACTTTTTTGTCAACAATTTATATCCATTAATTCAAATTTTCCTAAAAGGGGGTGCTCTCTCTTCGATTAGCTCTGCTACTGAGGGGGCTCCTCCTTAAGAATTCCTCTTCATGCAAATTTCCTATTTTTCTGTAGTTATGTTGAATCTCTATACTTGTATTTGTAATTTGTAGCCCTTAGTTTATGTTTAGTGTTGTTTAATGTTTTTATGAAATTTGTAGTGGAATTTAAAATTAAATGAACTGAACTGAATTAGCTTAGTTTCTTATACAAAAAAATGATTGTAGTGTGCTAGCGGCCCCAACCCTAACCACATACCAAAAAACCCTAGCCCCAACCCTTACCAGTAACCTAGAGACAATTTGATAGATAAAAAAACCTGTCCACGCTGCTTCGTATTCAAATGACAAAGGATAAAAAAGAATCCGTTTTCGTTTTGTTATCACATTGTTCCAAGCTGAAAACGAAGACTTTTGAAAACGGAGACTTTTGAAAACGAATAAATGCAGTTTGAACAACAAAAACGCAAAAACGGATACTTTATATCATGACAGTAATCTTGATCCTTATAATAAGACCAGCAGCTGAGCAATGTGAAAGCTTCTTCGTTTAAAATATTTACCCAGACAGAAAACGGAACGGAGCAGTGTGTACTTGGCCATTGAAAACGACGATTTGACAAGAATGCACTACAAGCATATCAGATAATGACACATTTCACACAAATAGACATAATTAGGAATTACACTCCAAGGAAACTTTTTAAAAACTAGAATTAACACTTTGCATATCATAATATTAAAAAGGCATAAACAAAAATTATTTACGTCGAATTGAAAATCAAACATCTCAGCAATAACTGCAGTAAAATCAAAAACTAGCAAGAAAGCGTGCCAAGTCTTAGAGATTCCACACAGGAAAAAAGTAGGGAGGATTGTATGGCGAGAATTTATGTTAGTTTTCCATAAAAACATGTTTAAAAAGTGCACAAACATTGAAACAATTGATCATATTAGTTGGGAAATTTTCCAGAGATCAATAAGCGAGTGAGCTACAATTATTAGTTGTATACTCAAGAGTAATAGTTCTTAATTTAACCCTAGAGGACACTTACAAAGTTAGAAATTCAAAAGTATGAATATTTGTATTAGACTGTTAATGGCTTTTTCTTTTAACTCAGACTAATGGTTCCTAAAGGAAAATCAGAAATTAAAATCGTGCAACAAGAGATGACGTCATTGTGAACTACAGTCTGATGAATTATTAATGTTTGAATATAGCTTTGCAGAGCACCAAGATGGTCAGTTGTCAAATCTTAGCTTGAAGCTTTACCATCGATATAAAAAGAATGACTGCTCTACAAGTACAAGACTAACAACTGAATCTTTGGCAGCCAAATTTTGTTGTGACCTACTCATACTGACAGTAAAGCTTTAAGAGGCATAAGGAAAATCTAATGCAAACAAAGTCTCATATACAACAATCACAAGTGTCGAATGTCCTTTACATTTGGGTAATAAGTGTCTTAAGTGGAAATTCAATTAAGCTATACTTCAAACCTGACCTTTCCAAAAGCTCTGTGGGCCACGAATGTCTCAGATGTCTTAACATTGTCGCCTGACAGTCTGCAAGATACTTCAATCTTCCCAGTCTCTCGTGGATAAACAAGAACAGCGACTGGAGGTGTTTGGTAGAAAGCCTCGCCACGGAATGGGAAAGCACTGATCAAATACCCACCATCAGGATAGACAGTCACATCTGCACTCTAAAACAAAATGTCAAACATGTAAGATAAACCAACAGATTAGGCTGTTTTAGTAAAATGCTGATTTCCATTTCATGTAATTCTTATCTTATGTCACAGATAATTGTGGCCAAAGCAGTTTCAATTTATTGTATTGTACGTTGATCACATACACATTGATACAAACAAGACAGCAGCATTTGCTTAAATTCGTCAGAGAGCCTCAGGTATTTAATAAGTCAAATGTGAGCTGAAGCATTTGTAGTAGATCATTTCTAGGCCTTTTCATGAGGGGCAGCAAATCGCCCTGGTAAATTACCAGGCTTTTCAGGAAGAAAATTGCACCAGAGGAGCTTATTGCCTGGTCATTTAGTTTAGAAGCTCTAGAGGTTGCTTTATATGTGCGCTGGGGAGAGGGGAGAGCAAAGAGTGATCCTTCTGGTCAGAAGAAAAGGCCCGAATTACCTGAAGAGGGAGATTGCCAAATAGGCAGGAAGATAATTTCCTTATCTTGGTTTGAGATGTTTGAGTACAATATTCTTTTAGGTTTGTGGTGACAACAACCTAAACATACCAAATCCTTCTTGGGAACACTTTAGATGATGGGCATATTCATTCTAGGTGTTCAAAATAGCTTTTCGATTTCAGGAAAGGGGAGTTCTTAATAAAAATGATCTGTGAACTGCGCTGCTTTAATCTTTTATCTTGAATTTTAACAAGAGGAAACACAATTTTACCAGGGCAGTGAAAAGCCCTGATAACTGATCTTGCAAGGGCAATTGCGCTCATAAAACAAAAAGGCATGATCATCTCTAACATCCAATATAATATTCAGTCTCTCAATTTATTTACGACTTGCATAGAAAATAGCAGAGGTTGAGAAAAACCTGAAAGAAATATTTTTCTTTTTTCTTACTATTGTTAAGTGTGGTAGTGACCAAAACAGAGTCCTTTAAAATGTCGCACTTGCTGCAACTGCTTACTCACCCCTTTAGATACGTAGCAGTTCAATTTCAGATATGCACTGTTGCCATTTTTGGGAATCCAGCCATACACCTGTACAAAAATATAGACATCTAAAAATATTGGTCATAAAAATATACCCCCCCCCTTAAAGTAGGGACAGGTTTTAGAAATAGGTAATCAATCTATAAATAATTGATAGATGGAAAAATTTTGATGTTCTCTTTAATGATGTGTAGATCTAGTTCTCAGATAAATAGGTCATTGGTAACTTTCTTAATACCCAATGAATCACCCCTGCTTGTAAGTGTAAAGAATGCATAAACAAGTTTTATCTTTGTTAACAAAAATGGAGGAGGCAGAATCCACCTAGGTTCCCCCTGCGTGTTGTAAGAAGCAACCAAGAGGTTGGTGTAAGGAAGGGCAACTGGTCATAAAACCAAGTCATGGATTTGTTTGGAGACAAATCCATGGACCGGTCATCCACAGCTGACAGGAAAAACGGCTTTAGTACAAATTCTGTTCGAGTGTGTGTGTGTGCAGAATCCGGATAGGTAAAATTTCGCCTAAAAGTAACAT
This sequence comes from Pelagia noctiluca, assembly GCA_963924455.1. NCBI lineage: Eukaryota > Metazoa > Cnidaria > Scyphozoa > Semaeostomeae > Pelagiidae > Pelagia > Pelagia noctiluca. The sequence continues at coordinate 11,899,714 of OZ004325.1, forward strand.
TTGAGCTGTCATTTTCAAAGCATAACCAAAAAGCTGTGCTGTATTTTTGGTTCTAATGTCTCTTGAGGAGGGGGGATAAGGGCAGACCTGGCAATCAGCCTTTCAGTGGATAGGTAAAAAAGGGGTTTGATTTTTAAATAGTAAATGTTTGGCAATGAGCAGACAAGCATAAATATCAACCGCACATAACATTTTGCTCATTGCTTGTGTGTTCACACTAGTGAAACTAAAATTGCCAAGAAGTTCATTAAAGTTTGGGGGATTCTCTGCAGCTAGAAATGGTTTAACTTTCTTACATCCTCAATACTCAGAATTTACATTTTAGACTCTTTACTTAATAATAGGACATCAAATTCATCTGTAAGAAAGCTTGCAGTGTAGTTTCTCTGGCAAATCTACCACTGACCTGGAAAATCTATCACAGTAGCTAGACCTCTCACAGTCCATGCCCGGAAGTAAACAATGCATGAGCTGTATTTCGCACGTGTCTTAGAATTTGCATGTGCTGTGACAACCAAATTTTAGTTTTTGCACCTGCGATTCCATAGGTCATGAAAAACAACTCTAAAGATTGCAGAGATAGTTATACTTAAGTGATTGTTATTGCTTTACTTGCATATTTTGTTTCTTTTCCGTTTTTGATGCTTTTGATTCACTTTCAATCATAGTATGGAATTCACAACGCGACAAATCATTAGTCAGATTAATGCTTCCATCTTCATATTCTTGAAGAAAATGAAGGCCTACGCACCATGTATCGAAAGCATGTTTTTTCACTCTTATATTTCAACAGAACAATAAACTAGGTTAATAAAAGCTAAGAATTACGAAGAAAACAAAGAAGTTTATTTCCGTAAATTTCACTGTCTTCTATCTAAACAAGTTCGTCAGTGTCGCTAGTTTCAAATCAATGTCAGATTCGACTCGCTTTCCGCTTCCTCATCCAATCTTGGAATTTTCACGGCTGGGTCATCAACACGACGCTTGGCATTCTCATAGGCCTTCACGGCAGATTTAATTATGCTGCTCTTTTCGTTGGGGGTCCACAGTTTGTCATTCACATTTATGGTCATTAAATCACTTTATGGTTTCATGTGATAAACACAAACGTCGGTCTGTTAGCAGCAAAGTTGGCAAACTAAATGCCCTCTCCACCGTCGAGTTGGATCCAGACAAACACATCACCAAGTTTGCAACAATGCATAGGTTTGGGTATTCCGCTCATTTATATTGAAACACCTTCTCCCACAACTGCTTTGCATCGAGTCCTCGATAATTTGCATTGACGAACAAGCAGAATAGTTTCCATTCTTGAAAGCACTTTTGTTTATCGAACTTTGCCGCAAACAGGGGTGTAATGAAATGCTCAGCCATGTCAGTTAATTAGTCTATACCATAGTTTCTGTTAATTGTCCAGTTTTTGGGTCGTACCATTTCATATTTTCAATGACTGGCATCCAATTCAGCAAACCTGTTCTTTGGCAGATCCCTTAAGCCTAGCATATATTTTCTGCTTGTGCTTTGCACAAATTTAACACTAAACTTTCACAGCGTACGTTTTTCCTTGTGACTCAACTTTTTCATGGCCAATTACTGCATCTTTACCCCCATGAAACGAAGGTTAAGTACTCAACTTTATTTCCTTTCTTTTTTGAGAAGGTTGCTGACATCTTTCAATTCTTCTGCTTTGATCTTATCTCTTCGCAAACGCAACGCAAGTAATGAAATTCCAGTCAGAAAGAGATAAAAGTGTCACGACGCTGTGATGACTGATAAAGAGCGCCGCTTTGGTCGCTTACTTTGCATTGGCTTCCTGGCTATTTGTTGCACGTAACTCAAAGACTAGCGCTGTTGCAAGGGACTGGTGGAGAAAATTGGTTTTACATTTATAAAAAAAATTCTAATGGAAAAAAGATAAATATATTGAAGCATTTTTAACACGTGCGATGGGCAGGTAAAAGTATCATTGGCAAGTGCAATTTTTCACTCGTGTAAACAATTTTTCACCTGTGTGGGCACGTGCACGTGCGATCGCACGTTTCTCCGGGCATGGAGTGCTCTCATATCTAGTTCTGACCATGAGAATTTAATAAATGTTGAATGAATATACTTTCTAACATGAAGAGTGAAGAGGAAAAATTATTTTGACCAAGTGATTGTAAGAGTATTTGTGGTTTCGGAAGGTAAAAGTGATGATGATATTCAGGTTGTGACTGAAAGTTACCAGTCTGTTAAAAGATTCTGACTGGGTGAAGTTGTAACGTAATTGTTCGAAAGGAGTGAGCCTTCACCTGGAGTCAAAACAGTAGTTTACTTAGTATATACTTTTGAGCAGATAGGAAAATTGCCAACATGGTGAAACATGAGAAATACTAAAGTTTAGCGTCTGACATTGATCAGAGTATGTCAGAAAGAGAATGTAAACGAAACATAAAAAATATTACACAGATTTGGATCGATATTTTGTGAAATTCCATAGGTTTCCTTCTTCTTGGTCTCTTTAAGTAATACTCTGATGAGAGTCAGACGCAAAAGTTTGAGTAGTTATTATGTTTCGCTATGTTACCAATTATCCAAGCCATCCCAAAGTAATGTATCCCCCAGAAATTGCTCTAGATGCACTGAGAAAATACATTTGGTCTTATAAAGGCTGTTTCTGACACAATATTTGACATAATAGTCAACAATTTGCATGACAAGCCTTTGATATATGGTAAGGGCAACTTTTTGGAAGAGAGCCGTTTCCCATCGCATCATCAGGCAATGAAAAATTTCTTGAATGAAAAAACCACATTTCTCATTGCTTGATGATGGGAGACGGATCTCTCCTGAAACATTGCCCTTACTAAATATCAAAAACTTGTCATGATAAGAGGTGATTATCATGTCTAATATGCACTATTTGCAAATATGGGTGCCTTGAATGTATCTTTCAAAATTCCTCTCTTCAGATCTTATTACAGAAAATAACAAGGGGTTAGAATCCTAGGACAGGGGTCTTATGAAAAACTAATTGACCGAAAGGGAGCAGTTATTAGTCAGTAGAAGTACTTTGTCCAATGAGTTACCCACCTTGTTCATTTTAACAAAAGCACAGATTTTGTTTTCTGAAATACCAAATTCAGTGTCATTAATTCCAGAGCAGTTGCCTAAAAGATTTAGGTCAAATTTGCAAGGAAGCTTGTCAACTGTTTTTGAGCCAACAACACATTGACTTCCATATCCAGAATGTTTGAAACCTGCAAAATACAGAGGAATATTTTCATATCCGAGTGATTTTCAAACAAAATACTGGTCTATGCAAAGAACAAAATGGTAGAGAATACATGAAAAACAAAGTTATTGTATCAAAAAAGTGTCCAGATTTGAAGGAAAAACACCTCACAAAATGTTACCAAAGGCCAAAGCAAACATCTGTAATTTGTAAAATCTTCAACAATCACTGAGATAAAAAATCAAAGGTTAATTGCTTCAAAAAAGGTTTTCAACAAAGGCACTTACCATCCAGGTAAGTTTTGTATGCTGATTTAATATCATCTCCACTGCTCTTGAAACCCTTTACCTGTGCAACCAGGTTCAGTCCTACAAAGAAAAGCAACATTTTTTATGTAATTGTAGCACTGGTCACTTAGGGCCTGTTTAAATGATCCTGCTTTCCTGGGATATCCTGCCTTGCCAGAACATCTTCCTTTCTTAAATTTTTAATTGTGTTTAAATGAGAAACAGAGGAAGGACAGGAGGACAATTTATTATGCTTCTTTAGTTTCTCAATTACCATATCGAAAGCTAAACAAAAGATTGATCATGTCATACGCACTAAAGCCATCCCGTCAAGGCGGAATATCCCACTTGTTTCTCTTTACATGGAGAAATTCATCAGGATGGTACTGGACGGGATGAAGCTCCCATGTAAACACAAAATGAAAATTGTATTGCTTTCTATAGACAAGGGGGATATCCTGGCAAGGGGGGATCAAGTAAACAGGCCCTTGATAGAAAAGCTTACAAAACAGAACAAAACTTTTCTTAACTTGTGATTCTGTGTATTGCAGAATTCATTACTTCATGCATCAATTTATTGTCCATAAGATGCAAAGAATTTGTCCTTTGTTCTGCATGAAATGAAAATCTCATGCTCGATGTACAGTTCTACTAGACAGTTGCAGCAAAGCTGATTTTAAAGCTCATTTCAAAGGAAAAGCCATTCAACAAAGCTAAGTGAGTGAATGTGGAAGCTAAGTGGAAAATTTGGACAAGCAAGAAAAGTCACACGCCTATTGTTTTGTGTCATTTCTTCACATTTCAAACTTGCTAGTCAGGCTTTTTTAGTCAGGGGTACTAGGGGGCAATGCCACCACTGGGGGTATCCATTTTGGGGTATCTAATACTAACGGCAGTCATTTTGTCCCTATAAACAAAGTTTCAGACCTCCAAACTCTCAGGGTTTGGTCGTGAACCTCTGGAAAGCTTCAGGTCACTGCCAAGAGTCTCATTTTCAGACATACAGATTCCTAAATTGTCAGAATAAATAAGTTCAAATACGAATGTAACCTACATCCCCTCCCTAAAAGGAACCCAGCTCGGGACCTAGTTGTGTAAGTTCCTTATTTCAGGAACTTAATGAACACTTTGTAGCTTGAACCTATTTTTGTGATAACAAAAAAGGAGGGTCCCACAGACTTCTAACATGACCCATAGTTTCTGCATGATGGACTGCCAAGCACAACATAAACTCTTCAATTCTAAGATCGAAATTTAGGAGTACTAAAATCTAGGATTCTCCAATGAGTTAAAATTTAAGAAACCCTAGCCCTTGATAAATATTTGCAAAGAAACTTCTTTATTGGTGGTTATATATAAGATGCGCAGTCTTATTTTTGTCCAAAAACAGAAAGTATGTTCAGTAATGTATATTGATGACAAGGTAGGGTTTGTGCTTAAAACTTTCAGGCTAAGCTTGAAAAATGGTATTAGCATCATCCAAGGCTTTATGTCCAGGGGGCACGTGCCTTCCAAATTTTTTACCCAAAAATTATGCATGCCCCTTTTACATATAATAGGTGCCCTTACTTTCTTTTATTGGTATGCGAGAGCATATTTGCCATTTCATATTAACATATTAGCCATTTGTATGTGAGACGCATGTGTTTTTATAAAATTGTTTTTATAAAAAAGAGGGAATTCCACCTGATAAAGTTCTATTACTTATGGGCTTTAAGCGAAGACTCACAGATCAATTTTCTCGCTTAGCGCCTTCAATCAACGCAATGGGGTGGGCAGTTTTGGCAGTGGATGCGGATCTTTTTAGTAAAAATATTGATTTTCTAGAAATTTTGCCCTGTCAAATTATCCAGGCCAAAAAAACAATAAAATTGGAAAAAGTATCAAGATCACAGCAGTTGCTTTACTTCTAACTTGCAGCTCCTTCAAAGTTTATTTCAGTCATTTTCATATTTTTGTCTTCATCTTTTTAGGGCAAGAAAAGTGGGAATTTTCTTCTTGCCATTGCTGCTGAGAGTCTCTTTTTCAGTTCGACCTAGTGTTGTTTTGTGCCAGCCTTGGTTCCTACTAGACCAATAGTTTTTTCAAATTTTAAAAATCTGGGGGGATGGGGGACGCACTTGGTGAAAAATTGATTTATGAGTCTTCCCTAAACTAAAGGAAAAAATGTGTTGATTCTCTAAAATTTGATCATAAAAACTTAAAATTAGTATTAATCAGACTCCCAACACAATACAAGCAGATGGGAGATTCCAACACATTCACTCTCTCGCATTAATATTTTAAGAGATGATTCATTCCTGACCAATGGAAAGTAAGAGTTGGACAAAACACCAAATTTCCATTGCATCTCAATGATCTAAATATCTAGTGGTTAATTTTTACTCCTGGAGAAGATCTTTCAAGAAATGGCTTGCGGTTTAACAGTTACATTGGTTGACGTTGTTCCTACATGAGTGGACAGGAAATGGGGTACAGTTTCATGTGATGTAATTTTCCCAGCTAAAATGAGAATTTCAAAATATGCAAAACTGGGTTTCGCCTATGAAGTTCATGTTTAGAAATAATAAGACAATGTCGGATCCGAACTTTAAACAATACATAAATATACAAGTCACGCCACATGGATTCGCGATGAGGCGTGTCCGTCTTGGCAGCGCAGTAGGCTTGTTCTGAAACTTCAACTCGCGGGCAGCAAATTGCGATAGTGTTCATCTTGTCTGTCCGTCCATGACTTGTTGCCTAGGCTCTTTCCAACTATAATTGTTTCTCGTTATCTCTATATAACCTCAACAGCCTAACAAGTTGAAAAACTGAAGAAATCTAGCTTACTAACCTGGGGCCGAATCACCATGTAGAAATTGGTTCGTCTTAGGGCCACCTTTTCCCGGCTCGTTCAAGGTTGACAAAAACACTGTGAGGCACGCCGCGAAGAAAGCAGTTAAAAATCCGTAATAGACAAAGTAGAAGAGTCCAATTTTACCTAAAAAACAGCAGAAGTAACTTTATATATAGCACCTACAATTGACAAACCGCTGTAGACTCGAAGCGAAATTGCAAAAGATTGTGGATAGCGATTCAAAGAGCGTCTTACCCCAACTTGAGCTGCTTCGGCCCATAACCTCTCCGGTTTGCTTGTTGTAGAAGAAGTTGGCGAATGCACGGCATTGTCGATCGATTTTCTGCCAGCAAGTAAGCTGAATTTTTTCTTTCTTTTCAACCATGATGAAGGCGTTTCAGTGGAATTGCTGGCCTATTTCAATATCATGCACACACCTGCTTCGGCGTTGGGCTTTGAGTTGACGAAGAGGACGATCCAGCACGCAAACCGCTGAGCTGTCGATTAAGAGATCTGGTAACGAGCAACCCCATAATCCAGGGGGTCCAGCAATTTAAATCGCATTGCTCCTCCTCAGGGACCATCAGAGAGAAGAGTATCGCCCCTAGAGCTTTTTCCTTCTCAAGATGTTTGAAAGTTATTATTTGTAAACGTAGGCAAGTCTGGCATAGAAACATTCGTTTATAATTTTGGTTGTTAAGTTCATACTTCATACTACATGAATTTTTTTTATGAACTTGGACGAGCTTGGCACGTCCTCAGGGTGAGGGGTTAATAGAATCAAATTAGTTCTGGAATGTGACGCTAAATGGATTTCTAATCGAAAAATATCTTAACATGGGAACAATGTTTCTGTCACACCCCTCTATGAATGTGTATGAAATTTTTCATTAATATGGGTCTAAATTTTTGCCATCATTGTGAAATATCAATATAAATAGGATACCGCACGGCGTGAGCATGAAACTTTGAGTAACAGAGAGCCAGTCTCCTTTCTTGTTTCTTTTCTAGGATACCGCACATAGAATTCCCCATCCATATGATATTATCTTAGCAAGGTTTCTTTCATAATGTTGTGTGTATCATTTCTAATGAATCGGTATTTAACTGGGTATGCTTACGGTAGCTCAGTGGTACAACCCCATCCAACAGTAGGTCATATACCTTTTGTATCCTTTCCTTAATTTTTTATTGATTGTACAGGGGCGGATCCAGACTAAAGCTACTACTGCTCGAGCCGTAGTCAGATTTTCAGGCCTAATATTTTTTTTCTTTTAATTTAGCCTCTAAACCAAGAATCTAAAATGCTATCACCTAGACCAATTTGAATCCGCCCCTGTTGTATATGTTAGTCCCTAACAGAAACAAAACTTATGGGGTATGTGGGGATGTGACACCCCTCCCATCTCGAAAAGTCTTATTTTGCAGGGAAATATTTGTCATTTTGCAGGGTATATTCGCTATGATTTCAGCCAGTATCCTCTTAAAATAGAAGCTTGATAGCGTGTTTATAATGGAAGAAAGTTTTGATAGATGAGAAATTCCTACCCAAGCCTGGTATTGAAAGAGACATGATCCAGGATTAACATTTGCATCTGCATTTTGTAAACTTTCATGACCTTTGATTTCACAGTTTCAACCCATCAATACCATAAAGGTAAAATCACTAGATCCCTCGCTTTTCAAGTCAGGAGTTTTTATAGAGTTTCATGAATTAGGCGAACATTATATGGACGCATTTTAATATCATTAATCGCAGGAATATTTCGCGGAGCCGAAGTGATCTTATCACGAAGTAATGATTTTTACAGTTTTAGTTGCAATCATATTGTATTTCTTATAATGTTTGTGTTTTATTATCTTTTTCGTCTGTTGCTGAACGGGCTAAACCCACAAAGTAAAACCTCTTTGGAAAGTTTTTACAGTATGATTGCTAGCAATCTTAAAAAGTGTTCGAATAGTCACGCGGGAAGCAATTAAAGTTGATGTCAATACTTGTCACGCGGAAGGGTGACAAAGAAAGGACATACTAGGTTGAATATTTGTTTTAGACACTGCTTTGAAACCATTCCAATTGTTGCAACACTAAACCCTTTGCTGGAATATGATTTTGCTTTCTGTAGGTAGGACTGAATATTTTGTCTGCAAAATTCTTATTCTCGAAGCTTACACACAGCTACTGTAGACTCTAAAAGCATTTGAACACAACTAACATAAGAAATGACCAAATTGTAAATTATAAACTCTACAAATAATCAATATAATCTCAGGCTGAGGTAGCTTTATTTTCTTATACCCAAGATGGATGGTAATAAGGTAGCGAAAATAAGATTACCAATAATTAACTATTAATGTGCAAGGTTATGGAGGCTTTCAGATGATAATAGCCATTGGAAAACTGTCACAATGTGGCCTTCCAAAAGTTACCAATATTAAACATTGCCCCCATGACAACTTCTATCAATAAACATGATGTGTGTTATAGCGAAATATTAACGAAGTTCTCTTTTGTCCTTTTTACCCCACCAATTCAATACCCTTTTCTCTCATCACCATCATCATCATCATCATCATCTCCATCATCAAATTTTGCAACCCTTGCTGGTCGATACCAATGTCTACGCATTAAATATAAACTATTTTTTACCAATATAGTTTTTACATAGACTGTAAAAGAGCAGCACAATTCCAAGTGGGTATAATCGAGATAAAGAACGAAAATTTAACTCTTCCAAAGGTTGACATAATTTTTTTCGAGTTAGAATTTCTTCTTGTAATATAAGCAGCCATAGAAAAATAATCAAGGGGTTTCAAAGCAACCTGGTCAGTTAGAATTCAATGAACGTATCTTAACAGAGACAATAATTTACGATACTCTAGTGTGTTCCATTTTAAATTTCGTTATAATTCTGTTACACTTGACCGCTGACGATAGTCACCCATTACAAATTCGGCTCCATTTCTCCATTTCGTAAGGAATACAATGAAATGTTCACACTGCTCCGGGCAAATTTGATGCTCCTAATACCATCTCCAGACAAACGCTTCCATTGAAAGAATACCGTCGTATTCAAATGTCTCCTATGTATTTGGTGTTCACACTGAAAACGGAGCGTTTTCAATACGCACCGCATTCGAAAGTATGCGTATTTGTTTCCGTTTTCGAAAAGCTTCGTATTTGAGGAGTATCAGTGTGAACGCAAGGCCGAAGCGAAACGGTTTCGCTACATTTTCATTCAAATACGGAGCACCAAGTAAGACTGTACTTTTTCCACCGGATAATCTAAAGTATTATATTTAATTTGAATAATATTTCTTTTCAGCGTGACGGAAATTAAAAATACTTTGAGGCATTGAACTCCATATCGCAATCACAGCTCCCCTTATATAGTTCATCTAGATCATCTAGTAGGTAGGCAATAAGATTATTTACAATTAATCTCACAGTAGAATGCACAATCATCGGCGAATACATTTATCTTAGAATCAAAATCAGATATAATGTCATTTGTGTATATCAGAAAAAGGAACAGGACCAAGGACAAATCCCCGAGGAACACCAGAGAGCACATTACAGGAATTTGATTCTTCGCCATCCTTCACGACGTTTTGTGACCATCCAGAAAGGAAGAGAGATATACACCACGAATACCGTATCCGTTCAGTTTTGTTATCAATTTCATGTGGAAACCTTGTCAAAAACTGCAGAAATGTAGATAAAAATAACATCTGTTTGCTCCTTGGAATTTACAGACTCAGCAAGGTTATGGACAAGAGTTAGGCCCCATCTACACGTTTACGAATATTTTTGAAAACGCATATCTATTTATCCGTTTTACCTACCATCCACACGTAGCCGGAGTTTTCGGTGATGAAAACGGAGCTTTTCGAAAACAGTGTGCAGGGTGGAGAAACTCCGTTTTCATGTTGTCGTGTGGACGGCTAAAACGTATCTTTTCGAAAACGACGACGTCACCAGCTTAGTTTTGCACAGTCAATTTAACAAACAAAAGTTTTTGTTAGTGACTCCTCCGTATCCGTATGGATGGAGATTTTTTGAAAACGCTCATCGTGGGACGCAGATTTTTTCGAAAACGGATAAATAAATACACGTTTTCAAAAATATCCGATTACGTGTGGACAAGGCCTTAAAAGCTGGGATGCACATGAATATGTTTTTACGAAACCCATGTTGTCTATCGGTAATAATTTGATATCGGTAAATATTGAACAATGAGAAAAATTAACAATAGTAGTTTTAACAGGTAAACATGATTCAACTTGAAAGATGGACCATTTCTTATTTTAAATTTTTTGATTCAGGGAAGTTTATCTAATCTAAAATAGTTCGAAAAGTTTTCCGTCCGTAAAACTCAAATAGATGCCTCTATAAAAAAGGGACGAAACACAAATAAACAAACTCGCGTGAAAGACTGTTGCTGCTCTCAGTAAGTTTGGCTTTATTTCATTTTGGAAATTCGTAGATGTAAGATTTTTAGTCCTGATTATACAATCAGAGAGCTGAAGTTGCAGGCTTTTTTGCAAAAGACCAAAATACTTATCGAAAATCAGTCCTTCATAACTAACAGCACTTTACATCGAGTGTGCAGTGGCGTACAACCGAGTCAGACTAGCACGTAATAATATAAACTCAGCCTGGTCGATTACTCATATAACTTACCAGTAGTACCGTAGAGAGGCGGGATAACCAGGGTAGTCACCAAGGGGCTAGGGCTCCTAGAGACCCGTAAAATCTAACCTATCTTTGTTTATTGATCATAAGCTCTCTTTCAGAGGAGTTTAGGCCCATTGAATTTGCATTTACCCTGGGACCCAGCCGGTTTCTAGACGGCCCTGCTTACGAGCACAGTTAATATTACCCCCCCCCCCCATTTAAAAATCTTGGAGATTTGATTCCAAATCCCTCCTGTTTATTTCGACCCCCACATTTTATGTTTCCGAGGAATATTTCAACCCATCTGTTTATTCTGACCTCAGGTTTATCATACACACCAGGGTATGCATATCTTTCTCTCTATTTCTAGATCTCAATCAGGAGACCAATGCATTTTTCCTCTCCATCTTGACATCTAGATGTTGATTGCTGCTTCACAGAAGTAGCCTCCATCAGGACCATAACTGCCTCTTTTTGAAACATGAATCGAGTTGACGGCAACTTCACCGAAATTGAAATTTCCAAATAGCTGCGAAAAGATGAATACAGATCAAAAATCGAAGAAATATGACTTTTCCTATTATCTACCACTTGCCTAATTCTAATTGCATGGTCTATACCTCAAAGATGGTATCCACGACCATTTTCATTGGTACGACTTGAACTTTTATCCATTGCATCATTCACACGATCGGTAAAGACATCATGGTCTCATCTCACACTCATCGAAGTCGGGGTGAAGCGCCACAAAGAAAACGAAAATAAAATCAAACAATATCAACAACATTTGCCATTTTGTAGAATTAAAGACATATCTATTGATAAAAATCATGATAACGATATGCAAAAGATTTTCGGAATATGTCCAGCCTGACATATTCCGGAAAGCTTTTGCATATTATTATCATAATTTTTATCGATAACCCAATAAGTTTCTATACTTGAGAAGAAGGATTTGTAAATCAATTGATATAATTTGTGTGAATGAAAATGAGATTTGGACTAGAACCTAAGCCATCTGGATTTGTGTGCCAGTGCCTTGTATGATTGTTATGGTTCAGGTTGCTCCAGTGCCCCGATGCTCAGTGGTCAGAGTGCTGGCGTATAAAATCAGATGTCGTAGGTTCGAGTCCTGCTCGAGGGTCATTTTCATTCTCGAAAATAAACTCGATTACATTGCTTTGCGAAGAAGCGGAATTGCATTGGCTACATGAGATCAGAAATGGTGGATGATTGATATAGTAAGTCCCTGCATATAAGAAACTCAAATTGTTCAATTAGGCTGTCCAGTTTCTTATAAAAAGGAGATATTACATGATAAAATATGCATTTGCACCCAAATGCCATATGATATAGCTGTAAACAATTAAGCTGCTTAGTCTTTGGAAGTCCCTACAATATTTCTAAAAGCAAAATAATCGCAATAAAGGTAATAAGTTTGAAGGTGACAGGCTGCAGTTTCTTATTCTCATTTCTTACATGGGGTATGTACTGTACTGATGCTGTATTGAACAGAAAACTAATATTCACCGGTGGTTAAATTAGTTTTCTAGCCATCAGCCAAACTGGTTGATTTAACGTAAAAAGAAAAAAATTACCTCGAACATTTTCCTCGCATCAAAGACAGACTTCGGTTTCCAATTTTGCCCTCCTCTGTCTCCCGCAGATCCCGCGGTGTTTCCCTCGTCTTCTTTATCTTTGAACTTGGTGTTGACAACTGTTGCGTGTAACTTCACTTTATCGTATTCTCGTCGCATCATCCTTTTCGAAACGAAACTGTCAACAATGAACTCTGTCAGATTCTGCAAGCTGCAAAACATATATCATCGGATTAATCATTAGTCGTGTAGTCTGCTGACGACGAGAGTGCCCAATGCTATCAAAGCAGAGCGTTTACAGAATACAAAGCAAAAAGCAAGCTTTTATGCTGTAACTATTGGTTTGATGCTTCGTGCAATCTTCAGACAGCAATGAATAAACAAATTGTAAGAAATTTTATTGATTGCTGTCTGAAGATTGCACGAAGCATGAAACTAATAGTTACAGCATAAAAGCTTACTTTTTGCTTTACATTCTATCATCGGGTTGGAGAGTCTGGAAGTTGGGGTGAAGGTACTGATCCCTATTTCGAGCACTAAATAATAGAAAATCTCAACCCAAAAGAGGATACACATAATTCTCAATATTATAAGAATCCCAAGCCCTAGGGTTCATGTTAATTTGGATTTGAGGTCTGTGTAATTAAAGCATATGAACAAGATTCAACATTTGGAGTTCAGAAATTCGAGGAAAGGATAAGTATGAACTAAGATATGTATTTTAAATAAAAATCAATGTTTGGATTCTCCAAAAAATATCAAATTCAATATTTGGGCTCCCCAAAACATCAATCTAAATATTCAGGGCCCAGTAAAGAAATGCAGCATGGCCCCCCTGTATCTAAAGATAGGCAGTATCCTCTAGGTCTCATTCTAACATCTAAATATCATTCCAAAATCCAGGTCCTAAAAAGACTAATCCCGATTGAATTAAAAAGCTATTTCCAGTTCCCGAATTACAACCCCTCATCCTCACATCAGTTAACGAGTTGAACCGTTTGGCTTAGCAAAAGACTATTGGATAATGTAGAACTGACTGTTTAACATTGACTGCCCATTAGAGAGAGATCTGAAAAATCTTGCCATTTTGTTCACTTGCATCAATAAACTTGAGAAATAGAACAAAGAAGGTCGACAATAAGTAAAGAAAACAACGAAAAAGTTACGAAAGTTAAGGCAATTGACAATTCGAAAACGTCTTTTTTAAATGACTATGTTTGAGCAATAGATGATTATCTAGAAATGGTACGAGATGAGCAGTACAAGCTTGTGGCTCCCTAGTGCCTACCAATAATATTGTTGTTCTCTTTTGCTTTCGATTTATTGCTGTTATTTTTTGCCTTCAATTTGTTGTTGTTCTATCTTGCTTTCGATTTATTGTTGTTCAATGTTGCTTTCGATTTATTGATATTCTCGTTTGTTTTCGATTTATTGTTGTTCTATGTTGCTTTCGAATTATTGTTGTTCTTTTTTGCCCTCGATTTGTTGTTATTCTCAGTTGCTTTCGATTTATTGTTGTTATTTTTGCCTTCAATTTGTTGTTGTTCTATCTTGCTTTCGATTTATTGTTGTTCTATGTTGCTTTCGATTTATTGTTGTTCTATGTTGCTTTTGATTTATTGTTGTTCTATGTTGCTTTTGATTTATTGTTGTTCTATGTTGCTCTCGATCTATTGTTATTCTATGTTGCTTTCGAATCATTGTTGTTCTATGTTGCTTTCCAATTATTGTTGTTCTCTTTAGCTTTCGATTTATTAATGTTCTTTTTTGCTTTCGATTTATTGTTGTTCTATGTTGCTTTCGATTTATTGTTGTTCTCTTTTGTCTTCGATTTATTGTTGTTCTATGTTGCCTTCGATTCATTGTTGTTCTATGTTGCGTTTGATTTATTGTTGTTCTCTTTTGTTTTCGATTTATTACCGTTCTTTTTTGCCTTCGATTTAATGTTGTTCTATGTTGCTTTCGATTTATTGTTATTCTATGTTGCGTTCGATTTATTGTTTTTCTCTTTTGCTTCCGATTTATTGTTGTTCTATGTTGCTTTCGATTTATTGCTGCTCTATGTTGCTTTCGAATTATTGTTGTTCTCTTTTGCTTTCGATTTATTGTTGTTCTATGTTGCTTTCGAATTATTGTTGTTTTCTTTTGCTTTCGAATTATTGTTGTTCTTTTTAGCTTTCGATTTATTAATGTCCTTTTTTGCTTTCGCTTTATTGTTGTTCTATGTTGCTTTCGATTTATTAATGTTCTTTTTTGCCTTCGATTTTGTTCCATTTTGCTTTCGATTTTTATGGTACCCTTGTCAGAAATTTAACAATGTTTGCCCCCTACGAATTTAGCATCGACCCTGCCTTAAAGATTCCCTATCTGGGGAACTAACAATAAACGTAAAACAGAATATCAACAATTTTGTGGGACCAAGAGGTCATCCCCCAGATTCACGAGAAGCCCTAGGTATCGGAATCCTCTTAAAACTGTTTAGTGTCATAGCCAGTCGAAGTTTTAGAAACTGCAAGGCACGAGGCCAAACACATTGATATGACCGAATTCGGTGTGTTTTCACAGTATTTTGTAATTTTTGTAATGTTATGAAGCGTGTGGCTTAAGGCCACGACCACCCTTTAACCACCACTTGTCAAAGCCCTTGGTCCTCAACTTACCGGTCAGAACCATCACTGAGTTTGACTTTAGCGTACAAAACAACAACCTCAGACGCATCATCATTCATGCATTCAACTCCTTCCAAAATGACGCGCATCGGACTTCTCCCAATAAATCTCCTATGGAAAAACATTCATAATAAAACTCACACTAAAGGGATTTATAAAAGTGAGGGAAGATAGGCACGGCTTAATGGAGATTCGAGGAGTAACGATCTTAGAGGCCTAAAGGAAATTAGAGTTTAAAAATTACCCTCAGTAATTCAAAATAATTTGCCATTTTAAATGAAATTCCGGACATAAAATAATATGGTAAGTGTAAGGGTACGATTGTAATTCTTTATTTTTCAAATTTCTTAGATATTTCTCTCAAAATTGATCAAGTACTTCTTTATATGTAATGGAGTATTCTTACAAGTATTTGAAAAATAGTTTTAAGGTCCTATAAATATAAAAATAGTTTTTTCAAAAGAACAATTTTATAAGAACACGAGCCTCAGATTTTGCCAAATCTAAAGAACAATTTAAGAACAAACCGAGGCTGACCATTTCAAGGTCAATATAAGAATTATACAAAATAACCACGAGATTGACAAATGATTACAAAACAAGCAAATTGACAGCACACAGAGACAGACATATCAGATGGTGAAGAGAATCCACATTTGAACCAATCAACACAACTGATAGAGAAAACAGGCTTCCAAATCATTATGTAAAATAAGAACAATTTACGAACATTTCAGGCTGAAAATAGAGAAATATTTAAGAACAGCCAGCTTCAAATCAAAATTTACTGGTTCTTATGAAAAAAGGATTGTATCTGTCATGGTTTTACAAAACAGCTTGCTGACATAGCTTGATCATATCATAGCAGCCAAGATTGCTTCTTGAATTGAAATATTGTTTGGTTGCCAATAAATTGGATGAAATTATGAATTTTCAATTTATCAAAATCTGGGTGAAAATGATTGGCATTGATTCTTCTTTGTTGCTCCTTCTGCTGGACACCGCAGGGGCCCAGCAGCGAACATTCCCTCAGAGGTCCCCTCTAGCGCTGAGCCATGCCTATTAGGCATTGCGTAATACTGGTAATAACAGCACTTATGATGGTCAACTGAGAAGGGGCTTTGCGTAAAAAATGGCCAGAGAGAAAATTGATCCCTTAAAGAAAAAAATTTGAGCCGTCGGAGCCAGAGGACCCATCTCGTGGTTTTACATGAATGGAAAGAAATTGAATTCATATTCAATGATTTTAGATTTGTAGCAGCACCTTAATATTCACCCCTGTGAGTATGAGAATAGCAAAGTTAGTAGCGGGTATAAACTCTGAGATTCCGAATATAATGATTCTGTCCTCAATCAATGATTCTGTCATATTTCACCGGTTTTTGAATGAACTATAAACTTGATGGCTTAACCATACCTAACGATTTCATCCTTCAGTTCTTCCAAGTATTTCCCTGCTTTTTCCTACAGGCAAAGAATGAGAAGAATTACATAATTGCTTTTACCAAAAACAGGGTTTTCGATCAATGATGAAAGTTTTGAAATGCTCCAAATTTCAAACCGACTGATGAATTTTTCGACAATAAGATTTGTTTCTCACGATTGATTGGATTTCTGTGTGGTGACATCTGAAATTCGAAAATTGTCAATCTCATTATTGCGGTCCCCACAAAACTTTTAATAAGAATTGCAGACTTTATATGTTAATAAAAGGAGTCAAAGAAACCATTCTGTGGCAGCTTTTCATGAAAAATTCTAAAGTATTAGAAACATTCATCTGAATGTTCAGCAAATGTTTTGTATAACCTATGTTCCTCATCTGCACTACCACTATCATGGTTCTCATGAAGAAGAACGGTGACTAGAATAATTTTGTAGAAGGACATCAAAAGATACAAGGCAATTCAATACTTTACATAAAGCATGACATATTCAGATATTGACGTCATGGCCAGCAGTCTGATTATTCATTTCACTAATTTTCTATTTTAAGCACCTTGGATTTCCATGATTCCTTAGACTAACCCTCCTCTACTTCTCTTGTATCCTTGTTAGCATAGCAATAATGGTCTCAATCTTCTTGTAAAAATTTCAAATGTTAAGATAGCATAGATCAGCGTTGCAATGAATAGTAATTTCCAACGAATATGGTAAGAAACATTATTGGATTTCGAAAAATAATGGAATTCATTCAAATAGTGAGAATCACTTGAATACTCTAAAAGGGTGAAAAATTATCAGCAAAAATTGATCATTTTTAAAATTACATACTCCTTACATGAAATCTGCTGTTCGATTTTGCTACCCTACTCATCACTGTTGCATATTTGTGTGACATAGTGTTTATTCAGTTTTTTCAGCTAATTGATTGTATTTCTTTGCATTTTCAAGCTTTAAATATTCCTGATATTTGGGATTAATCATTCGAATATTGATGATATTCATTTTTGAATATGGAAAGAATACCAGTACCTCTATTTGGAAGAAATCAGTGCATTTTTCAAGGATTTGTCACAGGAGGAGCATTTGAAAAACCGGCATTTATATACTTAGCTATCAAAAACATACCATAAAATAGACCTCTCTATGGTTTGCGATAGACAGCAGGGCAGAACGAAATTTGTACTAATATACTAGTTTTTGATATTAGCCAACTCAAATTTTCCTTATTTTCTGAAATCTATGTTAATCATTAAACTGATGTCTGCTGATGGTTCGAAAAATTTAATCAATCGTCCAAAACGTTGATCATAAAACTCTTTTATCCACAACTATGCAGAAAATAATCAAATGCGTAAAGAAATCAGATTTCACTAAATGAAAAGGGTACCAAAGTGGTGGGGCAGAAGTAATTTTCTGGTGGGGTCATTTGAGAGGGCAGTAGGGAATAGCATGTCAAAAAATGACCTGGAAGAATTTATTCAAATACGCGAGTGAATCGAATATACGTTTTAACACTTATATAGACTGGTACTCACAATCTCTTTTTCGTTCAACAGCACCATCATTCCGAGTGTAAGATGCAGTTTTTCTGGTATTTGTAACATCTTACCATCAAAGCCTTTACACTAAAAAAGAAAATTTAAACGCAGGCAACAATTAACGGCCTTAATCTTTCATAGCAGTAGTTTAAATTCGCAGTTGTTAGTCTAAGTAGCCTAAGCCTTAGCCTTAGCTCGAAATATGGAATAGCCTTCCCACTGAATTGAAATCTATGAATTCAACGAACACATTTTTTTATTATAACAAAACCTAGTTAAATAATAAAGTAAAGCAAACGAATACATTCAAACACATGTCAAAAAAATCTTTCTTCAAAACCTTACAAAATTCTTTATTTTATCTAGGTCAGCTGGGTATCTTGACTTTTCTAATCCTATCCCTGCCACTGTAGTTTGGGTTGTATCTTAATTTTCAATCCTTTTTATTCATAGTCTTCAGCATATTTTTCCTTCTAACATTTTTTAGCCTTTTAAAAAATGTCAGTATAACGTATTGTACATTTTAAATTATTTCATTCCTGTAATAAGTGTTTATTTTCATTGTGACAAAATAGAACTTACATACATACATAGCTGCAGTTTAAAGTTGCAGACGTTGGTTTTGGTAGATATGCTTTAGAGGCATATTCCTATCATGTATTGCATGAAATATGATCTGCCATACCATACTAACAGAATCGCGCATGCTTCTATGATGCTTCAGTAGAATGAGTTTATTGCTACCTGAGAACATTGTTCCAAAACAATTTCTTTGAATTCATTAAATCTGGCAACGGTGCTTTCACAAGCAAGTGGTATTGATATGAAATGGGTTGGTTTTGTCTTTGTTCTGGCAGTATCCACAATCAGTTCTATTCTCGTCTTTGCCGACATCACACCTTGCTCATTAGGCCCTGAGATTACTAAAAAATAACAAAGCACTAAAAGCTGACCGATTTGGCTAATAGTACCAAGAATTATATTTGAGAAAAAAGTAACAATTATCCAGAAAAATCAGAAACATAGCAGGGTGAAAAAATTGACTACCTAGTAGTCCATGTTTTCACTTTGTTATGTCTCCATTATGTCTGGTTATTCTGAAGCTCTGTCCATTCAAAGACTGTAACAATTATCATAAAGAGGGGACTTTGAGGGGAACTAGAACCTAAAAACCCGTTTAAACCTTTAGAAAAACCCAAATACCTGCATGATTTTCAATGTACAATCTTGTCCTGCTTTTCACTTAAAAACCAAAAAACTGATGACTAAAATTTGCAAACTCTCCAACGAAATACCTAGTAACAATCCTGACTACACTTTCCTCTACGCGGTAATAGGCTTATGTTTTATAAAGTTTTCTTCAGTTTCAAAGGTGCAAAACGGTCGTTCTCATTCTAATAAAAACGGTCGTTTTCTCTAATCCGTGGTTAATATAAAGTTTTTGACCCCAAAGGCACTGTACTTCTATTTAGTAAAAAAAGTAATTTAGTGCTAAGAACAAATTTTTACATATTTACCGTAACTAAAAGCTTTTAAGCACCCCTCTCTATCAAGCCCCCCAGAAATTTAAAATAAGCCTGCTCTCTTTATTAAGCTCTCTGATCTTGATTTTTGAAATAAGCCGCCCTCTTTAATAAGCCGACCTCTCTATTATGCCCCCCGGGGCTTGATATCGTGCTTTATGGTAATCACATTAATTTGTGGGAATGAAAAATTGACAGGAGAAGGATTCAAACAAACGACCACTGATTTCCCGCATCAGTGCTCCACCAAATGAGATTTCGAGCAGGCGGTTTAATCAAGCAGTGGTCATGGGTTTGAATTTGTTTCTTTAAAGAATTAATTTGATCGATTTTCCAGATCTTGCTTCTTCTCAAGGATCCACATTTCAAGAGTTAAGATTTTGCAATTTGTTGAAATAATAATCAATCAAGTCTTACCAATATCTCCTTCCATTCCAGGCCTTGGAATAGTTATTTGAGTTTTTGTTTCTCTTTCCAGACGGCTTTTAGTTTCATTTTTCTTGCCACAAATGAATTTAAAGTAAAAACTTGGTATGTCAGAGCAGCGAACCGTGTAGCCTTTGCCAGTTTTTTCTATTCCACATGATTCTATTTCATCGCACTCCTCATCTTCCCAATACGTGCTACCTAGAACAAAATTTGATGGTTAACTATAGTTGATATGAAAGGATCTGCACTCTATCTTTAAACAGTGTTTTTTGTTTTTTGGCTTATACAATTAGTGAACATGGTCAACTGGAAGCTATTGAAACAAATGTAACAGTCCTTCTTCTCTATGTGATCAGACCTTTACCGTTTTCTGGATGAAATTTTATTTAAGGTAAGAGATGTTATTGGCAGTTGAGTAACAATTATAGATCACATCATTATGTAAAAAGGGCCATTATTATTCTGCTAAGAATAATAATTGGCTAAAATTTAACACTTTATAGAAAGCATAACTAGAGTTATGTTGGTAAATGGTATTCTGTGAAATGTGATTGGTGTAATTTATTCTCTGTGAAAACTGAAAAGGACTGCTTGATTTACAAGAAACGTGATACAAAGTTAATTCTCATGATTTGTGATTCCGTCCACCAGGCCTTTTTGTTTTACTAGGTCAATAGAAGGTTACTAGGCTACTAAAATCAATGCATCGCCCTTGCAAAATCATGTTTTCTCTCCAAAAATTTCATGATAAGAATTTAATCAGCGCAGCTCTGAACTTGCTTTTATTTAGCACTCCTATTTTCTGCAATCTCATAGTTATTTCCAACAACTTAGAATAAATAGGCCCTTTACGGAAGGCCTTTCAATGAAGAATTTGGAAATTTTTGAAGGATTCGAAAGTTTTTGTTTTAGTTTGGTGTGACCACAAACATTTTGTACTAAAACATCTAAAAACAAAAGATTGAAACTAGGTAATCATCAAAGATTAGGAAATCATCCTTTATGAGGTTAATATCTTAAGACTGCGAAGTAACCCATGAAACAAAACTATTTTTGAGGGGTGATTGCCCTTCGTAATGTCAGTTACCAGGGTGATTAACCAGCCTGGTGGTATATTTTCAAAAAAGGCCTCTTCCACCCTTTACCGACCCCCACTCCTTCAAGTATGTCTGTCTGCTGAGTATGGTAGTTTTCAACAAGATCTTGGGTACCCATGACCCATTTTCTATTGCTCTATCCCATTGTTCTATCATTAAACTCATGGTGTGCAAGTGTCACACTATGCACTAAGAAAAGTAAGTAAGTTGCTATGGAGCCTGCTAGCCTGTGACAGAGCAGCAACTCAAATACACTCCACTAAAAATAACTACCATCAAGTACGGTAACAATGATAGGTTTATGACTGTCTGGATGGCAACAACCAACTTTTTCTGTTTTTATAGGATTAGAAACCTTTTGATAATGCATCTTTCTTTGCTGTGTCGTACTGAATATCTTCAGCACACCAAAAATTGAAATTTCCTCTATCAATGTTACACTGTACTAGGTCTAACATTGATAATGCTTGTATTCTCATATTGTCAAATAATATCTGAGTGTTTCAGCAATGATTTTGGAAGTCCTCCGCAAGGTATTTCATAAATTCTTATGATGGGAGATAACTTTGAAAGTGAATAATAATCTTTACTGTTCGTGGGTTTTTGAATCGAATTGTGAATATATTAGATTGATTTGATATACTGTGCATAAGCCTGCAGTTGTGAACACATCAAGGTTACTGTACTAACTATTGTCCTTCCAAGGATTAGCTTCCAAGTAAAATTATCTGGGAAAAATTAATCTCTTAGAGCTGCTAATATAAGAGGTCAGGGTCACCGATAGCGAGGCCTATTATTCGATACGGCCCTATGTCTTTTTGGGTCATTACTAAAGGTCATTACCAAATACAGCTGGGGGTCTGGGGGCGCTGAGAGCCCCCGAAAGCTTCTGAGATTTTACTATTTTTCAGCTGGCAAAATGGCTATGAATCCTTTAAGTTCCACTTTTAGATATGTATGTTTGACACGCTTCTGTCCTTTCACTAAAATGATTGCAACTGTATAATGAAAGGACGCATTGTTCTATACACGGAGAAGACAATATATTTATAAATCTTGATAAATGAACTTTTGAGACAATTATTTCTATAGATTCACTTTCCTTGCCCTTTTTAGTTTAAACGTATTAAGTATATCACTGAATTATGTTTTCTCGAGTGAGTTCACACTTGATGCTTAGAATATCGATCTGTTTATGTTACTTAATAATGTGTGTAAAGTTTTGGATGAGCTTTAGCTTACTGAAAGAGCCTAGCTCTGTGATATCAAAACGACTTTTGATGGAAAGCTCAAAGTTTCGTTTTTCTGGGCCCAAGGGCAATTGCCCCGGTCTTCCTTCCTTCTTGGCAGTCCTGTATATGGTTAATATTTGAGGCTATATTTCTAAGGTTTGGGTTTGGTCAATTGATTTAGTTTCAAATTCATTTCCTAAAAAATATATGATTATACTTAAAACTTCACACTTTTGGAGATTCACTCAACCACCTGAGACGTAAGATGAATATATGATTAATTTTAATGTTAGGTACGTGGGTAATGTTTTCTTGTTACAATGTGATGTTTAAAACATTACCTAGTTCATTTAACTGCCTAATCATAGTGCTGCAATTCATTTTTTTGGGAAATTTTCCATTTTTGAAATTTTATTGTTGGGCCCCCGGCCCCCTTGGATGCGCCTCTGCCAATGATTGCGTGTGTCAATTTCAGTAGCCTGCTCTGGTATAATTTAATTACCAGTAGAACATGAGTTATGAATTAATTTTAGATTTGTTTGTTATAGCTTGATTTGTTTGTTATAGCTTCAGAGAATATTTCATTGCTTCATTTTCTGCTAATATTTTTGAAATTAGCTCGTTCTGGCTAATGTTGGCCAGTTTTGGCTAAAATTACACTCTGCTTGAAAATTTTGAAGCCCAAACGGGTTAAAACATCAATTTCTTGGATTTCCAGGTACCATGTGAGACACTATTTTGTTTCAATATTTAAATTCTAGGCACCAAGAAAAAGGGATCTATTTGAAAAAAAAATTTGGGGCTTGATTACTCTGCACTGGAGTTTCTCAAATCATAGCCTTTCAAGAGTCTGGGTTTCTTACCAGGGTGCATTCCATGTAAAGTCCACGCCGGACATTTATGCCAATGCGCCAAAGAACAATAGGAAAAGCATGTGATCCATTGTTTTATTCGTTTTCCACGCCGGACATGTCCGGCATAATCAACATGGAATGCACACTGGGTTTCTTAACGAGCTTGCCAGGCCTGTATCAAAAGTTTGGATTTAGGTAGAGCTCATGTCACTGGGATGGGCCCCTGCCTCTGCTGAAATACTCTTACCAGCATCATTTGCTTCACGAACGTCAGATGAACCAGGATCTGCATTTGAAAAATATGGCATCTTTCTGTAGCGTCTTCCGTCAATAGTTATTATCTGTGGATTCAAAATATCCATTTGTCTGAAACGATTGAACAATATGGACTTGAAATAAATATATAAGTTAAAAGTCAGTCAAAATGAAAGTATTTCGTGGTGCAACAGCAACAACAACAAAAACCTCCCAAGATTTATCAGCGAGACCTGCAGCTAACTCGCGGTGATGATTGGTTGTTTCTCACTACAGTACATCCTCGATTATCCGAACAGGTTGAAATTATTTTTTTACTGAACCGTTCGGATACGCGAAAAATTCGGATAATCGTAAATCGAGGAAGAAATTTTACCTAATAATCTTGCTGAGAAACTCATTATTACCACCCAAATTCATCATGGAGAACTCAAATGAAATACCAATTGAAAAGCTTTGGGAAACAGACAAAACGTATGCCTCAGCTGAGAATAAAAGTCGATGTTTATTTTTATTCATTCTTATACAAATTTACCAAATCAAAAACTGATGTGTAATATTAAAGTTTTTACATCTAAATTTATGTGAAAAGTAAAGCAGAGAACAGATTTCTTATTTAGTTAATTGAAAATTGGTTTTAAAACAACTAATATATTTAGAATTTTAGCGTTGGGATAATCGAGGTTCGGATAATCGAGGTTTGGTTAATCGAGGATGTACTGTATAACAGTACTCATCGTTCATCTCCTTTCTGATTGGTCAATCTCGATCCACGCATGCCTTTGTATGATAATTTGTTATGTTTCATTCTCGTTCTTTTCCTAAACTTTCTGACTTTTTCAAAAGTTCTTTTTTGTAAAATCTGAAACATAATCAGAAATATTGATCAAGACAACTAAAATCACATACCATTCACTGAAGCTCTATGTCAGATGTAAGATTTTACACAGACAATAGCGGCCCCTATATTTAACCAATCAAAATAGAAGTTTCTTGGGAAACATTTTCTGGAGTTTCTTAATTTGGTCGTTCGAGAGTCTGAGTTTACGAGCCTCTTTTTGCCAGAATTCAAGAACAAGCTAACCAAAGCTGACAATTTTTAGCGATTTTTAGCTAAATATAAGAATTATGCGAAATAACCATGCGATACTTAGACCGGCAAATAATTGTAAAACAAGCAGATTTACAGCATAAGGTAGACACCATTTGCAACAATAACTAACACAACTGATAGCCAAAATAGGCTTTCAAATCGTTGTGAAAGTAAGAACATTATGAGAACATTTCAGCTTGAAAATAGAGAAATATTTAAGAGCAGCAAGCTTAAAACTAATTTTTCTGGTTCTTACAAGAAAGAGTATGATGTGAATATAGTCCATTGTTGATCTATAATCCATAGGGAGCCCGTAAAAGAAATGTTAATTCTTCATGGATGAAAAGTATGAAT
Source organism: Pelagia noctiluca (assembly GCA_963924455.1). Taxonomy (NCBI): domain Eukaryota; kingdom Metazoa; phylum Cnidaria; class Scyphozoa; order Semaeostomeae; family Pelagiidae; genus Pelagia; species Pelagia noctiluca. The sequence goes on from OZ004325.1 coordinate 11,924,814, forward strand.
TCAATTACCAAACACTGTAGACCAAATTTTAATCTTTTGTGCAAAAAGACCCGAGAAGCATTATAAACGAAGATCTGCGGTCTTGAGGTTTTGGGGTTTTCTTGATATTGTGCAAATATCGAAGTCATGAGCTCCCGATCAAGAAACGTGGCCTGCTCGTCTCGTGTCTCACCTCGTCTCTTCGACTGTACTTTGGCTAACCAGGTTAGTAACATTTTCATTTCTGCAATTCAAATGCAATCTATACCACATCAGAAGTCGTATTTTGAATTTAGTATTTCTTCTGCAAAATGATTTATTATATTTAGGCTACGGTATTGTTGGTATTGTCTTGTCACACTCATAAGAAACCAAAGGCCATGTTTTGGCAGAAATTTATTTTGGTGGGAACCATTCGTTGGGCCTTACTATAGCCTTCCTTAAAATTCTGCAAGTAATACATTTTTAGAGCGGTTTCCCTGGTACATTTCGCGGTTTAGGGTTTTTAGACCCCCCCAAACCTTTTAATAATTGTCGGATGATCAGAGGCCCTGCAGAAAGTGATGGATATCGAGAAAGCATTACCATTTAACAGTATAAACTTTTTTGTATGAGTTCTAGGTACTTTAATTTCAAAAAGCCACTTTCAGACAATCAGGATTAGGCAAACAAACTTTGGGTATTAAAATTTTATGTTTAAATTAAAATTTCTATCACTTCAACAAGATTGTATTTTATCATGAAAACCTATTCTGGGTACAAAACTTTCAGTTTTGAAACCCAGGATATGTGAAAACATGCCAAAAGAGATATTCAAGAGCAGAGATTGAGTAAAAATGATAGTAGATTAACTTGAAAAACATTTCAGTCCGTTTCAAATTGAAAAAATATGTAGCTATTATACATGCTTTTTTTATAAAGAACCTTTTATAAGGAACCTACATGTCGAACATCGAAAAACTTAAGGAACTTTTACTACTAAAGGTCAAAGCACTAGGGAACTTTATAATTTTTGCATATATTCATTTGGTGTAGATTTGCAATTTCTTTAATGACTATGTAACTAACTTTTACGTTTTATAGGCCTAGCCTAAGCTTCTTTTTGTGTTAAAATATGTTTCATGTTTCCTTATCCCAAGTTTATGGCAAATTGTTGAATTTTAATGCTTTTCTTGTGTCGATACTTATTCCGATCTTCTAAGTAAACATTTAAAATTAAGGAACTACTAAGGAACTTTTAGAACTACAAAGTGGTCAAAAAGGTCTCAAAATAAGGAACTTAAAGAACTAGGCCCTGGGCTTGGTTCTTTATGAAAAAAGCGTGTACTGTAGATACCTGGTAATCAATTCTAATTTTCAAATAATTAGGCTCTTTTCGAAAAACCTATGCAGGTATTTCATGTATGAACAACATATGTAGATAGAGGCATTTTTTCTTTAAGAAACTCCTTCAAAAGATTTTGAAATTTTTATAACGGATAATAGATTATTTGGTGCCACTGAAGAATAGAGAACAAAAGGAAATTTAAGTAACTCAAAGCACTGAGCAAATTATTAAGTATCTTATAAAAAACAAAGTGTTTAAGCTGAATCATCAGAGAGATCATCACAATGAAAAGGCAAAAGGAGTAAGTAAGTCAAAAGTCAACTGCTATCTTCAATGAGTGTTTTTACTCCCCTTTGAGAAAGTGCTTTGTAAAGCATATTATGTTTGGAGCACATGGCTTTTATTGTGAGAGTCTCAACTGCTTAGCAACAACCTGACAATAAGACTTAGAGCAGAAAGCAGTGCTGTTGCATGGCAAATATGGTAACCCTATCTCCTACAAAAGGCTTCAGTCATGCACTTATTGCTTTACAGTAGACATACATGTTTTTTATAAGAAAGTGATCTCAATAAGAAATTTCATACGATCTCAATACTGAAACTTTCTTAAACTCTCTTCTGTTTTCTAAAGCAATGGAACAAAATATTGCATTGTTTTACTAGTAATTCCACTATTACTTTCTTATCAGGTTATGTTTTATAAAACCTTTTAATAAGAAACTACAACAATTTACCCCACACTGGAAGTTTTTTAAATATCATTTTCTCTTGTTTTGGTTAAAGAAATTGAACAAAATAAAATATATTTGCCTTTATCAGACATTGCAGTAGCTATTATCAAGATAAAATATCCTTATTTTATCTTGCTATTATTAAGTTTCTTATAATGAGTTTCTAAAATTATATTTTTTATAAAAGACAGTTCTTTAGAAGACAAAGGATTGGAATTTCTTGTCAAAACGGTTGATTCTTTTGTTCTATCAATTTCACAAACAATAGTAAACAAAATAAATCTTAAGACAGTTCAGTAGACACTGAGGTGTTTTGAGTGAGACTTTCTTCTTAAATAGTGTGAATTCATAAGAAAAAAAATTTGTATTACATATGAGGTAGCAAGTTAATCAGAATCAAATCGTTTAGATAACATGTAAAATGAATACATACTTACCAGTTCAGTATTTTGTTTTCATAATCTTGCCTCTGTAATCCGATACCATAATTAACTTTCAAAGGCATTATAAGGTAAGCTCCTTGCTAAGGTCAGATTAGGATAGCTTTTACAACAGTGATTATTTTTTGAAAAGTTTTTAACATTCATATTCCTCGCACAAATTTCAGTTTAATTTGATAAAAAGGGTAGGAAGAGGAGATTGGTTTTAGGGGCTTTTTTAGAAACTTTGGAATGTGAAGGATATGGAATGTGCTGTTGCTTCTCATGACTTGTTTTTGACGCTGCGTTGGCGCAATTGTAGTCGTCATCGATATCGAGGACTTAGGCATAGTGCTCCCACACGTAGGGGAATTTCCCTGCGGTAGGGGAAAATGGGGTCTTTGAGGGAGAGGGGGAAACCTGCGGGAATTTTGTAATTTGTAGGGGAAAATAACAAAATTAAAGTATTGCGAGAAATACTCTTGTATCAGAAATTTCTTGGAAATTATTGATTTTGATTGTTCATTGACTTTTCAATGTCAAGAAAACTTTGTGGTTGAGAAAACTTTGGTTGATTTAATTTGCAAAGAAATTATAATTTCTTCAAAGTTATCTTCAATTCAATATCAAACATTTGTTCCTATTGCTCTAGTGTCACCTTTTCTATTATTTTTTGAAAAATAGAAGATTCTTCTAGGAATTTGAAGTGGAAAAGATTTGCATTCCTCTGCTTCTCTGCTTGAGGGATATCAGAACACCTTTTTAACGGCCAGCCCAAATGGACAGTGATTTTTCTCTTTTATTTGGATAACTTTTATGAATAGCGCGTTTTTGAAACTTTTAGATTGCAAAGTAAGAATATAAATTAATCGGGATCCAAATAGTGGGGAAAAGTAGGGGAAAATTGAGATGATAACCTGAGGGATATGTAGGGAAAGTTATATTCGCTGTAGGTGAAGAAAGTAACTTAAGATTTAGTGGGAGCACTAGGGCGGCAAGGGAACCCAATGACAGACAGCGGGAAGGCAAACAATATTTTCACTTTCAATTCGTTCTGCTTGCCGACTCGCTGAAAGAAGACAATTGGCGTATAGCAGAGCAAAGAAGTTGAATTAAAGACAACATAGTTCCCACGGAAAGTTTTGTTTGTATTGCATTAATCATCCCAGTTCTGCAATTTGCTCTTTATCGACTCAACAATAACTCTCTGATTGAAGCTCTCGCCCGAGGTAGACTGAACTGCAAAAGACGATTTTTCAATGTAAATACCGAAATCATCGGAAAAACTTCGCACATTACAAGTCAGAAATCTCAGGGAACTGAATGCTAAAGATTTCTGGAAGATTCATGCACGAGGTGAGTTACTTAATCAGCTCAAAAGATTGTTTTTACGTGCTGTTAGGACACCTCGAAGCCTCGAAGTTTGGTTTTGTTTTTTCGAGTAACCTGAGCTATAGGCTTTGTAGCCTACAAGTCGTATTTTGACACACGCTTTCTAGTCTACCTGTCGTGTTAATCCTTGTGCATGAATCACAAAGAAGGACCGAATTCAGAATCGAGAATAAATTCATTAATCTTCTATAACTGCGTCTTTAACAAGAAACTTCTAATCGCAAGATTTAACGTTGTTTTTCATGAATAACAACTAAACCCTCGCACTCGAGCCCCTCCATTTCACAAGCGTACTTCCTCGTTTCCGGGTAACGGCCTAAATAAACTCGTTAGCTCATTACTAATGTGCTATTTTTATTCATCTAATGCCCCAGACGGAAATTAAAGCATTTGAATATTGATTTCAAATCAAGGTGTTGCTTGTTTTGACAGCTTGCACATCTTTCATCGTGGGTATCAGCAGCAATTTAAGGCCTTAAAGCATTTAGTGAAAGACGGAAGAGTTTATAACAAGGGGACTACCCTCCTATTCTGAAATACTTTTTGTTTCGAACATACGCTAATTTTCTCTTGTAAGAAAGCATTTATAAGAAATTCAATACTAGGATTCATTGCAAACAACAATTTAATATTTTGCGCTATCGTTTTCTATAACCAAAGAAAACTATTGAAAATTTAGGAATGTGTTAATACTGAAAAAATTGAAAGCTTAAGAACGTCTGCAGTAATCTTAGGTTTCTGTAAAGTTTTTTATTTTGATATATACAATTAGTTGACAGTGAAATATTTTTGATTATGATTGCAAATGCATTTTTGAGAAAAAGTGTTGAAATTGTCAGAAATTTCAAATTATATAAAAATTGGGCTTTTGATTTACCAGTTTCTAGCCTATGTTTTTCTTCATCTCTAGAGGTGCTTCTTAAAACTGGTGTTGTTCTTAAGGTTTCTGTTGCTCTTAGAAAGTACTAAAATTTTCATAATTCAGCTTCCTATTCAAAAACATGTTTTATATTTATCATTAATATTTTTATGTTCAGATTTCATCTGTACAAAAAGAGCATGAAATCTGAGCCGATTTTGCTGCTAATAATTTGTTAGGTTTTGTTTCTGACACACTACTCTGAGGAGTGTCAGCGGAAGCCTTAGTAGTTATCATGTTTCACTATGTGTCTGATTTCTTTCCCCTGCCTCCAGTGTGCTAGAGGGACTATCTATCGTTTATCCTGTTGTTATTGTTATCTTGATGTCAATGCTTACTGTCCAGGAAAACTGTAGGCAATAGTCTATTATGTTAAACCTACTCCTCATTTCTCACTGAAGATCTTCCTACCCTCTCAAGTTTGCTTTATAGAAAGTTTTCTTCATATAAAGAATTTGAGCAACAATTGTAAAAAATACGGATATAGACAATCTAAGTTTGATAGATTTTGATAATTTGCACCCCCATGCCTTCTCATCCAGAAAGCCTGTGAGAAAATTGATGTTTTGGTTCCTGAGATTATTATTATTAACTTAACCACGTAGCACTTTCCCTACACAAATGAAGACATTCCTTGGTTGCTAAGAATGTCAGCAATCAAATGTAAATTCGAGTGATGAAAGCCAATGCTCAATCAATATTTGGATCATGATTCAGAGCTGAAATATTTTCCATTTGTTCTGCTCACAACTGGTATTATTCACCTTTTGAATGTCCTTACAAAAATTAAGAATTCAGCAGTTTTGAAAGAAGGCCTGAATAATTTTTATCAATATTTTGATGAATGCACAGTTGAATCGATAGAAAACATAAAATCAGGGAGCTGAGAAAGTCATTGAAGAAATCTAGGAATCACACACAAGACACAATGCTAGTGTGAACTCACAAAAAGACCTTCGTAGCTTCATGAAGTATTTGTCTGTGTGGGAAAACAGTGCTTAATACAACAGTATAGAGTATTTATGAAAAATATTTTATACTGTGGCTTTTCAAAGTTTTATACTGATAAAATCTTCACGGTTCTTTGCTGTCTGAAGATTGAATCTACAGGGAACTTCAAAGCAATATTGTAAACCTATTTTCATTTGTTAGGAATATTTCATGATAAGCATTTGCGGTTTAAGAGATTGCATGCCTAGGGCCAAGACTCTTTCATGCCCTTGATATTTTTCCATGCAGTATTTTGCCTTTTTCTATTTATTGATGAGTGTAGCTCTTGAAAACATTAGGTATGCTTTTTCGAACTATTCATTGGTAGACGTATATCGGAGCGCATGCAGTACTTTGAGGATAGTGTAAGTACTGCTGCGAAAGAGTACCATCCAGAAATTTGCAGTATATTCAGTACTTCACTATCTCGCCTTTTTCTATATCGGTGGTCTGTTTTTGGCTAAATGATGAAAAGCCTTTGATATTTGACCAGGCAACATTTGGGAGCGAGAAATCCCTCTCCCATCATCAGACAACCACTTCCTATGCATTATCAGCACACCTCATCACGGCTTTTAGAAATTTCCCATTTCAGTAAAGACATAGGACTAACCCTCCTCAGCACTTGTCTGTGGCACCCCTTGCCATCACTGCGATTCACGTGGTATCAAACTTTCTTAATATTCTAGGAGGAGTTTCTTCCTATTCAACCCTTGACCAACCATTTTGTTTAATTCCTCAGAGCCAAATTTTCATCAAAGATTCTTCCAAACAATGAAGGATTAAAACTTATGTCAAAATTGGGGTACAGCTGCAAAAATATTATGGCTATCTCTAAACTTAAATTTCCACTGCTGTGTCTTTCAGACTGTTTAGACACCTCACACACCTCATAAACATGATCAAGGTAATAGAACAGTCTTTGGATGGTACAGAACTTCAGTATAGCCAGAAAAATCGGAAACATTATGAAACGAACACATGGTTTCTGTTTCGTTCTCTTTCGGACGTATTACTCTGTTGAGTGTCAGACGAAAAGCTATAGTAATCCATGTGTTCCTTTCATTATGTTTCCGATTTTTCTGGCTATAATGATCAAGGTCTGAAAATGTTCTTCAAACTTACAGAGTATGCTATTCATCATACCCAAAAGAAGTTGTATAAAAGGTTATATTTAATAGGTAGAGGACTTCGAAAAGAACTTCAGGATATATATAGGTCCGTAGTCAGACCTTTGAGGCAGGGATAGCAAATTTTGAAGTCAGTAAAAATATTATTCCTGGGGGAGGGGTAAGGCTAGACAAAAAACGAATAAGGACAATTTAGGAAGGACAACTTTCAGAATTTAGGCCTAATTATATTTCAATCATAAATATGCTTATTTCACACTTATTCTCATCAAAATATTCTTCTACACTATGTCAATTGTATTTGAAAGGGTGCAATACTGAGTGATCATAGAACCATTGTGGTTACTTGAAAATTTTCTAGGGGTAGCCGAAAGCTTACTAAAATTGCACTAGGGCTTTGACGCTTCGCTACAGGCCTGTGGACATATGGTTATATTAATGCAAGCTTTTTGTCTGAGCAATACACCAGTAGTTAGCAAAATTAAACATATATGGCTTTTTAAGCAGAGTTGCCATAAAGTGTTGAATGCTGCTGCAGCATCAGCAAATTTGCCTTTTTCAGTTCGTTTTCAGTTTATATGATTCAAAATGCCATAGCAAAAAAGAAAGATAGAAAGCTTTAGATCAAGAAAAAACGACATTTCATTGATGAATGAGGCCACTGAAATTTTCGCTATACACTGTATGTTCAGGCTTCAACATTCCTTCCTTTGCTTGGAGGTTTGTCAAAGAAGTTAAAAAATTCCCCAGTTTGCTACTTCAATTGTGTTTAAAAAGTCTCAAAAAACAATATTCATATTATTTAGCTGCATTGAAGTAAATCTCTTGAATTTTTCCTATCTTTTACCATAGTAATTCGATTTGAATGGTTTATATTGCATATTGCAAGCAAGTCATTGTTTAGTGATTTTCTCTCAGCAACAGAATCGTTGTTGTATTAATAAAAAATATTGTAAACAAAGCAACAAACACATGTTTGCTTTATAAATTCAACAAAATCTGAATGGAGTTGGCTCAATGCATTCACAAATTATTATTTTGTGAGATCACAGCTCTCATATATTCGGCAGCCAGGGTTTAAGACATTGCAATTTTTATAGGGAATTCCAAAGTTCATACTTGATAGAGCCCCCTTCCTTTTAAGGTAAATAAGGCTACTGTCAAATTATCTTTTCCTTACTTTCTTAATGAAAGGTACTAGCAAAGATATTCAGATGGAAATTAGATCGGGAAAACATACGCCGTCCATGCCCGCTTTTGCTTTTATAAAGAACCTAGCTCAGGGCCTAGTTCTTTAAGTTCCTTATTTTGAGACCTCTTTTGACCACTTTGTAGTTCTAAAAGTTCGTTAGTAGTTCCTTAATTTCAAGTGTTTACTTAGTAGATAGGAATAAGTATCAACGCAAGAAAAGCATTAAAATTCAACATTTTGTAATAAACTCGTGACAAGAAAACATGAAACATATTATAACACAAAGAAGCTTAGGCTAGGCCTATAAAACGTAAAAGTTAGTTACATAGTCATTAGAGAGTTTGCATATCTACACCAAATGAATATATGTAAGATTATAAAGTTCCTTAGTGATTTGACCTTACCTACTAAAAGTTCCTTACGTTTTTCGACCTTCGACATGTAGGTTCCTTATAAAAGGTTCTTTATAAAAAAAACTTGCAGGTTTCTCGATGATTCCCTGCAGCAGAAGTTTCTGATATTGAGAAGGTCGTTTCAAAACAAAAAGTTTTTTCAAATATTCTAGATAATTTCTTTTTCCCGAAAAATTTCTGCCAAGGGATGAGTTTGACATTAGAAACTCATTTGCAGTCTTAAAAATATTTCACCATACACATCCATGTACTTGCGAGAAACTCTGAAGAGATAAGCGAGGAGATAAGTATATGATATTTATTAAAAGCTATAGGATAATAAGAGATATACCTGCAGGATAAAGCTTAACTATAGCTTGCAATGAAATGATATGAAATATTTCTACAGATGAGCCAAGGCCAAAATGTACTGGTTCATATTTGGAGTGTTTTATTAAATTCGTCATGTAACAATAACAAAAACAAAAACATGCATTTTGCAGCTGAAATTTTCAATTCGAGAATTGTTCCGATTATTTCAATTAAAATTAAAATATTCGAGGTCTCATGAATTTCATAAACCTTATCTATTCAGACAGAAATATAAATATTATGTCTTGCCTTTCAAACACAATCTGACGAAATTAGATAATTAGACTTTGTATTGGATGGTTGGAAAATCGGAAATATTTTCCAGGTTTTCAACGGTAAATATTTGTCCATTTCTGGCAATATTTTGATGTATAGGATCAAGTTATTTTGCCTCAAAAAAGCTGTGGATACTTGACACCAGTCTTAAAGAAAATATGTATCGGATGTCGCCTGTACTTATTACGAAATCCCAAATCACCCCAAAGTGTTAAACATTTGTACCTGGAGGCTCGTAAAATTCTATATTTGGAGTAATGTTGTTAAATTTCACTACCTATCGACTATTATCCGAGGAGAATCTAGACTTATATTGCACAGAGTCACGGGGTTCTTATTTGTTAATGCATTAATTATTTTTTAACGGACACTTGCAGAATTTAGGTTCGATATATTTTTTATGTATGTCGAAGCTGACAAGGGTAAATAAAAACCTTCAGGCAGCACATGCAAAGGAGTCTTGGTATTATGGAAAAAGATGCAACCTCTTGAAGAATGGCATTTCAGAATCCTTTCTGGAGACAATCTGATTGGCCTGTATATTTTCAAATTAAAGAAGGCTTTTTTCTCATTTTGAAAACAGCGGTACTTTATACTTATCAACTAACTTAAGGACCTGTTTGCATGACTCAATTTGTCTCAAAGCAATGCGCCAGACCAAGTAGACGTATTTGTAACGTATCTGGATATTTGAAAACGTGTGTTCAATCTACTTTGAAGATCCAGAAAATAAGTGGCCTAAAATTCCCCCGATTATGAAAATCGAATTTCAGCAGGTTGATTCAGCAGGTTAAGAATTGTCTATCTTTGTTCCATAACCTCTGGTTAAAGTTTGCACTAACAAAAGAGGCATTGGTGTTGCTTTGTCGTCTAGATATAAGAGTTTCAGCCGACGATCGAGCTAATTGCATTTCATTACACCATCCATAATAGGATTGAGGTTCAGATAATTCCATTTTGGCCGTAAGTGTCTCCCTCTCCCTACCCTGTTCTTCTCTACACTGAGTCAATTGTATCCGTCTTTCGTTCTCTACTTCGGTCTTATTCACCACTGTATCTCTTTATACTCTCTTCAATGTGTCTTACTTACCCTACTGAATACCTTTTTCCTTTACTGTACGTATTTACAATGCAAACCCATTCTTCATGGGATTTTCGAGCATAGCTAAGCTGTGAAGTCAGGCATTTGCCTCGACTTACGTCACATATCCCAGACTAGATTCCAGACTCTTAATTGGCCTGAACCGTAACACAATTTGAATTGAATTGCGGCCTTATATAAGAATATTGATATTCAAATTTTAGATATCAAAATTTTGATTTTTAGGCCCTTATTCAGACAACTGATATTTTGAAATCAAACCGAAAACTCGTATCAATAAACAACAATGTGACAGTGATTAGATACGAAACAAATCTGTTGATGTAGTTGTTAAAAACCAAGAAACTATGGCAGGGGAGTGAAATTTGGAATAATGTAGAGATATGAAGTATGGAAACGATATAGTATGGGCCTAAATTTGCGACTGCAAAAACGAGGCTGTGCAATTTTTGAAAATATTTTCACGCACTGACTGTATTTCCATGTTGCCTAGGCTAGGGCCACCGTCTCGATACTTTCGTTCCCCCTACATCAGCTTCCTGTAAATACTATTTTTTGTAATAAAAGTGTATGGAAAGTGTTTTCAGGAAATAATTGCTATCAACGTTTCAATTGATATACGCTATCAACGTTTCAGTAGATGATAGAGTCTCAAATCTAATTTTGGCCGAGCTCCCCCGGATATTTTCATATTCAATCCCCCAGGTGTCTAACAAAACATTAACCTCATTTTTACTGGTAAGCTAGATTCAACAAAAGAATAGTTTGATCAATTGATAAAACAGAACCAAAAATCGTGCTTCATAAATTAGTCTGGTTTTTCAATGTATTTCTTTGCTAAATCGGATTTGGTTCCTCGCTTGGTTAGGTCTGTAAAAAGATTATTTTAATTCTCATCATTTTGATGATACATTTGAAACCACACTTCTGAAATTTCGCCATACTTCTGTTTCTTGACAAGTGAATCATTTCAAAAATGTTTCAATATTGAAATGTGGTGGCACTGATTCGAAAACAAGAAAGATTGTATTTTCAAAACAGTTTTCAGTTTTTGATGAATCACGTTTTCTTAGAAATCAACTGAATAATAACCTTGCTGAAAGCTTCCAACATTTTAGAAAACTGTAGAGCTGATGTTCTTTATACATTTTCAGATGTCTAGAAGTGTTATTAAATTGGGAAATAGCACAGCTGAATAGATTTGGAAACTGTTAAATAAGCTTTTAGGCTTGGAGTGTTATTTCTATTGACTTTGTGTAAACTCGATAGTTTATTCCTTGACCTGAAGCTGGCGGATTATCAAGATACACGTTTTTTTTTTAATAAGAAACCGGTTTATAAGAAACCTAGTACTAGAGCCCCAAAAATTTAAGAAACTTTTAGAACTACATCAATATCATTAAGAAACTCCGAAAAAAATGAGAGGACTTTCTGAGCCGGAATGTAATATGTCAACAATACATTTTTGCTTGATTTAAGCTTGCAACACGTTTTATTTAGAGGAACACAGGATGTAGAGTCTACTTGTATTAATTATCGTATTAAAAACATGAATACAAGAAATATGCGAGGGAAAGTGCAAAATTTGATGTTAAGGGCGTATCTAAAAGTAAGAAACTTTTAAGAAACTTTTAGTACTAGAAACTGGTGAAAAATTAAGAAACTTTTAGTACTAGGACTCAAGCTAGGTTTCTTATAAAATAAAAAACATGTAGGCTGTTTTTCTGCTTTTGTGAGGTGGTAGTGTTAGCTACTTTAGAGCAAACAAGGTAAGTTCCTTCGAGGAAAACGTGGAAAACGTGTGTTTAGTAGAAATTAGCATTTGCGGTTCTTTTGTTTGATCAGGTTAATGAAAGCCAAACGTTGTCTGCAGTCTTTAAAAGAATTCTTAGATTTTATGCGATCTACTGTAAGCCTGCTTTTCCATATACAGTTGTTGACGTTAGTATTTACTTGTTATAAGCAGCTAGTACAACTTATAATATGTCAATAAATAGGCTATGTGATGTTCACCCCGGTTCACTCTATGTACACGCATTTTTTTATATAAGCAATTTCAGCTCGAGCTCAGAACTGAAAATTGCTTAGCTAGATGGCACATTTGAGTACTCCAAATTGCTTAGCAATTGCTTAGCTTTAATTTCTTAAAAATTAGTTTCTTAGGGTACTATCTCACAAGTTGTTGTACAACGAATGTCGGTGGTATCTTGCATACAAAAGTGGGCCCGGGTTACTAATATCCACTGTAACCTACTTCTCTATAGCTGCTTCACGATTTTCATTGCCAGTTGGATCAGAACTAAAATTTTCAAATTGCTTAGCATTCTTCTATCCAGTACTGGAATTGCTTAAGTTTTTGTCTTATCGAGTACTGACTTGCTTATAAAGCAATTGCTTATGAAGTAAAATGCGTGTATTCCATAGAAGAACCAATAAATTTAATTTGAAGCTGGCCATTTTTAGATTTTCTTCCATTTTCAGGCTGAGATATTCCTTTACTTTACTTACATCTAGATTGATTTGGAAGCCTATGTTTGCTATCAGTTGTGTTATTTAGGCTACACAGTAAAAGGGGCCCTGGATAATCGCAAAAATACTGCTCTTGGCATGGTTTACGTTACTTTCATGGTTCATAAACAGTAAAAATGTGTTCCCTAGCTACAGCTCTTCGGAGTTCTTTCCAAGTGCCCTAAACTTTCCTAATAGCTTTTAGTCTTAAGTATTAACCTGCAATTAAAATATGATTTTCTTACATGAGAGGAAATGAAATGCAATAAGCCATTTTCTAGAAATAGATGAATTTTCAGGGAAGGTTCCAGAGATCGAATGGTGGAGGAATCGAGAGACGGGTATCCAGGCGAGTGGAGTAGTGCTCCTGTGAGAATGTTGATAAGTCTCACTGGCCTTGTCACCTTTTGATGAAATAATAGAGTAATGTCCTTGTATGATAACCATATGAATATCGAAAGCTCTGTTATAAAAAGGCTGTCTGAACATAAAGAGAAATAATCCATCAATTGACTATTCCTCATAACATGGCTGATCTCATTTCGCATAGAATCATGATTGGAATAAATCTCTTAGCAACGCATAGCAACCAAATTTCAATGGCCTAAATCTTTAGCTACTTTAAAGCTGCAGTCGTTAGTCTTGGCAGCCATGTGTTGCTAAGGGGCATATTCCCATCATGCATTGCGTGAATTATGATTTGATATGACAAGAAGTCTTTTGTGTAATCGTCTATTGTGCCGGGTACTCTCTGTATGGGCTTGTGATATTGTACAACTGTGGTTGGTTTACTGTGGTGAGCTATCACTGTTTTGCGGTGAGTCATCATTATTCTGTGGTGGGTTTTCATTGTGCTTGCATGCGTGTTGGAGCACTCAGTTGTGGAGGTGCTTCTACCACAGAAGTGCAGACTGTCCACCAATTTTAGCATGATAGCCCACCACAGTATGCATGCACTTATTCTTGATAATAATAGTAATACTATTCTTCTTTTCGGAGCAATCCGTCAATAAGAAACTAAAAGGTCAACAAGGATTTGAATAGAAATCGTGATTTTCTTATATGCTCAGATACAGTTTCTAAGCATTTAGGTACATCTTGTGTCATTAATTTTCTTTGAAAGTTGAAGAATTTTCTTGTTAGTTTACAAATAGAAGGAATGTTTGTGGCCCCCTATAAATCTGCGCCTACCAGTTGCGTAATGAAAACAGTATATGATAACAGCTATAAAATGTTTTGTTAATGATTAGTTTTATTTACTTAAAACTCACAAAAGTTTTAGGTATGCCATGCGAATCTGCGTTATCCTGAGAGTGTACCGCTGAATCCAGTAGGCCTTTTATGTGTCTAAAGGAATTTAATGGATGGATAATTAATGGAGTTATGTCCTGCACAATGCATCACGCATACCGAGCTAGTCAATTCTTTGTTCCATAATTTTCTCACAAATTGTTCCTATTTTGCAAAAATAAGATTGATTCATTAAAATTGATAAGTATTCAGCCATACGTTATTAACGTTGGTTATGGTTTGTTATGTAGGTAAGCATTCCTGTATTGAAAAGACATGAAAGCACATTGATAGCATATTGTATCATTTTCTTTCCTATATTCATTCATTTTTCAATTAACTGTGTTGAATTATTTGAATATCTGGTGGTATTTGTATTTTAGTCCAATGAATTATGTATTCCTACCGGTGAACTGACGAAACTCTTCTTTAAGAATTTTTCTAGGGACTTTTATTAAGAATTTTTAGGCCCACTGCTAGAATCTGCTTTACCACAAGGCTCGAAATTGTCCCTCATTTTAAGTCACATGTGACAGAGTAACTAGCAACCAGGCTCCTTAAATCAAGCTTCAGACTTGCGTTCAGCTTTTTGTGTTACTCTACGTAGGTTAAGCATGCGCAAAATCGAGGAGATCAGCCTTGGAACGCCCGTGCAGTACTGTGGCAGGGTGCTCAATTGTTTTGAGGGAGGATGAACAGTGCTGATGAGCATATTTGACAGTGCCGGGGGATATCATGAGTACATTGAAAAATATTCAGTACTGTGGAGGGATACCCTGAGATCTGTGGAGGGATACCATCCGGCACTGTGACTGATGTTATGTACTGTGGAGGGGTACCATTATTATTGGGAGGATTACCATCAATACTGTGGAGGGTTTTCAGTTAATTGGAAGACCAATTTTTATGAATAAGTTTCTCGAGATAATTCAGCCTTTCTCCAATTAAACAATATTCAATTGGACAATAGTTTCAAAATCGGCCAGCCAAAATGGATTTAGCAAACACCTGGCGTTTTCTGACTCTCCCGATGTATGTAGTCCATGCATTTTGTCAATTCCTAATCATTACGGAAGGGACACTCAGCCCATTTTAACAGGGTTTATTCTAACCTGAATTTAGGCCCTCTTCTTAGAGCTGGGGTTCCGCTGGGGCGTACCAGGAATTTCTGCTTGTTGAGGGGGTGAATGTAACGGAATTTAGGGAGGCTGTGGCCCCGGGAATCTTTTGGGGTCTACCACCCGATTGGCTAAAGCTACAATCAAAATGGTTTCACAAATATGAATCTTATTTTTCATGAAGCTCTTTAAGATATTTGTAAGGACACTAGTACCCCCTTGCATCTTAAAAATGTTTTACAAATTTTTCTCTTTGATATTTCAAAAACGATACATTTTGATGAATTTTATTGAAGGCTATAAATGGCCAATCAAAACTACACACTCTTCACAATAAAGCTTTAGTTTAAACAATTTTAGTTCCATATTTAGCTGATGAACTGGGGGCATAGCCTGGTCCCCCCTCTGAGTGCACCCTTGGTGTTCCAGCAGATCACTACCCACATCCCCACACTACCCTGTTTCCCACAAGTTTTAACTCTATCGAGATCATAACGATTCTCGCTGTTTGGATCAACTCAAAAAGGTTGGAAAAATATCGTATTCATCAGTTAATGTCAGTTTCAGTTTATACAAAATAAATTTACAAACATTTCCTTATCCTTGATTTCCAAATAAATTGATATTCGAATACAGACCAAATCCACACGCAGCCCTGAAAGGATACCGAATAAGCTTGGAAAGTGAAACCTTGAAAACTGAAACCAATGTTTGTGCTTAAGTCATCAGATATCTTCCTGGCAACACATTGATAGAAGTAAGAAGAAAAGGAATGCCACTTTTTTTCATTGAGTTTCAAGTTGAAAATCAACCAGAGCAACCCCCAGGGCTCGATTAAATAAACCAAGCAATAGGTAGCTATGCAATGCAACTGCTGTTGAAAATGCTATACTTTACTTTACCATGCAAGGTGAATTTGCTAAAAGCGACCTACACTCTTTTTTCTTTATAAGAATAAATTTTATAAGAATATTGAGGCTCAAAATTGCCAAAGAACAATGGAAATTTAAGAATAAACAATGGAAAAGTTGAGGCTCAGAAAAATTTTGAATATTCTTATAAAAAAAAAAGAGTGTATTTCGTAATTTCATGGTTTTTTATACATGTGGACTATACAGTAAATCAAAGCAGTTTGTGACGCAGGGCTATCCAACGATGGCTTTGTTTTGTTTGCTGTCCTACCAACGTGGTCATATAAAAAATGATGCATAAATAAAAATTGGGTATAATCAGCAACAAAACAATAACGAACAGCTATAGTAATTGTTAATTAATTTGATTTCATTATATTCAATGTTGTAGAATTTTTTATCAGATTTTAGATTCTTTTCTGTTTTATGTCAACGCCCAAGGCTCGATATTCTATTATTAGGAAAGAAAAAACCACTTACACTAACTGCTGCGTTGAATACGGCGAAGAAATTGATAAGAAGTTGGTTGAGAAACACCGCGACGCAAAAAACACACAAATAAGTTTGATTAAATAATTGTTTCTAAAAAATTATAAGAAAAAATATTAGAAACAATTATTTAATCAAACTTATTTGTGTGTTTTTTGCGTCGCGGTGTTTCTCAACCAACTTTGATATTCTATGCTTATTTTGGGCCATGTGAAACGTATATAGTTAGTGTTAACTAAAATATGTTTTGATGAAACATCATCACCACCATCTTAATCATGATATATTGTGTTAATCTCCCTTTGGGGTACATGGCAGGTACGTATCAAGAAGTCCTAAAGGGGGAGCTTTGACCACCTCTACCTTTCACTTGTGGATAATAACCCATATAAACATCTTTGCACACAATATGTATACGCTTTTCTTTCAAAGAGGAGGAGCCACGGCTCCCCTAGCTGCTCCCTCTGGCTACACCCCTGGTACACGCCTTGATAGTTCTTCTGGAATTCATTCATGTATTCGTCAGCTTATTTGTATCGTTATTTAATTGATGTTCTGTTATTGCCAATTTTCTGCATATTTCAAACTACACTCTTTTTTATAAGAACTAGTAGAATTGATTTGAAACTGGCTGTTCTTAGATATTCCTCTATTTTCAGCCTGAAACGTTTTTAAATTTTTCTTACTTTTTAATGATTTGGAAGCCTTTTTTGCTATCAGTAGTGTTAATTGGTTCAATTGTGAACTCTCTTGACCATCTGATATATCTGTGTGCTGTCAATTTACTTGTTTTGTAATTATTTGTCAGTCTCATGGTTATTTCGTATATTTCTAGTATTGACCTTGAAATGTCCAGCCTCAGTTTGTTCTTAGCTTGTCCTTAAGTTCTGGCGAAATTGGAGGCTGGTGATCTTATAAAATTGCTCTTTTAAGGAAAAGAGTGTATCTCGAGTATATTGATTTTGTTTTGCTGATAAAAATGTTGAGTTTAGTATGCTCATTAAAAACAGTGTACAGTTTCATATGACTCACTAGTAAGTAATATTACATGATCATATTACGGTAGTGGAAATATTAACTTTGTATTTAATTTCACTTTTGTGTTAACGTTTCAGATAACCTGGTGACAAACATCATTTATGATAATGGCGTACTCTCCCTTGCTGTTGTTTTGTTTGGTCTTTGCCACTTTAGGTAAGTTTTTATTTATTCTTATATCTGTCTATGCTTCTTAGAAAATTAAAAAGAAAGTTTGCTCGAAAAGTTTTGAAATAATGAAAAATTGATATTATAACTGAGAAGTCTAAAATAGCATCTCTCTGTATCAAGTAACTCTTCCTAAAGGATTTCAATTCTTTTTACAAAAGTAGAAATCTCAAGGGGTGAGTCACTCTCTAAAAATCTCATGCGCTTTCCTTAAAACCCTACAGTGCTAACGAAAAAACCTTGAAAATCACTGTCTACATCTGTGGAAAATTGTCAAATAAGGCAAATTATGAATTTTATTCTGACAAAATGGCCGAATTTTGTTGAATGTCTACAAAAGTCAGTATAAGATATTGCAGAGAAAGGAACAAAAATTTACAAAATAGACCTGTCGCCAGACTCTAGTGTAGATTTAAGCTAGTTAGGAACTGTTTGAATAATTCCTGTTTAGAATTATGATAAGGTAGACGGCATTAACTTGGCTATTTAGAGGAAGTCAGGGGCAATATTTGAGCAGGTGAGTTTCTGATAAGCCTGCCAGCCTGACTTAGGCTGGAGACAGGAAACAGTAGCATGCTCTACATCGCTACTTTTTGAGTTACTAGAATGTTTTAATGGCACTCATTTTTGCTGCAGAAATTTTTGGTTTGAAGATTTCTTTTTTATTTATTATATGTTCAACATAAGTATATTGCAAATGAAATTGATATTAATATTGATAGTTTATTGATAATAACCAGGGATAAGAGTTTCAAGAAGTATTTTGTCTTTTAGATTTGTCAAGAGCTGCTTATGTCAACACTACAATATCATCTGCAGTTAACAGACTTGGAGGGAGCCTTACTATCACGGTTGATTTTTTTCCTGACACTTATTTTGGTGGATTAGATACCCTGAAATGTGGATATGAACTTGGTGGTGCTGCATTTGTAACTTTTACAGAATATTCTACACGTAGAAACCAATTAGAGGCAGTTACAAGCGGATTCCCAGCTTCATATAATGGAAGGTTTACAATACCCAGTGCAAAAGTAATGCAAGTATCAAATTTAAAGTTTGAGGATGAAGGAACGAAATACCATTGTGAGATGAAGTATACAAATGTTACTAAAATCATTTTGATCAGCAACAGCGTTAGCATTACTCAAGTCTATGGTGAGTATGTTTCCACTCTTACTACATTCTATGCCAGCTTCTTTCCTAATTCTCTCTCAATGACAACAGAGATTGAAATCTGGATTACTTTCTTGATGATAAAAAGTATCATTAATCTTATATTTATAATTAAAATCTCCTGTAAGTGGTCAATAATCAGATAATGCAGAACAGAACAATGATTAATAGTCTTTAATTTATCTCTGTAGCTTTGCATTACCTATGATAGCATGGCAGTTTTCGATGTACGGAGGTACAGACTCAGTCTGATGATTGCGTTTGCGTTAGCAGGGCCCACACCATGAATTTTGTTGTGGGGGGGGGGGGCAAAATTTAGATATGAAAAATTGTACGGCATTCCACTTTTTTGGCCTCAAAATGGCTTAGCATCCTTTGAATTCACTTCCTGAACTGCAAACCACCTATATATGGGAAAATGACACATTCTCTTTTAATAATTGACACTCGATCCTCATATTCACTCCCTTATCTGAACATAGGTATAACAATATTACTTTTATAACAGAACTCAACTAACAAGAACGACGCAAATATCAAAATATTCGGACAAAAACAATATTTCCGACAGAGATTTTTACTGATTGTTCATACTAGGGGTGTCTAGGGGCTCTCCGATTTAGCCTCAAGGATCCGAATAGGTGATTTTGAAGAAAAAATGCTTGCCAGCGGAGCGAACGAAAAATTTTAGGCTTTTTATGCAAAAACGTAGGAAAACCATTGGAAATCTAAAACAAAGTAGTGTCTAAATGATCACCAACCAGCAGTACATTTTAGAAAATTACAGTCATGTTTTTACAAATAGAAAAGTTTGAACCTATCTTAAGTGTCTTCGATATGAATGAGAGGAGATAGAAAAACAGTGGGCAAGCGTAGCGAGAAAAGTTTTTCATTTACCTTCCCTGGATGTCAGAGATGTTAATCTAAGAGTTGACAGGACAGATGAGGGAGGGCGAATTTACTTTCATAAATCGATAAGTTTAGGCATGACAGTCTCCAAAAATGCTCCCATAGATGCTTTCTTGTGCAGAATGGTAGAAGAATGGTTGAACGTAACGCTTTCCAGCAGTTTCTCCGACATAACCTTGAAAGTTTCGCGATTTTTTCCCATAATTTCGACGGATTTTTCGCCAGGGGCCATCCCCTCTGCCCCCAGCCAATGTGCCCCTGCCAAAACGCTTTAAGATTATTAATGCTCACTAGAGTAAAGCTCTTGTCTTGCTTTAATTACTAAAATTTGGAAAATTAATAACTTTTTGGCCAAAGTGGTGGGGGCCTGTGTCCCCCCCCCCCGGTGGCGTGAGCCCTGGTTAGCATAAAATTTTAAGTAATAGAGAGCCCCCCCCCGGTGGCGTGAGCCCTGGTTAGCATAAAATTTTAAGTAATAGAGAGCCAGTCCACCTTCTTGTCTTTCATCTAGTCTAGTCTTGCATTTTCTTTGAATACCTGGTTTGGACCATTCTATTCCGAACCTCATTAAAAGTCAAACTAGGGGGTGTTTTGATTTAAGCTTTATCTTAAATACCTGGCTAGTTTAACAACCTAAATGCAGACGATATATATATCAACGTACTTACTACCAACTTGATATTGCCATCCCAACCGCTTTCATAATTAACAATATAAAGATATATATGTTGATGTAACAAAATGCAAATATAAGCGTAAAGACAAAAAATAGTTTGCACATTAATTTTAAACTACAGACGACGAAACTGAAGAATTTATTTTAACAATTAATGTCTTTTTCATTCAGGCTGAAATTATTCATCTCTTTTTTTTTAAGCAATTAATGACATAGAAAGAAAGCAAATTGACACCTTTCGTATGATGCAATAAAGGACGCAATATTTTGTAATGATAAACCGTAATATTTGATCAAGCCACAGGGGCTTCTACTAACCCTGATGCTAAGAAGGAAGACTTATTCAAGAGGGATGGGGAGCTAATTACGGTGGTGGGGAAGCATTTGAATGATCAAAATGGCCTGATTTCCATAATGGTCTTCTAAGAGGTGTGAACAAACCAGGATAAAAAGGAGGGTTATTCAAAACTTCTCTCTCAAAATAAGGAGGGCATATTAATTCAATTATAACAGTATAGAAATCTGAAAAGATTGGGATGGAAAATCATTCAAAAAAATGATCTCAAACAGTATAAAAACTGTATTTGCATACACGCTTTTTTTATAAAGAACCTTTTATAAGGAACCTACATGTCGAAGGTCGAAAAACTTGGGAACTTTTACTACTAAAGGTCAAATCACTAAGGAACTTTATAATTTTACATATATTCATTTGGTGTAGATATGCAACCTCTCTAAAGACTATGTAATTAACTTTCACGTTTTACAGGCCTAGCCTAAGCTTCCTTTGTGTTATGATATGTTTCATGTTTCCTTATCACAAGTTTATTGCAAAATGTGGAATTTCGATGCTTTTCTTGCATTGATACTTATTCATTTCTACTAAGTAAACAGTTAGAATTAAGGAATTACTAAGGAACTTTTAGAACTACAAAGTGGTCAAAAGAGGTCTCAAAATAAGGAACTTAAAGAACTATGCCCTGAGCTAGGTTCTTTATAAAAAAAGTGTGTAAATCACTTCAACTGTAAATTTAGATAATGAAATTGTCAGCTCGATTGAGCCATTTATATTTCATTTGTTTGAATGTTTATTTGCTTTCAACAGATCTACCACAGTTCAACTCGATAAATACAGTATCTAACACTACAGATGTCGTTGAGGGGAAAAGTCATTCGCTGTACTGTAACGTGTCGAGTCGGCCAGCATCATCAGTCACCTGGTCGCATGATAGTACGATAATTGCTACGCAAAGCAACTTTACAATCATTAGTGGTTATCATACTTTCTCCATCGGAACACTCACTATCAACAGTGTTGATCTATCAATGGATAAAAAAACAGTCACATGCATTGGTACACCTGTCTATGGAAGTCCAATAACAAGGAATACTACACTGAATGTTCAATGTGAGTAAATCTACATCTATTTGTATATTGGTTTATTGAATCACCTTTCCTTGATGCAAATTTTGAATTTAAACGCAGTCTACACCATCATTAATACTAGAATACTTATTCTATGACATAACACATACAAATACCAAACAGTTAAATTGCGAAACAGCAATATTCAAGATATGGAATTTCATGTAGGGATGGCCAATTGGTAAAATCACGCAACCATTGATCAAAAGGGTTGCAGGTTTTAAACCAAATTTAGGCCTGTCACGTAAGTTTAAGGAGAGAAAGCTTTTTAACTTCAGGCAAAAAGGCAAAAGGAGTTGCAAATCGTGGTCATATCGAGAGGAAGGACAGGTTTCCACTACCCGAATAGTTATAACTTATTCATTGGATCCTTACGACATAAGCCAATACCTTCAAAGATGATTAAGCTATAAGCCTAATCAAATATCAACAACTATCTCAATGTTTCTTCCTGGAATCGAACTCAGTATATCTGGATTGCATGTCCAGAATCATACTGTTATATTAAAGAGACATCCATACAAGTGATCGATATACTTCATCAGTGTGCTCATCGGTTTCATTTGAACTTCATGTATTTTGATTCTAATGACGCTGTTTGCTATCTATGATGTTTTCAACTGTCTCCGATTTTCAAACGTCCAAGACCTATTTGCTCTTTGAGTCAGGTACATTACTTGTCATTTAAGCAATTTAGAACTTTAGGAAGATAGCAAGTTCCTTATTTTAAGCAAGAGTTCGCCATTAATACAGGGTCATTACATAAAATATCTTAAATTACATGTTCAAACTTTACAAGTACATACATCATGGGTATAGACTACAAGGCATGAAGCCAATTTAATTGGTCATAGCTGAGATACTTGCAAGAACAAGTCTGCAGTTTGAGGAGCTGTTGATTATATTTATATTTATCATTTTGCTTATATTTTTGATTAAGTTAACCGAAAGAAAATCTTGAAATTTGCCTATTATTCTTCCCCACTAAACTTCCACCTTGTTATTCAGCCCTTCAGTCCCCTTCCCAAAATAAACCCATCTTTCAGCAAATTACAAACTGAAAATGATGTAAGGTACTACGTATTATTTCAAGTCTTTTGCATCAAATTTTAGATTCTCCCAAGGATACTACGATAATAGTCTCTCCGGCAAACCCTATCGAGAAGCAATACATCACAGTCAACTGCTCGGCTGTTGGAAATCCAGCAGTCACCAATTACATGTTGTACATTGGTGATACCCTTCTTGGCAGCTCAACTAATGGTACATTCTTGATATACGCCTCTGAGTGTAAGAAGTTCAGTGGTGATTACAAGTGCTCAGCAACCAATGCAATTGGGAACTCACCAAATAAAACGCAGAATATTGTTGTATCAGGTAAGCACACGGGGCTGTAGTTCAGGAGGGGTTGAAGGGGCTCAGCATCTTGGGCCATCCTCAGTCAGCTAATAAAGAACATTCAAATTCATTTGCCAAATTTAGGAACAAATTACAACCCGCCATAAACCTGTTTTGGAAAATTGCATCGACAAACAGAAATTTTTGCGCAAATCTTGCCATGTGGAAAATCTTTAAAAATTGAACTGATACCTTGTTACCATCTTAAAAAGGAAAGATGTTGTCCCGTGGAAGATGTTTGTCATTCAGAATGTATACAATTTGTAGAGTACAAGTCTCCCAGAAAGTCCATGCCCAAAATCCACACCTGCCATTCGGAAAATGTATAATTCCACCCTAGGTATGGCCTTGTAAAAGCACATATGAAGTTTTGATTGGTTGGTTGTCATGTAAAGAAAATTTCAAAATAAGTTCACAGCTTTGTTTGAATAAGTTTGTAAAGCATGGTCTATATAAATTCATTTGAATGGGTCACAAACATTGTTATATGCTTCAACTGGGACTCAAACCCAGAATCCTGTATGCTAAAGACTAGTGTGGTAACAATCACTCATACTTTATTCCTAAATATTATATTATTGGGAATTAAATGCTTATGAATAAATATGTTTTCGCAATGATTGAATTGTTTACGAGGAAGCAGTGTTCGGAAAATCATTCCAGATGATTGGTGGGAATGAAAATGAGGCTTGTAGGACCTCTCACAGGGGTGATTTTGATTCGAACAAACTATCTTGATTGATTAATTTATTTACAGCTTTACTCCCAATTGTTTGTGAAGC
The DNA here is from genome assembly GCA_963924455.1 of Pelagia noctiluca. NCBI lineage: Eukaryota > Metazoa > Cnidaria > Scyphozoa > Semaeostomeae > Pelagiidae > Pelagia > Pelagia noctiluca. Next base: position 11,948,921 of record OZ004325.1, read on the forward strand.
AGTATACCTTGAATTCTAAAAATACATAAATCAATTCTTCCAATGAAATTCCTGGCTTTATCAGAATAGCAGCTAAATACTGGACCCATATCTAGATGGCTAAAAATCCTCTGCACATGACTCCCATTCCCAGTATAAATTATTTGAAAGTCTGGCCTAACAGCTACCAAAATATCAGACTGAATATTAGTCTGACTTCACTCGATAAGAGATTTATTTGTTTCTTTTTTTTAGCTCCTGTCAAGATTACTCAAATGTCACCAGTAACGAAAAATGAGACAAACGACGTCACCATCACTTGTCCTGTCTCTGGTTGCCCTGCTCCAAGTGTGAAATGGAACAAGAAAGGCAGCAACACTGTTCTTGCTAACACTGCAGATTTGAAACTGTCCAACGTCACGCTAAATGAAGCTGGCGTTTACGTTTGTATCGCTAGTAATAATGTCACTAATGCTTCTGCAGAGGTTTCTCTCACTGTCAATTGTAAGTATTTGTACTACTACAAATTTATTTGGTGATTATAGGTCGGATGGTAAAAGAACTTCAGGAAGCGAGTTCATGCAGCTGGATTACCACTTCAACCTAGTTGAAAAATTGTATTGCGGTAATTTTGTTCTCTTGACTTCTTATAGTGATTTTTTACTTCTTACCATCTTTTAAAGACACATGCAACCCTTATGTTTAAAACATTTAAATAACCTGTGCTAAAAAAATTTCATTTGCCTTCAGGTTCAGCAGCTTCTTTGTCTTTAAAAGATGGTTAAAAGTACAGAATTACTGCAACATGATTTATGGTACAAAACACAGGATGAATTAAGATCTTTTGTGAATGCAATCCCACAGCGCTTGTTGAGAAAATCAAGATTTTTAGAGAAGTGGGTATATCGTAGAAACGGGATTATCTTCTCAATGCTTTGAAGCCCAGCTAAATATTTGACCTGCAAAATTTTCTTGCCTTCAGTATTTTACATAATTTCAAAATCTTTATTGACACTACATTTTATTTGCGACGGAATTTAAGTACATGAATGATTCAATGCTGATAAATCGCCTTTTATTTTTCTAGATAAGCCAATTTCAACAACCATTATCACTGACTCGTTAACACCTGTAGAGAACTCACCAGTTAAAATTAATTGTTCTGCAACTGCTGAACCAAAGGCCATGTATAAATTCTACCAAGTGACTAATTCATCAAGCGACACTGAACTTACAAACAACGTAGATCAAAAAAGTGGTGTTCTGGAAATAGAGAAGATTGTGGCCCAAGCTGACAGTTATAACCTCACATATAAATGTGTTCCTTTCAATTTGCTGGGAGATGGCCCTTCCAAGAGTATCAATCTTGATGTGCAAGGTAAGTCATCAACCTATCATGCTTTCCTCTTGCTCTGGACCAGGAATCTCAAAACAATTGACTTGATTCTGAGTATTGGTACCATTTTTCGGCTATCTTAGCTAGGAGCATGAAAATGGGGTCACGTGAAGCACTGCTTTGCGCTCTTTTTTTTTTAAAGGCTCAAAAATCAGCGAAAGCTAGCTTTTGAAAGAGCTGAGAGCCTTAATATGGTAGTTAGGATATTACCCGAAAATCAAGTGATCGAAAATCAAGAATAAACTGCTACTTGAACTTTGGTCCAACTAGAGGTGTGTGTGTTTACGATTCATCCTCAAACTTGAGCACAAACTGGAAACAATGAGTGATGAAAAATATGAGATCTCATATCAGCGAGAAATGTTGATTATTGTTTTGATAGTGAATAATTTATCATTTGCATTATGCATCGTTTAGGGTGAAATCAGAATTAGTTTTTTTGAAATCTTAGATTCTCTTTTTTTATATTCAGTTTTCAAAACTAGGAAAGTCGTTGAAATTTGGAAAACCGTTCCTTATACTGTTTTCACACTGGCAGCTAAACTAGCTTAGACTATTAACCAGGATTTTAAATAGAAGACTCTGATTGGTCAGTTCGATAGTTTGAATGCTTTTGATTGGCTGTAAAGGAACCTAGAGTAAACAACCATGTCAGTGAATTGAATGCGGTATTAGTCTGACTCAATTTGTCAACGTATATATTCGAAAAGCTACTCGGAAATATTTTTTGGCTGTTTAGGACATATATTTGCTATTAAGGACATAATTTTGTTACAAATTACAAATCGAATTGAATTTCAAATCATTTGAAGTAGTCCATTAAAGAATCGCAAAAATGTATATTTTCTGCAAAAAATACAATTCATCATAAATCTAGATGCATTCTGTCTAGGTTCATTATGCTTTACAATTGCTCTATACTCAAGTATATCGAGCACTATAGCCAGAACAGTCACTCTCTACTTGAGTTAGATGTAAATCCAGTCATAGCTTTACCTAATGGTGGGAGGGCTCCAACCCCTAAACATCTTAAGCCGTTTTTCACTTGCATATTCCATGCTTCACCGCTATTTACATTTTTTACATCACTATTGCTGTTCCTATTTCGCTCAGTTCAATTCAGTTTAATTTCTACAGTGTAACAGAACTTTTTACAGAAGTGCAGTCTGGCCTTAATTTTTGTCATTCACCACATCTCTTTACTCATATCTTTCTATTCATAGTTGCGCCAGAGGTTAAAGCAGTACTAACTCCAAATTCAGTGGATATTGGAGGGAACACTACCCTACAATGCACAGTAGAGAGAGCCAACCCTGCTGCAACATTAACAGCCAGTGATCCTTCTGGAAACCTAACGCTCATTAATGGTGCAGCTGAAATAACCAGCGTGACGAGAGAACAAAATGGGACGTATACTTGCACAGCTGCCAATACGGTTGGAATTGCAACAGATGTTGCCGAGCTCACTGTAAATCGTACGTGAATTTCTTTTGATGAGATTACTGTGCATCTTCTTAAAATTGGGAAATAAATTCCTCAAATTCCTTTTCGCATATTAGATATTTGAATGGTGGTGGACTGGCCCACAAGTTAGGCTTAATCAGTAGACCTTCACTTGAAATGTTGGGACAACGAATATATCCACTGAAAAAATAATGAAATATGCACTGATCTATTTGAGGTGTACAGTCAGTATTGTTACTTAGCACCCTTAAATAAGAGCAATTATAATTATTGAAAATCATATATACAATATATCAAAATTTAGCAAAAGCCTTTCGGTTAAAAACCATCCTCATTGCTAGATGTTAAAATGATAAATGGCATCGAGAGAGGTTTTTTACGTAAAAGCTTTTTGCTTTTGCTAAATTTTAACCTGCTGTATATATGAATTCAAATTATTGTATAAATGCAAATTTCAATATGTGGAAGAATATTTATATTTCAAGGTTTTTTCATTCTTATGAAACTGGTGCTCTACTTGCAAAATGTCAACCTGGCGTTTTTAATTCACATGTTCTTTTGTGCGGGTGTTTACTGTTTGCCGTAAATAGACCTTGAGCCTGGGACTTTGCTTATATAGCCCGGTTCGCCAATTCAACTCTCTGCTCGAGAGGTATTACCTTCACATTGTTAGGATTTCCCTCTTCAGTAATGAATATTCCCGACAGTTCTGGACACCCTCTACAGTACTGCATATAAGTTCCCAAAGGAAGTTAGGGCTAGAATCAACAGTTTTTCTAGAAACAATCTTGATGGATATATTCATAGAAGCACCATATATACTGTTCACATTTATGTGTATTTCCTTTCATCTATTGTCATGCGATTTTGATTTGTTTCTCACATAGATCCGCCCATGAACACCAGCCTATCAACATCAAATGCAAAACCAATAAACGGTGGTAGTATTACCCTCACTTGCTCGTCGGTAGCAAGTCCTCCTGCAAGGTACAACTTCTATCGCATTGTGAATTCAACTGCTGTGGAGATAGCCAGCAACAGCTCCAGCACGTATACAGTCAGTAATATTGATTACGCTGCATTGGGTGGTGGTGGATATTCGGTGACGTACAGATGTATGCCATTTAATAGGCTTGGCAATGGAACAACCAAGGATGTAAAGATCGATATTCAAGGTAAAACAGTCAATGCTTTTTCTTTGATGACGTATTGATCATTATTCTCTTAGCTTTGGCCTGATTGTATAACGTGAGCTGACCCGGGCTGGGCCAATATACTGAGTTATGTTTCGCCTACATTTCGTAGAGAAGCTTGTTTAAATCAGTTTTCTAATACATGAGACAGGTTAGCTCGGCAACTTAACTTAACTGAGGCTAGCAAAGTGGTTCAGCTTTTCTCATTTAATCGCGAACGAGGTGAGTTGACAATGGGATGTGTTGTTTAGCGCACGCGTATTTCTCTCTTTTGGCGCCAACTTGAATTATAAAAGGCTGACAGCAAGCTACCCCCCTTCGTTTTTTTCATGTAAACACGAGTCAATTGAAACAAGCTGATAATAGGGGTATCCTGGCTCAACCTGGGACAGCTTGCCTCGTGTAATCAGGCCCTTAGATACCTAATGTCTAAAAGTCTATTTCCTTATAGGGTTGTCAAAATGAATAGCATTCTCTAAGACATCCAAGGAGTTATTTTCCTTATGACTGCCTGATCATTATTGGACATAAAATTCTGTGAAGAATTTTTCTCCTAAGTCATCTTTATGAAAAATAAGTAATTTCCAATTTTCTTAGATTTACACGTGTTTATAGATTATCTGAATATCCAAATGGTGCTGATTACATTTTTGGGTTAAATCTAGAAGTTTATGCACGATTCATCTCCATACAATAAGAATCCTTACTCTGGAAGTATTTTAAGATCTACGAAACCTTAAAATCCTACTTCCATGAGAGACTATTTCACACCGAAAATAACGAGTCATGACCTGCGTATTACTGATCTCCTCAAGATTCCCAAGGTGAAAACCAGCAACTATGGTATTAAATCCTTATGTCTTATGGTATTAAATCTATGGTGAATTATATTACGAAACATCCACAATAAGGTAGTTTGTGTCGTTGAGACAGATAAATTTATAAAAAAGTGAGAGAAAGTCTGAACAAAATGAACGGCGTGAAACAACAACAAAACTGTAAATAAATTCCACAGCAAACAGAGAATACTTGATAAACAACAGCAAATTGAGTCGTTAAATTGTCAAATATCACCTCGGTGCATCTTGCATGTTCGCAAGATGCGTCTTTAGTCCCTCACAAGTCACCTTTTCTCATTTGTAGCTGCCATGACTTGATCTTTCTGTTGCTGGTCACATATTGAGGTGTGGTGTCTTTTGCTACAATTTAGACACTTTCCTTTGCTTCTACAATCGCTAGCTCGGTGCTTTTGTCCTGTACAATTGAAACAGAGACGCTTGTTGCTCAATATTTTTCTTCTTTCATCGATGGTAGATACTTCTTTACACTCGCTTGATTTATGGTCTCCTTTCTCGCAGTACACACAAGACTTTGCCTTTGAATTCTCTCTTGTGCTTAACGCTGTTTCTCTTTTCCAGTTGCTCCCTGGAGGTCTTGATTCTCTCTCTCCGTGTTGAATTGGATTTCGGTCTATCCATTGTCTCAAAGCTTCAAGTAGCTGGTTGAAGTCCCATTTTTTCCACTCTGGGTCAGTTCTTGTTAGATCTGCACGTATCCCTTCCAGTTTATCCAGAGTCATGCGTACGTTTCCAGTCACATCTTATAATTTGCCTAGCGTATCCAATGCTTGCACGTGGCAGAGTAATTGATCATGAAATTCATGCACCTTTTGCTTTGATATCCCATTTATCACCTGTAGACTATGTATTTGCTTAATATGCCTTAAAATCCTACTTCCATGAGAGACTATTTCACACCGAAAATAATGAGTCATGACCTCCGTATTACTGATCCCCTCAAGATTCCCAAGGTGAAAACCAGCAACTATGGTATTAAATCCTTATGTCTTATGGTATTAAATACTTATGTTATTATCGTTATGTTATCCTTATGTTATCCTTATGTTATCAGGGACAATAGATATGAAATTCTCTACTTAATGAAATTTCAAAAATACCAAACATTTTAAAAACATTATTGAAATTGGTTTCTTGAAAACAAATGCGAATATTTTTTTGTAAAAATTAACTGAATCAATGCAATCCCTTGGTTGCTGCATGTTAGTATTAATCAGTTTCTCGCAATATTGTACAAACTAACTTTAAACTATTTATATTATTTTAAGGCAGAATGAACGCGTTAAAAAGCAGACATGTTCTTCTGTAACTCCGAGTTTCGTGCTTGTGCACTCATCAGACAGACTTTACCAATCATTTATATTATTTTAATTATTATTATTACTATTATTGTTATTTTGACGCCCATTCCAATTTCATCTATAAAAACAAACACAAAAACACTCAAAACTAATTACAATGCAGGAAACAGCTGCTCTATTATGTAACTTACAATATAGAAGTACTCAAGCAAATATTTTTCGAATTCAGGGGCTTCTCAAATTTTTGTTCATTCGTGAGTAAAAAGTGAATTTAAAACAGAATGTTAAAACAGAATCCAACTAGACAGATATTTGCTCGCCCATGTGCGCTACGCTGTTTGCTTTTTACAATCCCAGCAATATAACTCCCAATCCATACCAACACTTCAAATATTTTTATTGATATGAACGTGGTTTTCATGTATGAGTAGTGCTTATATAGGTAAATACGGAAAAGTCCTTTACAAATAATACATGATATACAGGCAAACCCGCTCACAAGAACCCAGATTCTTAGGTTTAGCCTGTTTTCAAAAGTCTCAATATGTTTGTTAGTAGCTCAAAAAAGGTTTCAGTAGCTTAGACATTGTTCAAACTTCATTCATGCACAGCATAGTTTGAAATAAATTAGACCGAAGTCTAGCTCTTATGAACATCATTTATTATTAGCTCCTTATCCAAGATGGCCGTGGGTGCACCTTTGAAAAGACAGCCTTATCCCTCCCAATCTTCAGCTATTCTTGTCAATGTAGAACTTCCTTCTCCACTCAATGCTATGGGGTTCCAAAAAAAATCTTGCTAAGATATCTAGAAATATTGTACACTCCGTTTTTATAAGGACCTAGGCTCTTTTCTCATACAAAATAGTATTTTTGAATATGATATCAATGTTACCTTTATTTTGTGGTTTTGTCTAACCATATCACCCCTCACTTAAGTATCGATGGTGGCATATCTTAATCTATGCTAATTATTCTTATTATTACTTTATGCGTTGTTTATCATTTCTTGTAGTTTCATGAAATGAGTGAGCTATCGCAAAATAGGCTTATCTAAATGCCGATTTTTATATCTTGATTACCTGAAAACTAGTTTAGGGGCCTTTCTTGGCTCTTAGACTACTCTAAATAACAGATCCTTGTTTCCTATAAGACAAATAAACGTACACCTTACTTTGTGCATAATTTATGCGTTATTCGAAGCAATCTTCACTCTGTTTAAGCTGCAATTTGATATTTGTATGGAAAAGTCAGGCTAGTCGCCTTCTTTGAATTCAAATTGACAAATCCTGCAACTTCATGACTTTCCGGGTTCATGTCCAAAATATTTGCATAAATCATTTCCTCAAAATCTGAGGAAGCTTTCGGCAAGCTTTGGCTCATTAGTCCTCCTTGGTAGAGGATTGGGTCTTTGCACAGGGTAGGGGTAATAGAGTAATATGAAAACAGTCCATAAAATTGTCTGTATCCAACCCTGATTAAATGCTACCTAAGAAACATGTTCTAATTCGATAATTTTTTTTAGTCCCTCCACAGTTAGAAGTATCTGCCAATGTTACTGTGACGGAGGGAGGAAATGCGTCTTTTACTTGCACCGTCAAAGCCGCCAACCCTTCCGCTAGCGTTTCCTGGTGGAGCGAGAACGCAAACAGCAATTTCTCATCGAGCAATTCACTTCAATTGACCTCTGTTACCAGACATCAATCAGGCAGATATTACTGTAAAGCTGAAAACGGAGTTGGTTCCCCTGTGATGAAATATGTGTCTCTAACCGTCAACCGTAAGTATTTTCCTGTTCAATGGTTCGCTCTTTGAAGGAACATCAATACAGTAGCACATCCCAGCAATACAGTGGCACCTCCCAGCAATACAATTGCACATCCCAGCAATACAGTAGCACCTCCCAGCAATACAGTAGCACCTCCCAGCAATACACTAGCACATCCCAGCAATACAGTAGCACCTCCCAGCAATACAGTAGCACCTCCCAGCAATACAGTAGCACATCCCAGCAATACAGTAGCACATCCCAGCAATACAGTAGCACCTCCCAGCAATACAATAGCACATCCCAGCAATACAGTAGCACCTCCCAGCAATACAGTAGCACATCCCAGCAATACAGTAGCACATCCCAGCAATACAGTAGCACCTCCCAGCAATACAATAGCACATCCCAGCAATACAGTAACACCTCCCAGCAATACAGTAGCACATCCCAGCAATACAGTAGCACCTCCCAGCAATACAATAGCACATCCCAGCAATACAGTAGCACCTCCCAGCAATACAGTAGCACCTCCCAGCAATACAGTAGCACATCCCAGCAATACAGTGGCACATCCCAGCAATACAATAGCACCTCCCAGCAATACAGTAGCACCTCCCAGCAATACAGTAGCACATCCCAGCAATACAGTAGCACCTCCCAACAATACTGTAGCACATCCCAGCAATACAATAGCACCTCCGAGCAATACAGTAGCACCTCCCAGCAATACAGTAGCACCTCCCAGCAATACAGTAGCACATCCCAGCAATACAATAGCACATCCCAGCAATACAGTAACACCTCCCAGCAATACAGTAGCACATCCCAGCAATACAGTAGCACATCCCAGCAATACAGTAGCACCTCCCAGCAATACAGTAGCACCTCCCAGCAATACAGTAGCACATCCCAGCAATACAGTAGCACATCCCAGCAATACAGTAGCATCTCCCAGCAATACAGTAGCACATCCCAGCAATAAAGTAGCACCTCCCAGCAATACAGTAGCACATCCCAGCAATACAGTAGCACATCCCAGCAATACAAGCACCTCCCAGCAATACAGTAGCACATCCCAGCAATACAGTAGCACATCCCAGCAATACAGTAGCACCTCCCAGCAATACAGTAGCACATCCCAGCAATACAGTAGCACCTCCCAGCAATACAGTAGCACATCCCAGCAATACAGTAGCACATCCCAGCAATACAGTAGCACCTCCCAGCAATACAATAGCACATCCCAGCAATACAGTAGCACCTCCCAGCAATACAGTAGCACATCCCAGCAATACAGTAGCACCTTCCAGCAATACAGTAGCACATCCCAGCAATACAGTAGCACCTCCCAACAATACTGTAGCACATCCCAGCAATACAATAGCACCTCCGAGCAATACAGTAGCACCTCCCAGCAATACAGTAGCACCTCCCAGCAATACAGTAGCACATCCCAGCAATACAATAGCACATCCCAGCAATACAGTAACACCTCCCAGCAATACAGTAGCACATCCCAGCAATACAGTAGCACATCCCAGCAATACAGTAGCACCTCCCAGCAATACAATAGCACATCCCAGCAATACAGTAGCACCTCCCAGCAATACAGTAGCACATCCCAGCAATACAGTAGCACCTTCCAGCAATACAGTAGCATATCCCAGCAATACAGTAGCACCTCCCAACAATACTGTAGCACATCCCAGCAATACAATAGCACCTCCGAGCAATACAGTAGCACCTCCCAGCAATACAGTAGCACCTCCCAGCAATACAGTAGCACATCCCAGCAATACAGTGGCACTTCCCAGCAATACAGTAGCACATCCCAGCAATACAAGCACCTCCCAGCAATACAGTAGCACATCCCAGCAATACAAGCACCTCCCAGCAATACAGTAGCACATCCCAGCAATACAGTGGCACTTCGCAGCCTGCAGGAAATAACAGCTTGTTGTTGTTGATTATTCGCTGTGGTGTGAGACTGCAAATATTTGCTCGGTTTAACTTCAACATACCAAATAATATAAACCACAGTTAAGGTTTTCGTCTGACACTAATTGGAGAAAATGTGTCTGAAAGAGGATGAAAACCTTACGTATTGTTACTTGCTGGGGAAGGATCAAAAGAGGCCAATCAGAAATAAGGTGAATGATTGATATCGCTTAGAAACATCCGATCATAGATGAAGTGAGATGAACTGTAGATTACTGAAGGAGTCACAGTTGGAAACCAAACTCCTTCTTTTCACACAATATTGTTTGATGTAGATAGATTATACATTTTACGAAGTTTTAGTAGTTATCATATATCGCCATGTTTTTGACTTTCTTCGCCATCCTTATCAAGTACGATGAAGTTATTGTAATTACTCGACTCTAACTTAGGTTTTAGCGATAAGAGTTGATAACGATAAGATTTTCAACCAGCTCCCTTTATACTTCTCTCTACATTCTTTAGACTCGCCAAGCAATGTATCTTTGACTACCACTTCTCCAACGACGATAAAGAATGGCTCAACCGTCACAATGACGTGTAAAGCAGAGGCCGTTCCTGCTGCCCAGTATCACTTTTATGAAGTGATCGCAGGACAGTCGAAGATGGTTTCAAGTGCGAATTCTGGATCAACTGGAGTTCTACGAATCGCAGTGGGATCTTATGATACTTCGAGCTACAAAACATCATACAAGTGCAAAGCCATGAATTCTGTTGGTAACGGAACCGAGCAGTCACTGACCTTCGATGTTCAAGGTATGCTGTGAAATTTTAGTAGATGCTAAATTCGTTCAGATTAAAATTGTCTATGAAATACGTGCTTGTGCTACAAAAAGTCATTTGCTTAAGAACTGAATATAAGGAACTGCAGCCTGTCAACTCAAAATGTCAGCCTGTCAACTCAAAAATTGTCAGCCAATTATTTTTCATTGTTTTAACTGTTATAAAAACAAAACTACCACCAACGTTTAACAGATAAGAGATTGCGACTGCTAAAAGCCAATTGAATTTTTTGATAAAGATCTTCTAAACGCTGTATTTTATTGAAAAGGATTCTTCATTTAAATTACAAACGTTTTTATTGGATGAATTAGTCATTATTCTTACTATTTCGAATATCATAGGGCCTAACATTCGTACTCTATTCCCATGGGTAATTTTCACGAGTGATATCTTTTTCAGAAAAACAAGTTATGGGTGTTAATATTTGTGATTTTGAACAGTATTTAGAAAAGGGTAGTCTAGAAACTGACACAATAGCCATTGTATTCACTACTGCTTCTACTAGCAAACTTGAAAAGCAGAACTCGAGTACGTACCATCAAAAGGGAACAAGTGATAATGGATCAAGCCATGTATCTAATTTGCCAAGAGCAGAAGAAGGGTTCAATAACAAAAGGAAATAATGAAAATTAGAAAGATTTTTAGCCCAAAAAGTTAGAAATGATGCTGTTTATTTCTAGACCATCCATCTCTAAAGACTTTGTTTTGAATATCAAGCCCCTTCTCATATAAGCCCCTGCCTCAAATAAGTCCCCCCTTTGTCCGATATTTTCTCTAATTCTTAATATAGTATGGAAGTAAGTAAATAACCATCCCATATGAAACATTTTATTTCTCTTACAGTCGATCCGCAGTCATTGATGGTGTCCCCAAGCACGGCTACATATACAGTCACGGAAGGGAGCCCCATCACCGTGAACTGTTCGGCAGTCGGGAATCCAACACCGACCATCACATGGACAAGCTCAGTTGGTACAGACTCCTTTTCAGGAAGCATGCTCTCTTTCAGTTCAGTTCGCAGAACTGACGCTAAAGTGTATACCTGCACTGCAAGGAATTCAGTTGGAAGCAAAACAAAAACTATTTTAGTGGTTGTGCAGTGTAAGTATTAATTTTGTCTGAAAAGTTTCATTCTTCGCGACTTCTTTAGTATTTATCCACTTCACATGTTACAGATTTCATTGACGCCGCAAAGACCAACCACTAGCTGGAACTGTCTACCGTCTGACATTCGCCCTGCAGACATCACTTTCAAAAAGCACTCGTAACTCATTACTTCAATATACTGACAATAACTCTAGTACTAATGATGAGTCGAGTTGTGGTGAGGACCAGTGAGAAACTAGACTATGATTTCTTAGAGATAATTTGATTCAGATTGGATGTAAAATGACATTAGGTTTTAAATCAAGGTATCCAGCCTGAGCTAGCTACCTAGCATTTAGTCAAATAAGAACCGGTATAAAATCACTCATTATATTATTACCAATGTTTAATCTGGCGAAAATCTATTTCTTTAGCAAAAGGTTTGGATGAAATGAGGGCATAGTTTCTATGGCTAGTAGTTGCTATTTCTTTTATAGCAAAAAGTCTAGAAAATGGAGAAATCTTTATCTTAAGGAAAAAGCCTTAGAAATTTCATGAGCAAAAATTTTATTGCTATTCATTGCAATTCTTCGTCTTCTTATCACAGGTAAAATGATTGGGTTTAAGTATTAGGCATAAAGACTGAATTCGCAGAACTATAGATATCAGTAAATTACTGTATTTAGAGAAGAGAATTTTGTTACCTCTTAAAACATCTATACAACAGTAACATGCTCTTGTGTAGTTCTTAAAGAACCCATGTAGGTTCGTCTCTTCATTCATTAGTTGGTGGTAGAATTTGTGTGATTGATATGGCTTATGCTGCTCGAGTGTGCGATGGCTCATTGGTAGAGCGGTAGAGTACGAATTTCAGGTCGCAGGTTGATCCCTGCCGGGGCAATTTATGTTGACAATAATTTATGGTGATTTATGTGGACATAAATTACCTCGATGAACAACATTTGCTAGGGCTTTGATATATTATTATTTCTCACAAATAGATGGCCCTGAGACTTCTAATACGTCAAACACTACACACATAAAATGCGAGGGTGATGCAGTTACGATCTATTGTGAGGCTACTGGCGTTCCCGTCCCCGATGTCAAAATTGTCTACAAAAACCAGGTATTGAAAAGTGCAACAAGCAAAGTTGACCACACATTACCCAGTTTGGCTGCCAACCAGTTTGGCACTTACATTTGCTCGGCAAACAATACTATTGGAATTGAGAATGTTTCAACAAACGTCAATAAATCAGGTAATTCTTCAAAGTACTCTTTCAATCATTTTAGACTGGCGGCTCTGCAAGCGAGTCTATGCCATATGCCTCTTATGCACATGGTCAAATATCGTGCTCAATTGTTGGAATCTGAATCCCGTGCCATGTCGAAGGCACTGCAGATTAGCTGTTTAATGGGTGCCACACATAGGAGAATTGCTCTTCGATAAAAAAGCCAAAACAGATTTGCAAGGTTTATGGTATATGGGATAAGTCAAATCTGCCACTTGTAGGAGAAATTTCTACGGTAATAGAAAAGATAATAAGCATTATAAACATCACATGAGGCCTTCTCAAAGCTGGATGTAGGCTCTAACACAATACTGCGAGTCCCCTACAAGGCTCTTTCATATTTTGAATCTGTGCATAATAACATATAGGGCTTATGACTACGAATCTGCAAAACATGGTAGTTATAATGTATTACAATGCATGACAGGAATGCGCCCCTTAACAATGCATGAGGCTTTACTTGGGGTAAATTACTGCATAGCGAATTCCCTCATGGTGATACAAAGATTGGGGTTGCTCTTACCCTCTTTCTTATTTATTTTGTTCTTAATTCACGATGTATTTCATTTTCATTTATTATATGGAATATTATATGGCCCTATTATGCTGTCCTGTCTTCCTCACAGGAAACTTGGGCTTAGATTCCATGATCATTTGAAAAAGCAAAAGGAGTGTTTCAAAATAGAAGGGGGTAATTATCGGAGAGGGGGATTATTCGAGAGATGGGAGGGCTTATTAAAAACTGACGGAAGGATGTAGCCTGAAAAGGAACTACAGGTCTACCAATCTATCCTGATAATTCTGGTATGTCTTTTATTCATACTTTCATTCATAACGCATGGCTCAGGGTAGTTATAATCATTATTGCCTTAGTTTAGGACTGTAGAGAGCTTACTCGCCTGTGTGCGTAACAACCTGTGTTCGAGAACCGGCGCTGGCATATGTCTATTGCAGTAGCCTGCTATTCTTTAAATCAATGTCTTTTATTCGCAGATACCCCCGGTGAAGTGCGAGGATTGTCACTGAAAGTCGTTGACGGCGGGTTTGATGTTTCTTGGACAGTTCCCAGATGCAAGGGAAAATCTGGAATAAAAGAGTACCGTATTTCTTATAAGAAGGCAGGGGCATCATCATGGAAAGAAAGTGACCTTACGAATCAGTTAACTTTTAAAGTGATCAATTTGGAAGATGGAGCAGATTATACGATTGGGGTGGCTGTTATTGGCAATAATAATCGTGTTGGAACGTATTCTGAACTGACTCGGACAGCGACAAATTTGAAAGGTAATTTAAATTGGTGTTCTGGCACTTACATCCTCAAAACAACACCATTAAGGTATTCGATCTAGTCAAGGCCATGAGTATATCGGTCACATGTGGTACGTAGAGAACACAGCTCTAACAAAAATGACACGGTTTGCCGTATCAGAGAGGAAATGTTGCTATGATCTATGAGAAAGATCTCTGTGTTATTAGAGTTGCAGGTGATCAAGCTAGGAGGAGTACTCTTTCATGCCATAGTGCACTTTTTAAGGGTTTGTCATGGTGGGGCATATAAAAAGGCAGCAGCTTTACTTGAAACCAACTCCTATAAGCTAATCCTTAAAGTCTCTTTGAGCCATTTCGCTTATTTGGCATTCTTAAAGCACCGTGTCTTATCATAACTACTGTTATAAATAACGAAAAAACATTACAATGTTCTTTTTTAAACAAAACAAAAGTTGCCCCCCCCCCCTCCTGTGTATGGTAAGTTTTCCATCACGGATGTATTTCATTCGTTCGATTGTGCATCAGTTTGTTATGAATGGTTGGCCTTAATAAGCAAGCTTGTTATTATTTTCAATAAACTGTAAATGAAATTATAAATGATAATTATGATTTGTTCTTGAAGGTCCGGATTCCGGCAAGTCAGAAGGCGATGATGCGCCCATTATAGCTGGTGCAGTTGGTGGAAGTATTGCATTCCTGCTCATAGTCGCTCTCATCATCGTGTTTTTTATGAGAAAAAAAAGATCGTCACAAGGTTTGTATCTACCTCCTTCCTTCACTGATTTTCATATTAAAATCTTGTTTGAATTCAGATTGAAAGGGGGTATTCAGATAAAAACTGTATTGCGGGTGTTTAACTATGCAATACACGGGATATATCGCTTGAAATTTTCAATAGATTCCTGTATTAGGATTCGACTAGGGCAGATGATTTATTGTTGACCGACTCGAGCCACAGCAATCTCACAGATTTCACCACCACTCACTCATTTTTCATCCTCACAAATTAATTCAATTGATTTGCCAAATCCTGCTTCGTCTCGAGTTTGTTTCTCAACCCTAGCTAGTGGTAGAACTGCGATTGGCCCCCTGACTTTGGAAAGCAGTGACCCTTTGGCAGGCCTGGATAGGTTTGAGTCTACATTTGGTTATTGGTGGGGAAATTATTGAGATCGATGTGAGTCGGGTTGGTCAATTATAAATCATCTGCTCGATAGCTCAGTTTGTAGATCACTGATGCGCTGGTCCTGGGTTCGAGTCCCTCTCGGATCAATTTTTCGTTCTCACAAATCAATGCGATTGATATATTTTTTTGGGGTAATTACCATTCGCTTGTCGATTTTCGAAAACCTTTCTCCCCCTCCAGATTTTAGTTTATCAGCAGCTTCTCTTGGGTCTTGGTGACACTGTTTCAGGTTTTTTGAAGTATTATATAAAAGTCTAAATTGAGATTGAAATAGCTAAAAGTCTACAACCATATAGTAGAATATGCATACAAAAACTTTTATATTATAATATGTTGCGTGTGGTACTTTAGTTAGAATAAAAAAGAGAACGATTTTTATTAATTAGAATAAATTAAGAACGATTTTAATTTTAGTTAGAATAAAAAAGAGAATGTCTTTGATAACGGGCATACGCCTGAAACGTCAGTGTTATTTTTCAATAATATTACTTGGTACTTCAAATACAATTTGCCCCTTTTTATAAAAACTTTTATAGCTCGGTTTTAGCCTAAAAGGATTTTAGCGATTAACCGTATCTTAAGGAGAGTGGCCTGCAATGACATGGTTATGCACTGGGAGTACTTATCTGTTTTCAGAACAGTTTTCATATCGATAAAGGTTTTGATTCATAATCTTCTGTAAAAATAATATATGTTTATTTTTGTTTTGCAATACATACATTAGTAGACCTATACTGTAGACCTATATTGCAGCTTAAGTAGAGTTGATATTTTCATCCCACTGATCCATAGTACATAAATAAAGATAAGATAAGCGGGGAATCATCGAAATTTCCTTTTCAGTTGATACTTGATACAATTACACACATATATAAGAATATCCTTCTCTAAACCAAGTTATTTCAAACCAATTAACCTTTAAACTGTACGCACAACCTTGAAACACATATCGTTTTTTAACTCTTAAATCATAACAATGCATTTAAAAGTTAACCTGCATTAAATCTGTATGATAAAATTTTATCATTCATCTCAGTATTATTCTCACACTAGTAAACTCAATAATGATGCTATAAAATGGTAAGATATAGCTCAAGATATACAGAGAGTGGCCAAGAAAATATAAACATTGATCTCTTTATCCCATGCTAATAAATACTGTGGATAATGTTTTACCAAGCAGTGGTATTTTGCTCCCACTGCGTCGGAATGTCTTGGGTTCGAGCCATGGCCGAGTCACACCAAAGACTTTATAAATGGTACTGAATGTCTCTCTGCTTACGACGTGGTATAAAGATTGACTGTAGGTTGCTCTGGAGCCAAGGATAGGAGTCGCACCCAACCCTTTCTGAGAAGATAGTAACGACGAAAGAGAAGCCTTTAGGTTGCCTACCACTGCTGTCGACCAACTAACTTGCTACTTTGATATTTAAGACCACAACAATTTCTGGCTGTAGATTTCGCACGCTCACGATGTCGAGATCGGAAGAATATGTAAACATGATAAGTACTGGATAGTTGCTATAACTTTTGCATCTGAAACTCACTAGAGTAGGGAGGCTGACTGATGCTGAATGAAAATAAAACCTAACGAGTATACTTAGGTGTGGATTTAAATTGGTAATGGAAAGAAATGGATAGAAATTTGTTTTTCATTCCATGAAATACTACATTAGGTTTCATTTTTGTTCTCTTTCTGACTAAATGCTAATAGACATTATGTTTCTCTATGTTTTCGACTCCAACCCCCCCCCCCCCCCCCTGTCATCAAGTTCTGCACCTATCAAAGACTGTGCTAACACTATAATTCATTTATAATGACAGTTGATCCTAAAGGCGCCCTGGAGTTCCAACTCGAGCAACTTGATGATAGTAAAGTGCTTGTTAATTGGACTTCACCTACCAAAGGCGTAGATTCGCCTTTATTAAAACGCTTCGATATTCTGTGGAAGACCCCCGGCTCATCTGAGGCTGTCAAGAGCGTAAAGTACGGAGCGAGGGACTACAGTGAGGTGATAGACGGGTTGGATTCGGGTTGTCGATACGAGTTCAGGATTGTCGCGGTAGCGAAAAATGGCAACACAGGCAGATGCAGTGTTTCTAAAATGCTGAAGACTGACAGTAAGCAATGAGAAACCTACCTTATCGGCTGTCTTTACTCCGGCCCTTCAAGTGGCGTTAGGGTTTTTAAATTTCCGCCAATAGGTTCGTCTTTAAAATGGTCTAACGTTTCTTCAACAGTGGTGTCGACTTTCGTTAAATGCCGTCGAAGGATCTAAAGTCGGCACAAACTAATATTCTAGGTGACAATATCAGTTCGGTATCGGTTATAAAACACTATTTGTAAATGTGCTTATGGTAAGAGACAGAATATAGCTAAAAAACGATGCAGTATACATGAGCTGAGCATGTTGGAAAATAGTTTCGTGGTACGAAACTGCGTAGAGACAAAAATTCTGCTCTTCTCCCGAGTCTCGGCATTCAGCACCGTATTTGAATTATAAATGTAAACGGCTTAAGAATGGCAAACTTGGAGCTAGTGCTGTTAATAACGATGGTGAAAAGCATTGACTTCGATCTACGTGTAAGGTTTGAATGGCTAAACCGGAAACGTCAAATTAAATGGCATGGTTTTGGACGGGCAAGAATTAGGGCCTGTGGAAATAACCGATGTTTGACATGGGTCAATCCAAAAATAGCTGGTGCTAGACAAAGACCGGCTCGATGGTAGCTGCCGTTTATTAAGTCCCGGCGTGAGAAAACCTGATGCTGGATAACAGCTGGCACGAAAATAGCATGGCGTAAAAATACCCAGTGTTGTAAAATGGCCGGTGCAGAGATAACCGGATATCTGGTGCATAGATAACCGAAATAAGTTACGTGCCGGCGTAAAAATACCCAGTGTTGTAAAATGGCCGGTGCAGAGATAACCGGATGTCCGGTGCATAGGTAACCGGTATAAGTTAGGTGCCGACGTAAAAATACCCAGTGTTGTAAAATGGCCGGTGCAGAGATAACCGGATGTCCGGTGCATAGGTAACCGGTATAAGTTAGGTGCCGACGTAAAAATACCCAGTGTTGTAAAATGGCCGGTGCATAGATAACCGGTATAAGATAGTTACTGGCGTAAAAATACCTCATGGTAGACAACAGCCAGTATGAAAATATTCGGTATTAGATTAGATTCGGCGTGAAAAAGCCATTGTTAGATAAGTTAGATAGATTAGGGCCGGCGTGAAAGTGGTCGGTACGGTATAACCCATCTATTAACGTCAAACGTAAATTTCATTCACCCTTCTTTCACACGCAACAACACTTCCTCGTTTACCCTACTTGCACTTCTGGCTATTTTTTCCTTGTCATTTATCTATCACTTTTGTTGCGTGGTTTCTTGCACTTGTGAAATGTTCTGCTCTGTTGTTAAGTGCTGTTGTGTTGTCCCGTTGTTGTATAGTGCTGTTGCTAGGGTTACTATGTTTTGTGGGCTAGAATCGAGGCTTGAGTAATGAGTTTGACGTAGGTGCCTAGGCCTATGTATATAGGAAAACGACCATGTGTCGACTTTTGGTCCATATTTTCGGCACGCACTTTCACGTGGGTCAATGAATTGTCCAAGGGGTTTTCATAAATGCTATAAACGCTCTGTAAAATACTCTGTAGAGCTCTCCATTTTTACAAGTACTAAAATCAATCAGACCTCGTTACTTTGAGGAAAATTAAAAGGTCTTACCGTGGAAAATTCAGCTACACAACTTCAAGCTTCGATGTTTTACTTTTGGTAATTGTAAGATACAAGATATTAATAAAAATTATGTCTCTATCATCCTCAAACACTTTTACTAATGATTATGGTTGATTTGATACAGAGAAAGCTATGAAACTGCTTTCAAGACAGATTTTCTTCCGGAGGGCATTATGCAGTAAAGACTGCAACCCTATTCTTTCTTCATTAGCCTTAATTTGTTTTTGTTAGAAATTTCTTTTCGAAATGTCATTGAAAAGATTCATTCAGCATGATCTAAATCATTTGGAAATGTATTCTCTTGAATGGAAAATTAGTTTTTTTAAGTCTCGGCAATGTTTTCACCTTTCCTGATAATCTTATAAAGTGAAAGCCATGAATTTGTTGGAATCCATCAATATTTATTCACCCATCGTTGATGACCAATTTCTGCAAATGGTATCGCTTGAACGGATTTCCTAACAGTCCCAGGAGTCTACCTTGCATGATTTTTCTATTATTGGTTTGATTGATGGGGGTCTAAATGAAGTATAATCTCTGAGGTGTCAAATAACAGCCTAACACCGAATTTATCGTTTCACTCTCCTTCTCGTCCGGCAGTCGTGTTTTGCTTGCTTTTCTTTTCCACACCAGATTGGTTTATTTCTATAGAATACTTCGCACCGATTTCTTTTCCTTCTGCTGATTTCAACCCAAACCACAACGCTAATTAACGCAAACGCTTATTCGTGCAAACCCAAGATAAACGCTAACGCTAACTAACGCAAACACACTTACGCAAACGCACTTACGCCAACGCAATCATGCCATTAACGCAAACACTATCGTACATAGCTAACCCTAACTAATACGTTAACGGCAGTGCAATGAAATGCAGCCCACCAGAGTTTGAAGAAATTTACCAACCATATTTTCTTATGTCAGGATATCACATCAGTTACTCTTGCAAAGCCAGACACCTTCTAGTGGAAATGTGGTGGCGCCATTGCGCAGAATCGGCCGTAGCATACTCGAGGTGATCCACCTGTGGTAGTGCCATGATAGAAGGGATTTAAGAATATTAAGTCGAATTCAGGGTTTCCAGCAGTTCTTCTGCCGTAGAACTATGGTGCAGTCGTCGCGCAGAAGTGTTTCCGTCTAATGGGGTGGCAATAGTAGTCCACATCTGTCTCAGACATTGTACAGTCTTGTCTCAGGCGTTGTACAGTCTTCTCTCCAGCTTTGTACAGTCTTGTCTCAAGCTTTGTACAGTCTTGTCTCTAGCATTGTACAGTCGTGTCTCAGGCATTTTACAGTCTTGTCTCAGGCATTGGACAGTCGTGTCTCAGGCATTGTACAGATGGGTCGCAGCTATTGTACAGTCTTTTCTCAGGCGTTGTACAGTCTTGTCTCAGGCATTGTACACTCTTGTCTCAGGGATTGTACAGTCGTTTTGTTGCTACTATACATTTTTGTCTTAGGTATAGTCCTCACACTATTATTTGTTATATAGACATCATGCTTTGTGGCCTCATGTAGCCAAGGTAGATTCGTTGTTCACCAATTATTCTCTCCGTGTAGTAACTGCCGATCTATGTATGCGTCGATTAACTTTTCATGTAGTTAACTGTGTTGTTGCCTATTGCAAGTCGTTTTCATTCATAGAGTGTTATCTTGAGTAGTAT
Source organism: Pelagia noctiluca (assembly GCA_963924455.1). NCBI lineage: Eukaryota > Metazoa > Cnidaria > Scyphozoa > Semaeostomeae > Pelagiidae > Pelagia > Pelagia noctiluca. Next base: position 11,969,901 of record OZ004325.1, read on the forward strand.
TTACTCCTTCCAGTTTTTAATAGCGGCTGCAAGAAGTGCTTCCTCGTGCTGTGAAAGTGTTGTGTTCATATTCTCACCTTCTCCCTTTTCCTAGCTCGTTTTGTTTTTGTCTAGTTTTTTTTTCCTCTGTCGATCTATCTCTTTTAGATTTATTAATTTCTTAGTTTCTAGTTTCCAAATAGATGCATATTTTCATTTTGCCACTATTTTCCTCCCAAGTTCTAAATGTGTTTTTTAAATAGATCATTTGCAAAAATTAAACATTTAACGCTAATAACTATTCCAATATTCTCCACAACCCCTATTTTCACTACTTTAAAGGGGTTTCCACAAGAATTAACTTCAAGAACTCCATTCTTTCAACTTAAAAGCTTAGCTTGTCATTTGATCACTCAAAAGTACTTAATGGCCTTTAACTAACGCCTTTAAATTCTTAATAACGATGTGATATCTCAAAATACCCTTAGATATATAATGCAAATTGTTAAGAAAAATAATAACGTGAAGCATTTTCACAATATATATCTTTATAACATTAAAACGACGTTTCGATGCTCTCCGAGCACCATTCTCAAGTAAATTGAATCGAGAATGGTGCTCGGAGAGCATCGAAACGTCGTTTTAATGTTATAAAGATATATATTGTGAAAATTCTTCACGTTATTATTTTTCTTATAAAGTTCCATGCCCGTCTGAATTCATTTTCAAATTGTTAAAAACGCAATAAATTTTACTATTTAGTGAGTAAGTGAGTATAATTAAGAATTAATTAACCACTTTTAAAACCCGATTCAACCTTACATTATTAAAAGAATTTAAAGGGAATAGTCGCAGCATTATCGACTGGCTGCTATAAACAGGCTCAAGAAACATCCCATTCTTTCTTTCTGTCGCAATGAAACTACAGACGTCAACTTGTCGAATACAATATGTTATACCGTAAATTCTCTATAATGCTTCACGGGAGACCGACCGAAATCCGAATATTTCGTCAAAATGAGTTATCAGCAGTATATCTATACTTTATGTTTGTGTTTTTATATTATTAAAACCTTTAAAACCGGTCAAGTTCAAAATTCTCTTTTTTTTTACAAAGTTTTGCGTCATTAAAATTTTGAAAGGGGTTTAACTAGGAGGAGGTTTTTTGGAAAGTCTAAAAATGACAATAAACCGTAGATGATGATAATGCCAATTTATAAACACATCATCAAGACATTTAATGAAATGTAATATAAACCAGTTTTCAGCTTCACTTTTTAGTGTCAAATCTAAAAACCAGCACATTCAGATACCATATTAGCAATATTTGCTCGTTATCAACTGTAATTTTTTTCTTGACAAGTTTTGGAAAAAGTGAAGAAATGAAGGTTCATTTACTTGAACTTATTTAGTTAAACTATAGTTTTTCAGCTACATGATGAATTTGTTGTTTTTGCACTTCACAAATGTGTTAAGATTACACGATGGCTTCAATACATCTTTCTTGTATATGCTTTCATCTTACAGTATACATTATTACCGAGAAAGGCCTCGTTGCATTTAGTTGATTGTTGAATTCACAGATGTTCCAAGTGATTATCAATTTAGTCACATATATCTTCACTTGTAGTCTACACAGGCTCAGTCAATGCTGCATAGATGACAAGCCTTGCTTGCTACTACTTATCATACCCTGTCCATGTTTGCAAGTTATTGATAAAATGTAGGGGGGCAATGTCCTAATTTTTGCGAGTGAAATATCTCGGCAAGCAAAACAGATACGATACGATTTGTAGTTTCATCGACTGAAGAGAAAGGATATGTAAGTGTTGAAGTATTGAAACTTGCCCCACAAAATACGTGAAAATTACGGCCTTCTTACAGAGGTGCGTTTGCCAAAAACCGGAAACAAAACACAGCATACGAGTAGGAGAGTGAAATTTTTTAAATCTTTGAAGATAAGAACTGCTGAAATTGTATTCAAAAGTTTAAATCATGCAAAGTGGGCTTTTGGTTTACTAATCTCAAGCTTATAAATGCGTGCGAGGGTTGACACCCATCCACAAACCTCTGTACAATGTTTCATATATGAATTCCTTAGAAATCCCTTAGAACCCTCGAGAAATCTCAGAATATTCTAGAAACTGAATCCTTAGAAAAGCCTTTTTCACAGTGTTGTACCCTCGAGTGCGCGTAGGATTTTAACTATGATTTTTTTATATGCTGGCTGTGTAGTTTTCTATTCTATGCAGGTTTTATAATTTTTATTGTTTTTCTAGCTATTCTACAGCCTATGTTAAATATGTTGTTATTGTGTTCAAATAAATCTGAATGTTTTTTATCGGGCTTTAGACTGTTGAATAAAAGCTAATCACGACTCATTTTTTAATTCTCTTTCTTTTATTTTCTAGCGGGCGTCGAGTATGGAAATGGGTAAGATCTTGCTTCTCTGGTTTTCTCTGTGTTTGATTTTAAATCCTGATAGTTTATTTTAGCGAGTGAAAACATGACAATCCAAGAATCTGCATACTCTGCATCCTTTTTGAAGGTTAATGTAATTTTGAAGGAAAGTAGGACGAAGAAATACCATCAACCCCGATTCTATTGTTTTTTTGTATCCATGTTGTTGGGACAGCCGACCAATTATAGTTGTGACATTTTTTCGTAAATACCCCTCCTCTTGCTTTTAGGAATAAAGGATAAGTCGCACCCTCACCCTTCGTGATGGGTATTTAGGTGGGCTCGAACCCACGATCCTTTGAGTGATCCAACCATTATCTGAAAAGTGATTAGTAGGATAAATTATTGTCAACTGTGTTGGAATCATTTCTAAATTTCTTGGACTTTTTTCTTGACCAAAACACGTCATTGTTAGGGAAAGGTACCTGAATCGTTGCAGAAATCGAGAGCAAAACTGTCTCAGCCATTTTGGTTAGAATTGTCGGTGGAGGGGATATTGTGACATTGTGTCAAGAAAACAACAATTTTGAGTTGTTTCGAATTATCCATAATTTATTTCGATATAGGATGCGTTTCTACATCCCACATGAAAAAGGCGATGAACTTTTAGGACTATAAATTAATGACTTTAAGGGAACGGTGATATTCGGCTACCATGATTCATTTCAATTTGATATCATTTGTTGCAGAGGACTGCCGGCTTCGTACGGGAATACGGCAACGAAAGACAAAAACAACGACAACATCGACATGAAGGACATGAACGATGGCACAAAGCATCTTGCCAGTCCCAAGGGTGACCTGTATGCCGTCGTATCGAATAAGGGCAAGAAAGACAACCCTGCCTACAATGGGGGCGTGGACAACGACAACTTCGTTACTGAGTCGGATGGGGCCTATGATCCTGTCAAGGTTGAAAGCCCCAAATCATCACCTGAGCCTGCTAAAAAGGTAACTGACTATTCTGAAGCAGATGAGGACGTTTTCGTCCTCTATGACTATTCTACTCTATTAGGGACGAGTCATTCCTCAGGCTCCTATTCGCCGTCGTTAGACTTTTTCACCGTTATTACGCGTGTCTGAGTCCTTAAAACACGGCTGTAGTGCTGCCCAGACCCTGTTGGGGACCACGCACCCCTTCATTACCACTTCTCAACTCTGTTAGGGGTAGTTATTGGAGCATTGGTAATAATAGATGTCGGCCTGCGTATACACCAATACAGTGCAGACTGTAGTCTTGGGGTACCTCGCACATCAGCTTAGAATGTTCTATATACAATCTTCGGTGTGTATTCCTCAACCGTCTGCAACTCATCAACATTAACATTGGAAGGGAATGCAGGGGTTTTCTCTTCAAGAATATAGCATTGGATGTTTTGAAGAAAATAGGCCTTAGACATCTTTCCTGAAATAGGGCTATCTTAATGCATTAAAGTAGGCCTAGAATTCTAGAAATTCATAGTAAAGGTCTTGTAGCCAGAGTACTGGAAACCTCTGTCACAACAATTATTACAATGGTCGACTTTGATCCAATTTGGTCAATTCCTCGTGATTTTTTATTTAGAAGGGTAATGTGCTCTCGTAGGAGAAAGAGCTTCTGTGTGGGAAGTAGGTGGTGTGGTTTTTATTGGTCGAATTTGGTAATTTTTTATGTGTACAGGTTTCTTCTAGAATTATTCAAAAAATAATGTTCCATATTCAAAATAAATTTTAGCTTGGAGTTTCTTTATGTTCTTTATAACTGACGGTGGATGGTAGAATATCGTATGGAGATTTAGAGTTGCTCAAAATGAATTTCGTCCTCTAAAAGGATTTAAACTTATAACTGAAATTTAAACTTATAACTGAAATTAACTTGATCTGCTTAACTCATAACAATGACAGCAGTTGATTGTAGTTTTGGAGGCTGTCTATCGTTGTACTTTGATTGGACTGCTTTCGGTATCCATTTCCACTTTTGTTTGCTCTGATGTTGAACACCCGATCAGTTTTAAAGGTTGAAAATGAGAAATAACTCACGGTGTTGTTTTAAGTAAAAACTAAACTAATAAGATATAAAGGTAGACTTTGCTTCGTTTTCTCAGCTCTAAGCACTGCATCCAAGGAATGTGACCTGCAAGACAGGTATGGCACCGCCAAGGAGACTGGAACGAGAGTCTCAACACCACGTCACTTCACAACGGTTATGTGCAAGAATCTAGTGTAATGGATATTTTGAGTCAGCTATAAAGTTTAAAATGATTAGTCATGGATGCTTCCTTCATACAGAGATCCCTAGGGGTGAAACATTTGCAGGGGAACCCCCCCCCCTTCTTCAGATTTGGTTACATATAAGATGAATATTAAAGACTATAGATGTCGAATAGCTAGTCAAAGAGCCCAACTCAGATTCTAGACTATGATAAAAACGTGTTGATTTGTACAAGAAACTATTTCTACCATTCCATTATGTATCTCCTAACACTAATCTTGTTGACTATCTAACAATCTAACTTTCCTCGCTCGATTTGATTTCAACAAGCTTTAACAAGCTTTAACAGAATCACTAAATCCTAAATCCTTTTCTGACAGGCCGAAGGCAATTATGCCGAGCTCAGCTCTTTCCGAGCTGGAGACGAGCCGGAGAAATCGAAGCCTAACGCGGACAAAACGGAATACGCTTCTCTACAAGACTTAGGCCCGTTAAAACCCGCTGAAGATACTCCGGAAGGTTCCGGAGAACCAGAAGGAACGCGGGTTGTTGTGACGCCAGAAAATGACACCAGTCCAGATTCAACAAAGCCCACATCCAGCCCGGAGGCAGACACGACCGGCTCCAGGGTCAACCTGATTTAAACAGAAAAATTGGAGCTGAATAGGAATCAAAATGGGAAATTGCAAAATTTTAACACTTTGGGAATGACGAGGTATATTCTTCTATTTGCTGAAGTTTCTGATTTACGCGTTTTGACTATGATATCCAAGACAACCCGAGGTTTCCCGCGGTTTACAGTACAGACTCATAAGTAAGAGCCAGTCTTTTCTCCGAACAGGCCTTGGTGAATCCCAGCCATCTGCCTTGAAATATTTTCTAGAATTTTCAAGGCGAGACCTCCCTAAGTACTACCCACGATAAGATTTGAATAGCATTCTCCTTACTTTCTAACGCGTTCCGTTTTGTGTCAGTTTTTCGTATGCATATGTCTCTTGTACAAATTTGACACGATCTACAGATGAATTACGAAGAACAATTGAAACGTATTGAAGCAAATTTCATACGAACTCAGATGATGTCGTATGTCATTTCCTTCTAAATAGAAGATGAATATTCCTGTATCTGCCATTAGGAATAGGCAAGCTACCCCCTTAATTATTATGTCTCTTGCTTTTGAGTTTGTACTTAATCAAACAAACAAACTTTTCGTCGTGCAATGTTTGTCCTTCACCATCATCAGGTAGAGACCTTGAGTTCGTCTCGCTCTCAGTTCGTTTCTGCCATCTCATCCATCCAGTATCCATGGCCTTGGTTGACTTTCCTTCCATTTGAGGCCGTATACCAGCTTAACTACAAACGTATGCTGGGATCGCCAATTTCGAACCCAGATACAGTCTTCGAGCCCAGAGACAGTCTGTTGCTCGTTATATTTGAGCGCATCAAAAATTACAACAAAAGTGAAAAAATAACCAAGACCGAATCATCTACTAACAAAATATGAAATCATACTTCTGAAAATTATAAAGGAATTTAGCCTTGGACGTCTGGATTGCATGTCCAAATAATAGATTATCACATTTACTCGAACGAGGCAACGTTGAAATAAAACAAAATACTTCGTACCTGGTTGTGGACCATACCCTTTTTACCTTATTAAATTCATGTAGACCGTATCGAATGATCTTTGATGCCAAGACTGCCTCCATTTGTAACTGATGCTGGCTTCATCTTCGCAACCCTAAGCCATGCTTCAGATGGAATGAAGAGATATTTCCTTTGTTTTCTATAAATGTCAATAATGGTGTATGCAAGGGGAAATGAGAGACCAGATTCTCACTTTTCAAAATATTACCCTTGAGCTCTTTGAAAAGTGGAATGGATATTTTTTAATGGGGGCTTTAGGGACATGCCCCTAAAGATTTCCCTGGAAACGCCGATGACCACTCCACTTTTAGGAGGTTGCATACGCCAGTGAGTAAAGGCGAAGTGAGAGTTTGAATCTTCTCTACCTGATAATGGTAGTAATTTGACGGTAGACATCGAGTCATTCATTTAAATCAAATACCAGCTATCAGGTCGCTACATACGCAGTTAATTCCCTTTTGATTGTCCTCATATAATTTCAATTTTATTCCTTTATTGATGTTTTTAGCTAGGCGCATATCTATGTTATGTTTTGGATTTTATTTTACTGATTTTAGCTTAGGTCTTAGTTTTTGGTTAATTTAAAAACGTAGATTCGCGCAAGAGCTCCGGATTGTTATTTGCTGATGCATTGTGCAAGATTCGCTGGCCCTTGGTGATTTTTACATGGTGCTTTAGTCTTCTTATTTGAATCGGTACACTATGGTAAAGTATATGAAATGAATTGTACTGGTCCATTGCATGAATGTTTTCTAATAGACTTGGGAGGGCTCAAATAGCAGAAGGAGTTGGAAAAGTCTAGATAACTTGTAAGTGGTAGGGCTGGAACAGTGGTTCTTTCGTTGTTAAAGATTTGGTCAATCGATTTCTCCGAACCCTTCTTCAATGGATCAAGGGCATGTGGGCCTATTTCGTGGTTTCAGACAAGAGCATAGCTCGCTGGTTTGCAAAGCTAGGTAATATTTTATTAGTTGTGATTCTTTAGAATTTTAGTTTTGAGATCTTCAAGGCTAGATTTATTTCAAATATTTTGCTAAAATATAATCGCACATTTATCTCGCTTGTTAAAGAAGTTTTAAATTTGGTATTGTTGAAGAAGTCCCTGGCTGTATGGTCGAACTGTCCCATGCATGAGTGACATACATTGCCATATGCATGACAAAAATAGCAGAGGACAACCCACCTACTGTTGTATTGCTTCCCAAAATATTTGCAGGCTCCAACCACCCGCTGTGCGGGCACCTTTTTAAGTTGCGTGCCTCCATGCTGGCCTGTCTCTCGGCAAGAGGTCCATGGCCGGATGCCATTTCCACTCTTTCAAATTGATGCCAAAGCTCGGTTTTACATACCTACTTTGCTAAGATCAACCATGGGTTGTCTCGCACTCGAAGGACCTCTTGGAAAATGCCAGTTGCCAAAAGGGGATCCGACTAGAAAGGCACAGGGCTGGCTTTCCCAATCCTTATTCCAGCCAGTATGATGGATGTGAAGGAAGCTATATTTACAAAATTTTAGTCTTCCACTGATGCTTGGTATGCATGCCTACATAACACTTGATGGTGGTAGGCTTAGAAGCCAACAGAGAAGGAACGAAGGAGGAACGCATGGAGAATAATGTGCCTTCTTGGCCTACTTTGCATGGGTCCACTTTTCCTCACAGCAATGAGATAGAGTTGAAACAATAAAACGACTTATACTCGGACCTTCCCTTTTACATCACATGTCCCATTCATGCGAAATCGAGTCTGCATTGTTTCGAACGAGGGACGAATCACTCCGAGAATATATCTTTCAATTTCACTTAAGATCTCTAGAATTCTTTGAAATCTCAACAACTTTGATAAAGTCTTTAAAGACCTCGCGAATCCTAGAAACTTGGCCTGAATTATCTATAAAATCCCTAACGATTTCTTTAAGTCCCCGAAAAACTTTTTCTCCGGAAAACATTTTCTCCGAATGATTTCCCTCGTAATTTGTGTACAGATGTATTGCTCTTGCTCAATGTCGTTGACTTTGATTATTTGAAGTGTATGTAGTTGAATTTAGATTTGAAAAGCAAAGGACATCACAATTTCCCTTTTCGTTTTCATTAAATTCGTCGTTTTTGGTTATCTTGAGGTCACGAGATCTCAGCGACCATTCGGGTTTTGTATTTATCAACAATAATTGAGTAGATAGGTGACTTTCTTAGTGAGACTGGAGTAAAGTTATATTTGAAGTAAATTTCGTAACTGCTTCTAATGATTCAGAAAATATTTTAGTCGTATTCCGCGTTAGATTTGTTAAATGATCGTTGTCAGTGGCGTGACGTTTGACTTCACCGTTAAGTAATGGAAACATGACTGCGAAGAAGGATTAATTCCGAAACACAAATCAATAATTAACTGTGGATAGGCCTGTAGTTGGCTACACTAGGGAACAAGAGCCCTTGTGCTGATCTTTGACACAAGTTAGCGCGCTTTATGGCGGAAAAAGTCCTGGGTTCTAGACCTGGTCGGAGTTTATGTAATTGCAGTAGCCGCCAACTCGCGAGAAAATATTTCCAATTGAATAAATAATAAGACTTTTTAAGCCTCACTGTACTTAGTTCAATGGTTGGACCATGCCCTAGGAATGAAACAATTAATGCATGGCTCCCAAGAAGGGGTTGGACCTAAAGACGGGCCAAGGCCTAACTAGGGAAAGACCTGACGCTTGATGAACTAGAAAAACTTAGAGGGCTACTTTTACTAGGGGTATCCCACACGAATTTCTTTCCTCTTGTCAGACCCCCTAGACCAGGCCTTGTGAATTTTACATGTGTCATGATTTATTGATCTCCCCCAAAAGCCTAACCCAGGTCGATCCACGTATTCGCAAACTGCTCACAAATCCCAGGTAAGATGCTTCTGAATATCGGTCTCAAATGGTCAGTGAAGGAGAGGAGTCCGAATTTATGATATCTCAAACGAGGTTATTTGTTACGCCACTGATTGCTGTGTTTCATAATTGCAATTTCCATTATTTTATCGCCGAGTTGTTATCATATTCTTAGATTGAAATAAAACTGAACTGAAATGAAAGTTTTCCTCATTTCCAAAAATTCTGCTTTTCTGGAAGGATGATTTTGTTATGGATGTTAAGGATGACATGGTGACTCTATAAGGGAAATTTTCTTTGCAAGGGAGGATGGCTCTGCTGTGGGGCAGATATAGCAGCACATGTAGGATGTTGTCATGTGATATACGGGGCAGAGGCTTCGGAAAATTTAATGCGTGGCAGTATTATTAAGAGGTTCCTTATGGGTGAATTACTCTATAAAAATGTGTTAAAAATTGTGTTTAAAACACTCCTAACTCAACCCGAAGCAAGGGATCTGTATAAAAATAAAACCTGTATCAAATTTGGCGTCTCATTTTCAAATTAATTGCGTCCAAACGAAAATATCTTAATTTATCTTACTTCTAGATTTCTTTTAGCGTGAAAGATAAAAAAAAGCTATGAAAGCTATGAAACAAGTGGGTCGTGTTCCATGTACTGTGTGCCGAAATACGCTTAATTTTTGCCAAGCAAGGCAACAGGTTCTAGCCTCTCACCTTTGCTCAAACGAGGCAACTGCATAATTGCAGTCAATGAATGAGAAGAATTGGTGCCACTCGTAGGGATTTGGGATTTGTACCTACAGTTTGATTTTCTATACTTAGTAGGGTTGTAGTTGTAAAATTAGTTACTCTCTAAATTCAGCGCTGTAGCTTGGGTAGAATTATTGGGGGGGGGGGGCAACTATTGTTAGAGAACAAAAGGAAGACCAGGGACCATGCTGTGAACAATTAAATTTGAGGATTATTAGGGGGGCAAATGCCCCCCCGCTTCCTACGGGCCTTCTAAATTTGAAAGTAAATTTTCCCAGAAATTCATTAAAGGTCATAACTTTATAAAGAATAGAGCAGTTCGAATACCTTTTATCTCATAATCTGTGAAAAACTCAAAGTGAGATAAATACTAGGTGAAATATTTGTGAGGTAGTTTGTCTTCTTACAGCGATGAGTTTGGTAAACGTCTGGAAAGATTTTAAATTTATGTGACGGTAGATAGAATAACTCACTGTGCGTGGCAGCGCTATTTAGAAGTCGAGAGCAGATGGTGCACGTTGTTTTGTTTTATGTGTAAAAATGTTGATTCGAGATTAAATTCGATTTCCAGATGCTTCAACTAGTGTTTTGACCACAAGAAGGTGACTTTAGGCAAGAGAGAGGTACTTGTCAACATCATTCCTCTCTGAGAATAAACCATCATGGCGTCTCCTTCTGCCAGCAAAGAACTGAGAAGCTGGGAGCGCGAAGCAACAAATATTTTTGACAACCTCATCTCAATTTTGTCTGTCAAGCAACAAGGCCTAGCACAGAAAGAAAGAGATTTAGAGCTGGAGAGAGAAAGCCTCGAAAGACGAAGACGGCAGCTTGAGGATGATCATGTGAAGAAATCTCAAGAAATGTCTTCAAAGATTAATGAGATGAAACTTGCGTACGATGTCAAATGGAAGGAACTGCACGAAGAGGAACGTCTCATGAAGAATATTCTGTATCTTCAACGAGAAAAAATAAAATTGGATGTGGGAGGAACTGTATTTTCAACTTCTGTAAGTACGCTTTGTAAATATGAAAATTCTATGTTAGCTGTGATGTTCTCGGGACGGCACACGTTAGTGACTGGAGAAGATGGGACATATTTTATCGACAGGGATGGAACATATTTTAGATACATTTTGAATTTTCTTCGAGGCAGAGTAATCGATGCTAATGATTTGCCAAATGATAGGCGGATTCTGCGAGAAATTCAGTCAGAAGCAGATTTTTATCAACTAAGCGAGTTGGTTGCTTTTATTAAGGAGATTCTTGCTAAAACTACAGTTGGAGAAAATGATTATACCCAGGAAGAAATCAATAAAATGCTATCAACTGTCGTTAAAGTTGAGAAATCAAATGAAGATCATCATGGATTCTTCAGCAATGGTCTGTCTGAATTGGCCAATGCAACAACGTTTCTTAGCAAAAGTCGCAGCTCTGGTAATAAGAATGAGAAAGAAAATCCTAAATCTGTCCCCCAGAGCATGACTACATCAAAATTAGACTTCACTGGTAAAAATCTGAGCGGTTTATCCTTTGCCCACGCCACTTTCAATCATGATGTTTCATTTCGAGATTGCAATTTATCAGGTGCCAAATTTTACGGCTGCGAATTTGGTATTGGTATTACAGTTGATTTTACGCATTCTGATTTGAGGGGCTGTGATTTCCGCAATTGCAAAGGAAAAGAAGCAGGGCCGAAAATGAATTTTGGTCCAACCACATTTGAATTTGGAAGTGGAGGTCTCGTGAGTGGTGCAAGTTCAGAAATATTTGTCAGAATGATTCATGAAAAGAAAATCATTTTCAGAGGAACAAGAATTGATGGTACAAAATTTGATCCTAATGTGTGCATAGCTGTTAAAAATTCTGCAGTGTAAACAATTTTACAAGATAAAGTACTCGTATACAAAAATGCAACGATAGAAGTGCAAAAAAAGTATCCAAAATTTACTCATAAGACATTGCAATAGGTTTTATGCTTTGAATCTCTTTTACTGAAGGATAGACCAACAGGGATGGACGCCTCTTTAGGCTTATCGTTTTTTTGAGTTTCCTTATTTTTGATAGATTGTTGCAGGACTTAAAAGTGGACCTAAATGTTAACTAGTCAAGATTTGAATTCTGCTATTTACAGTTAAATAGTCCCTCAAGGATTTAGAATGATTGATAGAGGAGGTGTGCCACCCTTACATCAAAAAAGGGACACATTTCAATCTGAAATTTTTCAAATAAACTTTTAATTATTAACTTTTTGGGTCTGTTTTTTGGGTGAAATATTGAAAAAGCAAATTTCCATGACCCCAGGCTTGCCTGATGCCCAATCAAACAGCTGTCGCTTTACTGAAGGAATTTTCCTTTTTTGTTCTTTTTTTTCAAAATATTTTCAATGAGCAACTAAATTGACTAGTGTGGAAAGTCTCTGAATTGTTGGAATTTTAGTACAATAATGCTTCAATTAAACCCTTCTTTTGAATGCCCCCTTGTATGAAGGCACTCTATATCATAAGTTTTTCAAGAGCTGTTTTCATAACTTGAATCCTGGAGTTAAGAGATGAAGTTATGAATAAAAGGAGCATGAATCCATCTCATTTGCTTCAGTGTTCAAGGCATTTGAGCTTGTGAAGTTCATGATACTTGTATTCGCTCGAGCCGCCTGTCTCCCCATGCCGCATCTCTGTTAAGGGTAAGGCTGACTTCTCTGTAAACTCTCCCTCGTCAATATCTATGTAAGAATTGCTGTTTCTGTCACAGTTGCATTTATAAGATGGGTCTGAACACGTCCCTGTCACGCCACAGGCACACCCGCTACCATGGACTGGACCACCACCAAAGTAAGACAAGGCAACTCCATTGCGATCTTTGAAATACCCATATCCGGTGAGGTAGCTGCCCCGGCAAGTGAGCTTGAAGTACTGGGAACAGCTGGCGGAGGAGTCAACAAATGCAATAATGTCGGACAGCAAATTATTGGCATAATTGACCTTTCTCACATATGAGGCTTTACTCTCAAAGCCACTGACTTTTATTGATGCTTCAGAATCATGGGAGAAAAAAGCATAGGCCACACCAGATACGTTCTTGCATTCGACTCTCACTGCATTTGACATATTGACATGGAGGATCCAGTTGAGCCCTGTGTTTGCGTTTTTCTGCAAGGCTTCTTTGCAAGATGTGAAGATATCTGAAATGGAAATCAAACAATTTGGTTAATATATAGGTTTATATACATAAAGCCAGTGTTTTGATTTCAGAAAAAGTGCTCAATACTTAATAGTAGAGCATGAATATACTCAATGGCAGAAAAGAACCAAGAAACTACTTAATCATCTCGACAAGCCTGTTACCTCATAATTAGCTTTAATTCTCTCTGATCTATTGTAATTAAGCAGGTCCTTCCAGGTTTACACTGTTCTCAGTAACTTTTTTTTCTTAGCTCTCATCTTTTATTCTCTCCTTTGTCTACAGCTGTCCCCTTACTTGTTCAATTCACACAAAATTATTGTTATAAGGTAGGTCCCCATAGGTTTCACTACTTGTAATATATTCATGTTATGTAGATAAAAATGTAGACTCCATTAATACTGTAAAGTTATTACTGAAGAAGTGTAACTACGAAATGTTTATTTGAAAGTGTTCTCCTGTCTATCTTGGGTTACTTGTCCGTCTGGTGTTACATTGAGGGATAAAATTAGTAGCTCGAAGGTTGTGGAAAGGATCGGTGTAGAGTCGATAGAAGAGTGGTTAAGGAGATAGTTTTGAGGTAGTTTGGGCATGTTTTGATTAGAGGCGAGGATACAGAAGTGGGTAGAGTATCAACAATGGAAATGGCAGGAGCGTGAGAAAGGGGAAGACCAGCAAGGCGATGGAAAGATGTGGTTGATAATGATATAAGGCTAATGAGGCCGGTGAAGGGGATTAAAATGTATTGGGAAACTCTGAGTAGACGAATCCATGGACCGGTCACTGCAAAAACTGAAAAAATGCTTCTAACTGTGTATTTTCAGATATCCATACCCTAGCAGAAAGTTGTTCTGTTATTCTAAGGCTACCCCCGTTTCAGCTATTGTTTTTTGAGCGAGTAATCGAGTGGGCTTTTACAGCAATTGCGGAAAAAAATCAACCTCGTAAGCGATAAAAATTTCGATAAACTATCATAGATTTGAGAGATATAAGAATGGTACCAAATACTTTAAGTGTTTACGGCAGAAAAAAAGAACCCTGAACGCTATTTTTTCAACAGCTTTCGCGTCACTCCGTTATTTTCAGAGGCCCCCCCCCCATATTTGTACGTGAAGCGTTATTTGGTATATTTTCGCGCGTGATTTCGTGATTTAGATATTTTTGGTTCGTGAATCCGTGAACAAAGAATCCTTCGTGCAGCGTGATTTGTTGAAAATGTGGTCGTTATTTCGTGAAAAGGAGTTTTCAAGTGCGTTATTGCGTGACGCATTTTGGTCGTTAAAAAGAATTGTCTTGCATAATTTCGGTCCTTACAAAATTCAAAGATCGAAAAGATCGTGAAAACTCGGTTTTAAGGTCCGTGATGGCGTGATAAACGAAAAATTGACGCGTGAATCCGTTATGCAGGGGTACTATGGGGGGGCCTCTTTTCACTGCACTTGAGATGTTGAATCCTTGAAATCTATTGTCTTTTGTGCGATTCGATTGGATGAATTATTGGTCAAAAAATGCCTTTGTTGGTCGAAAACATTTTTCCAACTTGCTGTGCGAGTGAGTTAATATTTAATGCGCTAGCCTACGAAAGACTATGAACAGCCTTTTTTCCAGCGAGAGAACTGAAGCATGCGCTACATCACATCATATAGTAGTAAATAAGGTTCTAGTATGCTCCATGCTCCCATGTGTGAGTGTATAGATTGATTTGTAACCTACCTTATTTCCGGAAGGGACATTATAGCATGCGCAACGGAATGCACTAAATCAATACATATAAAAATAAACGAGGTGGTAGTATGTTTGATGCTCTCATCTGAGCAGCAGAAGTTCATATTTGAAACGACTGCCCACTAGGCAACCCTCGCAATTAAGTCTGACGTTGGTTTTGATCCCATGCCTTCCACAATCTCTAACACAAAAACAGTTGCTTATAGATGCACGCCTCTGTACCTGCTAACGAAGAGTTAGTTTCGTGAATTCATTTCAAGTAGGAAAGCAAACTTCGGAGAATCGCAATTTTTTCAGGCCTCAATCACCAACCGTAAAGAGCCTCATTCTGCAGGAAATTTGGACTTAAGCACTAATGCCAAACTTTCTGCTAGGTTAGGGATATCTGATAATAGAACAGTCTTTGGATGGTACAGAACTTCAGTATAGCCAGAAAAATCGGAACCATAATGAAACGAACACATAGATACTACTTAAGCTTTTCGTCTGACACTCAACAGAGTAATACGTCAGAAAGGGAACGAAACAGAAACCTAACTGATTTATATACCCAGATGTGGATCGAAATAGGCCAATCAGAAAAGAGGTGAATGATTGGTATGGTGAGGGAAAACCAATCAACACCCACGATACAGTGAGCTGACCAATAAGATTATTTCAAGAGTCCTAAGGCGAAAACGAACTCCTTCTGTCTACACAATAGGGGATCCCTGGTTTTTATGTAGACAGATTCCAAAATAGCTAAGTGAAAGGTAGATCTTGCTCTGCCAATTATTCGAAAGCAATTCTCACTGTAGGCTTTAGCACACTCTGGGTTGTCGAGCAAATGTTGACCTATAGCAGAGTCATGTTTTAGTGAACTTTTTGGTTTTGAGGCGCGAGATGGTTGTTCTCGTTGAGGAACAGTTTTGTTGCGTATGCTAGACGGCACGTGTTGTTTAACCCTATCACATAACCGCTGAGATGTGCGACCTACGTACCTGGCATCACACCGGCACGAGTATTCATAAACTACTAGGCTGTTTTGTGTGGTAGGCACACTATCTTTGCGGATAGATGGAATTATCTTCTTAGAGGAAAAGACGAGACGGGGGCTGACCGTAGCGTAGCACTTAGTTATGGCTGTTTTAATTTGTCTTTCGAATCGCAAGGAGACGTTACCAATGTAAGGCAGTTTTAGATAAACAGGGCACTTTTGTGGACCAATCTTTTTGTCAGCCGAGAAACCTGCGATTTTATTACGAAAGCAAGCCGAAATGAGATCTTCTGGATAACCATTTTTGACGAGGGTAGATTTTATTTCTGCCAATTCTAAATTGAGTTTTGGTTCGGAACAGATCATAAGTGCCCGGTGAACCAAGGTGTTAATCAAATTAATTTTGATTTGTTTGGCACAAAAGGAATCCCAACGTGTATATAGGCCGCTAAAAGTTGGTTTCCTGTAAACACTGGTAAGAAAACCAGGTTCAGTTTTCTCCACAGAAACTTCAAGAAATGGCAAGGAGTTGTTTTCCTCCTTTTCAAAGGTGAATTTTAGAGACTGATGCAATGAGTTGAGTTTGGCAAGAAAAATATCACATTCAGACTCTTTTTCAAAAACCGCAAAAGTTTCATCAACATTGCGAAAGTAAACAAGGGGCTTTTGATGGCAGTTGAAGAGTTGATGCTCATGGAAGCCGACAAATATGTTAGCTAGCGCTGGTCCCAAAGGGCTGCCCATGGCGACACCGTCCTTTTGGCTGTACATCTCATTGTTGAAACTGAACTCCACAGAGCTAGTTGCAGATTTCATCAATTCAGTGAAAACCTCCTCAGGGAACGACGGCCTTTCAAGCTCACTTCGGTACAACGCGTCGGCGCAAATCTTTATCGTTTCATCCAGAGGAACATTGGTAAACAAACTGCTGACGTCGAAAGAGCACATAAAAGTTTTAGTGGGGTTGAGCTCTAAGTTTTGGATAAATTTGGCGAAAGTGAACGAGTCCGAAATGCAATTTTCAGAGTACAAATGGAGAACCGGTTCCAAAACCTCTGAAAGCCATTTCGCAAGTTGATGTTGAGCCGAGCCAACCATGGATAAAATAGGCCTTAGTGGGATACTTTGTTTGTGAGTTTTGGGGAGACCATACATTCGTGGACGCTGCGAGCCAGTGGGTCGAATCCTGTCATAAATTCCCCGAGCCAACTGTTTTTTGTTGACTAACTCTAGAAGGCGTTATTGGAGTTTTTGCTCTAGTCTAGCCGTTTTGTCAAACTGTTCGACGTCGCCAAGTTTTTCAAATTTATTAGTGTCGTTAAGGACATCACCCATTTTGGTAATGTAGTCTTTTTGATTCAAAATAACGACCCCGGATCCCTTATATGGTTATGTGATGAGGATATCCTTGTTATTGCGCAAAGATTTTATAGCCTGAAAATGTTCCCTATGCATACGAAAATCGGTTAGGTCGATGGGGGTGCCACAGTAAGCGTGAGCCAAATCGCTTAGGCGGGCTTTTAGTGAGCTGTGCTCGTTTTCCGAAACAGGATTGTGCCTAGCAAGTTGAGCAATTAGAATTTCAAATTCAGCGAAAGTCTCCTCTCTGTTGATATCACGGGGTGGGATACAAAACTCTAAACCATGTTCTAATACAAATTCTTCATTATCAGAGAGAGAGTAGTCCGAAAGATTTAATATGTGCTTTTTAGGATTGCTCAACAAGCTTAAGTAGTATATATGTGTTCGTTTCATTATGGTTCCGATTTTTCTGGCTATATATCTGATAATACACAGTTAGAATAATTTTAGCTGGGGATATTATGTCCAGGGACCCTGCTTCCGTCAGATTGTCAGTCTCAGAGCATGGGGCATATATATCCAAGGCCCAGTCACCAACCATTAAGAGCTTCATTTTGCAGGCCGTTGGGAATTAAGCACTAATTGGGCACTAATGCTGTTAGATTAGAATTAACCAATCAAAAAGGTGAATGGTTGTATCATGATTACTTACTTAGGTTGTTGCTACATTCGCATTCATAACTTTCACAGGTATCGACGCATGCGCAGTGTTTTGGGCAGGGATTTTTTGCCATACTTTCACATCGTGAGCCAACCTATGAATAAAAAATGTAAGAATACGGTAGACAAAAAGTTTTCGATTAATAACCGTACCATTCTTTATAGGAAACCTTCTATACAAAACCGACTCCCTCATGGAGCGCAATAACTTCTTGAAAATGATCAGAGTTCTGTTGATACAAAGTGGTGCATTAAAATAAACCAATGAAGTCGTTTTCCAATAGCACTATGCATATTGCATTCCTTAGCGTTTTGATCTACTCGATTCCTTAAGGGTAACGCCCATTTATAGACCACACCTTTTTTCGGAGAATCGAAAAGACCCCTCAGCTCTGCAGCTGAAATTTCTACAACCGATGTATTGTAGAGCTGTGTCTTGTGAACTGCTCTTACTTTTATTGGATACCATCAAGTTTTTTATCTGGCTGGTATAGGTGGCTTGATGGGTCTTTCGCTTTGTTATCAGCTATCAATGATAAGTTAAGAACTCCAATGTACTCCCTAAAAATGTCCTGTTTTATATCTACTTAAGACCGCGACTTCACATCTTTTATCCAGGCGATAGAAAATAAGATTACTTGGCTATATTGGTTTCCCGTTTGATTTTAGTATTGTATTGTGCAAAGGTGTAATCCCTAAGAAATCTTAATTTTACACCTTGGATGGGTCACAACTTCACGCCTCTTTTCGCGTGAAAATCAAACGACAAGATCCCAATATAGAAATAATCATGGTTAATTACAACCACAAGTCACTTCTAGCTCTTCCTTGTTTGGAACATCTATAACCATGGAGCAGCAAGTTAACAGTTATTTTAGATAATGGCGCAGATACGGGCATGACGTCATCCTTCCCATCAGTCATCTCGTCTTCAAACATTTTTTCACCAAGAAAACCTGAAAATATCACCTCCCTAGCGTATAAATCAGATGTTGATGAACTATACTTATTTTCTTAGAATGTTAAACCAAGATTTAAGATACCTCTTCTAAGAATGCTTAAGAAATGGTACAAACTGAATCCAAATAGACAGCGCTTGTGCAAGATGCGCAGCATAAGCTTTTCTCCACCATGATCTAGAATTAACCCGACTTAACAGAAGAAGTAAAGAATGGAATAGAGTTAAACAAAATAAATAGTAAATCTTACGCGTGTTGACAAATCCTGACTGCCTGTATCATAAAGACTGTATCCTGTCACAGAGGCAATGCTTTCTGGATTTGAGACATGATCTCCTGGCTTCAGTTGACATTCGTAATTCTCGAATGATTTCTTCTTTATGTTGAACGCACGGCATTCTTCGGTATCAACGCAAAGGTCGATGCAATGCTCCAGTGACGTGGCAGTGTGGTCAGCTATAGAAGGGAGTGTCAAAGCGGTATTAGCACCGCCAACTCGGTAAAACGTCGCCGAGCTGCTGCAGTTGGTCTTCGAGATTCTTCTACACGTTGACAGTCCAACAAATAATAGAATGGTACACGCAAAAGTGTCTTTCAAACCCTTCATTCCGAGTTCAAACGTTTTTGAAATGCTAGATCTTTCCTTCTAAATCTGGTATTCTTTAAAAATACTCAGAAATATCCTCAGCAGTGATGAAGGGTCTTTGGAAATCTTTCGTGAACATATGAAGGGAACAACGTTTTATACCTCTTAAATCAGTATTAGAAAGCAAGATCGGTTCTTCGAAAGTATTCAGAAGAATCTAAACTAGCGACCTCGTGTCTTTGGCAGATCTATCATATTTCTCAAACCGACGAAGGAAACAGAATGTCTAATACCTGAAACCAGTATTCTTTCAAAAAATTCCAAATCTCCTAATAACTTGTTTGACAAATTTGCAGCTTGATTGAAATCCTTATGTTATGAGAACTTCTTTCTTCTAAATGCGAAAAGGTTACTTGTGAAAAGTCTTTTAGAAGATAGAGTTGTATTTGATAGCTGAAGAAGCCTACTTCAAGCTTGGAAGTAAATTCATAGAGCCAGTCTATCTGAGAGCGATAAGAATAATGCTGGTCAGCGAGAGCCCTTTATCTTGCCATATCAGAGTTGTTCTTTTTTAAAGAAGGTCTCAACCAGTAGAAAACTGTCATAAAATTACTATTATCTTGAATATTCAGGCAATTTGACAAGGTTGCTGATAAGTTTAAATTCAAAGCCCATTGTATTAAACCATATTGCACACAACAGAATAAAAGCACAAATGAAAACGTCAGATATGATAAGCAAAGCAATTGATAAACACTGCAACCTTTAGGTTTTAGCGAGCTTCCTGGTTTCTTCCTCTGCAGTGCTAGATTCAATTTTCTCTGAGAATTATCTGCAGACCTCACTCCACCCAAGACGCATCCAATTGCCTTGGGAAATCTGCTACAGCAAATAATACCAGCAAAATGACAGGCATGAAGTATTCATAAGCTCGATGAATAAGCATGCAATATTGATGTCTTTTACTCATGATTCTGGGTCAGTTTATATGTGATATGTCACTATCTTGCTGAGCGCAATGTAACTCAGTTCGGGTCGACTGAAGCTCGATAAGTAAATGGATTCGCTGTTGCCACGCTAGAGAATAGCAATTAGGGTGTGTAAGAACCTCGACTGGGTACCAGAGTCCTGGACACGAGGTTTCATTTTGGGAGAGAAAATGAATTTCACGCTGTCTTCCTCTTAGACCCCGTTTACACTTGAACGCATCAAAATGGGTACGGATCTAATTTTGATCGGTTCCCATATTTGCTAGCGTTTACATTGGAACTGATCCACAGCCAGGTCTAGCCCCGTTTTCAGCACTTTGACCCGAATCTAATTACAAAACAAAGCGAAATTTGCCTCGATTTCGATCCTTACCCGTTTGGGAATGGTTCCCACCGTTTACATTAGACCTAAACGAGCACGGATCCAAATGAGTAACTTTGGAAAGCGATCCCTAATGGGTACAGATAGCAGACCCAAATGGGTACGGATCCACAGGACTAGTGTAAACTGAAGGTCTATCTGTGCTAGTCTGGGTACGAATCCATTTGGATCCGTGCTAGTGTAAACGGGGTCTTAGTGTCCCATTTTCTCTTTTTCATTATTAAATGACGGTGGATGCAACGGAGTCGAGCCAATGACAGATTTTGTTGAGCCACTGTTTGATTTAGACGTTACACCTTCATCATGATTGTGTCGAGCTTAATTATTCTACTTGTATGGACATCTGACGTTTTCGGCCCAAAACGTTTGACTCAAGTGATTGGTCACTGGACAAAGCTTTTGGCCTAAGGAAGGAGAGGCCCTAATAATATTTTTCGTTTTACTTTTTCTTCTTTCGTAGTAGAGGGTTTTGTCTTTTAAACTTAGCTATAGCAACAGAGGGGTTTACTTCCAAGGCGTAGTCTACTAATTGTCCTATACTACGCTTTAACACGTTGCAAATGTGTTCTTACATGGTTATGTTGTTAGCTACACTTATTGTGTCATTTCCATTCTATGTTTTCGTAGATTTACATGTACATTATGATCTGTTAGTAGTCCTGTATGAGGAGATAAAGATTTTAGAAATTGAAATCTAGAATTTGAATAGAGTTGGTTTATGGGTGCTGATGCCATGGAAAATTGTGAAAATGTCTGACAGATCTTCGGCATTAACAGAAACAAACAGAATGCGAAAGTTTTCAATTGCTTTGTTGCTTTATCGACGTTTGTGTCGCTTCGCAATAAGTGGAGACTGTTTAGAATTTAATGAAACCGCTGAGTTTGGAAAGTTTGTAGAGATTAAAGATATACAACTGGTGGCGGGTTTATGAAAGAGTTTGATGATATTTTGTTATTGACTTTGGGGAAAAATAAAACTGGTAAAATACACAGTTTTTATAAGTACTGTAGAGTGTTGATATTAGGCCTCTTATCAATTGGACCTCTTTCAAATTGATTTCATTATCTTGAATTTATGCAACCATACCCCCTAAGTATCCCTTAATGCCTTGCGTTGTCTTTGAATTCGCAAGGGACCAGGGATGGGAGTCAAGTCTAGTCCTATCTGAAAGGACAGAAGCGAACAAGAGAGGAGCCTTGCGATTGACCAGCTTACTAACCATTTCTTCATAAACTCTTTATAAAAAGTTGTGAATAGCAATTAAACTGACGCTGTATGATGCTCTCATTAAACAAATATATATTGTCTAAACTCATCTATCGATTTACTCAAAGCATTCATTCACTTAGGCAACAGAAAACCGCTCATCCCACGTAATAATAAAACTACTGGCAGGAGCTCGCAGGTGACCACGTCAGTGGGATATGCCAAGGTTCTAGCTTGTAAATGATGAAAATGAATTTTTGTGTTTTTGTTTTCAAACCTGGTTTACCTAGGGAAGGACCGGTATGGTAGACGACTTATTGTTTGATATGGGTGTCACTGATATTTTGTTAGCAAACCTACTTACGCTACCTAATATTACCGGATAGTACCCAACATTGTGAATAAACTGGTGTAAAGATAACACAGGGGCGAAATTTATGGGGGTATGGGGGGGCAACTGCCCCCCCCCCCCCCACTCGCAGCTCAGTCGGGAAACTCGTAGTGTTCAATCGGGAAATATCTGATTCAATCTTACATCTCACTTTCTGAAACTACGTCCCTAGTTGGTTTGTTAGTTGCTCGTTAAATTTTATCAATAAACCCTGAATAAACTCAATTAATTGTAGCCTTGCGCTTGCGCGCTTTTGCGATGATTTGAAAACAGTTTTGTCCATAGAACGAAAGAGGCAAATAGACATATAGGTGACGCAGTTGATAGGTTTGCAAGAATGAAGAAAAGAAGAAAAGACTTTATCTTATGAAAATTTAAAGGATTGTACATTACATTACTGTATCTAATATTTTGTTGTAGAGTATTGATTTTATTGATTTTATCGGTTTATCATATTGTCTCAGTGCGCAGCCCCCGGAAATCTCAGTCGGAATTTTTAGCTTCCACTCGGGAAATTTTTGATTTTCGAAACGTTTGCCCCACCACCAAAAACCTGAATTTCCGCCCCTGAGATAACACAATTTACGCTGGCCTTTCCATATGGTGAAATTTGTCAAGTCATCATGAAAAAGCTATTACTGTAGGGGGGGTATGGAAACGATGGGCTTAAATTCACGACCGCGAAAACGTAAAACGAGGCCTAATCTTTCGAAAAGAAACGCTTGTGCACATTTTCTTGTTCTGGTCGCGTCAGCTTTTTTTCTTTCGCGCGAAAATGTTTCTGAAATATTGCACAGCCTCGTTTTGCTTTTTTGTTGTTTTAAATTTAGGCCCATTGTTCTCATACTTTCATCCTATACAGTACTAAGACTTCGTTCCCATTTATATGGGATTTGACAGAAAAATCGTACCCATGTTTATTTTTGACGTAAAGTCCACCCATATAACTAAGCGGCACATTGCACATCCACGTACAAATGTTATACTACACGCTTTTTTTATAAGGAACCTACATGCAGAAGGTCGAAAAATTTAAGGAACTTCTACTACTAAAGATCCAATAACTAAGGAACTTTATAATTATAATCTCACTAGAGAAGTTCCGCGAAATTCCAAAGCTCTTAGTTACTACACAGACTAGATTGTGATAGGAGCCTGGTAAGAGCAGTTTCAAAACTCCTAGGAGGATAGGCGAATATAAAAGGAAATTTAGGGGCTGTTTCTGCCTTCGTTGTAAGCAACTGCACCGTGCACAGAACAAAATCGACAGATATAACTGCTCGCTGTTCGCTGACTGGATATGGCACAAGCTCCGCAAGCACAAGAGCGAGATATCGCAGAGGTCCTGGCCGAGCTTGATGACCCAGCTGCGATACAGGCTCCTCAAGTTGTAAACCAACCGGCCCTTGCTGCTGAAAACAACATTACCCATGCACCGGGTCCAATCGACCAACCACAACCAGTAAGTTACATGCAAAAAGGTTGTTAGTTGAACTCTTTCACGCCATTGTAACGTGGCCTTTAGAATCTTTAACCACTTATTTTCCTTCACAAAAATTGCAACGCTCCCTCGGGCCACGTGGGAAGCTTTTCTCAGGGCAATACGCACGATTTTTCACGCGTATTATCAGCAGTAGACAAAATATATTATAACATATATCAAGAGTTTGGCTAAGAAATATACTCTTACTGCAGAATTTTTGGCCATACCCGAATAAATATAGCGAAAGAACTGCGAAGAGCACGGCATCGCTAGCTTTTAGGTTTAGGTAATTATTTCTTAACTGCATGTTCTTTTACAGCGAAAGACCTGCGAAAAGCATGGCATCGCTAGCCCTTAGGCCCATAGGCAATTTTTTTTTTTACTGGATCTTTTAGCAGCGAAAGACCTGCGAAAAGCATGGCATCGCTAGCTTTTAGGCCTATAGGCAATTATCTCTTAACTGCATGTTTTTAGTAGCAAAAGACCTGCGAAAAGCATGGCATCGCTATCTTTTAGGCCTACAGCGATTATTTCTTAACTGCATGTTCTTTAGCAGCAAAACACCTGCGAAAAGCATGGCATCGCTAGCTTTTAGGCCTATAAGCAATTATCTCTTAACTGCATGTTTTTAGTAGCGAAACACCTCCGAAAAGCATGGCATCGCTAGCTTTTGGGCCTATAGGCAATTATCTCTTAACTGCATGTTTTTAGTAGCGAAAGACCTGCGAAAAGCATGGCATCGTTAGATTTTTAGATCCTTAAGCAAAAGGACAAATTTTCGCCACAGATCTTCTATGAGCAGAAAAGCTAAACTAAAAAAGATAAAAAAAAGAAGCATGGTTTAACAAAACAAAATTTATTCTCTGTGACCATAATTCACAACTCTCCCATGGGTGATCATTTCAGCCTCACTTTAGTTTTTTATTTGTTCTACATTTCAAGCGTGTTTGGGCAAAAGACCTGCAAAATAGCAGACACATAATTTTGCTTTTTGAGTTATTACTTATGATTTTAGCAGCCAAAAAATCTGCAAAATAACAATACATCGCTAGCTTTCCAGGTCTTTTATCGGATGACGACAACTTACCTTCATGCTTTCATATCAGCAAAAAACAGCAAATAAGCAAAGTTTTAGTGATTTTTAGACCTTTGGAGCAATCTTCATATCTTATAACAAAATAAAAAACCTGTAGCAAAGGCAAGGCATATATTTCAGCAGTGGTGTAGATCCAGGGGGTCGGACACCCTTCTGTATATTCTCATCCGAGAGGTTCCGCGAAATCAAACTGACAATGGAAAATACAAGAACTGCGACAGACAACCCAACTGCACATTCTTTAAACGTCTTTCCGTAGCTGGTAATCGTTTTCAGCGTGTTCGAATTCGCTATATCTTCAGGGAAGTCGTTGTCCAACAATTTTTTATGAGAAAATTAGAATTGATGTAAATAATTCATAATACAAAGCCCAGAGTTCCGTGAAAAGGTAGCTTGATACTTGTACAGAATATCAGAGCTACGAGATTTTTAGTAATAACAGTCTTTGATTTGATTCTCAAATTTCTTGTTGTTTAATTGATGTATTTGAACAACTGAAGAGAGCTAGATAATAAGTAGTAAGAATATGTCTAATGAACTCTTTACATGGTAAGTTTATTCGCTATTTCGCTCTTTGTTTTAGCATAATGTTGTTCATGGTAATTTCATAGCATCAAACTTTAAGCTAGCCTTATGGTGACCAAGAATGTACAAAATAACAAAAGAAAAGCTGCCTATTCTAAAGTGCATGCAATTCATACGTATATTTTTTTGCAGAGATTCTAAAAAGATAAAATAAAAAGAATGGCCAAATTAGAATGATACAGTAAAAGAATTGATTGATAAAGGTAAACCATCTTTTCTTTTACAAGAAGCCTTGTTACATTTGGTACTTTACCTAGGGGTACTGTGAGCCCTAAAAGAGTGGGTTGCACACAAATCACAAGAGAGTATAGAAGATTAAGGAGGATGGAAGCTCCTGTAGAATTCTTCCCAAGGCGCAATGTAGGCCTTCCTGGGTAGCTGCATTTCTACCTGCCCTATTGAACTGAATAGGCTCTCATACCAAATCTCCTATGAAAGCTTCCTAATTTTCTAAAATCTGGCTCTACAGTTTTTATGAATGGTCACCATCAAAAAATGAGTATCTTTGTGTATTTTTTTCTTAACTCGAAGAACCATGATACGCCCTCTCACTCTTATTGGGATTAAATTATATTTATTTCTAACCAAGAAATTGCCATACATCACGACATATTTTTGTATGCAATCTACCTTTCATGAATCCAATAAACCTTGAGGAAATTTTACATCAAACTGATTTACACCTCAATCATTCTCTTGCAAGTTTTTCTATTACTTAGATGTCCAAAATTGAATTGATGACACCAAAAAAATGCAAGCTGCTAAATTTCATTGTTTTAAATCAGTTTTTAATTTTGCAAAGAAGGAATCAATTAGATCATTTTAAAATTCTTTTCCAGATTTGTGTGATTGCATCTTTTATCTCAGATAATTCAGAATCTGTGTGCTTGATTAAGTTAAGATTCATGAAATATTTCGAGACAAATTAACTCTAATAAAAGCCCAATTATGACGTTATTGGATCTATGACATCATGACAATTGTTCAGATTTTGTCAAAATCAAACAAATGATATATCAATCGAAAGGACTAATCAAGAGCTATCTAATTACACTTTTTTCGAACACGCCAGCGTTACACAAAAAGAGTTATAGTGATATAAGTTCTAAAAATGACAGTTATTGACGGCATCAAAAATAGCACTTTCCGTCATAATCAAAAATGTATCCAGGTCTTAATCGAATCTCCATGGTCGATTTAGTTTAAATCAAACATAAAATGAAAGGCTAGGTAGGTTCTAAATAGTTACAGAAAATTCCCTGTCTAGTAAGTTGGCTTGAATAATTTAAGAATTGCTACTTCACACCATCCAACTCAACAAAATATTATGATGATTGATAACTAAAATACTGTCACATTGGTAAAATTCTTCTTGAGAGGATACGGGATGGTAGACGGTAACCTTGCAAAACGACGTTTAGTTGATAGCAAGCCAATTGATTCCCTTTACTGGAAACCCAAGTTTTTATTCCGTAAAACTCTAACAGTTTTATTCGACAGTTGCAAGTCCCAGATTGATGTTAGTCCTCAGGCCGGTCTTACATAACGATTTTATTTAAATTAGATATTATTTTTGTCTTTTAGATATAAAGTGACGCTTGATAATCTATTGAACAATCAACATCTTTAACATTTAAATCTTCAGTATTAGATTCCCTCATTCTTCTATTGGATACCTTTTTAAATCAGAGAGCATTATCTCATTCATCGTTATTTTTCGTTTAACTTTTTGTCTATCCATGGTGCCGAACCGCTTGATCCCGAGGACCCCAAAATTGTATTTCTGAACTGCAAACCACTTCTCACGTTCTCTGTCATGCTTTTGAAGAATTCCTTCGAGTCTGGCTTCTACTCGTAAAGTTATTTCGTCGGCTGTCGTCAAAATTTCTTCCTCTAAATTTTTCAGCCTGTCCAATCCTGAAAAGGCTGGAGATGAAAGTAATGAAATGAACCTCTCTTCATGTGCAACAAAGTAATAAACCAAGAAGAAACAGAGAGCAAAAAAGGTAATCGACTCAGAGGGTCGATGAAGATAATTTGTGAGAATGAAAAAATAGCCAAGTAGGACTCGAGCCCACGACCATTGCTCTACCAACCAAGTGATTGGCCATGGGTTGGAATCTGGTTTGTGGCATTTGTCATTTTCGCAAAATATCTCGATTCATTTCCCAAATCCTGCTTCTTCTCAGATTCAGGGGTTTATAAAAGCAAATTAAAGGGGCCTTAGCAACCAGGAACCTTTGTATACCAACCTCGAGCATTGTAGCAAATGTACACCTTGTCGAATTATTTTAAAGAGTTGTTTTAAATTGTTTATCCAGTTCAAGTTAATGTTTCAAATATTTTTGATCGGTGTCACACTGTTGGAAATAAAGCGTTTTAAAGTCCCGGAAAGTTTCTTAAATATTCTTTCTACCACTTAACTTCATTTTGACCATACTCTATAGAGACTTACATATTTAAGTGGCCTAAAGTTATAAAACCACAAGTTGATTCAAAGAAAGCTCTCCAAATATAGAGAATCCCTCCAAATGTGGCAAAGCCTTTTGACGTCAATACATGCTACACCAAAGTTTCTTGACTTTTGATTTATTGACAAAAAAGTCCAACTCCCAAAATGCTCCACACTAGTGTAGTGTCTATTTGAACTAAGACAAATCGAAAAAATACTTACGCCTGGGTGCGACTTTTTTCTTTTTGTAACACCGGTAGATTGATCGTAGAATCAAACTGACAACGGAGAATAAAATAATAGCGACAGACAACCCAACTGCACATTCTTTAAACGTCTTTCCGTAGCTGGTTATCGTTTTCAGTGTGTTCAAATTCGCTATGTCTTCAGGGAAGTCGTTGTCCTGCAATGTTTTTATGAGAAAATTAGAATTGTTGTAAATTATTCAAAATACAAAGCCTTTGAGTTCCGTGAAGAGGTAGCTTGATACTTATAATTATGGCTATCTAAAAATTGTACAGAATCTCAGAGTTATGAGATTTTTAGTTATAACGATCTTTGATCAGTACAGAACTTGAAAATGATGAAGAAAATCGAAAACATAGCGGAACAAAATAGCTGCTAAAGCTGTGTGTCTGACACTCATCAGAATACTACGTCAGCGTCAGAAAGACGAACTATAAACGAAACCTAACGAAAAACCTGACAAATTCTTTAGGTCTCGTTTTCGATCTATTTCTCGCTTACGCCTCTGATGAGTGTTAGACACAAAGCTTTACTAGTTTATGTTTCGCTATGTTTCTAATTTTCCTCGCCAGCCTCAAGATTTTGAGTGATATTTGCTGGCAGGATATGCTTTTTGCGATTCCCTTCCAAGCAGAGTGGTATTTTCCTTGAAAAAACAAGATGTAGTGCTATTTCAACATTTGGGAGCTATTAAGAAAACCCTGTAACCTCCTGTTAGGTCACAATGGTAGTTACAACCAGGCCCGTTTTCGCAACAAGGTGCTCTGAAAAAGTGAATAAAGAAAAGCTCTGAAACACCAAACTGACCATTCACAGGGAACGAAGCTCTATCTCACCTCTAAAGCTTTTGAATAGTTTTGAATTTGCTCTTTAATCTCCCTTCGTTTTGAGTTGATATAGGCCTGTATTTCTTCCTTCAGTGATGTTATTTCTGGCGAGAGAAGAATTCCAAATCCATGAGGCTCTTTGATAACTTTTCCAATCTTGATCCCCATCTCTTTTAGTTCGGGTGAATTTACCATCGAAGCAGCCGAGAGGGAGTCCAACAATGCCCCATTCACCACCCCATTTTCCAGAGCGTCGAGCACATCTGAAGTGTTGTTGTAAAGCACTGTGGAAGAGGAAATAATACGTCGATGAAGGTAGAACCGCACCTTGAAGTTGGGAGAAGTTGCCTATTGTTTAACGCAAACTGGATCTGTCATGGCATTAAAGGTAAGTGTCATTATCTGCATTGAATTATGTTACGTTATTTTGCATTGCATGCTTTTCTGCATCGCATCATTGCTTTATTTTGGGTTTTCAGCCTCCAAAATGTATTTAACATTTTTTCTTTCAAAATGCTGAGTTATCAAAGTTTCTATAAGCAAACAAATAATATCCAGCGTGTATCTCAAACTACTTGAATAGAAATTGCTATTGAAAGAATGACTTGTTACAAATTCTTTCAACTTCAAGAGTTCTCTGTTGTTCCTTATTTGTTTAACTTTTCGTTATTGCAGCCGAGTTACTTCCTTTATGAACGCGCTACTTGTTGAGCACTGTGCGCGACCCTAAAGTTTTTGCTATTTAAGAAATGTGATATCCTCCCACACACCACTCATGATATTCCTCCACACCTCTCATGATATCCCTTCACACCTCTCATGATATCCCTTCACATCACTCATGATATTCCTCCACACCCCAATGATATCCCATCACACCTCTCATGATATTCCTCCACACCTCTCATGATATTCCTCCACACCTCTTATGATATTCCTCCACACCACTCATGATATTCCTCCACACATCTCATAATATCCCTTCACACCTCTCATGATATCCCTTCACATCACTCATGATATTCTTCTACACCTCTCATGGTACCCCTTCACACCTCTGATGATATTCCTCCACACCACTCATGATATTCCTCCACACCTCTCATGATATCCCTCTACACCTCTTATGATATTCCTCCACACCACTCATGATATTCCTTCACTTATCTCATGATATCCCTTCACACCTCTCATGATATCCCTTCACATCACTTATGATATTCCTCTAAACCTCTCATGATATCCCTTCACACCTCTCATGATATTCCTCTTCACCTCTCATGATATCCCTTCACATCACTCATGATATCCCTTCAATCAATCATGATATTCCTCCACACCACTCATGATATTCCTCTACACATCTCATGATATCCCTTCACTCCTCTCATGATATTCCTCCACACCACTCATAATATTCCTCCACACTTCTTATGATATTCTTCCACACCAATCATAATATTCCTCCACACCTCTTATGATATTCCTCCACACCACTCATGATATCCCTTCACACCTCTCATGATATCCCTTCACATCACTCATAATATTCCTCCACACTTCTTATGATATTCCTCCACACCTCTCATGATATTCCTCCACACCTCTTATGATATTCATCCACACCAATCATAATATTCCTCCACACCTCTTATGATATCCCTTCACATCACTCATGATATTCCTCTATACCTCTCATGATACCCCTTCACACCTCTGATGATATTCCTGCACACCACTCATGATATTCCTCCACACCTCTCATGATATCCCTCTACACCTCTTATGATATTCCTCCACACCACTCATGATATTCCTTCACTTATCTCATGATATCCCTTCACACCTCTCATGATATCCCTTCACATCACTCATGATATCCCTTCAATCAATCATGATATTCCTCCACACCACTCATGATATTCCTCTACACATCTCATGATATCCCTTCACTCCTCTCATGATATTCCTCCACACCACTCATAATATTCCTCCACACTTCTTATGATATTCTTCCACACCAATCATAATATTCCTCCACACCTCTTATGATATTCCTCCACACCACTCATGATATTCCTCTACACATCTCATGATATCCCTTCACTCCTCTCATGATATTCCTCCACACCACTCATAATATTCCTCCACACTTCTTATGATATTCTTCCACACCAATCATAATATTCCTCCACACCTCTTATGATATTCCTCCACACCACTCATGATATTCCTCCACACATCTCATGATATCCCTTCACACCTCTCATGATATCCCTTCACATCACTCATAATATTCCTCCACACTTCTTATGATATTCCTCCACACCTCTCATGATATTCCTCCACACCTCTTATGATATTCATCCACACCAATCATAATATTCCTCCACACCTCTTATGATATTCCTCCACAAAACTCATGATATTCCTCCACACATCTCATGATATCCCTTCACACATCTCATGATATCCCTTCACTTCACTCATGATATTCCTCTACACCTCTCATGATACCCTTCACACCTCTCATGATATTTCTCTTCATCTCTCATGATATCCCTCTACACCTCTCATGATATTCCTCCACTGAATGCACGTTATATGGGGAAGATGTTATTCAAATAATACCTGTGTTACTGATTCTAGCGTTTCTTCGAATAGCGAGATTATACTCATATGTGTCGTAAACTGCAGCTACCTGAAAGTAGAAACAATTGAAGATAGCATTGAAAATTGAAATTACAGGCAAATACATAATGCTACAAAAATTTTCAATATACCAAAATCTATATTATCTGTAGGACTTGTAGCACTACAAAATCCTCAATGTATTTAGGTTCAAATCCTTTCTATCAATCAAATTATGTCAACTTCAAGATATGTTATGACACTTTAGGAAGAATATTATTTTCTTGATATTAATAATGAAGTAGTAGCCAAGTAACTGGTTAAATCTACTCTCTTACCGTCATTCCGTATAACATAGTAGACTTCGATGATATGACTGCAGTAATTGCTGTTGTCAAGGAACCAACGATGAGCGAGTTCAAAACTGGACCAATCAGCATCCAGAAAAATGCAATCAACTTTCCAGCAACTGACCTCGGAGTTATGTCTCCATAGCTAAAGAGAGAATACGAAATCATGTTTTGCTAACAGCCTCAGATAAAGATAGACGTGATTCCTAAATCTGGTTCATGTACTTAAATGTAGATTAGAATGCATTATCTGGTACCTAAGAGGGGTTCTGAAAATCTTTTATATGGATCATCAAACCAACAACCAAATACTACAGATCATTGACCAAAATGTTTAGATTGGTGGAGCTTTTGTTCTAAGAGGCTCACCAAGAAGACTGCCAATCTAGTTTCCTAAAGGATTTGAGGCTTATTCCTTTAGATAAAGATTAATATTTAGTGGGCTATAGTTTGAATACGATAATCTTTTGAAGGATATGAATAGCATATATATAGGATGTAATATTCCATAAGACCATGAATTATGAATTCATGTGAATATACATGGCTCTGAAGAAGGATTTAATCCAAAATGCGAATTAATGCCTCACAGGAGATAAGCATAGAGTTGGATACATCTTTAGATTACTTTGCTAACTCATTTTCCTGGTTTAGGACAGTGGATAGCGCACTCGCCTTTTAGCTGTAACAACCTGGACTCGAGACCTGTTGATAGCATATGACAAGTGCAATAGCCTGCTCTGGTAAAATTTAGGACATCTTGGTTGTGTCCTTCTCGAATCATTTTCATTCACTCAAATTATCTCGATTTATATAAGTTGTGATACGATTCCAAACAATTCTGGCATTGACTGCTCTAAACTAAGAACTTCATAGGGCTTGAAATAAATACAACTCTTCTTTGCAAAAAGGTAAAAGACTAGTAGAAGGAATTTCATTTTTCAAAGTCATACCCAACTGTAGTCATGGTAACAAAGCTCCACCACACCCCAGACATGGCCCCTTTAATATAGCTACCGATGTTGAATTCGTTAGGATTTATTTTTCGATCCTGGAAGAAGGAGAATGAGAGCTTTTAATGACAAATGTATACTGAAGTTTAGTCAGCTGCTCAGAAGAAATGAATCTAACATTAAGTTAAGACACTTCTAAGTCAACGAACTGAAAAATCAATTTACAGTAGAAAGCTGCATATAAAAACCTAGATTCTTCACTTAGCCTAAACAGGTTCTTATTACGACGGAACTTACTCCTGCTTCGGCTCCCTAAAACATTCGTATTTTCTATTGCAAAATATTGACAAACTATTTAAAAACCATAACGAAACTATACTTATGGGGCGTCAGAGTGGGACGAATTAAAGCAACGTCAAAATAGGAACATAGTTCAACTTAGCATACAATACTACCAAAATCTTAGAAAA
Source organism: Pelagia noctiluca (assembly GCA_963924455.1). Classification (NCBI taxonomy): domain Eukaryota; kingdom Metazoa; phylum Cnidaria; class Scyphozoa; order Semaeostomeae; family Pelagiidae; genus Pelagia; species Pelagia noctiluca. Next base: position 12,003,296 of record OZ004325.1, read on the forward strand.
ATCTTCCATCACTTTTACATTTTCTCACAAATTGGTGAAAAGAACTCTTCTCAACGTTGTTTCAGTATGTGGGTAAATAAGATAAATATTTGAAAAGTAAAGTAATAATGAATTCTAGGAAAATGTTATCGATTAAACTAATGAATAAAGCTCTCAAATTTACCGCAACCCATAAGAATGTTCCAAATATTGACCCCATCAACACAACAACAACAATAACAGGCCAAATCTTCAACACCAGCTTCGTAATGCTTTTGGTGATGCTTTCTGGTGTGATTTTCTTCACGAGTAGAACCGATCCTGGATTAATAGCAACCAAGATAAATTGAAAATTGTTTCTGTAAACATCGATTTCTTCTCTGCCATAAACTGGTAAGAAAAAATGAGCGTTGGAGTCCATTTTCTGTTTAAGTTCTTTCTCACCTGAGGATAGTAAAAAGGTTGTCGATCACTATTATTTATTGTAAGAATAAAAATGTTACTTTGCAAATGATTTGCAGCGACTACATTGTGATCACGAGAAACGATTTTGTGACGATATTGAAAGGATTTCCTAACAATTTGGAATCATTTACGGCTGTCCTTCGATGTATGGAGAATGAAATTTCATCAATTGAGAATTAATATAGACAGAAGTTTCATTCCAATTTCATTCCACTCTGCATCATGTTTATTGTTGATATGAAGACGGATCAATCATTATATTTTTTGTGATTATGACTGCTTTTGATAATGCCAGTTTATAGGGGTGTTTCTTAACCACGTGAAAAGAATAAAAACTCATAGCTAGCTCGAAAGAAGGTAGATAGAGTTCATGTTTGGACCTACTACGTCTCTAAACCATTGATTCAACGAATAGTAGCACACTCGGTCTGGTTATAACCGTGAAAATGAATTGAGTCTCTTTCTCAAAACCATATAGCAGGGATGGCTGAATGTTTAGATTACTCGACTCTTGATCAAAGGGTCCCAGGTTCGACACTACCTTCAGACCTGTCACATAAAGTTTGAGGAGAGAATAAGCCAGGCAAAAAGGCAAAAGGAATCACGAGGTGTGGTCACATCGAGAGGAAGAACCAGGGTCGCACTGCTTGATTAGTTTTCCTATTCAATGAGCCCTTTATGCTTTGCACAACCTTACGAAGATAGTAAGTGTATTTGACTATCCTATCCCATCCTATCCTTTCACTCATTAAGCTTGTTGTTGAAATTTCTTGAGCACTTTTGTGTATCTCGAGCCATATCCACCTATTTTGCTTTTTGCTCGTTGCTCTTGTGGCAATTTGAGCAGATCATATAGTCTTGAACATAGAAAAGATATCCACTTACTTTCAAACTGTCCGAGTTTTCCATTCTTAGTTCTGTTAAAGAAGACATTTACATCTCCAAAGTCGTGATCCGTTTTCCCATCGCAGAGTTTGCATATTTTACTGATTGTATTTTTGAGCAAATCAGAGAGAATTCCAACTGGTTTTGTCGAGTCTCCGGAAATGTAAGGTTCGTAAGAATACCATCCAACGAAAATATTCTTTGGGCACTGACAAGTCTCTGAAAATAATCATATATGTGCAGATTAATTGAAAATATTTCTAAGAGACATAATTGCGTTTTTCTCTTGTCTTAGGGTAAAAATCTATGCCTACGAAGTCCATGCTCCAAACATTACAAAGATATTTATCTATTTCTCCAAGATGATAAGAACTGTCAGTAAAAAAGATATTATATATCCCTTCACTTTCATTACAAGACAACCAACTGACTCATCGTCTATAGTCGTTTTCGAGGCGATGATTCTCGGGAATCGATTTCTTTTCAACAATTGGAATCGACTAGAGTTTTCACATGGTTTCAGTGGTAGCTTTGCATGATTTTTATAACTGCAGCTTGGCTACTTTCTTACAATGAGGAGCACATAGGTACTACATTTTCCCAGATGCTTCTAACTCTACCAATTCTTTTTAAGAGTGAAGCTCTCACAATGGAATGGAGACCTCTGAATCTACACCTGGCTATAATAATTCGAAAAATTTTGTTTTCATTCTTTTCTAACGCACTGCTCTGATAAGTGTCCGTTACAAAGCTTTAAGTAGTTATTATGTTTTGCAAGGTTTATGAATTTTCTTGCCAACCTCAAGTTCTGTAAGGATCAAAGATTGTTTGTTAAGTTTCAATTTTGTTTTCTTTCTTACGATCATGCCTCATAGTAATTGTGTTTTGCTATGCTTCGAATTTTTCCCGCGATCCTCTAGATCTGCACCGATTAAACATACTGTACTACAGACCCCTAAATGTTTAGTGCAGCAAAACAAGGAATGAAATTTAAATGGCCTACCTACGAAAATGCTTTGACTTTTCGGTCCTTCTCCAGCTAAGGTGAACGCAGCGACCTCTATCTTCACTTGAGTATACGGCTGAAACCCAGTTAGCACCACCCTAGCAGAATACTTAGATGTGGTGACTGATTTCACCTCTTCTGCAACCTCCTCAGTTCCGATTCGGATTATAGTGTAGTATACAACATAACCTTGCAGAATTCCGTTGCTCTTTAAATCGGGTAACGGGTTCCAACGAACGGCTATTTTTCCATCACGTGATACGAGTTTTGCATGAACGCTGTCAGGCGGAGACGAAGGAGCTGAAATGTTTAAATTGTTTTGAAAGATTTGCCGCAAATAATACAGAGGATTTCTACTTGTAGATTTATAGACCTGTGCCTTAGTATATGCAGTATGATTAGAAAAAATGCAAACCAAAGAAGCTTTAATGTTTTCATTTTGCAAACTGTTTCAGTACTGGTTTTTTCCTGATAAACTTCAGAGGTTGAAATGTCACAGTCATTGCAACAAAAACCTCTACAATAACGTTTGATTTGGCGAAATTTTATTTTATTTCCTCACTTTGTGTATTTGTGGATGGAAGAGCTCTATTCCCTATGTTTTGGATTGCTAATTCAATTTCTACTGTCAGTAGACACAAGTTTAATCTATAATAAAGTTTTAGGAAATATAGACGATTTTAGTTGGCGAGTATGAAAAAATAGTAAATTAGTTCGTTTTACTCTACTGTCTGTGGAAAAGTTTTAGAGATCTGTTGTGAAGTTTTTCATACATAGATGAAGTGCCCTTTTTACAAATGCCAGTAGAATGTAAAGTGGGGGTCCGAGCGCAGTATGACGTCACTAGCAACTTAGGGGAATACCCTCCAAGTCCTTGGTAGGGAAAGTCCCCTGGTCAATGTAAGGGAAACCCCCTCTTCCTCTCAGGGAAAGTCCCCTAGTCCATGAAAGGGAAACCCCCTCTTCCTCTCAGGGAAAGTCCCCTAGTCTCTATAAGGGAAACCCCTTCTTCCTCTCAGGGAAAGTCCCCTGGGAAAGTCCCTTTTAGGGAAGTACCCTCAAGAGCTTTTCAGGCTTATATAAAAAAGTTAACCAAAAAGATTTCATTTAACTATAAATTATTGTCTAGATACACATCATTGGACGGAAGCAAAAATGATTTCCGCAGCTTTTTATGTATGTAATGCTATATATGAAACTATAAAAAAGCAACGCGAATTAACTAGAAAAGATTTAGTCGAATATTATTTAGAGAGAAATTATGTTTCGTGGAACCTTTTTTCGGAAGCGACACTTTTCAAGAAGATCTCATTAGATGTAACGTTTGTAAACAAATCCTATTACCATTGGATGCAAGATCTTTTACAATTCGCAAGAGATAAAAACACTCTACTGATAAAGGATATGATTAGACAACAGCAGGTTCGATCAAAATCCCAAGCTGTATATCTGACCATTAATCTTTTGGAGATGCTAATCGAAGATGGAAATTGGGGAAGAATAGCAGTGCTAGTACTTTTTATAGAAGAACTTGCTGAAACTGTTGCGAGATGTTCCGATAGAGCTGCAGTGACATCATTCATCGAGATAATAAAAGAAGAAATAAACAATAAAGCCCTAGGAAAATGGGTTGAAAAACTCTTAATCGACTCGGATTGTTTTATCTTATATTAATTAATTTGAAATGATTATCATTGTTTTCATGAAGAAAGCAATTTCTTTACATACTCTCTAAACTCTAATATAAAACAAATTGCAAGAGAGCACAAAATTTCGATAGACCTTCTCGGCTCGAGATTGAACTTGAGGAACCAATGGGAAACTTTCGAATGCGATATTCGAATGAGGAAACTCTCTGTTAGGGAAACTCCCTACCAGGGAAATTCCCTTCGAGGGAGATTCCCTGACGTCACCTCCATTCTGATTGGTTGAAACGAGGGAAACTCCCTGACATCATCTGCATTTTGATTGGTTGAAATGAGGGAAAACCCCCTCCAGATTTTTCCATAAGCGAAAAATCTCTATATTCCAAGATATCCCAGATTTCGAGTAACTTGAAAACAAAACATGAAATGGGAATATTCAAAGAAAAATGTGCAAGCTGTTGAAGAAGCGTTTGAAAAACATTTCAGAAAGAAGGACACTATGAGAGATAGACCATTTTCTACATTAACAAACCATAATGTATTAATATTTTCCAAGTATTGTTATATCCTACTATATGGAAATGCTGGAGTACTATTAAATACAAGTTCATTCCCAGCCCCATCCTCAGAATCACTAGCTTCCTCTTCTTTGTCATTCTTTGCTTGACGTATGATGAGATATTTTCTTTTCTCAATAGCATAATCTAAGGCCTCTTGCATGTCCATATCATCTTCCCTCTGTGCTTTTTGCATTGTTGCTATAACTGCAGTTACCAGCGCATCATTCTCAAAACTTCTATTGTATAAAAATTTACGTTTGAAAACTTGCAATATGTTTTCATCTTCATCAACTTCCTCACGCATGGAAGGCCATACATCCCCTAAAGGAAAATCCTCCTCATTGGTGTCGGTTTCATCATTACCAGGGTCGCTTTCAACTTCTATCTCATCATCCGAATCAGACTCTTCACTGCTCTCCTTGTGCATCTCTTCTTCATGTCGTCTAACATTACTACTATATTTAGAAGTAAATTCACATTTATACTGATTCATGGTTAGCTGTTTACTTATAATCATATAACTTGGTTGCTGTTTAACTATAGATATAACTTGCTTGCTTTTATAGATAAGTACCTCCACTCAAAATGATACAGAAGAGGGATTCTACCTTTGGAGTTATTAATATTTCCAATTTAACAAAACTCAACGCTGGGATAATGCAAACTAATCCTGATTAATGATTACTCCATTCTAGCGAATCTTTCCTAGTCATTACCTTCTCAATGCTTGATTCACAATACATCATTGATTGTCATTACCAATTATTCCTAATCATTACCTGATCATCTGATGATCCTCAACTGTTCCTCATTGATCCTCACCAATTATTCCTAATCATTACCTAATCATTATTTAATCCATCACTGATCCTTACTAATTATTCCTAATGATTACCTGATCATTAGTTGATCTTTAACTGATCCTTACTGATCCTAACTAATCATTCCTAATGATTACCTGATCATTCGCTGATCCTAAACTGATCCTCATTGATCCTCACTAATCATTCCTAATGATTACCTGATAATTTGCTGATCCTAAACTGATCCTCATTAATCCTCACTAATCATTCCATATCATTCCTAATCATTACCTAATCATTAGTTAATCCTTCACTGATCCTTACTAATCATTCCTAATGGTTACTTGATCATTAGTTGATCTTTAACTGATCCTTACTGATCCTAACTAATCATTCCTAATGATTACCTGATCATTCGCTGATCCTAAACTGATCCTCATTGATCCTCACTAATCATTCCTAATCATTACCTAATCATTATTTAATCCTTCACAGATCCTTACTAATCATTCCTAATGATTTCCTGATCACTAGTTGATCTTTAACTAATCCTTACTGATCCTAACTAATCATTCCTAATGATTACCTGATCATTTGCTGATCCTAAACTGATCCTAATTAATCCTCACTAATCATTCCATATCATTCCTAATCATTACCTAATCATTAGTTAATCCTTCACTGATCCTTACTAATCATTCCTAATGGTTACCTGATCATTAGTTGATCTTTAACTGATCCTTACTGATCCTAACTAATCATTCCTAATGATTACCTGATCATTTGTTGATCCTTAATTGATCCTCATTGATCCTCGTTAATCATTCCTAATGATTACCTGATCATTAGTTGATCATTCACTGATCCCAACTAATCATTCCTAATGATTACCTGATCACTTGCTGATCCTAAACTGATCCTAATTAATCCTCACTAATCATTCCATATCATTCCTAATCATTACCTAATCATTAGTTAATCCTTCACTGATCCTTACTAATCATTCCTAATGGTTACTTGATCATTAGTTGATCTTTAACTGATCCTTACTGATCCTAACTAATCATTCCTAATGATTACCTGATCATTTGTTGATCCTTAATTGATCCTCATTGATCCTCGTTAATCATTCCTAATGATTACCTGATCATTAGTTGATCATTCACTGATCCCAACTAATCATTCCTAATCATTACATGATCATTAGTTTATTCTCATTGATCCTCACTAATAATTCCAAATCATTATTTGATCATTAGTTGATCCTTCATTGATCTTTACTAATCATTCCTAATGATTACCTGATAAGTAGTTGATCCTCACTAATCATTCCTAATCATTCCCTGATCATTAGTTGATCCTTCACTTATCTTTACTACTCATTTCTAATGATTACCTGATCCTTGACTGATCCTCATTGATCCTCACTCATCATTCCTAATCATTACCTGATCATTTGTTGATCCTTCACTGATCCTTACAAATCCTCAGTAATCATTCCTAATCATTACCTGACTATAAAGTTGATTCTTCATTGACCCTTACTAATCGTTCTTAATGATTACTTGATCATTAGTTGATCCTCATTGATCCTCACTGATAATTCCTTATCATTAGTTGATATTTAGTTGATCCTTTACTGATCCTTACTAATCATTCCTATTTATTACTTGATCATTAGTTGATCCTTACTAATCCTCATTGATCCTTACTAATCATTCCTAATGATTACCTGATTATTAATTGATCCTTAGCTGATCCTCATTGATGCTCACTCATCATTCCTAATGATTACTTGATCAATAGTTGATCTTTAACTGATCCTCACTAATCATTCCTAATGATCACCTTATCGTTAGTCGATCCATTAAATATCCTCACTTATCATTCTGAATCATTATCTGATCATTAGTCGATCCTTAAATGATCCTTATTAATCTATATCAATTATTCTTTTTCATTCCCTGTCATCAGTAGATTCTTAACAGATCTTGATAATCCTTACTAATGAGAAGTGAGGATCAGTTAAGGATCAACTAATGATTAGATAATGATTAAGAATGATCAGTAAGGATCAATGAGGATCGACTAATTATCAGGTAATGAGTAGGAATGATTAGTAAGGATCAATGAGGATCAATTAAGAATCATAAGATGATCATGCAATGATTAGGAATGATTAGTGAGAATCAGTGAAGGATCAACTAATTATCAACTAATGATTAGGAATTATCAGTGAGGATCAATGAGGATCAACTAATGATCAAGTAATCAATAGGAACGATTAGTAAGGGTCAATGAAGAATCAACTTTATAGTCAGGTAATGATTAGGAATGATTACTGAAGATTTGTAAGGATCAGTGAAGGATCAACAAATGATCAGGTAATGATTAGCAATGATGAGTGAGGATCAATGAGGATCAGTCAAGGATCAGGTAATCATTAGAAATGAGTAGTAAAGATAAGTAAAGGATCAACTAATGATCAGGGAATGATTAGGAATGATTAGTGAGGATCAACTACTTATCAGGTAGTCATTAGGAATGATTAGTAAAGATCAATGAAGGATCAACTAATGATCAGATAATGATCAGATAATGATTAGTGAGGATCAGTGAAGGATCAACTAATGATCAGGTAATCATTAGGAATGATTAATGAGGATCAATTAAGGATCAACAGATGATCAGGTAATGATTAGGAATGAATACTGAGGATCAGTTAAGGATCAACACATGATGAGGTAATCATTAAGAGTGATTAGTGAGGATCTGTGAAAGACCAACTAATCAATAGGAATGATTGATAAGGATCAGTGAAGGATCAACTAATCATCAGGTAATGATTTGGAATTATTAGTGAGGATCAATGAGAATAAACTAATGATCATGTAATGATTAGGAATGATTAGTTGGGATCAGTGAATGATCAACTAATGATCAGGTAATCATTAGGAATGATTAACGAGGATCAATGAGGATCAATTAAGGATCAACAAATGATCAGGTAATCATTAGGAATGATTAGTTAGGATCAGTAAGGATCAGTTAAAGATCAACTAATGATCAAGTAACCATTAGGAATGATTAGTAAGGATCAGTGAAGGATTAACTAATGATTAGGTAATGATTAGGAATGATATGGAATGATTAGTGAGGATTAATTAGGATCAGTTTAGGATCAGCAAGTGATCAGGTAATCATTAGGAATGATTAGTTGGGATCAATGAATGATCAACTAATGATCAGGTAATCATTAGGAATGATTAACGAGGATCAATGAGGATCAATTAAGGATCAACAAATGATCAGGTAATCATTAGGAATGATTAGTTAGGATCAGTAAGGATCAGTTAAAGATCAACTAATGATCAGGTAACCATTAGGAATGATTAGTAAGGATCAGTGAAGGATTAACTAATGATTAGGTAATGATTAGGAATGATATGGAACGATTAGTGAGGATTAATGAGGATCAGTTTAGGATCAGCAAATTATCAGGTAATCATTAGGAATGATTAGTTAGGATCAGTAAGGATCAGTTAAAGATCAACTAATGATCAGGTAACCATTAGGAATGATTAGTAAGGATCAGTGAAGGATTAACTAATGATTAGGTAATGATTAGGAATGATATGGAATGATTAGTGAGGATTAATTAGGATCAGTTTAGGATCAGCAAATGATCAGGTAATCATTAGGAATGATTAGTTAGGATCAGTAAGGATTAGTTAAAGATCAACTAGTGATCAGGAAATCATTAGGAATGATTAGTAAGGATCTGTGAAGGATTAAATAATGATTAGGTAATGATTAGGAATGATTAGTGAGGATCAATGAGGATCAGTTTAGGATCAGCGAATGATCAGGTAATCATTAGGAATGATTAGTTAGGATCAGTAAGGATCAGTTAAAGATCAACTAATGATCAAGTAACCATTAGGAATGATTAGTAAGGATCAGTGAAGGATTAACTAATGATTAGGTAATGATTAGGAATGATTAGAGAGGATCAATGAGGATCAGTTTAGGATCAGCGAATGATCAGGTAATCATTAGGAATGATTAGTTAGGATCAGTAAGGATCAGTTAAAGATCAACTAATGATCAAGTAACCATTAGGAATGATTAGTAAGGATCAGTGAAGGATTAACTAATGATTAGGTAATGATTAGGAATGATATGGAATGATTAGTGAGGATTAATGAGGATCAGTTTAGGATCAGCAAATTATCAGGTAATCATTAGGAATGATTAGTGAGGATTAATTAGGATCAGTTTAGGATCAGCAAATGATCAGGTAATCATTAGGAATGATTAGTTAGGATCAGTAAGGATTAGTTAAAGATCAACTAGTGATCAGGAAATCATTAGGAATGACTAGTAAGGATCTGTGAAGGATTAAATAATGATTAGGTAATGATTAGGAATGATTAGTGAGGATCAATGAGGATCAGTTTAGGATCAGCGAATGATCAGGTAATCATTAGGAATGATTAGTTAGGATCAGTAAGGATTAGTTAAAGATCAACTAGTGATCAGGAAATCATTAGGAATGATTAGTAAGGATCAGTGAAGGATTAACTAATGATTAGGTAATGATTAGGAATGATTAGAGAGGATCAATGAGGATCAGTTTAGGATCAGCGAATGATCAGGTAATCATTAGGAATGATTAGTTAGGATCAGTAAGGATCAGTTAAAGATCAACTAATGATCAAGTAACCATTAGGAATGATTAGTAAGGATCAGTGAAGGATTAACTAATGATTAGGTAATTATTAGGAATGATATGGAATGATTAGTGAGGATTAATGAGGATCAGTTTAGGATCAGCAAATTATCAGGTAATCATTAGGAATGATTAGTGAGGATCAATGAGGATCAGTTTAGGATCAGCGAATGATCAGGTAATCATTAGGAATGATTAGTTAGGATCAGTAAGGATCAGTTAAAGATCAACTAATGATCAGGTAATCATTAGGAATAATTAGTAAGGATCAGTGATGGATTAAATAATGATTAGGTAATGATTAGGAATAATTGGTGAGGATCAATGAGGAACAGTTGAGGATCATCAGATGATCAGGTAATGATTAGGAATAATTGGTAATGACAATCAATGATGTATTGTGAATCAAGCATTGAGAAGGTAATGACTAGGAAAGATTCGCTAGAATGGAGTAATCATTAATCAGGATTAGTTTGCATTATCCCAGCGTTGAGTTTTGTTAAATTGGAAATATTAATAACTCCAAAGGTAGAATCCCTCTTCTGTATCATTTTGAGTGGAGGTACTTATCTATAAAAGCAAGCAAGTTATATCTATAGTTAAACAGCAACCAAGTTATATGATTATAAGTAAACAGCTAACCATGAATCAGTATAAATGTGAATTTACTTCTAAATATAGTAGTAATGTTAGACGACATGAAGAAGAGATGCACAAGGAGAGCAGTGAAGAGTCTGATTCGGATGATGAGATAGAAGTTGAAAGCGACCCTGGTAATGATGAAACCGACACCAATGAGGAGGATTTTCCTTTAGGGGATGTATGGCCTTCCATGCGTGAGGAAGTTGATGAAGATGAAAACATATTGCAAGTTTTCAAACGTAAATTTTTATACAATAGAAGTTTTGAGAATGATGCGCTGGTAACTGCAGTTATAGCAACAATGCAAAAAGCACAGAGGGAAGATGATATGGACATGCAAGAGGCCTTAGATTATGCTATTGAGAAAAGAAAATATCTCATCATACGTCAAGCAAAGAATGACAAAGAAGAGGAAGCTAGTGATTCTGAGGATGGGGCTGGGAATGAACTTGTATTTAATAGTACTCCAGCATTTCCATATAGTAGGATATAACAATACTTGGAAAATATTAATACATTATGGTTTGTTAATGTAGAAAATGGTCTATCTCTCATAGTGTCCTTCTTTCTGAAATGTTTTTCAAACGCTTCTTCAACAGCTTGCACATTTTTCTTTGAATATTCCCATTTCATGTTTTGTTTTCAAGTTACTCGAAATCTGGGATATCTTGGAATATAGAGATTTTTCGCTTATGGAAAAATCTGGAGGGGGTTTTCCCTCATTTCAACCAATCAAAATGCAGATGATGTCAGGGAGTTTCCCTCGTTTCAACCAATCAGAATGGAGGTGACGTCAGGGAATCTCCCTCGAAGGGAATTTCCCTGGTAGGGAGTTTCCCTAACAGAGAGTTTCCTCATTCGAATATCGCATTCGAAAGTTTCCCATTGGTTCCTCAAGTTCAATCTCGAGCCGAGAAGGTCTATCGAAATTTTGTGCTCTCTTGCAATTTGTTTTATATTAGAGTTTAGAGAGTATGTAAAGAAATTGCTTTCTTCATGAAAACAATGATAATCATTTCAAATTAATTAATATAAGATAAAACAATCCGAGTCGATTAAGAGTTTTTCAACCCATTTTCCTAGGGCTTTATTGTTTATTTCTTCTTTTATTATCTCGATGAATGATGTCACTGCAGCTCTATCGGAACATCTCGCAACAGTTTCAGCAAGTTCTTCTATAAAAAGTACTAGCACTGCTATTCTTCCCCAATTTCCATCTTCGATTAGCATCTCCAAAAGATTAATGGTCAGATATACAGCTTGGGATTTTGATCGAACCTGCTGTTGTCTAATCATATCCTTTATCAGTAGAGTGTTTTTATCTCTTGCGAATTGTAAAAGATCTTGCATCCAATGGTAATAGGATTTGTTTACAAACGTTACATCTAATGAGATCTTCTTGAAAAGTGTCGCTTCCGAAAAAAGGTTCCACGAAACATAATTTCTCTCTAAATAATATTCGACTAAATCTTTTCTAGTTAATTCGCGTTGCTTTTTTATAGTTTCATATATAGCATTACATACATAAAAAGCTGCGGAAATCATTTTTGCTTCCGTCCAATGATGGGTATCTAGACAATAATTTATAGTTAAATGAAATCTTTTTGGTTAACTTTTTTATATAAGCCTGAAAAGGTCTTGAGGGTACTTCCCTAAAAGGGACTTTCCCAGGGGACTTTCCCTGAGAGGGAGAGGGGGTTTCCCTTACATGGACTAGGGGACTTTCCCTAACCAAGACTTTGAGGGTATTCCCCTAAGTTGCTAGTGACGTCATACTGCACTCGGACCCCCACTTTACATTCTACTAATGCCCCACCATTGAAAAATCTCCAAACAAATTTACTGTAGCTAAGGCCAGGTTTATTGTACGCACTAAAATATCAATCGATTGCATCGTATCTCTATGATTGTCATGAAAACAAGTGTAGGTATTTTCTTGCAATATGATAGGGATTTTTCATTACTTGTGTTTCATGTTTTCAACTTACTGACTATTCGGGAATCGTTATTGATGCTACTGTGATTTGTTTAGATTTTTCCAAACTTTTTTTTCGTTGTTAAGTTTTCATTCATTTCGTTTCTCATGAGTCGTCCCTGGGATCCCCCTTCCCAAACCAGCCCGTTATGCTGGAGTCTTTAGTTTTTTTATGACAAATCGTTATTCAAGCATTTCGAATTATTTTATGCCTTTTCAATTCATCAAAAGATATCGAAAGTTGTTATCAAAATTGAGCAAGTAAGAACATACGAGGTATATTTACTCAAACAACTTATCGAATAACCTGGGTATTTTTCAGAGGTTTGCCCCCCCCCCCCCCCCAATTAATTCACGCCTTTTATTGTCAGAGTCTACAAATGCCACGTATGCAAAGCCTACTCACCGTCTTCATCAGTAGAACACTCCAACCATGAAGATTTGCCTTCTCCATCATTCGTAACCCCAGCTATCTCGACTTCGTATCGCGTGAATGGCGTCAGGTTTTCAATCGTAAAGAAACTGTCCGTCTTTCTATTAATCGTTTTGAACCATGTAGCCGTGGAAGGGAATTCTCTGTATCGAATCATGTAGCCGTTAAACTGTCCATTCCAGTCGTCTGTGTTGATATGGCTCCATTCGATAAAGAGCTGGGTGGATGAGACTGAAGTGCATTTAGGATTGTCAGGGGAGCTAGATGGAACTACAAAAATGACAAGGAATCACAAAGCACAGCAAAGCAAAACAGATCAATAGAAAATGTAACAAGATAAAGCGCATCTAATTTCAAGGAAAATGCATCTCTACAAATGTTGATAAATCTTGCATACTAAACAGGTATCCTTGGCTAATTTGTGACGACCGCACCCTCTGCATTCCTGTGCATCTATCTCTCGTAGATAGCCGCTGTCGATTGGATTTAACTTGTGAAAAAGAATGCGATAAAGTAACAACTTGGGGAAGAAAATGTGTTTAAAAATCTCTTTTCAAAAACGAAAATACCCAACTTAGCTACTAATACTAAGGAACAAAAACCGATTGCTTAGGGCCTGTTTATATGGGCAAAATTACTTCAACTGCCAGACAAGGGGTAAGCAAGTGATATTTCACCCTCCTATAGAATACCATTGAAATCCCAGTTTGCGTTTCTATGGGAAATAAAACTTCACTCCACACTACCCGTATAGTGAAACTTCGCCTCTCTGGGGGTTTCAGACTCAGGTAAAGTGAAGTTTTCCCATAAAAAAGCAAAACTTCTGGCAAGTCGAAGTAAACTCGACCCTTTTATAATGGGCAATCAATGGTGCGTTGACGATAGATGACGTCTGGGGATTTACCTCGCCCTTTAGACCCGGCATGAAAATCCAATACAAACAAATGATTGCTTGAAATTTACTTCGCTTGTCAGTCAGAGGTCAGGCAGGTGAGGTATTTTCCCCATATAAACAGGCCCTTAGAGAAAAGAACGAATTGGTTCTCCAAGGCATGAATACCAGTGACATCAAGATGATTCTCTGCTATTGAATGATATCATCACATTGAATGATGATTCTCTGCTATTGAATGATATCATCACATTGAATGATGATTCTCTGCTATTGAATGATATCATCACTGCACCCTATTACATGTACCACTGTGTGAAATAAGCAGCGTTTAACTAACATTGCCGTTCAAGAGAAAGTCAAGGAGAAGAGGGGTCATCTGCACTTTATGGTTGTCAGAGCAGTATGAAAGCAGAGTAAACAATAAAAGAGCTTCAATGATGATAATCTACCATTAATTTTACAAAAAACAAACTCAATACCTCCTTCCTCGGTGCTGCAATCCACATGGCTGCTCGAAGCTCCCATCCCGTCTCTCGAGAAAGCAACAACTCTGATCGTATAAAAAGTAAACTCTCTCAGCATCAATAAATCGTGTTCAGTGTCATCGTGGCCAGCTGCAGATTTTCCCCAAGATTTTTCTCCAAACTTTCGGTAGAATATCAAATAACCAGTAATGTTATTTGGTGTTGGGGATTTGGACCATTTCACGGTTATGATGGTAGGAGCTTTAGGAATTGCTGTTACTGAAGTCGGAGCTGGGGGAACTGAAATAGAGTAGTTAAAAAACGTTAGGGCTGGTCTGTAGTTTTTAAGCAAAATGTATATAATTGCTCATATTCTGAGCTGGGGGGGGGGGGAGGGGATTGGGGGAAATGCGGAGGAAATACTAAGGAAGAAGGAAGAAAATGTATAGAGCACAACTTGCCTCTACAGACAAGGAAAATCATTATTAAGGAAAGATGCCCAAACTCTACGCATTAGCCAAGATGGTGCTGGTTGCCTTTAGTGCAGCTTTATATCGATGTTAAGTTGGTGCATCGTTTGAGTTGATCACCGGTTGGCCTGTTTTTTTCCAAGCAAAAATCACATGGTTTGCTTATTATCTAACTAAAGAAAAAAGGCAAAGAAAATGTAGATAACAAAGGAAAGATACCACAACACTGAGCATAAGCCTATGTTCCTCGACCTTTTCAAATCCATTTTTGGTCGATGCTATTTTCACATCAACGCCAAGCTTACCCCAGAGTCGTGCTTTTCTGTATCAGTCTGTATTAGTATTTCGTAGCTATCTAATGTTGTCCATATCTCACATATTATCAGAAATAACTAAAAAGGAATTCCTCTACATGTTTTTTTTCAAATAAGATAAATCACAATTGCATACATGGGCTACAAGACGAAGTGATGAAGCCTGATATGAAGAAATACTGAACATCCTCCACATTACTGAACACCCTCTACAAGACTGCAAAAGTCACTTACACCACGAAATTACACACACGTTAAGGTTATATCATGATTACAAATCTCATACGAACTAGCTCATACGAAGAAGCATTGCGTAAAAGGAAACCTTGATATTCGCACCAAAGTCGACTCTCTGAAACTGCTTGATAAAATGCACATTATCTCTACATATCTAGAGCTCCGAAAATCATCATGAAATATGGAAGATAGCATATTAGCATAATACCCACCATCTGGTGAAGATATGGATAACGGCTTGACAGGCATGGTATTCATAAAGCCAACATCCTCAGTTGCATGTTGAAATATCACAATTTCATCGTTGGCCGACTGGTTGAATATTATGCTGAAGTTACAGTTTACGCTGCCATTACTGTGATTAGAGAGAAAGGGAAAGTTATGGTTAAGATATATACTGATAAAAAGTGGGTTATTTCGCGTATTCTTCGCAAGTCGTTTTTCAATATCTTTTACTGTTTTCCCGCTATGAGTATTTGCATGTTTGTTATTGAGCTGAATCGTTTTTGAAACATTTACGGAGGTGTTTGGATTTGTTGTCGCACAGATTTTCTGAGCTTTTTGCAAATTTTCGACAGCTTTGAGATATACGCGTGGATAAAAATCCCAAATGGCAGCTCTATTATATGTTCTAGGCTTGGCCCGAGGTAGCAGGCGTGGTGTGAAAGTTTAGATACTGATTATCACACCCCAATACACTATACCAGTATAGTTTCGATCCGTCACACATTTGTTACGGAATAAGTGCGTTTACACAAGAACGGATCAAGATTCCTCCGTTTACCTATCCCGTTTACACTGTATAGGTTTTCCTTAATTTTCTTCAGGTGGGCATGCGCATGTGAATTCGCAACGATTTCGAAACACATCAAAACTAGTTCGCTTTCGTAGTAGGATCATAAGCGTTGCGGTTGGCAGGGTCAAAAGTGTTGTTGCAGATCCAAAGTACAAGTGTAAACAGGAGGCCGATGCGTGACATTTTTGTTACGGATCCAAAGCGTACCGGTACAGTAAAAACGGGGTCTCAGACTCACACTATTGCTTTGGTTATTTACTGAACAATGTCAGAGAGATTTACGAAGCTACACACTTAAAGGTTTCCCTGGTAATATTCATAGCCCACCTCTGCGAAGCCAACTTTTGAGATTTTCCATGAGAAAAATGAAACGGTTTTCTCAGATGTAAAATTGGAAAATTGATCTATTTAGCTAGAAATACAAACAATTTACCTAAGATCATTAATCACAACATCTTTGATGCCTGTACTGCGTTCTTTGTATAGTTGAAGCAGCTAAACAAACAAAAGTAGCAAAATCCATCAAATGTAGAAATAGCAACTATTTTTGCATAAAGCCGTCTCGAATTCATCAAACTTACATATTGTCATGGGAGTTTATTTGTTTGTTAAGTACATAAACTGGTTTTGAGAAATTGCACACGATTGAATCAATTTCAAATTTTTGTTTTGTAAAACCACCCTGAGGAACGTCTATGCAGTTCAGTACAATATTGTGGAGGTAATACCCAAAGTGCTTATGGTATCCCTCCACAACACTGAATATCTTCTACAGTACTGTTTGTATCTCCACCCAGTAATGATGGTATCCCTCCACAGTTCTGGACATCCTCCACAGTACTGATGGTATCCCTTGACAGTTAGGATGATAACCACCACAGTACTGAACACTCTCTAATGTACTGATGGCATGCCCTACAGCACTGTGATTTCTCCCCACCTTAATACACACCCTTTACAGTACTGTATAGACGCTCCTTAGGATGAAAATGATGAAATCCTCTCTCCCACCAAAATCTTATGTCACAGTCCTACATTGCTGCAAACACGTTTTATGGGCTAGTTATTCCTATTTAAGATAGATAATTCATTATTCGAGAAAATGTAATGAAAAACATACGTTTGACTTCACTTTACGGCTGAACTCAACGAATGCTTTGCTTTTTCTCTCCAACATCGCCATAGAAAATGTTTCGTTGGTGAATTTGAGAAGAACATCAAATCTAACAGCTAAAAAGGAAAATGAAAAACAACCATAAGTTAATCGAAGGTTGTTGAGAGAGAAAAATTTAGCTGTAAAATTCTTTGTTTTCTTTTTATTTCATTCTATTTCATACTGTTGTATTGCTGGTGTTGTTTCAACTTGATTTGAAAGAATGACATGAATATTTAAAAAAGAAGCTTTAGCGTTTTTCGCGTTTTTGGCCTGAAATATGACATTTATTAACAAAACTAGTGTTGCAACCTTCTTATATATACTTTGCAATCTTACCTTCTTTTAATTGAAATTTGAATTGAATCGCCAGCATTTGCTCATGCATTGATTGCTAGGTAGCAATACGATAAGGATAGAAAGATGAAATTCTTACGCTTGCATAGATGACTGTTACAACTGTCAAACTCAGTCGAAGCTCCATCGCAGTCAAGTCCACCAAAATCAGGACTTGGTGAGTTGCATTGACGAAACCTCGATATTTTGCCGCCTCCGCATGGCTGATCACAGTGAGACCAGAGTGACCAAGTACTGTAGCCACCATCAACTAAGAAAAGTTAAACAAACTCTTGTCGGAGATTTTATAACCAACCACTAAGAACACTATATGCAATATATAAACTATCGAGATAATTGGTGAGAATGAAAATGACCCAGGTAGGACTCGAACCAACGACCTATAGATTCGTACTCTAGAGCGCTACCACTGCGCAACCAGGGTTACGAGAAACCTAAGCCATTTCATTAACACAGTATTTAACTTATATACTCTTCAAGTATATTAACTATAAGAATATGTTTTATAAGAACTGAATTAGAAAATATTTATCACAGCCAGAAAAATCGGAGGCACAGTGAAGTGAAAACATGGAGTATCTACTTAAGCTTTTCGTCCGACACTCAACAGAGTAATACGCCAGAAAGAAAACGAAACAAAAACCTAACGAATTGTTATACCCAGATGTGGATCGAAATTGGCCATTAGAAAAGTGATGAATGATTGGTATAGTGTAGAAAACCAATCAACACCCACGATACAGGTGTGCTGCATACTGTAAAGTAAAAATGTGAAACAAAATGCAACGAAATGGCATGTTGTAAAAAGTAAAATGATGCAAAATGAAAACATTGAAATCACAATTTCAACAAAATTCAAACAGCTTTCAACACTGTTTGACAGTTAGCTTTAGGAAATCAAATGAATGAAATAAGATATTAAATGGATGAAATAAAAAATAAGATAAATGATAAGGAATGGAATCAAATTTAAAGAGACAAAACGGAAAACAGAATAAAAGAGATTATTTTTGAATTTCAGTTGAACTATGTGACTCGTGGTTTTATCATCACAAGTGACGAAAATGTTTGCCCATCAAATTATTTAAATCTGCATCTTTAGCTTTAGATTCATACAAAAATAGAAAAAGGCCGTTTTTGCTACTCACCAGGACAATGAAAAAAATTGCAACCAACAACGTCCTCGTCAATCCCTGCACAATCCAAGCCCCCATTACTAGGGGGAGGGTTTGTGCATGATCTTATTCTTTTTCGCAGCCCCCCAAAGCATGGCTTGCTACACTCCGACCAAGAAGACCATTCTGTCCACTCACCATCAACTATAGATAAAAAGATATGACGTAATATTCTGCTATATTCATGAATACAACTAGTAACACGAATATAACAGAATATAACTAGTATTCCATGTTATTTTCATAAATCTTGGTTAGTGTACCATGTCCTTTTATCACATGTTATGTCTGTTTCTTATGCAAATCATATGTCATGGGTACCCTATATGAAATATATGTTATAGGAAAATCATATGTATGTTTGGTCCCTCCTGTGGGGATATACTGGGTCTTCTTAGCTGCATTATAAAATCTACTTCTCAACTCAAAAAAGTTCCCGAACATCATCCACTGCAATTCCTGGTGCAGCTCTCGAAGGCTCGTTGAATTGATGTTTGACAGGCTATCACGTGACCTAGCCGTGTGCTCCTTTCTAATATCAAAATAAAGGCTGTTTGAAGCCTGTCATAACATTTCGGAGTTGATATCTTCAATATTGCTGCAAGAAGATTATATTGACTTTATTGTTTTTAGCAATAGTTGGGTGCTGATCAAGTCTCGTACTGATCAATCACCACAACGAAGTAATTATCAATGCAATGAACACGCCTTAGTTTATCTTTCTGTGTCTCTCAATGCATTGAATTGATCCTTCCAATATGGCTCCCAATGACTTCAATATTTCAACATCAGAAGCTCGATCCAGCCTTTATTTTGGGAGCAGTGCTACGCATGGATGAAATGACAAAGTGATTTAAAGCTTGGCCCTCACCTGCGCAAGGAACAAACGGACACTCTTCAGTTTCCATAATGACGTCATCGCATGCTGAATTAGCCCTGCAATGGGCAAATCTGGTTCGAGTCGAGCTCCCACAATCATGGGAGCAGTCACCCCAGTTGGCCCATCCGTCGTTGCAATTGGAAACTGTAAAAGGATTAGATGTTAAAAGCAACTTCTATTTGATAACGTATTTTTCATTTCACGCAAAATTAGCTAGAAGATTCTCATTGATGTATTATTCGAAGTTTGATTTTTATGAAAGCTCATCGAGGTCAAATATGATACAAGAACTGAAATTACAAACTTTAAGGTAAAACCAAATTCCAACACCGCAACATTATTATATCAAAAAGCATATGAAAACACTATCAAAATCAAACTTTGGTCAATATAAACACTTCAACGAATTCCTTATTGCAGCTTCTTACAGGCAAAGCACACAACAGTAAAAGCTAACCCAGTGTGAACGCAAACCAAAGCAAAATGAAAGTGACTGACAACTCTTGAGATAGAAGATAGCTCGTACATCAAAAGTGATCAGTAACTCTAGGAGTAACAATAATTCGAATATTTTATCGCGTAACTAGTGTATCAAAACCCAGCCTAAGATTCTTGAACCATCCGCCCTACCGTTACATGCTGAGTCGCACGGCTCGGACTCCAAATCAGCTCCACCACAACTCGCATCAGAATATAAGACAGCTTTGCATGCCTTATCGGAGCCATCAGCACACTTTGAGTCGCAAATTCTATGGGAGTCAGTTGCGTTCTTGAAATAATCTGAAAATAGATCAGCACATACTGTAAGTTCAGTTGTTGTAGGGAGGGAACAGTGCTCGATTCATTGCTGGTTGAGCGGTGGATGCACGTTGCAAAAGAGACAAATGATTACTCGTTCATCACTACAAGCCTGCTTCGTGATTGTTCACTCGTCAGGAGATTGTCTGATTACGCGTGTCTATTTTTGTAGAGGTGTTGATGTAAGTTCTGTCCATAGTCTCAGGTGGTTGTCTTTGTTCTCTTGTTGTTTTGGCTAATTGCTAGCTAACACTTTATTTCTGTGGTACAAAGATGGAACAAGCTTGTTCCATAGACTTCTACTTGATATATAAACATCACCTTACTTACTTACTCCCATAAAAACCGGATCTTTGTCATTATATAGCGTTACCTTTAGGACATGTCATATAAAAATGTACTTAAGTTTACTACAGCACAAATTTCAAAACAGGACTTAGCAACGAATTTGACTATTGCAGGTGTTGCAATAATTTTCAATTTGAAATCAGCGACCAGAGCTGTTCTGGGAAGAGTAAAATAAGCAGGAGCACACTTTGAGCTCTGTTACACTAGGGCCAAAATATCTTCCAAGAAAAGGGTGGTAGGGGGTACATTGCCTTGTGCCACAGCCTATAAAGGGCCCGTGCCATACAACTAATCTTAGCTGCACTTCATATTTTCTCTACTTCTTACCGTGAGATGGAAATATTGCTTTATTCGGGCAGAAACTTGATTGGTCGACATGAAAAGAACACTCTGAGTTTTCTTCTACTGCAAACATAATCTTATCACAACTTCTTTTTCTTGATTGCTTGTTATCACTTCCACAGCTTGACCAAGATTGCCAAGAATTCCAAATTTCAACTGAAAGATGAATAATAAAGCTGCTGAAGAAAGACAGGAATACTCTAGCAAGCTTCAGACTGGGATTTGCGAGAAGAGAACCGATTTCTTTCATAAATGAATGATCCTTGATATCCTTCTGGTACCGAAAGTTGTCGCTCTTCGACCAGTTGTGGCTCTTTCTCATTTCCAGTGCAGCTGTTGACAAACTGTGATGTTTGGTCTCTGCATTGGGTGAGTGTAAAAGGTAATTCTCTTCCTAACTTATCATAGGGCCTATCTAGGGGTGGAATCACTCTGCAACAAGCATATATTGGCATTAAGACTAGCTTGCAAAAAGCATCAACAGGCATCTATTAAAGTTTGAATACTGAATACCATTTTACCTCAATTGCTGTGTTTTTGTCTATATAGGTTTTTGTAAATTTCAGTAAATTCTGGCTCAAAATAAACAAAGAGTTATCGAAGGGTTCTGAGAACAATGAGTGAAACAAAGTTCTTATTTTGCAATAAGATGATCGAAGAGCCCAATCAACAGAAGTATTTCTCACCTATGCATTTCTTTACTGAGGGAGGACAATGCTTCGATTCTGAGTCAAGTCCAGCACAACTGACATTAGGGTATAAGAAGGCTTTGCATGTCTTGTTGGAATCGTCAGCACACTTCGAATCACAAATTTTGGAGGAATCAGTCGAACCATTGAAATGTTCTGAAATGAAAAACTCATTTTGATAAGACTTATTTGCATATTCTACCGCCTTGTTTAATAAAACAAATTCCTAGATGTGATTTTCATGACATTTTGTAAGATATTGTCCACAAATCATCCTTGTGAATTCGTTTCAAAAATTGTAGAAACAATCACATTCAAAGCATTGTGAATTGTTCTTTAATCGTTGAAAATCGGTTCATGTTCGTTGGGAAATCGTTTGCAAAGGTTCTAAAATCGTTGTAAGTCGTCCCTCAATCGATAAAAATCGTAATTTCGCATTGTTTCATAATCACTGGAAACTTGTCCGTGTTCTTTGTAGATCGTTTCAATGGTTATAGAACCGTTGCAAATAGTTCCTCAATGGATGCAAAGCATACAAAACATTCCCAAATCGCAGCTGCAAAATCGTTGAAAATTGGAACAACTCGCAACGATGATTTTTGTATCATAAGCTTAGTTATAAACCTAAAAATTTCTCACATCAAGGTACAAAATCTTAGAAATACCTCACCTCACTCAAGATCAAAGTGTATGGCTTTGTAAGAAGTTTAAAGATTAAATAGATTCGACTCTGCTGAACTGGGCATATGCCCACACCTTCTGTGTTTATTGACATCTGATCAACGGAAGCAGTTGGAAGTGAACAAGAAGCAATAGGCTTATCAGATCACGCCTTTTAAATCATATTTTTAATCATACTGTCTTATGGGTATCTAATCTCTTTATGCTTTATGCTTCCAAAACCATTTGAGCTTGTTGGCTAGGGCTAGGCTGGGGTCTGATATTCTACATTGGACAATCATTACAGCACAGTACTATTAATCCAAACTGTTAACAATTTATCTCGGAAGTTTGACAATCACTAAACTTGTTTGAATAGAAGCAAGAGAAACAGTGGAAGAAATGGAACGATACAACTGGAGGAGAATTCTGAAAGAGTGCACCGATAGCTTTTTCCTAATGGCCTTCGGAGCTCAAGGCGTAATTGTCTGGGGATCTCCAAGAGCTTTTTCTCTCGGATCGGGAATATGAGAAATAGGGACAGGCGTCCAACTCTGTGGCACAAAATGCACACAACCTTAAGACATAGCCTGTGTCTTAACCTTATTTGAGCTACCTTAGATATTTTCTATGCTTCTTACCGGGAGATGGAAATATTGCTGCGTTCGGACAGAATCTTTCTGAGTATGGATTCAAAGAACACTCTGAGTTTTCGTCTACTGCAAACATAATCTTATCACAACTTCTTTTTCTTGATTGCTTGTTGTCACTTCCACAGCTTGACCAAGATTGCCAAGAAGTCCAAATTTCAACTGAAAGATGAATAATAAAGCTAATGAAGAAAGACAGGAATACTCTACCAAGCTTCAAACTGGGATTTGCGACAAGAGAACCGATTTTCTTCCTGTTAAAGAATTACGATGTTTATTTTCTGCATTTGGTGAGTGTAATTCTTTTGATAACCACTCTCGGTAACGTCTGTGTGGGTAATACTCAAAGTACTAGTAATTTCCCAACACAGTCTTAAATATCATCCCAATACTGATTATATCCCTCAACAGTAGTGATGATATCTTCCCAAAGTATTGAACATCCTTACAGTACTAATGATATTTCTTCACAGTGCTGATGGTATCCCCTACAGTATCAAACATCCCCGCAGTACTGAACACCCTCCAACCTCCACAGTTCTGCATAAACTTTCCCCAGGGTGATTACTTATTATAGAGAAAGTCTAAGGCTAAACTTGCACTGCACAAGCTTTTACTAGCTATTTCAAGCGCTTCAAAATGCTTTCAACAGACTGACAGAACGCTTTCAACAACGCTTTCCCCCTCAAAGCATGCTTACTGATGAAAATTTCAGTTCAATGGCCGTGTGTTTAATAATATGGTTTTTATTCACTAATATTATAAACTTTTAAAAGCGCGCACGAGCTCTAGAATAAGTCGTAAAGTATAAAAGCAGTTTTCAGGGAGTACCTCTTTCAAAATTTGTCCCAATGTCGGTAATGAAAATATACCCTGAACAGAATTGTAACTATCAGTGTTACTTCTTGAATCAGTCACTGATGCTGAATTGAACAGCTATACGTAATTTGAAACCCCGTGGCACATTTCTTTCAGGATACCTTTCCATTTAAAACTCTTACACTAAAATTAATTGATGTCGCTATTTAGACATAAAATCAGTTTTGTTGATATCGAGAATAAATTTCAGAGGGAAGGGGGACATAATATGAGTTTGATAGGAGGTAAATCTTGGAATCTTAGAACGAATCCATTTGTATTCTATCAGATTTTTAAAAAATTTTAGTCCATCTGTTGGACAGTTCAAAATGGCATAGAATGATTGCTTTGTTGAACTTTGTGATAGTTACAAATCTATTGAAGTATTTCTCACCGCTGCATTTCTTTACTGAGGGAGGACAACGCTTGGATTGTGAGCCAAATCGACCACAACTGACATTAGGGTATAAGAAGGCTTTGCATTTCTTGTTGGAATCGTCAGCACACTTGGAGTTGCAAATTTCGCGAGAGTTAGTTGAATTCTTGAAATAATCTAAAATACAAGAGAATTCATTTTGCTGACACTAATGTGACCCTATACCATTCATTAACCGTACCTATAGCCAGAAGTGAAGTGCCGCAACTGAGAACCTAAAACAAGACCTCCCCATATGAATTTTAGCAGGCAGGCAGTGAATTGCCCTTGTCATTGATATCAGGTAGGCTGCTCTTGAGTAAAACATTGCTTCAAGGCGGGTGGCTCCTTTGAAATTCAAAAAAGAGAGGGACAACGGATCCCCCTACTCGAGTGAATTAGGTGGGCATTGAAGTGGAGTAGGGCAGTTGCACGCCTCAAATAGCAAGTTCTGCTTAGAATCAAGACATTGTTAGATTTAAAACTTTTGAAAGAATTTTGAGTATATACCTAGTCCTACTCTAAGAAATTTTCAATTGACATTTGTGGTGAAATTTCTAAAGAAGCTTACAGTCAGCACAAAGCAAAGCCTTGCAGACTCAAATTAAGTTCTAAGCAGCAAAATAACTCGTTAATCCAAAGCTTGAGAGAGATACTCCAAAGTATGTGTGGTAAACTGTACCAACAATGAAACTTTTGTGTGGAAAAAGTTGGAATACTTTACCTGGATGACCTAAATAGACATATTAACAAATCTAAAAGCTCAATACTACATTTGAAATCTTAGGTTTAAAGGTTGTTAAAGTTTTTACAAATAATGAAAATAATGGAGTGTTTAAAGGACTATAAACAACCGATTATTATTAAGCTGATAACTACTATATAGGAACCTTTTTACTTGGCTAAATTCTGAAAATGTAAGTTTTTCGCTGGGGGTATTCTCTGCATTTTAACTCTTTGTATATTTATGTAATTATTTTTCTATCTAGAATGACCAATAAGTTGGAAAGTACAGACTTGATGTCTTTACAATACACTATCAAAAGGTAAGATTTTTTCATCGCAAATCATTTTCTTGCCAGAATTTTGTTAATATGATGGATGTTACGTTATTGTTTTAGCTTCCAATTCCTTTAAACATCATACAATATTTGTATCGAGGAAAACTTATCAGATTTATTAATGTTTGAAATAGCTATACTATGCAGAAAACTACTTTCCATGCAAACGTTTGGCTTCAGGCCTAGTTTCAAAAAGGGCCCTCTGGTCAGGGACTTCAGGGAACCAAGGGAACACAGGAGGCCCGTGCCCCCAAATAGTTTGAAAAAAAACAATAAAGTGCCCTTTTCCTTTCAGAAACTGCCCCTCTTCCTTAATAAAAAGTGCCCTCGAAGCGTAGTGCCCTCCCAAGTTTGAGAAGCGTCCTACACCCCTGTCTAGTATTATGTGACGGATATGCTAAACAGCCGTTATATCCCGTTTAATATATATGCGTAGTAGAGCAAGGCTGGCCATCTAGCTAGATATGCGCACGCAGCCACTGAATACAACAACCACAACAAGCTATAGAAAGTGACACCAGCAGGGATATCGAATCTTAATGGTGCTTAATGTAATGGATATACCACGATAGATATTGCTCAGAATTATGTAAGTCCCAAATCAGGTTTCATTTTCCGAAGCAACCATCCCTGTAGCTAACATGAAAAAGAAAGCACCGTTACTTACAATGGGTTGGAAGTATTGGATGGAGGGGACATTTGACGGCTGGGCGTAAGGTACATCTTGATGAGTTTCCTTTTACGGCGAATGAAATTTCATCGCATCTCCTCCTTTTTCTAAATGTCATGCTGTTATCTTTACAACTTGACCAAGACTGCCAAGACCAAAAAATTATGTCTGAAAAATTAGAAAGGAAGATTTAGAAAGTGACTCTCAGATTTTATCATAAAAGCTACCATTTTTGAAAATGTCAAAAGCTCCATTTTTGAAATATCCGATTTCAAGCTTCTATTGCATTTAGTAATCTTTTAAAATGCCTTTCCAGAGAAGGTACAGCGAAAAATAACCAGAATTTTGAGAGCTTTTTAAGCTTTACTAAACTATCTTAGTTCTTCTCAACATACTTCTTCGGACCGGACCAAAGATTCCGGTTAATTCCATGTAGGGGTTCTTCCAATTTAAACTGGATCTGGAAATTAGCAAAAGGACCTAATCGCATGACCGGATTTTTAGAATTTTGTAACCCATTTGTCTAAGTATCAAAAAATGTTTATCTCGCTGGTATAAATTATATTGAGTTTGATAGCAGGATGTCCAGCAAGAAAATGTCTTATGCCACTGTGATTTTAAAATGGAAATAGGGACAATTCTCCTTGGCAGCCTAGTTCTGTCTAACAGTACGTATTGACCTAAATATTCCGGACAAATCTTTCAAAGAAGTTTCCTTCATCTCTCTTAAATCTGCCATTACAAATTAAGCTTTTCTGAAAAGATTTAGCAATCAATCGATCTGGATGAAGCAAAGCGAGTATGTTGATTAAGGTATCAATCCTTATAGAAACAGGGCACTTTTTAAGTAGAATAACAGGCATTTTTGTTTCTAATGAAATTTTCGACGGGTATTCGCGCTCCCGTACAACTTTCTACTTCTCCTCTGATTTCGCTCTTCACCAAAGCAAAGCCAAAGTAATGAAGATACTTACATGTACATTTGGAAGCAAAAGTACACGTTCCTTCTTCTATTTCTTCATCTTTGTCTGTGCAATTCCCAGGGTGATAGCAAGAGTGAGGAAAATATCGCTTCGTTGAATTATCTTTGCATTCTGCTGTGTTTGTAGTTATGTTCCTGTCACCTTCCATCAAAATAAAGCAGATAAAATGGCAGTTTTTGAAACAATTTATACTCACATTTAAAATGTATTGGGACACCTAGCAACAAAAGGTCGTTTCATTTTTTTAAATCCACAGGGCTAAATGTCTATTTGCGATCAGTAATCTCCTCTTGTGATACGTGAGCGAGGTTTTGGCGCCAAATCTAAATGCGTTTCGCGCACACCATAGTTTGGCAGCCATTTGGTTATTAGGTGTACTAATATATTTTGAACAGGAATGTACATTGACAATATGATGATAGCTTGTGCAGAAATGGAATTTATTAGTCCAGTGGGTAATATAATTTGTATAAATAACTGGCAAGCCTGATTTGGTAATCTCAGTTTATAATATGCAGGAATTCTAACGAAGCTTCTTAAATTTTCGCAAACATTGATAATTCTAGTTTTCTAAAGTCTACAAATCAGATTAGATTCATTTTGTTCCACTGTTGGTGGCAATTGTAGAGTTCTATTAATATCTTTTCCAATTTTGGAATTCCTCGCAAATTTTTGCACGCCCCACCAGTGACGAATCCTTGTATAGTCTATTTAGGCCAGCTAGGACTCGAAACGATTATTTGAAAGTTCCTGAAAGATGATTACTCGACACCGGTCCTCATTCCATCATTTTCTAACTAAGGCCCTGTTCACATCAGATGGGCCAGCTCCAATACATTGGAATGACCCACTCTTCTTAGATCCCACCATGATCCAGACTCTCGTTGAAATCGGTATACAACGTTCATATGAAGAGTGGGCCAGCCCGGTAAGAACAGATCCCATTTCTTGTTTCGTGAGATCCAGCTGTTGTGAGCTGAACATTTTCCATATGAACTGAATTCACCAGCGCCATTTCTTTTGAGTTTAGGTTTTAGCACTGCCAAATGTTATCAACGTCTATATGAAAAGAAGATTGGCTCATGTATTCTTTGAGAATATTCCTCCTCATGAAAACATATTGAAAATCATCCCAACTAAGTGAGATAGAACGGGATACTGGGCTGACTTAGGGCCTAAGTTAACTTTATGATAGCAGCAAGACAGAGACAGAATGAAGACTAGTACCGA
Organism: Pelagia noctiluca; assembly: GCA_963924455.1. Lineage (NCBI taxonomy): Eukaryota > Metazoa > Cnidaria > Scyphozoa > Semaeostomeae > Pelagiidae > Pelagia > Pelagia noctiluca. The sequence goes on from OZ004325.1 coordinate 12,031,867, forward strand.
ATAATCAGCTTTGGTCAGAAAATCTACAATCATCGTCTAAAATCCTTGCTGGCCTTTTTAGCCTACGTGAAATCGAAAACAAAGACAACTTGTAAAATAAGATAAACCAGTATTCAACCACCCATGCACTAACCAATGAAACAGCAAATAAAAGTAAATACCATCTGAAGCCAGAGAACAATTGGTCTGTTGGAAATCCCCTAATTGATCTTTGCATACTCTCTTTCTGATGCGAGTCCCTCTCAAAGCTCCAGGCAAGCTGCTATTACAACTGCTCCAATGGGACCATTGCATCCAGACATTTGCTAGAAAATAACACTTTAAGAACTAACCAACTAAAAAGGGAGAACAAGATGCTCAATGCAATACAGTGGTAATTTTTAAAAAAAGATCAAACTTAATGAAAAGTTGAACTAGTGGGAAACGAGTATATTCTCCCCAGTGTCGACGCGAACGTTATCGTATACTCAATGTTTGGGAGATTCTTGAAGGGCTTGTCCCCAACTTTCACTCTGAAATCGGTTCATATAATAATATTCGACACGGAAGGAAGTGTGAGATCAAAAGAATCATAGGAAAAAAAATTGCACAATACTGCAACAGAGTTTCAGCATCCAAGGCCCTAAGCTGTTCAACTTATTACCCAAACTCCTTAAAAGGGGTATCACTAGATGTTTTCAAGAAAGACTTGGACAGTTTTTTATCTCAAATACCTCTTGAGCCTCAACTAACTGGTTACACGGCAATTAGGGAAACTAACAGTAACTCTTTAGTTGATATGATAGAAATTGTATCATTTTCAAGGAATAAACATTTATGTGTCAATCCTTAAGATGATTTATCTTTAAACCTTGTAATAATAAAATAATAACAACATAATGAAATGTATTACAATAAATGTGTTTAGCTTGACACTCATTGGATTATAGGACTTCACAAAGGAAGTGAACATATCACCTAACAAATTTTCTGCATATCTATCTTCTTTTATGCATTTATCTACTGCTATTGTGATACATGTTTACATTATATTAATACCCAAGAAGCAGCTATGTCGCAGAAGCAAAAAGATAAACGAAAACGGCAAGACTCGGAAGCTGATGGAAATCCGAACACCGAAATGGAAAACAATATATCACTTCTCGATATGTCGGGAAAACTAACTGAGATTGCAAATTGCTTGAAAATTATCTCTGAAACCTTGATTGACCTTAAAGAAGATGTCAAAATAATAAAAACACAAAGCAACCAAGGCAATGAAAAGATCATGGATACACTAGAAAAAACAAGTGAAACTCTAAAGAACGAAGGTCGCTCATTTTGTGGCGCCCAAATGACTATGATTCAACAAATTGAAAACTCAAATGAAGAGGAGACATGCGTGAAGAAATTTCCTAATTGGAAGCATTTGCTGAACAGTAGGAAAATCGAGTTTTGGAAACATTATAAAACCTCGAAAATTACTGAAATTTACTCTTCGTGGTTAGAAAAAACTACGCCAGTAATCCCACGGAAGTTCCAGCCAAAGCCTATAACAAAAGAAACAGATGCCCAAAACCAAGTAAGAAATGGATTCGCAGTTAATCAAATGAAATGTGAGACTGAAATTTTGAAGATCAGAGCAAACAATGCCAAAAGCCAATATGAAGCAATGGACCTGCACATGAAAACAACTATCGAGGAAATATTTCCAGATAATACAACCCTACAAGCCAATTTTAAAGCTTTTTGGACGCAACAATGTCAGCAGGAGGAGAATAAATCGAAATCTCTATGGGAAACGAAGAAAGAGTTCTATATGCAACAGGAACTAGAAGACTCCCCTGATAACTCGAATGCTGTGAACACAAGTTCTAATGACAAGAAATTTACAAGGGCTAGCGACTCCATAAAATTCAGGAAGCCAAATCAACCAGTAAATCGACGTAACAACGCACCTCGACATAGGAATCAACAAGAAAGAAGAGAGCCCAATAACCGCAAACCGGCAAACCAATATGATACACAATACCAACAGTCGAGAGCAAATGTGGTGCCACAGCTACACATCAACCAAACACCACGAATTCAAATGCAAAGACAAGATTCAATCACTGAAGACATAATAGAAAACTACCCTCCATCCATACCTCGCACGTTAAGTGATTCTTTTTTACCGAGAGGCCGACCACCGAACGAAGCGTTGGATTAGCCACCCAAGGCTGTAATTTTGGGAGCTGTAATAAAGAGACGGCCAAACCAAAATTAATAAACACATCGATGACTAGCATCGATGAACACGCAAAGGACGTTTTAATAAACTATGGACTCAAATTCACACCTGTACCTGCATCAAATTTAATAGAATTGAGAGCAGACATTCGTAAGTTCTGTAGAAAACTCAAGCATAAAGAATGCTTCGCTGGAAAAGAAACTCATAATGATAAAAGCCTTGTGAAACCTAAAAGCGTATTCACTCCACAAAGAAACCGAGATGCTATTCTTAACATTTACGTTGACTTCTTAGTGAAATATCTATTAGAAAAAAAGCGCGACCAATTGAGTCGAGTGCCAAATAATTTAAACAAAAATCAATGGAATGGTATATCTACACTTAAAAATGATAGAAACCTCGTTATAAAAGGTAGCGACAAGGACGGTGCATGTGTCATAATGAACAGTGCATTCTACAAATCAAAAATACTGAATATTCTCAACGAGCAAGAGACATACAGAAAGCTAGATAAAAACATAGATAATATTATATTGCGAAAGATTAAAAAGCTAACAGACAAATACAGTGACATTCTCACAGACAATGAAACAAAGTACCTCAATGACTCTAACCATCAAACAAGCCAACTTTATGGATTGCCAAAAATACATAAAAGCAAAATAATAAATGACAATATAAAGCGCACGAATACTGAATATCTGGAAGTAAACAGACCTAATGATCTTACTTTCCGACCAATCATAGCTGGGCTAAGATGTGTAACAAGCAAGTTAAGTAACTTTCTGGACATAATCCTCAAAGAATACATAACTCATATTCCTAGTTACATAAGGGATGATAGCCACTTCCTTGAAAAAATAGAAAGAGACATTTCTGAGACAGAAACAATGCTGTCATTTGATGTTACGAGCATGTATACGAATATCGATAACGCTTTAGGAATCGAAGCCATTACATACTGGCTAGATACATATCCTGGGGATTTACCACGAGATTTCCCAAAACAACTTGTAATTGAAGGACTTTCTCTGGTATTGGAAAATAATACTTTCATATTTGATAATCAAAATTATATACAAATTAGAGGGACTGCTATGGGGACAAAAGTAGCACCAACATACGCGACAATGGTAATGGGCTATTTGGAAACAAAACTATATCAGAAGATCCAAGAAAAGTATGGCGCCGCTATAAAAGATCACTTTATTACAAGATGGCATAGATATCTAGATGACTGCTTCCTAATCTGGGACACTTCTATCGACTCCACCGACAATCTATTGAAAATACTACAAACTTTGCATGAAAAAATCAAGTTCACGTAAAAAAAAACGAATAAGGAATAAACTTTCTAGACATCAAAATTATTGCAAAAAACAATAAAATAACAACAGATATCTACCAAAAACCTACGGACAGTGAGCAGTACGTACATTTTTATTCTTGCCACCCATCACATACCAAGCGCAATATCCCATTCAACCTTGCTAGACGTGCCTGCACGATCATCGAGTCGGAAGAATCCAAAACAGAGAAAATGATGAAACTGAGAGAAGTTCTTTTGAGGCAAGGCTATCCAAAAAATCTGATAGATAATGGAATAAAAAAAGCAGCAGAGATAACTCTTGCAGAACTCCGTAAAGCCAAGGCCAAAAATAATGAAAAGGATGTTCTTGCATTTGTAACAACACATAATCCAAGAAACCCGGACATGTACAAAGTAATCAAAGACACTATAAATGTTCTATGATTTAGCAATCAATCGATCTGGATGAAGCAAAGCGAGTATGTTGATTAAGGTATCAATCCTTATAGAAACAGGGCACTTTTTAAGTAGAATAACGGGCATTTTTGTTTCTAATGAAATCTTCGACGGGTATTCGCGCTCCCATACAACTTTCTACCTCTCCTCTGATTTTGCTCTTCACCAAAGCAAAGCCAAAGTAATGAAGATACTTACATGTACATTTGGAAGCAAAAGTACACGTTCCTTCTTCTATTTCTTCATCTTTGTCTGTGCAATTCCCAGGGTGATAGCAAGAGTGAGGAAAATATCGCTTCGTTGAATTATCTTTGCATTCTGCTGTGTTTGTAGTTATGTTTTTGTCACCTTCCATCAAAATAAAGCAGATCAAATGGCAGTTTTTGAAACAAATTACACTCATGTTCAAAATTTATTTGGACATCTAGCAACAAAAAGTTGTCTCATTTTTTAAATCCACAGGCCTAAATTTCCATTTGTGATTAGCGATCTTCTCTTGTGATGCGTAAGCGAGGTTTTGGCGGCAAATCTAAAACACTTGCTCGCGCCATAGTTTGGCAGCCATTTTGTTATTAGGTGTACCAATGTATTTTGAATAGGAATGCACATTGACAATATGACGATAGGTGGTAATATCATTTTATTGTCAATATAGCCCAGTGGGTAATATAATTTGAATAAGAAACTGGCCAGCCTAATTTGGAACTCTCAGTTTCTGATACGCGGGGTTTCTAATCAAGCTTCACAAATTTTCGCAGACATGGATAATTCTAGTTTTCAAAAAAGTTGATGAATTAGATTAGATTCGTTTTGTTCCACTGTTGGTGGCAATAGTTTTAGTGTTCTATCAATATCTTTTCCAATTTTCGAATTCCTCGCAAATTTTTGCACGCCCCACCAGTGACGAATCCTTGTATAGTCTATTTAGGCAAGCTAGGGCTCGAAAAATCATTTGAAAGTTCCTGAAAGATGATTACTCGATACCGGTCCTCATTCCATTATTTTCTAAGGCCCTGTTCATATGCGATGGACCAGCCCTACACTGGAATGACCCACTCTTCTTAGATTCCACCATGATCCACACTCTCGTTGAAATTGGCATCCAACGTTCATATGAAAAGTGGGCCAGCCGCACAGATCCCATCTCTTGTTTGGTGGGATCCGGCTGTCTTGGGCTGTACATTTTCCGTTTGAACTGAGTTCACCCGGGACAGCCCGGTAATATAAGCCAATTTCTTTTGAATTTTGGTTTTAGTAACGCCAAACGTTGTTTAAGTCTGTCTTGAAAAGAAGATTGGCTCCATGAGAATATTTCTCCTCATGAAAACAGATTGAAAATTATCCCAACTAAGTGAGATAGAGCGGGATACTGGGCTGACCTAGGGCCTAAGTTAACTTTATGATAGTAGCAAGACAGAGACAGAATGAAGACTAGTACCGAATAATCAGCTTTGGTCAGAAAATCTACAATCATCGTCTAAAATCCTTGCTGGCCTTTTTAGCCTATGTGAAATCGAAAACAAAGGCAACTTGCATAATAAGATAAACCAGTATTCAACCACCCACGCACTAACCTATGAAACAACAAAATAAAAGTAAATACCATTCGAAGCCAGAGAACAATTGGTCTGTTGGAAATCCCCTAATTGATCTTTGCATACTCTCTTTCTGATGCGAGTCCCTCTCAAAGCCCCAGGCAAGCTGCTATTACAACTGCTCCAATGGGACCATTGCATCCAGACATTTGCTAGAAAATAACACTTTAAGAACTAACCAACAAAAAAAGGGAGAACAAGATGCTCGATGCAATACCGTGGTCATTTTAAAAAAGATAAAACTTAATGAAAAGTTGGAATAGTGGGAAACGAGTATATTTTCCCCAGCGTCGACGCGAACGTTATCGTATACTCAATGTTTGGAAGATTTTTGAAGGGCTTGTTCCCAACTTTCACTCTGAAATCGTTTCATATAATCATATTCGATACGGAAGGAAGTGTGAGATCAAAGGAATCATAGGAAAAAAATTGCACAATACTGCAACAGAGTTTCAGTATCCAAGGCCCTAAGCTGTTAAACTTATTACCCAAACAACTCAGGGACTTGAAAGGGGTATCACTAGATGTTTTCAAGAAATGCTTGGACAGTTTTTTATCTCAAGTACCTGATGAGCCTCAGCTAACTGGTTACACGGCGATTAGGAAAACTGACAGTAACTCTTTAGTTGATATGATAGAAATTGTATCATTTTCAAGGAATAAACATTTAAGTGTCAATCCTTAAGATGATTTATCTTTAAACCTTATAATAATAAAAATAATGACAACATAATGGAATGTATTACAATAAATTTTTTTAGCTCGACACTCATCGGATAATAGGACTTCACGAAGGAAGTGAACATATCACCTAATAAATGTTTACACACAGAAGACTTGGATGTAAATGAGCAAATCAACCAAATAGTTGAATTATTTGCATGGTGCAGATACAACGAATCATTATCAGTGGCCCAGCTAGACGATCAATACTCTGAGACAAGCTTCCGTGAGTGTAAGGCTGCATTCACACTGCAACAGTTGTTTCCATCCAATGTATGATCATGTAAAGAGGTGCCTTTTGGTCGTTATACGGACGTTTTTTTGCGAAACACAAGTATGTAGAATATTAGTTCGTAGGCCAGTGAGGCTACTCGTTGACTTTTATAAGGGATCATGTTCATTTTTGGGGGCTGAAATTTAGAACAGGTAATGAATTTGGGGTCTGAGATCTGAAAGCTTATTAAACATGGTTGTTGCCGAAAGTTGATGGCCAGTCAACATTTTCGGGGCCTAGAATTTCAAAAAGGAGCAACTACTTTTTAATATATTTGGAGTATTTGGAAAGTTAGCTCCTGATATTCGGGATCTGAGAAAAGAGCACTGAAATGATCACTTCCGTTATAAAACCCAATGAGGACCCACTTGCATGCGTAATACAGTTTAGAATGAAAATCAGCACAAGCATACCTTCTTTGATTCCATAAACTTCAACTTCGCAGAGTGTCAGATATTCAATTCTGCGTAGAGCCACGTAAACATACCGACCAACCAATGGTGTTGAGCATTGGATGTCTTTGGTTTCTCCACGACCAAGGCGTCCTGGATGGTGAGCGCATCTGAAATTCAGTTGAGCAAGTGACATTGAGTTAAACAGAATGATTTGCTATTGTACCTTTTTCTGTGAGCAAATTCAGTAGTCCATAGCTGCTATTAATTTTGATCGACATAATTTGTGTGGATAAAGATGAACAAAGTAGGACTTTAAGCTACAGCCTCAAGATCAAGTGCACTACCGCATCTCAACTGGGTCCCTTGAGTGACCCAAGCCATATCAATGGCATGAATATTATCACCACTTACACAATACAGATACGAACCTATTACCAACAATGAAATTAACAGTGATTGAGAAATACTAAACTCACAAATGATTCTCTTCGGAATTCGGATTTCTATCAACATTACCAACGATGACATTAAAGTCTCGTAGTCTCTCTGCACAGCAATCCCCCCTGTTCGTGAGTTGAACTGCTGTCACTCTCGCATATAACTGCAGGTCTACTCGCCACCAAGGTTTCCTCAATCTCTCGGTGTGTGTGCATGACCCATAATATGTTTTCTTGATACCATCAACAGCTTTTGAGGCTACCTCGCCAAATTTAGTAGATGATTGAACTGCGGGTTTTCCTCGTGCAAGATTTTCTACGATGAATAAATAGATTCATGAGCTTGAGTGTTCAGGAGGGGTAATCTCTCAATTTCAATACGGTGTACCCATGTCGATATTTGGGGCCCGTGAATCACTAGATGGATAAAATTGAATTCTACTGGTCCAGAAATCCGAGGAAAGGGATAATAAACATGGAATTTGGTACGATTCATTAGTGACCCATCCAGTGAGCGAGATACGTCTTTTGAATGAATAAACAATGATTTGGGTCTCCAAAAACATAAGACCTAATTCCGGGGGGTCTGTAAAGAATATGTGGAGCATGGACCCTACCGCATTTTAAGATGGGAGTATCCCCTGGGATTGGATGAACATACAGTTTTTATCATCAGCAGAACAACAATAGAAAGTAAATACTTTTCACCAGTATGCCATTGAAAAAGCATAATTTGTATACTTCAGTTACCAGAAGTTGAAGTACAGAATTCCAAAAAAAAAATTTGACAAGATTGGTTGATAGTGATGTCACGTGATCTCGATATCTAGAACCTGATTCGTTGATCTGATTTAGAGCAGAAAAGTCTGCAAAAATATGAGGATGTTGTTGTTGTATACAAATGCAAAAAATGTGTCAACGAGTGAAGAACAGAAATACAATACTTTTGCCAAGCTTGTCACAGTGTCCTTGAAAACTTTTTATACCAAAGTTTACCTTATATACTTTTAAACTCCGTATGCTCATTTGTTGAAATTTGATTTGATTTGATTTGATTTGATTTGAATTGATTTGCCTCCTTGATTGATTTGATTCGATTTGATTGGAGATGGTCTCCCAAACCTCCTCCCTCATTTATCATATTCAAAGGGAATCACGCTCCTAACAGTACACTTTTACTAAGGAATAGCCCACCTGATAGCAGTAAAGAGAGCTATTCACCACCCATCCATAGATCAGGGTCTCTATATGCTAATACTATACCTACCATTGCATGGTGGTCCTGTTGATTGTTCTGATGCTGAGCTCGTTGCTGGTGCCAGATCTGGTCTGCTGTTATTCACCATTGGCCATGATGTTGTCTTGTTGTTGTGAGGAACATCAGTGATTCTGCTGTCATCATGATATGAATAAGCCTTGCTGCTGGTAGGGGTGGTTGAAGTGTTTGATGTGCCATTATTCACAGAGTGACTCGTGTTTGGAGGTGAAGTCGTTGCTATGAATGAAATAAAACAATGAGCAGTAAAGATCGACTTGATTCAACTGCTCCTGCTTCTTAGCAGGGTTCTATTCTCCCAAGATGGCATGATTAGATTTAGGCATCTAACTCTGGACTCTGGACTTTGAATTCCTGTCAATGAATTTTCTGTGATAGGGGTTACCCCTTCAGGCTAGTTTACATGTGCTAGCCCTATGGGGTTTTCTTATTCCCTTTAAAAAGTTCTCAAAAATAGTTTTTTTGAGGAGAAGCAGGATTTGAAAAATCAATCGAGATAACTAATGAGAATGGAAATGACCCGAGTAGGAGTCGAACTCTCGACCTCTAGATTCGTACTCTAGAGCGCTATCAGTGTGCAATGTACGAATGTAGAAGTCGTGGGTTCGAGTCCTACTCGGGCCATTTAATCTCTCATAAGTTATCTCGATTAGAAATAGTTTTCATTAATCACTGAGATTGCTGAAATTCTTAATTCTTGAGATTGCTTACTTGAAAGATTAGAAGTAAGTATTAAACGTTAGGGATCAGATAAATTTCCTTATTGTTCAACAACAAATTTTGCCAATCCGAACGCCAGAAGGATCTTGTAGCTCAACCCTGTCTCCGTCCTTTTCACATTCAGATGATTCTGTTTGGAAATCTTTCACTCTGATATCAAATTTCATTACTTCTCCAACCAATTGTCGTATCTGCCATTTCATTTCATATCTTGGAGGATGTTGGTTAATATTATTCAATTTGAAGGTGATATATCCTATGGGACACTGCAGTGTTCCACCTCCAATGCCAGCTAGAAATGTTGTAAATATAGTCAAAAAGGTAATATCACTCGCAGAAAGATTCTTTCGCTAAGCTAATACTAATTCCAGGGTCCATTCTAAGCCTGGGGTGTACTTAGTAAAAGGGGTGTACCTTTTCAATATTCTGGTCTAAATATGAGCATTCTTTTTGTGATTTTGGTGAAAATATGGGTTTCACATTCTAAAAAAAATGGTTTGAACATGGGTCTGGGTATCAATTTCAAAGTTTTTAGTGTACATTTGGGTATACACTTCCATACACTTCCACACTTCCACACTTACATTTAGGTATATATTTTCAAATATTTGGTATCAATATGGGTATACATTTTGATTCTTGGACTGCACGTCCCTACCAAAAACTAGAACAGTCGTAAGACTTTATAAAAAAATAGTGTTTTAACTTTACGAGGTGGTAATAATCATAACATCAGATACTCAAATAAAAACATTGATATACTGCTGATAATGCCTTTTTACATATGTTCAGTTGTGCCCCTCGGGTTGTTATAGAGGATTTACGGTAAATCATGGGACATTTCTTTTCCTGCATGCGGTTAATGACTTCAAAAAATTTTGTCTAATGGTCAACATAGCAGATATCAATGATGTCTTGAAAATTCAAGGGAAACGAAGCAGTGGCTATCAGCTGAGGCAAGATACAAGTATATTTTATACAAACCTGAACATATAAGCTTGCATTCTCGCAATTGTTTGGCAAGACCAGGGCACATGGCTTGCTGCTGTGAGCATTCTCTTGTTCTGAACTGGTTACCATGTGTCCGATTGTCCCGCAGAGGAACACAACCACTCCAACGTGACCAGTTGTTCCAAGCATTCCATACTACGAAGACAAATAATGATAAGAATGCCACTGCTACTTAAAGAACTTTTGACTCGGAGTCAACAATGACTGAAAATATAAACCAGTCAAATTGTTATCCAATCAAATAACTACTGATGAAGACTACTCGATCGAAACGCTTAAAGTTTGTCTTCTTTATTACTTTAGCAAAATACAGTCAACCCAAGATCATTCTTTTGAATTTTCTAGAATTACAAACCCATCAGCTGTTTTGTAAAAATACACCAACTCAAACTACACTAACTCAACCAAATGGATTTTGTTGCAATTAAAGGGATTAATTTAATGAATAATTTGATTTAATAATTCATTGAATGATTAACATATTGTAATTGACAATTTAATAATTAATTAAGGGGCCCCCTCAGTCCTAATTGCCTTCCCAACTGAAGAGCTCTTTTAAATGGTACCTGGAGATTCTTTTTGAAAACCTAGGAAGTGGTATTTCCTAATCATATTTGTCCGTGGTACTGCACGTCGTTGGATTGGCTCGTGACCTTTTGAGACAGGGACAGTTGCCCCTGACTTCCTAAACCTATCTGAGACCAATGCACGTTTTGTTATACGAAGACTTGGCTCCGATTTCCACCTGCCTATTTTGTATTCTTGGAGTGATTTTTCACCAACTTACCACTCTCCACCTCACACCCTTCTCAAAAAGTTAATCATTTTTTGTAGGCAAGGATTTGCGTTGGTCAACTTGTCTTGTCTTTATGTAAATAAAGTTTGGGATAGAAAAACTTTCTGACCCAAATCTCCGCCTACTGGTTTCTTATGAAGGTTGTTCTTGTAACAAACTTGTACACGAGACGACTGCCCAAAGAAGATCTATCTTCTCTCACCTTTCTTTTTTTTCATTTTTCATTTTTCATTTTTTTTCTAGTTTTAAACCTGAATCTGCAGGTCCGAATCAGCTTGTAGCTTAAAATTTGACCTAAATAATGATAATAACAATAATCATCAACTGGATGATGTATGTATGTATGTACCTGGATATTTGATAAGAAGCTTGTTCTCTCCTTCTTTCACGTGTGCAGCCTTGGTAACTATCTTGAATTCTGATTGGTGGAGATTCTGATGATGCTTTCTGATTTCCAAAGCGAGGTTACTCCTAGGAGCTGAGGTGGAATGCTTTTTATTGGAGACAAGTGAGAATGTTTGGTTCTGCAGGGTCTGATTATTCAAATAAGCTTCTTGGATAAGCCAGGGAATAGTGACATTCTCAAAAACAATGATGTCTGCCTCCTCCATGGGGAGGGAGGTGAATTCCACTGAAATGGACTCTGAAAAAGACGATCAGATATCATAGGCTTCTGGTTTGAGCCTTAGAACATTTCATTGTTGACGTTGTTGCCTTTTTGTCAATGTTTTTTGTTGACGTGTATAGTAAACATGTAAAATACTAACATGTACAGTTATCGTTATCGCCCAATGAGATATAAAAACACCAGAAGGCATTCTTCGAATAAGAAGTGAAGCCAGCCTTTTGTAAGAACAATAGAATATCTACAATAACTTTGATAGGGATCAAGCAGGAAAATCGTTTGCCGTATTAAAAGTAGCTTCACTTGAGCATGATGTCTATCACTTTGAGTAAGCCCTCTAGTGTTTTATACCTCATTAATATGGATAAAACCTACTGTAAATTCCAGGTAAAGTAGGCTAATTTCATTTCGCTGTTTACTGGTGTACAGTCTTGAATTGGTAGAGATCTTGTAGATGGAGTGAAAAAAAGAGCAAAGCAAAACATAATAATTGCTGAAGGTTTGTGTCTGATACTCATCAGATTAGTACGTTAGGAAGAGAAAATAAAACTTAACTAAACAATCAAAACGATGTATTTGAAAATGTATCTCAATGGTATTAATAGCCTGGACCTCGAAGTACTGCGTTGGTACTGTGAAGGATGTCCAGTACTGCGAAGGGTGATCAGTACTGTTAAGGGTGCTCAGTACTGCGGAGGATGTTCAGTGATGCGGGGGATGTTCTGTATTGTGGAGGATAATCAGTACTGCAGAGGATATTCAGTATTGTGGAAAGATACCATCAGTACTATAGGTGTGGGAGGATGCAATAAGCTCTGTGGAGGGATACCATCAGTATTGTGGAGGAATACCATTCAGTACTGTGGAGGGATATTATTAGTACTGTGGAGAAATGTCATCAGTACTGGTGGGGATGCTGTCAGTTCTGTGAAGGATATTCGGTACTGTGGAGGGAAGCCAAAAGCAGTTTAGGTATTACATCCGCAGTGCTTGTGGTTTTACTCTATATAAAGTCCTGAATATATCCTCTACACTTTTTTTTTATAAGAGCCAGTAAAATTGTTTTTGAAGCTGGCTGTTCTTAGATATTTCTCTATTTTCAGCTTGAAATGTTTTTAAATTGTTCCTACTTTCTTAATGCTTTAGAAGCCTGTTTTTGCTATCAGCTGTAGTAAATTGTTGCAAATTTTGACCCTCTTGACCATCTGATATATCTGTGTGCTCTCAATCTGCTTGTTTTGTAATCATTTCTCAGTTTTATGGTTATTTCTTTATAAATTCCAATATTGCGCTCAAAATGTTCAGCTTCGGTTTGTTCTCAGCTTGTTCTTAGATTTTGGCGAAATTTGAGGCTCGTGTTCTTATAAAATGGTTCTTATAAAAGAAAATATTGTATAGCTAAAACTGATGGTATCCTATCCCTCCACAGTTCATAGATTTAGAAATGTCTTGGTCTTACCTTTCACAACCACAAGAAAATCGCATATTCCTTGCTCTGATATTTGAAACTCGTATTCTTTAAAGCCTTTCTCAACTGGCTTTTCACCAAGGTGTGATTTCAAAATCTTCAAATATCCATGACGTTGTTTAACTAGCTTTTGTGATGCAACAAATGCAATTCTGTCTCCCTCTAGAAACCCACTTTTGGTCACATGGCGAATTATGTTCAGACCAGACTCGACTGAAAATTTGTGTTTATGAACGACGTTGATTCTGTAACGAGGTAATGAACCACTCGCGCTTGATCTAAATTCTCTGAATTCTCGTAAAATTAAGAACTCTATTTTCCCTGCATAATTCGCCATCATGTTCAAACCGTAGATATGTGTGTTGCAGGGAAGCTTCAGATCAGTTAACACCAAATACCTATCATCGCTGGCGACTGTAACAGAGGCATGATTGGAGTTGTCAGTGACATTAAGACCGCCAACTGAAATATGGCACGAACCTGTGAACAGAAAAAAACTGATTAACATTACCAGGTTGCTTAGGCCTACTTCAGACGTCTTACCAGCACCGGGCCGTGCTAAAATTTATTGTTCCAGCAAGACATTGCCACAATGCCGGAAGTGAGCGCAGTTTTAGTGGTAGGTTTAAAAACGTCTATAGCAGAGCAGGGCATTGCAAGATTGTCGTAGCAGTGCTGTGCTGAACCAGATTTTGTTTCTGGTGTGACGTCTGAATTGAATAGGCGTGTCATATTGTGTTTATTCCTTGCCAGAAAATTGCAAATACGGCACGGTGAGGACATAGTGTTTGAAGCAGGCCTTATATTTACTTTATCTACTGCGATATTTGGATGGATGAATTTTACCAAAGTTGATAATGAAATATCAAACAACAGTAATTCAACTCTAGATTAATGAAGTGAAAGGTTCTAATTCAAGTCGTGGAGTGGAATGGGCACAATGCATCAAGAAAGAGACGATTGTGATTGACTATCTCCTCTCTCTCTACTACCCTTACTATAATTTTCTCACTTTTTCATAAAAATATAACATATGATATCAGAAACTCAATTAAAATCTCTTTCTTTCCTTGGTTTTGGTGCAGCATGAAACACCGCCCTTATTGGCTTTATTACAAATTTTGTTAGTGGCAGACTTCAGGCTCGCTTAAAAAGAGTCGATAAGGTATCGAAAGGAAAGGATGGGATAAGGAATGGAGCAGAACAGGTCGTAGCAATAATGTTGACATTGCTCGATGTAGCACGACTTGATGTAATTTTGCTTTGTTTTCTTTTGTTAGTTTGCCGCTTTGTTCTGCCCTACAAAATTACTGGCTGATGCAGTGAGAATACAATGGGCTGCAAGACTATATCTCTTATGACTATGGCATGTGTTATCAAATTCCACAAAATCTTGAAGGTAAGCAAACGTCATTTTTTGTGATTAAGATTTTTCATTGTTTCTGAGAGTGACTTAAACCTTAAAACCAACTGCTTTGATGCTTGAGCCTCTTGACGGCATCGGTTCTGAACCATCATACGTCCAGGATTGGTCTTTTACTAAAGAATTTCAGGGTAGCTCCCAATCCTTTAAAACCTTTTTGCAGAATTTACAACAGAACAATAGCTTAAAGAAATACTCTAGCCGATTTAAATTACTAATGAAACCATAATTAAACTGATATAACAGAGAAACTGCAGAATCTACAATCAAGAAAAAGCAAAAGCATCGAGTTTCTTAGTTTAATGTTTTCTTTATGAAGACTAAGCGAAATTGTATTTTTCTTACTAACCACTGGCGTGATGAAATACTGCAAAGAGCAGGAAGAAAGCTTTGTCCCATTTTAGAAGCATCTAGAAAAAATTGACAAAGAGAGTTTGTTTGATAAAGAACATTTATAATAGATCTTGCCTAAAACTCCTTGGATAATTTGTCTACAAATGCTAATGTTTAACAGTCATCAACAAAACAGCACTCTACTCCAATGTTTGTCTGCGATGAATTTGCCTAAAACTCTTTTGTTAAGCATTAGCTTTGATTGGCGCAGAGCATGAGGATGGCGAGGAAAATCGGAAACATAGCGAAACATAATAACTAAATGAAGCTTTGCTTCCAACCCTCACCAGATTAGTAGGTCAGAGCAGTCTTTGATCCCTAGAGAACTTGGGGATGGTAAGGAAAATCGAAAGCAAAATATTATATCTCCTAAGATTTGCGTCCAAGCGTCTATTACTCAGCATGGTAGTACGTCAGAACAGTCTTTGATCGCAGAACTTGATGATTGTTGGGAAAATTGGATACAAAGCGAAACATGAAAACTACTGAAGCTTTGCGTCTGACACTTGTCAGAGTAGTACACCAGAAAAGGTGCTTTAGTAGTTAGTATGTTTCGGATTTTTCCGATTTTTCTCGCCATCCTCAAGCACAAGTTTGCCAATAATCCGGCTTTATCATCGAGAAAACATCTAGGCAAGGCAGGCTATCCAGTCAAAGTGGAATCGAGTAAACCTGCCCTAAATCTCTTTGTTGTTTTGAAAACTATGCGACTAGTCATAGTGGTTGTTTTGTGAATTCATTATCGGAAGCTTCTCCAGACCGGGTGTGACACGAAAAGTATTCCGAAAAAGACCGTGGTATCCAAACACGAGTGACATAATATCCTATACAAATGCTCTTTGTTTTAGATACAGAAAAGCAAAGCTGATAGCAATAATAGCCCATAACAGAACAGCGTACTTCATAGTTAACACACTCTCCTTCGCACAGGCTGTTTTTAGACATCCGCTACGCATGACGAGCAGCTGGTCTTGCGCTCCTACTCTTACTGCCATATCGGCTCACCTTAGCCGCGGGGCACAAAATATTTCTCCAAAACGCAACCTCTGCAACGGATCGTGTGAATAAGACACGAGTATGAACATTCATTTAATGTTGCTTAACGACAAACACTGCTCCAAATTAAGAATCAGCTGTTGATGACCATACTCTAAATTCAAGAATGGACAACGTTTGCAGTGTCATTTTCAGTTTCCTGCTCCTAACAAATTTTTTAAGAATTTTTCACTAGTGGGCATCTGAAAAAGGGCACTCATATACGTAAGAAAAACACACCAATATAGCTTTCTATAGTTTTCCATAGACAGTAGAGGAAAAGGGATTCATATTGCCAACTACAACTTTCCGTATTGTCTAAAAAACTGTGTTACACTATCCTGATTTCTGCTGACGGTTAGAAATTGAATTCATAATTCAAAACATAAATATTAAAACTCTCTTATCCCAAAATAGTGGTTAAAAAACTGAATTTTCACTAAATGAAAAGGGCACCAAAGCGATGGGACAATTGGGGCGGCCAGTGGGCATTACCTCACCGCTTTGTATATCAAAAATTGTCATGGGTTCCCATATCGGAAGTTCGGTGCAGTATAGTCGACTCCCGCTATCCTGATTACCGGTTATCTTGAGCTTCCCGCTATTTTGAACGATACCTATTTCCCCTTGTTTTCCAATATAGTTAGGTATGGAAATGAAACCCGTTATCTCGAACACCGTAATCTCGAACCTTTCGGTATCTCGAACAAAATTTCTTCCCCGTGAGCAAAATCTCAAACATTATAACACCAATATTTCAATTTTGCATGATTATATGCCAAAAATAGCTTTTTCTTAAACTGACACAAGACTTCTAACGTTTGTAATTAACCACGCCAGTGACAACTCTGTTCTTAAAAAAGAAATTAATCTATATTTTCCAACAAGAAGTATACACAAATTATACACCTCTAGAATCGGAAGACAATGCGGAATCCAAAGATTTCAAACTTACTGGCGGATTCCAAGAAAACCTGATCCAGGGAGATTAAATCGTGAAATAGTTCGCCAGATAAGAATATGTCAAAGAAAATACAAATATGAAGCAATGTTAGATTAGATATCATGGACAAAAAACTTGAAAAATCAGAGACAGAAAAACACTTACCTTGTAACGTATGCATTGACACCCGACTGTTATTCGAAATGCGGCAACTCCCATCGTGACCTCTTCTTTTGCCAGATGCTTGACAAAATTATGAATTATAGATTACCAAGTAAATGCTGACAGAAAACAATTGATCATGCAAATTTGAATTTAGAAAAAAGTAAATACACTCATGAGATAATCAAAGTTTTGACGAATGTGATGAAAATAAGGCAGTGTCCACACGTAGCCGGATCTTTTTTAAAACGCAGCTATTTTTATGGTTTTTCAAAAAGATTTACGTCCACATGGAAAATCATTTTCAAAAATACGTTGATAACAAGACACCGAAAACGTAACCTTCCATAGAGCTCACGTGATAAGCATGTGAAGTCACATGATAAGCCTGTGCATTGCGCAGTGCGCAACTACTCGTTGTCATCGTTTTCAAAAATATGTATTTTCACCCGTCCACACGAAGACGCCGAGCCGTCGTTTTCAAAAAGCTCCACTTTAGTAGCCGTTTTCAAAAAGATCCGTATTCGATCACTGAAAACGACAGATACGTTTGACGGAATGCCGAAATACATAAAAATGGCTGCGTTTTCAAAAAGATCCACTTTAGAAGCCGTTTTCAAAAAGATGCAGATTCGATCACTGAAAACGACAGATACGTTTGACGGAATGCCGAAACGCATAAATATAGCTGCGTTTTCAAAAATATTCGGCTATGTGTGGATAAGGCCTATGCGGCTGATTGGCTGGCTTTAGTAAGGAAGGTGGATCGACGCTATTGCTATAGTGCCAATTTAGGTTACCTTTACAAAAAAGACATCAAAACACTTTGTGCCCTTCATTGGCACAGAATCCTAACGTATCTCATCTCATCTGGTACTTTTTCTGCAATAATTGGCATAGGGTGAGATATCACAAGCTCGAAATTTATGTTCTTCAAAATCAATACCAAGACAAGGAAAATAGGTTTTGGAGTTAAGAAACTTGTATAGGAACATTTTGTACCATATTCGGGGTAAAGCTGGGAAACTATGAGACCAAGACTTAACATAGTTTCTTAACACCATTTCTTAACACCATTTCTTAACATAGTTTCTTAAAAAGCGATTGAGTGTTGCTAAATATTCTCTGATAAGCAGCACCCGTCGAATGTTGTTGGTTCAATTGTTTCGACGAAGCTTTCGGAATATACAAAAACGTAGGGCGAAATAAAAGATTTATTAAATGAAAAAAATTCTGCTGTTAAAACATGTGCAAAAATCCCACCTCAATCACAGTGAAATATGCAGCTGTCTAATTTCCAACTGCTCCGCTTTCCATAAAAACAGATTTGTTTTACATATATTCGAAATAAAGATGAATAACAATGGAGTTTAACAGAGACAAGAATCTATAAAGTGAACAACTAAAACGGAGAACAACTACAACAAACACAATCGGAATGCTGATCTGATTTTCATAGAGAAAGAATGAGAAATAATGTTGTGTGACGCAGCTCGCATAGCTAGAGCTATAATATCCCTTCACATCCCTCCAAACCTGAAGTTTTTCTCTTCACCATCCTCATTTTGACACAATATGTAACTACCTAATCAATCCTTTATGATTAGTTAATATGCTTCTTTGAGGCTGTCTTGGGCTTTTCTGGGGCCTAATTTGTCTTCTTAGATATTATGATTTCTCTTTATGCTAGTAGCGTCCTTCTATACGGCAAAATTAACGACCTCATTGCAAACCATTCTTAAATGTAAGATTTGCCTGTACTGATTCAATATTGATATGTACTCTCTGATTTTTGGTTAAGCCCAAACAGTTACCCAAAAGAGGGGAAAGCAAAAGTGTCGTTTATATTTGCAGCAATGTTTCAGCCTCGACGTTCAATTGATGTTGAGGTTTCTTCGGATGACTTTTCAGGTCAGAAAGCATTATGTCATTCAGCGTTATTTCTCGCTTGATTTTCTTCGTATTCATAGTTCCAAACTTTGGGAATCCAAGAAGGCCGAAATTGTATTTCTGCATCGTGAACCATCTCTCGCGTTCCTTTTCATGCCTGAGGCTAATTTCTTTGAATTTCTTCTCTACTTGCGAGGTTATTCGGTCCGCTGTCTCGAGAATTTCTCTATCGATTTTCTTCAGTCTCTCTACTCCCGCACAGTCTGAAAGTAGATATGGAGGAATGTATCTATATGATATATGAATATCTTCAGTATTGAGGTAATACAACTAATCTGGTAAAAAGACTGGATCGAGTATTTGTGGTTCTAAAATGGAGTCATTTGCAGCCATATTGGTAGGTCCAATTTAATACATTGAGATTCCACTAGGACTGCTTTTTACTTTGATGATCGTTGGAATGTTATGAATGCCCAGCAGGAGACTGAATAATTGTGCAGCAATTGTTAGCATAGAATTAAGTCAATATGATTTGTTTGGCAGCCATATTGGGAGGTCAAACGCAAGCTGAAACAATTGGCTTCAACATCTGAATTCAGAGACAACAGATTGCTCGATCCAGTGTTTATTTTGAGATCAGTATGGGTGATACCCACAGTGCTAATAGTATTTCTCCGCAGTACTGTACATTCTCCAGTACTGATGGTATTGCCCACAGTAATGAATATCCTCCAAAGTACTGATGGTACCCCTATACCATACGGATAGTATCCTCCCCCACAGTACTGAACACTCTCCAATGTACTTTTTGTATCTGAAAGAGGTCTAGCATAGGGGGTCTAGGCACCAAAAGGCTGTACAAAATTGTGAAATAAGCCACAATCCGTATTAAAGTTAAGACCAAAGCCACAGGTTTTGATGATTAAAATAACTGAAAAGCTGCAGACGCAAAAGATCGATTGTAGAGCCTGCAGGCCTTACCTGAAAATAGGGCTGCAGTCGCAAGCCACTAAACATATGATAGGCCCCAAAATGATTTGACAGATGACCTTGCATGATTTTATGGTGACGAAACTCTTAACGCAAAATCTCAGCGAAGGGAATATCATAACAACTTACTCTTTGTAGTAACGCTTCTCTTCACACAGCACCTGTATACTGATCTTATGAGTAAGCAAGCAATCGATAGCACACCAACTGCTGCCGACAGCCAGATTGCAGATGTCTTAAAAGTATCCCCGTAACTCGTTATCATTCCCAAGATATTTGCCTTCACGGGTTTTCCAGGGTCTTGCTCCTAAATATTAATGAAATCATATAAGAGTTATAAGCATTGTCACACGAGAGTGATTATTTGGAACTAGCAATTTAATTTGTTTGTCGTTTTGTGCTGAAAGTAGGGATATTTGTCTTCTTTAGTTATTGTTACACTCTATGTTCTACAATGTAAGATCTATTATTGTGTAAATGAGATAAACCTCTCCACGCTCGTCAAAAGAAAAAAAGAAGATTTTAAACTGGTCGCACTAATTTGCAGAAAATGCAAAATTGATAGCTGTGTTTGTAAGCTCCCTGGCCATTTCAGGGAAAAAGCAAAATTGATTGCTATGTATACTCCAATCGAAAATGAGAACTAGGGTTACACTATAGGCACGTAATTAGGAAATTCTGGAGGCCAGTAGTGTCTAAGTCGCAAAAGAGGTAGAAGTTTGCAAAGAGAGCGAACAATTTCGTGCCCTGACCCTTTCAGAAGCACAAAATATACTATACTGTTGCTTTTCAACACCAATCAAGTAATACGTCATAATGGCAACTATAAAAAAGTCTGTTGAATTGACCAAGGAACGAATGAACCAAAAACCTAAGGAATAGAAACCAGCCAATCATTGTGAATGTATTCATTGAATGTATATTTTACTCTAAAATTCCTCGTCTGCGAGTGACGAAGCTCTATCTCACCTCTAAAGCTTTTGAATAGTTTTGAATTTGTTCTTTAATCTCTCTTCGTTTTGAGTTGATATAGGCCTGTATTTCTTCCTTCAGTGATGTTATTTCTGGCGAGAGAAGAATTCCAAATCCATGAGGCTCTTTGATAACTTTTCCAATCTTGATCCCCATCTCTTTTAGTTTCGGTGAATTTACCATCGAAGCAGCCGAGAGGGAGTCAAGCAATGCTCCATTCACCACCCCATTTTCCAGAGCCTTGAGTACATCTGAGTTGTTGTTATAAAGTACTGTAGAAAGACATTTTTAAACTAAATCAAACCATGAAGTCAGCAAGGGATCAAAATGAACTGATTCATCATGGACCAAACCAAGAAGCTTTTGGCCCAAAACGTCTCTTATCGTTAGGATCACCAATTTTGAATCCCGTGCCAAAAGAAATGAGACAAGCTGATAATCTTCAAACGTTGAAGAGACTAATAAAACAGTGGGTTGGGCCGGCGGCTTGAAAAGGCGATACATGGACCAAAACGCTTCTTTTTGATCCTTATCCTAGAATCAAAGTTATTCAGGAAATATTTTGTTATGTTTACCATCATATTCATGTAGGCAATGTGTACATGAAAAAGTTTGACAGCACATAGAGAGAATAAGGCATACGTTGTGCACTTTCAGGTACTGTTCAACATCAAAAGTTATCTAAAGACGTACAACAATAGGTTTGCTAACGATCTACTCTGATAGACTATAGGTATCATTGTGCACTTTCAGGTACTGTTCAACATCAAAAGTTACCTAAAGACGTACAACAATAGGTTTCCTAACCATCTACTCTTATAGACTATAGGCATACGTTGTGCACTTTCAGGTACTGTTCAACATCAAATGTTAAATAAAGACGTACAACAATAGGTTTCCTAACCATCTACTCTTATAGACTATGGGCATACGTTGTGCACTTTCAGGTACTGTTCAACATCAAATCTATATATATAAAACAGAACTGTTTGTATGTATGTTTGTATGTATGTATGTATGTATGTATGTATGTATGTTTGTCCGCTTAAAACTCAAGAACTACTCCATGCACAGCACAATGACAGGTATCATTACAGCCAGAATTTATTCGGGAGTGTCCTTAGCTGAAAATATTTTACAAATCGTTAAGAAATAAAAGAGGAAAGGCAAAAATGTAGCGAGTAGTTGAGATAAATTGTGTTAGAATATAGATTTCTTTGAAGCCATTATGACGTCAAATCAATTTTAAGTATTTTATGAATCTCTGAAAACCTGTATTTTTTGTTTCTTGATTGGATGATTAATGTTACGTCAAATGAATAAACAGCCTGTGAGTGCGAGATTTAAAGTTAAATGTTTTTCGATTCAAAGTAAACAGTTGTTAATTCAAGTGCAATGAAAAGCAATTATGCCTAAAAAAAGAAAGCGTCTACTTAGTAGGAAAACAACCGGTGCAAAAAGGAAAAAAACAGAAAGAGATCACGAGACCGAAGACGCTGGAAATTCGAGACGTGCTACCGTACGCGAACATGCAAATCGTGCTCGCAGGAATGAATCCGAGGATGCGAGAAATGCACGCCTTGAAGGCTTGCGAGAAAACGCCAGCCAATCAAGAAGAAATGAAACAGGGCAAAATATGGTTGCACGCCTTGAAGAAATGAGGGAGTATGCCAGCCAATCACGTCGAAATGAGACAACTGAAGACCGAAATATACGTCTTGAAAGATTGCGAGAGCATACCACCGAAACTCGCAGAAATGAAGGAGAAGACGATAGAAGTATACGTCTTGAAAGAATGAGGGAAAATGCCACCGAAACTCGCAGAAATGAAGGAGAAGACGATAGAAATATACGCCTTGAAAGAATGAGGGAAAATGCCACTGAAACTCGCAGAAATGAAGGAGAAGACGATAGAAATATACGCCTTGAAAGAATGAGGGAAAATGCCACTGAAACTCGCAGAAATGAAGGAGAAGACGATAGAAATATACGCCTTGAAAGAATGAGGGAAAATGCCACTGAAACTCGCAGAAATGAAGGAGAAGACGATAGAAATATACGCCTTGAAAGAATGAGGGAAAATGCCACTGAAACTCGCAGAAATGAAGGAGAAGACGATAGAAATATACGCCTTGAAAGAATGAGGGAAAATGCCAGCGAAACTCGCAGAAATGAAGGAGAAGACGATAGAAATATACGCCTTGAAAGAATGAGGGAGAATGTCACCGAAACTCACAGAAATGAAGAAACGGATGAAAGAAATATACGCCTGGAAAGAATGAGAGAACATGCCATTGAAACTCGCAGGAATGAAGAGGATGAAGAAAGACACTTACGTCTTGCAAGAGTAAGGGAGCGAGTCAGCGAAACACGTAGAAATGAATCCGAAGGAGAAAGGGAAATACGCTTGGAACGACTGCGTACGCATGCCAGCCAATCACGTGAAAATGAAACAGTGGAAGAAAGAAACATACGCCTAGATTGCTTGAGAGAAAATGCCAACCGAATACGCAGGCAACAAAGTGAGGAGGAGAGAAATGTAAGATTACGTCAGATTTCACAAAGATTGGAACAACAGAGAGAGGCAGCCAATGAAAGGGAACGGTTAGCTAATAATAGGATGGTTTTTATTTATAATCGTACAGATCGTAATGTAATGCATCACATAGGAGAAATGAATCAAATATGCGATCATTGTTCAGCACGGAAATTTACAGGAGAAACATTAGGTATTTGCTGCTGCAATGGGAAAATTCATCTAGAGAATTTTCCACCACTACCATCATTTCTAAAAAACCTGATATCTGGAAATGATCAGATCAGCAAACATTTTCAGGATAACATCAGAAAGTATAATGGTAGCTTCGCAATGACAAGTTTTGGCCATAAAGAAGCAAATGTGCGAGGTTGGAATCCAAGTTTCAGAGTTCATGGACAAACCTATCACCTGATTGGTAGTCTACTTCCTTCTGAAGAGATTCAACCGAAATTTTTGCAAGTTTACTTCATGGACTCACTGGAGCAAGCTGTAGCTACGAGGAATAATAATAACCTCAATCCAGATATTCTTGCATGCCTCACAACTTGGCTGCATGAAAATAATGAGTTAGTTCGCGAAATAAAGACGGCAAGAGACGAAATCATAGAGGGAAATAATTACAGAGAGCGTAAAATCGTTATTAGGGAAGACAAGCGTCCAAGAGGAGAGCATGCACGCCGGTATAACTCGCAAACAGCACCAGAAGTGGCAATCCTGATGGACAACGAGCCAACGCAGCACAGAGACATCGTCTTGAAATCAAGAGATGGAGGGCTGAAAAGAATCCACGAATTGCATCCTTCATATGACGCTCTTCAATATCCAATTATTTTCCCGTATGGTACAGATGGATATAGTATTTACCTACGCAGTAGCACGAATAATGGCCAGCCGAGTAAAAAAGTAACTCAATTGCAATACTATAGTTACCACATTATGATAAGAGACGGAAATCATCTTCTAGAAATGCGTCGACTATTTCAGCAATACGTGGTGGATGTATATTGCAAGATAGAAACAGAAAGATTGAGTTTTATTCGTCGACAACAAAAGCAATTGCGAGCAGACAGCTACACGTTTCTTCGTGACCATATCATGGCAAGTGATGGAGATTCGTACAACGTTGGACAAAAGGTGATTTTACCAGCAACATACACAGGTGGACCACGTTGGATGCACGAAAAACAAAGTGATGCGATGGCATACGTACGCCGCTATGGAAGGCCAGATTATTTCATAACAATGACAACAAATCCGAAATGGCCAGAGATTCAAGATAATCTCATGCCCCGACAACTCCCGCAGGATCGGCCAGACCTCGAGGCACGCGTCTTTCGACAAAAACTAAAGAGATTGATGGAGCTTATAAAGAAAGGAGCATTTGGAAAAATGAGAGCGTATTTGTATACCATCGAATATCAAAAACGTGGTTTACCACATGCACACATTCTCTTATGGGTCTCAGCAGAGGACAAACAGATGCCCGATGACATTGATATGGTCATCAGTGCCGAGATTCCAGATAAGGAACAAGATCCCGAGCTACATGACATTGTTATGTCACAAATGATTCATGGCCCATGTGGAAATCTCAATCAGAATAGCCCATGCATGAAAGACCGAAAATGCACCAAAAATTACCCAAATCCGTATATACAGCATACAGAACAGGGTAATGATAGCTACCCGAAATATCGCAGGCTAAAACCAGAAGATGGAGGCAATACCGGCACCATAAGACGGGGACAACAAGACATCACCATCACTAATCAATGGGTTGTTCCATATAATCCTCTACTTCTGCGTATGTTCAATTGTCATCTCAACGTAGAGATATGTTCCAGCATCAAAAGCATCAAATACATTTGTAAGTATGTAACGAAGGGAACAGACCAAGCAGTTTTCCAACTACAACAAGCTGATGTAGAACAACGACAAAGCGTGGATGAAATCGCTCAATTCCAGAATGCGAGATATGTTGGTAGCACCGAGGCAGTGTGGAGAATCTTGGAACACCCGCTTTCAGAACATTACCCCGCAGTGGTCGGCCTCGCAGTTCATCTTGAAAATGGCCAAAGAGTGTATTTCACTGAACAAAATGCAGCCGAGCGAGCACAGGAACCTCCACCAGCCACTACCCTCACATCCTTTTTTGATATCTGCAGACAAGATGATTTCGCAAGAACTTTAAAATACCATGAAATGCCAGAATATTACACGTGGAATAAACAAAATAAAAAGTGGGTAAAAAGAAGACGAGGAGTGAGAGTTGATGATGAAAGTGCCATCTTTAAAACTTCGGCAATTGGGAGAATTTACAGCGTCAGTCCGAGACAAGGAGATTGCTATTACGTTCGGCTTCTGTTGACAGAAATACGTGGTCCTACTTCCTTCGCATCCCTACGAACTGTTGAAGGACAAGAGATGTCTTATCGCGAAGCTTGCCTTGCAAGGGGTCTCTTAGAAGACGACAATCACCTGTATTTAGCCATGGAAGAGGCAAGTGTAAATCAATCTGCAACAAGCTTACGAGTTCTTTTTGCTGTCATACTTACAACTTGCTTTCCGAGTGATGCACGCCGAATATGGAATCAATTCCGCCAATCAATGTCTGAAGACTACCTTTTCGTGCATCGTCGTAATATGGGAGACCCCACAGCAAACTACAACGAGCAAATTTATAACATGGCGTTGTGTAATCTTGAAGAAAGAGTAATTATGATGGGGGGATCGCCGATAACAACATACGATCTACCAACCCCAGAGCGACGGGCAGAAGAAACAATGTCACGAATATACAGCAGAGAGCTGAATTATAACCGGGAAGAGCTGGCTGCACAAGCAGAAGAGCTGGAGTACAGGTTGACCGATGACCAGCACGATGTTTACAATGCCGTCTTTGAAATGGTTGACCGGCGCGATAGCAATATCACAGGAAATAATATCATTTTTCTGGATGCACCAGGAGGTACAGGTAAAAGTTTTGTGGTCAACACAATTCTTAAGAAAATCAGGTCAAGGGGCGACATCGCTCTTGCAACGGCATCCAGTGGGATCGCTTCTACTTTGCTCGACGGAGGAAGAACTCTTCACAGCACTTTCAAAATCCCCCTCGACACGCATATGAAAGACCAGCCAACATGTGGTATAAAACGTGGTACGGAGTTGGCGAGGGTGATAAGGGATACGAAATTAATAGTTGTAGATGAAGCCCCGATGACGCACAAGTCTGCTTATGAAGCTCTCGATCGCACTCTCAAAGATATAATGGGAGTAAATACACCGATGGGAGGAATTCCTACCCTATTATGCGGAGACTTTCGTCAAATACTTCCCGTAGTAAAGCGTGGAACCAGAGCCAACATTGTAAATGCCAGCCTAAAAACGTCTGATTTATGGCGATATGTCATGGTTAAACACCTTACAAAAAACATGCGTGCACAGACACTTGGCGATGAAGGGGCAAATCGGTTTTCAGAACTACTTCTTGAGATCGGAGAAGGAAGGATACGCATCGAAGAAGAGCCAGATACCATTACAATCCCAGAAGGTATAGGAAAAGTGGTTACCACGCAAGAAGAATTAAAAGAAGAGATTTACCCTTCCCTACAAGAAAATGGATTAAGACCTGAATGGCTAGCAGAGCGAGCAATTCTATCTCCTCTGAACACGAACGTGAATGGTTTGAATGATGGGCTTATGATAGAGTTCCCGGGGGAAGAAAGAATCTATAGGTCCGTGGACAGTGCAATCTGTGATGAGGAAGCAGTGTCGTATCCTGTCGAGTTGCTAAACTCAATTGAGGTGTCAGGCATACCACCTCACATTCTAAAACTGAAGCTTGGGGTGCCAATAATGATATTGCGAAACATGGATCCACCAAAAGTGACGAATGGCACTCGATGCATAGTTACCCTCATGCACCCCAACGTAATTGAGGCGACAATATCATTTGGGCCATATAAAGGCGAAAAGATTTTATTACCTCGCATCCCTCTGATACCATCCGACTCAGAACTCCCTTTTCAGTTTCGAAGACTCCAATTTCCGTGCAAGCCTTGCTTTGCGATGACAATCAACAAGGCCCAAGGACAAACCTTCAAGAAGATTGGAGTGGATCTTCAAGCACAATGCCTCTCGCATGGACAGTTGTATGTCGCAGCATCACGCACAGGAAGTGCAACAAATCTTTCGATTTTGGCAGAAAACAATCAAACACGCAACGTTGTTTATCCGGAAGCGTTGCAAAACTAATAGTGAAATCATCTGTATAGTAAGTAATTTGTGTATTAAAACAGATAATTTGTAATTAACGATTTATTTTTAAGTTGAAATGTGGGGTATGCAATGCAAATTCTAAACGATCAATAAAAGTGATAATTTAGAATCACGTCTAAAACTAGAGTAATCTATTTTCTACCTGAGTAATGCGAGGCGCAAAGCGCTGAGAAAATTGACAGAGTATCGAAGCGCGAAGCGCTGAGAAAGTGGATACCGCAAGGGCGCGCAGCGCCCTGCGGTAGACGCTAGTGTTAAATAAAGACGTACAACAATAGGTTTCCTAACCATCTACTCTTATAGACTATGGGCATACGTTGTGCACTTTCAGGTACTGTTCAACATCAAATGTTAAATAAAGACGTACTACAATAGGTTTCCTAACCATCTACTCTTATAGACTATAGGCATACGTTGTGCACTTTCAGGTACTGTTCAACATCAAATGTTAAATAAAGACGTACAACAATAGGTTTCCTAACCATCTACTCTTATAGACTATGGGCATACGTTGTGCACTTTCAGGTACTGTTCAACATCAAATGTTAAATAAAGACGTACAACAATAGGTTTCCTAACCATCTACTCTTATAGACTATGGGCATACGTTGTGCACTTTCAGGTACTGTTCAACATCAAATGTTAAATAAAGACGTACTACAATAGGTTTCCTAACGATCTACTCTTTTAGACTATGGGCATACGTTGTGCACTTTCAGGTACTGTTCAACATCAAATGTTAAATAAAGACGTACTACAATAGGTTTCCTAACGATCTACTTCTAAAAACTATAGGCATACGTTGTGCACTTTCAGGTATTGTTCAACATCAAATGTTAAATAAAGACGTAAGACACTAGCTTTGCTAGCCATCTACTTCTAAAAACTATAGGCATACGTTGTGCACTTTCAGGTACTGTTAAACATCAAATATGAAACAAGGACGTACAACAATGGGTTTCCTAACCACCTACTTTTATAAACTAAGGGCATACGTTGTGCACTTTCTGGTACTCTCCAACATCAAAAGTTAACTAAAGACGTACAACAATAGGTTTCCTAACCATCTACTCTTATAGACTATAGGCATACGTTATGCACTTTCTGGTAGTGTCCAACATCAAATGTTAACTAAAGACGTACTGCAATAGGTTTCTTAGCCATCTGCTTCCACAAATTATGCTCCTTGCATCCTTACCACCTATTTACTACCCGAAATTCTAGTAGCTGGTACAGCCCCTGTTAGAGTGGGAGCTAGCTCAGCTCAATGACTCAATAAGAAATTACCCGTGAAAATTACATGACAATTACCTGTCTCACTGACCCTAGCATTCCTTCGAATGGCAAGATTATGTTCAAATGATTGAAACACGACGGCCACCTAAAAACAAAAACTTGATTTTATAAAGGCCAGTCAATTATAAACATACTTGTTTTTGATTTACTCGCGAGTCATTTTCCTCATTCATGATTAGCTGATGTCAAAACCCCCATGAAAAAGAATCAAAAACAAGACAAAACAAATAAAAAAATCAAAGAAGCTAGACAGCTTTTTGTTTCTCTTGCTTTACGTTCCCTCTTGTTTTAGGCTTATAAAGCACGCTTGAATTTGGATGGCATGGTTTAGAAATCTTTGTTGAAAAGAGGGGCCGATTACATGATAGCCTTCTATCCCAGTTTATGCTTTCACCTCAACTGACCGAGTTAGGATCTATCTTTACCCTCTTCCAGTTAGCATTTCATAATTCTCAAATTTGCATTTCAAGGGAATAGTTTAACCTCGAGTGCGCAAAAATGTGGGCCTGTTTAGTTCAAAAGTGAATTGAATTGATAATACGGAAGTTTACTGCATTGATGCATCTTGGATTATGTTTTGCATTACTTCAATCGCTCTTGATTGACACAAAATTGATAAAAGGAGGTTTTCAATCGATTGTCATGCATGCAGGGGATTAATTATTCGACATACCAATAATTAACCTTTTGATATAGATATAATTGATTATCTTTTGTACATAGAATTGATTATTGTGGAAGCGAAGAATTGATTATTGCACATACTCAGAATTGTTAGGCAAATTGCACAATTCATTTCTTCGATCATTTTTGGTGGCAAAATTTGATATCATTTACTTGTAATGGAGGACGGAGGACAAGTAAGGAGAACAAGAGAGGGCCTAGAAATTAAGCATCGTAATGCTAACAACAAGACGCAGTCGTCGCATTATACCCTGGTTTGAAGTTCATTCTTTCATCACAAACCTCGGAAACTAAGCTGAAATCTCAACTTTATTAGGGGCCTCCGAGTTGATCGCTTATTTGTAAGAATCTTGCTTCATTTTAGAAATGTAACTGACACTCGTTTAGCGTTGCCGTCTTAGCTTCACAAACTAACTGTTGATAAATAAGAGCGTGAGATGACCTCACTTACCGTCATTCCATATAGCATAGTAGACTTGGATATCATGACTGCTGTGATAGCTGACGTCAAGGAACCAACGATGAGCGAGTTTAGAATTGGACCAATCAGCATCCAAAAGATTCCAATTAACTTTCCAACAAATGACCTTGGCGTTATATCCCCATACCTCAACAAAACAAGAAAATAGTCACTGGAATATTTTGAAATCCCATTTTTGTGTTAGGATGAATTCACAAAAAAATGAATGGATCGAGTATTCAAATCAAACAAAGAGACCATATGTTCCTCTCTAAGATATCACTATCTAAGTTACCACAAGATGAATCCATTATCTCTACTTTGAAGATTCTATATTTCCTATATTTTCTAATACTCTCAAACAAAAAGGGGTATTTTTTCCGTTACACCCGGTTGAAACGTTTTAAACCGGGTGTAACGGAAACAACAATCTTCTAAAAGCTTAGACGAGATTCAGGCACTGATTGATTGGACCCTTTAACGTTTTAAAGGAATTTTAATGCCTAAGCTGGCTTTGTGAACAACGATTAACTGATTGCGAGTAAGATTATATATAACCAAGATGTACCCCACTGTCGTCATAGTAATAAAGCTCCACCAGATTCCTGCGAATGTACCTCTGACGTAACTGCCAATGTTCAATTCATTCGGGTTGGTTTTGCGATCCTAAATAGGGATATAGACGGTTAAATCATCGATCTACCTACAGTGTTTGATTAAGTTTTCAAAACCCATCCCACATGTGATCTAAATTTCGAAGGGGCAGATCACTCTCCGGAAATCTTTTTATAAGGGCCTTTGTTCTATTGTTACAAAAAGAATTGTACGCTTTGAGAGAGAGAAGGAGAAAAAAATACCCCGCCCCAATGGTAGTACCTAAGTGAAATATCAACAACTCTCCGATTAATATAAACATTTAACTTTTGAACAATAATGAAAAGTCTGGCACGAATAGTATAAAGAATATTAAGTTGTTTGCTTTTTCTGAATTTAGCCAAAATATATGCCTATGATTCTAGAAATGAAATTGGGTTTTAAAAGCAAATCAAATCGAAGTTGAAAAATCGTGAAACTCACCGCAATCCATAAAAATGTTCCACATATTGACCCCATTAACACCACCACCACAACGACAGGCCAAATATTTAACACCATTTTCGTAACGCTTTTTGTGATGCTTTCTGGTGTGATTTTCTTGACGAGCAGAACCGATCCAGGGTTAGTAGCAACCAAGATAAATCGGAAATTGTTTCTGTAAACATCGATTTCTTCTCTACCATAAACTGGTAGAAACAGATGAGCGTTGGAGGCAATTTTTTGCTTTAATTCTTTCTCATCTGAAAAGAAAAAAGTAGAGGTTCATTTGTAACATCATACTCAAAAATGGTCAGGGAGCCTTTTAGTGTGTTTCTAACTTTCCAACCGTAATCCTGAACGAAACATTTTCGATCTGATTGCCATAGTTGAGTAAGTAAGCCTAACTGTTTGATAGATGCATTTCAATTTAATCGTTCAAAATATTTCAGTTCATAATTTATTGGACCACCGCTCGATTCATCCTTTTAGCCCTAATCTAACTAATTCTAACAAACTTTGTTTTAAGACTAGTGCTATGCTTAATGTCACAACGAAAGCATGTTGTTAGTTTCCAGACGCTCTCTGTTATGACTATGCTTTTTTATGTCCTACATTATTTTGCACTAGCATAAAACAACTTCTCTTTTCTAGGTTTAGATTTGGAGACAAATGAATACTGCAGACTGGTAGCCCCCATACGAAAACAATAATGAGGTTTTGAAATTTAACCAGAGAGAATGGAATGCTTTGTTTTTAAAACAAAGCTGTAGAGGTATGTCAGTTTTCAAATCTTTTACAATGGCAGCTTGGATCTTGCAACGCATATAAAACATAGAATAGGACCAACTACATTTGAAATATCCCACTCACTTTCAAATTTTCCAAGTTTCCCATTCTTAGTTCTGTTAAAGAAGACATTTACATCTCCAAAGTCGTGTTCCGTTTTCCCATCGCAGAGTTTGCATATTTTACTAATTGTATTTGTGAGCAAATCAGAGAGAATTCCAACTGGTTTTGTCGAGTCTCCGGAAATGTAAGGTTCGTAAGAATACCACCCAACGAAAATATTCTTTGGACACTGGCACGTCTCTGAAAAAGCAATATAAGATATGCATTTTCTCTTATAAGAAATAGAGATCAAATTTTGCCAACACTTAGGAACAAGGTAAGAACAAGCAGAGGCTATTTTGAAATCTACAATAAACGGTTTTCCCTCCTACTAGCGATCTTTCAAAGTAAATTCATCCGAAACACCGTTATTTTAGACTCTCATCCATCGTTATTGAAGCTTGTGTGGTAATATACTTAAAAAGAGAAATTGTGTTTTGTTATCGACCTTAAAGCATTCAATAGGTGTCCCTCTTGTATAAGCTTCCCTCTCGTATAAGCTCCCCCTCACATAAGCTCCTCGTGTGAATACCCCTCGCATGAGTACTCTCTTCATCTTAGGAATAACTGAATGTAGCCTATTTGAGTGAGTAGATTATTGCCGATAGTGATTCCGAAAGCAAAGTCTCGTGTTATGTTGAAGAGATTTTTTTTGTTTCTAATCATTTAGGGACCCATCTTGAACAAACACTCCCTTCGGGAACTCAGAACGGGTGCATATTCAAAGCTGTGACGGTATTCGTATATTGAAAAGACTAGAACCCAAGCATAGTGATTCTCTTATAATGAAGTCTATCGATGGAATTTCTGTGCATTCCTACAAGAACACAATAAGTACTCGTAATAACGGCAAAGTGTTAGTACATCAATACTGTAGATGAAATTGCTTTTGCCTACCTACAAAAATGCTTCGACTTTTCGGCCCTTCTCCAGCTAAGGTGAACGCAGCGACCTCTATCTTTACTTGAGTATACGGCTGAAACCCAGTTAGCACCACCCTAGCAGCATACTTTGATGTAGTGACTGATTTCACCTCTTCTGCAACCTCCTCAGTTCCGATTCGGATTATAGTGTAGTATACAACATAACCTTGCAGAATTCCGTTGCTCTTTGAATCTGGTAACGGGTTCCACCGAACGACTATTTTTCCATCACGTGATACGAGTTTTGCCTGAACGCTGTCAGGGGGAGATGAAGGAGCTGAAATAAAAAGCCAGTCGCTAAAATGGGCCGGGGGTGAAGAATATGGGGTAACTAACATGTCTGGCTGGTACACATTAGCCTGTGACACCCAGAAGCTAACCCCATAATCATCGCAACTTTTCCAAGAGCTTTAGTAGGGAAAGGGGACCCATAACAAGGGGTAAATAAGACTTGTTTGAAATTAAGAGTAATGATTAGAAAACTAATCCGTTGCATCGAATAGACAGTTATAAAAGTACTCGTGCAGAATTGTATTTTAACAAAAATATTTTGTCAAAAAGTGACGGTTCATATTTAAGCAGCAACATCTGTTTTGTGGGCAAAATTCCCCCAAGAGAAAGTGGATTCTACCATTGATTTCTCTTCCTTGCTTAATCAGCAAAAGGGTTTCTATGTTTTGATTAGCTGCAATAAAATCAATTGCCACTTTGCTAAGCAAACAATCACCAAACCTGGAATTTCGAGCTCTCTTCTCATAACTATGTTTTAATTCTTCTTATTGCACAACTTTTTGCTGTATTTAATAGGAGCTCGACTATACTGCTAAAGTTGCATATGGTATAAATTCAAGATACGATTTCTATCTATAACTACAACTACAGTGGAATCGCGATACAACGAGCTCTTTATAGGACTAACTTCCTGGTATAACAAATTAGAAAACTGCTCCCTTGGATTTTACCCTTATATGAAATGATTATCTCGGTATTACAAATTCCTGAGTTAACGAACAGTTTTGTGGTTCCCTTCAGAGATTATTAAGTTTAATTCCTACTGTATGGCAGCCTATGCATTAAGAGAATGGCGTAGTCTACTCACAGCCTTCAGCAGTAGAACACTCCAGCCATGAAAATTTGCCTTCACCAGCATTCGTAACCCCAGCTATCTCGACTTCGTATCTCGTAAATGGCTTGATGTTCTCAATGGTAAAGTAACTGTCTGGTTTCCTATTTGTTGTGTTGGACCATTTGGCAGTCGAAGCAAACTCTTTGTGACGAATCATGTAGCCTCTGAGTTGGCCATGCCAGTTTCTTGTGCTGATGTGGCTCCATTCAATGTAGAGCTGGTTGGAGGATATCGGGGTGCATTTTGGACTGCCTGGGGCACTAGATGGAACTGCAAAGATAAGAAGGAATCACAGAAGGGAAAGTTTAGGCAGAGCAGAGCAAATATTTGCTGAGCATCAATTTGAAAATGTGTTATGCACTTGAATGAATTTAGAGCCAATAAACATGATGATTACAGATATAAGGAAGTGATCAAGAGAACCAATGTGCCCGCCTGGGTATCAAACACTGCCTGTGCAGCAAATCGTAGGGTTTTATTACAAATACATATGCATCCAAGCAATGCAACATACCGTAACGTTTGTGGCAGAAAAAGACATAACATCATCTGGTTTTTAGCCTTGCAAGGCAAAGAAGATCACATGGCTAAATCATACAGTAGCAAAATATAGTAGCTTCAGGAATCGCCCAGATCGTTGCCAACTCTTTTCAAAAATCGCGTAAATATGAAATAAACAACTTGAAATGGTTTCAGTATCTTAAAAAGTCGTTTAATATTTGCTGGTAAGTGTTTCCAATTTACTGCATCATTTCAATTGTATCAACACCATAGCAAGTCATTCAGAGGATCGTCATGCACCATATTACATACCTTATCGATTTTTAACGATCATTTCTGGAAGTAAAACAGTATTTTTCAACCTTCTAGCCTGCGAAAAGCTAGGGGCCTTATTTTCAGAAGGAGTAGAGGACCCCTAGTTCAACGTACCTTCTTAAAGACAGTGGAGTGAAATGTTTGTTAACACCTTGGAGGTCACCCATCCTAATGTTTACCTCGTACGCTCTGCCACTACTACGCTGACTAGAGTAGAAAATGAATGAAATACCGTTAGATGAAAGTAGATGAAAGTAGATGAAAGCAGAGCTCTTACCTCCTTCCTTAGTGATGCAGTCCACATAGCTACTAGCAGCTCCCATCCCGCTTCTCGAGAAAGTGAAAACTCTGATCGTGTACAGAGTAAACTCTTTCAGCATTGATAAATCCTTTTCAGTTTCATTGTAACTGGCCGGAGACTTTTGCCAATAATCTGTTTTGAATTCACGATAAAATACGACGAATCCAGTAATGCTGCTTGAGGCTGTGTATGCAGACCACTTTACAGTTATCGTTGTTGAGCTTCTTGAAATGGCTGTTACTGAAGTTGGGGCTTCAGGAACTGAAATCATACAAAGATAACTACAATATACCCCTTTCACAATCTTATTCAAATGGAGGTAGGAGATGTGATTCCTTATTGACTATCGAGTAAGAAGTCTAAATAGACCCTGGGCTAGTAAGGCAAAACGTGTCGCCCTTGGGGACCCTCCCAAGGCAATGATTTTTAGAGACAACATCATGCGAGGCAAAACACTTATCTGATTAAAAACCGTTGACGGGGCACCAAAACAGGGAAGTTAAAATTGGTGACCCAGGATTGGTTTCAAGTAATCTCTATGGTGTCTTCCGTGAAGTTATGTAACTTGATAGGTTCCAAAATCTGAAATGCAAGTACAAAACTATTTCCTGGTTGCTCAGTGTAATGCACGCTTTTGAGATTGGGATCCCCATGGTATCGAGGGTAGTGATCTTCCTAACAATATTTCAAAAGAATGGACGTCATGGTGAAAGTGGTCTATTGCAACCACTGAGTGGTATAATAAATCCCGCATACTAGAACCTACAAGAAAAGAGCCTACTTGCTATTTCCTCATAATCATACACCTTGTTATTAGGAACCTGTTTCAGGCTGATGAAGTCTCTCTTCACTTCATTTGCCCAGTATGAATGTGAAACCTGGACCCACAAAGAAGCAACAGTAAAGTGTATAGCTTCTTTCGAGCTCCACCGCTCCAAAAGAATTCTTTGGGTCATCTTGTGGCAGAGAGCTAGCAATATTGAAGTAAGAACTCAGGAAAAAAGAGGGTCACTAACGACATCAGTATCTTTGAACCTTTGCTGCAGACGGTAAGGAAAATTAGGATATGATGATGGTTTGGTCACAAAGATTGGGACCTTTGTATTGGACATCATGCATGGAGGTGTTAAAGGAAGCAGACGGAGAGGACGACCGGGGATCGGTGGCTGCCAGATATGGACGGAGAGGAGGGTAGCTTTATAGCTTTTCCAACCCCTTTTGTCATTTCAGCACCCGTTTATCTGCACTACTCGCAATCATGACTTTTACTTAGAATAATACCCACCATCTCGTGAAGATATGGATAACGGCTTGACAGGCATGGTACTCATCAAACCAACATCCTCAGTTGCATGTTGAAATATCACAATTTCATCGTTGGCTGACTGGTTGAATAATATGCTGAAGTTACAGTTTACGCTGCCATTGCTGTGATTGGAGAGAAAGGGAAAGTTATGGTAAATAGATTCAAATAAAGCAAGCCATCCAACAAATCAGCCCCCCTCTCCCAAGATATGTAGCAGGTCTATATTGCAATTATACTCAGGATAACTGATTGTCCCGGTATTTCAGTTTGCAGACCGAATAAGGCGAAGACATAGTGGTCCCATTAAGCATAAAACTAGACATAACTTCAAATAGTTCATGGTTCTAAACATTAATACCTTTTTAGCTTCTTTTCTCTGCCATCCCTTCAAGTGTTAGGTATCGTTCTCAACGATAGTTTTAAAACTTGTACTCTCTTTACTGTATGAAATACCACACCAGGGTAGCCATTTACTTTGTATCCTGTTCAGTCATGAAGAATCCTTAGATTATGGCCTGTCCCAGAGTCGCTCGTAATTCATGATAAAACCTCCTCGTAGCCCAAGTTCAGACTTCGAAGCTGTTCCTAGGTTTTTACTTTTGTTTATCTTCTTGATGTCTGACGAAACTCCAGGCACACCCTACTGACTTCTGAGAATAGCAAAACATGAAAATACCTACCTCAATTCATTGATAACGACGTCCATAATGTTAAGATTACGCCCGTTGTATAGCTGAAGCAGCTAAACAAAAAAAAACATGTTCAAAATTTGTTGGATTGTAACATGATAGAAAAATTGAAGATATATAAATGTGAAAACAATGAGCCTATTTGGAGTTTCAGGAGTTCGGATGAATTCTTGATGAATGTGCTCGATGCGGTATAGCTTTCATACTTGTTCTTTGCATTTAAACCCTTTTATGGAGCATTCTTTTCATTTGAATTTCAATTTGAATGTCCATTTTACAAAACCTTGCAGTCTAACAGTGGTGAAATTTTAAATGTCATTGTAATGGTCCATCTAACTATGATGGCTTCCGAATTTGAATTTTCCGTTGAAAAGGGCTTTGGGAATGCCAGTATCATTTACAAATGTGACGTACCAAAGAACATCTTGTAATGGTTTAAAGCCTAATTAGCCCTTCTGTGCCCTTCCATCCTTGCTGAACTACATTTTTTTGTTAGAAGAACCAGTAAAATTAGTTTGAAGCTCGCTGTTTTTAGATATTTCTCTTTTTTTGGCTGAAATGTTCTCAAATTGCTTTTACTCGTATAATGATTTGGAAGCCTGTTTTCGCTATCAGTTGTGTTCATTGTTAATAATTCTGACTCTCGCGACCTGTCTCACATATCTGTGTGTAATCTAGCACAACTAAAAGAATTAGATCATTATTTGAAAAAATAAGGAAAAAAAGGTCTTACGTTTGATTTCACTTTATTGCTGAAGTCAATGAACGCACTGCTTCCTCTCTTCGACATTTCCACTGAGAAGGTTTCGTTTGTGAATTTCAGAAAAGCATCAAATTTAGCAGCTAAGGAAAAAACAAAAACTAACTTGACACATTCAAGAAATTATAGATTATTCTGTGAATTTATCTTTCTGTTATTATATGTAACTTGTGTGAATTATTGCAGTAAGATAGCTCGAAATCAAATTTTAACTGGCGACCATGTAATGCTGCATCCACACTGACATGGTCAACTCAGTTTTCATAATTCTAGGTTCCTTCTCAGCCAATCAATAGCCTACAAATCTTGAACTGACCAATCAGAGCCTTCCATGTGTAAACCTTGTTTTGTTAAAGCTGGTTTAACTGCCAATGTGAAAGCGGTTAAAGAACCAAGATCAGAAACTCATGTGTATAGCTCTCATGGCCTCTGTTATTTTTTTGAGATGCAGTTGTATTTTTTGCAGTTTTTATAGGTCTAGAAAATGAAAGTTAATAGTAGAAAATATAGCGGACCACAGCAACAATGGTCCCAGTAATTGTTTATCCCTCCAGAAAGGAAAGGGGATCCATATTTCACTTATGTTCAGATTGCCATACACTAATTTGCTTTTAACTAATGTTTGAATCACAGCCTCACAGCTATGTTGCTAAGCATGCATTGCCTTTCCTTGCAATCATATGGTAATTCATCATTTGAATTTTAAGATAGGAGATATCTTTTATATTTTTTACATTTTTCCAATATGCCCTCATGAAATCGAAATTTCTTTGGGCCTAGAAAGTAAAATATTTTCCATCCCTGTTTTCAGCTACTTGATGATATTTCATATTTCTGTCTACAGAGTTCAAGTCAAGCTGGACTGGCTTGAGACTTCTTGAATATCGCATGCTCAGATGTTTGATGAAGCAAAGGGTTTTCTCAAGGAAGAGGTAAGTACTTTACGGTGTTCTATATTGAATTTCATGTAACCTTTATTGAAAGTTTAACATGTAAGAATTTACCAATAACCAATGAATATTTCAACCCAAGTAGTATAAAATCATGTGTTCAAGTGTTGAAGTTTCAACCAACCTTGGGCAAATCGGGGAAAGTCGCTGACATATATGACGAAACATGATAACTACTGAAGCTTTGCGTCTGACACTTATTTGAGTAGTACATCGGAAAAAGATGATGAAACCTAACGAAAATTAGACCTGACCAATAGTTTACTCAAAGGTAAATCGAAATCGGCCCATCAGAAAGGAGGTGAAGGATTGGTAAAGTACAGGAACAACCAATCATCACCTGGAGTCCAGAGAAAGAATGAATTATTATTGAAAGAGTCGAAGTGTGAAAACGAGCACTCAATATGTTTACACAATATGGGACCCATGGTTTCAAAGTGACCAGACTTCAAAATTCCTAAGTGAAATATTGACCTTCCTCTGATCTGCACTTCTAGCTGTAGTTGCTCAGCACATTCTAATTTGTTGAATAGATGTTCACCTCTTGCAGAGTCATGTTAATTTTGACCTGTAGTCATCAGGGCCTTAGGCACGAGCTGAACATAGCATCAGTTAATCCCGAAATCTAGTTGCAGAAGGAGCTTAAAAATAAAAATGTTGTCAGTAATAAACTTACGCTTGCATTGATTATTGCTACAGATTCTGACTTCATTCGAAGCTCCATCGCAGCTACGCCCACCATAATCAGGATTCGGCGAGTCGCATTGGCGAAACCTGGATATTTTACCGCCTCCGCATGGCTGATCACAGTAAGACCAGGATGACCAAGGGCTGTATCCACCATTTACTGATAAATCAGAAATAAAACAACAAGTTAAGATCACATATCGGCGGGCGCATGGCCGAGTGGTTAAGGCGTCTGACTCGTAAACCAAAGATCAGAACGGCCGTATGCTCAAATCCCGTGCTGGACAGTTTGGTCGCTGTCCGTAACGCTAGCTCGGGTCGACCAGTGCCATGTGAGGGAAATCTGGTAGCTGCGGTAGGTAGTTGCAGCGGACTGATGGTAAAACATCCGTGGCCCCTGCTGGAAACAAGTCTCTTAGACGTTTGCAGGCCAGCCACGTTAAATATAAATACCTACCTACCTACCACAGATATCACAATCTCCCTCCTAGATAACATTATAGGAAAAACTTTATGTCTTGAATTTGTTAGATATATTTTGGAAGTGTTGCTCATACCCTATGAACCAGAATGATGTAAACTTATTTGAGAAGCCAATTTAGACCCCGTTTACACGGTAGCGGATCACTTTTGATCCGATACAAAAAGTGTTGCGGATCAGCCTCCCGTTTACACGAGCTCGAGGTGATCCGGTGCACTTCTGCTCCACTATCCGCATCAATTTTGATCCTGCTACGAAAGCGAACTCGTTTTGTGTCGGATCACTTTTGTATCGCATCACTTCTGCTCTTCCCCGTGTAAACGCAAGTGATCCGCATCAATTTTGATTCTGATTCATTGCGAGGGTATTATTCATATAAACGAGGTTCAATCATAATTGCAGTTTTGTTTTGATTTCTCCCCTTTGGTTCATCTTATCCAGAGCGAACGAAACGAAACATTAGTATTACAAACAGTGTTGTCTATCACTATTCGCATCAAGAGGGCGACTTCCTCGTCTGTACATGAAAAGGTTTTCTCTGTGGAGTTGGTTGGATGCTTCTTTGGTGGCATCTTGAAATGTTGGCGTTGATTCAGCTGAAGGAAATTTACGAAATCACAGACAGGAGCAGAAAATCTGACAAGATCTTGAATGTGACCGCTGACCGCTGATCTCTCCGTGTATGTAATGTGCCGCTGATCCGGTGCCGTCTAAACGAGGGCGTGATCCGGAACACTTTTGATTCCGTGTATGTAATGTGCCGCTGATCCGGTACCGTCTAAACGAGGGCGTGATCCGGAACACTTTTGATCCGCTACCGTGTAGACGGGAGGGTGATCCGTAACACTTTGATCCGCAACACTTTTGATCCGCTACCGTGTTAACGGGGTCTTAATCGAAAATTACCCGGAGAACACTAGAAATATCTGATATCACGCCAAATGGACCAACTTATTTTAGTACTTTACTTAGTTTTCGCAGTTTTTCATAACGATGGTTTTAGCTTTGAGTATAATTTC
Source organism: Pelagia noctiluca (assembly GCA_963924455.1). Taxonomy (NCBI): domain Eukaryota; kingdom Metazoa; phylum Cnidaria; class Scyphozoa; order Semaeostomeae; family Pelagiidae; genus Pelagia; species Pelagia noctiluca. The sequence continues at coordinate 12,073,252 of OZ004325.1, forward strand.
CTCGGCATGGCTATCTCGTTGTTCCTATGCCATATTCAGAGAAGGGAACATATCTATCTCAGTGAACCGTCTTTTCCGCTTATTGAAGCAATAAATCTTCAGACACAAAAACCATATAGACTATTTAACACCATGTGTCTAACTTCAGTAGAGAGTGCCTATCCTGGCTATAATGCTCAATATAGCTTTGCGAGTATATAGCAATTATCAAACAGAACTAACACACTTAAAACAGACAATGTCCTTCTGTAACGTAAGCACGAGACTTAGAACCAAAGAGGGGCATGTTCGTTGTTTAATGTGTTAATTCTGATCTATAAAAACATATAAAAACCAGATACTGAAACAAAGACACCCTTAAAACCAAGACGATTGAAAACATAGCCCCCTCAAAACATTATTGAAACACAAAACTCCTCACTACTCCCACTGAAATAGGAATGGTGCAAGCTACTCACCGGGACACTGAAAGAAATTGCAGCCAATGACTTCTTCGGTAAGGCCTGCACAAGTCAACCCACCATTACTAGGTGGGGGGTTTGTGCACAATCTGGTTCTTTTACGTTGCCCCCCGTAGCATGGTTGGCTGCAATTTGACCACCTAGACCATTCAGACCACATACCGTCAACTAAGAAGAATGAAATAATGAAATTATGACACAATGTAATGTTTGAAAACAAGACCACCATCTATATTTAACCGAGAAGAGATGAAATAAAAACGTAACTGTTGAAAACTGAGAGAACGGCTTCGATTAGAAATCTTTTTCAACTCTCTATCTGAGGTCAATAAGCTGATATCAATTATAAAATCTAAAATTCAAACGGCTCAGTTCAGATAGTTTTAGAATATAATACTGTACAGTAATGAAACCGTAGTCGCATTGCCCAAGTTTACAAGTTGCTGCACAGACCAAGTTTAGTGATAACCGGGAGGGGGCATTCGGCTTCTGGTTCACATTACACCCTTTTTTATAAGAACCAGTAAATTTGATTTGAAGCTGGCTGTTCTTCAATATTACTCTATTTTCAGCCTGAAATGTTCTTAAATTGTTCTTACTTTATAATGATCTGGAAGCCTGTTTTCCCTATCAATGATGTTAAATGGTTCAAATGTGCACTCTCTTGACTATCTGATATGTCTGTGTGCTGTCAATATGCTTGTTTTGTAATTAATTGTCAGTCTCATGGTTATTTCGTATAATTCTTATATTTACCTTGAAATGGTCAGCCTCGGTTTGTTCTTAGCTTGTCTTAAGATTTAGCAAAGTTTGAGGCTCGTGTTCTTATAAAAAAAGAGTTTATAGTATAGAAATGAGTGATTTCTCATCTTATGAATATATACTCCTGGAAGCTTTTCGCTCTATTTCGTTGTTTATTTAGGATGTGGAACTTGTGTAAACTCATCAAAATATGACTATAGGAATGAAATAAAAGTTTTTCCATCCAGTTCTTACTGGAAAGTCATAATAGGATTGATTTTTAACTATAATACTTCGAACAAGTTGTGTAAAGGAAATATGGGTTCAGTTAATCAACCAAGTAAATTTAGACAAAATAATGCCAAGGTTTGTGTACGGTCGCAAATAAAAACGTGAACAAAGTCATAGAAAAAGATGCTTCCAGACTATTAACTCTAAAGACTATGCTAAAAGTTTTCATTGGAAAGAGAACTTTAGCATGTCATTCAACTTTCGCCAATGTTTCACGACAGATAATAGATATCAACTCAATGCTAAGATCACCTGGACAAGGAGCATGCGCACACGCTTCAGTCTCCATCATGACGTCATTACATGCTGGATTAGCCTTGCAATATGCAAATCTTGTTCTCATCGAGTTCCCACAATCATGCGAACAGTCGCCCCAGTTAGCCCATTGTCTGCCACACGCTGAAGCTGCAAGAGAAAAAGTGAATTGAGGGCAGATGTAAACAGTAAGACTTGAGTCAAATCGTCACGAGATGCTTGTTGATAGTCGATAGTTGATGAGCAAGTGCGCTTTATATTTTCATAAGGTATTGGTTAACGTGCAAAGCACACAGGACCCGATGAACAGCTAGACTAATCACAGCATTACATTGATAGTTAATTGGCAAATACGCTTAATATCTTCGTAAGGTATTGGTTCTGCGCAAAGCTCAAAGGACACAATGAACAGCTAGATTAATCATAGCATTACATTGATAGTTAATTGGCAAATACGCCTACTATCTACCTAAGGTATTGGTTTATGCAAAAAAGCATAAAGGGACCCGATGAACAGTTAGACTAATCAAAGCAGTTAATTGAAAGGTGATGAGCAAATACGCTTACCATCTTTGTAAGGTATTAGTTCTGTGCAAAGCACAAAGGGCCGAATGAACAGCGAGACTAATCATAGCAGTATACTGATGGTTGATAGACAAATACGCTTACTATATATCTTCAGAGGTTAGAATAGAAACAAGAAAGGAGACTGGCTCTCTGTTACTTAAAGTTTCATGCTTACGCAATCACCAGACAGACTATTATCTTCAGAGGTTATAATTTTATATACAAAGCACAAAGAGCCCACAAGCACTAAGGGCCCACTGAATGGGTTGACTAATGGGACAGTGCAACCCTGGTCCTTCTTCTCGATGCGACCACACCTCGTGATTCCTTTTGCTTTTTTGCCTAGAGTTACAGAGAGCTGGCAAAGTCACTCTTCACACTTTATGTGACAGGTCTGAAGATGGTATCGAAGCCGAGACCCTTTTAACAAGGGTTGAACAATTTAGATGCATTGCCTGGAGAATAAATTTGACTTGATAAATAGCGTTGATGCAGTTACTAAAAAGTGAATAATAGGAATCTGCAAAGCCTCACTGAACAAAACGCCATAACTTTGAAAAAGGCAGAAACGATGAAACATTAAAGGAAATTTATAACCACGGGTGATCTTCAAAGTATCAAATAAGATTGTCAAAGTAGCATAGATATACTCCTATGGCCATCTTGAAAACATTGTGTGTGGAATACTTGAATAAAATGGAGTGTGGAATCATGGAGTAAGGAGTACAGGAATGCACTGGAATACTGGATGATCATTCCTATATACCAGTGCATTGAAGGGCATTCAAGTATACCAGTGCAGTATTTATGAATTATTTTTCTAAAGACAGCGTAATACCACTGTGTTAACTTTAACATAAATCAATAGATACCTTGTCGTTGTCTTTGAAAATTCGCTACTACCAACGACACACATATCGCCATTTAAATTTTGATTTGTTTAAGCCGAAATCCGAGAACGAATCTAAATTCTGCGTGTAAAGACTGAAATGGACAGTATCACAAATACTGAGATAAGAAGGTACTTACAACATTCGGTAGCCAGAGAACACGCTTCTCTCATTTCTTCACTAACATCAGTTCCAGGACACTGTGCAGAAAAATTGCACGATTCTGGCAGCTTTACCGTCCTGTTCAGTAAAGAAAATGCATCTTTGCAATTTGTCATGTTTGTAGTCGAGTTTCTGTCATCAACTGTTAAAAAAAGAAGCAGCATAAACTAAAAGTTTATAAAAACGATACGATTCATTCAACCATGTTTATGAAGAATACTTGAACGAGGCTAATGATACCATCACTAATTAGGCCTTAAATCTAAATTTTTCTCGTCCTTCTTGTTCCCAGCACGTCACTTTTGCATTCTTTTTAAGTTAAAAACTTCCAATATCACCATTAGTCGACACGAATAGCAAAGAAATTTAAACTATAATGCATGTAGCCCCTACACTCTTCTTGGAAAAATAAGTAAACAACGAATAGATAAAGATAAATAAAAATAAATGTTTAAAGCTGAAACAGTCTTTGATCGATATAAACTTGTGGATGGCGAGGAAAACCGGAAACATAGTGAAACATAATAAATAACTACTAAGTTAGAAGGAAAACAAGAAAGGAGACTAGCTCCCTGAAACTTAAAGGTTTATGCTTCCGCAATCATCAGAAAGACTATAATAGTCTTTTCTTATAGTCTGTCTGATGATTGCAAGAGCATGATACTTTAAGTTACAGAGAGTTAATCTTCTTTCTTGTTTCTATTCTATATCGCTCTTTACTTTTGTGCATCGAGCACTAAGATGCGATATTAGACAACGCAATCGCTAAAGAGATGTCTACTAGTAGTAGTTATTATGTTTCACTATGTTTCTGATTTTCCTCACCATCCAAAAGTAGAAACACTTCATGTTCATCCATGGGATACTAAAGTAAGTTGGATTGAAAAATAACTAGCAATCACCTTTTTTGTGCCGTAAATCATCTTGGGTGATGGAAGCTACCAGCGAACAGTTAGTTTTGTTGAAATTTACTAGATATTCCTGACAAACTCTTGTTCTTGTGCGGTTGCCTTCCAAAGCACCAGGAAATCTACTACTGCAACTGCTCCATCGGGACCATTGCATCCACAAACGAGCTGATAATCAAAGATAAAATTATATTGCATCAATGAGGTAAAAAGAATTTTTGTGGTAAGAGTTTAGCATAACATTAAGTAAGAGGTCGTAGGCAAAAATATCATGACATTATTATGCAGGCCTCTCAAACCGCGTTATCTTCAGGGATATCTACAGACCCACCTTGAATTGCTTAGTGTGATATAATTTCATGGAGCTCTTACTTAATTGCGGAGAGAAACAAGCTGTAATTCACGTAATATACTTTAACCCCCTGTAGTGTAGAGACTAACCCTCCGGTTTCGCGGTCACTAGAGCCCAGCCCTTCTAGGTCAGGGACTTGCACAAGACAAGCTTAGATGGTGACCATTGATTTATAACAAGAAGCCCTTTTTGGAGCACTATAGTCTTTACATCCCCCTCCTCCAATATTGTCAGTATTCTTAGATATTTCATTACATGCTAGGCGGAAAAGAGAACTTGGTCCCTTCACCTCCGGCGATCTCGTATGGTGCCTCAAGAAAAGCCCTTCATATACCACGATAAACATCAATGGTTGAACAAATGCGGCTATACCCTACTAGTCTACTCACAACAAATCATCTGAACCTTGTAAAGATGAAATAACATTGCGTTGACGTTTCAGTGAACAGTAATAGATCCTCAATACGTATCTTTGTGAAGAGGTGCCTAGCTGTGCAAATAAGTTGCTATAATCAAGTACTTACAAATGCATTTACTATTTGGAGTGCACGCTTCTTTCTTTGTTTCTTCGCTTGAACATGCAGCAGAGGAATTGCAAGAGTTTCGTATATGTGTTGTCCGGTTTATCAAGGAAGATGAATTTTTCAACCTCGTTAGGTTTGTTGTTGAATTAACGCCTGCTATGATAAATAGACGTATAGATAACACTTAATACAGGCCTCTTGCACTGCCACCACACTCAAGGATACGGACTATATTAGGGGTGGCAAGCTCGGTTTCCTGGTTTCCTGTCCAATATACACACATTGTACAGTATTAGAACCAGAAGACCATAGGCAATCAAATATTATCAGGAGCATATTATAAAACTGGAAATAATTTTTTAAAGATTTAATTAGTTCTTCTTATCACTAACATGTAGATGCTTTTTTTCCAATGCATCGTCCTCTATTACAAGATGGACTGTGTAGATATTTTTTTGGTCTACTCGTTGTATAAAACAAAATATAAATTAAACAGTATTTCCTGGGATGAGATAGCAGTGTAGGCAAAAGTGCAGTACTAAGTAATAATAGTATCTAATGTAAATATGTAATGATAAAACAAATCTCTATACAGGTGCACATTTCAACATAAAAAATGATGTTATCAATATATGTATTGTAAATTAAGAAAGTGGTGTGTTAAGTAAGTAGGTCAGAACGTTAGTATTTATTTGCCACCTCAAATTGAATTTTAGGGATAAGAAAATAGAATGGTAGAAATGCAAAGAATATGTTATTAAAATAAACCAGGTGATAGAATTGATTTGGGTATCAAAGGCACCTCTAACTACGATGGCAGGGATAGCATTAAAAAGGTCCCCTTAGAGGCGTGAATAAAGAAATTAACTGTTAGGGAACAAAAATAATAGATAAATTGATTTTAGGGATTATCCAATCTAGATACTAATACGAGTGGAATATGTTACCTTCATCTTTATGAGGTTTTTCAAAGAGACTTTTTTAAGCATATGTTTAAAAGTATTTATGATTGCTCATAGGGTTTACTGCTTTTGCTACTTTGCAATATATTGATTTCGCAAAGACTCTTACCTGCGAGTTCACAGCCTCCCCACTTGCAATCCTGTGTGAAGTTATACGTTGTCCCGCACCAGAACTCGTCACTTGCAGACGCACACTGTGTATAGTTACGTCCTTTGTACGAGAATGGGAATACACAAGGTGCGCTGTTTTCTGTTCTGCCAGTGGTATATATTGCTAAAAAGTGAAATAATTTTTTCACAAAATCAACGGGTCTCCACACTAAGTTACACCTTCAGTTATATATGAAAATGATAAACAATAAAAAATTGATAGCATTTACCAAGGAAATAAAGAAGACAGAGAAAAAATTTATCCCTTATATTATCCTCGAAAAGGTCTTATTCAACCGAAAACTTTTCCAATTCGCTTTGATGTTTTTTATTTATTTTTTAGTAAAACTAAATATTTTTTCATAAATTCCTTGTTTAGCTTAAACAGCCAATAAATCCCTGTACACAATATACAACTACTAACCGGGGCTCGCCTCGAGTTAAACTTAAATAGGTTAGTTTTTTTGTTATGTGAACGCAGCTACCCTGGGTTCGACCTCGGTTAATTCAACCCGCCTTTGGAGATGGTTTCGCCCTGGGTCGAACCTGGGTTAGTTTTGCTGGAGACTCGTTGAAACACAAAGTCGGTGCGAACCTGGGTTAGTCATTGTCCTGCTCATGCGCATTATAAACCGATCCAGGTCGACCCAGTTTATCAGTCTTCAGTGTAAACGAAGCTGAATTTAACAAACCTGGGTTAGTTTAACCCGGGCTGAACCTAGGCTAGTTTCTGTAGTGTGAGTAGGTCTTGACTCTTACCTGCTCTATGCCATGTCACATCTCGACTGCTTGAATTGACCAGAGAGCAGTTTCCCGGGTGGAACTTTATTTGAAACTTCTGAAATTTTCTTGTTCGTGAGCGAATTCCTTCCAAAGCCCGCGGTAATCTGCTACAACCACTCCAATGCGACCACTCCAACCAGAAACTTGCTGAAAATGAAGTTAAGCACATTTCAGAAAACTGACCCAAAAATATCGGACCGACGCTCCCATATGTAAGAGTCTGGAGTACCCCCTCCTGGAAGTATCAATAAGGCATGTCAACTATTATTTAAATGGGGGTCATTTTTCGTTTTGGGCGTATGGCACTATGGAGCCTGTCTATATCAAAATTCCTACCTATGTAGGCAAAAAGAGCTCGTTTTCAAAGTAGGACACTTTCCATGACTTTTTTAACCCATGCTGATTAGCTGTTTCTAACTACACGAATCTTTTACATCCTTTCTTATTTGCCAATTTCAGTCCACTCATTAGGTTTCGTTTTCTTTCTCTTTTCAACATACTACTCAAATAAGTGTTAGACGCTTCACAGCAGTTATTATGTTTCGCAATATTTCTGATTTATTCCCCATCCTCAAGGTCTTCATCGATCAAAGATTTCTTTTTATGAGTATGGTTATCATGAAAACTACTGGTTTATATATAATTAGCCCTTCACTTATTGATCAAGTGAAATTGTGAAATATCTCAAGAGCTAATTCAGCTATCTACACCACCACTATTTTACCACCCAAAATTGAATACAGAACATTATCTATGAGGCCTACCATTACATTTACTGTATGTTACTGCTGGCTTATCTTTTGATTGTGTTGATGGGTTTGTTGTTGTTGGTTGGTTTGCTGTTGATGGGTTTGTTGCTGTTGATGGATTTGTTGTTGGTTGGTTTGCTGTTGGTGGGTTTGTTGTTGATGGGTTTGTTGTTGATGGGTTTGTTGATGATGGGTTTGTTGTCCATGGCTTTGTTGTCCATGAATTTGTTGATGATGGGTTTGTTGATGATGGGTTTGTTATTGATGGGTTTGTTGTTGATGGGTTTGTTGTTGTTGATGTGTTTGTTGTTGTTGATGGGTTTGTTGTTGATGGTTTTGTTGTTGATGGGTTTGTCGTTGATGGTTTTGTTGTTGATGGTTTTGTCGTTGATGTGTTTGCTGTTGTTGATTGGTTTGCTTTTGATGGGTTTGTTGCTGTTGATGGGGTTGCTGTTCTTGATGAGTTTGTTGTTGGTGGATTTGTTGTTGATTGGTTTGTTGTTGGTGTGTTTGTTATTGATGGGTTTGTTGCTGTTGATGGGTTTGTTGTTGTTGATGGGTTTGTTGTTGTTGATGGGTTTGTTGATGATTTGTTTGTTGCTGGTGTGTTTGTTAGTGATGTGTTTGTTGTTGATGGGTTTTTGGTTAATATGTTAACTGTTGATTGGTTTGTTTTTGATGTGTTCGTTGCTGGTGTTTTTGTTGGTGATGTGCTTGTTGTTGATGTTGTTGATGGGTTTGTTGTTGATGCTTTTATTTTTGATTGATTTGTTGGTGGTGTGTTTGTTGTTGATGGGTTTGTTAATGATAGGTTGGTTGTCCATGGGTTTGTTGTTGATGGGTTTGTTGTTGATGGGTTTGTTGTCCATGGGTTTGTTGATGATGGGTTTGTTGATGATGGGTTTGTTGTCCATGGGTTTGTTGTCCATGAATTTGTTGATGATGGCTTTGTTGTTGATGGGTTTGTTGAAGATGGGTTTGTTGTTTTTGGCTTTGCTGCTGGGTATGTCCTTGGCTTGGATGCTGATGTTGACTCCGATGGAACTATCATTGATGTAGTTTGTGTTATTCCGGTTGTGCTCGACAGGGTATCGGAGTAGCCAGAACCCTCTTCGCTTGTTTCTGAAGATGAATCATTGTTTCCTGTACCATTCGTTATTGAATCCGGCTCTAGAAATAGGAATGACGGTATTAAAGATACAGGTAGCACATACCATATGCGTCATACTTGTTAGCTGGAACCCAAAGAACATAATGCTTCGATTAAAACATTAAACCCCTTCCTAGAGCATGTTTCCATTTTCAATTTTCATTTTCGAATAAAAGCCATTTCGAATAAGCTGTCCTTATAATAAGATAAATCCTTATGCTATGATAAATTAAATGACGTAAAAGTTGAGTATAAAACATCAATGACAAAGCTCAATGAATAATAAGTACGATATTTGAAAGATAAAAGGAAAGAGTAAGATGAAGGGTGAAACGGGAATCGGTATTCAAAGATGCCATGTATTGAACATCTCCCATGGTAGTACAATCAGTGACGTGACTTGATGCCATTTTCCATTGCTTTTATTTCTCGCCGTGCAAATTTCGTCCTACTTTTTAAGCTCGCTAGGTAGCATCAAGAATACATAAAATGGCAAAAGATCATCTCTCTTATAATAATAGTTTCCTAAATAGCCCTGTTGCTTGAGAAACAAATGAAACACGCTCATTAACTCAGCTCCAGGTTGAATCCTGAGAAGCATACGAGTATTTCCTGCTATCAAATTGTCATACCTGGAAATCTGATATTAAGCTTGATTCGGCCTCCAACTGAATCTGGTAAATTTCCCTTTAGCTCGATTCTCAAGGTGGATTGATTAAGATTTTCATGAATTCTTCTTATTTCCACAGCCAGCGGAACTCCAGATTTGAAATCTCCAGGACATGGTTTCTTACCAGAGCAAAGTTTGTATTCTTTGTAACCTAATGTTTTCCAAAATCCAATACTTTCATAATACAATGAAGCTTCTTGGATGAGTGGTGGAAGTGCCACGTTCCTGAATATTGCATTTGCTGACGTAATAGGATTTCCGAGGTGCCAGTGTGAACTGATATTCAGTGATATTAGATCTGAGAAAAAAAGAAAATTGATGTTTCTTACTGATACAGAGATACTTGTGGCTTGAAAATTGTTAAGGAAGAACTATTGATCCAGATACTTCAACATGATTACGGTATTAAACCTTTTTCGCTCACAACAAGGATAACTTATCTTGATCACAGGTGTATAATAAGACACATGTCTGCGAATGATTTGGATTGTGACTGGGTAACATGTGGTGAAAGTTTGGTAAATGGGGTTAACTATGTTCTAATGGGAAACACTATCCTCATACCTCGCGTAAATGTACACCTCACACCCATTGATTTGATACATTTTAGAATATTTCGCTAGATTGCCAAAAGAGAACAATGGTCTTACGTTTGTATACAATTGAAATTTTGTGTAGTTTGGTATCCATATGAAAGGGTAATCTTATTATAAATTGATAAATTTGTAAGTGCAGACACAAAATTGGAAGATTCTCATTTCTAAAAAGACATACACAAGTCAGAATGTTAAGATCAGGCCTAGAGATTCTCATCTGGATATAACTTAACTTGACAGGATTGAGTCAGTGAGTTTCTCTTCAAAGTGCTTGTCTGAAAGGCGTGTTGTTGGTTCCAAGAGAAACCCTGCGATACAACCCACTGTGTGTTTAGACGCCAGTGTGTTTATCTGCACCAATCTTTTGCTATAGATATCTTCATTACGGAAATTACGGAGATTAGCCCCAAAAGTCCCTTGTATGGTGTATTATTAAAACCCTTGTCGTCCAGAATTGCATTAGTTAAAAGTTGTTTCTAACGGATTTTTTTGTTTGTTGACATTGTGCTGCGCGATATTTTCAAATTGGAACAATTGGTGGTGGGGATTCCAGCAAATAATATTTCTAACTTTGGGTTTTCATGAGCCAGAGTGCTTGACTCGAAAATCTTTTCGAATCTTAACGTAGAAAACAATATACTAGTTTTAGTAGTATATCTATCCAAACTGTTTCGGCCGTCGAGATGGCGAGCTGGTGATTGCATTAGTAAAATTCAAAGTATGTCTTACCTTTCAAAATTACCAACAAATCGAATTTACCCTTCGACTCATCATATTTTTCTAGCTGCGCCGTTTCGTTTAACCGCAACGGATATTTACCGGAATTCAAAACTGATGATTTTCTGTGACTTTGTTTGACTAGATCCCTGGCTGCAACAAATGCAATTAGGTCCCCCGGCAAAAGAGTAGTTTTGATATCTTCACGAAATATGTTTAAACCCAGAACAGCATTGAATGATTTGTTGAAGACTGGCTGGAATTGGCAGCTTTTGTTCGGGAATTGTTGAAAATCTCGTAAGATTAGAAGACTTATGTTCCCAGGTCTTTTCGTTATTATGTTCCATCCGTAAACTCGTGTTTGGCAAGGAAGTGTAAGATCGGGAATGATGATGAACTCTTTTTTGTTGCCTTCAATCGTGGAGCTGCTAGTCAGGATGTTGCTTGTCAAGTTGAGATCACCAATCGATGCCGGACAAGAAGCTACGAATGAAAAATTCTAGCAGTTCATTTGAAGTAAATCAACTACATCTCTCCCTACTCTCGAGAAAAATGACCACCCCGTTGCTTACAAGCTATTGAGAGTTTCTAAAATCGTAAACGAAGAAAGTCCACAATACTAGGCTTTGTCTTTGTGCTAGATCTTCTTCGAATGTTTGCCAGCACAAAGTGAGTAAAATGAAACAAACAGGAACAACTCGAGGCGACACAAACAGAAAAACGTAGAAAAATTAAATAGTGTATAATAAAATTAAATGTGTCCAGCACCATAATACCATAAAAGCAATAATATATATGATATCTAATTTCTCTGCTATTTTCTCTTTGTGTCGTTTTGCGTTGTTCCTGTCTCGTTCCATATTTTCTGAAACCTTCCCTGCTCATTTTGAAATACTTCATTTTGAAGTAATTGTCATCAACAAATTGAAATCAAATTATGTGAATGGAACAGCAATGCGCCTCGTTATTGGCGCATCTTAGTAGCCTCTCCCATGTACGTTGGGATTAACTTACACGTGCTCTATAAACGTTCGATTTTCACGAATGACGAGTACATCAAATTTTCACAAACGAAAAATTTTGTCATTTAATGTGTTAAATGAAATCAAGGCATTTCAATGTCATCTGCGTTGTCAAATATCATTACTTATTTCATTTATCTATTTCAAATAGTATTTTTGCGTCATTATTGCAAAGAAAACTTTCGGAATCAAGCCTAGAAAAGTCAGGTTTCGCAATTTCACGCTCAATGAAATGGCCAATAACGCACATGCCTGTAGGAAGTGGGGAGGCAGGGGGGCTTTTGCCCCCCAAATAATCCCAAAATTCAATTGTTCACAGCAAGGTCTCTAGCCTTCCTATTGTCCTCGAACAATGGTTGCCCCCGAATAATATTTTTCAACCTACGGTGCTGATAACGCATCACAAAGAAACACTGGGGGCTTCTACCTTGTATAAACATTTCCAGCTCTTATTTCCATGCAACTCCTTTCCATACCCGACCTCAATATTAAGCAATTTAGCATCTACTATACTCAATCTATGCTCTTTAGCCAATCTATGCTCTTTAGCCAGGTTTTCATTTCCTTTCGGACTATTCACATAACCAGGGGCCCAGTAACATACTTAAAGACCCACTGTCAACCAACAAAGCCAGTGTTGTTAATTTAGTGTTTACAAACAGTGGCCTTCTTTGAATGTTAAAGGATTCGGTCGCCATTTTGTTTTTTTAGCGAGCTGCGACAGAAGAAAAATTTTTGTGATCGCGATTTAACAAAAACTCGATTTATTCTTGAAAATAGTTTTTAGACTTTGCCACTGGTTGTAAACTGGCTCTTTTAATCTTATCTGGTGTGATGGAGCCGGTGAACGTCCTCGTTTTTGCAGCATGCATATTGCAAACACTACTGGGCCTAAACTAAGACAACCTCTCGTTGTTGAGTTGCTGAAAGCTACGTAGCTGCGCAATTTTTAATTTCTGACACAGAAAAACATGTAACTGCGTAGGCGCGATGTTATTAAACAAGGAAGGCTCCATAAAATACAGGGGCTGCTTTGTTGGTTGACAATGGGTCTTTAAATCAGTCCCATGAATTTGACACATATGAAATATTAAGTTGTTCAATTTTCTTTACATGATTAAGTTACGGTTACTAATGGATTGCAAATAGGAACACCATAGCTGCATTGATATGTGAGATGCTATATCAGCTGTAAAAATGAATCTGTTATCACGCTCTGAAAAAGTCCTTTTCAGGTTATAGATACAGAGTTTTCAGTAATTCACGTTGCATGAATTTCACAAATACACCATAAAAGATGTCGAAAGCACGAAATCTTGTGTGAAATGAAGGAAAATTACGTCGCATCTATAAATGCAAGGGGCTCACCCAAGTTCGGTGGGAAGGTTTTAGAGTTAGGTCTTCGAATTCTAAAAACCAATATTATGGGGGTCAAGATAGTTTTTAGTAATCTTTGTTACTCGTTGAAGACGTTTTGCTGGCAAATCTAATTTGATATGTGAAGATAATAGGTAACCGGTGATTTTCTTCATACCACCTCCGCGTCACCCCGGCCTCAACAGTAATACGTCTAATGTTTGATTTGCCAATTCGCGTGTATTTTCCTCTCACAAGCGTTGGATATAAAAGCAAGGTTTCAATATGCTCGACATTTAATTATGAATGATGTTCGGCACATGTTTAAGGCTAAGCACCTAGCATGCGTTCTCGTTAAAGCATTTTGAAAGGCGTAGCGTGGCTATTAGAACCACAGTACTTCTTAAGTCAATCCCGATTGCCTCGTGTCTTCATACTTGACCGCCACAAACTGATCCACAGCGATTTCTTCATTGCTTCATTAGTTTAAAGAGCAAGTGCGCAGGAAACAAATCGAAGCGGTGGGTCAGTCACGACAATAGCAGACTGTTTACCCAATGTGGAGAAGGCGCTCCTGAAGCATCTGCGTTGGTCGTCGAAGGAAGAAAAGTTCAAATTTAGACATTCTGAAACGTTGAACATTGCCAACGTAGTTTTATTCAGCAACACATGAAATTCTAATTCTTCTTCCTTACTATTCTTTCATCGAATTAATTTTGCTTCTTCTCCAGTTTACTCTTCTTTAGTTTGCCATTTCAAATTCGGCTCTACATTTTCCCTCCTCTCCCATCAATCATGAATAGATGACCCTGGTGGAATTTCAGTAAACCAACGATATCCTCTGCATATCTCATATTTCTTCCAAGCAACAGTCACCACTTACATGTTCCTATAAGTTTGATAAATTACTGTTGAGCCTTTACGAAGGGACTGCTGCCCTTCGTAGCGTTAGGTCGGTAGGGGAAGCTATCCCCTCTGCCCCGTGCTGCCGCTGGTTGGAAAACACGAAATTCTTTACCAGCTTTTGCAGGAAACACTGTTTGTTTGATATTTTAACTCTTGTTTAAAGGTAATGTTTTAAGGACTTGGGAATCAAGAACTGTGGTTAATTGAAATATGCTTCCCCTTTTCCATAATCCCTTAAGGAAAACCAAGTATTACACATACACACTCCAGGATATAATTGATTTTACAATTAGATATATCTATGGCTTATCCAAGTCCAGGAAATACGGTGTATGAATACATTAAAACGTCTTATTGCTAAATTTTTACTTCAATCAGTCATACGCCTTGGCTTATACAAAAACGGGCATAGAATGCACCTCTAATCATTTGAAACAATAGGTCACGGAACCTTATATTCTTCAAGTACTAGACAACTTTTTAGTTAAGAGCCCATATTTGTTTATCTTCACCACACTGCTGCAATTTCCACGTTTTCAAAACAAATGTTTCGCTCTTTCTTTTGGGGCGTGGTACGGAGTTTGTAGCTATCTGCAAACCTTCCCAAAAAGTTCAGCTCAAAAAATGCATTAATCTTCGAAAAATATCATCACAGCTACCTCTAGCATATTACAAAAACTACAGAGAGGGTCTTGCCAGCCCATAGTATTACCCCACTGGTTTTACTGGCAGGCTCTACCCTGTCTCATTGCTACTTCCTGCCACTAGACACTTTCCAAACCCCACAAATGTGGAGTAAAATATGATTACTGTATAGTAATAGTGATCAGTCGCGTTGTTCATGTTCAAATCATAAGCTACTGAAATCCTTTTCAGTTTTCACCAACATCAATCAACAACACTGTTCTTTTGTACATTCTCCGGATAAGATATTTTAGGCCAATACTGGGTATTCCGAAATTTTTCAATACTAAACAACTTTTCTCGAAGTAAAATCAAGAACTCAACTTTTTAAGATGGCGGACATGGGAAATTAAGTTTAAAACTCGTCCACTTAAGTCACGTGAATCTTAAGTCGATTAAAACTCCAGATGTAAGATCGTTCGCGATTTCTATTGACACGTGACTTATGTTTTCCTTGCGTGGACAGCACAAATGTATGCACTGCTAGGTTGATCTTTGCGTTTTGCAGAGCTTCATGTGAGATAAGAAACTGAATTGGAATCTACAAGAAAAAGTTAGTTACCTAGTTAGAGACGTAAGTCGTCACAAGATTTCTTTAACATGCAACTTGAAAGTCTGAAAAGATAGAGTTGTCTTAAATAATTTCTTCAGCCCCCCCCCACCCCAAAAAGCCACCCCAATCTCTGCCCCCGGAGGGGAGGAGAAAGGAGGCGTGTCATTTCTGATCGTTGTGTCGATTACGTATCATGTCTCATAACTTACAGTGTATGCAATGTACACTCAAAAACCAACTGAGCCCTGATTGCCAAAACGGTTACACTCATTTTTATGTAAGAGGCTGTAAATTTGATCTGAAGCTTACTATTCTTAGATTCTATTCCATTTTCAGGCTAAAATGTTCTTAAATTGTTTTTACTTTCATAATGCTTTGTAAGCCAGTTTTGCTGTCATTTGTGTTGAATTGTCGAATTCATTTTACTTTTCGGTCCTGTCTGACACATATAAGGTTGTCTCCAATTTGCATGTATTGTGTTTATTTCTTAGACTCAGTCATTGTTATTTCTTATTATTATATCTTGATCTGAAAATGGCCAGCTTCGGCTTGTTCTTAGGTTGTTCTTAAATTTTGGCGAAATTCGAGGCTTGTGTTCTTATAAAATTGATCTTATAAAAGAGTGTAAGGCAGCGAAATAGCATCTGTCATCTAGATTGAAAAAATACATGACCTGTACATCTACATCCAGACCCAATCAGACAAAAATCAAGTCAAAATTCGTTATGAATTTGATTCTAGAGTTCATATCTGTTAGTTGTGGCTAAGAAGCTGTTTGTCCATAACAAACTTCTCAGGATTACACGTTTTTTATGAGCATTTTCAGCTGGAGCTCAGTATTAAAGATTGTTTAGCTGGAGAGCAACTTTGAGTACTCAGAGCTGCTTAGCAATTGCTTAGCTCTTTTACTTAAAAATTTGTTTCTTAGAATACTATCTCACAATCTGTTGTACAACAAATGTCGATGTTATCTTACAAAAGTGTGTCGGGGTACTGATATCCGCTGTAACCTACTTTTCTAGAGCTGCTGCACGATTTTCATTGCCAATTGCATCAGAACTGAAATTTTAAGATTGCTTTGCATTCCTCTATTTAGTACTAGAATTCCTTAGGTTTTTGTCTAGTCGATTTGAGATATCTTTGAGATATCTCGGGCCCAAAAATCTGGAATTCACTCCCAGATGAAGTTAAGTTAACTCCCTCTGCAAATAATTTTAAACACTGACAAAAACTTGGTTTCTTGAAAACGAATGTTGCTGCTCTTTTTGCCAAAAATGACCTGTCATGAGAGTGGTCATACTTGATGTAACTTTAAGTAACTTTATTTTAGCTTATATTAGTCTCTGTACTACGTAACGAATAACATTAAAAAAGATATGTTATCATTATTATTATTATCAGCCGAATACTGCCTTACCTATAAAGCAGTTGTTCATAAAAAAATGCATGTAGGTTCATGTGTTTATCAGCCTAGGTGGCCGATGCCATTTATAGATCTGCGTAGTGATGAAGATAAGAAGAAGTAAAAGCATGAAAACATTGAAATAAAATTTGGGAAATGAATTAGATTACGCAGCACTCCATCTCTCGACCATCGATATTGCATGTCATTGCTCTCACGACTGAGTGCGGGGTAGACTCCAAATCACAACTAAACGATGTCAAACACAAACTGCACTGCGAGGGTACACGCTTATTTTATAAGAAACCTAGCTCACTGCCTAGTTCTTTAATTTCCTTATTTTGAGACCTCTTATGACCACTTTGTAGTTCTAAAAGTTTCTTAATAGTTCCTTAATTCTAAATGCTCATTTAGTGGATAGGAATAAGTAACAACGCAAGGAAAGCAATGAAATTCAACATTTTGCAATAAACTCGTGATAAAGAACATGTTATAACACAAAGAAACTTAGGCTAGGCCTATAAAATGTAAAATTTATTATGAGTCATTAAAGAAATTGCATATCTACACCATTAATTATGATATATCACGCGTTGTTCATAAGTAATTTCAGCTTGAGCTCAGCACTAAAAATTGCTCAGCTAGAGGGCAAATTTGAGTACTCAAGATTGCTTAGCTATTGCTTAGCTTTTTTTACTTAAAAGTTTGTCTTTTAGAATGCTATATCACAAATTTTGTACAATTAAATATTGATGGTATCTTGCATACTAAAGTGTGCTAGGGTACTGATATCCACTTCAACCAATGGCTGCGGCAAGATTTTCATTACCAATTGGATCAGAATTAGGATTTTCAAATTGCTTGGTATTCCTCTATCAAGTATTAGATTTGTTTAAGTTTTTGTCTTGCCGAGTACTGCCTTGTTTATAGAGCAGTTACTTATGAAAAAAATACGTGTATAATCATAACGTTCCTTAGCGAGTTGTCCTTCAGTACACTCTTTTTTATAAGAATACTTAATTTTTTTCTGAGCCTCAATATTCTTATAGAGGTTATTCTTATAAAAAAAAAGTGTGTAGTAGAAGTTCCTTAAGGTTTTCAACCTTTAATATGTAGGCTCCTTATAAACGGTTGCTTATGAAAAAAGATCGTGTAATGGGTTTACGATCAACGTAATGAGTGTGCTATTCAAGTTATTTATCTCTTTGCTGACTACCAAATTTCTATGTATCTAGATGCTCCTGTTCACTAACAGATGAAATGTAAAAAATGCCCCCCTCTCACCCCTCTCTCATCCCCCTCTCATCCCCCTCTCACCCCCTGAGTCAAGACAAGGCATCGGCTCCTTATTTTCCATGCGGGAATTCCCAGGAATTAAATTTTTAGGGAAAAGTTAAACCCAAGAAGTTATTTGCTTTGTTTCTTCATGAAATCCCATGTAGAGTATTAATTTTGTTTTGCTTTTTTAAAGCCCTTTGCGTCCTTTGGCTGAACGTAGGCTTAACTCACTAACTCGTTCTGCCATGGCTTGATCTTCTCTCGTGACAGCGATTACCTATCGACCTCAATCTACGCAATATTTTGCATCACCTTTCATTTTGTTTTCCAGAAAAACTTTCTTTGAAGCAAGCAACTTGATGATCAATTAAGATACAATATATTTACAGAAGTTTTGAAATTAAACGTAACATGTATATTTCTCTCAACATTTAATTTTAGAATTCCAGTAGATTTGTTTTATAATTTCTTTGACGCATGATGGCTACACGATTGAGATAAAGCTAGACTCGTTTTTTGTAAGAAGCCGTTTATAAGAAATCGTAGGGCCAAATTTTCTAGAAATTAAGTAGCTCTGGTTGGAGATTTGTATGTTATCTTCAAAAAAATGACGTTTAGGAACGCTCGATGCCCTTCATTGGCACAGGATCAAACGTATCTCTTCATCTTATCTCGTACTTTTTCTGGAATAATTGGCATAAACCTCAAATTGGTTATACAAACACGAAGTTAAGGAAAAATAGGTTTTTGGCTGAGAGACTTGTTAAGAAACGTAAAAGCTAAACAAACTATGGCAGCAAGATTTAGCATAGTTGCTGAGTGTATAGGTTTTCTTGTTTGCTTGCTGTTTCTAGTTTGTAGTGTTGTTCAAGAAGCCGTTTACATGATAAATATTGTCCCGTGCTGAGTTCAACACGTGCTGAGTTTCAACTTGGTTGACGGTGTAAGCTCTAATTGCATTTACATGAAGAAGGCCGAGTTTAATCTCAACATTGGCTATAAACTCAACTTGCCTTTTCAACCTGTGCAGAGATTTGAACTCGAGATGAAGTTCTCACAGAATCTCATGCAAATGCAAATGTCTTTCAACTCGGGGCGGGTTGAAAATAAAGCCAGAACACAATCGAAAGAATTCTATCACGTGACCTAATCCCCACCTCATCTCGGCCCGTGTTATGTTTTACTGTAAACGTAAAGCAAAATAACAGAAGTCTATAAAACTCAGTCCTTCGTGAGGATAACACGGACTGACATTCTCCATGCAAAGGGCCTCTATATGATAGAGTCAGTAAAAATGTGGTCAGATGTCAGGGACATGGTCAGAGAGGGTGGGGGCATTGAGTACTTTAAGCAATCCTTTGCCATGAAACATTTATAAAAACATGCAACTTATGTATACAGATCTTGGCCAACTTTGGTACTTCCTAGTATAACTATACATGTTACTATTATAGTATATAGCTATAGCTCCACTAGTACAGAGTTTCTTGAATTTAATATTGCCCTCTATTAAGAAAAACCATAAAACAAAAAAATCGATTTTTTTTATCCAAATTTTCACTTTGTAAGTTTCTTTTAAAGTTGTTCCCTAGAAAATAAAGAAAGTTTATATGGAGGGGAGAAGAATTGAACTTGACCAGGCTCGATAGTTCCAGGATAACATAAAGTGTTCTTTTGATGTTATATTGATAGTTAGTATGACATCATAAAACATACAAATGTAAACATAGAAATACTGCTGATAACATTTTTACGTATATTGTACCCCTTCTCTTATAAAACCCTTTAAAAGGCTAGACTTCAGTAAACCCCTGGCGGATTCAATAGAGAGGTTAAGTTATAAACTATGATGGGCAATCAACTGTGCTTAAAAATCAACCAAGATAGAGTAAAAATAAGCACAGCGGTATTCAGGTGATATATCTAAAATAACAAAGTTGAAAAAGGACTCACGTCGTAACTACAAATCCCCCACATTATGCACCCACGTCATATGGGGTAGCTTCTGTATAAAGTGCTTCTCTATGTTGAGAATCAGGACCAGAGACGTAGCCAGGCGGTGACCTAGGGGAGCCATGGCTCCTCCCATCTAGAAGTAGAGACTCTACATACTTTGTGTAGAGAAAACGTTTTATGGGTAATCAAACACTAGTGAGTGCAAATAGTGGGCCATGGCTCCCCCTTCAGACCTGCGTCGCTGCGCCTGGATAATGCGCAACCGATGACCCCCCCCCCCCCCCCCCATCGGATGAAAGATGCGGTGTCATCGCCCTACTTTTAAACCATTCTGACTTTGTATGAGAATAAATATTGCTTACCAAAAGGCGAAACCACTCCCTCTCTAACTATCGGATCTGTGCTTCGCTTGATTCATAACTTCTATAGGGTTCTATCTAACATTAACTTTCTATAAGATATTTAAAGTTTTGTCTCTCATCCATTTGTGGGTACATATTAAATTGTAGTTACTGCGCATCCGTAAAGGTACATAATTTTGATGAAAGGTGTGGGGTTATCGCCTCGGAATACGGGGTCATCGCTTACGAATTATCCTGGCACTGCATCGCTGATCAGGACTTACATGAAATGTTAGTGGGACAGTTTGAGTGAACCATGAATTTTGTGGTTAAGTCAGTAGGCGACTAGACACGGGCGAGAGAACTACGAATTAGCCAGACCCTTTTCCTGATTGAAAGTCGTTTTTAATTCAATTCTGATCAATTGGTTTGTGAGAAATCTTGGGCAATCAGACCAATTTTACTGATAAGTTCTTCGTCTGATAAGAGAGGCGAGTCTTTGCATTCTTCTCTGAAAAACTTGGCATAAGCCACGAGCATATCTTTGATGAGCCCCTCTCCGATGTCGCATTCGCCCGCCTCCTGCGTCTTGAGGCTCTTCCACATCACCATGTTCTCCACCATTTCACGCACGAAGCTCGCGTCTCCCTCCAGCACTTGGGTGACCGCACCTCTGCGTCCACATCGCCGTGTTTCCAAGAACCTAACCAAAACCAAATCACGGTCGTTACTCTGATCTAACTGGCGATAGCCCGTGGTGTGTCTTACGTTACGGAGCCAAGACAGCAAAGAACAAATCAATCTTCTCATGGTCACCTGTATGAGCCAGCTACCCAACAAGAAACAGTCAACAAGTAAACGATCCACGTGCTTATCGATCCACGTGTCGTCCTATCAAGCTAAATCGTTCTAACAAGCTGAAATTGTTTTAATTTGTTGACTTCCTTCTACTTGTTTGTGATAGTTTTGCCTCGAAACTCTTCGGGAATCGTCATGCCATTCATACTCCAGAATAATAAGAACCATCTGCGTTTAATCCCTTGATCGATAAACCTTTAGGTGACTCGCGGCTATTTAAAACTGCGTGACTAAACATTCTTGTTTATTTCTTGACAATAGTTATGATAAGTTTCTCAGAGGAAAGAAGATTTGGATCGATATGATGTTTAGAAAAGAACATGGCCCTCAAGGGACATCAATCAACTTCTCTGCGTGCAAGTGCTCTACCATTTCAGAATCACCATCTCATTTTGCTAACGCAAACATGTAAGCTAATGTTACTTTCACTCTAACAATACAAAAACATTTGAGCTTTGCCAACAGCTGCAATAGACCTGCTAGAGGGCGACGACTTTCTCACACATCACCTCCAAAAATTACAGATTAGCGTTGAAAAGTAAAGTTGAAGAGGATTTGTGAATGCATTGTAGTGATTACGTCGCTATTCTTACCAGCTCCTTAAGTATTGTTGTTGTAATTCTAATTATTAGGAAAGAAAAAACCACTTAAACTAACTGCTGCGTTGAATACGGCGAAGAAATTAATAAGAAGCTGGTAGAGAAACACCGCGACACAAAAAAAACGCAAATAAGTTTGATTAAATAATTCTTTCTAATATTTCGCCCTGCTAAGCAAGGCTTCCTCAGAGAATGTAATTCTAATGCTGTTTTTTGTATTTTGTTGAAGTAAAAAAATAGCATGTTTTCATTGACCGCAATCTTCCACGTACTTAAGAAACAGCATGCATGTATCATGTGTGCTCAAGAAAAAAGCGCTTGATAAGCCACTAAAATCAAATATTGCCTGAAACAAACTCAAA
Source organism: Pelagia noctiluca (assembly GCA_963924455.1). NCBI lineage: Eukaryota > Metazoa > Cnidaria > Scyphozoa > Semaeostomeae > Pelagiidae > Pelagia > Pelagia noctiluca. Next base: position 12,095,497 of record OZ004325.1, read on the forward strand.
ATATATTTATTCAGACCAACTTGGATACGGTAAATCATTGAGATTTTCGCAACGATAGTTTGAGAGCTAATAACAGTTTTTTAAGCTATCTTGAATTTTTTAAGAAATTAGAACAGGTGCAAGGACAAAGTTGACATAGCCGCGAATGACGTCGAAATCCGAGGAACGCGCTAAAATAACAAGATGATATCAAATAAAATCCCTTACTAGAATGATCTAGCCGTACAGTAGAATCCTGATAACTTGAACAAGCAAGGGACGATCAAAATAGTTCGAGTTATCGAATGTTCAAGTTATCGAGGCTCTCGATAACTCAAACTTTTTATAAAATCAGCCTATAATTCGAGTTATCGCGATTTTATGAAGAGAACAACAACAACAACAACAATATCCTAATAGCGAAACAGAATGATAAGGTACGGTGGCCCAAAAGTTCACGGCAATATCAATTTGCTCACGGCAATTTCAATTTGCTTACGGTGATATCAATTTGCTCACGGCAATATAAACTTACTCACGGCAATATCAATTTGCTGACGGCAATATCAACTTGCTCACGGCAATATCTTGATATTGCAGTGAGCAAATTGATATTGCAGTGAGCAAATTGATATTGCCGTGAGAAAATTGACATTGCCGTGAGCAAATTGATATTGCAGTGAGCCAATTGATATTGCAGGGAGCAAATTGATATTGCCGTGAGCAAATTGATATTGCCGTGAGCAAATTGATATTTCAGTGAGCAAATTTATATCGCCGTGAGCAAATTGATATTTCAGTGAGCAAATTGATATCGCCGTGAGCAAATTGATATTGCAGTGAGCAAATTGATATTGCAGTGAGCCAATTGATATTGCAGTGAGCAAATTGATATTGCAGTGAGAAAATTGAAATTGCCGTGAGCAAATTGATATCACCGTGAGCAAATTGATATTGCCGTGAGCAAATTGACATTGCCGTGAGCAAATTGATATTGCCGTGAGCAAATTGATATTGCAGTGAGCAGTGAGCAAATTGATATTGCAGTGAGCAGTGAGCAAATTGATATTGCAGTGAGAAAATTGATATTGCCGTGAGAAAATTGATATTGCCGTGGGCAAATTGAAATTGCCGTGAGCAAATTGATATTGCCGTGAGGAAGTTGAAATCGTGCCGTGGGCAAATTGATATTGCCGTGAACTTTCGGGCAACCGTAATAATTCAACTTGAACTTGAAAGTTTTTCATTGAAAACGATTGTTCTACGAAATAAACTGCCAATCTACATCACAACCTCTATAACTGTCGGAACACACATCACAGGACACCATGTGTATAAAGAGATCTCGACGTCAAAGCAAAATGAATATCTGAATGTCCGTTGTGGACCTGAAAACCCTCTAGATAAGTATGCTTTTTGTGTCCTTAAAGGTGCAGATATTGTGGGACACTTGAAGAAAGATGATACTGGCCGTTTTTCTAAAACAATTTTCTACTTTCGTCGAATTCATTTGGAGGCTAAGTGCGTTTGCCAAAGTCTCTGGAAAGAGGTGCAATCGGGGGGATGGAAAGGGTTTCATTGTCGCATGCAGCCTTGACGTTACTGGACTTTAGAACTTTGTCTCTTTTTTAAAAAAATAGCTTGATTCAATGAAGAGTTTATGATTAGAATATAGTTGTCATTGTTGTTGTTAGTACTTTGGCACAAAAATTCTGAGTCGTCGAGAGAAAATAGCCACAGCGAGTATAAAAGATTGTTCGAGTTAGCGAATGTTCGAGTTATCGGGGGTATAATATTTATATGTAAGTAGTGTTGAAGGTTCAGGGGAATGCCAAATCTGTTCGAGTTAGCGAGAGTTCGAGTTATCGCATGTTCGAGTTATCGGGATTCTACTGTAGTTGTGATTACGATGTTGATTGTTTTGTGTGGCGTGCCCATTTACATTCTTAGTCATTTTTTGTCCATTAAATCGTCAAAACTGAATTTCGAATGTGTGATTATGAGAAGGAAAATTCTATCGTGAAGCGTAAAACTCGACTTTTTTGCACTTTTGTCAAGAAGGTAACCAGAAGCTATGGAAGAGAAGAGGGGGTCTGCTCAGAGCTTGTAGCATTTACTTTTAAATGATAACGTATAATATTGATTGCTAACTATACAGACTTCTCTTCCAAAGAGAAGAGCTCCTATCTCACTTGCTTCGTTCGTGTAACTAGGTAGGGAAAAACTTTATATCCGTGAATTTGTGAATGACATAATTAGATATTTTATATTTGCCGCTTCGCTGGGCCTTGGCTTCATACGGAGAGACCCTAAGAGGCCAATACAGGAGGGCAGGGAGTTCAATGGAAACGGCAACTACGGATGTGCTACTCGACATGGTAAACATGTTTGGTTTCTAGTCAAGCTGAATCCCATAAGGAGGCAAATCTAGAATGTTCAATCAAACTTTTAGAGACTATTCTTAAGTAAAACAGTTTCGGTTGGAGGACGGTAAAAGGATCTGGGAAAAATGTTTTCAAGCCTACAGGTGGATCTTCACTAGGGGCATACCACCCCTTCTCTACAACTGGGAGATTTTTCAAAAACAAGAGGATATCCAGTACCCCTAACGGATGATTATCTGTACAGTGGCAGTTTCAAGGAAAGTGCTTTGCGCAGCCAGATTTGGCGCGGCTATTTCATCCACCAATGTCTGATTTGAAGAGATATAGCTAGACACTCAGCGTATTGTTGGGGTTTATTATTCAGCCAGAATACGTTTTGAGAAACTTCATTGGGAAACATCACCTGGTGGTGGCTTCGTAAACCTCACATCCCATGAATAGGCTTTTCGCGCTTTCTGTCATCTTTCTTTTCGGAGATATTTGGATAAGAACAGAGATAAGATTCAGACATTTATTTCACATGACTAAAAGCTGCATATAAAGTACTAGCGTCTACCGCAGGGCGCTGCGCGCCCTTGCGGTATCCACTTTCTCAGCGCTTCGCGCTTCGATACTCTGTCAATTTTCTCAGCGCTTCGCGCCTCGCATTACTCAGGTAGAAAATAGATTACTCTAGTTTTAGACGTGATTCTAAATTATCACTTTTATTGATCGTTTAGAATTTGCATTGCATACCCCACATTTCAACTTAAAAATAAATCGTTAATTACAAATTATCTGTTTTAATACACAAATTACTTACTATACAGATGATTTCACTATTAGTTTTGCAACGCTTCCGGATAAACAACGTTGCGTGTTTGATTGTTTTCTGCCAAAATCGAAAGATTTGTTGCACTTCCTGTGCGTGATGCTGCGACATACAACTGTCCATGCGAGAAGCATTGTGCTTGAAGATCCACTCCAATCTTCTTGAAGGTTTGTCCTTGGGCCTTGTTGATTGTCATCGCAAAGCAAGGCTTGCACGGAAATTGGAGTCTTCGAAACTGAAAAGGGAGTTCTGAGTCGGATGGTATCAGAGGGATGCGAGGTAATAAAATCTTTTCGCCTTTATATGGCCCAAATGATATTGTCGCCTCAATTACGTTGGGGTGCATGAGGGTAACTATGCATCGAGTGCCATTCGTCACTTTTGGTGGATCCATGTTTCGCAATATCATTATTGGCACCCCAAGCTTCAGTTTTAGAATGTGAGGTGGTATGCCTGACACCTCAATTGAGTTTAGCAACTCGACAGGATACGACACTGCTTCCTCATCACAGATTGCACTGTCCACGGACCTATAGATTCGTTCTTCCCCCGGAAACTCTATCATAAGCCCATCATTCAAACCATTCACGTTCGTGTTCAGAGGAGATAGAATTGCTCGCTCTGCTAGCCATTCAGGTCTTAATCCATTTTCTTGTAGGGAAGGGTAAATCTCTTCTTTTAATTCTTCTTGCGTGGTAACCACTTTTCCTATACCTTCTGGGATTGTAATGGTATCTGGCTCTTCTTCGATGCGTATCCTTCCTTCTCCGATCTCAAGAAGTAGTTCTGAAAACCGATTTGCCCCTTCATCGCCAAGTGTCTGTGCACGCATGTTTTTTGTAAGGTGTTTAACCATGACATATCGCCATAAATCAGACGTTTTTAGGCTGGCATTTACAATGTTGGCTCTGGTTCCACGCTTTACTACGGGAAGTATTTGACGAAAGTCTCCGCATAATAGGGTAGGAATTCCTCCCATCGGTGTATTTACTCCCATTATATCTTTGAGAGTGCGATCGAGAGCTTCATAAGCAGACTTGTGCGTCATCGGGGCTTCATCTACAACTATTAATTTCGTATCCCTTATCACCCTCGCCAACTCCGTACCACGTTTTATACCACATGTTGGCTGGTCTTTCATATGCGTGTCGAGGGGGATTTTGAAAGTGCTGTGAAGAGTTCTTCCTCCGTCGAGCAAAGTAGAAGCGATCCCACTGGATGCCGTTGCAAGAGCGATGTCGCCCCTTGACCTGATTTTCTTAAGAATTGTGTTGACCACAAAACTTTTACCTGTACCTCCTGGTGCATCCAGAAAAATGATATTATTTCCTGTGATATTGCTATCGCGCCGGTCAACCATTTCAAAGACGGCATTGTAAACATCGTGCTGGTCATCGGTCAACCTGTACTCCAGCTCTTCTGCTTGTGCAGCCAGCTCTTCCCGGTTATAATTCAGCTCTCTGCTGTATATTCGTGACATTGTTTCTTCTGCCCGTCGCTCTGGGGTTGGTAGATCGTATGTTGTTATCGGCGATCCCCCCATCATAATTACTCTTTCTTCAAGATTACACAACGCCATGTTATAAATTTGCTCGTTGTAGTTTGCTGTGGGGTCTCCCATATTACGACGATGCACGAAAAGGTAGTCTTCAGACATTGATTGGCGGAATTGATTCCATATTCGGCGTGCATCACTCGGAAAGCAAGTTGTAAGTATGACAGCAAAAAGAACTCGTAAGCTTGTTGCAGATTGATTTACACTTGCCTCTTCCATGGCTAAATACAGGTGATTGTCGTCTTCTAAGAGACCCCTTGCAAGGCAAGCTTCGCGATAAGACATCTCTTGTCCTTCAACAGTTCGTAGGGATGCGAAGGAAGTAGGACCACGTATTTCTGTCAACAGAAGCCGAACGTAATAGCAATCTCCTTGTCTCGGACTGACGCTGTAAATTCTCCCAATTGCCGAAGTTTTAAAGATGGCACTTTCATCATCAACTCTCACTCCTCGTCTTCTTTTTACCCACTTTTTATTTTGTTTATTCCACGTGTAATATTCTGGCATTTCATGGTATTTTAAAGTTCTTGCGAAATCATCTTGTCTGCAGATATCAAAAAAGGATGTGAGGGTAGTGGCTGGTGGAGGTTCCTGTGCTCGCTCGGCTGCATTTTGTTCAGTGAAATACACTCTTTGGCCATTTTCAAGATGAACTGCGAGGCCGACCACTGCGGGGTAATGTTCTGAAAGCGGGTGTTCCAAGATTCTCCACACTGCCTCGGTGCTACCAACATATCTCGCATTCTGGAATTGAGCGATTTCATCCACGCTTTGTCGTTGTTCTACATCAGCTTGTTGTAGTTGGAAAACTGCTTGGTCTGTTCCCTTCGTTACATACTTACAAATGTATTTGATGCTTTTGATGCTGGAACATATCTCTACGTTGAGATGACAATTGAACATACGCAGAAGTAGAGTATTATATGGAACAACCCATTGATTAGTGATGGTGATGTCTTGTTGTCCCCGTCTTATGGTGCCGGTATTGCCTCCATCTTCTGGTTTTAGCCTGCGATATTTCGGGTAGCTATCATTACCCTGTTCTGTATGCTGTATATACGGATTTGGGTAATTTTTGGTGCATTTTCGGTCTTTCATGCATGGGCTATTCTGATTGAGATTTCCACATGGGCCATGAATCATTTGTGACATAACAATGTCATGTAGCTCGGGATCTTGTTCCTTATCTGGAATCTCGGCACTGATGACCATATCAATGTCATCGGGCATCTGTTTGTCCTCTGCTGAGACCCATAAGAGAATGTGTGCATGTGGTAAACCACGTTTTTGATATTCGATGGTATACAAATACGCTCTCATTTTTCCAAATGCTCCTTTCTTTATAAGCTCCATCAATCTCTTTAGTTTTTGTCGAAAGACGCGTGCCTCGAGGTCTGGCCGATCCTGCGGGAGTTGTCGGGGCATGAGATTATCTTGAATCTCTGGCCATTTCGGATTTGTTGTCATTGTTATGAAATAATCTGGCCTTCCATAGCGGCGTACGTATGCCATCGCATCACTTTGTTTTTCGTGCATCCAACGTGGTCCACCTGTGTATGTTGCTGGTAAAATCACCTTTTGTCCAACGTTGTACGAATCTCCATCACTTGCCATGATATGGTCACGAAGAAACGTGTAGCTGTCTGCTCGCAATTGCTTTTGTTGTCGACGAATAAAACTCAATCTTTCTGTTTCTATCTTGCAATATACATCCACCACGTATTGCTGAAATAGTCGACGCATTTCTAGAAGATGATTTCCGTCTCTTATCATAATGTGGTAACTATAGTATTGCAATTGAGTTACTTTTTTACTCGGCTGGCCATTATTCGTGCTACTGCGTAGGTAAATACTATATCCATCTGTACCATACGGGAAAATAATTGGATATTGAAGAGCGTCATATGAAGGATGCAATTCGTGGATTCTTTTCAGCCCTCCATCTCTTGATTTCAAGACGATGTCTCTGTGCTGCGTTGGCTCGTTGTCCATCAGGATTGCCACTTCTGGTGCTGTTTGCGAGTTATACCGGCGTGCATGCTCTCCTCTTGGACGCTTGTCTTCCCTAATAACGATTTTACGCTCTCTGTAATTATTTCCCTCTATGATTTCGTCTCTTGCCGTCTTTATTTCGCGAACTAACTCATTATTTTCATGCAGCCAAGTTGTGAGGCATGCAAGAATATCTGGATTGAGGTTATTATTATTCCTCGTAGCTACAGCTTGCTCCAGTGAGTCCATGAAGTAAACTTGCAAAAATTTCGGTTGAATCTCTTCAGAAGGAAGTAGACTACCAATCAGGTGATAGGTTTGTCCATGAACTCTGAAACTTGGATTCCAACCTCGCACATTTGCTTCTTTATGGCCAAAACTTGTCATTGCGAAGCTACCATTATACTTTCTGATGTTATCCTGAAAATGTTTGCTGATCTGATCATTTCCAGATATCAGGTTTTTTAGAAATGATGGTAGTGGTGGAAAATTCTCTAGATGAATTTTCCCATTGCAGCAGCAAATACCTAATGTTTCTCCTGTAAATTTCCGTGCTGAACAATGATCGCATATTTGATTCATTTCTCCTATGTGATGCATTACATTACGATCTGTACGATTATAAATAAAAACCATCCTATTATTAGCTAACCGTTCCCTTTCATTGGCTGCCTCTCTCTGTTGTTCCAATCTTTGTGAAATCTGACGTAATCTTACATTTCTCTCCTCCTCACTTTGTTGCCTGCGTATTCGGTTGGCATTTTCTCTCAAGCAATCTAGGCGTATGTTTCTTTCTTCCACTGTTTCATTTTCACGTGATTGGCTGGCATGCGTACGCAGTCGTTCCAAGCGTATTTCCCTTTCTCCTTCGGATTCATTTCTACGTGTTTCGCTGACTCGCTCCCTTACTCTTGCAAGACGTGTCTTTCTTCATCCTCTTCATTCCTGCGAGTTTCAATGGCATGTTCTCTCATTCTTTCCAGGCGTATATTTCTTTCATCCGTTTCTTCATTTCTGTGAGTTTCGGTGACATTCTCCCTCATTCTTTCAAGGCGTATATTTCTATCGTCTTCTCCTTCATTTCTGCGAGTTTCGCTGGCATTTTCCCTCATTCTTTCAAGGCGTATATTTCTATCGTCTTCTCCTTCATTTCTGCGAGTTTCGGTGGCATTTTCCCTCATTCTTTCAAGGCGTATATTTCTATCGTCTTCTCCTTCATTTCTGCGAGTTTCAGTGGCATTTTCCCTCATTCTTTCAAGGCGTATATTTCTATCGTCTTCTCCTTCATTTCTGCGAGTTTCGGTGGCATTTTCCCTCATTCTTTCAAGACGTATACTTCTATCGTCTTCTCCTTCATTTCTGCGAGTTTCGGTGGTATGCTCTCGCAATCTTTCAAGACGTATATTTCGGTCTTCAGTTGTCTCATTTCGACGTGATTGGCTGGCATACTCCCTCATTTCTTCAAGGCGTGCAACCATATTTTGCCCTGTTTCATTTCTTCTTGATTGGCTGGCGTTTTCTCGCAAGCCTTCAAGGCGTGCATTTCTCGCATCCTCGGATTCATTCCTGCGAGCACGATTTGCATGTTCGCGTACGGTAGCACGTCTCGAATTTCCAGCGTCTTCGGTCTCGTGATCTCTTTCTGTTTTTTTCCTTTTTGCACCGGTTGTTTTCCTACTAAGTAGACGCTTTCTTTTTTTAGGCATAATTGCTTTTCATTGCACTTGAATTAACAACTGTTTACTTTGAATCGAAAAACATTTAACTTTAAATCTCGCACTCACAGGCTGTTTATTCATTTGACGTAACATTAATCATCCAATCAAGAAACAAAAAATACAGGTTTTCAGAGATTCATAAAATACTTAAAATTGATTTGACGTCATAATGGCTTCAAAGAAATTCATATTCTTACGCATTTTATCTCGACTACTCGCTACATTTTTGCTTTTCCTCTTCTATTTCTAAACGATTTGTAAATAGTTTTCAGCTAAGGACACTTCCGAATAAATTCTGGTTTTAATGATACCTTTCAATTTGCTGTGCGTTTAGTGGTTCTTGAGTTTTAAGCGGACAAACATACATACATACATACATACATACATACATACAAACATACATACAAACAGTTCTGTTTTATATATATAGATTTTCACATCAAGAATATTTTGCTTTTTTCGGCCTGAAATCCTGATCAGCGAGATCTCTAGAAATACGAAATTCGTTAAATCTTTTCTCGAGAAATTCGAAAAATTTGAAATTTAATAATGTTTTTCCAGCGAAAGTTTACTTTTAAGCGCTTTGCGCCTTTCCCGTTGGCACTCTGCAGATTTTGTCCAGATACAGACTACAGCGCAATCCGGAAATTGTGAGACCGTCTTATAATATTCTTTCGAGAGTTGCGATCGTGAATGAATTAACGAAATCCGGGCCTTTCAGAGATTTCCTAGTTGGATTTTGAATCGCCATGACAAGGAGCAGGATTCGGAAAATCATAGTTTATCAAAAAAAAGATGGTTTAGAAACCTATTGTTGTACGTTTTTGTTTCACAGTTGATGTTGAGCAGTACTTGAATGTGCACAACGTATGTCTTATCCTCTCTCTTTACTATTAAAATTTTAGATGTAAATATTGCCAACATAAATATGATATTGGATATTATGAAATCTTTTCTAAATAACGAATATTTCTGGCTAGGGAACCAAAAGAAGCGTTTTGGTCTTTTCGCTCAACCATGACCTTGTTGGCTAAAAAAATAGCAAAACAAAAGACTGTGCACTCTCAATTTTGAAAAACTTGCACAAAAAGACACAACTATAGGTTTCTAAACCATCTTTTTCGATAAACTATGGGAAAATCAATCGATATGATTTGTGAGAATGAAAAAGACCGTATCGATTTAGACAAGAGCTGTTGTTCCTATATAATATTTAGTTTGAGTTTTTTTGTGTGGTTTGTTTTATTTTATTGATGATTCGTGCTTAAACTTCATAAACTAGGAGTTATGAATAGCATCATTATAGGCGTAAACTTAGGGGGCTATGGGGTTCGAGCCCCTGTTGAAAATTTGTAGGAGGGCTGAGCCCCTCTAGAAATAATCAACAAACAATCAAAAATCACTAACTGAATTGCTTTTGGTTATATTTCAAAGTCTTTATCATCATCTAAAACAATTGCCCTCATATCTGCTCCTCTTTCATAAAAGCTTGTGAAATATGATTCGTATTAACCTTCATACAATGTTATGCTCTTCAGGACCCCTCCCCCCCCCCCCCTCCCCTCCCCTGGCGATCGAAGTTCGCCCATCAGGAAGGAGATGAATGATTGGCATGGTGAAAAAAAAGTAGCAAGCGCAAGCTTTAAGCTGCAGAAGCGTCTAAACTTCATAACGATGAACCCACGCTTATGTGACAGTCATGAAGGGATTAATTGAGAACTGGGATTCACCTTTTTTAACTGATAAAACGGGATCGCACTTCTTGGGACTTAGGAGTGAAAATGTAATTTTGGATTGGGATTGTTAAACACGCGGATATTAGGAATTTTTCCATTTTTCTCATCGGGATTTTTGACTATTTCAGTGCTGGAAATTGGGATCAGCCCCCCCCCCCCTCCTCCCCATTTCAGGACCCTCTTATGTGAGCTAACATGCTTCAGGCCTGCCTCACAACCAAACGCATTATTTTATAGTAATAATATAAAAACAGTAGGAAAGTTGTACTGACCGATGGTTTGTTGAATCAAGGCGATGAAAACAAAGAGACCTTGGTCGAGTTTCAGAACCATCTGGAAACAGATAAAGAATAGAAATATTGTCAAAATTATAATTATGGTAAGATCTTATCTGAAATGAAAATCAATTAGTCTACGAGTTGCAGATGTTATAGAAATGAGAAGAAGATTGGATTCAGGTAATCATCTGAAAGGCCCGATGATGACCAATTTGTGCAGAGGTGAATCTGTCCAGTAATGCAGCTGTCAATTTTGGGCTAATCATTGCCCCACGTGCTCACGGAGATCTCTTATCACTGTGGTGATTTTGCAAATTTTAGCCCTGGGCGAGCATTTGTTTGAGTAGCTATATAAAACTGCTACTGTAGTTGATATAGTCTGTTAGATTGGTACACCGCAAATCCTCGATTGAGTCCCAACCCTCGAATAACCCCCCCTCCCCTTCGAATAACCCCCTACTGGAAAATGGAGGGTAAACTGATGTTGATAACATAATATGTATCGCCATATTCCTCTATAGTTGGATTTGTAACTGGATTCAGTCCTAAATTTAACACGAATATTTTTTGTATGTATTTATACCCCCAACCCCGGCTAAAGCCCCCATCCGAAGATATATTTTGTCAAAAATAAGCCCCTGGAGGCTTATTCGAGGATTTACGGTAGTCTTCTATCTGGTGAGAGTGCAAAAGCATGAAACTCAGAGCTAAAGCACGGCTGTAGCTGCCAGCCACAAAGCTTATAACAGGCCCCCTTCTGTAGTCCCTTTTCAATCTCTTGCTGGCAACAATATCAATTTACCATGTTCTCTGAGGCCTAGGCGTGTGGGACTAATCCAGCCCATCGGTGGCTGTATGAAGTCTGATTTGCTAAGACACTTGCCTCTTCAATCCAGTTTGTGAATTTTGAAAATCATCAGACAAATAATTGTCATTTTCAATTAGAATAAAGGGATTGATGATAATTTCTTATTGCTATGAATCCATTGAAACAGTCGATATAAGACAAAACAAAGAATATCTCAAAATATGACAAATAAGGTTGATTACTAACACCAAAAGATCGCACTCGGCTTCATTTGGTTTATCTTACAGCTTACAAATGGGTTCTTATCTCTTAATAACTCCTCAGTTATCCAAATATTTGTGTTGTTACTATCCTGATAAAGTTGTTTACTATTGTACATAGCTATGTACATACGTATTATAGTATAGAAATATGATGAAAGCATATCATGCATTCTATATCTAATTTCTAACAATACACTTATTAGCAGGAAAGACACAAGAAATTACTTCTTCATCTCTACAACTCTGTTTCATGATGGCTCACTCGTCAGAAGATGTACTAATCAGGATAGAGTGTATATTTCACTTGATACAGCAATATTAATTCAACACTATTATGATATGAGATGCGGTGAAACCATACTTAAACTTTTCTGTCTAACTTCTAAAGGTATCTGTATTTGACTTCATACAGCAATGTCGATACAAGAGGATTATGGTAAGTTATATGATGAAACATATTATGCATTCTATATTATATCTAACATCTAACGATATCTATTCTGACTTCATACAGCAATATTGATTTAACAGTATCATTTTATGAAATATGATCAAAAATATTATGCATCTCTATCGGACATCTAACAATATTCATATTTTACTTCATATAGCCCATATAGATACAAAAGTATTATGGTATATGAAACATGATGAAAGCGTAATACACTTTCTCCATCTAACTTTTGCAAATATCTTTATTTGACTTCATACGGCAATGTCCTTACAAATATATTGTATATGATGTCATGAAATCTTAAGTTTTCTAACCTACCTCATACAACAATGTCTGTACCAAAGTATTTTTAAAAAGAATATGGGATTATATCATGTACTATCTGTAAAAGATATAAATATACCTTTATATGACCTCATACAGTTATTTCAAACAGAAATATTTCGATAACATATTGTATATTCTCTATTTAAGATTTAAAGCTTTATATGTAACTGCATACCTTAATGTTCAAACGAAAGTATAATGATATGAAATATAAGATTATGCAGTGCATTATCTATCAAAAATAGAAATAGGCCTATACTACTTAAGGCAGCAATGTCCATAAGAAATTATTTTGAAATGAAATATGAGAGAATACCTCGCTTCCTCTATTAGAAATCTTTAGTATCCGTCTATTTAGATACAGCTATGAACATATGAACGTATTTAGAATTAAATACAAGTGTATATTATGCATTCTCTATCAGTAAGCTGAAGTATTTTTCTATCTAATACAGTAAGGAAATATTTTAAGTACCGTATACCATACCATACGAAAGTATTTTGAAATAAAATATGGGAGAATATTATGGATTCTATTCTATATTAGAAAGTTAAAGTATGTGTCCATCTTAATACAGCTTGGAGCATACAAAAGAAGTTAGAACTAAATATAAGACCATATCTTGCATTGTCTTTTAGAAATCTAAAGTATCTGTCTATCTTAATACAACTCTGAGCATACGACAGTATTAAGAATGAAATTTGAGAGCATATCTTGCATTCTCTTTCAGAAATCTAAAGTATCTGTCTATCTTAATACAACTCTGAGCATACGACAGTATTAAGAATGAAGCTTGAGAGCATATTATGTATTCTCTTTTACAAGTCTTTAGGATCTGTCTATGTTAATGCAGCTATTAACAAACGATAGATATTTTGCATTTGTCAGGAGCGTGCTGGGAGCAAAAAAGGGCCTGTGGAAAATTAGGTTAAGGGCCGTAAGTGGTGACACCATAAGGATAGAAGGGCAGGGCCCACACACACACACATTTAATAAGGGCCTACCGGGAAATTTTCTAGTATTCCAGTGGGCCAGTACGCCTCTCTGCATTATGTATTAGAAATTATTTGTATCTTTTTATCTTTACAACCATGACCCTACGAAAGTATTTAGAATGAAATATGAGAGCATATTATGGATTTTCTATCAGAAATCTAAAGTATCTATCTATTTTAATACAGGTGTGGAAAAATATGAAAGTATTCAAAATGAAATTTGAGAGCAAATTAGGTATGATCTAAAAACAATTTAATCATCCTGATCTTACCTTGTATTGCCATCCAAGTTGTGATGCCATCCAAGATCTTCAACAAACTGCTGCCACTCTTCGATTATTACAGAGAAAAGTCGCGAAAAATTTGATTAAAGATCAATCATGAATTATAGATCAACGAGAACAAAAAAGTCTAGTTAACTCAGACGAAACCGATTGATCACTATTATTGGTAAAAGTCGCTGGTTCTTCAATAGAAATAAGAATCAAACAAAGGATGTGCGAAAGTACAATTATTTTTTAATTCGCTTAACTGTTTCCTTCGTATTCATCCTCTTTCTTTGTCTTCTGAATGTCTTCTTAATTTATTTACCAATACATGGGTGTGAAGATGGATTTAGGCCGTAATGGGAACTAACCCACTGTTTTGCATGGTTTTGCAAAGAAGTTGAGAGTTGAACAAATTGAAAAAATCTGCTTAATCTGGCACCTTATCTAAAGGTGAATCTCCATAAGGCGAGAAAAGTCGCACGATTCGATATTTTCCGCTGCGACTTCTTGCGAGAAGGCGATTCTGCAAAAAGTAGGAATCGTTTCTACTGTGAAGCGCTCAACTTTTTCCGCCGTCTTTTTATCAGATATAAACTGCGCATGTGTAATAGCGATAAAAGTAGAATCGCTCGACTTTTTCCGGCTATAGTCGAGATTCACCTTAAAATACTCCCAATGGGGCGATAAAAATCTACTAGGCATGGACTAACGCAGGGAAAATAAATTCTCAAATGTAGGCTACCAGGTTTTTTGTATGCCTCCATCAGGTCTCGAGAAATAGGTCCTAACAAGGTCACAATACAACCAGGTGATGATAAAAATGAGTAGTTCAAGAGTTATCTGCAACTAATCCCAGGCCTTGCTGCCTTGAAAACTCCCGATCATTCTAGATTTCAAGCAGAGAACAGCTTTACAAGCACACACTTGTATAGTCTATTCTTTCCATTCATATTCAATCTTCTTACACTCGAAATTGCGTTAGAGAGAATTTATGAATTGCAAAACAAAGAAAGAATTCGCGTCAAAGACTTACAAACGCTTGCTAACATAAATTGTTAACAAGGATATATTCAAAACGCTCATAGTTTGTTCAGAAGATTAAAGAATCGATCTCTCGACCCGTTTAAAAATTGATAAGTTTTGATAGCAGTTCGTCTTTTGCAGAAACACAGTTTCCAACAGCGAAAAAGTATATTAAAAGCTTACTCGTTTCAAGCTGGATGCAGCTGGGCCAATTTTCTTAGCAGCATCTATTTTCAATCCGAAATGTTTTAATAGATCTTCCACCAAAATTACATCAAAGACCTTCTAGACATTGGTGATGATGGTGCAATCAATGAGAACAGCAAGCCCAATATTACTAAACTTTCTTTGGCAATGCATCAAATCCAAGCCAAAGACACCTCTGGAATTCCCATACTCCAATCTGAAGGAAAGGAAATTACTGATGCAAAACAGAAGGCAGAGACCCTTAACAAACAGCACATAAGTGTCTTTACCGATGAAAATCCTATATTGCTAACTCTGGACCACAATGATATTCCAGACATGGCAAATTTTTCAATAAATATTCTAGGAGTTTCCTTTACCAGCTATCACCTCAATTTCATTCTTTGTAGTTGCCACTACTGTTATGATGTCATGCATATCTCAAGTGTATGCATCATGAAAATTCTTTGAAACGTGTGGTGCTACAAGTAATTAAGGCGAATAAATGAACTGATTGTGTAGAAGGTACCATGTAGTTCATAAGATATTTACACTGACGTTTCAGGCGTATGCCCGTTATCAAAATGATAAGAAAAACAGTTGAGTAGAAGGAGGACAAAGAATGGAAAGCGTAGTAGTATCCTTTCTTCCCCTTCTAATCAAATGTTTTTCGTATCACTTTGTTAACTACTAAACGCCTGAGACGTCTTACAAACATTCATGAACTACATGACAATATTTATACAATTCGTTCATTTATTCACCGACCAGATATCATGGCCTCTGGTCGTACAGCCACTTCTTGCTCCTAGTATTTTGTCTCACCTCCTGCTTTTAGAAATTGGGTCAAGTTTTAGGGTTTTACCTCTGAGAATTCATGATATCAAGGATTGGCCCTTTCACTTGAACGGCTCCATTAAAGGCTGTGCTCTCTTTTTTTGTGATAATTTTGTTGTCCAAGGGCAGCCCTTCGTTGCATTACGCAGCAGAGAACTTTTACCACAGATTTGGACTTTTGCCAGAATTCTGTCAATTTCTGTGATTTTTGAGGCTCAAGACAGTTGCTGCCATTACGTTCAATAGTCGTTCAAGTTGATAGGCAAATACGCTTGTTTTATTTTAAGGTATTAGTTATGTGTGGAGCACAAAGAACCCACTGAATAAAAGGTAGATTAATGGAAGCAGTTCCTCGATAGTTGTTAGGTTAATACGGTTACTATCCTTGTAAGGTATTGGTTGATATGCAGAGCACGAAGGTTTCAAACTCATTTTTTTTAATTTTCTTACTGGATTGACCATAATGATTAGTAAATCGAGGGCTCTAGATTTCAGCGTCAGAGGCAAAGGCCTATATCATGATTTGCTTGTCATCTTGCAGGCCTCTTTGCCCTGGTTTTGTATTATCTACCTGCCTATGTAGTCACAAATAAATACATCATCTCTGCGCTTTTATTTGGATTTTTTCAAAGAACAGAAGTTTCCAATTTGCTAATTTTTCCCGTCCGAGCAAGATATGATTCACATGATTCCGTTAGATATATCTCACGCTAGCGAAGCTTTATTCGCAACTGTGGTGTATCGTATGGCGTACTGTGGTTTTTCGTGCTACGGTGGTAATACATTGTACTACTGTGGTGGTTTATGATTTTGGTGTGATGGTATTCCTGTATTACTGTGGTGAATAATCACTACTAAGTGTATTATCATATTGCGTATACTGTGGTGGTTTCTCGTGCTACTGTGGTAATATATTGCACTACTGTGGTGGTTTATTATTCTAGTGTGTTGGTAATCCTGTATTACTGTGGTGGATAGTCACTACTGGGTGTAATATTATATTCCGTACTGTGGAGATTTCTCACGATACTGTGGTAATAAATTATACTACTGTGGTGGTTTATGATTTTGGTGTGATGGAAATCCTGTATTACTGTGGTTGATAATCACTACTGGGTGTAATATTATATTCCGTACTGTGGAGATTTCTCATGATACTGTGGTAATACATTGTACTACTGTGGTGGTTTTTTATTGTAGTGCGATGGTAATCCTGTATTACTGTGGTTGAGAGTCACTACAGGGTGTATTAGTATATTGCGTATACTGTGGTGGTTTCTCATGCTACTTTGGTAATAAATTATACTACTGTGGTGGTTTATCATTCTGGTGTGATGGAAATCTTGTATTACTGTGGTGGATTGTCACTACAGGGTGTAATATTGTATTCCGTACTGTGGAAGTTTCTCATAATACTGTGGTAATACATTGTACTACTGTGGTGGTTTATCATTCTGGTGTGATGGAAATCCTGTATTACTGTGGTGGATAGTCACTACTGGGTGTAATATTGTATTCCGTACTGTGGAAGTTTCTCATGATACTGTGGTAATGAATTATACTACTGTGGTGGTTTATTATTCTGGTGTGATGGAAATCCTGTATTACTGTTGTGGATAATCACTACTGGGTGTAATATTATATTCCGTACTGTGGAGATTTCTAATGATACTGTGGTAATAAATTATACTACTGTGGTGGTTTATTATTCTGGTGTGATGGAAATCCTGTATTAATGTGGTCGAGAGTCACTACTGGGTGTATGATAATATTGAGTATACTGTGGAGATTTCTCATGATACTGTGGTAATAAATTGCACTACTGTGGTGGTTTATGATTTTGGTGTGATGGCAATCCTGTGTTACTGTGGTGGATAATCACTACTGGGTGTAATATTATATTCCGTACTGTGGAGGTTTCTCATGCTACTGTGGTAATAAATTGCACTACTGTGGTGGTTTTTTATTGTAGTGCGATGGTAATCCTGTATTACTGTGGTTGAGAGTCACTACAGGGTGTATTAGTATATTGCGTATACTGTGGTGGTTTCTCATGCTACTTTGGTAATAAATTATACTACTGTGGTGGTTTATCATTCTGGTGTGATGGAAATCTTGTATTACTGTGGTGGATTGTCACTACAGGGTGTAATATTGTATTCCGTACTGTGGAAGTTTCTCATAATACTGTGGTAATACATTGTACTACTGTGGTGGTTTATCATTCTGGTGTGATGGAAATCCTGTATTACTGTGGTGGATAGTCACTACTGGGTGTAATATTGTATTCCGTACTGTGGAAGTTTCTCATGATACTGTGGTAATGAATTATACTACTGTGGTGGTTTATTATTCTGGTGTGATGGAAATCCTGTATTACTGTTGTGGATAATCACTACTGGGTGTAATATTATATTCCGTACTGTGGAGGTTTCTCATGCTACTGTGGTAATAAATTGCACTACTGTGGTGGTTTATGATTTTGGTGTGATGGCAATCCTGTGTTACTGTGGTGGATAATCACTACTGGGTGTAATATTATATTCCGTACTGTGGAGGTTTCTCATGCTACTGTGGTAATAAATTGCACTACTGTGATGGTTTATGATTTTGGTGTGATGGCAATCCTGTGTTACTGTGGTGGATAATCACTACTGGGTGTAATATCATATTCCGTACTGTGGAGATTTCTAATGATACTGTGGTAATAAATTATACTACTGTGGTGGTTTATTATTCTGGTGTGATGGAAATCCTGTATTAATGTGGTCGAGAGTCACTACTGGGTGTATGATAATATTGAGTATACTGTGGAGATTTCTCATGATACTGTGGTAATAAATTGCACTACTGTGGTGGTTTATGATTTTGGTGTGATGGCAATCCTGTGTTACTGTGGTGGATAATCACTACTGGGTGTAATATTATATTCCGTACTGTGGAGGTTTCTCATGCTACTGTGGTAATAAATTGCACTACTGTGGTGGTTTATGATTTTGGTGTGATGGCAATCCTGTGTTACTGTGGTGGATAATCACTACTGGGTGTAATATCATATTCCGTACTGTGGAGATTTCTCATGATACTGTGGTAATAAATTATACTACTGTGGTGGTTTATTATTCTGGTGTGATGGAAATCCTGTATTACTGTGGCGGATAATCATTACTGGGTGTATTATTATATTGCGTATACTGTGGAGGTTTCTAATGATACTGTGGTAATAAATTATACTACTGTGGTGGTTTATTATTCTGGTGTGATGGAAATCCTGTATTAATGTGGTCGAGAGTCATTACAGGGTGTATGATAATATTGATTATACTGTGGAGATTTCTCATGATACTGTGGTAATAAATTGTACTACTGTGGTGGTTTATTATTCTGGTGTGATGGAAATCCTGTATTACTGTGGTGGATAATCACTACTGTGTGTAATATTATATTCTGTACTGTGGAGATTTCTCATGATACTGTGGTAATAAATTATACTACTGTGGTGGTTTATTATTCTGGTGTGATGGAAATCCTGTATTAATGTGGTTGAGAGTCACAACTGGGTGTATTATTATATTGCGTATACTGTGGAGGCTTCTCATGATACTGTGGTAATAAATTGCACTACTGTGGTGGTTTATTATTCTGGTGTGATGGTTATCCTGTATTACTGTGGTGGATAGTCACTACTGGGTGTATTATTATATTGCGTATACTGTGGAGGTTTCTCATGATACTGTGGTAATAAATTATACTAATATGGTGGTTTATGATTTTGGTGTAATGGAAATCCTGTATTACTGTGGTGGATAGTCACTACTGGGTGTATTATTATATTGCGTATACTGTGGAGGTTTCTCATGATACTGTGGTAATAAATTATACTAATATGGTGGTTTATGATTTTGGTGTAATGGAAATCCTGTGTTACTGTGGTGGATAATCACTACTGGGTGTAATATCATATTCCGTACTGTGGAGGTGCAGAGGTTTGGTTTCAGCTTACTCCCCGTCAGTTAAAAAGACTCAATCAGGCTGTTTACTGCGAACAGTTTTTCTTTGAAACCCAACTTGGTGAAATTGAATCACAGCAGATGAGATTTTGTAAAAATACTAAGGGCTTGAACAAGAGTGCTAATAAAACATTGCAACATTGGGATAAACGTAATATTTCCATCCCAGGGGGGGCACTTGATAATATTACATACGGGGATCTCCATCCGAGAAAAATAAAAAACACCCCAAAAATATCAAGCCAATTTTTTTCATGACCCAAAAACAACAGCACGAGATTGAAAATGTTACTGATGCTCAAGGTCTGCAATCTATAATGACTCATCTATTGTTTTGACTTTGATTCCAAACCACAGTAGTTCTGTGAGAAATATGACACATTAAAGACAGTGTAGATTTTACGTTCTCAAACCTGATTATCTCAATTCCAAAATTTAAAAAACCCAAAAATATCAGGACTGGACTGTATAAAAAATCTCGACCCAAAAATATTATGCTTGGCAACTTTCTTTACCCAAAAATATCGGATGGAGATCCCCGTATGTAATATTATCGAGTGCCCCCCCTGGGATTTCCATAGGTTACTTGCATTTGAAGAAAGTGCGTTGGTTTAGAAAGCTTTTAATGATAGCATGAGTACCTTCGGAAATGGTCAATTCAGCTGGTTGTCATCAATCCAACATATTTTCAGGTTGATTAATATGAATTTCGATATCCTTCGTCTTAAACTGATCAGTCCTAAATACTCTCGTCATATTTGTCGTCATACCTGCAGTAGCTTTGTCAGAAATATGAGGAAAGCATTTAGGACAATTAAAGGTAGCTTTGACGATTTCTATTGGAAAAGAATCTGCTCATCAGAAGGCCTTTCATTACAGATCGGGAGAAAACAAGCCTCGGCATTACAGTCTATTCAAATCTAGGTTTAAAACAGAAACTTACACCAAACTCAAAGATATACAGCTCGTTAAGACTAATTAGCACATTAAAACTGGTAAAAGAGATAGCATCCCTCCAATCCAGAGATGCAATATTGTCGCCTTTGCAAAAATAGTTAAGTTAAGGTAGAAAGTTAAGACGAAGCAGGATTTTTAAAATCAATGGAGATAATTCCTTCTTCCTGGATTTGTAATAAAAGCATTGAAGTGTCTTCCTCCTGATGTCGTCCTGCAAATATGAGTATTATCGTCGCAGTCCTTGTTTTCAAGTGGAGATAAACTCGTGAGAATGGTCCTCCTGGTGTGATAGAGTCGTGGCCTACCCGTCGCTAGCAGGTCCTGTCTAATTTTCAAAGAGCCCGGATAGGTTTGTCTCTGCAAGCGAGTGGTGGGGAAATTTGTGTGAAGGAAATGACCTGGGTTTCTCGAAGCTCCAGTTGTGCAGCGCAGCGGTAGCGCGATACACTAGAGTACGTATCTAGAAGTCGTGGGTTCGATTCCTACTCGGGTCATTTTCATTCTTACAACTTATCTCCATGGAGATAAAAAGTGAACAACACTTCCTTCAAGAATTTAGAAAATATAACACTCAACGCAAAAAGCTTTTTGAAATAATTGAAATTGAAATTAATTCATTCGCTTCAATCAGCGAAAACAAAAGTTGATACAACTCCTCTCAACAGATAATGTAAAGCTTGTTCAAGCTGTTGCCAAATACGCGAGGGACGCTTTTGTGGCCCGAAATAACAACTTTAAAACTTGACCGTCGAGCTACCTTTTCTTTGTTGTTAACGTAAATTTCATTGTTAAAATTTTTTGTTTTTGTAGATGTTGTTTGGATTATTTCTTTGTAGTTATATTAGACAACCCCAAGTTATGTCTCGATGATAAAAATCAAACATGAAAAGATGAGTACTAGAAAGGATTCATTAATTTGTTCACAAGATACCATTTTTAAGCAAGGCTAGATTTTCAAGATTAAGGAAATACGTAACGTAGTAGAATTTGTATAGGCTAAACAAAAGGAACTGGGAAACTTTTTGTGGGACTCACGTAATACGACTACCCCCTGATACCGCATGGCATCAGATTTCATACTCTGCCGAATACTGTTCTCAACTGCCCTCGTAAACACAGGAAAGCAGAAACACCGAAGTGGAGCTGATGCGATGTCAAGTCGATGTCAAAAATAAATCAAAGTCCTCGAAATTCGGTTCTTTTGAACATGGCTGCGTGAAAATCTAAGAAATTGATCATTCGTTGAGGGAACTGAGATGCTCAGACATTTATATATAGCTCCACTCCTCTGCGAAAAACAGATTTTGGTCCAAGATTGTTATCAATATTTCATTTGTGTTTGTTTGCCAGTACAAGGACGTGATGTAATCCACCAAGAGTTAATCCAGAAGTAGACTGCAGTATCATCCCGACTGTAACTTTATAGACATCAACTTCAAAGCTCTGGAACTAAATCAAATCTGCGAAAGAAAGCCTGGATATGGTTTAACAAAGATAGATTATAATGCCGCAAGAAATATAGGCCTAGGCACAATTAGCCGAATGAGACTCGGTCTATAGACCTATGCTACGCAGTAGATGACAACCACAAAAACCATACATCGTCCAGGGAACATGCGTTTCACAATAACCATTTTTCTATCTCTTATAACAGATTGCTTTGTTTTTGGAATACATAATTGTGCAAATAATAGAAAGATTTTCACCTCTTCAGCAGGGGTGGTTTCAGATGGATCTGCAAATTATCCAGAGAAGTCAAAATGTGAATGGCTCATTAGAGGTCAGTTAGTTAGCACAACTTTATGTTGTACTGTTTTGTGGGGGGCTAGGCTTGTATATAGCTGTATCCGTAAGAGTGTTCACCAACGCAGTTCAAAAATTATAGCTATTCTTGAAAAGATCACAGTTTTGCAAAAAGTTACCTTTGTTCTACCCTATTGTTCTATTTTGGTGGGAAGTTCATTTTTGCTGTGGCAGATTTTTCTGTCAGGTCATTATAAATTTTGCCAATGCTGGCGTATTCTGATAAAGTTTTGACCCAGGTTGTTCTATCATCCTCTCTGGTGTCCAACTGTCATAATGTGCTGTCTGGTGCACTCGGGGGAAGGCATACTATTCATTGAACAATCTGAGTCTCATTTGCCTGTCTAAGAATGTGATATTGAAAATGGTCTTTAACAAAAGTGCTTTGTGGGGGTTAGTAGGGTCTAAGCTAGTAGTG
This sequence comes from Pelagia noctiluca, assembly GCA_963924455.1. Lineage (NCBI taxonomy): Eukaryota > Metazoa > Cnidaria > Scyphozoa > Semaeostomeae > Pelagiidae > Pelagia > Pelagia noctiluca. Next base: position 12,118,301 of record OZ004325.1, read on the forward strand.
GCGTCAGGTTTCCACCAAGGGGATTAAAAATTCTGACGGCTATTTGTTTGATTGGGGTGTTTTTTTCTATGAAGTTTGGTCCCTGCCCATTAGCAATTGATTCTTCTCTTGGTTGATCATATGAACACCGTTGAAGGTCTAGATATTAGGATAAGTACTTAGAACAGTGTTACTTAAATGCTGCCTCTAGAGAGACTAACCACATGTTTCTAACTGCAGTGAAAAATCCTATTGTCTGAGAATACAAACTATGGACTGCTTCCAATGTTTGTATTCAATTGCTTTCAGGATCTTTGTTTATGGATTGAGCGGCATAACAAACTTTTAAGGTTGAAATTTAATTTGTGCTCTGGATTTGAATTGATAAAGAATCCGATTTTACTGTCTGAATGTAAACATTGAAAGTGGTCTATAAAAGAAGTGATATGTAGGGATCAGTAGGGTATAAGCGTTGTTGATAGAGTAGCATTGTCTATTGCAAAATTTCTCTTGATTAGACTTTCTAGTATCAAGTAGCTGAGTGTACAGATATAGTCCATTGTTCTAGATGCTTGTGGTCAATTCATTTTCCAAAAGAAGTCTCGTGTTTTTTTCTTTTGCAGCTCCTTACAAGAACCAAAGTATTTCAATAAGATTCACTGAATTTGAAACAGAATGCAGCTTTGACTTTCTGTATGTTTTTGATGGCGCATCCTACCATTCCCCTCTTCTCGGAAGCTTCACTGGGAAAGCATTGCCAGATGAAATTATTTCATCATCCTCAGAGGTAAGACAACTGTAATTCAAATAGTTGAGCTTTATCCCACATCTAGTCCCCAAAATCTTATATCTTAGATTAAGAATCTTAAACAATAGCTATCACTAGCAATGGCGTTGAGATGGGTTTGTTGCACTGAAGATGCCTAAAAACGGGGATTAGGGGATAGAGCGATATAGGCTAAGTAATATAATAACATAATATATTATACATTTAATCTGGCTGGTTTCTGCAAACCAGTAAACCCATTCTTGATCTGTGCCTGCATTGATTGCAGTTAGAAGTTCTCAAGGTTCTTCCTGGTAACAATTGTTTTATTTGAGTATGTAGAATCACACACACGCTTAGTTGTATTTAGTGGGTTTGAATAAGATTTTAACAAAGTTATCAAATTGTGAGTATTGACCAACCTTAGATAAAGCAATTAAAAAAGCATGTAAGCTAGATTGCATGGTGCTTTTGATCATACACACATTACGTCTTTGTAGTTTTACCAGACCACAAATGGGTTTCTCTTGCTATTAGAAACACAGACCAGACAGCTGACAGAAATCAATAAGAAAATGTTGATGGTTTTTTAAGAACAACATACTGAGCACACAAATTTTTCCAGGTTTATGGCAAATGCAAAATGATCTACACGTGCCAATCACCAAATATGTGCATTTTGTCTCATGAAAAGGATAATATGTAGGTAAATGTTTGTTTACTGTGTGTGGGAGTAAAACTGTGTGTGGGAGTAAGCAAATAGAAATATTATTATTCTTTAAAGAGTAGGCTTTTTAAAGAGAACCTTCTACATTGGGACCTTCAGGCATGCTTACGTTAAACTGCTCTTATACTTGAAATTCTCGTTTCAAATTCTGGATCTCTCCCTTCTTTTACCTTTCAGGTGTTGATTCTACTCTTTAGTGACAACTTCAAAGCAAGGAAAGGATTCAGTCTGACATATGAAGCTACTGATTGCCCTCGCAAATGCTCAGGTGACGGCACGTGCCATTCTGGAAAATGCACTTGTAATGCAAACTTCAAAGGAGAATACTGCCAACTGGCATGGTGCCCCAAGCTTTGCTATGAGTCAAGTGCTAAAGGAAAATGCAGTACTGTAAGTTTTTTTTCTTTTTAATCCCACTCATTTTATTTTCTAAGAAACTGCTTATTTTAAGCTTTAACTTAAAAGACACTTTTTAGAGAGCGCTTGTGAGCCAAAAAGGTAAGAAATGGTTTTTTGTCTTTACGGAAGGAATGTCAAAAACGACTAAATGCACTACATTGGCACAGCATTGTAACAATCTAGCATCGCCTGGTACTGTCTCTGTTGCTTCACTCCATAAAATTAACACACTGTGAAATTTTATGGAATGAAGCCACACGTTTTTCATATGAATAGCAAAATTAAAAAGAAAATGGGTTTCAGGTTTGGAAAATATGACAAATATCTTTTCATACCATGATTCGATAGCTTCTCATCAAATGTAGAGACAAATCATTGCTGCTATTTCAAATGTCTTCTTTGGACCTGCCAAGAGGATGGCATTGGACAATTAAGGCTTTTATGTCCGCCTGAGGGGGAACAGAATGCCCCTGGTCCTTGAAAACTTTCTACAGCGATTTTAAACCATGTTTGCTTGCATCAGGTAGAGGAAGTCTGTCAGAGCGCTTTTTGGATTCCTCCTAGGGCCTGTGCTTTCGCTCAGTAGCCCTAAATATGGTGCCTAATGCATTTACTCAAACACAAATACATATTTATATATTTACTCATGAACAAATTGATGTGGATAAGGCTGGTAATAGATACATCTGAAAGCTAACTTATTGTCCTGGTTTAAGGCTGTGGCTATTGCCTTGGTAAAACTGTGTTCAAGACCTGGTGGTGGCACATTCAAATTTAGGTAGCCCACTTTGATAAGATATAACTACCAGTGTTAGACCATGCCTAATGAATTTCTGTTAAAAATTTACAGGAAATGTGTTTAACAGCCTGCTCTGTCTAAATATAGATCTTCAGCTGTGTCAATATTATATGATCGTTTGATGTTTTCTTAAATATGGAAAGCACTATTTGGAATAAGACATTAGGCTCAACAAACTACCTAATCTTGGGACTTGGTTGAGCTTTAGGGTGTGTAAAGTTTTGTATTCTTATATTTACAAAATGGAAAAAATACATGAATACAAAGAATTCATGACTTTCACATGGTACACTGTTGGCTATATATGTATATTCATTATAACTGCATTTTCACTTCCATTTACTCCATTGTTGGCCTAATTTCACCTCCTTTCTCCCTAACCATAGGACCCCCTTGATCAGTGATTCATTGACATTTCATCCCATTCGTATAAAAATCAAAAATTCGAACACCACGTGTTTGAATTTCAAGGATTTCCATAGCCATCTATAGATGTTTTCTATTGACAAACTCGACCCTTTCACCAGAAAAAAGCTAGACGAACCCGTTTGTAGAGAAAAATGGCTTGAAAACACATCCATGAGTCAGTAGTACCGTCCAGTGCCAAAATATACTGACGTACTCCCCCTTTCGGCCTGCGTTTGTCACTCCGAAACACCTGGGTATCGGGATCTGTGCAACCTGGAACCATAACGTGTGTATTTGTTTTTGATTACGTTTGAACAGCCGTCAAAGGATCCCAGCACACTATCACAGTGAGTGACCAAAGAAGACGCGATGGATGAATTTTTCAATTTCAAACATTGATTATATGTCGTGTTGATCTCTTTGGAATAACGATGTTCAGGGCAGGCCATTATTAATTGATGGGCCAGTGGACGTAATATGTATAGTGGAAACTTGACCAGGTTGGTTCTGAGAGTAGGAATAAATGTAGGGTAAAATTTGAGTAAAATGAAAGATAGGTAATGTGAAAGAGCCTATGGAACTCCCAGCATTTTCTTCTCTTATTTTTCAGGTTTGCTGCAAAATACGATTCCATTAGAGATAAAATTTCTATGCATGATATCAATATTTCCTTAGTAACGCAGAGCTACAAACATTATAGTTACAACCAAAGATTTAGGCCGTCGCGATTTTGGTTGCTATGCATTACCAAGGGATAAATTCAAAAATAAACTATGCTTGTGTAAACGTTTCGATATTCATCTTCATCAGTAACTGTTCTAACAATCAATATAGGTATCTTCTTAACACGAAGACCGCGTGGAACGATGTTGATGAATCGGCAAAACTCGACGAACGCCTTGTGGGGCTCCAGTTTAATTGATTTGATGAATTGGTTAATAATTAGTGCAAATCCCAAATCAATGTTTCCTTCCATTCCTTTACCAGCAAATATAATATAATAATACGAGAGCCTAACGATCTAAGTTAATAAAATACTAATAGATAAATTCAAAAATAAACTATGCTTGTGTAAACGTTTCGATATTCATCTTCATCAGTAACTGTTCTAACAATTGATTGTTAGAACAGTTACTGATGAAGATGAATATCGAAACGTTTACATTACCAAGGGAAATACTCCTATAATATTGATGATAATAATGATAAGACGAGTATTCATAGAGGATAGCCTATCAGCATAGTCAAATGCCGCTATCTTCAGGGTCCTGTCATGGAAGTAAGAGTTAGAAATGAAACATTTACATTCAATATATTTATAATATATTTAATAGAAAAATTATTCAATTAAGAATTTGATATCCATTCTGTATGAATGCAAACCCCGCTATTTTATCAGGAAAAACTGAAGGTTTGAATCGTGTATTTAAGTAACCTCCGTGAGGCTTATACATCTATTTCTATTGTTCTGAATTCGGTCACCAGTTATTTCACCTGTAATTTCGAGTAAAATGACTGAATTATATAGTTGTTTATAACCATAGGTTTCTAAGTAGGCTTGCTTCATGAGTCCTTGTTTCCCTGCGTTCACTGATATGCTAGTCTTGCCCAAGACTGTGTCTACGTCTACTCCCACTCAATATTTATGGAACTGTGAAGGAGTGAAGGTGAGCTGCGGGGCTGCGCAGTGGAGGGCTTCAACAAAATGCAAGACTACTGTTATACTGACGTCACCCTGGTAATAAGATTGGCTGGAGTAAGCAAAGGGGGACAAGGACTCGTGCATCAAGTATTTTTTTTAGGCCGAAAAGTCCTTACTACCTACTTGCAGCAAATTGTCATAACAGCAACATAAAAAAAAATCAAAAAACCAAAATTGATAGACCCCTTTCACAATTACGTCATCTCTATAGAAATTCATCTCAAAACAACCTTAGCCTCGACATGATGCGTAGCGAAATCCCAAAGCATGCATTGCTTTCAAACTCACAATGCAATTTTATTTGTTGCTAGGAGCAATGCACGCTTTGGGAATTAGTTACGCATCATGTCGAGGCTAAGGTTGTTTCGAGATGAATTTCTACAGAGATGACGTCATCGTGAAAGGGGTCTATTATCGAAATTAACTCCAAAAGCGAAACATACTACAGTAGAATCCCGATAACTCGAAAAAGTAAGGGACGATCAAAAAAATTCGAGTTATCCAATCTTCGTCAAAAAGATAAATCAAGGATAATGCCAACAACAATTGTTCCAGTTAGCAAGAGAGCATTGTCACTGCATGTTCGAGTTATAGGTATTCTAATGTATAACCATGGATACAAATGACTGATTCTGCTATTCAAATATATCAAAAATCTATGTAATCCCCACCCTCGTCATTTAGATATGGGAAGTATATGCGATATCGTCTATTCTGGGCGGCAGAGTGCTCGATTTCATAAAGATAGAGCTAAATTAATAGGGAAGTATATATTTTTGTTATGTTCATGGCATTAACGACCTCAGTAGGACTTGAGCCCGCGACCAGAGCACCAATCTAGAGGCCATAGGTTCGAATCCGAATTGGGTCATTCTACATTCACACAAATCATCTCCATTGATTTTCCAAATCCTGGCTCTTCTCAAGTTTCTTATCTTTGCTCTTTGATTCGAAATACCTTCGATACTGAAATGCATTTTTCTCTTTGCAGTCAGAGAAGAGATGCAAATGTAACCCCGGTTATTTTGGGGAATCTTGCTCACTTTCTTCAGCACCAAACTCTGACTCTAACGCTTGGCACAAGATCTCTCCACAGTCAACTGTCTTCAAACCTCGTTCAAAACATGTAGCTGCTTACATCAAAGAATCTAATTCTCTGTGGGTGCACGGTGGTAAGTTGACGGATATTTTGATTTTCATAAAGCGTAGTTTACACAAACAACTTTTATTTCAATTTTCTTTGACAAGTTTCCTAGCTCGTGGAAACCTTTCAGAATGGATATTTAGTAATTTTTCACTGTCAGATGTATCTGCTCGTGTGAATGAGTTGAAAGTCTATTTGACGAGCTTTCGTATTGAAGGCAGCTTCTTTGGCCAGTGGTATTTGCTCAGTTTTGTTGGTTAACTTTGAGATAATGATAAAAGAAATCTGCCGAGAAGAATAGGATTGGAACGTGGATATCGTATTTGTGATAATACAGCTGCCCCACTTCTAGGTATGAAGAAACTTCGGGGGTCTAAAGAAACTTGTATAATTTACTTCTCAAAAAGTTTACACAAGCAAGTTTAACATATTACCATTTTTCATACGAGCTCAAATCGGGCTGATCTACACGAGTAAAATAAGATCGTAAATTAAAAACTGAAATGGAGAACTTGCTCGTGTAAACTAGCCTTAAAGCATCGCATTAGCATAAATGTCCAGATTTGAAATGGTGTTGAAATTGTTTTGATTTTTGTAATAATTTTCATCGAGCTTTTTTTAATTGGGATTATTTATGGTCTTAAATGTATTTTTATACATTCTAGGTAAATCTTTCAGCAAAGTCTTCGATGATATTTTGATGTTCAATATAACTTCAAATGTTTGGCACAATTTTCCTGCCATAACCTTTAAACCGGTAAGACTTCTCTCCAGCCCTTACATCTTGTTGCATTGAAATAAATACAAGCAATTTAGATTTTTAGAAATATTCGTTTGAGCATAGTTTATAGAAATAGATGGTTAGGAAACCTATACTTGAACGTTCACAACGTATGTCTTATTCTCTCTTTTTACTGTTAATATTCTGAAGAAGACTGAAGAAGATTTTATATCGAAATATTTGCGCTTTGACAATGTTGTTTTTCTATTTATATTTTCTGTTATTTTTTGATGGTTGTTCTTTTTATTCATTCTAAATGTAATTATTACCTACATAAATAAGCTGATGTTGAATATTATAAAATCTTTTCTAAATAGCGAATATTTCTGGATAGGGAACTAAAAGGAGCGTTTCGGTCTATTCGCTCAACAATGACCTTGTTGGCTAGAAAAATAGCAAAAAAAGACTGTGCATAAACTATGGTTTGAGATAATTGTTGAGAATGGTTAATGACCCAAGCAGGATTTGCACACACGACCACTGACTTGGCACTTCACTGCACTACCAGCTGAGAAACGTGGCCAGTTGTTTCATTCGACCAACTCGAGCCAAAGCAATCTCACAAACTGTTACACCTCACCATGATTAAATCAACTGTCCCAACGCGCAATTTAGATTCTAGATATCAGTTTTTTAACTTATAAAGAACTTTGCAATGATTATTTACCCAGACTTTATTTTATCGATAGTCCTATATGCAACAGTCCTATCATCTACTCAGATCGTATCCATAATACCCATCACCGATTATAAATGTTTTTTTCTTTATTCATTAAATCCTTTGAAACAACTAAAGACAAATTGTGTATATGTGCCAATGAAATTGTGTGTATGTGCCAATCAAATTGTGTATATGTGCCAATCAAATTGTGTATATGTGCCAATCAAATTGTGTATGTGTGCCAATCAAATTGTGTTTATGTGCCAATCAAATTGTGCATATGTGCCAATCAAATTGTGTATGTGTGCCAATCAAATTGTGTTTATGTGCCAATCAAATTGTGCATATGTGCCAATTAAATCAAGTAACCTGATGCTAAGTTGGTAGAGCAACGATATGTCAAGTCAGTTGTCTTGGGTGCGAATCCTTCTCCTAGTAGTAACCCCTCATAATTTATGTCGATGGACTTTCAAACTCCTGCTTCTTCTCAAGTGTATTTACTTATAAAGAACTGTGCAATACTCATATTATTCACCCAGATCCTATTATCAACTATACATACAACAGTCCTTTCATATATTCAGATCTTATCCGCATAATACCTATAGATGTCTGACTGGCGGTTGGTCGGCTACTTTATCAAAAAGCCTTTGTTCTGCACAGCGGCTAGGCTACTCTTTTTATTCTATGTTTAGTGTTTTTATATTTAATTTCTTAGATAACTGTTAGTGTCACTCATTATGGGGACTCGCCTACTTTGTGTCTTTTCCGGCAATGAGTTGCACAGTAGTTATATTTCATTGCAGCAATTTCATTTGATGTATATAAGATAGAATAATACCCATCATAGGTTATGTAATGTTCTTGCAATATTGCAGGTAGCACGGTTCCAGCATGCCGGAGACGTCTACCTGCACTATCTTGTAATCTTCGGCGGAGAAAGAGCCGAGGGAACGAAGCTTGATGACTTATGGATGTTCGATACAATTCTCAAAACCTGGAGCCAGCCTCCCGGACACGATATCAACAAACCTACCGCTGTTGCTGGCCATACAGCGAATATTATCGGAAGTAATTTATATGTATTTGGTGGTAAGTATTTTCGAATGGTTGTCAAAACTATTTACATTGCTTGGGATCCTATTGAGAAAACTTTTGGAGCAGGCCATAAACTAGATTATAACAACACATTGCCTGCGCAAAACGAGGGCTGCGAGTCAAAAAGTCAACAGATAATTAAGAAGAAAAAGATTCAACAGATAAAACTCTCCATCTCGACAAGCCTGTTTCGTGGTTACCCACTCATTATCTGTACAAGATCTTTACATCTCCTGATGAGTGGGTAACCACGAAGCAGTCTTGTCGAGATGGAGAGTTTTGTCTTTTGAGTCTTTTTCAACATAGTAATTATACATCTCTCACTTTCAGGCCGTACTGAGTATGGTGGTTTTTCTACTGACATTTTCAAATTCAATTTAAATGAATCCACTGGATGGAAAAAGCTTTCAGCCTTGGGTGTAAGGCCATCTTTTTTGAAGCTAGTAGGTCACTCTACAGTATACAACCGTCACACTAACTCGCTGTTAGTTTTTGGAGGTGAACTCGCTTGGTGTTCAAGGTAACATTTCTATTTTACCCTACTGTATTTCTCACCCTTTAGAAAGTCTGTGCAGTACTGAAGGGGATGTTCAGTACTGTAGGAGGATACCAGTAGTACTTTTGAAGATGGTTAGTACTTTGGGAGGGGGGTACTATCTGTGCATTGAAAGGATACCATCCAGTACTGGGGAGGGCTACAATCAGTCCTGGAAAGGATAATCAGTATTGTGGAGGAAAACCACAAGGTATATGGAGATATACCCAAACTGCTGGGGGATACTCGCCACAGTACTTAACATCCTCTAATGAACTGATGATATCCCCCACAGTTCTTTTATGTCTGTTATTGCTCTTAGGAATGCTGCAATCCTGTCCAAAATGAGCTAGAATTCTTGTTTTATTATTCACAAACACTTGATTGTCAGGTTTTAGTTTTTTTTGTAAAAAGCACTTCTCTCTCCACTATGTTGCTAGTTAAATTAACTGTATATAGAGCTAGGGAAACCCTTACTGGTCCTCTTTGCTATTCAGGAATGAGTCAGCTCCGCAGCAAAGACTGCTGTCATTTAATCTGGACAATCAAATGTGGACAGAGCTGAATGCTGCGAAATCGTCATCGACAAGTCAGCGCTCGTTTCACTCTGCAGTTGTTGTTGGGGATTATATGGTCATTTATGGTAAGTTGATGGCTGTCAAAAATGTGCTGTAATTCCCTGAAAATATTGCTTGTACTGATTCTCCCCTCTGCCTTCCTGACAAGCAAGCAAATACAGAGAAAATTAATCCTTGTATTACATGAAAGAATATGTTCTGCTATTTTTTGACGGCCGTTATATAGCTAATCACTAGAAACCCAGGTTTTTTATCGAACAATTTAAGAACGACTGCTGCAGTTTTAGTGGCTTTGGCTGTAAATATAAATTTCTTGAGTTTCTCTCTTTATTTTCAACAGGAGGTCTACTTTGGACAACTCACCAAACGTGTCAATTAACTGATCTGCTCTATTACAACATGAGGTGCAATACTTGGGTACCTGAATCCTCAATAAGGACTAAATCCCCTGCTTCAACCCTGAGTGAACCCCCGTCTAAAGGAAGATACTCTCATGTTGCTATGATGTGGGATTATCAGACGATGTTCATAGTCGGGGGGTACAATGGAGCAATGGTTGGCGATATCATGGCGTACAGGTTCCCAAAGACAGTGGTTTTCAAGAATTCTTCAGGAGAGGTCGAAAGGGGGTGGCAGTGCACTTCATATACAGACTCGAGTAAGTAGTGTTTGTTATTTCTATTTCCACGATATTTTGGGGAGACGCTCTTCAAAACCCTTTTCTCTAAACAAAGGTTATTGGCTGCGTTAAGGCGAATAGCAATAGCAAAAGCTGAGTCTAGGAATGCACTTTCTATAGCTCGCTGCACAAACCAGCTCCTCCAACTTTGCTTTGTTGTTTTACTCATGAATGTTTTACAGTCCTTGCATCCCTGTGGGAAATCTCACTGAATAAGAATCTGAAAATTTTCGTTCATTTGTCTAAACTTCGATATTTCCTTGAAATGGGGGTCATCAATGAACGCCCAATTGGGTGAGAATATTGATACATACAATATGACATCCCCAACAAATAGGCATATGGTGCTCAAATTCCAGAATTCACTATAGAGTTAGGACGAGATATTCATTGTAATACCAAAATTCATGAAATTAAAATTAATAGAACTAAAGCCAAATCATAAAGTAATCAAATCGATTCCAATTTACAAGTGATTACTAGTCTTTTGCTGAAAGATCCGCTCCTAGTTACTAGAACAACGGAACCATCGCTTCAACCAACTTCTTTTAGGAGGCTGCAGCTTTGTTATGACATCATTAAGCTTTGCATTTTCCGCCTCAAGTTCGAAATATCGTTCTCTACCCATCTCGATTTCGTTGGATAGTTTCTGCGCATGCGCATCTGCCTCTATCAACAATGACGCTTGATGCCTACAGGTATCGGTATTTTGCCAAACCTCCGTCTGCAAATCATCGTTGCATTTCATCATTGAGTTTCGTTCCTCATTTTGCGAGTACACGATGCCTTTGAGCTCTCCAATTTCTTCTTCTAAGCAGTCATTCCTGTCTATGATTGCTGATGTTTTTTCCCTGAGCACTTTAGCCGCTTCAATAGCCTGTATCCATTCCGCTCTTTCTTCTTCAAACATCTCAATCTTTTCTGTTAACTCGTCCATTTGAATTCGGAGATTCAAGTTGACCTCACCCATGGCCTCTCTCCTTACCTTTTCCATTCTGTATTTCGTATCTTTGACTGAGAGATTTCTTCTCAAAGAATTAAACTTTCTGGTCATTCTTTTCAATTTCCCTTTGGCTAATCTGCGGGTATTGTTTTTGTTTTCTACAGAGCTTAGAAACATTGCTCTCAATGCTTCATTCTTGTGTTGTAGTTTTATTAGGCCTGCACCCATCACATCAGCCTCACCTCTCATTCTCTCCAATTCAGCTACCATTGCACTATTGTTTGATAACCCTGTGTTGTTCTCTCCACTTCTCTCTCTTCGATTCAGATTAAGAATTGATTCTCGATGTGTAACTCTTTTAGGAATCACGTTTGTCTCCTGCATACTTTCCTCTTGTTCCTTGAGACACTGTAGCTCTTCAACTAGTACGAGCTCCTCCATGCGATCCAGCTCCAACTCCATTGATGCAATCATGGAGTTTATTTTTCCTTCTTCTTCCGCGTGACTCGGTATCTTCTCCTAAGAAATAGATAATTCTTCCTTCAATTCACTATTTTCTTCTCTCGATTTTTGTATCTTTTCACTCAGAAAATTGAACCTCAAGGTCAACAGATTTGAGAAGCTTGTACTGATCTCTGGAAATTATTCCGCCCTTATCCGTATCTTCAATCTCTCTTTCTTTTTCTTAGTCGAGGTTGCTTCCAACTTGCGCTGAACGGGTTCAAGTTCTGCAACTCATCAGTTACATCTCGTTATTCTTAGATCTTAGCTTTTGCCTTTTCGTGCTCACTTTTATAGCTGTAAACACGGCTCCCAGAGGTATGGACGGCTGTAAAAGAGTGAGCACGAAAAGGCAAAAACCAAGATTAAGGAGCAGCAAGATATCATCGATAAGTTTCAGAGCTGGATTTTACAGAGGGCAGTTTGGAAGAATGATTGACTAAGAAAAAGTAAGAGGGACTGGATAAAGGGGGTAAGGGGGAAATGATTGACCGAGATCGGTACTAGAATTTATTGATTCTGAGCTTAAATTTTCTGAGGAGGAGATACAAAAATCGAGAGAAGAATGTATTGAATTGAAGAAAGAGTTTTCTATTTCTTCAGAAAAGATTTCTTATCATCCTAGAGAGGAGTAGGAAGTCTCGAAGAAGAGGATGGTACAATCAGCATTATTGCAAGATTAGAGAAGGAGCTGAACGCATCGAAGATGCTACTAATAGGCTAGAGTATGGTATCAGAAGCCTAGAGTAGCAGAAAGTTAGTGGTGACCAAATCGAAAAACTAGCTCCCGTAAATACTGATCTTCTTGAAAAAAGAATTGAGTTGTTCGAAAATGAGAAGCTCGTACTAGTTCAAGAGCCAGAGGGTCTCAAAGAGCAGGAAGGGAATATTGAAAATACAGAAGCAATTCTTAAAGGAGCTACACAAGAAGAATTAATGAATTATCTGAATCAAGAAAAGAGAGGTGGAGAGAATGATAAAGGGACAGATCAAGACAGGACAAAAGACCCATCTGAGACTAGAGACCAACAAAAGGTAGTCCTTTGAATAATTCTGTCTTTAATAATACTTCTCTCTACAATTCATTTTTTCTTCTCTCAATTCTTGTGTCTTTTCCTCAAAAAATTTCAATCATGGATTTAGCTTCAATTTTTCGAGGGAAAATATCCACACAATGAGCGATGAAATAGTGAATTTCTGAAAGAATCCTCCAAGACAGAATCATTGAAAGGGTTACCCTTTGTTTTGTCTCTAGCTCACATTGTCCTTTTGTCCTGTCTTGTTCCGCCCTGTATCATTTTCTCGTCCTGTCTTTTCCTGATGCAGATAATGCATTGATTCTTCTTGTGTAACTCCTTTAGAAATTGCTTCTGTCTATTCAATATTCCCTTCCTGCTCTTTGAGACCCTCTGGCTCTTGAGCTAGTACGAGCTTATTACTTTAGGATGACTCGATCGTTTTTGTCACCACTAACCTTCTGCTACTCTAGGCATGTCATACCATACTCTAGCCTATTCGGTGCATCTTCGATGCGTTCAGCTCTTTCTCTAATCTTGCAATAATTCTAGTTGCACCATCCTCTTCTTCGAGACTTCTCTGCTCCTCTCTAGCATGATTAGAAATCTTTTCCGAAAAAGTAGAAAACTCTCTCTTCAATTCACTACATTCTGCTCTCGATTTGTGTATCGTCTTCTCAGAGATTTAAGCCGAAGCTCAATGAAATTAAGAAGCTGGCAACGATCTATGTCGATTTTTATCCCCTTCTCCCTTCTCCCTTTCTCTTACACTTTCTTAGAAAAGGATGTTTTAAAGATGCCCTCTGTAGGTTGAAGCTCTGCAACTCATCAATGATATCTTGCATCTCAATGATCTTAGCTTTTGCTTTTTGGTACTCACACTTATATAGCTGTCCATGGCTTTGAAATCCTTCTTTACAACTATAAGAAAGTGAGCACAGAAGAGAAACATATCATTGATAAGTCGCAGAGCTTGAGCCTACAGAGGACTGTTGGGAAGCAAACTTGACTATGAAAAAGTTAGAGAATGGAGAAGGCGGGTAAGGGCGGAATAATTGACAGAGATCGGTACAAACTTCTCAAATTTGTTGAGCTTGAGCAATATTTGAGGGAGGGGATACGTAGACTGAGAGATGAAATAGTGAATTGTAGAAATAATCATTGAAGAAATAATGATTGAAGAAATAATCATTGAAGAAATAATCATTGAAAGGACTGCATACTTTTGGTTGATCTCTAGTCTCCCATTGATCTATTGAATTTTCTTCCTCCATCTCGTCTCCCCTTTCATCCTCGCTGAGTCTGTCCGAATCTTTTTCAGGGGGCCTGCTCCCTCCATCCCTCTGTAAGCTTGACCTTTGCAACTTGTCGATGGTATGTTGTTGCGATTTGATCGTTGCTTTTGCCTTTTCGTGTTCCTTTAGTAACTCTTCTCTTTCAGTCGAATATCTTTGGACGGTTTCTTTCAGTCTCGTATTTTCCGCGACTAGATTTTTTATCCATGATGGCTTCGGCTCTGGCTTAATGTCGTCGAGCTGCTTTTGATCTGTGGAGCAAGAGAAGAAAATGAAATTAGAGAATTAAACTGTCTTATTATTAATTGCTGCTAAAGCTTTGCGTCCCACACTCATCAGAGTTTTACAGGAGAGTAGGCTTTGATTTGTTACAGAACTTGAGGATGGCCAGGAAAATTGGAACATAGCGAAACATAATAACTACTAAAGTTTTGTATCTGACACTCGTACATCAGAAATAGAACAAAAATAAAATCTAATGAATTGCTATACCAAGAAGGGGAATGAAATTGGCCAGTAAGAAAGAAGGTGAATGGTGGTGTAGTTAAAACCAACAAATCATCAATTGTTGTCAACTGAGATGAGCCTCTAAAAAGTAAGGTTTAATTTTCGTTCTCTTTCTGATTTACTACTATGTTGAGTGTCAGACGCAAAGCTTAAGTAGTTATCATTCTTCGCCATGTTTCTGATTTTGTTCGCCATCCTCAAGTTCTGTAACAAATCAAAGACTATTCTCCTGTAAAAGTCGGATGAGTGTCGGACGCAAAGCTTTAGTAGTTATCATTCTTCGCCATGTTTCTGATTTTGTTCGCCGTTCATAACAGTAAATGCACTACAAATTCTACTTACATTGCTCCACGACATTTTGAAGTTCCATGACTTTTGTTTCCAACATTTTGATGATTTCATCGCTTTGCTTTTCCTCCATACGGAGTGTGACTCCACTGTCTTCTTGAGAAAGTGCCATTTGAATATGATACGTGTGTGTTTCAGATTCAAATGTTCAGTTTGATTCCATCTAGATTGTTGCGAAGTTTGTATCCCATCTACCATTCATTAATGTGACGTCATATTGATTTCGCGTTGATTAGGTCTCAGACCTCTGTGATATTGATTTGATGCTAAATTGCATTGAATTTAATTCTACAATGGACTTGTTGCATTGCTCTGTGTATATGATTCGCAGGCTATTATCTATATAGGCTATTATTGTATGACTGGCAAACTGCCTACTCAATTCTTGAAGGCCAATATCCGTGAAAAACGAATGGCATTAAATCCTCATCAAAAAAGTTGGAACATCTGTTTTTTCCTTAAAAAAACAACTTCTCCCTAAGCTTTTCATACATTGAATTTCAATCAACCCTCCCTTCGCCGACTTAAAAAAATATCTGAAACTTAGCTTGCAAAAGGAGTTACATCAGACTACATCAGATTTAAGCTTAATGTCATTGTGCCAATTTTCTGGATAAAAAACATCGTTTGCAATATCTGCCATGAGCTAGCCCCTTCTGCTTGCTGAAGGGGGGGGGGGGGTGAGGGGTAGAAAGTGAGAATATGTACAAATCATGGGAATATTCTGTCACATACCGGGCAGGGAAACCCGCGATAGAGCAGGCTCAAGTTATTGTAAAAAAACGAACTAATCTCTATCAACAAAATGAGGCTAAACCGACATGGCCTCTAGCCTAGAAACGTTACTTGTATATTATTAGGTCCAGACTTTTGTCGTGGAGGGTAGACAGCTTTCTTTGTTATTCCTACTGGTAGTTTCCTTGAATTCTGAATCTTGAATCTGCACAGTGCCCACTTTGCTGTAGCCGGCAAGCACAGCCTCTCCTGGGGGTAGCTAGCCTCTCCT
Organism: Pelagia noctiluca; assembly: GCA_963924455.1. Lineage (NCBI taxonomy): Eukaryota > Metazoa > Cnidaria > Scyphozoa > Semaeostomeae > Pelagiidae > Pelagia > Pelagia noctiluca. The sequence goes on from OZ004325.1 coordinate 12,134,173, forward strand.
ATGATTGTTTCCTCCTATCCTTCAATTTGCTTTTAAATGTTAATACTTTAAACGCTGCAGACCTTTTTTCCTCTATTGATGTATTTGTTAATTTGATTTGTAATTTTCCTCAATTCTTCTATATCTTCCCTTTTCTCATTTATCCACTTAATTTGTTATCATTTTTCGACTTAATTCTTTCTCTTATTCCTATCTTGTCCGATGTTTCTTGACACTGTATCATTCGTTACTTTTTCCAACCACCAGCTCATTTAAGGCTAGCCGAGGCTATTTTTTAAGCTGATACCTCGGCATCCTACACAGACTACAGTTATTTTCACTTTGTGTTTATATGCAAATAGCCTCATCTAAGTGAAGTTGTTTGGACAGCTGATATCCCATCTACGCGAGCCGATATATCGCCTTGGTGAGGTTATTTTTGTTCATATAAACGAAAATCACTCAGCCATAGATAATCTGATTATCATACGCAAGTGCAGGGAATTTGATTTTATATTCTAACGATATGAAGGTACTGTATACCTTATCAAACATTAAACTATAGATGAGAAATGAAGTACAGGCATTTAGAAATGTTCGTAACTCACTTTGAACAAAACTTCGCTGGTTGTCATTTGAGTCTCTGGCGCCAGATTGAAATAGCCCCGGTTAGGTGAGACTATTTTCCTCTCATATAAACATGCAGTGCAAAATAACCTCATCATGAAATAACCTCGGACATCTGAGGCTAAAGTAAACACAGCCTAACTGTTAAAATATTTTTAGATGCTTGTCAAGACGATCCTGCATGTGGCTGGTGTACTGACAACTCAAAGTGTTATGCATCACAAAATTCACACAAATGCACTGGAAAGCTCCAAGTGAGTAGTTGCCGAGGTCATTGTTCTGCTTACCCGTCTTGCACCTCTTGCCTGCTATTTGGAAACACTTCCACCGATGCCTGCTCTTGGTGCGTGCATGATCAAAAATGCTACCAGCGTAACTCGCCCGGGGGTCGCTGCTCTCCTGATACTTCGAGACTTCAAATTGGCTGGTGGGGCAGTACGAGTAGGCTGCTAACTGCTGTTAATCAATGTATGACGGAGGACTCACCCCCTGGAATGACGTTGATAGAGTTCAAGAGGCCTGGCAATAGAAGTTTTCCTGACGGTGTGTCGTTGGTTCGAACGTCTCACATCAATGGTCAGAATAATGACGATTACATGAGAGGATACGAGCTCAAGGGCTTCGTCTACCCTTATGCTCTTGAGGTGAATCCAACTGACAGCAAGAAACGCGATGTTTTCGTCTCTGGGATACCGGGTGTTGATTGCATGCTTTATATCTCTCAAGATCAATTGGCAACCTCCAAGGTTTGTTTTGTTTCCAATACCCACTAAAAATTCAATTGATTAGAATTTAGGGTAGGGGTTAGGAAGTGGCCCTCCTTGATAATTCTACCTATCGAGAGAGATCCTCTTATAAAGTTTTTCTTTTAATGACAAATTTTACCAGAGCAGGCTACTGCAATTGACATATGCGAACACCGCGTCTCAAACCAGGGTTGTTGCGACCAAAGGCGAGCAACGCAGGTTGGAGTCCTGGTGGTGGCATGTAAATTGCAGTAGCCTGCTTTGCTGAAATTTAATTTACTGTTTTAGGCCATGACTGAGGAATTAATTTTTGCATGTCATTTTTACAGCTTTATGCGTTTTTTGTTGTGTTTATCTTTAATATCTTTTATTAGATATTCATGTTGTAATAATGTATTGTGTTCTTTTTAATTTAATATTTGTTTGTACCTTTAAGCTTACAAAGTTTATGAAGTGGAATTAAAATTTAATGAAACCGAAACTGGACTATAACTTGTATTGTGGGCATGAAAGCAAGATAAAAATTTATGATAATGCTCATATTTTGAATGAAATGAAAAGAGACGCAAGCAGTGTATTTTTTCAACCCATGACAAACCCAGTGATAAAAGACATATCGATTATTCATCACCAATCCGTCACACTTTCAGCTCCTTTACTTTTCGCAGCATGTTTTTTGTTCCATAATCAGAGGGAAAATAATTAAACTTGAATTTATATTTCAACCTGTAATCGAGGAAAGTTTGTCTGACGATTGCGTAAAGACAACAACCCGAATATCAGATTGTTAATAGTAAATTTTTATATTGCAGACGAAAGTTGCATCGATCGCATTTTCCAATGACCGGAAGACAGCTCAGGCAAAATTACCAAGCAATGCAGATTTATTTCCTACGTATAGCAAGAACGCCAAATTTTACATGGAATTTGAAGTGAATCTCACCAAAAAAATTCCATTTACGGCACAGATTTCGTGGAATGTGACCAGCTCCTCTGCTGTCGCACGAGAGGTAAGTTTTGCATTCCCGGCGCTGATTGGTTATTTCTCATCATACTAATCATTTACCTCATCTCTGATTGGCTAATTTCGATCCAAATCCGGGTATAATAATTCGTTAGGTTACGTTAGGTTACTAACATACTACCCTCGTTTGAGTGTCAGATGCAAAGCTTCAGTAGTTATTGTATTTCACCATGTTTCCAATTACCCTAGCGATCCTCCAGAGGTTAATTTCCATGAAACATACTGTAACTGCGTTCAGAAAAATCAAGGTCAGTCCTGGATGAGAACTGGACTTCAGAAAAGATCTCTCATCTGTTTGCAATTGGCTCATCAAAAGCAAAACCTTCCTAAATGAAACCCAAGAAGAAAAAATTCAGATTGGATAGATTCTTGAATTGGTTGTATTCAATCTAATGTATTTTTAGAAGCTGGAGGATTAAAACTTCGTGTATGAATACTTTTTTTGTCATATCATATTATATTATGTTTTGCTATTTTCAATACTTTCCCAATACAGAAATTAGTAATGACACAAAATTTGACATGATAGTCACCACTTATGTGACAAGCCTTATGATGACAAGAAATATTTAGTGTGGCAACGTTTTGAACAGAATGTCAAAGGCTTGTCATGATAAGTGGTGGATATCATGTATGATATTGTGTCAGAAACAGCCTTGACAAGACCCAATGTATTACATTAATCCTACTAAATATTAAAGGCATGTCATGATAAGTGGTGGATATCATGTCTTGTTTAGTGTCCGAAACAGCCTTGACAAGACCCAATGTATTACATTTATCCTACTATGTGTTGAAGCCATGTCATGATAAGTGGCTGATATCATGTATAATATTGTGTCAGAAACAGCCTAACAAGACCCCATGTATTACATTTATCCTACTAAATATTAAAGGCATTTCATGATAAGTGGTTGATATCATGTCTAAAATTGTGTCAGAAACAGCCTAACAAGACCCAATGTATTACATTTATCGTACTAAATATTAAAGGCATTTCATGATAAGTGATTGATATCATGTCTAATAATGTGTCAGAAATAGCCTTGACAAGACCCAATTTTTTCGATAAGTCATGTCTTCAATTTCTTAGGCCATCAATGCTTCTTTCCTGCAACCGTACATCGATGGAAACTGCAGAGACTACCCCACGTGCATGGCTTGTATGACTGACTCAGGCTGTGGTTGGTGCTCAGCAAACTCAACTTGCATTGCGAAATCATCCTGGTATGAATGCCTTGATTCAAGCGCAAAGCCTTCTTATCTGGTACTGAACCCACTTCAGTGTTTTCAATGCTCTAACTACCACGACTGCAAGAGCTGTGCCAAGGTATTTTCTCTAGCGAATATTTGCTTGGATTTCTTTTGAACTGATAATATATATCGGGTGTCCCGAAGAATGGAAATGCGTCGCAAAATCAATTTCAAAGATTGGTTTTATTAGGTTGGAGGTTGTAGAAAGGTTGGGTGTAGAGTCAATCGAAGAGTGGTCAAGGAGACAGCGCTTGAAGCGGTTTAGATATGTGTTGAGAAAAGAGGAGGGTACAGAAGTAGGTTGAGTATCAATGATAGAAGTGGCAGGGACGCGAGAAATGGGATGAAAAGCGAGACGATGGAAGGATGTGGTTAGAAATTACATGAGGGTAATGGGCTTTGAAAAGGAGGTGGCAAGCAATAGAGAGACTTGAAAAGACGAATCCATGGAGTGGTCAACTCATGTTAGCGGGGAAATCGGCCGGAATACAAATCATTTTGTGTGTTTGTGTGTGCTTTTTCAGTTCTAGCCCCTCTTAGATACTTTTCGGACCTTAATCATTATAATCTTTACAATAGACCTTAACGGTTTGTCAACCCACGTCAGTATCAGAGCTTATTATGTCATAAATATATTTTATGTTGAATACTTCAGAATTGGTCCCTTGTGAATGAATACGAGTGTTCTGTTTGTAAAAAATCACTATATCAATACAATACTGTCTCGCACAATTTCATCTACTGGCATTCAACAAATTGTTATTATCATTACTATCCATGTAAAACTCTCTAATCTGGATAAGACCGATCGACGGGAGACTTGCATAAATGGTATTTATCGGAAATTTTCCAAATCCAAATAAACAGAATCAAGAATGCTTCGTAATATTAGAAGCAATAAAGAAAATACTTCATGATTTTGCGGGAGATTGCATTTTTACCAGAAAGCTTGAGCTTGTTTTATCGTAGATTTGTTATTTATGGGATATTCTTGCGCGAAATTGTTGTTGTGATAAAGAGAATCTCGATAATTTTTGTAGGATTCGTATTGCTCTTGGACGGAGACCAAGGACGTTGGTTGTTTTAGAGCTGGATTGCATTCAAACGAAATTACTTCAGATTCAAATTGCTCAGCTGCCTGTGCCAAGTAAGCCACCTTTCGTTCTCCTTCTATTCTTTTCTGCTGCAAAACATGAGGAGAGAGCACCTAATAAACACACATGATTATTCATTCGATATCAATGCTCCGAAAAGTTATGAATGAAAAGCACATGAGATTGTCCTGCAGAAATCAGCTCTCACTGCCTTTGCAGCCAATGCAGGAATTAAAAATGCCATAAGCCAATCGAGATAATTTGTGAGGATGAAAATGACCCGAGTAGGACTAGAACCCCTCTCAGATACCATAAATCGAATTTCAAGAAAAGATATTTTGATATCCTGCTATTTTTGACTCGCTGGCCCGTGTAAGCGAGTCTATGTTATAGCATGGGTAATCTTGTTTCCATATGGGTCGTCCCACGGAAATGAAATGACATGCTTTAACTCTTTGTTGTGAATCTGAATCCCGCACGATTTCACAGCCTCCTGATATGAGAGACTAGCAGACCCTGAACATATTGTAGGCACTTAAGACCAGAGCAGTTAAGAACCTGGTCAATCTATCCTCCAGAAAACTAGGCTCTTATCGTGGGGTTTTACTGTATAGTATCGCTCTCTGATTGAACTATTCGCTAAACTTATTTTCTAGCCGATCTGGCTGTTCTAGTTGTTTGGCTGATTCTAAGTGTCGTTGGTGTGCAGGGAAACAGAAATGCTTCTCTGCCTCTAATCAGATGATCGAGTATTCGATGGGAGAATGTCTTGAGTATCAAGTAAGGTAAGTCATCATTGTAAAATCATTTGTTAGGGCCAAAGGAGCATTGTCCACATCAGCATGCATATGCTCCCTTGCTTTCCGTAGAGCTCTATTAAGCTCCCTCTCTTGTAAGCCCTCTCTCTTATATTGTCCCTTTTCAGGCAGAAATATGCTTAAGCTCCCACATTTTAACCAAGAAAGTTTGAAATTAAAGAGTTTGATCTTAAGGATAATGTAACAATGTGAAGGAGGGTGAGTACAATTGAAAATTTCAAAGAAAGGAAGCACGCCGCGTGAATGGAAGGCTTGCACGTGGCATGTCTGCACATAACCAAGAAATATTTGAAAAATAAGTTCTCAGCCCATACCATATTAGAATTTTTTTCATAATTTATGTTTCGAATCTTAGGTTAGCATTTAGTTTCAATTAGCATTAATATAGTGATTGATTATCTTGTAAACAAACTTTGAGTTGCACATGAAATGTAAGTATTAACCTCTCTACTAATTCATTTAGGGATACAACTTTGAAGGACCTTACCTGCCGAAACTGCTCCAGGCACATGACATGCAGCGCTTGTTTTGCTGACCATCGATGTGGATGGTGCGGAAATGTTGATAATCCACTGATTGGACTGTAAGTAATTCACTCCCAATTACATTCAGTTTACTTGTGATATGTGTGTGTTTTAGATACATCGCAAATTTCTTTTATATGAGGTAAAACTGTGGGATACCGATAATGAGAATGACTACGAAAAACATGATTGCATTTAAGCGACACATTTTAAGACAATGCCAATAGATACGTCCATGTTGATAAGACGATTGCATCTTGATGGTAAAAATAATAAGACTAGGCCATTACAGTTTGCTGCAAACACTCAAATTTCAAATATCGGATAGTAATGAATATAACAAAAACTGGAAGTGGTTTTCCATCAGTATATTTTGAATGTCTTTGAATACATTGTGAATTTACAATGTGAATTCATGTAAACTGTTGTCTGTGGCATTTCGATTTCTGAATAACTGTTCCCTTTTTTCATATTATGTAGATAGAATTACTAAAAATAGGTAAAAAAAAGAGGCAAAGGAACAAAACTTTAATTCAGCAATCTTAGGCCTTTCGAACTTACTTCCTCCTCAGATTGTGATATATGATTTATTTTCTTCTTTCCTGTATGGTATGAGCTCTTGTTGGTCCCGATGAAAGCATTGCTTAATAATATCTGACTCTGCAACCATCTATTTACTAGGTGCAGAGAGGGTGACTATTCTGGTCCGAGAGGCAATGGAAACTGTTCAGTCTTCATGAAAACCAACGAAACGTAAGTGTTTTTTGCGTTGATTTACATCTTGTGTGTATTTCTAAGCAAAGGAAACATCGATAAATACCGTTGCAAATTTCGCATTGCTTTTTTCAAAAACAAAGTGGAAGTACCTGCACCTTCCGGAGCGTCAGACAATTTGGTGGTTTTTTCTGGCTTGATAGGGATATTAGGATATTGGATTTTTTTAGTAAGCTCTTATTTTTTTTCTAAATTTTGCCAAATTTATTTTTGCGAATCATAAATTACGAAGAAATTTGTGGGATTTATTTTTGCGAATCATATATTGCGAAGAAATTTTTGGGATTTATTTTCGCGAATTAGTGAAAGTATTTCTTTTTTGGGATTCATTTTCACGATTTTGGTGGAAACTCGCCAGAATCAATACCGCAGAATTTCTATCGTTAAAGGAGTAAGTACTTTATGGATGCATTTAAAGCAAACTAGAAACATCTGTAATACAAAATATTCAATTTTTCACTTTACCAAAGAACTCTAGAGAGTTTTCAATATTAATTTTCCTTCCTCCACAGGGTTACCTGGTCGTATGAGAAATGTCCAGATGTGGACGAGTGTAAGCTGAATATCCACCGTTGTGACTCGAATGCCACGTGTTACAATACGTATCAGGGTTATAATTGCAATTGCAATCGAGGCTACACTGGTGATGGCAAGATCAAGTGTCACAAAACGTAAGTTGCTATAAGTCATGTTACCGGGTGTTTATAAGGGGAACACGTCACATTTCATAATTCTGTATCTGCTAAAAGAAACGCATGACGGGGTATTATCACGATTTTCCACTGTATTTCTAACTTACAGCATAGAAGAGAAACAAGAAAGGAGACTGGCTCTCTGTTACTTAAAGTTTCATGCTCACGCAATCATTAGACAGACTATCATATCAGACTATTACACAGATAATATTCTTGTTTCTCTTCTATATTGCTCTGTACGTTCTTACATCGAGCACTGCGATGCGGCGTTGACAACGCAATTGCTATAGAGATAACTTACAGCATATATAGTTTACGTGCAAAATTAGTCGAAATATGATGCAAAATCATTACACATGTTTTTGGGACTATTGGGTGGCTAGAATGCGTGGCAAAATGTAGCTAGTTTGTATGTGGTAAATCATCTTGTCAAACTTTAACTGCTCATTGAGCGAGAAATATAACTGATAAAACCTGCGTAGAAACACCCTAAACGCTCCACATTCTTGCTTATGTGAGAAATAGGTGGCTGCAATGCCCTCTATAGGAATTTTGAGGGAATTCTACTGGAAGGTCTATATGAACTGGTATGTTTTGTTGACCACAAAGTTCAAAAAGCTCAAGATCACAGGACAGTAAAAGCAACAGCAATAAAAATTCGAACGATAGAGAATGTGTTGATGCTTTTGCTTTGCAGATGTGATCATGTATGCCAACATGGCTCTTGTGGCCCTGATTATAAATGTAAATGCGATCTTGGCTGGAGAGGAGTGAACTGTTCCACCGACTGTGGATGCAATGGTCACAGCACATGCAACTCTGGTATTGGAGTGTGTGATTTGTGCCAAGGTGAGCATTTATAAGTTAATACCTGAAAGACAAGGGAATTTCCCGGGAAGATAATTATGTTTGATTTTGGTCTAAAATCATATAAATGGGATCTGCAAAAAGATCAAAATGTGAAATTTACATAAGTTATCCTTTTGAAAAATCCCAAATTTGAAATCTGTGCAAATGAAAGCTACAGGGAAAGGGATATTTTTAGGAGATTACGCTCTTGGATATAGAGCAGTGCGAAGCGATATACGGATATAAACATTTGGGTTTACTGCCTCTTCTAAGCAGGAGTTTTCTGCACTCAGAGAAATATAAGTAATAAAAAAGATCTAGATACAAATTTGCATCATCTTGAGTACTACATACAGGACTGGTTTCATGCGGAGTGTAGGAGTAGTGACACGTCTTGAAAATTTGAATTAAATTCTCACTATCAAATTCTTAAAAAGTTTGCTCGGTGCATAAAATCTCACACCCCCTCAGAAAGTTTTCTAGGACCGGCCCTGACTGCTTATTCTATGTTTAAGGAATGATATGCCATGATATATGTTTTTTGCAGAAAATACCCAGGGAAAATATTGTCAAGAATGCAAGGAAGGTACAGCTGGGAATGCCACAACAACCGCTGGTTGCAAGCCTTGCCTGTGCAATCAACACGAAGACAAGGATCAGGGGTTTTGTGACAGGAATACTGGAAAATGTTTTTGTAAAGATGGCACCACTGGGGATTACTGCGAGAAATGTGAGAAAGGTTTAGAGGGAGACCCAAGGTAATTATTTATTGTTATTTAATGGCCAAAGTGTTATCACTTGGTCGAATCTTTAATTTTTTTCGGTTTTATGGAACTACTAATCGTCAAAAAGTTCTGGTTGACAAAGAACACATAATGTTTTGCAAGGGTAGAAAATTTGCACGAGTTCCATGAAATATGATTTTCTGAGTCGAAAAATAGAACCGGACTATTCGGTTTGACTCGGCCGTGAGCCATCGAACTGACAATAGAAGGTTACGTTGTATTGTAAATTCTCAAAGAAACTGCAGAGTTCGTAAGAATAGATGAAGTAATATACCCGGCTTCTATTTAGAGCTCAAAGCACCATCTACAATCCTCCCCAAAAGGTAGGAGATAATGCTTGATTGCTATCGATATAAACTAATAGTCGAAGAAAGACCCCTATCTCCCCCTAAACAATACTATTTCAGATATTTTTTGGTGCAGAAATGCATCTGCAACATCCTCCGGTGACATCCAGACTTAGCATCAACATCTATTCAGGGGGGGGGGGGAAGCTCCAACATCATCTTAAAGTTTAACAGCTCCATGATGGAGATAATGCTAAAAACGCCACTGTATCTCAAGACCTTTTGGCGAGGATTGTAGGTTCCACACAAATCCATGGTTTCTGCCCTAGTCATGGCTAGAGGAGGGCTCAGTTTTATGGGCCACTGCTTCTAGGCAAACTTCAAGGCTATACCGTAAATCCTCGAATAAGCCCCCCCCTCCGATTAAGCTCCCCCTCGAAGAAGCCCCATCCTAAAAATCATTCGAGGATTTACGGCATACTCAATTTCTGAAAAATCAAGCTGTGAATCATCAAGGTGCTGTAGATTGTCATTTACTATTGGTGATCATGAAATGAAGATGAAAGGACTGATAAACCAAGGACAGCTGTGAAGGACCGAGAATTCTTGCGTAGTATTGTCGATTCTTTGCTCTTGACAGAGAGTTAATGATGATTATGACCATGATAATTTTCAGTTAGCTCTCTCATCGAAGTTGGTTTCTTAATCAATAGAAATGAATGTATTTCTCAACAGGAACGGTGGAGCTTGTTATCACGGCTGCTCAAGATTCACAGCCATAAAAAACGTCACACCAGGAAGCATCTCATTCACGCCACCTCAAAGCAACTGTCTCTGGGTTGTCTCAGCCGCTAATGCCTCCAACTATGACATGATGCACAGCACGGAAAAGCCGCAGAACACTTCAGTCATAACTATCAACTTCAGCTTACTGAAATTACCTTGTAAGCACTCTCATGTATACATCTATGACGGGGTTCTGCAGGAATCCGCCTCTGCCCCCGATTTCAAGCTACTTGCTTCCGTCTGTGGATATAATGTGAAAGCGATTAAAACCATAGCAACCTCTACTGGCAGACTCACAGTCCTCTTTAAAGGACCAAGCCTTAACTCCAAACTAAATACAGGTACATTCGTGGCGTCTTTTAATGTTTACGACTGCCCGCATAGATGCTCTGGCCACCGAGTGTGTAAGTCTGATGGAAATGATGGTATGCGTTGTGTGTGTGAACCCGGATGGGCTGGAGCTGCATGTGATACAGAATTGTGTCCGAAAAATTGTAGCAATGGGACTGGACAAGGATACTGCGATGTTGTGAGTTTATTTTTCATATTATTTTCATATTCTTGTGTTAACAATAATCTTATTTGATCTTTTGGGGGTTTTAGCGATAAATTGATATTTTGTATTGACATTATCTAAACACACATACTTTTATTACGCTAATAGGATTGTAGAACTCTGTACAGGACTGTAGAGTCTTCAATTGATACAGAACTTGAGGATGACGAGAAACATCGTATACATAGCAAAAAATGATAACTACTAAAGCTTTGCATGTGATACTCATCAGAGTAATACAACAAATATAGAAAGAAAATGAAACCTGACAAATCTTTATACAAAGGTTATGAAATAAGATTGTGAATCCATACCTAGTATATTATGTTGTTTCGACTCTTTTGTATCTATTGTTTTTAAGAATACAATGGTGATAAGATTTGCTTGGGAACATCATCCGAATGTCATTCAATCTTTTAAACACAGGAAATTTTCGATATAGTATTCTAAAACTTACAGCTTCAGTTTCATACTTTAGGAAGATACTTAGCAGCCATCTGAGTTGATTTACATTTACAATCACTTGTTTGTTAGAATTCCAGATCGAAATTAGGATGACTGACCATAACCAAGGAAATGTTTCTTATTGAGAAACGAAGCAAGCAATGCTTCCAATGACTTTCAGTGGTTTCATTTTTGACGATTAAAGAAATCACTTAACAATTTAGCAATCACCTCTGAAGGCATCTTACAGACACGTTTGTATTCTTCAGCATTGATTTAAATTCTGTGATTTTCCCTGATTTTTTTTAGGCTTCATCCAAATGCATTTGTTTACCTGGATTCATTGGCGAGGACTGCAGTGAGACGGTATCAAACAAAAAGTTCTCGGTCACTAGATTCGTTTCAGGCAGTGCCCAGCAGCCTAAACCTCGTTATGGACACACATTGCTCTATCACGCTGAAACGAACATGTTGCTGATGTTTGCTGGTCGTGGTATGAACACAGTGTTGTTCAGTGATGTTTGGTCATTTCAACTGGAAAACCACATCTATACAAATCTCTCAGTATCGAATCAACCGAAAGAGAGATATTTTCATTGTGGAGTTATTTATAAGGTAAAAAACTCCACTTTTTTCTAATATCACTTGAAGAGAAGACTTTATACTTTGGGATAGACAGAGAGTTCTTGTAAAGGAGGTGGGAGGGAAATGTAGAAATTCCATTTTACCACTTCAGAGCTACCTCAATTTCTTGCTGCCAAATTTTCTCCATGATTTGTTTGTTTTAGAGCTCATAGATACACAAAGTATCTATTAGGGGAGTTTAAGCCCCGTGTTGTGTCTATGACACCTGTTTGCTCTCCCGACAAGGGAGTACATTTTTCCTATTTTATATGTTTGTTTTTTAAAGGAGTCAAATCTCGCTGGTTCTAGCCATCAAATTAAGATGGAATGATTTCTAAAGAATTGCGACCTCGGAAAGGATTTCTTTGCTCGAAACATAGTCGTTGTAAGATTCCATCATAGCTGACACATCTGTTGATCTCACCCTGTCTAATTCTTATTTTATTTTTAGAGTAAGATGATAATTTATGGAGGACTAACCAACATTGGCGTTTCTCATGATATTTTGTCATATGATGTCAGAAAACGTAATTGGACATTGATGAGGGTGAGTTTTTTTTATTTTCCTGCGGGAAATTCCATGTTGTTATTAGATCAAACAAAATAACAAAAGATACCACACTGACGTTTGTAGCAGATGCTTGTTTTGAGGTGAGGAAAGCAAGTTGAGCTGAAGGAATTCTGTTTTTGATCGCTGTAAGACGTGATCATGTGACTTTTACCAGGTGGGTTGCAAATCACCCTCTTCACTGCTCTCAGGTGAGCTATCCTTTAGTAAAAGTACACATCGAGGTGGATTATTCCCTTCATATTTGATAGGGTGGCAACTCATCGCCCTTCGCAAGTGCCAGAGGAGAGTATTGTGGTAGTGTATTGCAATCACCCACCACAAATGGCAAGGTCTGTGCTTTGAGGACAGGCATACACCTGAAACGTCAGTGTGTTGGTTATTCCATCAATACTGTTATCCATAATTTGTCTCTTCGCTTGTTTTTCTTACTGAGCTGAAACAATGTTAAATGAAAATTGAGAATGTCACAATATTTGATCTGATCATGATAGTTATACACGCTTTTTTTTATAAAGAACCTTTTATAAGGAACCTACATGTCGAAGGTCGGAAAACTTAAGGAACTTTTACTTCTAAAGGTCAAATCACTAAGGAACTTTATAATTTTGCATATATTCATTTGGTGTAGATATGCAACTTCTCTAATGACTATGTAACTAACTTTTACGATTTATAGGCCTAGCCTAAGCTTCTCTTTGTTATAATATATTTCATATTTTCTATTCACAAGTTTATTACAAAATGATGAATTTTAATACTTTTCTTGCGTCGATACTTATTCCTATCCACTAAATAAACACTTGAAATCAAGGAACTACTAAGGAACTTTTAGAACTACAAAGTGGTCAAAAGAGGTCTCAAAATAAGGAACTTAAAGAACTAGGCCCTGAGCTAGGTTCTTTATAAAAAAAAGCGTGTAAACAATGATAAGACCGAATGTATTTACTCATTGGAAATATTGTTAAACAGGGAATTTTTTGTTTCTCGGGTTTTAGATGACCACAAAACTTATGATTCATTTAGAACCATATCAAAGCTGAATCAGATTTGTGCATAAACCAGACAATACTGTGAAGGTTGGAATATTAACTTGACTTTTATCGCTTCCAGCCTTCTCAGTGGTTGCCGCCTCTTTATGGTCATAGTTGTACGTTGGTAGGAAATTCCATGTTCGTTATTGGAGGATACAGTCGAGAAGACGGCCTAAATGAGTTTTCAATCAAAATTAACCTTGACACTTTGAGCTGGCTTCGTTTGAAAACAAATGGATTCGCTCCTTCAGGTAATTTGTTTGCCTTTTGCCTTGAATTCCATGCCAAATATATGAAATTCATTATTCAAGCTTAGATTCAAGAAAATTATGGATGCCGATAGCTGGAAGTGGAGAATCACTACCCATGAAAATGGTGTCCTGCTGTAGTAGCTAATTTAATTTTGTGGACTCCTACCATCAGGGCATTTCTTAAGAAAATTTGAACAGGGGCCCGCGCTCTCGCACTGGTTTCTGCCCTAGTCAGGTCTAGGAGGGCTCAGTTTTATAGGCCACTGCTTCTAGGCAAACTTCAAGGCTATACCGTAAATCCTCGAATAAGCCCCCACCTCCGATTAAGCCCCCCCCTCGAATAAGCACCAATCCAAAAAATATTGTTTGCAAATAAGCCCCGGGGGTTCAGAGTCCCTCTGAAAATTACTGAATAAAAATATGAAATTACTGAATAAAAATTTTATTAGCTATGGTTTGATTCAATAAAACTGTTCGATAAAAGTTGCCTTGAACTTGGCATTGTTATTGGGCTTTGGAACGAATCAAATTTTATGACAAGTTGAGGAATGAGACCCGCTCTGTCAGCTGTTCTGTCAGCCGGCCGCGTGGCCTAATGGATAAGGCGTCTGACTTCGAATCAGAAGATTGAGGGTTCGAGTCCCTTCGTGGTCGTATATTTTTATTATTTCAAGAAAATTTCATAATTTCTGTTTTTTTCTTCGAACTTAATTTTTCCAAATACCAAAACCATTGCATATTTTTACTTACTTTTCAGGACAGCGTTTTATGTCTAGTATTTCATATCGAAAATTGTAATCAAGGAAGGATGTTCTGGTGTTCCGACTACAGTTAATGATGTCTTAATAGTGGAAAAGCTTTCTTAGGTTATTAACACTTTCTTAGGTAATTTTTTATAGGGTTTGTAGGTTATTTTATCTATCGTCTTAGTTAAATGCATCTTGAAAAATCGGAAAAATAGCAGAATAACTACAAGGTTTATCGATTGGCACTCGTCGAATTGATGTAGTAGCTACGTCATAAATATAATGAAATAAGATAATAAATTGAATCACAACAGTTGATTTTTTCAGTCTCAGCTAACTAAGTTTCATTAGTGAGGTTATTTCATTAATTCTAATGTTAACTTGCTAACAATAAACTCAGCAGTACGTAACAGCATTTTCCTAACCAGCTATAAACTTTCAAGCCCATTGGTTCCTTGAGGTTCTTTTCATTATCATCATCCTCTTTTAGCATTCCTTTTTTAGCATTCATTGTACTGCAAAATGTTCTCTTAAGAACTCACAAATTTCCATTTGTTTGTTAATAACAGTAAATTATTGATAAAGGCTGAAATCGACCCATCGTTTTGTAAGCATGTTTACTACTCAGCCCAATAATATTCTGATCTCTTTCAGGTGTTTATGCTCACACTGCAGTTTATGATCAGAGCAGAAATAACATCTTCATCTTCGGTGGCATTGCTTTTTACAAAGAGAAAGTGCAAGAGTCGGATCGCACCTATTCACTGGATATTGGCACACTGACGTGGAACTACATCAAGCCTCTACCACAGCATGCAGTAAGTTTGTAACAGTCCCCCCCCCCCCCTCCCTCTTGTGTACAGCCATACATCTCGTTTATACAGCATCTTTATTATTATGAACAAAGTTTTTTCTGGACGAAGCAGAGAGATAACAAAAGGGAGATGCCAGGCTCCTCCTCTCTTGTAGAAAAGTCTATACATATGTTCGGTAGATATAGAGTGGGTATATATTGGGTATATATAGATACAACTTTTTATGGATCGATGTCCACAAGTGAATGCTTGGAGTGGCCAACGTCTCCTCCCTTTCGTGGCTTTTGGCTACCTCTATGGCGTGCAAAAATCACCGCAATTAGATGAACTAAGTTTATCTAAGAAAAACCCAATTTACCTGTTGATAAACCAACGTATATCTGGAAATGACCTACTTTGTCTGTGATAAACCCGGTTAATCTGAGAAAAACCCACTTTATCTGTAGATGAACCCAGTTTAACAAAGAAATACGCTTAATCTGAAATTCACTGAGTTGAAGTAATGCATTATGAAAATGACTGCGTGTATGGCTTGCAAAAATCACCACAATCAGATAAACCCGGTTCATCTGCTGATAAGTCAGTTTATCTGTGTGAGAACCAAAGATTTCAGAAAAAGTTGGTTTACCTGCAGATAAAGTAGGTTTTCGCTGATAAACTAGGTTTATTTACGATGAACTAGGTTTATCTATGATAGAGTGGGTTGCTCTCACATAAAACGGGTTTATTAACAGATAAACTGGGTTTATTTGGTGATATATATGTGCCCCTTAAAATACGCCAGAAAAGAGGTGAATGATCGATATAGGGCACAGAAAAGAAAAATCAATTATCAACTGAGGCGAACAATATATTTTTTAAAACTTGACATTAATTCTTAAGGTATGGTCTAACACGGATAGGACAGTGGTTAGCGCGCTCGCCTGTGTCCGCAAAAACCCGTGTTCGAGACCCGGTGGAGGCATATGTCCATTGCAGTAACCTGCTCTGGTATAATTTTATTAAAAACTTGTTAATGGGAAAATTGACGCTTTTTAGCTACCTATAGGGGCCTCGCTTTGTAGAAAACTGTATTTACTGACTATTTGTTTACTTTCGATAGCCCTTCCCACTGTTCCTCCACTCTGCTGCTGTGTTAGATGACGTCGTGTACATAACTGGAGGATATTCCAGTGCCGATTCTAGAGGTTTCAATGGCGATGTTTTGATATGGAAAATGAAATGTGATCAATGGATGAAGGTTTCCATCAAAGGTACGTGTCTAGATCAGTGAATTGAGATTTTCATTCAATTATCATTGTAGATTTGTTTCACGAAATCGTTGAAATAAACGAGTTTTAAACGATTTTTTAAAGATGGCGAGGAAAATCGGGAGCAGGGGAAAGATAATAACTACTGAAGCTTTGCGCTACTTGTCTGTCGTCTCCTTTTACAAATATAGTGAAGGCTTTGAGTGCATTTAAGGCCAATAGCTATTCCTAATATCATCTCATATTATTAATTATTATTTCAACATGGTCACCAACCTTCAGCTATCAAGTGGCTCATAGATCTTTGCCAATTTTTAAGGGATGAAGACGCGTTGACATTAA
The DNA here is from genome assembly GCA_963924455.1 of Pelagia noctiluca. Lineage (NCBI taxonomy): Eukaryota > Metazoa > Cnidaria > Scyphozoa > Semaeostomeae > Pelagiidae > Pelagia > Pelagia noctiluca. The sequence continues at coordinate 12,151,045 of OZ004325.1, forward strand.
CATGAATTTATTATCTGCGTGTTGGTAAAAGAATGAATTCAATGATAAAAATAGACGAAGAATGCTAATTAACTCGTTCAGAAAACATTACATGTTTTTAGTTATGCTTAAGGACAAAAGAAATATGTACAACGTGTCAGACGCAAGAATTCAGTAATTATTATGTCTCGCTGTGTTTCCGATTTTCTACGCTATCCTTAATTCAAATAAAATACTGATCCGATCGAAGACTGTTCTAGAATTGCTTTCATGAAACAGAGTATTCCTCATCAGGCTTTATTTCTATTTCAGATCGAAAATATGCACAAGGCGGTAAACCTACGCCGATTGGAGTGGGGTCATCCATTGTTTCTGCAAACAAGAGCCTCATTCTATACGCAGGGTACGACGGACAGTTATCTGGAAACTTGTGGATTGTGAAACCTCCGAAAGATTTATGCTCTCTTCTTGATAACCAATCCGAATGCTTAGATAGTGTTGGGTGTGCCTGGTGCCTGTCTACATTTTCGCCGAATAATGGAACTTGTTATAGTACAGATGCAAACATCCCATTTCCTTGTAACTCTACTTCCGCTTCAAACACAACTGTTTACGCTAGCTCCAAGATTTTTCCAGGAATTTCATGCACTGCTGCTGCGATTTCCAAGAAACCGTGCAGCACATATGACACATGTGTGTCATGTCTGGCAACGTTTCCCGGGCAACCAGGCTCGCATTGTCACTGGTGCTCACCACAAGGATGTCGTAGCCTCTCAGAAGCATGTTCTGCAGGAAATTACGACTTTAGATTATTTGCATTATGCTTAGAGCCTGGCTGTGAGGCATCTTCTTGTGAAAACTGCGGTGGAGGAGGGACATGTTTTTGGACACGTCACTATTTATATACTGGTGAGAAGCGTAGACTCTTTGATAAAAAGAGAAGGTATGACTGGAATTGTTTTCGCAAAAGTCTCGAGGTCGTGACGAACGGCAATGTGACGGACAAAGCGCCACCGAACAACTGCCCACAGAAATGCGTCTCTTTTACTTCATGCAAAACATGCCTAGCTTCAGAAGGTATTTCATGATTTACTTTGAATGTTGTTTTGATGCCAGAATGCCGGAATCGATTAAGTCTCCATCTTGAATAACCCCTTTTCTTCACAGGATGAAAATTTGAATAAGCTACCTTCTCGAATAAAACCCCCTTCTCGAATAAACCCCTTTATCTCCGTGTGGTCAGAAAGACCCTTTATCTTGAAAATAGTCACGACGAAAACGTAGAAATGGAGTATTTGGCACGCTGTAGGTTTTAAAGGACAGAACTGAAGATGTCAAGGAAGATTAGTAGACTAGTAGTTGAGGATGGCGAGGAAAATTGGAAACATAGCGAGATATGACAACTATGAAAGCTTGGCGTCTTACACTCATCAGAGTAGTACGTCAGAAAATGATACCTGAGGATTTTTTAGGTTTATCGTAAGAACAGTCTTTGGATGGTACAGAACTTCAATATAGCCAGAAATATCGGAACCATAATGAAACGAACACATAGATTACTTAAGCTTTTCGTCTGACACTCAACAGAGTAATACGTCAGAAAGAGAACGAAACAGAAACCTAACTGATTTATATTATCGTAAGGGTTATCGTAAGGTTCCCTTTTAGTTCTCATTCTGACGTACTACTCTGATGAGTGTCAGACGAAAAGCTTCAGAAGTTATTATGTTTCTCATTTTCCCATCTACCTCGCCATCCTCAAGATCTATACCGATGAAAAGCTGTTAGACTAGTAGTTTCTCTTTAAGATTTGAAAAACGAAGTTTTAGTTGCCAACTAAGGTCTGCTCTGAAGCCCCTTCCTTTCGAATAAGCCATCCTTGATAGAATAGTGGAAATACAGTAATGAGCTAACATAAGCAGATTCTTTAGAGGATAATCTTGAAGGTGTATTCGGTATTCGAGGCATGCAAGCTTGATTCTAATCTTGCCATGTAACTTTACCCAAGGATTATCGATCTGGTTCTGATGGTTCTACCCCTTCTTTTGCAGGTGCCGAGGGTGGCAGCCAGGAATGTCTGTGGAGTCAAAAGCTGTCCAGGTGTTTACCTCTGAGCTGGAAATATGTTAGTTGCATCTCCGGAGATTGTGGCTCCCTGTACACCAAAGCGTCAGGCTGCCCCGCAACATGCGAAGGAGTGGCACCTTGCGAACAATGCTTGCGCAGGCCAGAGTGTGGCTGGTGTGCGCAGCCCGGTGTTCTTGGAAAGGGGATATGCAGAGCTTCTGGGCTTGAACGTAAGTTTTATCTGTTGTTGATGTTCATAGGCCTTAAATCTTTTTTTCATCCTATCTTTTCTATCTAGTCCTTCTTTATAGGGGTGAAATTCAGGAGGGTGTGAGGGCAACTACATTCCCCTCCACTAATTGCCCAGTCTACAAAATGGCAGTCTTTAGTATTTGTGTAGCGTATTCATTTTATTGAGTTTAAAGCAAGTGACAGCATTCAGTGTTATATCTTGTCTCAGAGTGCACCCTCCGTAATACTCAGTTGGTATTTTCAGCTTCTACTCAGGACAATTTAAGTTAGGGAAATCTAGAAAAAGGGTGCCTGATTTCAACATCAATTCTTGATTAACCATTAATGTTTTATTTTCCGTTTCTTTCTGACGTAATACTCTGATGTGTATGAGAGGCAAAACTTCAGTGATACACCACTTCGACTATTCGCGTATTTGGAGGACTGGGTCGAGTTCTGGTGTGTGAAAAGCTAGTTTTTTACATTTCTCTGCCATATTGACTATTTTGATAAACAAAGAAGGATGAATTGACCTGAACTATGTTTGAGAACACCTATTGAAGAGCCTAGTTGTACCAGAAATGAAGCTAAAGTGACTCTTATCTTTAAAACGAAGAGAAACATTTAAGTGCTGATCAAAAATGGCAAAGTGCAATAACTTTGTTAGATTTTAGTAAAAATATCATATCTGATAGTTGATTGAATAATTGCCTACATAAAAAGTGAAATAGTGTCCCATCCTTGGTTGTAAACTGCAAAAGAAAAGCTTTTTACACCCCAGAACTCGATCCAGTTCCCCAAATCACGGTTTGTCGAAGTGGTGTATTTTGTCTCGCTAAATTTCAGATTTTTTTCCCCATCCTCAAGTTCTTTACCAATCAAAGATTGTATCATTATACCCAGTACATTGATTGGTTTTAACATAACCAATGGAGATGATTCGTATGAATGAAAATGACCCGAGTAAGAATCGACCCACAACGTCTGATTTTGTGCGTCAACGCGCTACTACTGAGCGATCAGGCCAAATATCATGCTTCTTCTCAAGTGAAATATAATTGTTTATGTTTAGGGCCAAAGACCGGAGCTTGTAGTAAAAGTGGCCCGAAGACTTCCAACAGCAGCATATACTCCGTTTGGACACCTGCGTTGTGTCCTCTTGAGAATGAGTGCTTGAACGGACGCCATAACTGCAAAGTGGCTGAAGATTGCATCGATCTTGAACAAGGATTTACTTGCAGATGTAGGACAGGCTATCGTCTTAATTCCAGGTGAGCTATGCGTGTTCTTAGACTTATCGTTGATGATGATTATAAACTGGGCTAATTGTATGAGTTTGGATTCAACGTGCTAGCCTACGAAAGGCCAAAAGAGGCCTTATTTCTAGCAAGACCAAAGTCGCATGCACTACATCACTATGTGTAGTAGTTGTAATTAGTTTCAGTTGTGAGTGAGTGAGTTTATGTTTAGTGTGTTAGCCTACAACAGGCAATCATATGCCTTATTTCCAGAAGCATGCACTAAATCACTACCTATGGTAGTAAATGAGATCCCAGTATGTTTAATACTCCTATTTGTGCAACAGATTTTCATTGTTGAAAACGACTTCCCACTGATCAACCCCCTATTTCAAGTTTTTAAGGTCAATTTACCCAGTATTTTATCACGACCCAATGTGAATCAGTCGGTCAGTTTGGTTGTTTAAATGGTAGTTATCGGAACCTATATTACCATTGTCTACTGTTGTTTTTCTTTGTTTCTAAGGTCAATTTGCCCTGTTTTTTTAGCACGAACCAATGTGAGCCAGTGTGTCAATTTGGTTGTTTAAATGGTAGTTGTCAGAACCTATGTTTACCATCGTCTACTGTTGTTTTTCTTTGTTTCTAAGGTCAATTTGCCCTGTTTTTAAGCACGAACCAATGTGAGCCAGTGTGTCAGTTTGGCTGTGTGAATGGTAGTTATCGGAACCTATATTACCATTGTCTACTGTTGTTTTCTTTGTTTCTAAGGTCAATTTGCCCTGTTTTTTAGCACGAACCAATGTGATCAGTTTGTCAGTTTGGCTGTTTGAATGGTAGTTGTCAGAACCTATGTTTGCCATCGTCTACTGTTGTTTTTCTTTGTTTCTAAGGTCAATTTGCTCTGTTTTTAACACGAACCAATGTGAGCCAGTGTGTCAGTTTGGCTGTGGAAATGGTAGTTGTCAGAACCAATATATTTGCCATTGTCTACTGTTGTTTTTCTTTGTTTCTAAGGTCAATTTGCTCTGTTTTTTAGCACGACCCAATGTGAACCGGTATGTCAGTTTGGTTGTGTAAATGGTAGTTATCGGAACCTATATTTGCCATTGTCTACTGTTGTTTTTCTTTGTTTCTAAGGTCAATTTGCCCTGTTTTTTTAGCACGAACCAATGTGAGCCAGTGTGTCAGTTTGGCTGTGTGAATGGTAGGTGTTTAGAACCTGATGTCTGCAAGTGTAACTTTGGATGGACCAGCCGTAACTGCTCGGTATCCTGCAAGTGCAATGGTCACAGTGATTGTCCCGATGCTGCACACTCTGATGTGTGCCTTCTTTGCCATAATAATACCCAGGTAAGTTGGATAGAAAGAGCCAGGTGTTTCTCCATCAAGAGGTGGATATCCGATGGATAGACTGGTGTGTTAAGATACAAAAATGACATCGGAGAAAATACCTACTCATATCTCTTTATAAAAAAGCATTGCTTCAATCTTGATCTTATATGATAATGTTGCAAATGCATCTGAATTTTGTGTTTTTCGGGGATTTTTCCTGCACTTCGAGAAAACATTTGGCTTTTTCCACAATTTTGCAGATTTGCTTTTTGTGGTTTTTTGACCGTCTGCTTGGCCATCTACCAATCCTGAATTATATGGACATTAGATGACAAAAATTACCAAAATGATTAAATTCAAGAAACTGAGACTTATCTAACCAATGTCCTCATCAGAAGAGTTTGCCACACCGAATATTGCATTATTATGTTCTTTGATCTTGACTGCAAAAACTATGCAAATTCTAAAATTAGTAGAATTTTATATATTTTACCGAGTACAACATCTTTGATATGTCACCAGACTTGGTAATGAGTCACCAGACTTAGTAATAATTCCCCTAAGAAATTTCTACTTTTAGCCACATAAAGTACTAAAGGGACCTTTGGCTGAAATTTCAGGAAGAGATGTTATTGTCTGAAATAGCGATACCAACATTTATGTATGATAAAAACTAAGAAGTACTCTTTAGAATTATGATTATTTGTGGTGAAAAGTAAAGCTTGGAACTTCGATGATTTCTCTGATACATTTTATTTATTTATGGTAAAATGATAGATTTATTTCCCAAACATTTATTGTATTATGATACTGCCGATGTTGAATTCTCAAATTCGTGTTTTACCAAGCATTCTTTTTCTTCTACAGGGTGCAAGTTGCAACGAATGCCTTCCAGGTTTCGTAGGGGACCCTGCATCGAACGTTTCTTGCTCGCCTTGCATTTTGTCCTGCAATAACCGTGCTTCTCTCTGCATTTCATCTTCTGAATTCGCTTCGCTTTCTGATCAATTCAAAAGGAATGAAACATGGGTATGTCAAATAGTTTTTAACGATTACAGAAATGATTGCATAGTTATTTCATTTCATATTTAATTATTTATACTTGATAAACCAGATCAGTAAAATTATACTGTTTTAAACTGGGTAATGTTAAAAAAACAATATAATGTAAATTATAATTCATGAATTACAGTTACAGTTTATAAAAAAAATTGTCTAAAAATCATTTACCAAAATTTGTGGACGCTCCTCCGCATCGTGGGGGAATTGACAGGCGATATGTGACTGGATGGTAAACTGTCCTTTTTATCTTCGCAGCTTCGTCTGAATGTGAAAAGAGGGCCAAAAAGCGTGGCTGGGTCTGTCTGCGTGAATTGCAAAGGAAACAGCAAGGGAATAAGATGCGAAGAATGCCTCGATGGATTCTTCGAGCGCAACAAAATTTGCACAACGTAAGCTATTCATCCATACTTTGTCTTGCTTGTTTCGATAAACTTTAGAACTGGCAATGAAACGAGACTTGCTTGCATCAGCAGACTGACATAACAATTTGATCATCAGATTACGGTCAAACAAAACAAACAAAATTATCATGCTCACATATGATTGAAAACCGTTTCCCTATTTCATTTGATTTTTTCATTTCTCAACTGTGAGTTTTTCTTTACTTATCCAACGGATAAGCACGGTTCTGCTGAACACATGAACGCCGGGTACCAGCAGAGAATAAGTGAGTTGATTCAGGTGGTATGATCGAACTCTGCTGTACAGCAGAATCGCTGAGGTACTTGCTATCTAACTAAGGGGTTGTAAGTTCGATTCCTACCACATACATTGTTACCCTTTTTTATCAATGATTTTTAGGAAGATTGTATCGAGAAGAAAGATTTGACTTTTTCATTAGCAATCTATAAACACTTAAATGACTATAAGCGAATGAATTATACATACGATACCCACGGAAGCAAAGTAAACTACTATCCCATAGTCCAAGGCCATTTCATCATATTTGAGAAAGAGAGCGGCATTGCAATGCCATAGCGATGAATAGGGAGTTTACGAAACCATGACACCATATTCATTTATTCATGATTTCCGGCATCAAGTAACTTCTTGCTTTTCATGTAATTTCTTTTCCAGTCTTTGATCGGTACAAGACTTTAATATAGCCAGAAAATCGGAAGCATAAGTAAGCTTTAGCTTAAGTGATCTATTTTTTCGTTATGCTTTCGATGTTTCTAGCTATAATTCATTTTCCTTTGAGACGCAATGAAGATGTTTTTTGATCTGCATAACTTTGAAATCAACTTACTGTTGTTCAAAATTAGACAGTCGAGACTAAGCTAGCCCATTTTGAAAGATAACGATGAAGGTAAAACGGTTTTATAAAGGGATTTTTAACTATAGAAAGAATTTTGTCTAGCATGATACATGTTCACTTAGATGAAGTGTAAGAGGTTGAATATAATAATGGAATAGAAGAAAAGATTGTCTCATTTCATTTATGAAAAGAGTGTTTCAAAACTTAATTAAAATGAGGCTCCGGTTGGCGTTTCCATCATAGGTTAAACGGGAACAAGAACATCAGTTGTTATTATCATAACCAAAATTATTCCTTTATTGTTTTCTCTGTGTGTTTTAGAAAGTTGTTACACGAATTTTCTTCTCCAGTTGAAATATGCTATCAAGATATAGATGCTCTCTATCTAGCTTAACCACCAAAATGATAAATGTTTACTTCCAACTGACTGGTTTAAAGAGCAGCACGTCAAAAATCAGATTTCGAGTTGTTCATTTAAAAACAAGTATGCTAATATTTCTCATGGGAATGAAATGCGCACGAGAAGCAAGCATTATATCAATGCTAGAACTCAGGAGAAAAGGAAACATGACGTTTTATCAAGTGTTACTGTCCTAGTTGCTGAAAGTCTTCAATAAGACCATCATGCCATACCCTGTTGAACACTTTGGAAATATCAAGACAAATCGATCGATCGTCTGGATGGGAATCGCAATCAATAGCTTTGAATGGTTCGTGTTCGTGTGATTCCCTGAGTGATCCATTTTACTTTGATTTACCGAATTTCTAAGATTTGCATGTGTTTTTAGATGCTTGTGCAATGGTCATGCGGCGACATGTGACAATACAACTGGTGAAGGGTGTAAATGCCAGCAAAATACGGAAACTGGTGATTGTACCAAAGAAGATTGTTGGCAAAAACAGGTATTTCTAGTTCTTACTTCAATCAGTTATTCATATCGATAGTTCGGCATGAGCAAAAGTCTCAAATTCAACAGATCCTGGCTATAGGTGCTCAACATGCTGAAAGCCGAATGTAGTTTGCGTTTCATGGTTTACGGTTGGGGAAGGCTTTGGGAGGGTTGGGTAGTGGTAGGGAGTTTCAAATAGGGAGGGGGTTGGGGCTGGTAGAAAATACTCTTTTCTGATTTTTCCAAAATCTCAGATTGTTTCATTTTTGAAAATGAAGGAATTTTGTCATCTTGAGTCACCAGGCTTATACGTCAGAAAACAAGATTTTACTATTTCAATATTTGCTCGGAAACCTGGAGTCAGGCGAAAAAGATAGTGACAACTATTTTTGCATCATCAGCAGAGCACTGTCCACATTTTATTTAGCAGTCTGTCCACATCAGAACTATGGACCTCATGTCATGTTGAAAATGATTGTCAGGGTTTTCCACCAAGACTCTTTAGATAAGCTATTGTTCATCCCAAGGGTTTTTGGGCGGTGATTGGTTGTTTTTAGGTCATAGCTACCAATCATTTGTCTCTTTTCTGATTGACCAGTGTAGATTCACCCCTGGGTTCAGCAATTGATTGTCGTTCTCTATTTCAGTGCTCGAAATGCAAGAAGAACTTCATGGGTGACCCTAAAAACAGTCGGCAATGTTTCCAGCGAATGTCTACCTCACAAATGATCACGCTTGGCACCGAGATACATAGTTTCGGCAAAGAATCGACCATCAAACCACTTGCTCCCAATCGGGTTCTATTCTTCGCCATCCCCCCGCAGTTCACAAACGTTAACATCCGGCTACTGGTCGACATATTCCAAGGTATGGTAGATCTGTTTATCACCACTGAGAATACGATTTATACTGTCGATCTGGACTTCGTAACAGGCAATCAAACATTGAAATTCGTGAAAAAGCCTGCGCGTAAGACACGCAGTATTCTTCAGGACAAGCTGCCTATCATAACTATGCTTGGTAGTGGAGAGAACTCGCGAGAACGACGCGCAGTCGCAGAGCCTGACGTTGCGTTCGATAAAACCGACACTGGAGAATCTGCACCATTAAGTTTGTATACAGAATACAAACAGGGCTTATTCATGTTGAAGAATTTGCAGCGAAGAGCCATTATTGGCATCTCATACAAAGATCAAGACTTCAGTAAAAACAGGTTTTATATCGGGGTGGTCACTCGTGGTAACGAGAAGAGCCGACTAACCGGAGGTGTTGCTTACTTCCGACAAGATCTTCCGCAGATCGAGTTATTCGTGTTCTTCTCCGTGTTTTTCTCCGTGTTCTTCCTGATATTATCGCTATTCTTCATCATGTGGAAGGTATCTCAACTGCACCACGGCCATCGTGCTGTAATCGCCCATCAAATGGAGCTGGACACGATGGCCAGCCGACCCTTCTCCAGCTACTCGGTCAAATGCGAGCCTAACGAACCGATGGGGATTTACAGAAACTCTCACGAGAAACTGCTAGAGGCCAGCAGTGGGCGTCGAAAGGAGCGCAAAAGCTACACTCTAGCTCCCATGGCCATTGAAAGCACTGAGGACGAATTAGCCGCTGTAGTTTCTGTGTTTGTACAGTTTCCCGAGAACGAAGAATCGCTATGGAACCTCGCAGTCTGTTCTGCAATCGTTCAAACTTCCCCACAACAGCTAGTGGTAACGGAGGTCCGCTGCATGGGGCAAGGGGATTCCAAATCAACAACTAGATATATGAGTACTGTCAACGTTTAATGCCATCTTCTTGCTTTGTGCTGTTGAACATGAAAGTGTTTTTCAAATCTAACCCTGTCATTTCTGACTCGCGATTTCAGCTGTTACAATTTCTATGCTACATTTCAACCCTTTCTCCCTCCACTTGATTTAAGAATCTCGCGACATCATTTTTACAAATTTCTTTATGCTTAAAATCAATTTTTTTAAAGGAATGAATTTATCGAAAGGATGCTATTTCGTTCCTTTGTCACTTAAAATAAGCAAGGGTCACATATCTCGCATAAGAACTCGATAAGCTAAATATCGCGAGTCAGAAATGAGAGGTTTAGCTGTCGTGGGCATTAGATTAATGTACGTTTTATAGGAGATGTGTTGGGTACTAGTCTATTTAAAGTTGTACAGAAAACCGAATAGATTTATCTCAGGCAAAGTTCATAGGTTCCTGCAAATTACTTGGAAACTTGTTTGAAACTTGTACTCCTTTAGGTGGAATACGTGTCTAATTCAGATGTGTATGATTGTACACTAGCAGATCGAAATTATTGTATAGTGCAGCTCTTTGCACTAAGATTTTTTGACAGTCTGAATTTCGTCTCCAAAACGTTTTAGTGGCTAATAGTTCCTTTCCGTATTTTCATGCATTAACGTGAAATGCGAAATGCAGAATGTTCACCGGACGTAATGAATATAGTGGGATTCGTCTGATTTTACAGAAGGAAGTTCTTACTGATTCTTACCAGGAACGAACGAATAAGAAACCACTTTGTCTGATCAGCATTATTTTTCGAGCCTATCAAATCAAAAATGCATCTGCTTTTTCTAAAACAGGACATCGTGTTCAATGTTACTCGTAAGGAATTATAGATATAGCTACCCGAAATTAATAATACCTACCTGAAATTACTCAATTCCACTCCTCGAGCTGGGGGTACTTTTCTTTAAGTGCGTCGAGTTTTATTGTGACATTGTTTGCGACTAGCTGACAAGTACCTTTGGAAAGCTCTTCTTGTTTAATTTTTGAGATGTCTACTGATTTGTAGCACTTACTAGTACCCTTTGTCCTATATAGTATCTTATATCAAAGTAAATATTTCACGTCGCTTATCGCGTAATATTTTGCAAAGTTTTGCCCTTCTAAACTGATTAACGATTCGTGTAAACACGCTGAAGCTTTTGGAATTTAGTAGATATTTGCACTAAAACTAAAAAGATTCAAACCATGGCGAAAACGTCCAACCCTTCCTTCCCCAAGAACTTCAAAGGGGGAGATTTTGGGTAAGGTGAGGTTGCTTTCCTCTATGCCTTGATTATGTATAAACGATTGTGCCATTTCATTGTATCAACTGCTGTGGTATTCTAAGTATTGAGACATGGTGATGAAACTTACCAAGTTCAACTCCTGCGTCATAAATAATAACAAAATAAGTCTTCTGTGGAATGCATTACGATAGCGTGATGAAACTCATGATTCTCTAGCCGTTTAGTTGGGAAGCACATTAACCGGAGGGGCTGCGTCCTTGATTCTCACCGAGAGACCCGTCTCTTCGCTATTCCGCAAATTCCCTCTGGTTCATCGCAAAATCCAAGAAGACAGTGTTTTACCGTTTTGGTTGTACGCCTGTGAGCCACCCCCTTGGCAAAAAATATTTTCAGGGGTTGGGTAAGAGTAAGTAAACGGGCTAAGTGAGTGTGCTATCCTTTACCCGCGAAATTGTCATTATGATCATATTAGTATTATTTTTTCTCCTTCCCCCTATTTTTGCAAGAGGCTTGTTCACCGGCTAAGGCCTGATGGAGTGAGGTTACAGGGTGAAGCATCTCAGAAACAAGAAGGTTAAAGTTGGTAAACTTCCATCTTGTAGTATCTATTGTTGTGATTGATCAGGCCTTCGATTTTCTATGTTTTTATTTTCAAAATTTTCAGGCCACTATTTTGTAGATATGATGATAACACTAATTATATAAATCTAATGGTATATGATTACGTCGTATGCGTTTAACCTATTTGCTCGCTTGAGAACATTTTTCACGCCAACAATTAATTCAATGATTCAGTCAGTCTTTGTTTGTCTTTTTTACCTCCCTCGAAACATTGGGAGCTGCCCGGGCTGGGGGTTACTCCCCATAGATATTTTTGGGTTTGGGAAAAGGCACTTAGTATACCTTTGAGTATGCTATTTCTTGTATGGTTGATATATTTTTGAGGGTTGTTCCTGGTAACATCTGATAATTCGGTATTAAGCTTGGTATTTCTCTTGTAACACATGGTTAAGAATATACTTTATCACAATGAAACTTTACTTAGCACAATGGGAAGTAAACTTGAAGAGAAGCAGGATTTGGAAAATCAATCGAGATAATTTGTGAGAATGAAAATGACCCGAGTAGGACTCGAACCCACGACCTTTAGATTTGATCTCTAGAACGCTACCACTGCGCCACCGGGGCTACAATGGGAAGTATGTGTAGACCGGGGGAGGTGCACTATCACCGAGAAGAAGACCTCATGAGTTCTACAAATTCATACAGGCCTGGCGGAACCGGTCCGGTCGGTGCGGCATTTGCCCGGACCAACTTTTAACACTCCTTTGGTCAAAGATAGTATTGATTTTTAAAACATTAGATTTTTTATAGTAACTCTCAGTTCATTTTTATGTGAATTACTGTCTAAAAATACACTAAATGGCATCTCTGAGAACCTAAATTTCAAAATTTCCAGCAGGTATAACCTAAGCCCTGCATGTTTAGCTTGAACCTGACCAATTATGGACAGCTTCCGCCGGACCTGTCATAGGGTAGTTTTTTGCGCAGATTCTGAATTTTTTCTATGGTTGAATCTAAATAAACCTAAATAAAAAAAATTAGTTTTGTTCAAGTAGTACTTTGTCAAAAGTTGCACTTCTGTACGATACAAGAATTATTATGATATGCGAATGACGCGTTTCACAGCAAGACTCCTTTTGCGCACGCGTACAAAGTCGAAAGGGAAAGGGTAATTCTCATCATCACTATCACTTGCGCCTCCGAAGTTTAGAAACGATGGCTATGTCTCTGTATTGTTCAAGTGCTGGGGCCAGATTTGTGGCCAATATCAATGTGAACCGACTACTTGTCAGCAAAGTATCTAGTTCAAAGGTATGTTTTGTTGTTGAATTTATTTGAACTCTGTTTTTTCGTTTTGAGTTTGGTCTACAAGCTGATGAATTTTGAACTTGCCCTCGTGGCCTACGGCTGCGCAGAGGACCTGAAAAAGATGGGCCTAAAACTGTCGACCGGCAACATGGTCACTTATCAGATTTTGTTCATTTATTCCAGATCTTTTTAAAGCGCCCCCTAATAATTTGCAAATAAAATATATACTCTACGATGGGAAAAAAGAAACTCAAAGGACAAAACTCTCCATCTCGACGAGCCTGTTTCGTGGTTACCCACTCATCATGAGATGTACAGATAAATATATTCCTATTTACAACTGGTTTATATGCAAGGGTGATTGAGAAATTATGCGGGGAGGTGTAATCTTACAATTCTTTGTTCTATTGTTCCCGAGGGCGTGGGTTCGGTTCTCCTCTTCTAGTCTTGATAATGTAAATTCCTGGTGGTGTGCAGTTAACGGTTTAAGTGGGGGTGTCGTGATTTTTTAAAATTTGATATTTGAAAGAGAAAGTAATTCTAAGACTACTGCGAAAATCCGAAAACGATATTTCATTTCGTTCTCGAGATATTTGGAAAATAGTGTGCCAATTTTGAGGCTAAAAAACCACGTGACACGAAACGCTTCGTTTTCTCCATTTTGTCCCTGTGACGTCAGTTGTTGTGATTCAAGTTTGAAAACATGGACGAACAGTATGGAGGAGGAAGCACGTCCGTCATTTCAGACGATTTAAACATCACTTGTTGGTCGTAAACATTACGAAAAGTGATTTAGAAGAAAGATGAGTACCTCCTGAAGTTATACAATATCATGTTGAGCCTTATCAAAGCCATGCAAAGAGAGAAAACGATATTCTGGACCAAGAAAGAAGCGAAATTGAAGATGGGCTCAAATTGTCAAATGAAAATGCGAGCGATGAAGCCTCTAATCGTTTATCATCTCGTGACTGAAAGGTTCAGGGCTCAAAAAAGGCAATTACGAGTATGAAATTAATTTTTGAATTAATTCTTATCTATTAATTGACTTTCGTGAAAAGGAATACAAACTGTTTTATTTCTGGTTCTATGAAAAAGGCACTTCCGCCTTCGCATATACGCCATACGGGCGGCCTAAACAAAACAAACTCTAGTCCAGTTGGTCATGTTGGGTAGTCATACCATCAAGGAAAAACGAAGCCTCAGGGATGCTTATTTGAATTTAACACTTCTGAAAATTGATTTGCCTTGTGTCATGAAAAATCTCTCAGACATTCTTGTACTTAACTGGTAAAAACTAATGCAATAAGGATATTATCAGCTGTGTTTACCTGAATTTAGTCAACTTCAAAACCCCAATTTTTCGGATATCACTCAAGTTTAGAGGGAAGACAAGACTTATTAGATATTTTTTATTACGTCTCGCCTCTGATAATTAATTAATTCAAGGTGTATCTATTTTGTTCCAGTTTGCATTATTATGACAATGATGGGTGGTTGATAGTTCTGAAGAATTTCAAAGGTGATGGGGTCAGGAAAATATACATATTTTTGAAAAGAAATATGTTACCCAGGGCTTTCAAAACGGAAACAATTCTAAGAAACTTTTCTGATTTTTTGAGATAAGAGCCTAAAGCTCAATTCACACTGGACGCGTCACGATGCGTCGCGTCATGACGCTGCCCTTATAAGGTCAGCGTCACTCGACGCATTGCGCACGCATCGCGTTTTTTGAGCAATGCGTCAGGACGCGTCAAAGTTGAAAAAATCCATCTTTGACGCGACGCGACGCATCAGAACAATAAAGAAATTGGGAAAACAGGACTCCAAAATTCACAAAACCTTCAGTATCAACACGAATAAGCTTCCAATGATGTGAGAACTCAAATCCTATTCTAAATCTAATTCCTATATTCGTTTTGTTTAATTTCTGTTTCTTAAGAATTGCAATCGTGAAGAAAAATCGAAATACAAGTACTGTAGAAACTGAAATTTCATGACGTTAAAATATGCAACAGACATACGAGAATATATTTGGTTCTATGGTAAAACTACTTCATTTATTCTCATTCAACTTGGTCTTTACTGCTCGAAATTTGAACTTTACGATACTTCCTCTTTTCTTTTTCAAATAACATCACCAAATATCTCACCACAGATTTGCATAATAAAGAAAACCAACCACAGAAATATGAAGAGATAGAAAAACGAGGCAAGGTGACGCTTCTAGTGTGAATTGGAAAATGAAATTATGACGCGACGCACCGTGACGCTAGGTGACGCGACGCATCGTGGCGCGTCCAGTGTGAATTGAGCTTTAGGGGTCAGGAGCATAGCATAAAGTTGTAGGTATATGCCACTCATATATTAAAAGTTTTCCAAACATAGGTACGATTTTTCTCTCAAATTGCATATTAATGGGTATGAAACTAGGACATAGCTTTTTATAAAGGTTGGTCAAAATGTTTTCCCTAAATGATGAACACTCATAAGAAATGGGATACCTTTTCACTGTCTCATTCATAATGTTCATTTACAATAAAATGGCTACCATAAGTTGGTAAAAAGTTGTGTATTTATGGTAATTATAATAATAAGTTGGTATGCTTTTCAGATCTCAGCAGCAAACCCTGGTGGCCTGTCAAGCTGTAGGTGATGCAGCCCCTCCAAAGTACCTTACAATCAAATAACACTAAGCAAGAGCAAATTCATAGATGACTTGCTATTTTGCCAAAGAGTCTTATCTATGATTTTGGGGAGGAAGGTATCCAACTAGGATATCTGGAAAGGATTCTACACGATTTTTTTATAACAAACCTAGCTTGGGTCCTAGCACTAAAAGTTTCTTAATTTTTCACCAGTTTCTAGTACTAAAAGTTTCTTAGAAGTTTCTTATTTTTGGATACATAAAATTTTGCACTTTCCCTCGCATATTTCTTGTATTAATGTGAAACCCACCTACTGAAACAAGTAGACTCGACATCCTGTGTTCCTCTAAATAAAAACGTGTAGCAAACTTAAATCAAGCAAAAATGTATTGTTGACATATTACTTTCCGGCTCAGAAAGTCCTCTTATTTTTTTGGAGTTTCTTAAAGATATTGATGTAGTTCTGAAAGTTTCTTGAATTTTTGTTTCTCTAGTACTAGGTTTCTTATACACTGGCTTCTTATAGAAAAACGTGTATTGTTACTGGAATGTTCCATAAGGAATACAAATATTTTTTCAAAACCATAGACCTAAGAAATTTGGCTGAAGCATCCCCCTCCAAATGTTTCCTAAATCAAAATGAATAATTTAGTTTTCATGAGTGAATTTTCATTTCCGGTTTCTTATAAAAAATGAGTGTATTTAGATTTAAATGTTTGTATTTTTGTGTTTTTCAAAAAGGCTGGTAATTTGACTCTTGAGTTTATAGAAAATTGATGGGTATAACCGCATTTTTTAGAATTAAATATTGTGAAACAGCCAGAAAAGCTAGTTAATTCCCCTCAAAATTAGGTTAAAAATTCGGAATACTCAAAGCCAAAAGCTAAGTTTCCTTTTAAAAAAACGTGTAAACAAGAATCTAAAGGATTTTATTTGTTCAAGTAGAAGAAAGTTAAAAATCTTTCAAAGGAATTTCTAAGATGCAAAAAAACGTGTACACGACCCACTTTTTCGAGGAAGGACAACATGACCTTTCCTTATGTTTCCTCTTTTGCTTTCCGCTTACTTGGGCCCTTTCTATCTTTCTAATCTGCACACTTTCTTCTCAATGAAGCAATAAACCGACCTTTCTAGTATTTTAGGACGTGGAATGAAAATTATATGTCATAAAACTCCATCTTTCTATAAATTGTCGAAACAATACACCATATATAAATAGTTTTCCTTTTTACAGATCGAGATCTGGAAGCACTTCCTACTTTGATGGTCTAGGCAACCAAAATACACTCGTAGTTCGTACCATCGCTTTGAGATGATAATTCGAATTGAATAGTTTCTGAAATAAGATATTTCTATTAAAGAATATTTGAAATTATCATAACCCTTTTATTTACACTAAAGTACCTGTAGAAGAGGTTTAATGACCGCGCGAAGTAAGTTGTTCGGAAGCCACTCCATAGGGATTTCAATGTGTTTTGAGAATCAGCTGAGTTTGGTACACAACAACTGACGTCACGCGGCGCGTTGGACGAAAACGAACTGTTTTGCGCGGGGAGTGTTTGGGCTGATCACTTTTTCGTCCATAACTCAAAAACGAAAACTCAGATTTGACTCGGGTTTTTCGCTTCCTTAGTTAAATTACCAAAGCTAACTACTGTGAAATTTGAAAAAATCACGACACCCCCACTTTAAGAGCTAATTAGAAGCCAGTCTGCAGAGTATGGCAACTGCACGTGCGAGTCAATTTGGCAGCAGCTCTAAGTGAACGCCAAAAATTAGGCCGTGCACGCGCAAATATGCATAAAACGAAGGTTTTTGTGGGGTTTTCAGGTGTTTTCAGACATTTTTAGGGGAAATACTCGGCCTAAACTCCTACTTGCACGCGGCGCACGCCGAAAATTTCAAGCTGCACGCGCGAGATCTCGTCGAGTTCTGCCATGCTCTGCAGACTGGATTAGAAGGGCTTTAGTTTGGTGGAGGCAGGCTGACACAAGTTGGTTTCTTTTGTTGAGGGTTGCTAGATGGGGTCAACAATGAAAATGAAAATTTTTTCTTTGATACAAAGGTTGCATCTTTTGCTTGAACTGTAATAGGGTCCGCTTTTTGAAAGGATTCTCCATGAGATGTTGTGGTTATGAGATAACACCTCCCCGCATAATTTCTCAATCACCCATGCATATTAACCAGTTGTAAATAGTAATATATTTATCTGTACATCTACTGATGAGTGGATAACCACGAGACAGGCTTGTCGAGATGGAGAGTTTTGTGTTTTGAGTCTCTTTTTTTCAAGTGTTTATAGCTCTACTTTGTGTATCGAGCATTTTCATTGTAAACGTACTCACAGACATTCTTTTTCTGTATCATTAAAACTAAAGACTCAAAATTACTTGTAATACCACCATCAATAGCCAAAAAAGACACTGGGTCACAGAGTTCTACCTATGGATGGCTCTTAAAATTTTCAATTATGAAATACAATTAATGAAAACATAAAAGACAAGAAGCTAACAGGGCAAAAGAAAGACAAACAAAAAAGTAGATACCTTAAAGAAAAAGGTTTAGGGGCTGCTGCTGTTTTCAATGCATATTTCTTTCTAACAGTTGTCAATGATGAATTTGTTTTCGCTTTTGTTGTTTGGTATATTCTGAATATTTGTAATGTTTTATCAACACAGATTTTCAGTTGGAAACATGAATTTTCCACATCATCTGCTGCCAAAGAAAAGGTAACTTAAATTTTGTTGCTTCTTTTTACAGACTGCAATAGCTATGAAAGATGTTAAATTTGTGTTTGATGGCTACAGAAAACCTTTGTCAAGTTGTTTACATTGAGTAGAAATACCCTGGTAACAGAATATAAGCAAACGCCATGATGTATGTTTCAGCATGACGTCTGCTCTATTCAAATGATCTATTCAAATCCTTGGCAAAATATTATCCGACAGAGGTCTGGTCTGACATCCTAGAGTGCGAACACATTCAATGGTTTTTGATTTACTCCTTAATCTAACAGCTATTTCTTTAAACTCATTAATTAAGCTGAAAATGGCTATTAGAAGCTTGTTCTCGTTTCAGTAAAAACTGTTTTTTTCTGATAAAATGTTGTGTATATGCGATCTCTCTGATATTCTGCATCCTTCTTTTTTTCTAGTTCTTTGAGAAAATTCTTGTGGCAAACAGAGGGGAAATAGCATGCAGGGTATGTTGAACACCAGCTCCATTCATCTTTCCAAGGAACCATGCATAGCATTTTAAAGTAGGCATGAATAGAATGTAACACCAGGGTAGGGTTGAATACAGGCACACCACAGACCTGCCAACTTCCTCAGTACAAAAACTGGGAGCTTACTTGATTTTATCTGCTTCTTTGGCCGGGGCAGTGTAACAGTATATAAATATTTTATTTCTTGATTCGTACTAAGTAATGTCTTAGTTAGAGTGCTGCTTATCTCTTGCACAAGGTAGCCATGATATCACTGAATACAGGGGCGGTGCTTGGGGGTATTCAAGGTATTCACAAATACCTGTTTTTCCAGCGATGAAAAAAAAAATTTTTTGCTTCGGAAATTAATTTAAGACTTTTCTTTCGATTGATTTTTAATCGATCATCCTACTTAACAGCAACAACTTTTTGGCTTCCTTTCAAAGACAAAGAAATATTTACTCTGTAATCCATTCTAATGATGCGATGATTGCTGTGGTAAAGAAATTTTGATATCCGATATGTCACCGGGGTCAACCTATTCGAGAAAATTCTGAATACATCGGCTTTGTTTTCTTAAAAAGAAATGACGTCGACAACAATAGACCGCTATTGTGTCAGATTATCATTTTGAAGGGCGCTTTGGCTTCGACCTATTCAGATTGGATCTGAATACCTTGACCAAAACGTGGCCTCTCTCGTCGTGAATTTTGCTCAGGGCAGTACCTTTTCTCAAAATAAAATGTCAGGAAAGAACTGGTGAATCTCTCTCCCCACTCTACGAGTGATTTTTCATGAATATATGGTGGCGAGAGGGAGAGATGGAAAAGGAAAGTCTTTCTGTTGGCCTTGGCCTAGATTATATGAGCGGTATAACTATTGAAATTGAGTTGCCTGAGGAATAGGAAGGGATAGAAATAAGTAATTTCAGATACACGGAAATCTTAAATCTGCAAAAAAATACTTTTTAAAGTGTAAGCCAAAGACTGTTGAATCAATGAGAATAAATGCAAAAAAGCTGCTAGTTATAAGTATTTTGTCATTGCACTTTTTGGCCTACATTGTTCAATTTGACGGCAGGTATTCAGGTTCAACTTCGAATACCTCAGCCTTTTGGTGGCTCCCCTAGATGGGCCTGAAGCCGATATGAGCTGAGGATGACATTTGAGTAGCAGGGGCCGCTACCCTACTGCCCTACTGCCGTAATCGGGCTTCAACTTACGCTGATATTTGCGATTTGCGTTGTAAATTTTCGTAAGAAACCTTCCAGCAAAGCCTTAAAAACAACTGATTGATATTTTCTGCACAGTGCTGCACAGAGCATGGCCCAAGCTTTCTAGAGAGGGATTGTACCATCCCCCAACCAATTATTTTTATTTTTTTTCCAAATTCTGAATACCTACTCGAAAAAGCTGCGCGCCGCCCCTGACTGAATAAGTCTGATATCACTGAGACTTGTTACTAATTTTTCGATTTACACAATATCCATTTTAGGCCATCCTGTCACTCTGTCTTAAAAGATAGTCATCATATAAGAATATCTCCAACATGGGCCAATATATTGTTTTTGAAAACATCTTAAAACTAGAGTAGAACGTGTCTATCCTGGCTAAAGTAATTGATATACCCGAGTATAGAGCAATTGCATAGTAGAATTTACCCATTGATAAACAGATATGTCCTTTTGCAACTCTAAGTTTCCTGCTAATGCCCCTGTCAGACAGACTATACCAAAAAAGGTTTTAAGTCTGTTTTCATTGGTCTTTTGGTTTTCATAGTCTATCTGACATGCAAGTAAGCATGAAACTCAGAGTCACAGAAGGATGTACCTGTTTATTATTGTGTTAATTCTACTATAAGAATATATCTATCTCTATAGCAAATGCGTTATCAATGCTGCATCATAGTGCTCGATGTACGAACATACAGAGCAATATAGAATTGTCTGTGGGTCATTCCATTTGAAATCAACAGCTAAGATAATCATATCTCTCAGATTTTGGTCAAAATTGATATAATGGCAAACACCCTTATAATAAACACTCTGGCCAATTTTTTTTCAAATATTCCAACTTGTGCCAATTTTATGGGCCATTGAATATTTGGCCAATATGCCAAAAAAATCTGGAACAAAGTGAGCGCGATATTGATGCGAAACCAAAAATTGATTAAAAATAGTAAAACCACCTTTAAACTCTTCAAACTTGCTCTATCAAGGTATTCAAGCATGCAGAATTCAAAAAACAGGTCAGAATTGACACCAAGGGTGCCCCTTCTGAGATATTCCCACATGAACACTTCCATTTTGTTGCCTAGCAACGGACTGTGACTTAGTTTTTACCCTCTCCCTCCTAAAGCCCAACTCTCTATTTGATGTTGATGCATAAATTAACTCACCATGAAAGTTCAGTGATGGTCTCATCTTTATTTCTTGAAAAAAAATGGCATTCAAACTCACCAAATTTTCACCATGAATTTTGCGATTATTCATAGATATTCACTATCATAGAAAATAATTTGGTAATTGAAACTTGTACAGGGTTGAATTACAAGCTTCGTTACTAAAAGACATCCACAAAATTATTATAAATGCAGCATTTTCAAACATTATTTAGCAAATTTTCTAACAATTGCCTCTATGTCCTGCCTGCCCAGAATATATGTTCTGCCACTAGTGGTAGTGGGTATATCTGTTTTGAGCAAAATATGTGCAAATGGCACTAAGCATTGATCATCTTTTGATGGCCAATAAAAGGATCTTGCGGGACCACAGGGGTGCATAAATTTCACTAGAGCATCGCCCTCCTCTTCATTTACATCCATCACCATCCCAATCCACCATTTCTCCTCGTACTCACAGGCAACAAAATCAAATTTGTCAAAGTTTATACGAGCAAACCCCAGCAAATCATGATGCAGTGTAAACAATGCATCCTCACTGCATCTCTTTGTAGCTATGCAGCTATTGGACAATGGTTGGAACATGTGGAAGGACATTGTCCCTGGAACGGAAATAGTCCCTTCAAACCTTTGTGCAAAAGCCTCTCGTGTATCTTGGAGTTGATTCTTGTCAACGAAGAGGAAAATAATATAAAAGTTATTGAACTCTTCATATGTAAATATGAAAATAATACTTTTTGAACATTTCTGAGCGTGCCTAGAAGATATTTTCCACGAGCATTGTAGGTCATCTCCGATATGAATAGCAAAGAAAAAACTTTTGTTGGTGTCTTCAAGATCGACTTTGATGCTGGGTTTCTCACTTCAAAGCTTCTCACATCAGAGGTAAGTACTTTTAGTTTTCAGCAACATATAAAGGATGTATGCTCAGTTGTTCTTGAGATTCTCATTATAGAATTTCTTTAAGGGACTTCGGTAACTTCATTGAGCTGACATAATTTATTTCAATACTTTCGTGTTGATGACATTTAGATTTGCTATGAATTCTAAATTTGAGATATATCTGTTTTAACAGTTGTGATTTCTTTATTGCAGTTTACAAACAAACACAACACATTTTCTACGCAATTTATTCTCAACACGATGGAAAGTTGTTTTGTCGGACAAAAGTTGGGCACTGAATGTCACAGTCTTTCATATTCAAGCGAAGTCGGATTTATCGACCTGACCTGCCTCCCTACATCTGAAAAGAACCTTCTGATGATCAGGACTGGGATAAAGGAAGAAATCGAAACAGTTTGTTACCATCACAAAAAGCGATTCCTTGATAAATATGAAGAGTTTCAAAGAGTGTGCTGCAACCCATTTTCGTTACATAGATCAAATAAAAAAGGTAATTTCACAATGCAAAGTCCTTATAAGTATCCATCTCGAAAATTGACAATGATGTGTAATAGCTCATTATAAAGTTTAAAATATTGTTTTCTCTTTTTCAGGTTGCTTGAGAATCATAAACATGGAGCACGTGTCTCGCCCCAAGGAGATCCAGATTGATTTGATACCTGGTCAGAAACTATGCCCAGCATGCAGAGGGAAACTCTACAACGACTGGAAAGACAGAGAAGAAATTAGTGAAGTTAACGAGGTGGAGGAAGGTGTTAATGTTGATGAAGAAATGAACATTCTTGAAAGCTCCTTCTCAACTGAGGAAAGCCGCCAAAATCTTTCAACCTGCTTTACTTCAATCGGAGTTTCTCCTATCAAACTGAGGTCGTTACCATCCAGTAGTAAAATCATTCAAGGAAAGAGAAAAATCGAAACTGCTGTGACCTCCATGACTGAAAAAGTAGCCAAAGTATTGAGTGTACCGGTCGAGAAAGTCAGACCCGAGGTACCCGAGGTATCAAAGGAGGAAAAGAAAAAAGTTGAAGCTTTTGATGAGATGATGGAACTTCTTGCTAGAAAAGTTAATTCTGTCACCTCATCTAAAGCAAAGTTACAAATTCTAACCCTTGCACCTTCAAATTGGACACACAAGCAGGTTTCGGAGCATTTCGGCGTGTCCATGTTTCTCGCACGGTCTGCACGAAAACTGAGAACAGACAAAGGAATTCTGTCAATGCCTGATCCTAAACGCCTCCAAGGTCTTCCAAAGCACACGTTGGATCTGATTGAATTATTTTATAATGACGACGAATATTCAAGATTGATGCCTGGGAAGAAGGATTGCGTCAGTATATCCAGGAACATGCATCGGCAAAAGAGGCTAATTCTTTGCAACTTGAAAGAACTTTTTAATGAATTCAAAGCAAAATTCCCTGAAGTAAAGGTGGGGTTTTCAAAATTTGCATCATTGCGGCCAAAATGGTGTGTTTTACCAGGGGCAGCTGGCACGCACTCAGTGTGTGTTTGTACGATACACCAAAATATGAAACTTTTACTAGCACCCATCGGAATCACATACAAGGAGCTTATCCAATATGTAGTTTGTGATCCTGAAAACCGAGAGTGCATGGTGCAACGATGCCCAAAGTGTCCAGAAAATTCTAATGATCTCAGAAAGTATTTGTTAGAATTTTTAGAAGATTACGATGAAGATGATAAAATAGATTTTAAGCAATGGACAACAACAGATCGTGCCAACCTGACTAATCATCAAGAATCTCTTCTGGGTTATATTGAGCTTGTAGTTTCACAGTTGCAAAAGCTAACAGCACACTCTTACATTGCGAAATCCCAAACAAAATATTTAAAGTTACGAAAGGAAGAAATTGATGCAGAAACTGCCCTATTTCTAGGTGACTTTGCAGAGAACTACAAATTTTGTGTTCAAAATGAAATTCAAGGGTTTCACTGGAACAATATGCAATGCTCCTTACATCCAGTAGTGATATACTATCGAGAAAATGGCGAACTGAGGCATAAGTCATATTGTGTTCTTTCTGATGATTTGAGCCATGATGTTCCTTTTGTTTTTCAAGTTCAGAAATTGGTCATGAATGATCTGAAAACTAATTTGCCGCAAATTAAGAATATCGAGTATTTTTCCGATGGTTGCGGCGGGCAATATAAAAACCGCAAAAATCTTTATAATCGATGCCAGCATAAGGATGAGTTCGGAATAACTGCAAAATGACATTTTTTGCCACTAGCCACGGAAAACAGCCATGTGATGGAATTGGCGGTACCGTAAAGCGGTTAGTTACGAAACCCAGCTTACAAAGAGATGTGTCAAATCAAATTCTGGACCACAAAGTCATGTTTGAATTTTGTAGAAGACAAATCAGAGATATTATTTTCCTCTTCGTTGACAAGAATCAACTCCAAGATACACGAGAGGCTTTTGCACAAAGGTTTGAAGGGACTATTTCCGTTCCAGGGACAATGTCCTTCCACATGTTCCAACCATTGTCCAATAGCTGCATAGCTACAAAGAGATGCAGTGAGGATGCATTGTTTACACTGCATCATGATTTGCTGGGGTTTGCTCGTATAAACTTTGACAAATTTGATTTTGTTGCCTGTGAGTACGAGGAGAAATGGTGGATTGGGATGGTGATGGATGTAAATGAAGAGGAGGGCGATGCTCTAGTGAAATTTATGCACCCCTGTGGTCCCGCAAGATCCTTTTATTGGCCATCAAAAGATGATCAATGCTTAGTGCCATTTGCATATATTTTGCTCAAAACAGATATACCCACTACCACTAGTGGCAGAACATATATTCTGGGCAGGCAGGACATAGAGGCAATTGTTAGAAAATTTGCTAAATAATGTTTGAAAATGCTGCATTTATAATAATTTTGTGGATGTCTTTTAGTAACAAAGCTTGTAATTCAACCCTGTACAAGTTTCAATTACCAAATTATTTTCTATGATAGTGAATATTTATGAATAATCGCAAAATTCATGGTGAAAATTTGGTGAATTTGAATGCCATTTTTTTTCAAGAAATGAAGATGAGACCATCACTGAACTTTCATGGTGAGTTAATTTATGCATCAACATCAAATAGAGACCAAAGTAACTTTGGTCCAAGTTGGGCTTTTGGAAGGAGAGGGTAAAAACTAAGTCACAGTCCGTTGCTAGGCAACAAAATGGAAGTGTTCATGTGGGAATATCTCAGAAGGGGCACCCTTGGTGTCAATTCTGACCTGTTTTTTGAATTCTGCATGCTTGAATACCTTGATAGAACAAGTTTGAAGAGTTTAAAGGTGGTTTTACTATTTTTAATCAATTTTTGGTTTCGCATCAATATCGTGCTCACTTTGTTCCAGATTTTTTTGGCGTATTGGCCAAATATTCAATAGCCCATAAAATTGGCACAAGTTGGAATATTTGAAAAAAAATTGGCCAGAGTGTTTATTATAAGGGTGTTTGCCATTATATCAATTTTGACCAAAATCTGAGAGATATGGTTAAAAAATCTTAATATTGCTGCTGATTTCAAATGGAATGACGCCTGTCACATGATTGCCTAAGCATGAAACTTTAAGTAACAGAGAGCCAGTCTCCTTTCTTGTTTCTATTCTAAGAATATATCTATAAATTTTGCTTTTAAGATTTCTATAATGTTAATTGCATCCTTCTTTTTCCTAGTTCTTGGGGAAAATTCTTGAGCAAACAGAGGCAGAATAATGAACATATTCATAATATATATCATTTGTTTTTAGGTAATGAAAACATGCAAAAAATTAGGTATCAAGACAGTCGCTGTCTATAGTGAAGCAGATGCCAATGCAGTAGGTGTTATTCATTCAATTACTTTACAGATCTACTGAGCATCGATCGGGTCTCAAGTTAAGATATTTTTAGTGTGTTTCAGACTACTCAATGTATATTAGCTTATCAAACTTGTCAATATATTTTTCTGTTGTGTGTGATATGTTTTCTTTTTCAATTACTTCAAGTTTTTCTCTGTTTTCATTATAATTTCTAATATTGATTTGATGATAAAGTTTTCATTTGAATATTTCCAACAGATGCATCGTCACATGGCAGATGAAGCAGTGCTGATCGGCCCGCCTCCTTCGACACAAAGTTATCTCAGGACTGAAGCAGTCATTGATGCATGTAAAAAGACTAGTGCTCAAGGAGTTAGTTTTTTATTTAGTCTCTTCAAATTTCTTTAACTTACAAAAAGTCCTTCATTCTCTATCATTTCATGTTATATTATTTCTATTTGATAAAATGAATGAAACATGTCAAAACTAAAACTGTTTTACACTGGTAGAGTCAAATCAGTTTCATACTTCACCATCAAATCAAATGCTATATTTTCGACTTTTGGATTGTTATATTTGATAAATCCTTATACGTGGCAGTTTATGTGGTACCAGTTGCTACAGGCGGCTGCCATATTTTACAACTGCTCTGTTGTTATTGCTATGTTCTTTGTTTTGATAGGTTCATCCCGGATATGGTTTCTTATCAGAGAATGCTTCTTTTGCCGATCAACTTGTAAGCATTTTTAATATATTTTTGAACAAATTGTTGTATACTGGAAACTTGGTGAAACAGGATATCCCAACGGTATTCTGGGTATACAGCTTATGAAATGTTTACATTAATTCATAAGGCATGGTTGGTCTAACACAGGAAATTAAACTTTCCCAATTAGGCTACTGCAATTGACATATGGCTCCACCGGGTCTCCAATCCAGGTTGTTGCAACCTAAGGCCAATGTGCTAACCACTGTCCTAAACCAGGACAATAAGTTAAGATAGCCAGAAATATCGGAAACATAGTGAAACAAACACATTCATTACTTAAGCTTTTCGTCTGACACTTAAGAAATCTGTTAGGTTTTTGTTTTGTTCTCTCTTTGGCGTATTACTCTGTTGTGTTTCAGATGAAAAGCTTAAGTAATCCATGTATTTGTTTTGCTATGCTTCCGATATTTCTGGCTATTTAGAAGTTCTGTACCATTCAAAGACTGGACGATAAGCTAGCACATTAGCCTTAAGGTGTTTACAACTCCAGGTTTATCCACAGTGAGGTATTAATTTGTGTTTCAGATAAAATCCTTCCTCAGAGCTATTAACATGTTATATTATGCATGCATATTATGCATGATAATCTTCAATATATGGAGATAACTGTCTTCCATGATTGGGCCTTGAGAGAAACAATAATGAAATTTGAGATTGTTCTATTTGAAGCGATCATGAAATTTGAGATCAATCAAGATGATTCGTATGAATGAAAATGACACAAGCATGACTCAAATCCACAATCCCTGACTTTGTGCATAGAGGCTAAACTAGTAAAATCATCAGGGCACTCAACTTCAAGCAACCCAAGCCATGAACCAAACCAGTAACACTAGAGTCGAACCTAGGCTCTTTCACAACTACACAAAATTGCGAGATTATTAACTATTCTTCACAAAATAGAGATATATCTTGTTGCAACTTGCCAGTTTTTTTATTCTCACCTGTGTCGTAATTTATCTTAAATTTCAGGATTCAAATGGTATAACTTTCATCGGTCCATCAACGTATGCGCTGAAATCCATGGGAGATAAATTGGAGAGCAAGAGAATTGCTCTGAAGGCTGGTGTCAATACTATTCCTGGCTTTGATGGGGTTGTTAAAGTGAGTGTTTCATATTCAATGACTCTTTTAATTGATTCGAAATGAGTATTCATTCTTACTTGGGCTGTATCAAAGGACCAGAATGAGCCCTTTTCGTGGTTCATCAAGTGGCACTGCCCCGAACAACAAAGATGGTAACATCACAATGGCAAATGATTTCACACAGCTGTGATAGCTTACATTGGTTGTGTCGTGTCATGTACGCAATGTAATATGAAATAAAAGGCGTGTTGCAGACAAGTCGCTGATGGCTGTGCAACATATTTCCATTTATGGTTGGAGAAGTGTGGAAGAATCCTGGGAAGTTGAAATTAATTCAACTTTTCCTAGTGGCTCTATCGTGGTAGAGCCATGGCGCAGCCACAGTATAGCTGCAATAGGGGAGTTTTTCTACAAAAATTGAAGACACTTAGCCATGGTACAGCCCTGTCTCTGCACAAGTGCAGCTACTTTTGGCTGAATAGAAACCAGGCTTAAGCGTATCTAATGCAGTGACCCTATAATTTGGCTTGGGTAAAATGATTGTTTTGTACAAAAAAGGTAAAGGTGACACACAGTTGGAGATTAAGGGTGTGATATGTGCATATATTGTTGTAGTACTGTTTGTAGGTATATTTAATGCTGGTTGGCAAATTACCTTTTTGTAATACCCATATCGTAATTTCATTTCAGGATGATGATCAAGCGGTTAGCATTGCAAGAGAAATCGGTAAGTGTGCAGAGGATTTTGAAAAAAATTAGTTATGAGCAATACAGTACATCCTCGATTATCCGAACAGGTTGAACTCAAAATTTTGTTGGGCCGTTCGGATACGCAAAAAATTCGGATAATCGAGGAAGAATTTTTTACCTACTAAACTTGCTATAAAGGTTATTATCATCGTCCTGAACAGTCACAGGATGCTCAAACTGAATGCAAATTGAAAAGCTTGGCAAACGGAAAGACCATCAAGAAAACGAAGGCAACAGTTTTTTGTAAATTTCAACAACGATTTGTAATAACGTGTTGTCGAAGCTCCTTGATAAATAAATGTGTTATTTTTATGCTTCCGTTGGATATGACTTTTATATTGGGCAACAGTTTGAGCAGACAACGGATATTTCGATTGGTTTCTCAAGAACTTGTTTGCAAAAAAAATTTTTAATGAAAACTTTTGGCGTTCGGATAATCGAGGTTCGGATAATTGAGGATGTACTGTACTATAATCTGTGGAAGTATCAACTAAAGTATTAAGTAGTAAGAAGATCTAGATATGCTTTAGAAGGGGCAGAATCTGGTTCAGGCAGGTCCAAGTGTAGTTTTAAAGAACCCAGATAGGTTCCTCTCTACATTTGGTGAGCGGTGGTGCACTTTGTGAGATTGATGTGAATCGGGTTGGGTTGGTTGATTAGATATCACCTGCCCCGATTGCTCAGTTGGTAGACTCTCCAGCATTGATGCGCCAAATCAATGGCCATGGGTTCAAATGCTTCTTGGCTCATTCTTCATTCTCACATATTGATTCGTTGATCTAGATATGCATATCATTTTGTTGAAAATTTTTACAGATGAACTGTTTTTTCACAATTCGATAAGCGTCTTTGCCAGGAACCAACCACAAATTGTCGCTACAAATCAAACTGATTAGCATCGATTTCTGAAACATTTTGCAAATATTTGTGATGATTCATCAAATATGAAGAAATTATTTGCAACGATATCGTCATGCCTTCAAGCGATAGATAAGCAATTCCAAACGTTTGTATTTTCACAAGTAACTTGGCAAAGACTGCAGTGAAAGGTGACCAGCTGAAGACAATATCTTCCGATGGGGTTGGGCAGAATTGTTATGCCTAGCTTAGACCCACTTGAAACCCTTAATCTATCTCTCTATGCTGAGTGCTAAGCAGAGAGGTGTTGTTTGCTATTTGTTTTTAATTGAAAGGAATCAGCCAGTATTTGAGCCCAGAACCTTTTAACACGAGGGAGTACGCGACCACAACGACCACTGCTTGGTTTTTCATAAAATAATTGTTTATGTTGATCAGATAATGAGATGTATTAAAGATCAGAAGCATCTGTTAAGTCTTTCAAAAATAAGTTCCGTTATGGCATTAATGTATGATCCCCTCTCTGGAATAATCCCCTTCAAACTATACAGCTTTTACTAAGCCTTAGAACCTTCTCAAGGCTTAATCGAATTACTGCTTTATATCTTACATTAAATCCCACAGTCACCATCACAAGCTACAACAGCAAAATCGAGTTTTTTGTATTGTCATATCCAAAAACTAGAAAGTTGAGAGAAATTTTTACGAGAATCGGAATGAGGAATCAAATCCAAAATATTTCGGGTATTCTCTGTCACAAAGCTTTTAAATGAGCTATGAGTAAAGATTTGAGCATTAAGATACAGTAAAAACCAGCAACTAAGAACCTGAAAATTAAGAACCTCTTAGCCTAAGATTTTAGCATTAAAATGGACTCACACTCTTAAAAAGGTTTCTGGTATAAAGTATGATTAAATCGAGGATTGCATGAAGAATTTTTCACCTGCTGATAAAATCATGTGTTTCCCCCTTTGGAGACGCCTGATGTTGGAAAGTACAGGCATCAATTCCTCATTTTTCTACAGGCTACCCAGTGATGATAAAGGCATCTGCCGGAGGAGGTGGTAAAGGAATGAGAATTGCTTTCAATGACCAGGAAGTCAGGTAATTGCCTAGCCCTTTATCTCTATATATATAGCGTTGTGTTATCTATATCTTCATCATAGTGCTCAATGTTCAAAGGTACACAGTGATATAGATAAGAAAAAGGAAAGGAAACTGGCTATCTGTAACTCTAAGTTTTATACTCTTGCTATATCACATTTTCTGCAATATTATTCATTTGATATGAAATTGTCTTTTTCACGAAATCCCTTCAGCTCTGGAACATAATTGAAACACAATAGAAACACAAGCTAAATGTATAGAAATGCTAAAGTTTGATTCAAAATGTTAATTGATAAAAGATGGTGCCTATTTTAGTCTTTCTGGGAGTTGTGTTTTATGTCTTAATGTTTTATGTTTAATGTCTAATTCAGCTCTTCCAATGGGTTTTTAAAGATCTTTTGGACTGCGAGAGGGTTGTAGTTTTCTGATATTATTTTTCGAAATACTGTTCCAGGCAGTAATAGCTGAGTAGTAAAAGCTTTTTCTCGGATATTCAAGGTTTTATTATGGGGTTTGTGTAGCCCCGCAATTTCTCGACGAGTGTCAGAAGCAAAGCTTTAGTAGTTATTATGCTTCGTTATTTTCCAATTTTTTTCGCCATTTTCAAGCTCTGTGCCAATAAAAGACCGTTCAGATGCTTGTTTATTTTATGATTTTCGTAAATATTTCCATCTTTTTCAGAGAAGGCTTTCGATTCAGTTCTCAAGAGGCCAAATCAAGTTTTGGTGATGACCGCCTACTACTTGAAAAATACATTGAACAACCAAGACATATCGAAGTACAGGTATGCAAAGCTTAAAGTACTCCATGCCCCACATAATGGCCTAAGTATCGCTTCTCACAAGCAAATTTTTGTAATCAACGATACACAATTTAAACTTTCTTCCATGGCTGGGAACTGTGACTCAAAAGAGCCTATCCATAGATTTCCTTCTCCCCTTGAGAATCAAAATTATTATTCTCAAACAGTCCCTTAACAATTGACTTTTACTTAAGTGTCAAGGTATTTAGCATTTCTACTAATTGGGGCCACTGTCAGTTATTATGCCAGTATCCTGGGTATTCATACCTCGGAAGTATGGACTGCTGAGTTGGCTGACCGCTTTTAGTTCATGGTTCCAAGCGTACGTTGAATAGAACCAATAAAAGTTGCCCTTCAAGGATACAAACTGCAGGGCCTTATACACTAGGCTACACCACCAAACAAAAAATATCCCAATCTTTTATAGTAAGGCAATCAAGCTATTTCTTCGTGGCATTTCCAATTAAGATTGATTTCGCCCTAATTGAAAGTGTTTGATTATTATTTGTTTGCTGCCTATTGTTTTATAGGTGATAGGTGACAAGCATGGCAACGTGGTACGTTTTAAAATTTGTTATTATTATCTATATTAGTAACTAAGTGGAGTGAGTAACAAACTCGTGTGTAAGAAATAGGGATTTAAGAAACTTTTGGCAGAAAATTTGCCGTTTACATCCTCCAAAATATGAAATATTCCAAATTAAATCGACAAATTATAGCATAATTCAAATAGTAAATGATAAAAATGAAATTTAATCTAAATTTACAAGATAAATAAACAGTTTTTGAGCCTAAAAATTTAGTAAGTACCAAATTATTGAAGACATTGTTTTGAAAAACTCTGAAAAAGTTGTTTTCTTACACGTGGGTTTTCTTTGGTATTCAATAAGCGGAGAGAAACTTTCAGACCTGAAAGGTTTGTTTTAAGAGGAGTTTACGAAATCCCATCTCATCAAACCTGATATTCTGTTCCGTGTTTCATGCACGGATCCACTCGTTAGGGCTTGGATAGTGTAAAGGCACTCTGAAAGTAATATTCATATGGTCAGGATATGTTACGCAGGCCTAGTATTGTTTCATTATTGTTTGTGGAAAACAAGAAGAGATCTCAAAACAGCCTACACTATCAACTCCCTAACGAGTGGATCAGTGCTTGAAATACGGAACAGAATCTCGGGTTTGGTGTGATGGGATTTCGTAAACTCCGTGTTAAGAGCGAAATATTAAGTTGATGTGATAGTTATGTTGCTTGTCATCTGTTGTGTCACTTAGATAAGCAAAACAGTCAAGATATTTTCTGGAGAAATTTTTTTTATTGATATTTTCCTGCATCTTGATACTACGGAACCATTCGGCACAGGGTCGAGTCAGAATTTCGTGTTGGAAATTTTAGTAAGTCAATTCATGTGATACAGAAATCCTCAATTAGAACGTTATTTGCTACTTTGACAAAATTCTTTTTGACAATGGCCAGTAGGAAGGTTTTTGTATTTTCTGTTTTCAAATAGTCTATCATTTTCCATCTCTAGTGCTATTTGAATGAAAGAGAATGCTCGATTCAAAGAAGAAATCAGAAGGTAGTTGAAGAGGCCCCTAGGTAGGGAAATTTCACACCCCTTAAAAATCCTGTGTATTTGTACTTAATGATATCCAATGTTCTCTTTTGTAAGATCTGCTTATGGGGAGGATTTTTGCAAATTCAGTGTGCTCGATAAAACTGGCTTTTAGTTTATTTATAAAGCTGTAAGTATGGCATTATTCCTAATTTGTTGTAGAGTTCCTAGTGAGGATCGAATATTGATTACTGTCTTGTCATACTAAGAGGGAGATAGATGAAAAGTGTCTTTGGTCTTATCTTTTTATGCTGAAACTCTTACTAATTTCGTTGTTTTCTTTTGTTAGTGTGCACTCTAGTGTTGCTCTGCTAGCAAATTGATAGCATGACCTGATGTAATTTTTTTTTCTATTGTTTGTGTGCACTCTCGTCTTCTTCCAAGAACACTAGCAGATGCAATGAGAAAATGAAGCCTAATGCTTTTTTGAACCACTTCTTTCATGACTACGATCGCTCTTTTGCCCTGATCCCCATTTTACTGATTGTTGATTACTGATTTTTGATTTTTTAAGGTTTGAATCGATTAATAGCGAACATATAGGAAACAATTAGATCCGTATTACAACACTTTTGTTCGGTTGATTTTAATGATAATTTCTCAAAGATATCTCAGAGTTCTTTATCATCATCTTAACACCCTTGTTTGTAGTACTGCTGAGTCTTATATCATTTTTATTGAAAAGAATAAGTTACTGAAGAAGATATAATTGTTGCAGCATCTGAAAGTATGGTTTGGTCTTGTTTGATCTCTAGTGAATTGTGAACTTAGGTAAATTGGCTCTCGTATTAGTATTAATTCACTTAACTATGCCACATACTTTACCAAGCTGCAGAACAAAGAATGCAGCTTAATTAAATTCTGCTTGATTAATTCATAAAATTCTCAGTGTAATCAATACACATTTTCATAACTAACGATAGATTGTGGCTGTTGATGGTAGATTGATCATCTTATTTTAGTGTGTGGCTTAACTTAGTGCCTTAAAGTATCCTTGATTTTGAAATTTGACTTGATCTTAGACTCATACAGGGAAGCTGACGCTGTATTTCTTATTTGTAATACGTACAATACAGAATAACGCATTACATAGTACCATATTATTCAAAATACGTTTGTTTATTTTCAAGTCCATTTATCGATCCGGAGACCCGGAAAGCCATGGGAGAGCAAGCTGTGATGCTGGCAAAGGAAGTTGGGTATTCGTCAGCTGGAACAGTCGAATTCCTGGTGGACAAAAACAGGAACTTTTATTTCTTGGAAATGAACACGAGACTTCAAGTGGAACATCCCATCACTGAGCTGATTACTGGACTTGATCTTGTTGAACTTATGCTCAGATCTGCATCAGGTCGGTTATGTAAGATCATATCCATCTACATATTGATCCTTCTATCTATCTATCTATCTATCTATCTATCTAGTTATCTATCAATGTATCTATTTGTCTATCAGTCTATCTATCCATCTGTCTACCTATCTATATATCTGCTTTCTATCTATCCATATATCTACTATCTATCTAATGTATTCCTATCTATCTATCTATCCATCTATCTGCCTTTCTATCCATCTTTCAGTGTATCTATCTATCTATCTACTTTCTATCTATCTATCTATGTATCTATCTGTCTATCTGTCTATCCTTTCTATCTATCCATCTATCTATCTTTCTATCTATCTATCTATCTATCTATCTAAGTTCGTGTACATCTACGTTGACGGTACATTGTAGTCTAAATATTTCTGCAATTTGTACTTAATATGATTTTTTCTTCAAATTTTCCTGCGCTAACCAATTATTCTAATTTTCTTTCCTAAATATATGCAGTTCCCTCAGGTGACTTCTTGTTGACGCTCGTGATACTGAAAATGATTGTTTATACTTACAGGAAGAGAATTGAATCTCAAACAGAGTGATGTTCAACTTAATGGCTGGGCAATCGAGTGCAGAGTATATGCTGAAGTAAGTACGGGATGACACATTTGATGTGTATCACTAGGAAATCTAACGTAGGTAAAATCGCAAAATGCTTTGCCAGCCTAATTGCAACAAAAGTGAAAGTGACTTTAGAGCATAGCAAATCTAAACGTGCCTTTTCGCACAGACGCTGAAACAAATGAAGTAGAAGTCAGAGAGAAAGATATAAACCACAGGGACTGTTTTACGGTGTGCAAAAGTAATAAAATTATGGGTTTCAAATGTTTAGTTTTACTGAATCTCTTCATACGGCCACTAAACGGTGCGAAAAAGTTGCCCACAATAGCCTTTTGACAACATCAACTGGGTCCATTTTACAATACGATACGTGCTTAGACCCAGTAAAACTGGTAGTTATAATGATGTTGCGGTAATAATGAGGTGACTGCAATTTAGAACCCACATTTACATATTGATCATTCTTATTTCATTCCTTACAGGACCCCTATAAGAATTTCGGACTTCCCTCTACTGGTCGTCTCTTTCAGTATATTCAACCAGATCAGATGGAAAATGTGAGTAGAAATTGATGATATCCGGCTTTTTTACTACAAGAAAGCAAGCAGATTTATTTGTTAACACATGTTCAATATATGGCTGCTTGAAACTTATGTGGACCTGCAGCTTGTGCCCTTGGAATTGATATTCTAACAAATATCTGGGCACTGATTTAATTACTCCATAAGGATGGATTGGCTGGAATGAAAATTATTTTCAATTTCATCAAAAGTTCTGCTGATTTTCTAAACTGTCAATTGGTAGTGTATACAGCCCAAAATTGGTATTTTCTTCTTTGTTAACTCATTGAATTTTATTGTTGATTAAGGGTCTTGTAATCTGTGAAACTTAATAAGTGTGACTAATTTTCATGCTTTTCTGTATGTATCAGAAAAAGCTTCCCAGATAGGCGAGATATCCCGGCAAGACAGGATCCTATAAGAGGAGTTTACGAAATCCTATCCCACCAAACCTGATATTCTGTTCCATTCCATATTTCATGCACACATCTACTCGTTAGGGCTGGGATAGTGTAAAGGCACTCTGAAAGTAATATTCATGTGGTCAGGATATGTTACGCAAGCATAGTATTGCATCATTATTGTTTATGGAATACAGGAAGAGATCTCAAAACAGCCTACGCTATCAACTCCCTAACGAGTGGATCAGTGCTTGAAATATGGAACAGAATCTCAGGTTTGGTGTGATGGGATTTCGTAAAGTCTGTTTTAAGAGCGTAATACTAATTTGATGTGATAGTTATGTTGCTTGTCATCTGTTCTGTCACTTAGATAAGCAAAACAGTCAAGATATTTTCTGGAGACATTTTTTTCATTGATATTTTCCTGCATCTTGATACTACGTGGAATTGATATTCTAGCAAATATCTGGGCACTGATTTAATAACTCCATAAGGATGGATTGGCTGAAATGAAAATTATTTTCAATTTCATCAAAAGTTCTGCTGATTTTCTAAACTGTCAATTGGTAGTGTATACAGCCCAAAATTGGTATTTTCTTCTTTGTTAACTCATTTAATTTTATTGTTGATTAAGGGTCTGGTAATCTGTGAAACCTAATAAGTGTGACTAATTTTCATGCTGTCCTGCATCTGTTTCTCATGTAAATTCAAAAGGAAATAGCTTCCCAGATAGGCGAGATATCCAGGCAATACAGGATCGTATAAACAACCCTAATATTTCTATTATTGTTTGCATTTGTAGATAAGATGTGATACGGGCATAACAGAGGGAAGTGAAATCAGTATTTATTATGACTCCATGATTTGTAAGGTAAGTCTCTGTATTTTATTATCAAGCGGCAATCGTGACAAAAATCGAAACATTACACAGCAGTGATGTTGGACGTCCGTAGTGACCAGTGACCTCAGACGTCCGTAGCAACAACAGACGTCCGTAGCGACCTTGACGCCCTAGTAATATCGGACACCCGTAGTGACCTTAGGCGTCCGCAATAAACTTAGACGTCCGTGGTGACCTTATCAAACGTCCGTAATGACCTTAGACGTCCGTGGTAACATTATACGTCCGTAATAACCTTTGACATGATGTGCGACTGCAGTCGTGAGGTGCGCGCGCTGAATGTGCAAAAGATAGACGGACTCTTGCGCGAAGGAAATGATGTTGTTACAGACCAATATGACCTATTGGACCAATATAGTTTGTTTTGGACAAGGACGCCGCAAGCGAGAGATACACCTAGAATGTCTGTGAGTATCTAGTATTTAACAATTTTTTTTTCAGTTCTAAGGTCTTGACTGGCAACAGTCTTGTCATTGACTTTCCTGAGGGGATGTTCTCATTTTGTCTTCAAAATATTTCCATCTCATCATCGAATTGAGTTGAGTGGCGCCAAAAATCTATCTCTATCTTTTGCGCATTCAGCTTGCGCACCTCACAACTGCAGTCGAACCTCATGTAAAATGTTACTACGGACGTCTAAGGTCACTACGGACATCTAAGTTTATTGCGGACGTCTGATGTTACTACGGGCGTCTAGGCTACTACGGACGTCTAACATTACTACGGGCGTCTGAGGTCACTACGGACGTCTAACATCACTGCTGTGTAACGTTTCGATTTTTGTCACGATTGCCGCTTCATATTTTATTTTATTCAACCATTCATCACTATTTTCATAGCTCTTTTACCGCTATCAAGGCTCTTTATAGTAAAGTTTAGATTTAGCCTCTATAGAAGCTATCAAGCACGGTAAAACGTGTGCAACACCTCCTGTAACATGCAGAAATAAATGTTGTAAAGATATTGCAATCGCTTGACTACCCAACCATCGCAAGGAACATTTGAAAACTGTGCAAGAGGTTTGATAAAGGGAAAACAAATTCTTTCGATTTTGCAATGAATGTTGTCCTGCGTTTGACTGCTTCATCCAAAATTTCACCCAACCTTTTCTTTTTGGGCACCTTTATTTATGTCAGTTCAAACATCTATATCCATGTGCCTCGTGACAGCAAGATTTAGCTTTCAGGCGGGTATTTGTGATGCCTATTTTATCCTGAAAATGATTGTTTTCAGTTGAGCAGCTATGGTAATACGAGAATCGATGCGATAAAATCAATGGAAAAAGCTCTCGACTCTTACGTTATAAGAGGTATGTGATTTGTCATTAAAATTCCAAAGTAAAGATTCGTACTCTGGTATTCAGTTTGAACTGCAGCAAAAGAAGATTCGACAAAAGATGGCAGCAAGATACGAATAAGCCCCTTGGCAATTATGATTAAAACGTGTGTTGCATGTTTTTGTGTGGACCACTTCTTCATACAATTTTGAACATCGTCAAACATCATCTAGCTTGTTTGACGATTTCGTTGCACGAAGCATTTGCTGAAAGACAATGTTTATGCTCTGTGAACATCATATAATATTTGTATGATGATATTTCATGTGACTATGTTTTATCGCGTGTACGGGCCTTAAGATTGTGATCATGAAATGCATTATTCACCTGGTTTCAGGTGTCACCCATAACATCGCATTGTTGAGAGACATCATGGATCGCCCTACATTCGTGAATGGAAATCTAACCACCAATTTCCTTGCTGAGGAATACCCTGATGGATTCAAAGGTAAATTGTGCTAAAGTAAATGCATCGGTTCTTATCAAGGCTTTTTCTGAAACAATAATTGACCTGATAGTTACCACTTATAGTGACAAGCCTTTGATATTTAGCACCGTTTTGGGAGAGAATTTGCAATAAATAAGTTTGAACCGCATATATATTTATCTTTGCCCAATAATGGGAGACAGATCAGAAATTTTCCCTGCTCTCTGCCCAATTCATGCAAGATGATCCCTACTCCTTAACCAATTTTTTGGGCTTGTTCCCACGTTTCCGAAAACCCCTATATGACCCTCAACCATGGCAATTGGCTCAGGGGGCAGTCAGAAGAGGGAGCTGAGGAAGCCGTTGCTAATACCCTTTAGGAGAAACGTCTATCCATATTATGTGTAGAAATCAATTTCTTCGGGCTATGATCAACAAGTGAGTGAAAAATTGGTCTTTCAGAGCTTCTAGCTACCTCCCTGAATTGGCTGAGCTCGGAGTAGCTGTTTTATGGATCGATTTTTCTCATCATATCTGGAACACACCCCTGCTACACACCAACCCATAACCCACTGCTACACAATTGCTTTTACAGCACTATACAAACTAACTTTTTTGTCTTCACTGATACTCAGTACTATGAAGCAAGGCCTACTAGTGATACTTTATTCCAGACTAATGATAAATTGTATTTTCAGGAAAAGTCTTAACCGTAGATGAAAAAAATGAAGTAATAGGGGCTGCTTGCCACCAGTTTGTCCATAAGAATGTTCGAGCTGGAGACTTTCTCAATCAGACAAGGTATTTAATGTTTTTCACTTCAGAATTTGAATTCATTCTGTTAAATCAAACTGTTTATAGTATCTTCTTAGTTTTGTTTCAATATTATAAAGGTATAAAGCTAATTTAACATTATAAATGAAATAACCAGCTACAAAGATTATATATCAACTTCACTCTGAGGATAGTTGTTTGATTGTACAACTGGAAAGTACATAGGAAAATACAGTCGACTCCTTTAATCTCAATATCCGGCTATCTCGAACCCTTCCTCGAACAAAACCTATTTCCCCTCATTTTCCTATAATCATAGTTTAATACACAAATAAAACCCGTCATCTCGAACACCGCCATCTCAAGACTTCTAACTTTTGTAATTAGCTACACCGATGGACAACTCTGTTCTTTGAACAGAAATGAGTCTATGTCTTCCAACAAGAAGTATTCTGCAACGGACTCTGGTCACCTGACCATCTCTAAGGTTTAATGGGTTGTCTTAAATTACAGCTGTGCAGGAACTAAACTCGTTTGCCCAGAGAAAGCAGAAGATGGTCTTTGCAATTGTGTCACTTTTCTTCACGCAAACAGCATACTTGTCGACAACGTTGCTTGGCTCAATCATGATTTTCAGCTTTTCTTCAAATTTTTTCTTGCCGAAATGATTGATAAACATGGTGCCCTTTCATTAATTTTTATTATTTGCTAAAACTATTACCTATTTAGTGTTTCTTTAGATTTTTGATAATGGTTTTCAGAAGCAAACAATCTTTTTCATGTTTAAATACTGTTTTACCGTAAGAAGCCCCCTTTTGGTCGAAGAAAACGTTTGCTCTTGTTATCTCGAAACCCTGCTATGTCAAATAATTTATCATTACCTGTTAGCAACATAGCGAGAGTCAACTGCAATAAAATTTTGTTTTTTACTTCTGGTTATTTTATTTATAATCAAATATAGATTCGACAATATTCTGTGTCTGCTGTCTCAAATCAAAAGTATAGCGCTTTCACAGAGACACCCACAGAGACACCCTATATAATATTGAATAATGTTGATGCTCGTATGTTTGAAAGACCATGTTTGAATCATTTCTCTGTTTATTATTTCTCTTCATCTCTAGACTGACGACGAAGCGAGATGATTTGATGGAATGGGATCTTGTGGTGAGCTTAGGCGATGAGAAGTTTGATGTCCAGCTGAAAGTTGTTGATGATGGTATCGAGGTATAGTTTGCTGTCTCAGTTTCCATTCTGTTTCAATATTTTCTATCAGAAAGTAAAAACTTTGGCATTCTACAGATCCTAGAAAATGCTTGATAAGTTATGATCCGTGCGATGAACCTACCCAATCTGTTTGGAAAATTTATTTTATTTGCTGTCTCTTTGCTGTACTAATCACTCCCTTTTTTCTGATCGGCCAATTCCGATCCACCCTTGGGTATAGCCATTATTTAGGTTTTAATTTTCGTTGTTTTTTGGGGTAGTATTTTGTTTAATGCCAGGCAAAAAGTTTTAGTTGTCATTATGCTTTGCTCTCTATGGATCTGATTTTTCTCCCCGTCGTGAATTTCTGTGCCTATGAAGGTAGGGTCTTGTTAATTAGTAGAAATATTTACCATCGTTTTACCTCTAGCTAGAAATAAGGTAAATTTCTTAACTAGTCAGCTCGTATAGCAAAATTCCCTTTTTTACGCATACTATAGGCTATTAGTCTTTTTACTCACTGGATTCTTTTTCAGGCTAATATAAATGGTTTGGATGTTTCATTTGTTTCAAAGTCTCCGAAACAGTCGCCACTTTTAGAGGCAGCAGTAAATGAGGTTCCCTGTGTATTCCAGGTATGTTCTTTTCAATTATCCTTAACTAAATGAAATTGCATTTACAACGATTTGCTCTCTTGCTTGTCCTTTGTTTACTTTTGGACTTTCTAAATAATTACCTTGAGGTATTCGAAATTCTGAGTTACCTATGGTAAGCAGTATGGAAAATTTGTTTCCACTTTTTAAAACGATTATGAAACGATATTTCTGCAAAATTGCAACGCTTTGAACTCATTTTGCATCAATTTTTGTTTCAAAAAATCATGGAATAGAATAATCTTCTTGGTTCCTGATTTTGATCTTTGAAGGCGTAAAATTTTTTGAGCTGCACCAATCTTTCTATTTGATATTTTGAGCATTTATCAATCTATTTTTCTCAGAAATTTTCAAGAGAGGGACAAAATTTTAATATCATTCATAAAGGCACTAAGGTGAGAGAATTGATGTTTATTTTGTGATTTTTTTGCAGTCTGAATAATTATTTCAAGCCGTCATTTTTCTTTTCATTTAAGCTATGAATTTTTTATAAGCTATGAATGCAAACTTGATGGTTAATTGTCAACATTCAAAAATGAGAACTGAGTTATAAAGAAGCCCTTTTTGGATGTTCTAAAAATTGAAATTTGCGCCATTCTGGCCCGCTCTTAGATTTCAGGTTGAGATTAGGTATTAGATTAGAATTAGGTAAAAGCTTGCCAGAATTACCAGAATTGTGAAACACTTGAATGAGTTTTCAAAAGGGCAGAACAATTACCCCTCCCCTCTTTTAAAACCAGGTTGATTTGTAGTTTGTAATGTTGTTTTGCTTCGAGAAACTTTATTGGAAACTCAAAAGGACCTTCTAGCTAAAGAAATCAACTTTTTGTTGGGGAAAGAAGTGGGTTAAAATGTTTATGATGTCTTAGATCTTAATAGTTTTTAAGAGAAAATCAGCTAATTTTATTTGGGTGTTCCAAGCCACTCTGGCATGCATTGTAGCTATAGAATTGCGCAAAACTTATGTTGTCAAGCTCAATATGATATATGGCCTTCCTTTTCTTTTAAGGCCTTTGATGAAAATGAAATTGATTTATTCGTAATAGAGGAAAATGAATAATCTTTCATAATTAATCATCAGCAATTCTTATTTCTTTTTTAGTACCCCGTCACTGTTCATTCCAGATTACAATCCGAGCTATATAAGCATATGCCAGTTAAACAAATCGTAAGTCTCGTTGATTTATTTCATTTCATGGAACTTGTTTACATGCACTACTATGCTCAACATACTACAAATCTTTCTATTTGTATGTGCATATATTCGTTTGACATGAGGCAAGTCATTCTGAAATTGAAACCCGTTAGACCAGAAAGTGACTTGTCGTTTTGAAGATAACTTATAGCAAAGTTAAGATATAGAAATGATATTTTATTTTCATAAAACTTTCAAGTTAACAATTATAGCTTTTTGATTGACAGTTTTTTCATACTTGTGAAATTTAGCCCATTGCGTGTCATTTGAGCGAGTGCATTATATAAGGCATTGGAAAATACGCTTCCAAACTTTTTTTCTATCAGATCTTGAAAAATTGGCAATAAATGAAATACACTATAAGCTTTTCCTGGCAAATTTTGCCAAAATAAAGTTTGAGTTCCTAGTCTGTTTATCTTTTGCTTGAATTTAACTTCTAAAACTGAAATTAGCCGATCCAAAGTAAAGGCCAATATCAACCAGACAAAAATGAATGACGAAAAAGCAGTTTTGATCTCCACTTATTCTGCCTTGGTTTTGAATAATTGTTTTCGAATAATTGGTTTCGAATAAGGCTGAGGGTGTGGCTTGAGAAATCCTTCATTATCATTGCCGAAAACACTGTATGAATGAAATCCAATACAAAAAGTTGAAAAATGTCTACTTTCGCCAAAGGAATTTTTTACCGTGTGATGATCTCAAATACTCTATTGCGCATGTGTTGTCATGAATCAGGAGTCTTAATCAGAATCATCCAAAAACTGTTCAGTGGAGATCAGCCTTAATACCACGTAATGTTCACATGACATACATGTATAGACACTTGCGCTTTCTAGCTTTTGAATTCAGCTGATGATTATACGTACCTTAAGTGCCCCTGGCAATATCCTGGTATGATACTTGTGATTTGTTGAATTAACAGGCGCATGAGTTATGGAATGTTGTTAAACCAATATTGATTTCTTTAATTCGTTTTCATTCCCACAACAGGAAGACCTGACACCATTCCTGAGATCTCCAATGCCTGGAACATTGAAAGAGGTTCGATGTAAAGTGGGAGATGAGGTGAGCTCCTAATATCTCAAACAAGCAAAGTATGATCAAAATATTGCCACTTAAATAATTTTCCATTTATTGAGGCTCTAACTTTTTTAGAAGATCAGCCTATTTTTCGAGTTATCAAATGAACAATAATATATATTTTGATTTCAAATTAGGGCAGCTGAAGGAATTAAGATTTATCGAATTTTACCTTACATCTAGACGATCAAATTTATCTGAAATAATCACTTTTATTTTGAAATAATCACTCATCCTTTGTCATTTGAAATAATGAGCAATGAATTCTGATTAATTTGTGAGAAATCACTGGAGCAGGATTTGAGCCCACGATCATTGCTTTGGTGCATCAGTGCTCTACGTCTACCTACTGACACTTAATCATGGGTTTGAATCCTCTTTGGGTCACTTTTCTTTCTAAAAGTCATTCTAAAAAATTTATTCAAATGATTAACCAAACCCTGCTTCTTCTTAGATTAAAAAATTGTGAATTATCATGATACTAAAGGACAATTGCAATCCAAAGTTTGTTTGCAAGGTAAAGAAAACTTCTGATAGGAACACCATATCAAAAACTTTACTGAATGAACTTCGCATTTTTTTATTTGTGTATTTGACATTTTTTGTTTTCTGAAATGATTCAGGTTTTTGATGGCCAAGAAATGGTTGTTATAGAAGCAATGAAAATGCAGAACAGTTTGCGAGTTCTCAAATCTGGAAAGGTAAATGTCTTCATTTATTCTGTTTTTATTTCATAATATAGTAATTCAATCAATCTGGTGGAAGTTTATCCAAGACTCTTTGTCTTGAACAGGGGCACTTATTTGAAGGGAGGCTTTCGATCAATAACTTATTGGAAAGATCGCCAAAATCTAATTTCAAGGGAACCAAATTATTGTATAGATTGTTTGACTCCTCCCCCCATTTTTACTTATAATTCAGCCTCGGGGACATTTTACAGGAAAATAAAGCTGCTACCTGAAAGGCGTTTTTGAAGCTACTAATTATTTTGCGATTGTCTCTTTTGTTGTAATTTCAGGTGAAAGCTGTTTACTTTGAGGCTGGTGAGAGTGTAGCTGAAAATGATTTAATCCTGGAAATTGAATGAGTTGGAATTAGGCCGTTTGTTGCTTAGCTGGAATGCAATCAATTATTTCTCCCAGACAGGTACCAATGTCGTTGAATTGCTTGCACCTGTAAGTGGATTTTCTACGAGACAATCAGGTGTCAAATATTTGAATAGGGTTGTTATTTCGCAACTCTATTCAAAGTTTTCTTGTTGATTAAGTCTTTCAGATATTTGTGTGTTATGTTTTACCAAATATCACAGCAGGGGAGTAAAATTTTCCAAACCACATATTCAGACATATGAGAGCAGAACAAAACCTGAAGTGTTACTAATACTACGTCTACATGGTAGTGGAGCAATAAGATGCGTATCAAAGTTATACAGATCACCCTTCCGTCTATACGGTGCCGGTTCAAAGCGGATACACTTTTGTTCTAATTTCTCATCAAATGCATTT
This sequence comes from Pelagia noctiluca, assembly GCA_963924455.1. Lineage (NCBI taxonomy): Eukaryota > Metazoa > Cnidaria > Scyphozoa > Semaeostomeae > Pelagiidae > Pelagia > Pelagia noctiluca. Next base: position 12,195,942 of record OZ004325.1, read on the forward strand.
CTCATCAAACACCCTCGTAATGAATCCGAACTAAAAAATTAGTGCGGATCACTTGCGTCCACACGTGGCAGAGCAGAAGTGATCCGACACAAAATTGATCCAAATGAAACTAGTTCGCTTTCAGAGCTGGATCAAAATTGATGGGATAGCGGAGCAAAACTGTACCGGATCACTTTGTGTTTGTATGGACGAGAGGGTGATCCGCGTCAATTTTGTATCTCTACTTTGTCTTCGTACCTGGTTTTATGCCTTGATTAGTTTCTATTCCCTCTACTAGGAGTGCATCCTCCCTCTTATATGATACAGTCAAATTTCCTAAAGTTGGATATCTTCTTTAAGATGTTTGTCTGGATCCGCCCCTGCTCTCTGAATTTTTGAACTCTGTTAATGAAATCACTTGCTCAATATCATCAGTAAAAGCTGCTGCAACTCCATGGCAATCCAATCTGAATTTTAAATGCGATACGTCAGGGTTTAGTTTCAGCAATAACCAACACAGCAAATGATAGGAAGAGAGTAAGAACAGTGCCATTTGGAAGTGTCCACAATGAAATTATCTTGCAGCTTCTAGCAACAAAAGTTTGCAACTAGTAATCCCTTAGAATTGCGCTGAGGATTCGCTTGACACTGAAACTGCTTGACACCTGTTGTTTCTGCCTCAATCTGTTTTGGGTGGAAAGGGTTTTTTGGACGAAATTATTTATTCAAATCATTAATAGCTTTAAATAAAACACGAACTCTACAAAATTTCTGGTTTTGCTATTTATACCAAATATAGTTTTCAGCTGTGGTAATATCAATAGTGTGGATAAAATTCTTAATTAAATACATGGATGATTATGAGTTAATTGCTTTTTCTTGTATCAAACTTCAGTACGAGAAATTTGTGTAGCAAAGCAGTCTGTTCCTTGAGATTTTGCTGACTTTATTCACAATAGGCTTAACAAACAGATTCAACCTTACTCCTTCTAGAAATTATTCTTGGGCCTTTTGATAAGAAGAGTAAGAACAACTGACTCCGTTTTCAAACGTCTTCGCTAGGCTAAGCAGGGGGGAAATTTGCAACCATGAGTTGAAATTTGTTTACATTCTTTCCTGAGGCCAATCAATGCATTTATTTTGGTCATGCAACCATCTGGTTTGGTATGCCTTGAGTTGTTGAAGCGGAATCAAAGCTGTGAGGAGAGAATGTTCGAATCCACAAACGGTCGGAATCATCAACTATAAGCCGTCAGCCAACTCGGGTGTCCACCATTCCAAGGTTGGTAAATGAGTACCCAGGATATTCATTCTAGAATATTAATTCTGGGTGTATGTCACCTGCAATAGCAAATAAATCTGCTTGCTTGGATTTCACTTTGAACAAACTTTCTTTCGGCTTTTGATAAGTTTAATTCCTCGAAATACTCAAAATAAGGAATGAAAACTCTTGAAAGACATTAGAGAAGAAAAAAAATAAATCAAACAGTATCATAGTAAGCTTTTTTCATAAATCTCTCTAACAAAATGATTCTAAATAGTCTTCTACCAAACCAAGAAGTTCCCAATTATCCAGTCTTAATTTCACCAATGTTTCTGTGGAAGAGACTTCAAATTGCAACAAAATGACATATTTTGGAGGAAGGAAGATTCCAATTCGGATATTGTTGCCATCGTCATCAATGAAGAATTTTTGCATCTCGTTTTGCAGAATGGCATTCATCTTTTCCTCCCTGATAACCAAACGTTTTACAGACTCGGCACAAAATAATCCAAGAGACAATATGGACCTCTGATTTTCACCACAATACTCCCAAAGCATTCTGAACATTGCTTTCTTTTTAAGATTATTTTCTTCCCTAGCCCCGACTAAAGGGTTGAAGAAATCTTCAAATTTCAGCACAAGAGGATTTATTGGGGCAACACAAGTTCTTCCGGAGCTGTTACTGAACACTGCTGAGACAGATATTGTTGCGGGTATAGGTTTCATTGGTTCAAATTTAAGAGTCACAGTTTCCCCTTTGCCATTGGAGTCTGCTTTAGAGAATCTTCTTAAATACGGCAGATGGAGCTCTTGTATTGCATGATATGGTCCAGTTGAACTGAATTTCAATGTCAATGCAAATACTCTATTCAGAAGTTCTTCTGAGGTTTCTCTTGAGGGCTGGATATTCAAGTGAAGATATATGTATTTATCAAACGATTCGCTCTCAAGCATTTCATGGTAACTTGCTATTTCCTTAGAGGCACTATCAGGGTAATTCTTGACTCTATCTGACTTGCGGCTCACTGTTTTGACCAGTTCTAGGAACTCCTTGTCCAATCGAACTGTAGGAAGCACACCTTGCATCAAGTCTGATGGGATTTCCATCTCCGTCTTTTTACTCATGGCCTGTATTTTCTGTTCGGCATCTGTACTCACAAACAGTTTTGAATAATGTTGAGGCGATGCGTGGCCGATTGTCAAATAGTAGAACAATGCTCGGTCTTTGATATCATTGTTTTGATACTTCTGATGAAGCAACCACAAAAACTCTGCGAGTTCTTGGAGCAACAAAACTGAGGCATGTGTCCGCAAGATGCATCTGCACACAAGTAGAATATTACTGCCGCTCTGCCAATTCCCATTTTTGCAAATGCTTGAATTTGTGCAAAGTTTCTTCAGCCATTTGACAATGGCCATGGGCCAAAGCTCTTTTTCAGAACAGGCATGTTGGAGGAATACAAGATAATAATTGCAATGCATCATAAATTCTGGGAGCGCCAGCCTCAGTATATGATCGTTGATCCTACAGACAAGACCAGTGCAAATCGGTTCACTAAGCCTTTCACAAACAGCCTCAATGAAATCAACTGAGTAAGCAATGAAATTGGCATTTGCGATTGTCAGTTGAAAGATTTGATCTGCGATTTCCTGTCTAACTTCTGTTATATCTGTCTTTATGAAATTTATGTAAAACGCCTGATACAGAATAGTCAGCTTGTTGCCAGCAGTTCCATACTCAGCTGACTTCAGGGGGACTTTCAATACATCAATTAGATTCAAACCGTGTTTGTTGAAAACTTTCATTTCTGCAAGAATCTCCAACTTTTTCCTTAACACGTCTAGATCAGTAAACATTGTAGGTGCAAGACTATGCAACACATCTCTTGTGAATGAACTAGAATCTGGTTCGATAAAAACCATTTCTAATGCTGGCAAAAGCTCTTGAAACCACTGCAGACATATACATTTGAACCCAGTTGGGAATGGAGGCATTGATACTATTCTCAAAAGGCTGAATGCAATCAATTTCAGATCATGGAACCCTCGCAGGCTTTCTTGATTGCCCATGATTAAGGACACTGCTGCATGAAGGGTATGGAGATCTATTGTTTGGCTGCACTCAGAGATCAGTTTTGTTGTCAGTATGCTTACAGGCATCCCCAGTTGCTCGAAAATTGGCAAAATCTTCTTCCCGATATGCCATTTTGCAACTGTTGTCAGAAGGTTGTATTCTTCTGATACGAAAGATGCCATATCTTTGCCTTTCTTTTTTACTATTGCAGAAACTGGCATATCGAAAGATGCATCGCGGACTAGATCCCTCTCTTGGCTGCTATCTTGTAAAAAATTCAACAACACAGTGCCAAATACAACAAGATAGCTCTGAGCAGCAAAGCTTTTTTCTTTACCACTGAGCACATACAAATCATTTAGATATCGCTCGAGAATTCTTGGAAAAGACGTCTCTAATTCTAACAGACATTCACAAGCAGATTTGCGCAAGATTGCCCCTGGCTGATTAACTTTCTTCACTATGTTCATTAACAGGCGGATCATTTCTTGAACTAGCAGCAAATTAAAGTTATCCAGTTCAAACTCAATAATGATTGATGTGGCTGTCACAAGACAGTGTACTATGTAACACTTGTCCTGCTTCTCGTCCATGTCCTCTATGATGCTTTTTATGGACCCAGCAGCCTGCTCTGCTTGCTCTTGGCTCTGAATCAGTGACTCGCTATCTTCTTGGAGGATGAGAAGAAGCTCAACTTTGGTTGATTCGGAAATGTCCTCATACAAACCTTGCAGGATGTCAAGCAAAAATGCCTGGCACTCCGAAATGCTTGCATTCTTTTCTGTTTTGAACTTCCAAATCTTATGTAGCCATGTCTTGTCAGAGCCTTTACCCATTTCGGAGCGATTAAGCTGTTCATTGAGACATTGAAAAGCTTTCCATTTTGCTTCTCTTCCTGGTTCTTTCGAGTCATGAGTATTTGACGAGTTGTTGCTGTTATTCGTTGGTTCTCAGGCTTCTTGCTGGTTAGAAACAGTATCAGCCCAAATATACTGCAGTATACTGTAGTTGGGTTTCACGTCAAAAATCCTCTAAAGTTGGGTACGATTTTTCTGTAAAATCCCACATTATATTAGAGGGTTTTCTAATTTTGATTACTGCCCTTTGGTGTGGTTTTTCTCATCTTGTAAATCTTTACAAAAAATTGAAAAATTACAAGAACGGGCTCTTAGATTTCTCTATAATGATAATGCAAGTTCATATAGCGATTTGCTTTCCAAATCAAATAAATGCACAATGCATGTTGCTCGTCAAAGACTTCTTTGCATTGAAATTTTCAAAACTCTCAATCATTTGAATCCACCATTTATGCAGAGTATATTTAAATTACGTTCCTCAAAATATTCTTTAAGAAATCAAAATAACTTAGCCCATGTCAGGCCTAATCAAACAACCTTTGGGTCTAAAAGCCTCATGTCAATTGGGCCGCAGGTTTGGAATGGATTGCCAAACGAGATGAAATCAGCAGAAAATTTGAAAAGTTTCTAGGCCTTGATAAAAAAATGGGATGGGCAAAACTGTAAATGTAGTGCCTGTCAGTGCTAGCTATCTTAAAATTATAGTTAATCCTCGCTTGTTATTATTATTATTATTGTAATTTTATGTAAAGTTCGATTTTGATTAGTTAACTTGTATATAACTGTATATATATTGTTAGCTATTGTAATTTAATCAATCGAATGAAAATAAATGCACAAAAACAAAGGGTTTGAAATCTAGAAAACATCTTTTTCAGAAAAGATGGGTCTAGATTTTCACCATATTTGTTGAATATCAACGCAAAATGGGGTATCTTTGCACCCTTTCATCTTTCGTCTAATTCCATAATGTTGAGAATCATTTCCAAAAAATTAGTATTATATAAATGCTCACAGATTCAGACAGGGCCCACGCCATGAAATTTGTTGTGGAGGGGCCAAAATTGAAATATGAAAAAAATACATCGCACTAATAAAAGATGGGGCAAGAGAATGCTACTGAACAAAGGTGCTCGACTCTGAAATGAGCTACCTCAATCTCTAGAAGACGTTGATAAAACTTCAACTTTTACAAAACGTCTTTTACAAAACGTCTTAAAAGATATTTGCCTCCGGTGTCCCTCGGCTCCTACGTCTTTGGTAACTTTCAAGTTTCGTGCCTCCCCTGAGTTTTGCAAGAAACAATAAAGTCCCTTTTTCATTTCGGTAATTTCCCCTTTGCTTAATAAAAAAGTGCCCCTGAAGCATTGTACCCCGGAGTTTTTCCTTTTTGGCTGGAAGTTGAATATCCCATGATGCTTTGTTTATCGCTTATTCGTTGTACCTTACTTTGAGTAATACTTTTTTTGCCAATCTACAAAGATGGCGACGAACTTCGAAGATGAAGATGATTTCGTGTCCATTGGCACTGGATTTGAGGTCCCAGACGAACCCGAAAGTACAAAAAAGCCTTTCAACGTACATGAACAAGTTGCAGTTGACGACAAAGGGCGTAGGCGCTTTCATGGAGCCTTCACTGGTGGGTTCTCAGCCGGATACTTCAATTCTGTTGGAACGAAAGAAGGCTGGAGTCCTGCAACCTTCGTGTCCTCAAGATCGAACCGAGAGAACAAAGATGTTGGACAAAGACCTGAGGATTTTATGGATGATGAGGACTTTGGGGAGTACGGCATTGCACCTAAAAAGTTTATGACGAAAGACAACTTCACGCCACAAGACAAAGAGACGTCTTCACTCAAGAGAAATCTCAACCAGGCCGTGAGAGATGGTGCTCTCAGGAGTGCTGTCCCTGGCGGTGTGCCAGTGGATGATTTTGTAATCGCATCAAAGCTTTCGATCGGGGTCGTGTTGTTGCGGAAAATGGGCTGGAAAGAGGGACAAGGTGTTGGCGATAAGGTTAAAGGCGTTGGATTGGCAAGCAATGTTGGTCAAGCCAAAAAGGTTCCAATCATTTCAACTCTAATTTCTTTGTGGTTGTGGCTGATGGCTATCCCACTTTTGCAGAAACATTCAATCAACATGGAATTGATATTGAATGGCCAGCATCATTTATTGAGAAAAAGTGGTTCAAGCCTTATACGAGCATTAAATTGCTGTTAGTGCTGTTTTCAATTGACCATGCCCTTTTGTTGAAACCCCTTTGGATCTTGATCACATAAAAGCATTTTCGTCAATCTTATCTGATCAATCTCAGCCAACTTTTGTCAATAAATAGAAAAGCTATTGACTATCCACAATCACCACCCAACAACATCCTTATCTCAGACAAAGGACTGAGGTTAGGATCCACCCCCAAATGGCTTTTTAAATTTAGAAAATACATCTCATTGCACTTAAGGACAAGGTACTTGGCTGATTATTAGATCCTACCAAGGGGTGTGACTGCCCACCCACTGGGATAATACCTTCAGGAGCCCAAAAAATTGCTTGTGTGGACCCTTCTGTTCCCGCTGGCATTGTTTCCTTTGTTGTTTTAACGACCCCTGCAAGGACCCCTGGGCTAAACACTTTAAATTCCTATTGTTTGATTTGATTGAATTATACTTGTAGATATATGGCTGCTCACTTCCAACATCTTCTTTAAGTGGATCAGATATAAACGTTCATAATCTACGACTTTTTCTGGCACCTAAAGATGTACAGCCTATTAGTTTTGATGCCAAAAACAACACCCATGGTATTGGCTACAGTGGTATTGACCCAAACAAAGCCATGTTTCTTGGAGCTGGGAGTCTTGCCGAAACTTTCAAGCCGAGTGGAAAAGAGAAGAGAGGGATCAGGGGGCAGGTATAATTTCTTATTTCATCTTGTTTGGAGAATCAACATGATTATTTTTTGCAGCGGTATCTGTAAGCATGGTGACAGAAGGGGTAGCTGTCCATTGCCACGGTGGCATGATGTCAGAGGGGGGTAGCAGTGCCCTTTCAGAAACTCATGCTAAGTTCCATGAAACTCATAGGGACATTTAGTGGCTTTGACAGCAAATACGATATTTGAAGGTCTAGTGCAATTGTCTAGTGCAATTGTCGCAAGGGTCTATTCTTTTTATGATTGATAAGAGATAAAAGAAAATGGCAAGGTGAACTTGAAACACATGAAGAGTAAGAGGAAGGAATAGAAATATCATGTGTTGTTGTGGAAATTACTCCTTAAATGTGCATTTTCAATTTATTTAGTATAATTAACTAAATTTGAACATTTTCAACACTTTCTTGGGAGCAAAAGCTGCTCAAAATTAAGTGCTTATTAATATTCATTTTGCGACCAATCCCAAAAACTACTTGAATAACCAATTAACGTTCACAGAAGGGCTACTACATCACTAGTATATATAGTAGTATCTGAGGTCCTTGTTTGTTAGATTCTTCCATCTGTGCAGCAGAAGTTCACATTTACAAAGACTGCCCTCTAAATTAAGTAAGACTTGGTTTGGTACCCCCGCTATCCAAAATTCCTAGGACCAAAGAAGCTGGTACACAGATTCGTGCCGCTGCACCAGCTTAATGCATTAATACGTGCCATGTACAACTTACAAAGGATTTTGCTCCAGATCTAGCATCTTATTTCTTTTTTTAAAGGCTTTTGGAGTTGGCGCCTTTGAAGATGAAGATGATGATATTTATGGGAAAGACACGATGTCAAACTATGACTTTAGCATGGCATCAGAAGCTGAAATTAACAGATACGCAAATCATGGATGGTCAGGTCCTGCTAAAAGAGACAAACAAAAAGGTAATAAGCATAATATTTGATATGATAGTCACCACTTATCATGACAAGCCTTTGATATTTAGCAAGTTAATGTTTTGGGAGAGATCCGTCTTCCATCATCGGGCAATGAGAAAAGTGGTTTCTTCCCTATTAATGCAAAGGTCGGATCAAGAGGTGTGAACACTGAGCAAGCCTCAGAGGAGGTTTTTTGAAATTTTGGCGCTCAATTTCTAACTTGGTGCCAAAATTGCGTTCGGTGCTCTTGATATTGTTTAACCAGATTTCTGGGATTGTGTATGATATCTGATTGATACAAGCAGTTGATAGATCGGAGTGGATACTCTCTTTCAGTATTCTGTTTTTCCAGTTCTCATCTTGATCAATCACTGAGATATCATCCAAATCCAGCTGGTGATTTTCCCTCCAACAATGATGGGCAAGATCACTTTTGTCATATCGGCCATGGGGCTCGCTCAGTGTTCACACCTCTCGATGCCACCTTTGCATTAAAAGAGAAGAAACCAAATTTCTCATTGCCAGATCATGGGAGACTGATCTCTCCCGAATTGTTGCCCTATTACTAAATAGGGCTTGTCATGATAAGTGGTGACTATCATGTCTAAAAATATTGTGTCAGAAACCGCCTTGATAAGACCAAATGTATTTACTCAGGTAATAAGCACGATTTAAATTGCTGTATGCACCAAATAATCACTGTATAATTTAACGTTTTATTTACAGAAAGAAAATTCTTCTTATCAATTCAAAAAACCCTACAACTTCCGCAAATAATTTTCCGCACCAGCAATTTAGCAGCTTCTTTATTTTCTAGATTCTAGATTTGATATTTTTGTTTCATGAAGATGATACTAAAAAGATTTGGATCAGCCAAAAAGTTGAGAAAGATGTGAACAATATATTTCTTTTTCTGAAAAAAGCTAAAAATTTTAGCACACTATGGCATTTCTAGCTATATCACCAGAGTGTGACTTACATGGAAACTTATGATTATTCATTTCATTTCTACGGATGTATAAGCATTCCCCCTAAGATCCCAAGGGGATGATAGCATCACTGAAAATCTGAACATAAATCCAAAATTTTAGATAGAAAAATCAAAGTCCAAAAAATTCCAAAATTATAAAAAACATATTATCTAATGTTATTGTTATTCATCCAGGTACTCTAACTGGATTTAAAAAGGCTTCGAAGCCAACTGCCATCAACAAAGTATTTCCTGCTCCGAGACTTCCTTCTGACTATATCCCTCGTCACAACGTCACAACAAGTAAAGAGCCAACTCGCATGTCAACTGGCAGAAAAAAGGAATCCTCAAACAGAAACTTCCTCAGTGCCAATGACAGATCAGTTCTGTTGGGCGAGAGAGAACCAAGGCAAGCTGTCCAATCAGTATTCGATATTGTGTCTGATAAGGATAGAGACCGCATATCATGTATGTATCTATTTCGAAAATTCATAATGTATGATTAGCACAGGAAATTCTCAACTTACTCTAGTGGGCTACCACCATGCAATTTCTCCTCCAGGTCTGACCTTGGTACGTTGGAAAGCGCTAACCACTGTCGTAGAGACGGCTCTGATTAAGGATAATGTAATGTATTTTGTAGAACACCAGATAGAGTAACTTTGACAGGGCTACGTAGTCGTACGGCTGGTTCAGCTCAAGCTTAACACTATTACATGGTGAAGATATAATTTGCTATTTCCCTGTGACTCCAGGCAATGAGGTCAAAGAGATAATACGGTGCGGGTTGTTGAGAGGAAAGAACAGAATCGCGCTGCTTTGATTATTGCTTCCATCAAACGTACTGTGCTTAGAGCATAAACCAATATTTTGAATATTGTTAGCTTAATTTCCCATCAGATTTTTTCAATGCACAAAATTTATTTTCTTTGAATATTTTTCTTCAGTTGTAAAGATGGCTTAGCTGTCACTATTAGCATCCCGCAGGTCATTTTACTTAGACTGTTCAAGTACATTAATCTCTAGAAGTTTCGGTGTGGTCAACTTTCGGAAAAGAATAACGCTGAAGAGATATGTTTTTGTATTGTCTAAAATTTTGTAGCACAGAAAGCTGTGGATGAAAAAGTTTTATGCAATGTCATTTTATACAAGCTTTGATTGGCATTCAGCCTTGCGTTATGAGTATGAACTGTCTAAAATGTTACCTGAGTTTTTTTCCGATTCTTGATCAAAACCCTTTGTCCTTCCAGCTAACAGACAGAGCACCGTTATCCAACCAGATACATTAAATGAACAATCGTCAGCGTCCCAAAGTGGGATTCAACCAGAGAGACCGAGGAAGTCATCAAGATGGGACAGCACTGTGAAACAAACAAAAATAGTGTTTGCCGGTGAGAGTAGTGGTGACTCCTTCAGACCTTTTGCGAGTCATCCGGAAAAACAACAAAGATACGAGGAGTTCCTTACGACAAAGAAACTTGGAAGACAACCCGAAATTATGTACAAAAGGTATGCGAAGCAGTTTTGCTGTATGGGGATGATAGTTCGTTAGGCTTCATTTTGGTTCTCTTTCTGACGTTTTACATGATGAGTGTCAGATGCAAAGCTTCAGTCATTCATAAATGTTTTGCTATGTATGTTTCCGATTTTCCTCGCCATTCAAAAGCATCTTCATTTCTTTTTTCTGTTTTTCTTTTTTACCTTTACAGTGATGCTTTGATTAAACGCCCCCTTCTTTGCCCCTTCAATCGAACAAAGGTCTTTCTCTTTCATTTTCTTTGAAATAAACGCCCAAGTGTTTGCCTCGTCTCTATAAAACGCTTCCTTCTGAATGGGCGTGTATTTAAAACACATAGAGCAGTCATTAACAACATAAAATTTCCTCTCATGGAATGTTGAGGTAATTTTAAGATACACCTAGCTTTATCAGAAACAGGCCAAATCGATACCAATTCGTGTGAGAAACCTGTAGATGCAAATGACAGTAATTTTCAATCCACCTTTCATGGAAGATATTTCTCTGGAACGCAATATCAGCTACAGTCAAAGGCGTGGCCTTGATGCTCAACTTCCAACAGTTCCTGCTACATCATTTGGAATTGAGATCATAGCCTAGCTTGGAATTAAACTTTGGTAGCGGTTGTCCCAAGAAATAAAACATTTCAGCAACCTAACAACTTTCAAAAAACATGTCAAATATTGGAAATTTGACAAATGCTACTACAGGTTCTGCAAGACAGCCAAATCCCGCGAGTTGGTTTCCTAACAGGATGACTTTTTCGTATTTTTCGTATTTACTATTTTTAACATCTGCCTACTACATTGTAAACGAAATTGATTTAGCATTGTAAGTAGAGTAGGAATAGGCCTTCGATTAGCCGTAATTTTGCTATCTCTATCTCATATTAGTCAGCCTACTATAAATAAATGAATGATGATACACGAATTAATGCCCCACTGTGGATAAGCCTGGAGTTGTGAAGACATCAAGGTTACTGTGCTAACTTTAGTCCTGGTTTAGGACAGTGGTTAGCGGGCTCGCCTGTGTCCGCTCAAACCCGGGTTCGAGACCCGGTGGAGGCATATGTCAATTGCAGTAGCCTGCTCTGGTATAATTTGATTACCCGTTTTTGACCATGCCTTGAATGAATGATGATGATTATTATTATTATCAAATGTGTCTATTGTTCCCTTGTGCATATAGTACCAAAGGGTATCACATACTCGTTCTCATGCTCTCATTCATATTTTCAATTGCTTGTAGCTCAATGACAGAATGGGAAAAAGAGCGGGAAAAAGAAGAATTCTCCAGAGCTTCGGTTCTCTTCCGTCCCATGTCAAGCGTGATTGCCTCTCGATTTACTCGTGCCACTGAAGCTGCCGAAACTAAAACAGAACAGTCCGGAAAAGAATCAGTAGTTGATAAATCAGACTGTGAAAAAGCTGCTTCGCTCGGTTTGTTTGGGAAGCTAACTCGCAAGACGTGCGATTGGCATCCGCATAAGGTTTTATGTAAGCGGCTCAATATTCCCGATCCGTATCCGGACTCTCGTATTACTGGTGTTCCTGGAAATGAACGGAAAAAGGTGACTGTTTGGTTACAGGATTTTGACACCGATATTTACGATAAAGATTCCGGATATTTAAAACAGACAGCAGATGCAGTTGATGAAAAGCGAGCTAATAGACAAGGTACGGATTCTGGATGCTCGGATCAAAACGAAGCTAGTCGGAACGATAAACTCCAGACAAATAATAGGCAGGAGCTAGATGAAAACATGACGGTTACAGAAACTCAAAGTGCCAACTTAAGAGACCAAAATCTCGTCGCAAAAACCTTTACCGAAGAAACTTTCGAGAGAAATACAGACGAATTCCCCCTCGGGTCAGTGTTGCAGCGAAATAAATCAAAGTCAATTAAATTTGGACCACTGTCTTACTTAAATGACGCTCCTGACCCACGTGATACTCAAAAACAGAAAAATAGCCCGACCACGACTGAAAGTAAAGATTCAAAAATTGAAGACCATTCTTCCAAGCCTTCCATGGACCTGTTCAAGGCAATTTTCGCAGATTCGGAAGACAGCTCTGACGAGGAGGATGAGAATAGAGATCCTGACAATCAGAAAGCTACTAGTGACGAGGACATTTCTGTAGATCAGGCCAGACTTGGAGAACAAACTAGATTGGGAAACCAAACAAGTTTAGGAGACCAAACTAGATCAGGGAACCAAACAAGACAAGGAGACCGAACTAGATCGGAGGATCGAACAAGATCAGAGGACCAAACTAAATCGGGGGACCAAACAAGATTGGGAGAGCAAAAAAGATTGGGGGACCAGACTAGATCGGGACAAGATAGAGACTGTGCAAACGATTTTGAAATGACTAATGTTTTGCAGCCAGTCGACAATGTTTCGAAGATCTCAAAGAGAAAAAATGTTTTTGAAGAGAGAAAATCCGTCTCTGATACAGCTAAGGATAGATTTGCTTCCCAACCACTAGATCCCGTCCCTTCTGAAAGATGTGTAGAATCGAGCACTGTTTATGGCCCAGGGTTGCCTCAAGGGAAAATATCGCCACACCAATACAGGAAAGCATTTCAATATTCGAATAAACAACCTGCACACGAGGAAGAATTTCGACATTCAGAAGATTCGATAAATGTTAAAGACTCGCATAAAAGTTCAAAGAAACACAAGAAAGATAAAGCAAAGCATAAGAAACATAAGCAAAAGCATAAAAAGGGGAAGAAATCCGATAAAGGCAGCAGTAAATACAGACTTGATCGTAGCGATTCTGATTCTAGTGATTCTGAACATTACGTTGATGACTCATGCCCAGTTGTTAAATCCACATCAAAGATCAGATATCACGATGCAATGCATCAGACGAAAAATGAATCAAAGTGGAATCATGATTTATACAAGCATGAAGGAAAACATGGAAAGTCGCTAAGCAGCAGCAGTAGAAACAAAGTTGGTGATACTGATTACAATTACTCTGCAATTGGTAATGATGAATCAGTATCGATAAGAGGATGTAGGACAAAGCAACGAAGTCAGGGGACGTCGCATCGACCTGAAATTGAACCAGAACATAATATTGATGCGAAACAAAGCAAAAAATCCAGGAAACATAAATCTAAAAAGAATAAACAAAAAATCCGCTTCTCATCTTCTGATTCGGACGATTCTGATCAGATATCGGGTATTGAGGCCAGAAATTCCAGAGCGAAGGAAAAATTTGACACGGAAAAAGCTGAAGAGATTCCTTCTACTAGAGCGCTGTTGGAAAAAATGAAAAAACATGGTTTGAAAGTTAAGCGAATGTCGGCTGCGGATTTCATGTGAATATTTATATTTTTCACCAAAATTAGACACGAGGATTCAGGAAATTATTTTTTCTATAACTCTTCAATATCATGTTATATTTTTCATATCTCGTTCTTATTTAGACACAATACCCTTTCAGCATAAATGAATGAAATGAACTAAACATAATAATAACGAAATAAGCTGCTCTTCTAAGGGGTTATGTTTGCATCGTTGAACTCAAGGAATCCCCTTAATCTTGGAGTTTACGAAATCCCATCGCATTAAATCTGAGATTCTGGTCTGTGTTTCACACGTAAGAAGTTCCACTCGTCAGGGATGGGGTAGTGTAGGCTGTGTTGGGATCTCTACCTGTTTTCCGAAAGAATATAATGATATGATGCTATGCATACGCACCATGTTCTGATCTACAACTACTTGCGTACAATTAAATATTTCTCGCAGAGAGCCTACACTAACCCCTCCCAACGAGTGGAACAGTGCATGAGATACGGTACAGAATCTTAGGTTTGCTTGGATCTGGTTGCAGAGCCTCGTATTGGTTTTGGGGTCTCGTTCCAGATAATTGCTTACAGGTATCCAAAACATTTTTCAAAATATTCAAGTCGAAGCCAAGGAATTTCGAAGACATTAATTTTACTAGTTTCTGGCTCGGAATACTCGACCTGATAGTGAATTTGTTTTGAGGTCCTCTAGGCATGGCCCACTTAAGTAATGGCTATTGATTTATTGATGGAAAATTACGCATCATGAAGAAATCACACAGGAATCTTACTTTCCACCTACCGAAATCCTTGAATAAACCCCCACCTTGATTAAGCCCTTCCCCTCGCATAAGCCCCCACCCAAAAATAATTTTTGTAAAAACACGTATTTCTTTCTATAAGCAACTGCTTTATAAGCAAGGCAGTAGTCGACAAGACAAAAACTTGAGCAATAGACCCTGTTCACAATTACGTAGAATATGTTTGAAAGTGAGGCAAGTGATGTGATTCCCTGCTGAGCAAGGATCCTTCATCATATCGTTATGCTAACAGTACCACTACAAAGCAATTCTATGCGTTGCTAAGAGCGATGCACGCATTTTGGATTTCGATCAACATGATATCGAGGATAGTGATGTTCCTATAAGATATTCAAAAGAATTAACGTTATTGTAAAAGTGGTCTATTCTAGTACTGAATAAAGAAATGCTTAGCAGTTTGAAAATTTTAGTTCTGATCCAATTGGCGATAAGATCCTGCAGCAGCTATAGAGAAGTAGGTTACGTTGGATATTAGTACCCCGGCACACTTTTGTAAGCTAAATACCATTAACATTTTTTGTACAAAAACTTGTGAGATACTTAGTATTCTAAGGAACAAATTTTTAAGTGAAATAAACCAAGTAATTTTTAGTGATGAGCTCGAGCTGAAATCGGTTATAAAAATGCGTGGAAGACCCCAGGTTCCTTGGTCGAGGATCCACCATTCCTTTTACCTCCATATGATGCAAAGGCTAGCAAGTAAGAAATGTAGTGAAAATAAAATGGCTGAAGTTGAGAAGGAGAATGTTTCTTTTGTAAAGCAGCTGATATCTAGCAAAGAAGGCATTGAAAATGAGATAAGAAGTTTTCAAGAAGTGCTGAAAGCGGTTAGACACTTGCGAAGCCCTTTGATTGCGTTTACTTTCTGACTGTATCATTCTAGACTTGAAATTGTGTCAAGCTATACCTTTTTAGGCCTAAATCCAGACGACATTTTATGTCAAGCGCAGAACTTTGAGTCCTTGTTAGGTCATACGCGCAATTTATATCTGAACCCCAGTCTGCAGAATATGGCCTTTTTCAACGAGATCTCGAGTGCGCTTTAACTACTTTCCGTTGTTCTATCCTATTGTTCTATTGTTATCTTGGGTGTGGTGCGATTGCCTAACTCTGCAGACTGGTCTGAACCTAGAGTTCTGCATAGATCTGCAAAGTCAAAACATATTTTGCACATTTAATAATGGTTTGAAAATCAATTGATGGATGCTAAAAAAGATCAGAGAAGCCTGAAAAAGCAAAAATTCTCAGTGTAAGGGGTTTATTTTGAAGCATGATTGCAAAATAGGGTAGCAATTTTGATGTCTCATCCTCACAAAAGCTTCACTGAAATGTACACTTGACTATTAAAAGAGGTCGAACGAGGAAAATGAAATGGCTACCGAAAACGTCCCGAACACACACTAGGCCCAGTTTTACAAAGCAATTTAGGACCACTTTACATGATACAGAAGTACTTTTTTCTGGATGAAATGAAAGCAATTTACCTTAGCTTTCTTTGAACAACAATTAAAGTGAGATTTTCACGTCTTGAATTCAATTCAGGACAACATTTCCAGCGACCTTTGTTAAATCAGAAAACTCAAATAGGAAAGGGGGTACATGAATAAAAAGTTACGAATTTGAAGGGAATTTTGGGCTTTTTTGTTTTTCATTTGCAATTCATGATATGCAGTAAGAAATAAGCTTCAAAATGATTATATTTCATAAAAATCAGAGTACTAAGATGCTGTGTAAAAACATGAGCAAAGCTATGAAAACTGACGCGAGGCTTCACAAAATCAATTGAGATTTTGAATATAAGTACAAAAAAGTTAAAATGAATCGGTTTTGCAACAGAACTTCTGGAAACTTCAATTGAAATTTAAAGCATAGGAAACGGACTTTTTGTTATAACATTTTGGACAGTATTCATTCAGATATTAACCAAATAGATACCATTTAATTTCTTGAATAAAAAATCAAAGTTTAAAATTGTGCATTCATCCTCAAAGGCCCTGAGTTATTTTCTTTCATCCCTCCACTTTGCGAAGGATTCCCGAACTTTGAACTGAATTTCTGAATTGCAAACTTACCACCATTCGTTTAAGCCATTATTTGTCAAGAGTTCTTCTAAAAAATCCCCAGTTTATGACTGATATTTTAGTGAACATTGATTCTTTATTTGAAATTTTGTTTCCCGGCCTAATCATCTTTTTAAACTAAGACTTTACAAAACTCTCACAGCAAACTAAATTTGACAAAATTGGTTTCACACATTTAAGGGCCTGTCTATATGAGACAGGCTAGCCCATTGTGAGCTTCCTAGCCTCCAAACTAGCCCGGTTTTACATGAAAGTTGCAATAATGGGCTAGCCCTTGGTGCCAAAATATGACCAAAATGTGGCGCCAAATTTTCTGTTTCGTTCACTTGCAAGAAAAACATGGCTGACTTCAGGGTAAAATTGGCTGTTAAAACTTTAGTATTCTATCTTTTAAGTATACTTTCTCTTCTATTGCCGCTGCTGTGCTTGATGTTTTAAGGAATTAAGAGAAAAGGGGATCACAGCGCTGTGCAGTTTTTCTAGCCAAACAAAGCTACATTGTACAAAAATTGAAAAAAAGAAGTTGTGCCATCTTTGCAGAAAGAAGAGGTCTTGTTGGATAAAACCAGGTAGAACACGTTTCTAATGTGGTGTCAGAGGAAAGCTTGAACAAGACAACTTGTCCTGTCACAACTTGTTGAGTCACTCTGTACTGCTCTGCGCTTACGTCATAACTTAGTTGTTGGGGTCAAAGGCAGACTGGCCAGTTTCTACCGTTCACATGAGAACTTCAAACAGGATCTGGCAAGGCCTAAAATTCAAATAAATCAAAACTAATGTTTACAAAGTTGTGGCCAGGTGAGTAGTATCTTGCATGAAGGGGAGCTAGCTCACAAACGGGCCAGCCCGCCTAATATAAACAAGCCCTAATTGAAAATACACAAATAATGAATGCACAAATATAGACGTTTGTACTGATAAACCTGACAATGTGATGTTGTTTTCAGGTTTTGTAGTACAAGGTTTTTATTTGACCAGTTCCTCTAGCCTATATCCTAATCCATTTATTCTTTGCAGCAAAATGTTGGAATGGAAGATGAATTGATTGATAAAGACGGATTTCCAAGGGCTGATATTGATGTGCATGCCGTGCGAATAGCAAGAAACAAAATCATTTGTAAGTTATGAGCACTTTATTTTTACCATGGTAGCACGCTAACCTGTTGGGTTGCTAAACAACCTGATTGATTTTAACCCTTTCACCACCATGAGCTGCTTTAGCGGCTTTGCCTTAAAGTCCTTGAAACGCCATGAGCTGCTTTAGAGACTTTTTTTGATTACGTAACTTTGAAGGAGATTTACTCAACCATCTCATTATCATAGATACCATTGTTATACATGAGATGATGGACAATTAAACAAAGAACGATTATTTAATTCTTCTATTGTGTGTTTATAGTTAAACTTTTCGAAATTTTTTGACTGTTTAACTTTTGGTAGAAACACGCAGGGCAAAAGCATTCTTTGTCAGAGGAATCAGACGATTCTGATTTTTTACATGCGCTTTGAAACTAGAATATAAACTGAACAGTTAGGAAGAGATATTCACAATCTTTGTGATGCAGACTTTGATAGAGAAGAATTTGGGGGGAATTGACCTTCATTTAAAATGTGCATCGAAGTGGAGAGGAATTTAGGTTAAAAATGCCGAAGGTGGTGATCAACAGAGGCGTAGCGTCTGAGTATCCAAGGTATTCAGTGAATTCAGACTAAAAAATAGCCTAATTATAAGTTTTGCAAACTAAGAAGACCATTTTTAACTTTTGGGTTATAAACTTCTTTGTGTTTTCTCCATTTCTAGTTGTTGAGCGCAACACAACACTATTTTTAAATGTTCCATCTATTCCATTCCATTTTATTTAGTTCTGTGTTCCATATTTTTGATAAAGATCTCTCGTTTAGCAGAGGAAACATTCCTAAATTGATTAGCGGTTATGTGTTATAGTCTATGAGAACAGTCATAGATTGAATTTTTTGTATTCATCACAGCAGAAGTCTACAGTACCCACTGAATCTCTTCCGGCAGTTTTCACCAATCAGAACTCTCCATTTCGCCAGTATTTGACCCCAGATTGACCTTTCAGATCGAGAGAACAAAACAGCTGCGTTCTCTGCGTACAGCCTCTTTTCTTGGCTTGAGATGATCAAAACTGATTCCGAGGCTCGAACAAATGATCATAGGCAAGAAGACGGTAATAAAACAGAATTAAGATCGTGAACAAATTAACATCAACAGATTAACAAAAATAGGTGAACATAAAATCCAAATTTCTTCGTTGCTCTTGCAGCGTAATATTAGAATAGATATTTTGCCGAGATGGCCTGAGCTTATTACACGAAAACATATAAGAACGCAAGTACAAGGTAGATTTTGAGTTATTTTTAGAATCCTACGCCATTTTGAGGGCTATTCCATGACCAAATCTCTGGGGCTTCCAGGGACTTCGCAGGGGATCCCAAGCTGTTTGTGCAACGACCTTCGGTGATTGATTGTATCCCGACTGAATACCCACTACTGAAGTCACACTACGCCACTGGTGATCAAGATGAACGATGGACCGTCTCAGTTTATTCCCTCCGTGTAAAAGACATCGGAATGAAAATTGCATTTTTCGTTTCCTCAATAAATTTTCTTATTTCTTATATGGGGGTTCCTAATAGGCATATCAACTCCACCTTTGTTAAAAATCTGTTTGAAATTACGTTTGCAGAAATTGAAAAAAATGCCTGGGAATGCAGTGTTTTTGGACCTTAGGCCTGTGGGAACTCGGTGGTGAAAGGGTTAAGACAACCTATTTGATTGTAAGACAAACTGTTTGATTGTAAGATAACCCGTTTGATTATAAGATAACCAGTTTGATTGTAATACAGCCTATTTGTTAATCACATAACCTCATTGATTTTGAAATAACCCTTTGGTTGTAAGATAACCAGTTTGAATGTGAGACAACTTGTTTAGTTTCAAGATAACCTGTTTGGTTGTTACATAGTCCGATTGATTATAAAACAACCTTCTTACCTTCTGGTAGTAAGATAACCTGTTTGGTTATAAATTAACCATTTGGCTGAAAGGCAACTTATTTGGGGAATGGTCACTCAAGAGTGAAATTTATAAGATCTTCTGAAATTGGTCAATTCGAGGGTGCTGATTTTCGAAAATTGATGTCATGCGGGGACTTTGGGGGCCATCAGTTTTATTTCCGTGTTTAAAGTCTTTTTTCATGTATCTTGACCAAACCAACGAGAAAATAGTTTTAAGCAGAGATAACAAACATCTAAAAGCAGATTAAGCATGTTTGCTTGCCGTGAATGTTCAAAATTGAATTTAGAACTGTCAAGTTTGGAAACAGCCTTGTTTTAATGATGACGATACTGCGATATTGTATAATTTTTATCTTTCAAGGGGCATTCAAACAGGCGAAAGTGCTCAAAAACCTATGGTTACTACGGTTGTCCTTTATATGGGTTATGCAGTCCTTTCAACTGATTAATACTTAAGCAATAATACTGAAACTAAAACTCGTACTAATACTAATACTAAAACTAATACTAACACTAATACAAATACTTATACTAAGATCGATACTAAAACTAGTATTAAAACTAATAATAATAGTAAAATTGATACTACTACTAAGACTAAAACTGACATTAATACTCACACTTATACTGATACTAATACTAATGCTGATACTCATACTGATACTAATACTCACAATAATATTGATACTAGTACTAATATTGATACTAATAATTATACTTCTGATTAATACTGATTGATACTGATTATTGTTAACTAATTGATAACACTAGTGGAAATGCAAGCAGATCAGCTAAAAAGATTCTCACAGTTCTTCAAAATCTTCCTCACAGTCACGTGACAAGCATCACCCCCTTTACAAAATATGGTCAATTAGTAATTTTCTTAAAAATATATTAATATTTTCAAAAAAATCGAGTTCTAAACCTTAGATGATTCAAATAAGTCCGATCGTCCTCTCAAATAAGTTTCAACAAGTTTAAATAGGTTATGAATTATTCAAATGTAATAATTTTTTGTGTTCATTTATGCATTAATCGAATTAGAGCTTTTTGCAATCACAACAATTATTAGAAAAAACTAAAAAAATTGTAAACATTTTTTATTCATCGACCAACAAGGTGGAAAAATGTTTTTGACCAACCAGAGCACTTTTTGACTAAGAATTCATCCAATCAAATCACTGAAAAGACAATAGATTTCGAAGATTCAACAGCTCAAGAGCCGCGAAAATGGCGGAAAAACGCGAAAGCTGTGGTAAAAATAGCGTTCAGGGTTCTGTATTTCTGCCTTAAACACGTAAACTATTTGGTATCATTGTTATATTTCTCAAATCTATGATAGTTTATCTAAATTTTTACCGCTTACGAGGTTAATATTTTACGTGATTGCTGTAAAAATCCACTCGACAGCTCGCTCAAAAACAATCTTAGCTTTGAATCGCGAGTATGGCATAATAAACTAATATTTTAACCAATAAACCATAACTAATATTTCTAACAAACTAATACTTACCTTGCCAGAGCCCTTATTTTTATTTTAAAACAACTCCACCATCTTTACAAACCATAAGGTATTACTTGCAGCTGTTTGAAAATTTCAGTTTGAGTTTCCCGCCGTAGAAAATTCGACGTCAAAAGTTATGGAAAAGCTCGGACACGTTGATGAATGAAATTGAGCAACAGCAAAAATCGGGGGTCTAGCAAATTTTCGAAATTACAATTTGAAAATTCAAAATGACATGAATTTTATCATTTTCTTTCTTCTAATAATTTAGAATTGATTAACAAAATTAAACAATCATATTTGAAGCATAAGTAGATTTCTAATTACCTAAATAAAGACAAAATCTATCATCTATCGTGCTAGAAAGCAACGCATATTTTACCTATATTCTGAGGCCACCCCCGTTTCAGCTAGTGTTTTTTGATCGAGTTGTCGAGTCAATTTTTACAGCAATTACGTAAAATATCAACCTCGTAAGCGGTAAAAATTTAGATAAACTATCATAGATTTGAGAAATATAACAATGGTACCAAATAGATTATTTGTTTACGGCAGAAATACAGAACCCTGGACGCTATTTTTGCCACAGCTTTCGCGCTGTTCCGCCATTTTCGCGGCTCTTGAGCTGTTGAATCTTCGAAATCTATTGTCTTTTCAGTGATTTGATTGGATGAATTCTTAGTCAAAAGATGCTCTGGTTGGTCAAAAACATTTTTCAACCTTGTTTCATCGACCAGGATTCAGAATGGTTACCGCCATGAAATTCGGAAACGTTGAGCACTTATTCAAATGCTATTTGTATAATGCTGGTAAAAAACAATTAATGATTAATAAACGAATGTTGATATTAAGTACTTATCAAATTTCACACCTATGTGAACAATCAATGCGAGGCTGATCTGATTCGCTTTCTTCGTCATCTTCATACCCCTCCTCTTCTTCTACATTTAGAAGCAGCTCTTCAAGCTCATCAGGAAATGTCTTTCAATCCATTTGATTCGATTTTCGATCGTCCAGTCATGTTGAGTAAGGTCTGGCATTTGAATTCGTTTTTCACTGGAGAGTTCCAAAATTCTCGCTACAACGTTTGAGTGCAATGCGTAAAGTCTTAACGATGCTTGACATGGGAGTAAAAGTGACATTTCTATGCCTTTATTCTTGTCGATTTATTTTGCCTCGAACATTCCAGCAGGCTGCTTTACCTTTTCAGAAAAACGAGAAAACATAATCATTACCTGTGAAGGCATGGAAACCTATTGACCTTTTTTTTACTCTCGTTACTCATTTCTATTTCACTCAATTTGATTCCTTTCGATAGATGTCAGTTCCAAAGTGAAGCTAGATCTGTAGACACGGTGACTCACCCAACAGTATCACCAAGAAGTCTTTGTATGTGGAATGTGATCGGATAATTTCGGTTTCTTGGGCTATCTTTTGAGGGCGTGTAGGCAGTGAAGCAAAATCTTTGTATCGGCTTCTTTTTGATTACTTGATAGCTCATTATCTTCTGACGTAGACGACAAAGCTAGACTGGTGTGGTAATTCTAATTAGAACTTCTTTCATCAGTGAAATCAGACGTCTTTTTTCCTCATTCTTGAGCAAGTCTCCGAAATTACTTTTGATGCAGCAGATTGTATCATCATCTTCTCCTGAAACTCTCTCTTCACTCGCTCACCAGATGAGGTTTCTTGATAGTTGTCAGGAGCAATGTCCATTCGCAGGTGTACCCACTTGGCAACGCCCATACAACTTTCTATAAGTATCTGGCAATTCCTATTTCGTTGGGACGCAGACCATCAAATTAACGATATTTATTAATACTTTTATGTTTCTTCGTGGAAGGCCTTCTCTGAGATGCTGTTCTGGCTATCTCGAGTACTTTACGATGATACTTTCTAATTTACTCCTTGCAATGCCCTTTGAAGAACCATTAGTATTAGCAAAACTTGATGGTACTGAACAGAAAGAATAGCGGAGCACGGTGTTCAAATACTTTCGAAACTTCCGCCGCGACTTTCCCAACTTTTGCTGTTGTTTTTTCAAACTTTTGCCATCGTGTTTTAAAACTTTATTCTTGGCTCTTTCTAACTTTTGCCGTGGTGTTTTGAAAATTTTGCCGTTAGTTTCAGAAACTTTTGTCCTGAGTTCGGAAATAGTTTGTGGTCATTTTGAGGAAATTTTCTCGTTGAGTTACTTAACTATTGTTCAGCCTACTTTCAAAACTATTATAGAGTCTGGTTTAACTTTTAGATTTTGTGCTTAAGATCTGAGACAATTTTTAAGGGATTTCAAACTTAAGAAGAGGTAAAATATTTTCAAGTAGTTGTTTTCAAATTGACTTGCCATGACCTGGATAGGCGACCGTGCTAAAGAACCGCTATCGCAAAGAAAGAAAGAAAATCTCAATAATATTGTGGACATTTTTACACACCGGCCCTCTGTTATGTCTTTGTAGAAATTCTTTCAAGACGCCAGAGGATTTAAAAGCACCTAAACAGCCCTTCAATCTCTCATCATTTGCTGTTGAGAGTCCCAAGATTTCATGTCGGGTCCCTGTTGGATTGTAGGTGCCTGAGAACATCACTAGCAGAAATTAACATAGCAGCTGCTTACCTTAATTATCAACATGAGCAGTTTTTAAAATTAATGAACTACAGGAATACTTTTAAAATTTCGGAAAACATACTGAGCCGCAACCTGGGCGACTTTGAATTTCATGCTCGAATTTTATGCTTACGGAACCGAAGTTCTCCTCAGGTTGCCACCAAAGTTTTTGACTAAAAACTTTACTGAACTTGCCAAATTCTGTCTTTTTTCGCCCCAGCATTTGTTAGTATTGAACGTGAATTATATTGTAATTGTATGTTGCCAGATGAATTTATAAAATAAGATAAAAACACATTTCGACAAATTATAATTATTTACATGCAAAAGCTTTTCATTTTATTTAAAACATCTTCAATATTATACTGCACTGAAGATGTTTTAAATAAAATGAAAAGCTTTTGCCTGTAAATAATTATAATTTGTCGAAATGTGTTTTATCTTATTTTATGAACGTAAATGAATGTTTGTAGTCCTAGGGTTGTGCGGAATCGTGCGTGGATGAGTCAAATTCACTAAGTTTCGATTGAGGTGCTTGGCATTTCCCTTGTTTGAGGAGCGTGAATATGTTGTGTTGTCACTCGTGTACATTTTGCCATTTTAAATCGTAATACACTTTTGAATCAGTTTCCAGTAGGCCGTTAAAGCTCAGGCTGATCATAAGCTGTAGTGGTCGCAGCGCAGTTCTTGGGCAATAGTGGATTTGGAACCGAACCTTCTGAACCTAAAGTAAGAATAGTTGAAAATACTGTGAATGTGCTAAACGTACAAGATGTGTAAATTAATGCTTCTCAGAAAGGTTTTAGCGTTGCAGTTTTCAAAGCATCGTTGCTCAACATTTGATGTCACTGTAGCATAGAAAGGTCTACTTGCAAAGCAACCAAAACAGTACGAAAGAAGGAGAGGATAAAGACATCAATTTCACCATTAATATTGATTCTTCTACCATTATTAATAATTCTTCCACCATTATTTGATAAGCGGGCAGTAAATTCTCTTCCCAGCCCTTCCTTTGATTGGCCTCCCTATAATGACCCAGCTAGATGATATTTCATACCAACCCCAGATTAGATAAACGTGTTTTGGAAAGAACCAATCCTTTCATTCAACGAATCGAACACTTGTTGCTCGAGGATATTGCCTGATAGCTATTGAATTCAAGGCCCATCGCCAGATTTTCTATTTAGTCTAACATCCACCCGCAGAATATTGCACGTGGGTGCATACAACAGTGACAGAATTGGTTTGCTTAAAGTACATCCCCAATACAGATTTTCAAGCCAAAAACTATCAAAAATATTACCCGCATCCACGTCTGACCCAATAGTGAGGTACCCCCCTCCCCTGGTTGCGAGACTGTGCAGAGGTTTTCTCAATGTGATGGTGAATGGTTATTATGACATCAAAACTCAAATGGAAACCTAAGCCTACTGCTGATGACGTTCTTTTTCTTTAGTTGGACCTCCAAGCAATCTTGATGCATCCTTCCTTACTAACCCCCGTAAAACTTGTTGTTTGCAATAAGTTTTCAAGGGGGGGGGGCGGCTAAAAAGAGAATTTGTTTTTCTTGGTTTGATAGCCAATACGTAATACTGCACCAAACCTCATCCACACACACCACGAAATTTCACTTGAAATAATTTAATGTTTTACAAGAATCGTAACACAATATATGTATATACACAGTGCTTAAAGTGGGAATGTAATACTTGGCACCTAAAACTTGATAACCAATACTTAATATCTCATTCGTTAAAATAAATTAAGTCCTTCATATTACCTAATGTACAATGCCCAGATCTGTAAAATTCTTATACAGTAATTGATATGTGATATCTTATATCTAATACCTGATACTTGATATTAGAATACCAATACTTAATTCCTTGTTCATTATACCCAATATGCATGAAGTGTTGCACATTATCTAAAACACAATCTATGTTACTTGCCAGGCAGTACTTGATGTCCAATACCTGATACCTAATACTTGATAAGCAATACTAAATACCTCATTAGTATCCTTAACATGCATTAAGTGTTATATATCATCCAATATACAATCTCTGTTACTTTTAAGGCAGTACTTGATTAATAATGCCTTATAACTAATACTTGATATACAATACTTTATACCTCATAGATTATACTTAATATATACAAGACCTACAAATTATTCATCCCCAAATGCTGATACTTGACAGGTAGTATTTGATATGTGATACCTGATACCTAAAACTTGATACTGTTTGGAAGTATTTGAGTCAGGGCCTTACTTAGAATGAAGAAGACGTCTTTGGGTTTTATATTTCATATTTATACCATCATAAGGAATTGACTACACTCTTTCTTTCTATAAGAATAATTTTATAAGAACACCAGCCTCTAATTTGGCCAAAACTTAAGAACAAGCTAAGAACAAACTGAAGCTGACCATTTTTGGCTCAATATGAAAATTTTATGAAATAACCATAAGACTGAGAAATAATTACAAAACAAGCAGATTGGCAGCACAAAGATAATGTCAGATGGTCAAGAGAGTCAAACTTTGCAACAATTAACACTACAGATAGCAAAAAACGCTTCAAAACCATTGTGAAATTAAGAACAATTTACGAATCTTTCAGGCTGAAAATAGAGGAATATTTAAGAACAGCCAGCTTCAAATCAATTTTACTGGTTCTTATAAAAAAAGAGTGTATTTACAAACTACATACAAGAACCTTTCGACTTTCACCTAAAACTAGCTTAGGAATTCATACGACCACCGTTTACTTGTGTATGCTCTCTGCATAGCTTTTTATAAATGATTGAAAACGTTGGTTTAGCGTGATTACAATAAGAGATTTGGAAACGAGTCACGTGCAACCGGATATACTTTTACAACAGATACTACTTGATAATAGAATACATTTAGTCCTACATATTATCTAATGTACAATTTACAGATCTGTAGAATACTACTACAGTAGTTGAAATGTGATACCTTATATCTAATACCTGATACCTGATATTTGATTACCAATACTTAATATTCATTAAGTGTTAAATATTATCTAATATACAATATCTGTAACTTGTTAGGCAGTACTTGAATAATAATGCCTTATACAATCATACTTGATAACCAATGATTAATGCCTCATTAGTTATACTTTATAAGCATTAGATGTGGTATATCTTTATCATATTACATTATATTACATACATTTTCTGTTACTTGTTAAGGAGTACTTGATATGCAATGCGTTATACGTAATACTTGTTAACCAATACTTGCAACCTCGTAAATTAGGTGCTATCATCACGGACCTAAAAATGGGCATGTTTAAGCAACTTGGCGGATAATGACCTTAGGGCATCGTGTAGATGGTTCATTTTTGCCTTTTTGATAGAGAACGGAAGAAAAGAAACGCTCAAGCAAGTTGAACATCCATCGGAGGTGTTCATTTTTCTTATTCTCTCTGTTCTGTTAATTCTCGTTGACAGCAAGAATGAAAAACGCTGATGTTTTTGAAACCCTCATTTGGCATTTATGACAAACTCAGTTTGAGATTTCCTTTCACCAAGTCATTACAAAAGTCTGCTTGTGGTGCAGCACATGCAAGAGAATACAAACCGGAATATGAGGAATTTGGCATCGAGCAGCATGCACCCCACCGTTTTCAGCACCTTTTGTGCACTCTTGTGGATAGTACCTTATCCTTTATAAACATTGATTGTTACAAATTACTTAATGCCCAAATTCTGATACCTGATAGGAAGTGTTTCATATGTAATACCTTATACCTATTACTTGATACCTAATACATGATAATATTTGATATGGCATTCGTTAAACTTAATACAGTGCTACATATAATTTATTGCACAATATCCAGATCTGTAAAATACTACTACAGTAATTGATATGTAATATCTTTATACGTAAGACTTTATTCCTTATACATGATAACGAATATTTGATATCGCATTCGTTATGCTTAATACAGTGCTACATATCATTTATTGCAGTAGATCTGTAAAATACTACTACAGTAGTTGATATGTAACACCTTTGTACTTATGATAATACTTTCTACCTGATACATGATAACGAATATTTGATATTGCATTGGTTATACTTAATACAATGCTACATATCATTTATTGCAACAGATCTGTAAGATACTGCTACAGTAGTTGATATGTAATACCTTTATACATAATACCTTTATACATAATCCTTTATACCTAAAACATTATAATGAATATTTGATATTGCATTGGTTATACTTAATACAGTGCTACATATCATTTATTGCAGCAGATCTGTAAAATACTACTACAGTAGTTGATATGTAACACCTTGTACCTAATGCTTCATAACGAATACTTGATACCTCATTTGTTATATTAGATTTGTATTAAGTGTTACATATTACCTTATATACCGAGTAATATACAATTTCTGTAACTTGTTAGACAGCACTTTATATATAATACCTTACATCAAATACTTGATACCTCATTTGTCATATTTGATATGCATTAAGTGTTACATGTTATCTAATATACAATTTATGCTACTTGCTAGGCAGTACTTGATATGTAATACCTTGCACCTAATACCTGATAACCAATACTTAATACCTTGTTCGCTATACTAAATATACAGTGTTACATATTATTTATGCCCAATTTCTGATACTTGATAAGCAGCGCTTGATACTTCAGTTTCATAATTTTGACATACTACTCAATGCGATTTCATTAATAATTATTTCATCGAATATTGCTTACATTAATCAACCGAGTGCTATCGGCTGGTAAGTTAAAACTTCAACCGCTCAGGAGTCCTGGTAGTTTTTGCGTAACGTATTCTAAACTATGCTTTATAGGGTCAGTGTTACTGTTAGTGTTGACAAGACCGGTCTCCACTAGACAATTTTCTGGATGATCGTCATGAAAGTTAGTTAGATAATTTGAGATCCAGGGTTTTTTTAACATGCAGTCCTACACAATATGTGCAGATCTAAAACTTTTATGTGCAGCTCTAAAGTAGATATTGTGCGGTTGGAAACAATTTAGGGGTGAGAAATGATTAAAAAGAGGAACATGATGATAGAATTAAGGTCAAATGCACAATTTGCTGAAATCTAGGAGCATCCAAATTCAAAGTTTTCTCGTCCTTTGCCAGCAAACATACAGTTGACTCAAGAAGCAATTAGGGTTAGGAAAATGTTGCAGCGTAAAGCTGAATTAACTTGAGCAAGTTTACCTTCGATCGGAGTCAAATCAATACATTTATGTTGGATGTTAAAAGGGAATTCTAAATTGGAGATTCAAAATCCTTATGGGTGATAGCTTTTTCAAGAAAAATAAAATAAGTAATTAATTTGTCTTCAGTTCAACTTTACAGTTAAGTAAAAATTTGCAGTTCTAATGTTTTCTTTAAAAAATCCAGTTGAGATCATTACATCGGAAAAATTCGCATGACGAAAGTTAGAAATGTTTCGACTTTTCGTTTGACGATTCCATTCGTAAAGTATTTTTCCAGCCTCCCCCTTAGCCTGGGTATTTGCATTCATTTTCGAAACGATTATTCGAGTCGAAAGAAGAATAAGTGGAGATCAAAACTGCTTTTTCGTCAAAACTTTTAAGACAATCATCAGAAAAAAGCATTCAGTGTATATTGGCTTTTAGGGTGGTCCTTAACCTCAACCTTCACCCTATATATAAGTGGTATATTATATAAGGCTTTGAATGTTTAGCATAAAACTCAGAACTGGAACAGGTCACCTGTGTGGTTGATTTTTTTGTAGCTACGCCAACCTTTGATAAAGAACTTATCCTCTTTTAACTTTTTATCATTATTATGCTTGAAACTTACGGTCAAACACCTGCAACATTTTATGCAGCATTGACCAGAATTTCTGAAATTTCATGCTTATTTTCTGTTGAAGTTGCCTGACAACTGCAAAATTTCTTGCTACGAAATATCTGACGTCTGTCGTCACGTGATGTCTGCGCAGTTTCCTTTCTAGGCTGCACGAAACTGGCAGAACTTATTAGAGCGTATGGGTACAGTGTACCCATATACAGTAAGGAAACATTCCGTTAATTTTCTTATATATAATAATAAGCATTTCTTACTTGACCATAGCATCACTTTCCACCCCCTATCCCTTGGATCCCCTCTCCAGTTTTTCTATTTCTCGACCTCCTGTTTATTTGGCACTTAAGAGAAGTTAAAGACATGATGATTGAGAATGTCTTGAAAAAAAGACTTGACCCGTCTCAGGTCTCGGCACATTGATTGCCTCGTATCCTCCATCCCTAAGCCATACACAAAAGGATCGAGAAAGGTGTTGATCTGTACAAGAAATAGGCAGCCTAATCGAACATTTGACTGATTGTCCAGTTCTTTGAATGCCATGATGAACATATAGATAGCCAGCGGGCACATGCAGATCGCGTAAAGCACGACGACAGCACTGGCAGCGATACTTCCCTTCAGTTGAGCTCTTCTTAAATCATTGGCTTCTGCGTTCGAACCAAAGCTGCCGCTGGGGTGGTTTCTGATCAGCCTTCTAGCCACCAGATACAGAGTGATTTGAGTATACGCGAGGATGACGGTACTGGCTATCACGATGACTCCGTACATGATGCAGAACGTTGTGGTCAGAGGGAAATTGTTGGACGTGAAATTCGTCTGGTAGCGCTCTTTATCTGACAGTCCGCACACGACACCAAACAGCCAGACTAAACACAATGCCCTGAGTACCCGCTGGTGCGATATGATCCTGTGTAGATGAAAGCAGTACAGGCAGGCGACGTATCTTTCGACAGACAGGGCCACGATGGTACCGCTGGACGTAGCCACTGTCATTACGGCGATGCATTCACCAATCTTTCTCAGCACTTGGCAAAAGATGTCACTTGTTTTGGTTCGGGCCAGAAGCAGCACCAACTGTATGAAAGCCACGAATGATATCTGGATGCAGTCAGAGATCGTCAAGCTGAGGAGTATCTTATGACGTGGTCGTCTTAGTCTGAAATTGTATATCAGAATCTTGTACAAGAGAAAGTTTACTGGCAGTCCAACCGCTGCTAAAGTACACGTAAAGACGACAGCTTGGTATCGGACGCACTGGCTCGACATCAGCGTTTTGTTTGCAGGCTCCATTTGCGCTCACTTTCTTAATGCTTCAACAACATGCTCAGTTGAAAAGGGATACCCTGAAAAGGGTCTTACTTGCACTGATACAAATTGCAATTTTCCAATGACCTCATCTGGTCATCTAACTTTTCCGAATGAGGAGTCCGCTTATCAATTTCAGGATTAGTTCGTCTACAGTCTGCACCTGCGTTCCACCCACTTCATACGCATGGAATATATTACCGGAACCTCTCTTGCTCACCAACCAGCTGAGTCTCACCTCCTTCTGAGTGTGTGCAATGATGGAGAACGATTCCCTTCCCAATCGCTGACTGTGTTAAATTCTTTGATCATACATTGGTCATTCATCCTGCAGATGGAATGATACATTTTGTAAGCTGCTTGTGGGATGTTGAATCGACCACATTCCAAAATTTATCGCCAGAATAGAAGCAAAAGCAAAATCAGTCTACGTATAGTATCTGTTTTAGATTCTCAATCCATCAGGCCCTTTTGCAATGACTTACGTTCGTATTATTGATTTTATTCGAAATCTTTCATTGCAGCAAGCGATAATAGATCTGCAAGAGAATACTAGTCTGAGCGAATATGAAATGGTTGTTTCAAAGATTAAAGAAATACAAGTTTAAGCGGGCAAAATCGAGAAGTGGATTTTCTGTGCCCTGACAGCTATTATTCTCATTTCTTAGGTTTAAGAAACGATTTAGGCTTGGTGATGAAGGAAATAGAAGAAGGCCTTTACAAAGCTCACGCACTTGCGAGAGAAAACAAAACTTCCATGAAGATTGAAGGCATGGATACATCTAATGGTGATTCTCGTCTTACGTTTCATTATGCCCCTTCAATGATATTTCTTTTGCTAATTCTGTGGTCATCCATTCAGATATTTTCAGTTTCACCATCAGCTAGAATTCTCTTAACAGAAAGAGGAATTGAAAAGATAACTCATTTGAATAACCCTGGCAATTTATTCATACAAATAATATGGATTGATTTCCTGATTCCTGTCTCATCTTAAGTGTATTTCTCGATCCCTTACAGAGATGGATGACTGCAAATGGGAGTCCTTATTGACATTTATAACGGATATGATCATGTAAATATTTTGGTTGTGAAAATTTAGAACAGAATGAATATTTGGGTTGTGAAATTTAGAACAGAATGAATATTTGGGTTGTGAAATTTAGAACAGAATGAATATTTGGGTTGTGAAATTTAGAACAGAATGAATATTTGGGTTGTGAAATTTAGAACAGAATGAATATTTGGGTTGTGAAATTTAGAACAGAATGAATATTTGGGTTGTGAAATTTAGAACAGAATGAATATTTGGGTTGTGAAATTTAGAACAGAATGAATATTTGGGGATGTGAAATTTGGAAAAGAATCTGTTTTTGGGATGTGAAATTTAGATCAATAAATTTTTGGGGTGTGAAATTTGGAAGACTGGAAAAACATGTTTTGGGTTGAAAATACATTCACCTCCAGTGTTGGACATTATGTTGCTGGCGTAGGATTTCGAACCTCGGAACGAATCAACCATTTTGAAATGGGTTGAGAAATTTGCATACGACTCGCAACGATTGCAAGACGAGTTTCGAAGCTTGAAAGATTTGCGACGATGTTAAAACGATTCGCAACGATAATATTACCTGAATACCTCTGTTTCCATGCTTTTTGACACGACTTTGCAACGATATTTTGTAGCCAACCCCTAATCAAGCTTAGCGGTATTTGCTCCCTTCTTGCATCTCTTTTCCTTCCTTTTTAAAGTTACTGCAAAAATAGCCTTAATACCAATTCAAACCATTTGTTTTGTTTCCAGAGAGCAGTCTGAAGCCTTTCTTAAAAGTTGATTTGGTTAGTTATCACTCGCCTGCTGAGAAAGCTGTAAGTCTCCCTAGATACTATTGTAGATATTGAACGTATTTTGCGGTCTTCTATGGAGATATTTGGATATCGTTTTTGCTTTAGGGTTCGCCGCTGCATATTGTATTTTATTCCTACCCCGTACATAGTGTGTAGTTGTGTGGGGGATAATTGTGTGCGTTTGGGCTTTCCCAGTATTTTGAGAAAAAGGACACCTGTGAACCCTTGAACCCCCCCCCCCGTAGTTGCACGCTTGAAATGAGTCTATGAGAAGGTGTCTTCAAGAGTGAAGCTTCTCTCCTGTATTCAAGAGCAGATGTATGATCTGCCAGTAGCATAGAACACATCCTTAGCCAAACAATAAACATCATTAATCGAACCATTTGTTTTGTTCACAGGGCTTAGAAGCTGGTGACGTAGTTCTGAAATTCGGAACAATACAAGCTGAAAACTTTCGGGGTTTACAGTCCATTGGATCACTTGTACAGCATAGCAAGGGAGTGAGTTTTATTGTCAACAATTCGGTCCAGAAGGCCTGTCACATGAGCATGTTGCAACTGTTGGAAAGCCCACGCCTCCTCAGCTCGTGTGTCACGCCATGGATGACAATTATGATATTTGTAACAACTGTACACTAGTAATAATGATGATAATGAAAAATTCGTAGGACAGCGTGAACAAATGATCGGTCCCCGCTGTTACCAAACGTGCTTGGGGTATTTCGATCAGGAGATTATTATATGCAGATATTGTTACACTAGGAGCTGTGCGTTTCTTTAGCAAATCAACTACGTATTTTGGAGCTGTGTTCTCGATACACTTGAATATCAATGAAGATATCATGTACTGAAGTCTGCATACTCAAGGTAGTCAGTGAAGCTCTCTCTAAAAATGGTGTTACGATGACGCCAATTTTGAGCTACCCCTACCATAAGCCTTGCAGCCGCATTTTGAACTCTTTTCAATTTTCTAATTCACAAAATGGCATTTTTTTATTCTTTATTTCATAATGAATAGATGAAAACCTAGATCAGATAATACATTACTACACTACAAAGACGATACCCTAGGAAGCAAAAGCCATGAATTTCCAAGGCCTATAATATTGAACAGATAATAAAGATTCGCAGTGCCAGAGTCCATAAAAGTCTTCAAAATTCCTCGGGATGAAATTTCAAGTAACCAATTTCAAGGTTTGATTTCAAGTAACCAATTCCAAGGTTTGATTTCAAGTAACCAATTTCAAGATTTAATTTCAAGTAACCAATTTCAAGGTTTAATTTCAAGTAACCAATTTCAAGGTTTAATTTCAAGTAACCAATTTCAAGGACAATTTCAAGTAACCAATTTCAAGGTTTAATTTCAAGTAACCGATTTCAAGGTTTGATTTCAAGTAACCAATTTCAAGGTTTAATTTCAAGTAACCGATTCCAAGGTTCTCTCAAATTGCTTAGGCTAGGTTATTTACTCGGAAGGTTAAGTTGTAATTTGCATACAGAGACAGACGAAATTTATTTTGGGCGAATAAGCATCAAAAAGACTTCAAAACAGCTCGCTTTTACCATTTGCACTTTTATACCATTTAGTGAGAGTATGTTGGAATCGTCCTTTGTTTTCTCAGTCTTTTTTTCTCAACCTTCCTTCCTCCAGTCAATGACCGTGCGACAGTAATATTTTCCTGACGCTTTCATATGCTGGTCAAAAACACTGGAAGATTTTTAAGCGCTTTACTAGATTAATTCATCCAGGCGGAGGAAGCTGCAAGCATAAGCCACGTTGCATGCTTCATTAGGAAGAGATGCTACAACAAGTGGTCAGTGATACTTTCTAAATAACTACAATCCTCGCCATAAGGTCTTGAGACACATTGGCGATTTTAGCGTTATTTTAAACATGGAACTATCAACCTGTAAAATGATGTTGGAGCTCCCCCTCCCCCTGAACCAATGTTGAAACTAGGTCTGGATGATACCGGAGGATGTTGCAGATGCATTTTCGCACCAAAGCAACATCTGAAACAACATTGTTCAGGGGGAGATGGGGTCTCTCTTCGACAATTAGTATATTTCGAGAGGCAATCAAGCACTGTCTCATACCTTTTGGCGAGGATTGTAGAAGATTATTTTTCGCTTTATTGCTTTACTGAGACCGTTTGTATTTTATTTCGTTTTATTTCAGCAACCTTTGCCACTGATAATAGAACGCCGGAGTAAGATCGTTCATCTTAGATTAACACCGGATACCTGGCTAGGACGAGGTCTGCTAGGGTAAGGCACCTTGACATTTTTTCATTTTGCTTTCTTTGAAGTCTGGGAACTTAGGAAAACATAAATTGCAATTTTACGTTACGTTTTAATGCTATCTTTTTAAAATATACGAGTATATAGGCCACTAAAAGTTGGTCTCCTATAAGAAAACTAGGTTTTGTTTTTTCAACGAAAACGTCAAGAAATGACAAAGAGTTATTTTCTTCCCTTTCAAAAGTGAATTTTAGAAATTGATGCGATGAGTTCAGTTTTGCCAGGAAAATATCGCATCCAGACTGCATTTCGACCCACATCTGGGTAATTTGTTAGGTTTCTGTCTCGTTCTCCTTCTGACGTATTACTCTGTAGAGTATCAGACGAAAAGCTAAAGTAATCTACGTTTTCGCTTCACTGTACTTCTGACTTTTCTCGCTATACTGTCTTATCTTCTTGTTCTTTTCTTTTTCCTACTATTTGTTCCAAAAAATTATTTGTTGCTCTTACTTCCTTACAACAACAGTCCTTTCAACCATTTAAGCTTTGTGTTATCGAAACTATCACACACTATGACATCTGTATTCTCTCCCTCACAAATGTACGAATTCGATGTTTATTGAGAGTTGGGGATTAAAGGCTTATCGCCGCGAAGGAGAGAAAAGTTTCGGAGATCTCTTCAAGATTTTGTGTGTTTGAATTATGCAAATGTCAGCTAATTGAAATTCAATGTCATCTTGTTGAATTTCCACGATCATAGCTCTGTTCGCGTGAGATCATCACTGACAAACTTTTGATTGCATATTTTAAGTATATTTCTTCATAAGTTCGAGGAAAGAAGATTCTACTTTGATTTTGAAAATAGCTCGTTTTAAGCTCCACCAAAGGTGGTATCAACACTTTTTTTGTATGAGAACAATTTCACAAGTACATAAGTGTCGAGTTCTACCGATTCAAGAACAAGCTGAGGCTGACCATTCGTAGCTCAATGTAAGAAATCTAAGAAATACCTATAAGACTAAGAAATGATTAAAAAACAAGCAGTACGGCAGCGCACTGATATATTAGACGGGTAAAGAGAATCAAAATTAGTAACAATTAACACAACTGATAACCAAAGCATGCTCCATAGCATTGTAAAAGTAAGAGCAATTAAAGAACATTTCTGGCTGAAAATAGAGGAATATTTAAGAACGGCTAGCTTCAAACCAATTTTACTGGCTCTTATGAAAAAAGAGTGTAGAAATAGCTAGTACACGCCTTTTTTATAAAGAACCTAGCTCAGGGCCTAGTTCTTTAAGTTCCTTATTTTGAGACCTCTTTTGACCACTTTGTACTTCTAAAAGTTCCTTAGTAGTTCCTTATTTTGAGACCTCTTTTGACCACTTTGTAGTTCTAAAAGTTCCTTAGTGGTTCCTTAATTTTAAGTGTTTACTTAGTAGATAAGATTAAGTATAGACGCAAGAAAAGCATTAAAATTCAACATTTTGCAATTAACTCGTGATAAGGAAAAATGAAACATATTATAACACAAAGAAGCTTAGGCTAGGCCTATAAAACGTAAAAGTTAGTTATATAGTCATTAGAGAAGTTGCATATCTACACCAAATGAATATATGCAAAATTATAAAGTTCCTTAGTGATTTGACCTTTGGTAGTAAAAGTTCCTTACGTTTTTCGACCTTCGACATGTAGGTTCCTTATAAAAGGTTCTTTATAAAAAAAGCGTCTATTCACCACTACACCAACCATATACTGTTGGAGATGAAGGTGTGGAGACGATGTGCCCAAATCAATGACTGCAAAATTGCAAAACGAGGATTTGCAGTTTTTTTAAAACATTTTCGCGCGAAAGAATTAAAGCTGACTGACCAAAACAAGAAAATTTAACAAACGTTATTTTCCTGAAGATTTGCGTTTTTGCTTTCTTTAGTTCAGGTCAATCGTTTGCATACCTCCATCTTCCTTCAGCAGACTCATTTACCGTTCTGAGATGGCGATTGTAGATTAAAATTAAAAACATTTCTTTACAATTTTCAGGTGCAACGTAGTGTTACTGAAATAGGCCAAGATGGAAAGAAAACTGTAAGTCATTTTTATTGATGATGGACTTGGTTGATTGGCTGACACTCGTTTCATTTCATTTTATTTATTAAAGGGAGCTAGCCTGCCAGCAGTTGCTGTTCTTCCTGGGGGGCCTCCGATAAAACGATACAGAAAATGAAATTGATAATTACAACCTAAATAGATTATATTTGAAGTGTTCAGTAAATCTATTTAATATTTCTAAAATCTAGTTAAAACAGGAACGTATTTCTTTTTTGAGCCAAATCTGGATCTTTATCACGAATTCTCAATTCCAAACTTTGATATTCAGAATTTGCGATTTTCGCTTGCTTTGAATAAGCATGGATTGATTTTCTCTATCTTCCAATTCTATTACCTTGAAGCCGAGTAAGTACTTGAGATCCTTGTTTATGGCCTCGTTTTCCTGAGTCGTAGTCAATGCAAGATCGCACAGACTGGCGTCGTCAGCATAGCTATATAGACACTTTTGAACATTGAACAGCCTGTTGGAGATGATTGGCATACACGAGAAAAAGTAGGGGGCCTAGACAGGAACCTTGTGGCACACCAACATCGATATCTCAAATGTTGGACGAAACTTCATTAACCCTGCACGGAATTGGTTGCGATTTGATAGATTAGGGCCGAGACCATAAAGGCTCACACTGTTGTTTAAGTTTTTCACATTACATAAACACCATGGTCAACATCATAATCAACCATTTTTAGATCAATGTGTTACGTGGCGGTTGTCGTGGCCGAAGCCCTGCTAGGCTAAACCCAATTAATAACTTCAAATCAAGTTTCCAGTTTGATGAAAATCAATCTCTTACACGCAGTGGAATAATAATAAACTTATCCTCGGCCGAAATCATAAGTACAAGCCTCTCACAATAACAAGCACGCGGCCTCGTGCGCCAGTCTAAGGATCTGGGGCGAATGTCTCGCTTTCATGGCTAGCCTCGAATGGCTTCGAATAAAGCCCGGGAAACTTTGAAACTATTTTAAAATAAATTTAAAAACACAGTTTGTTTAGAGTCTTAGTCGTATCATCACATCTCGTATCATCACAAATGGATACAAGGCCCACAAGCTCAGCAAGGTCAAGGCCACTGTATCAGACATTTGTATCGTTAAGCAAACCGGTTAGTGTTGAATATTGTCGTCTGAATGCAGATGGTTATGAGAGGAGAGGTCGATCTCATTCAGGTTCTTGTACAGCTGGACACAAACATGTTTTCCCACACAGCTCTGAGATAGTTTGATTTTTCAATATTTCCTCTACCTTTGAAAATTGGCGTAACTCTAGCTAATTTCCATGAATCTGTTTTGTTTCAATTGATATGTTGAAGAGCAAAGCCAAAGACATTTCAATCGATGACAAGGCAAGTTTCAAAAATTAGCCAGAGATATTGTCAACCCCAAAGCTCTTTGCAGTTTTTGTTTTGGCAACGGCAGCCACTAACTTCGACGTTCTTGAAATTGAATTTAGTTGTGCTTCTATCGACTACGCATTAACCCGTGAGGAGAGGTTTAAGGATAGTCTCTATTTCATCTGCATGTTCACTGCCTATTGAACAAGAGAAACCGACCATTGCATCAGAAATTTCTTTTTATGGGCATTTTTTTAGCCATCCTCTTTGAAGGCAAATGATTTTACTGCTTTTAGATCCCTCACAAAAAAGTTCACTGTCTGTTTTCAAAGATTCTTTCATGTTTTCTTTGCATGCAGAGATCTTGTTAGTGTAATATTTGTTTTTCAATTGAGTCTCCGTAGAGTTAACCTTATTAAGAATTGCCTATATGCATCCATCGGAAATTTGAATTCTCTTTTAGTAGCAATAACCTCGAACC
Source organism: Pelagia noctiluca (assembly GCA_963924455.1). Lineage (NCBI taxonomy): Eukaryota > Metazoa > Cnidaria > Scyphozoa > Semaeostomeae > Pelagiidae > Pelagia > Pelagia noctiluca. The sequence goes on from OZ004325.1 coordinate 12,234,996, forward strand.
TAATCTTTGTTCTCATTGCAACCCTGAGATCCCTACTGGTCCATGGGCACAGTACCTCTCTGAAACTCGTATTCCAGTCAATGCAGCTTGTTTGTCTATGATTACTACTGTGATTTCTACACGAAGACTTAATTTCACTGGTAATTGACTCAACATTCCGCAGACTCAAATATTCATTTGTTCGTGTACATCATTTTTTGAAATTCATTTTTTTGACATGAGTTAGAACACTAGACACTGAGATAAAGTTGAATAAGAGATAGAGTCTTGCTACTGTTAAAGTCAGAGGAATTTGAATAAGGTTTTAGCCAAGGCGGGGTTACTTGACCTAGTTTTGGATAGGGACATGCTCTCCAAAAACCCGAATGTATGCCAATCATATAATTTTTTTGAACATGCATACGCATACGTAGACAAACATTTCGAAAAACCGAAATTTTTCACACAAGATTCAGTTTAAAATGTATTCGATATCAAATTGCCTCGACGGTGTAGAATTTACCTGAAAATACCAACAATCTTGGAATGAACTGAAATATTTTGATTCATCTTTATTTTTCATTACTACTTTATTACGCGACGCTGTTACGCTAAAAATGGACAAAGGCCGCGTCGTGAGAAATCTCGTATTCATTCGAGATAGCAAATTCATCCTCGTCTTCTTCATTGTCCAGATCTTCCAGCTCTTCCTCGGAGAAGAATACTCGTAGGAATCTCCGCAGGGGAACAAGGCACATGATAAGAAAGGGGAACATCGCTGCAGCATTGGTTTCCTTGACGACAGCCAGAATAACGATGCAAACGAGCTGGATGAGTGTAAACAAGTGGATCTTTTTCGTTTGGACTTTCCTAACGAATCTTGTATCCGGGTGTAATTTGTACGGGACGAACAGAAGTTGTAACCGATGTATGAACTCCATTCGTAATAATGACGTAAAGCCAAGATAGAGAAACACGCCGAAGAGAATTGCAACCGGGATGAATTCCAACATCGGAATGAGAAAAACGGAACCGAAAATCATCAAGTGTATCATGATGTTGGTGACCCTCTGCTCTTTGACTTTGATTATGAAAGGATTGTTGCCTGGCGCATGCGTCGAACTGAGGACCGTCAAAGTGTGGAAATGAGACAAGGAGTTGACTGGCGAGGCACACATCCATGGCAGGCCGACAATAGAACTGACGCCAACTATGCACGCTACGATAAGCAGGTCTAAATGATAGCCAAAGCCTTTCTTCAACTTGTTTTCCTTCTTGTCGAGTATGACCGCTGTAATACCAGTCTCCATGAATATGATGATGGTGACGAGGAATGCTGGGAGGATGGCAAGGAACATGAACCCGATTTCGAGTTTTCTCTCCTCACCAGCTGGGTTGACAAGCCAGTTTCTGGAGAAGTAGTCGTGCTTGATGCTGAGCTTCTTAGTGAAGTCGTCACCAATGAAATGATCGATCAGTATGACGGTTGTCACAGAGATGATGACAGCAAAGTCACTGATGATATGCCGGACTTTCAGGGGGAAATAGCGGCTACTGCGCACTTTCCTGAAGTAGATGGCAAGAATGAATGTCAGGATTAACAGTATCATTGTCATAAGGGCGTAACATGGGTGTTCTGTGTCACCAGTGTTTTCCGGATGCTGCTCATCAAAAAGCACTGCACGAGTCTCGTTACAGCTATGATGGTGCTCCGTTATGGGGTTGTCTTCGAATATCTTCACCATGTATGCTATGGCCTTGTGAATGAATATCATAGAGACGAGCACTGCGAATATCTCTTCAGTGAACCTTGTGATCATGCGCACCAGCCCACACAAGTCGAAAGCTATGATGATCAAGCAGATTACAACTATCCAGATTCCAATCCACAGTCTCCACGGTAAGAATTCTACCCCCAGACTTTCCGCTAGCGTGTATATGTTAGTCTCCATTATGGCCATAGGGCCTGTGGGTCCGACTATTATCAATGGCTGGCCTGCAAACAGCGAGAAGACGATGCCACCTGATCCAGCGGCTAGTATCATTTCTGATATTTCGATTTGTTTATTCGTCTGTTGTGAGATAAGCCCGCCGAAGGTTATGGTCGGGGCCAGCACAGCCAGGTAAATGAACAATATGGCAGCCAGACAACGGATGTCGAATATGTCCCTGAAATCATCGAGGTAGTGCGGCATTTTCCGTTTGATGTCCTTCCACAGGCATCCGAAAGGCCGACCAGTTCTTGCCAGGGGGTCTTCGTGCTGGGACCCACTTACGACCATACCTTCGTCGATCGCCAGCGTGGCAGCTCGTTTAGTCTTTGTGATGTTGTTCTTCGGAACGGTCTTCGACAGCTGCGTCAGCCATCTTGGAATCGACTGCTGGAAGTTTTGCTTGTGCCAGTCTCCTGGAGGCAGTACGGCGCATTCTTCGAGGAATCTGTCTATGCCCGATAGCAAGTCATCGCCAACCTTAAACGAAATCAAAATGAAACTAATTCAGACGGGATAAAGATGGGATGGCATCAGTAAACTAAATAGCCAGGGAATCATAATCACAGTCAGAGGTATAGTGGCATAAACTGTGTGACTGTAATACAGAACTTGACGATCACTTTTCAAGTCAAGTCAACTCAGCATCAAATATGTATGTTTTAATGGAGTTGTAGAAATGATCCAAGAAGCTTTTAACCTGTCAGTCTAGTAAAATATCAAATTGAATATGTGGCCTAATGGAATTCCGAACCCACCTGCATGCAGTAGGCCAAGGTTAAGAACCGGGAGTCTGACATCAAAGCTCCGAGACATCTACCGAGCTGGAAATAATCAGTAGTCATGTCAAGTTGTGGACCGGCAATGAGACAGATGAACCGGACCGGACACGTTACTTCAGCCATGTTATCAAGGTAAGCGGCCTCCTCGAGCCGGATGAAGATAGCCATCGGTTGCTTGATCATTTCCAATTTTGCAGTCAAGATGGTTGTAACTTCTGTGTCCGAAGGCATCTTACCACTGATGTCGATTAGTCTTTCCGGATGGAGCTCGCTCTGAGACTCAACTTCTTCCAAGTCACTGTTAAAAGGATAGAAAGCATCTAACAAAATCTACAATGGGCAATGCTAATAAAAGACCAAGACTTTCACGAAGATGTACGATGTTCATACTGCGACTGACAAAATAACAGAAATGCTTGCTTTATTCCCTCTTCCCTGAGCTGACAGATAAAAAGGGCCTATCTTAGATCAGTACAGAACTTTAGGATATTATGGTGAGAAGGATAGGGACTGCTAACGGGACTTGTTAGACGAAAAGCTTTAGAAGTTATTAAACGGCTCCCGCATATAAGAGACCAACTTTTGAATTCATTCTAACAATATTTCATGCTAAAAGTGGCTTTTCAGAATCAGGGTAAAAGTTCTTATATACAGGTTACATATAATTTGAAGAAGCAACAAGGCCTTAAGCGTAGGTCCATGTCTGGTTATGTCAAATTATGACTTTTTATGAAAGGAACCATCAAATGATTAATAGGTTGCTCTACATTTGTTATGAATTTATTCACCTAAGTTGTTTCAGAACATAGTGTAGAGACAAGAAGTAGGATTAATTCTTGGTATACCTAGAAATAAGGAATTTTTTTATTTGAGACCAAAAATTGTTCCTTGTAAAAAAACTAATCATAGACCATTCTATGAGTTACTACTAATCATGTCACTGGTAAAAGCTTTGGACTTGGAAGAATGAGAATCAGTGATATGAAAATGCGTACCGCGCGGCATTATTGACTGATTGAACTGGAACTATAGTATTCCTTCTTGGCATCACACGATTGCCTCTGGTCGTAGACAACCATTTCTGAGCTATTCTCGGAGCATCGATCTTCTTTCGAATATGCTTGTGCCTTGCCAGCAGAATCCTCATGAAGTCGTCGGCACTCGAAGCCCGCAACAAGTTCTTTGTCATCATTTGCTGCATTATTCTCCTTGATATTGCCGGTAACGTATTGCCTTTCACGCCGATGCAGACACAGCCGTGTTTGATGCAGGTTTTGAGCTCTGAAACGGCTTTTAGGGACAGTGCTGGAACGAATGGCGCCGACCATTGATTGGTGAAAATATCGACATCTTCTTCAAACTTGATCCAGCGAGCTCTCTCGATCCATCTCAGTTTGCCGTCTTTCGGCGACTTTTCCAAGTTTTCCAACTCTACAAACGAGTGATGTAGGTTCTGTGTGGCTGTGGAATCCATGTTGCTTGACTTTACGAGAATTCAATCGCATTTTTCATAATTACCAAGTTTTATCAGGTTTCTTATTAATCTTCGTCCTGGTTTTAAGGCAACACTTTAAAGTAACGTCAAGACTTACGTCTATTTTGGTATTCTATTTGACGTCACATTTCAAAGGAGCTTGCCATCGCAACATAGCCTCGTTTTCAAGATTTTAGCCTGATGGTTATCGGGTTATCAATCAGTTACTCATTGGTGCTAAATTCGCGCCATTTTTAACTGCCATCCTCGCCAAAACGTTTCGAGACACCATAACAATTTTGGCGTTATTTCAAACATCGAGCTATAAAATAAATTGTTAGATAACGTTTTAGCCCCCCCCCCCCCCAAATAATGTTGATATTAGGTCTGGATGTCACTGGAAGATGCTGGAAGATGTTCCGAATATATTTTTGCCTAAGGACAACCTTTGAAACCACATTTTTTGGTGTAGGTTGGGGTATTTCGTCGACAGTTAGTAGACATATGACAACTAAGCACTGTCTCTTACCTTTTGGCGATGGCTGTAGTAGCAATACTACCTGATAAAATTGGATTTTACATACCCCCCCCCCCCCCCATTCTATGAATACCCTTATTGCAGATTCAGAACTCAGGAAAGTTGGTGATCAACCATAATAAGCTGAAACTCGAGGAGCAGTGAGTATGTAGCAAGGAATATGGAAACGAGGCTCGCATGACATTGATTTGTCTTCTGACGTCAGATTTTCTGTGTTACGTGATTTTTGACATCCTAGCTCTGTGGGTCGGCAAGAAAAAAGCGATTGCGTTTCAGTATTTGAATAAATAGCATGGAAGATGCTGTCTTAGCAGATATCAACTTAAAACACCTCAACCAGCAAAGTATATGGATCTAACTGTGGTCCAAAACCTTCACCACTCGTTTGTAGAGCTAGAAAACTTAGAGGAGTCTTTGGTTGCTGGGAAGTTGAGGTGGGTTGAAAGAGCTCGCTGGATCAAGCTGGAAGAAGATGTCGACTTCTACACGAACCAGTGGTCGGCGCCGTTCATTCCGGCACTTTCTTTCAAAGCAGTGTCAGAGCTTAAGGCATGCCTTGAGCAGGGTTGCATCTGCATCGGTATGCAAGGAGAAAACCTTGTTGATATCTCCGAGGCTATAATGCATCTCCTTGTCAGCAAGAACTTGCTCAGTGCTTTGAACGCCGATCACTTTGTGAAGATTTTACTTGCAAGACACAAGCATATTCGAAAGAAACGCGATGCACCGAAGCTGGGCCATAAATGGTTGTCTTCTAGAGCAAGGTCTGCCCGCCCCATGCCAAAGAGGAACACCATACTGCCTGCTGATCTTCGTTCTATTTGCACCGTCACCTGGTATGTATATTACATGTTACCTGTATGGCCAAATTGTGTATCCTTTTTTCCATCATATCAATTGCATTTTCTTCATACTTTGGCAGGGATATTCTAGTGGTTGAATAGAAGAACCTCTCTTAAAAGGGTCGTGAGTTCGAATCCACCCTCAGACCTTGAGCATAAAGTACGAAACAATTAGCCAGCTCTCTGTTAATCCAGGCAAATGGCCAAAGGAGTCGCTAGGTGTTGTATCATCGAGAGAAAGGACCAAGATTGATTTGTTTACCTTTTCAGTAGGCCCTTTGTGTTTAAACAATACCTTTCGAAGATATAGTGAGTGTATTTGCCTATCAACTAGTGGTTATCACAATTAGATAAGAGGGATACAAGGGCTTCCTTCAATGCGACATGGACAACCTGGATTTTTCTACAGAGAGATGGTTATCTAAGGTCTGTTATTGAAATTTCCAACTCGTGCATTTGCACAATCTTGCAAGAAGTGATTCATGGGTTTCATTATGCTATGTTAAAGAAAAGCAATAACTTGGTCGATATTTTGGTAACTAGTGGAGAAGAAATTTTATTTTCTAATGTTTGTCTTTCACAGCGAGGGCGAAGATATGTCGGAATCTCAAACTTCGATCAATCCGGAACAACTAATCGACATCAGTGGTAAACTTCCTTTTGACACGGAAGTAACTACAATTCTCACTGCAAAATTAGAAATGATCAAACAACCGATGGCTATCTTCATCCGGCTTGAGGAGGCAGCCCATCTTGGTAACATGGCCGAGGTGTCGTGTCCGGTCCGGTTCATCTGTCTAATTGCCGGTCCACAACTTGGCACGACCACAGACTATTTCCAGCTCGGTAGATGTCTCGGAACATTGATGTCAGACTCCCAGTTCTTAACCTTGGCCTACTGCATGCAGGTAAGCCCCATAAATGCTACAGTTTTGATTTGCAATTAGGGCCGTCGAGAGTCCAGTCAGCCCCCCCCCCAGTTGAGGGCTAATTAAATGGGCCTAGATTTCCCTGAACGAGAGCTTGATATGAATAAAAATAGATAGCATCGATTCTACGGGTACCCCAGAGCTTAGGCCCTAGATAACTTTACTGGCTATCCCTTTTGGACGGTACTGTTTCCAATTTTCATTCTTCGTTATATGAATTAATAATATTACATTCTTCGTCAGTGAAGTCGCTGGTTTTTCTATTGAAAGGGCTTTACATGTGTCCGGATAAATAATACATATAGCGACCTACAAACTGTTGTATCAGGAGTCCACAGGGTTCTGTACTTGGTCCAATTTTATTTAATTTCTTTATAAATGATCTATTTTTCTTTATAAAACAGGCGACCCTTCATAACTATGCCGATGATGATAATACCCGCTCCTATTTTTCCCACACAATGCCCGAGCTTATCAGAATTTCGGAGAACGTAAGCGATGTTGCTTTAAATTGGCTACAAAAAAATGAAATGATTGCAAATCCTGAGAAATTTCATGCTTTACTTATAAAGAAAGATCGTCAAGATACTAGTGGGCAAAATATAAGCTTTCAGGGCCATACAATCAAGTCAGGAGAGACAGTGAAACTTTTGGACGTAACTCTAGACAACAAACTGAACTTTGGTATACATATATCAAATATTTGTAAAAAGGCTGCCACACAACTAAATGTTCTGAAACGATTAAGATCATTTATAGGCTTTGAACAGATAAAAGTTCTGGTACAGAGCTTTGTTTACTCTAACTTTAATTACTGTCCGTTAGTTTGGTACTTTTCTTCCACCAAGTCACTTCAGAAAATTGAGAAATTACAAGAACGTGCTTTAAGATTTCTTTACAATAAGAGCTCATACAATGTTTTACTCCAAAAATCAGGTAAATTTAATATGCAAGTTTTGCGTCATTCTTTGCATTGAAATCGACAAAACAATGAAAAATCTAAATCCACCATTTTTGAAAACTTTCTTCAAATTCAGATCTTCACGTTATTCTGCAAGGAATCCTTTTGACTTGAACCATATAAGAGCAAATCAAGTAACTTTTAGCTCAAATAGTCTTCAATGTATCGGACCTCAAATATGGAATGGTTTACCTCATAATTTGAAATCTGCTGAAAATCTGAAAATATTCAAATCTACGATAAATAAATGGAGTGGCCCAGAGTGTAAATGTAGTGCCTTCAGTATTAATTAAAATTTCTTTACACAATACTTTAACATATACACACAATACACACAATACATAAAATTTACACACAATAGCTTTTGCATATTTTAGTTAATTTTAAATGTTAAATTTCATTCAATTTAGATTAGTTAACTTTGTATATATTGTATATATTGTTAGCTATTTTGTAAATATCGAATTAAAGTAAAATAGAATAACTTGACAGGGTCTGAATCGAGGCCCGGGTCTTTAAGGCCGGTGAAAACAAGAAAAATTAGTTACAAAATTTTCCTCGATATCAAAGTTACCCTGTTTGTGGAGGTACACCAGAAAAGGTATTGAAAATATTTTTGCTTTCTCAATTTTTAATGCAGTTGGTAAGAATTTCTTACACTGGTCAATGCAATGCATCATATTTGCTTCCACATGTGGAAGGTTCCAGACTTCGTTGGCAGGATCATCCGTTCTCTATCGTTTTTAACGGTCTATCGTTTTTGCTTTCAGGTTGGCAATGATCTAATATCAGGAATCGATCGATTTCTCGAAGAGTGTGCTGTGCTTCCCCCGGGGGACTGGCACAAGCGAAACTGCAGGCAATCGATTCCGAGATGGTTGGCACAATTGAGGAAAAAACCAATAGTGACAAAATACAAAGGACAGGCCAGAAGAAATGCCATTGTATCGGCCTTGCCTGAGACAGTTGTTCCTAACGAGCTCCAAACCAAAGACCCCCTGGCAAGAACTGGCCGGCCTTTCGGATGCCTGCTGAAGGACATCAAGCGAAAAATCCCTCATTACCTCGATGATTTTAGAGACATATTAGACATTCGTTGTCTGGCTGCTGTACTGTTTATATACCTGGCTGTGTTAGCTCCCACCATAACATTCGGTGGGTTGATGGGGCAGCAAACAAATAAGAAACTAGGGGTATCAGAAATGATACTAGCGGCCGGGTCTGCTGGAATTGTCTTCTCGCTGTTTGCCGGCCAGCCGTTGATAATAGTCGGATCGACCGGGCCGATGACCATAATAGAGACAAACATCTACACGCTCGCAGAGACACTGGACGTGGAGTTCATGCCGTGGAGACTCTGGATCGGCATTTGGGTGGTGCTCATCTGCCTGGTTATCATAGCTTTCGACTTGTGTGGGCTGGTGCGAATGGTTACCAGATTCACCGAAGAGATATTCGCAGTGCTAGTGTCGATGATATTCATTCACAAGGCCATAGCATTCATCGTGAAGATTTTCAAACAGCACCCTGTTACGAACCACGATTCGTACACCCATTGTCATGAAGGGATGCCGAATGCATCAATGGCAAACTATACTACGAGCAACCTTACACTGCAATCCGTTGGAGATGAAAAACATCCCTGCTACTCTCTGATGACAGCTATACTGATACTTCTGACCTTTTTCCTGGCGTTTTACCTGCGAAAGATCCGCAGCAGTCGTTACTTCTCCCTGAAGGTCCGTCACATCATCAGCGACTTTAGTGTCATCATTGCCGTCGGGGTGGTAATACTGATCGATCATGTTGTTGGCGACGACTTTACTGAGAAACTTACCATCAATAAAGATTACATCTCGAGACGGTGGATCATCAATCCCTTCGGTGAAGAAAAAAAGCTTCACGTAGGGTACGTTTTCTTGGCCATCATCCCAGCATTCCTCGTCACCATTATTCTGTTCATAGAGACGGGTATCACCGCAGTGATGCTGGACAAGAAGGAGAACAAGCTGAAGAAAGGCTTTGCCTATCACTTAGACCTACTTATCGTCGCTTGTTTGGTTGGTGCGAGTTCTATTGTCGGCCTGCCATGGATGTGCACCTCGCCTGTGAACTCCTTATCTCATTTCCACACATTGACGGTGTTGAGTTTGACGCATGCGCCAGGCACCAACCCATTCATCGTGAAGGTCAAAGAGCAGAGAGTAACAAACATCATGATTCACTTGCTGATCTTCGGGTCGATGTTGTTGATTCCGATGTTGGAACGTATTCCGATTGCCATTCTCTTCGGTGTGTTTCTGTACCTCGGTTTCACCTCGCTGTTAAGAATGGAGTTCATCCACCGCTTACAGCTGCTCTTCATACCGTACAAATTACACCCGGATACGAGGTTCGTGAGGAAAGTCCAGACCAAGAAAATTCACTTGTTTACTCTCATCCAGCTTGCTTGCGTGGTTGTCCTGGCAATCGTCAAGGAAACCAATGCTGCAGTGGTGTTTCCCTTTCTCATCATGTGCCTGGTTCCCCTGCGGGGATTATTGCGGTTGTTCTTCTCTGAGGAGGAGCTGGAAGATCTGGACAATGAAGAAGACGAGGATGAATTTGTAGTTTCTAACGAGTATGAGATTTTTACCGAGACTTCATGTCCTCCATAGTTCTTAGATGCATCTTTAGGATCATTAGTATTTAATGAGTTGAATTTACGGTGTTGATTTTGAATTGATTCTTGCCAACATCAGCAGGAAGAAACGCATAAATTCATTAGAAGAGTTTTTTCAAAATCAGACAAAGTTGGAAAACCTGATGGTTAGCCAATGGTTTTTGGTCAACATTGGCAAAAGATAATTGGTTCCAAATAGGCTTTTTCTCTACCGGGGGACTGTCCAAGATCAATATTTGGCTATAATAGCCTTAAAAACTTATGAAATCTCCAAAAAGTTGTTTCTTCAAAATAAACAAAAAATTGGGAAAAGAATAACGATCAAAATTAGCCAAATACGAGGTGCTCCGATTGTTAGTCAATGGTTTCTCGTCAAAATCGACCCAGAATAAATGGTTCCAAATAGGCTTAGGCTTTTAATACACTCAGTTGTATTCTGGAAGCAATTTTAGGGTATAATAGACTTTCAGAACCCCTGAAATTAGAATATTATTCTCATTTGAAATCAGCGAAATATTGGAAAAGCTTGATGAAAAACGTTTATTGATTTCGGTTGAAAATTGCCCGAGATCAATGATTCCAAATTGGCTTTCGATTCCCCCACGACTGTTCAGAGAGCAATATTAGGCCATAAAACAGCCTTAGAAAGCCCGTGAAACCAGCCAAAATTGGAAAAAACCCTGTCCATGGTTTTTGGTTAAGATTAGCTCAAAATTAATGGTTCCAACTAGCTTTATCCATCCAGGATTGTTTACAGATCAATATTAGGCTACAATAGCCCTAGAAAACCCGTAATATAAGCATAAACTTTCCTTTACAATCAGAGAAAAATTGGAAAAAAGCCTGATAGTTATTGCATGGTTTTTGGTCAAACATTGTCTAAAATAAATGGTTCCAAAAAGGCTTCCAATTCCCTCAGGACTGTTTATTGGGCAATATTAGGCTATAGTAGGCTTAGAAAACCCATAAAAGCAGCAAAACATTTCCTTTAAAATCAGACAAAAATTGGAAAAGAGCCTGATGGTTAGTCCATGGTCTTTGGTCGAAATTTGCCCAAAATAAATGGTTCTAAATAGGCTTTCAATTCCCTCAGGACTGTTCATTGGGCAATATTCGGCTTAAGTAGCCTTATAAAACCCATAAAAGTAGCAAAAAGTTTCCTTTAAAATCAGAGAAAAATTGAAAAAGCCTGATGGTTAGTCCATGGTCTTTGGTCGAGATTTTCCCTAAACAAATGGTTCTCAATATACTTTCAATTCCCTCAGGACTGTTCATTGGCCAATATTCGGCTTCAGTAGCCTTAGAAAACCCGTAAAATCAGCAAATAAATTTCCTTTAAAATTAGCCAGAAATAGGAAAAGAGCCTTATGTTAGTATATGGTTTTTGGTCAAAATTTGCCCTAAGCAAATGGTTTGAAATAGGCTTTTAATCCACTCAAAACTGTCCAAAGAGCCATATTAGACTATCGTAGGTTCATAAAACTCGTTAAATCACCAAAAACGAAAGACTGTCCACAGAGCCATATCAGGCTATATTAGGCTCAGAAAACCCATGAAATCGCGAAAATATTTACCTTTAAGATCAGTCAAAATTTCGAAATAAGTCTGATGGTTAGCCCATGGTTTTTGGTCAAAATTTGCCGAAAATAAAAGGTTTCAAATAGGCTTTTAATCCACTCAGGACTGTCCACAGGGCCATATTAGGCTAAATTAGGCTCAGAAAACCCTTGAAATCGCCAAAAAATTTACCTTCAAGATCAGTCAAAATTTCGAAATAAGTCTGATGGTTAGCCCATGGTTTTTGGTCAAAATTTGCCGAAAATAAAAGGTTTCAAATAGGCTTTCAATCCACTCAGGACTGTCCACAGAGCCATATTAGGCTAAATTAGGCTCAGAAAACCCTTGAAATCGCCAAAATATTTACCTTCAAGATCAGCCAAAATTTCGAAATAAGCCTGATGGTTAACCCATGGTTTTTGGTCAAAATTTGCCGAAAATAAAAGGTTTCAAATAGGCTTTCAATCCACACAGGACTGTCCACAGAGCAATATTAGGCTATATTAGGCTCAGAAAACCCATGAAATCGCCAAAATATTTACCTTCAAGATCAGCCAAAATTTCGAAACAAGACTGATGGTTAGCCCATGGTTTTTGGTTAAAATTTGCCGAAAATAGATGGTTTCAAATAGGCTTTTAATCCACTCAGGACTGTCCACAGAGCCATATTAGGCTATATTAGGCTCAGAAAACCCATGAAATCATCAAAAAATTCACCTTCAAGATCAGCCAAAATTTCGAAACAAGACTGATGGTTAGCCCATGGTTTTTGGTCAAAATTTGCCGAAAATAGATGGTTTCAAATAGGCTTTTAATCCACTCAGGACTGTCCACAGAGCCATATTAGGCTATATTAGGCTCAGAAAACCCATGAAATCGCCAAAATATTTACCTTCAAGATCAGCCAAAATTTCGAAATAAGCCCATGGTTTTTGGTCAAAATTTGCCGAAAATAAAAGGTTTCAAATAGGCTTCTAATCCACTCAGGATTGTCCACAGAGCAATATTAGGCTATATTAGGCTCAGAAAACCCATGAAATCGCCAAAATATTTACCTTCAAGATCAGCCAAAATTTCGAAATAAGCCTGATGGTTAGCCCATGGTTTTTGGTCAAAATTTGCCGAAAATAAAAGGTTTCAAATAGGCTTTCAATCCACTCAGGACTGTCCACAGAGCCATATTAGGCTAAATTAGGCTCAGAAAACCCTTGAAATCGCCAAAATATTTACCTTCAAGATCAGCCAAAATTTCGAAATAAGCCTGATGGTTAACCCATGGTTTTTGGTCAAAATTTGCCGAAAATAAAAGGTTTCAAATAGGCTTTCAATCCACACAGGACTGTCCACAGAGCAATATTAGGCTATATTAGGCTCAGAAAACCCATGAAATCGCCAAAATATTTACCTTCAAGATCAGCCAAAATTTCGAAACAAGACTGATGGTTAGCCCATGGTTTTTGGTTAAAATTTGCCGAAAATAGATGGTTTCAAATAGGCTTTTAATCCACTCAGGACTGTCCACAGAGCCATATTAGGCTATATTAGGCTCAGAAAACCCATGAAATCATCAAAAAATTCACCTTCAAGATCAGCCAAAATTTCGAAACAAGACTGATGGTTAGCCCATGGTTTTTGGTCAAAATTTGCCGAAAATAGATGGTTTCAAATAGGCTTTTAATCCACTCAGGACTGTCCACAGAGCCATATTAGGCTATATTAGGCTCAGAAAACCCATGAAATCGCCAAAATATTTACCTTCAAGATCAGCCAAAATTTCGAAATAAGCCTGATGGTTAGCCCATGGTTTTTGGTCAAAATTTGCCGAAAATAGATGGTTTCAAATAGGCTTTTAATCCACTCAGGATTGTCCACAGAGCAATATTAGGCCTTATTAGGCTCCGAAAACCCATGAAATCGCCAAAACGTTACCTTCAAAATCGGCCAAAAACTTGGAAAAAAGCCTGAGGATAAGACCATGGTTTTTGGTCAAAAGTTGCCCTCGAAATTTTTCCAAATAAGCTTTTAATTCGCATAGGACTTACCAAAAAGAGGTTTTTGAGTATAATTACCCTAGAAAATGCATAAAATCACCAAAAAGTCTCATTCAAAATCAGCTAAAGATCGAGAAAAAGCCTTATTGTTAGCGGCCCATGGTTTTTGGAGAATGATTTCAATAGGCTTTTAATCAACTCAGGACTGATCATGAAGAAGTGTTAGAGTTAATAGCCTTAGTTTTGTGCCTTGTAAGATAAGACTTGACTTCTAAGATTTATGATATTTCGTAAAAATGATAAAAAAGTAATACCTCTCTAAATTAGAACGCTTGGGTGGTCAAGTTGACAAAACCAAGGGCTGCACTACCATAGACCGTAGTTCGATTCTTAGTAAGGTAAAAATTTTGATCTCTGTGATTCTTTTTGTTTGGTAAAATGATACAAAAGCAATACTTTATAGTTCCTGTAGATGTACAAAGTCCACGATCGTGTTTTAGCAGTGCTTTCACTTAAAATAATAAGATAAGACTAAGATATTCAATACATATTTTATCATTTGAAAAAAATGGTACAAAAATAGTACCTTTCTCGTAAGGAAATCTTTGATGGCTGAGTTGACTAAGCCAAAAACTTTAGATGTTTGGACCATACTTTAATTCATCGTTTAAGACTCTTCATTTCGAAGATTTATGATATTTGGTAAAAATGATTAAGTCTACGATAGTGTTTTCAATTAGAAGAATATGGTCAATATATATTTTATGTTTGAGTTAAAAATGGTACAAAATAGTATCTTTCTAATAAGAAAATCTTAGATGGCAGAGTTGATTTTGCCAAAGGTTTTAGATGTTTGGAGCATACCTGGATTCCTCGTTAAGTAAAACTCTTCATTTCTAAGATTTATGATATTTGGTTAAAATAGATCAATTCAAAAATATACCATACTTGTCTTAAACGTTTCGATATACATCTTCATCAGTAACTGTTCTTACAAGATTGTAAGATTGTAAGAACAGTTACTGATGAAGATGTATATCGAAACGTTTAAGACAAGTATGGTTTATTTTTGAATTTATCTATTAGAATTTTATAAACTTAGTTAATTAGGCTCTCGTATTATTATTTGGTTAAAATGATATAAAAGTAATTATTCTTTCATTCCGCAGTTCGACTCTTCGTAAGGTAAGACTTTTGATTCTAAGATTGATAATGTTTGGTGAAAATGATACAAGAGTAATACCTCTCTCATTCAGAAAGCTTGGATGGCTAAGTGGTTAAAGCGAAGGGCTTCAAGTGCTTGGACCGTAGTTCGATTCCTCGTAAAGTAAAACTTTTGATTTCTAAACTTTGGATAAAAATGATATCAACTTCAAACCTCTTCTGTCGGTGAGCTCCGGGTGGTGTGCAGGCAGAGTGCTTGTATCACAGTCGAAGGGTCGAGGGTTCGATCCTGAGATATACCTGGAGTGAACCAATCCCCTGGCGACATTCCAAAAAGTGGCGTTGGCTCCACAGGAATTGTCAAGAGGGGCGCCAGGGGTCGGGGGTCTCCCCTGGCGGCTTCCTGGGAGAGGAACTAGGGGATTTTGAAGAAATTTTGAACATCATTGAGAAAAAAAAAAGTAATGAAAGAAAGAAGCTGAACTAACTAAGAAGTTTTTAGTTTGTTAAATATTTAGTTCAGTTAGCTATGTTTGTTTAGTTTCCTACTAATCAAGTTTACTAAACAAGTTACAAACTATAAACTGTTTCGTTAGTTTAGTTTAGATAGTTACTTTCGTTAGACTGTTTAGTTAGTTTCGCTGAACTTGTTTAGTAGTAAACTATACTAACCTAGCTAACTGAACTAAATATTCAACAAACTAAAACTGCTCATTTAATTTAGTTTCAAAACTGTTCAGTTAGTTAAGTTTCTTTCTTTCTTTAGTTTTTTTTCTTAATGATGTTCAAAATTTCTTCAAAATCCCCTAGTTCCTCTCCCAGGAAGCCGCCAGGGGAGACCCCCGACCCCTGGCGCCCCTCTTGACAATTCCTGTGGAGCCAACGCCACTTTTTGGAATGTCGCCAGGGGATTGGTTCACTCCAGGTATATCTCAGGATCGAACCCTCGACCCTTCGACTGTGATACAAGCACTCTGCCTGCACACCACCCGGAGCTCACCGACAGAAGAGGTTTGAAGTTGATATCATTTTTATCCAAAGTTTAGAAATCAAAAGTTTTACTTTACGAGGAATCGAACTACGGTCCAAGCACTTAGAGCCATTCGCTTTAACCGCTAAGCCATCCAAGCTTTCTTATTGAGAGAGGTATTACTCTTGTATCATTTTCACCAAACATTATCAATCTTAGAATCAAAAGTCTTACCTTACGAAGAGTCGAACTGCGGAATGAAAGAATAATTACTTTTATATCATTTTAACCAAATATCATTAATCTTAGAAATGAAGAGTTTTACTTAACGAGGAATCCAGGTATGGTCCAAACATCTAGAATCTTTGGCAAAATCAACTCAGCCATCTGAGATTTTCTTATTAGAAGGATACTATTTTGTCTCATTTTTAACTCAAACATAAAATATATATTGACCTTATTTTTCTAATTGAAAACACTATCGTAGACTTTGTATGTCTGCAGGTCCAATAAAGCGTACTAAGTATTGGTTTTGTATCATTTTACCAAACAAAAAGAATCTCAGAAATCAAAATTTTACCTTACCAAGATTCGAACTACGGTCAATGGAAGAGCAGCCCTTGACTCACTCCAATTGACCACCCAAGCGTTGTGATCGAGTGAGGTATTACTTTTGTATCATTTTTACCAAATAATATAAATAGTAGAAATATAACTTCTTGCCTTGCGAGGAATCGAACTACGGTCCGAACGTCTACAGCCCTTGGCCATCCGAGCTTTCTAAATGAGAGAGGTATTACTTTTATATTATTTTACCAAAGATTATAAATCGTACAAAATCAAAAGTCTGGACTTGTGAGAACTCGAACTACGGTCTGCATAAAAAAAGCCCTTGGCTTAGTCCACTGGCTCATCCAAGCTTTGGGGAAGAGAGAGGTACTACATTTGTATCATTTTCACCAAATATTATCAAAAAGTTCTACCTCACGAGGAATCAAACCAAGGTCTGTACAACTACAGCCCTTGGCCTTTCCCGACTTGGCCATCCAAGCTTTCTAGATAGTACAGGTATTACTATTGTATCATTTTCACCAAACATTACAAATCTTAGAAATTACAAGTCTTGCCTTACGAGGAATCGAACTACGTTCCAGACACCTCAATCCCCTGGCCTAATCCACCATCAAAGCTTCATTGACAAGAGAGGTATTACTTTTGTATCATTTTCGCCAAATATCATAAAATCAAAGAAATAAAAATTCTTGCCTTGCGAGGAGTCGAATTGCGGTCCGCATAAGTAAAGTTCCTGGCTTGGTCCACTCGCCTATCAAGGCTTTGGTGATGTGAGAAGTAATACTTTTGTATCATTTTTACCAACCATTATAAACCTTAGACCGTCGTGGCGCCAAGTTTCCTCCAACAAAGGGGCTAGAAGCTACGACGGAGGGGCTGTTTTCCAAGAAAATACCAAACATTTGCTCTCACAGACAAAGAAACTCTAGAATCATCTATCTAATGACGGGAGGCTACCCTCCTACGATGGGGAAGGGGGGCTCTTGGGAACGTCTTTGCAGTATTGCGGAGATGTTCAGTACTGTGGGAGATTTAATCAGATATTCAGTATTTTGATTCCCTTCTATGGTATTGAATATCCTCCACAGTATTGAATATCCTCCATAGTACTGGTGGTTTCCCACCACAGTACTGAACATCCTCTAAAGTACTGACGGTATCCCTCCAGAGTATCGAATATCCTCCATAGTATTGATGGTATCCCTCCATAGTATTGAATATCCTCCATAGTACTAAGGGTATCCCTCCACAATACTGAATAGCCTCTAAAGTACTGATAGTATCCCTTCACAGTACTGAACATCCTCCATAATACTGATGGTTTTCCTCCGCAGTACTGAACATCCTCTAAATTACTGACGGTATCCCTCAACAATATTGAATATCCTCCACAGTACCGATGAAATCCCTCCACAATACTAAACATCCTCTAAAGTACTGGCAACCTCCGCAATACTACACAGACGTCCCCAGGTTCATTATTTAGACCTTGAATCTTTAAAAATAAACGATTGCAAACAAGCGTTATGCAGTCATCAATTTGGGCAGAATTCCTGTGTGAAAATTGGCCTAGTCACAAGTGATTTCATTCCGAAACTTTCTTGAGGCAAAGATAAAGAAATTAAATCAACCTTAGTGTATAGCTCTACTCACAAAAGATAAAACTATTCTCTTCAAGACGGAGCACACTGAACACTGGCCGGATCCTCGTCCGAGTCACTGTCACTTTCGCTTAGGTTATCGTCATCATTTTCGTCATCGTCCTCACTGCTGTCGCTGTCTTCATCGCCTCCCTGTCTTCTTCGCTCACGTTCCCGGATCTAAAACCACACAGATACACTTTGAAATAAATGGTGCGTAATAACATTTGTATAATTTGAGAGACAATTGTATAAATAAAAAGTTTGAAACAAATCTACGGTTTGAAACAGATCTTCTCGTTACGCTGGTCAATCCCCCGTTACGTTCAATCCCTTTTACTCCGTTCAAAATCAATCAATCGACTCTGGAATACCGAGTAAACGAGGGCAGGAAATGAAAATGATTCGAGAGCATCATAAAAATATTAAACAGTTTAAAGATTTGGTCAAAACGTGGCTCTTTTGAAAACAAATGTGCTTGCAAATTTTATAGCAGATGATGCCTCTAATGCAATCTTTGAAGTTGCTTATGTTGGTTTAAATTAGTAAATCCTTCCTGTTTCCATAATCCATTTTTCAGGAAAGGGAGCCCCTGTGAGATTGCAAGGCTTGTGAAATTAATCATGGGGGATGCCAACGTAACAATAGATTAAATCATTTGATTCAGTGATTAGCACCAATATTTTCATAAGCAAGATCAATTTAATCTTAGAATTCAACTTGTCACAGTAGTCTCTCTTATTTCAGACAATAGGGTTCCTATTTTAAACTCACAGCCCCCCGCCCTCCTTGAAGAATTGCTCTTGTGTTTACCACTTGTTGAATTTTCTAATAAAATAGGGCGGCAAGTTCTCTTCCCATTTAGTCTCGAGCTTTCTGAAACCAATCTTTGATGAATTTTAGTCATAAATTGTTATAATGATAAACTTCTCACCTGTCGCCTGCGGAAGCGTCTAAACATCATGAAGAGAACCCTTTCGTCAAAGGGGTTGGCTTGCATTCCAGTGGTTTCCATCTCTCTTTCGTCGGTATTTTTCTTGATTTGCTGAGTGACAATGAATGAAAATGCGCTTAAATGGTAAAAGAAGAGCAATTTTGATGTCGTTTTATTGAGTCCACAATCAAATATACTAGCCTATCAAGATTATTACAAGGGTGGATCCGAAATGGCAGCAAAATTGTAGAGCTGTGACAGCTGGGCCTAGACTGAAATTCGAATAACTTGTATCAGACAGCTCATGAGAACATGATTTTGGCGGAAAATTTCAGGGAATTTTGTTGACGCCATTTTTGAAATCCATTGCGAGTAGCAAATTGATGGGGAAAATATTTATAGCCAGGTGAGTTATAATAAAATAAGAATTTTAGAAGAAGTGGTAAATGAAAAATATTAAAACAAAAGTCATTTAGCAGGTAAAAGGATTTGTTGTTTTGTAACTAATAGTCTAAATAGTTCTATAACTGATAAATATCCGGAGAAAGTCGTTTCAGCTTCTTCTCAGCTTTCCCTGTAGCAAGACAACTGGGAATTTTAGATGATTCAAAATTAAGGGCGAGGGAAGATAAAATCTCATAAGATGTTTTCAAACAATCATTCCTACAGGCTCTAATAAAGGATGGCGTTAGCCAATCTTCCTTAAGTTTCTAGCCAAAATTATGTTTTGTGAGCTGTCTGACAGAAGTTATGAGAATATTAGACTAGGCATCGAAGCTCTGTAATTTTGCTGCCATTTTGATAAACCTCTGCAATAATTTTGATAGGCTAGTATATATTAAATTATCCGATCGCTTTCATTCTGCAAGAGAACTAAATAAGCATTTTCTTGAAACGAAACTTTTCTGCTTATGCTTTGTTATGAATGTGTGTACTGTTCTTGAATGTTAGTACGTATGTCTGTGTTGTAAGTGTATATGGTGTATTGGTGTAATCATGAATATGAAAAATTACAATTGTCACTAATAGTGGGGATTCCCTAACTACAAGCTTTTCCAGCTATGACTGGCACTTATAAACAATTTGTCTTTTTTCTCTTAAATGATTCAATGGAAAAAATTCTTTCAATAAGCTTTCAACCATTCGTTATTTTCGATGCCTTTAAAAAACTCGATGCTACAACCATGCTTTTGGCATCAAGGTTTAAAGCATCAGAAATAAAAAATATCTTTTAAAGCTATTTCATGGACGTTTTTGCTGTAATTGAAATATCATCAGGCCAATAGTAAGGATTCATGGATGGGGGGCTGAACAATAGAACCGATACATGGTGTCAAATATTTTTGACGTAAAACTATTAATCTGTATATGATGGGGGGCTCTAACCCCCCCCCCAGCCCTATGCTTCCTACAGACCTGATTATGCCAACCTTACCTCTTCCAATCCATCTAAATTGGTAACATCTCCTGTCGGTGTCCAAATCTTCACATCATGATCCAGTCCACTGGTGGCGAGAACACAACTGGTCGGGTGAGGCTCCAACACGTTCACCTATGCAAAATCAAGTTGTATTTCATGCACACACAAATCCCCGCATAGATCAAATGCCACTGCCACATTAAACAGTATTCTGGCTTATACAATTATGCTTGCTTATATTAAAAGGACTTTCAAAGAACAGCCAGTTTGATTTTTTATATTTAAACCCCATTCGATTCTGTTCCCTTGGACAATAACCATCCTGGGCAACGTCTGTGCAGTAATGTTTAGAATGTTCAGTACTGTGGAAGATGTTAACAGTACTGTGGAGGATGTTCTGTTCTGTGGAGGATATTATCAGTACTGTGGAGGATATCATCAGTACTGTGGAGGATGTCAACAGTACTGTGGAAGATATCATCAGTACTGTAGAGGATGTTCTCTACTGTGGAGGATATTATCAGTACTGTGGAGGATATTAACAGTACTGTGGAGGAGGTTCAGTACTGTGGAGGATATTAACAGTACTGTGGAGGATGTTCTGTTCTGTGGAGGACATCATCAGTACTGTAGAGGATGTTCAATACTGTGGAGGATGTTCAGTACTGTGGAGGATATTATCAGTACTGTGGAGGATATTATCAGTACTGTGGAGGATCTTCTGTTCTGTGGAGGATATTAACAGTACTGTGGAGGATGTTCTCTACTGTGGAGGATATTATCAGTACTGTGGAGGATGTTCAGTACTGTGGAGGATATTAACAGTACTGTGGAAGATATTATCAGTACTGTGGAAGATGTTCTCTACTGTGGAGGAT
Source organism: Pelagia noctiluca (assembly GCA_963924455.1). Lineage (NCBI taxonomy): Eukaryota > Metazoa > Cnidaria > Scyphozoa > Semaeostomeae > Pelagiidae > Pelagia > Pelagia noctiluca. Next base: position 12,256,281 of record OZ004325.1, read on the forward strand.
ATTATCAGAACTGTGGAGGATATCAACAGTACTGTGGAGGATGCCCTTTTCTCTGGAGGATATTAACAGTACTGTGGAAGATATCATCAGTACTGTAGAGGATGTTCTCTACTGTGGAGGATATTATCAGTACTGTGGAGGATATCATCAGTACTGTGGAGGATGTTCAATACTGAGGAGGATGTTCTCTACGCCGGAGGATATTATCAGTACTGTGGAGGATGTTCTGTTCTGTGGAGGATATTATCAGTACAGTACTGTTGGTATCCCCACATAGTACTAATAGTATCACTGCTTCCATCTCTTATTGTTCCATATTACTTTTTCTATATCCCACCTTCCAGCTTTCTCCACACTTTTTAAAATGAGAAAAGTTCGTCTCACCAAGATTGGATCTTACATCTCAATAAGTGAGATGTCACTCGACCAGGATGAAACATTTTATCAAATAAACATTAAAAAAGATGAAAATTACAAAGGTATGTATTGGAGCGTAAGATCTCAGCTCGAGGGCTAGTAGGTTGGATGATTTAGTTTTTGTCTATACAAACCGGCCCTTAGATAGCCATAAAGGAGCTAGGGAGAGCCAATAAATAAAGTTGAAACTGTTTACTTTTCTCCGAGCTATTACAGTATTATAATGTTACTTCAAATTCAAACTATTGGTATGGCAAGCTGTTCATCAAATTTCAGCCAACATCAAAATGAAGATTTTGCGTGTCCCAACAAAATGGTCAAACGAGCCAATATTTCAGCCATGATCATTTTGGGCGTAATGTTGTGTGAAATATTATATCGATTGAACAGGGCTTAAAGTAAAGTTACGTTTTCATTTGCCTGCAACGAGGAGCAAATCACTCAAAGAGATGCGTTCAAGATTTTTGGGATTTTTTCATATTTTTGAAAACTTTTTAGAGATTTCCTATGATTGTTAAAGATTTCTAATAATACTCTGGATTTTTCAGGCCAATATTCTAGGGATATTCGAGACTTTTGGGGATTTTCAAAGTTTTTTTCAAGAATTTTAGAGATCTTTGGTAAAATTGTTCGCGATTTTATTGAATGATTTGCCACTTTGCCTGCAATACCTTCAGGAAAACGGATGAAAAATAGCAGGAAGCAGAGGGGGTTTTCACTATAGAATTTCACTATATTATTTTAAACATAAGAAGTTGAAACACTTACCACCCCTGCATGATCTCCTTCTAAATACTGCACGATTTCCTCACTTCTAACATCCCACAAGAAAACGTGTCCACAGTCACTGCCACTCACAACATATTCACTTTTAGGCCCGAAGTAGTTTACGCCTTTCACTACATGAGATTAAGAGTAAAGCATCTGAGATAAAGAATCAGAGTCGAAATTTCGACGGGGAAAGCAGTTTGAAACTGGATATCCTTTGATCCCAGGGGTGGAAGGGGGCACTCCAGACTTTTATATTTGAGGGCGTCGTGATGATATTTTTGGGTCTCTGAAATTTTTCATGATATTTTTAGGGCTCTGTAAGCCTTCTGGACTAATGTCCCCGTATATATTCAAGTCTTGAGTGTACCTCTTGGCCTTTGGTATGAAATACGAGGTGACTGCACTTTAGCTAGCAGGCAGACATTCGTTACAAATAAGAAATTTAATTGAATTACAATGCACTTGAATCTGTCCAGATAGATAACGAATAAAATACTTTACTTGCAGTAAACATTAAGATTAGGGGGCTAACACCTCAAACTGCCGTTGATTTATCAGTAATTTTTGCTCGAACTTTTTAATCAAATTTTTTATGTTTTAGGCCTATTTGAGTTTTCTGTTTCCTAAGGTCATAACGCCCAATTCGTAACACTTTTGGCGCCAAAACTCCAGACAGACTTCAAAGCTCCATCTCTGGAATCGATAGGACCAAAATTTGGTTAATGAAATATCATAAAATACACAGTGACAGATTTCAAAGCTAATTTGCTTTTACAAACTATGTAGTTACGTGGAATTATGTGGTGCATGCAATGGAACCTTTGAAGAAAGAGGTGTGCTTTATTATTACTACATCACCCTGGGGAACATCTGTGCAGGACTGTGGAGGATGTTAATAAATGTGATGTGGAGGATATTCAGTACTGTAGGGGTATATCATCAGTACTATGGGGGAATACCATCATTACATTAAAAGGTGTTCAGTACTGTGGAAGGACACCATCTGCACTGTGGAGGTTATAACAAAAGTAATAGTGGTTTCTGTCCACTGTCCACAGTACTGAACATCCTCCATGTTGCTGATGTTATTTCTCTACTGTACTTTTAGTTCCCTCTAATGTATTTTAGTATCCCCCACAGTATTGATGATGTTCCCCCACAGAGCAGAACATCCTCCACAATATTGTAAGATGTAGGCCAGGATGTAGATGTATTTTTGTTATTGTTTATATGCTCAATAAAACGATTACCCGTGGCTGAATTTCTGTGTCCTGTATATCGATGGACGTAATTTGCTTCTGAGCTAAAAAAAATAAATAGTCAACTCAATTATAAATCAACTTTTTATGTAAGGGATTGAGAACAGATCATCGGAGGGGACTCGTTTCGTTAACAGTAGAAACATGGCTGAAAATCGTATCATAATCGTTGACAATCGTATCATAATCGTTGACAATCGTATCATAATCGTTGACAATCGTATTATTATCGTTGACGATAGTTTCAAAATCGTTGATAATCGTTTCATGATCGTTTCAATTTATTTCAAAATCTTTGCGAATCCTTTTTCAATCTTTGCAAATGGAAAAGCATAATAAACAGGACTAACCTCATGTTAGAATCAAATAAATAGATATCTTCGTCATTATAGCTTGCGAGGACTTCTACAAAAGAGCGTTTATTTCAGTAAGATATTCACATCTCTAGGAAGAAGACCTTGATACCAAATCTTGCTAGTTTTTTTTCATTCTTAATGTTTCAGTTTATCATAAGTGCCTATTTCCAAAAAAAAAAGTCTCCAAAGAAATGCAATGAAATAGTTTTCAAAAACAAAACTTGCTTTCGACTTTTTAAAAAAGATAAATCCAAAGAATGAAAAAAACAGTGCCAAAAAGTCTCATCATTTCAAAATAAAAGAGAATCAATAGTTACATCAAAAGCATGCAATCTTATGGCAATTGCAACATCAAAAGAAAAAGGCAAACCATGTTTCGAATAATCAATGTTCATCTTTAGTTGCTTCTATCCCATAAAATAACACACACTAAAATAAGCCAACTAATAACGCGAGGAGACCCAATGAAAAGACCCTAACACTCTAGATATAGCCTATCATATGCATGTACTTGAGTACATACATTGGGTCTTATCAAGACTGTTTCTGCCACAATATTTGATAGGATAGTCACCACTTATCATGACAAGCCTTTGATATTTAGAAGGACAACGTAATAAATATATTGGGTCTTATCAAGGCGCTTTCTGACACAATTTTTGACATGATAGTCACCACTTATCATGACAAGCCTTTCATATTTAGAAGGGCAACCTTTCGGGAGAGGGCCATGTCCCAATAATAAATATCAAAGAAACTACACTTCTCATTACCTGATGATGGGAGACGGATCTCTTCTGAAACGTTGCCCTACTAAATATCAAATACTTGTCATGATAAGTGGTGACTATTATGTCATATAAATGTTATTCGAATAAATGTTGAAATCGATAGATTCTCGAGACCTAATCGCAAAGATTTTAGTTTATTTGTGAATGTTTGATTATTTTAGATTACCTGATCCATCGTAGTTGTAAACCAAACACGTGATGTTTGCATGAAACGAGCTCTTCTCCTAAAAGTTAAAATCATCCTTAATAACCATTTTGACTAACTTTGGATTTTGTGGAATGGGACTGTCAAAAGCTCTTCTTTTCCAGATCTAACCATAAATAAAACTAGATTTTATTGGCTAATACAGATTTTGGGTGAATATATATCAAATTTTGTATTTTTTTCAAATTCATGCAAATGTTTGCAATTGGCTGCTATTGATCGGCTCTTCGATGTATTTATTCGTTTTAAGCACACATATAAATTTGGTTTTGCCTTTGGTTCGACCAGGCTATTCAATAAGTGTTTTATCGAACATGGTAAATTGTAATTGTGCCTTCTTTGCGAGTGAAATTTGCAAATATAAGCTGGAAATTATTGGAAAAACAATTTTCATTCCCCAGAACGCCACACAGTAAAATACCTTTATCATTAAAGACATTTTTTTCCAAAATCTTCAGACAAGAGAAGACGATATCTACTGAAACACTTTCCAAGAGATTTATGCTCGAATCAAAATACTAACTTTTTCCTTAACTTTTTGTTCAGCACACCTCTATAAGGGGACCATTATGGAAATAAGATCGTCGTACTTCATGACCTTTCTAATGCTATCCCTGCCACTGAAATTTTTAACTTATACTAAATCTATACTTTTCTTTGAATTTTCAACTTGAACGATTGTATGTTATGTATCTTATTTGGTTTATTTTAATATTATCGATGCCTCAATATAAACGCTTATTTAATGCGGTAATTTAATGCGATACATCATGCACAGAGTCACCCATTCGTGTAGTTAGTGGAAGTGGTGTAATATGGCATACTGTCACATGGTTTTCGTATTCAAGTAATTTTGTTTGACGATCAAGATGTATTCATATCAAATAACCGATATCTGATACATACTTTCAAATGGTCTGGACAGAATTTCTTCAATATCCCATCTTCTTTTTCCTTGATAAAGAAATGACTGATTAAGTAGAATTTCACTAAAAAGAGCCCCATGTATATTGAACTTTCCAGGGCACCTCATTTCAAAGAGTAGAGAGTTTTTCAAAAGCTAATCATTTTTAGAGAGAGACAACAGAATTCTCAGAAAAAGTGATCATAAGGAGTGATTTACCACTCAGAACTTGCCACTCCTATGAGAAGTATATCTTACAATAGCTCTCTACACAACGGACAATGGATACAAACAACTTTCGTTATTTCAAATCAAATTTCCGATTCCCTGAATCCAATACCTTGTCCAATTCCTTTGATATAACGAGTCCTTGAGAAAACTTAAGAATTTTCAGAAATGATACAGCAAACCCATATCTTTGATTTTCGCCTCAAAAAGGCCTTTGAACTACATTTTCAGTCTCTTGTTGGAATGAAGATACTTTCAGCTTTCTGTTTTTGTAAATAACGTTTTGAAAATTTAAAGAATGATAATGATAATGCAAGGAACTGATGGTATATGAAAAACACTAATATTAATAATAAAATTATCATAAGATAAGTGATGCATAGTGAATGAAAAACTTGTGGGTATCTTATCGCTGGCAAAACGATTATTATCCTTATTAGATTTAGAAAAAGCTCTCACTAACCTCTGCTACCTTTCTCCGATCAAAAATCCTGAAAATGGAAATATAAAAATTCAAACTAATCAAAGCATTGAATCAAAACATTACGACACTAGAGAATTATTTGAGACAACCCGGGAGCTATTTGAAAATTGATATTTTTCTGTAGGAATATCATTATTTATAAGTGCTTATAATTTACTTAGTTAGTACGAAAGAGTTATGTAAACCAGGCCCAGAGCTGGAGAGGTATTTTGGAGGGGGAACAAATAGCGCTATAGACAAAATTTTGTAGGTACCAACTCTTTGAAATAAGCCTTTGAAATTTCTCCCAACATTTCTTGGGATACAGCTTGGATTTCTGACTGCTCCCTCACTCAGGCCCCCCTCAGCTCCTGTTGTGAAGTAGACGCGGGTGTGTTTTCTTTATTTCATCTAGCAAAGTTTACCTGACAAATTGATCTCTTCCTCCCACAGCGAATTCGTTCAAGTTTGTTGGATTGATGAAGATTGAATACAAGGGAATTTTTCTGTTCCTCGCATTGTGCAAGCAGAACAATCTTGAAGAAAAAAAATTGTTTTATTTTGAGACCAGTTTAATCGTATTCGCATTCAGCAACATAAATACAAAAAACCCATATAAACTGGCACACATCTTCAAAAAATCAGGAAATGAACAAACTACAAAAAAGTAGAAGTGATAGTTGGAAGTTTGACTGATGCATAATCTATGTTGATCCATCTCTAAGTATAACAATTCATTAGGTTTTGTCTTTGTTTTCTTTCTGATCAACTACTGTGATAAGTGTCAGACGCAGAGCTTCAGTAGATAATTATAATTTGCTATGTTTATGATTTTTCAAGCCATCCTAAAGTTCTGCACAAATCGAAGACTATTCCATAAATGCAATGAATGTAATAGCCCTACATCTTAAACAGGCATTCAGTACACCAATTTGTCATCATGCAAGGAAATCGGAAAATTCATAAGTGAAAAATCAAACATCAATTAGAGAAATCTGACTTGTTGGGTTTTGGTTCTCTCAAATCCAAACTGAACACCACAGCATCTTCCCCACAAGTCAGCAACACATGCGGTGAGCCAGGCTCAATGCAAAGCTGCAATGCAAAAGAGGGAATTATGGTACAAAAAAGCAATCAATGTGATATCTTAAGCCCACAATGTATACCAGATCTAAGCCAAGAAAACCTAGATCAATCCTAGTTTTTTACGGATCAAAAAACAAAACAAAGCTGATATTATGTATTTCTACATGTAATGTAATCTATATTATCAAAACTTGATAAATGTTTTTTGAATTATCTTTTGCGATCTGGCTATCAGGCTAATAAATATATAGTCTTATCTTAAACATTGATACATGGTCTAAAACAATAATTGAATCATACTAGATAGAGCAGGCTTCTGCAGTTGACATTTGCCACCACTAGGTAACAAACCCCTTTTGTTGTTAAGACCAAAGACCAGCAGGCAAACTACTGTCCTAAACCAGGACAGTAAGTTAGCACAGTAACCACAGGAATTACCTTATCTTGAACATATACCAAGTTGATAAAAATGGAATTATTTCCATTTTAGGACAGAAGAATTTTAGAGGTAGGAAACTTTGGTGCAAATTAAAACTCAGATTCACCTTAGCCTTGCATCTAGGGTGGTTTTTTATGAAAATCAATTGGTATTATTTATTTTCAATGAAAGGTGAAAAGGACCATAAAATATCTTCATAAAACATGAACCAGCTTATCATCTTTCCGTTAAAGGTGAAAAGGACTGTTTCATTTACAAGAAACATCAATAATGCATAATGATTTACTCTTGACTTGATTCCGCCCTTTTCTTTACCACCCTCTATCATCTAAATAGATAAACTAATGGAGAGAGAGATACCCCCTTATAAATATGATTAACATTTATTCTACCAAAAATAGCAACAACCAACCAGATGTATTCTATGGGCTAGCACGCCCCTAGTAGAGGTGTTTGCATATTTGAAGTTACCTTGTGGGCAGATCCTTTGTGTTGGGCGATCTTCTTTGTTTGTTGAACGTGATTTGCAAGTGATAAAAATGCAACACGAATCTAGAAGAAATAAAAGGTCTACCTTTACTTGAGTAATAAAACATAAAGGGTAATCTTCTTGATAAGGCTGTAGGTTGTTTTAGTTTGCTAAACTGCTAACTATAGGTTGCTTTAGATCATCATTAATGGTTTTAGGGTTGTTAAAATGTTACTATCATGCAATTTAAGCATAGTCTGTACAAGGAGCGGTTGGAAAGCCTTGGCCTGGTTGTTGAACTGGTCTTTACCATGCACAATTATTGCAGATTTGTTGTAAAACAGCTGAATGAGTGTACCAAAAATATTTTCCCATTAAACTATTTATTGAAATATTCTAACATGAATGATTAATTTTGAACTATCATACTTTGACAGAGAACTTATTGTAATTTTGCAAAGAAAATTTTTGGTTTTGTTGGTCAACCATTTCAATGGAGGTAAAGCAATGGCTAAATAAAATCATCCAGACCACTCCCTCTATTGACTATTGTTTAAGGTGGTTCTGTTAGGTGTTTGTAAAATCAACGTAAATAAGTCAGTTGTTGGCAGTCAGGGAGGACGGGGGGGCTTCTCTTCATTTTTTATTTTTTCAAATAGGGATGGGTGCAACATCAATCCCTAGCCAACAACCAAATATCCTCAATCCATATCTTTGTGCTGAGTGCAAGTAGAGAGGCATTGAGAACCATTTTGGTGTAAATTTTCCGGTCAATGTGGTAAAAACTCGCCAATGCAGTAAAAAAGAAACGCAGCAAGATAAATATTGAGAAACAGAAACAAAACTCAACAAGAATGTACCTGACCATCCCTTGCACAAGTCACCATTGTCATGTCATTTGAATTCGGCATGAATTTTGCCTGAAAGAACAATGTTTGTTGATAAGCCATTTTTCATTCAGCACAGCGTGCAGTTAAGGAAGGCTTTGAGGGAAACAAGGCAGGAACTAGGGTTCACAATTACCCTTCAAAAACCCAATAAGCACACAAGATTAGTGCTACCTTACCCGGAGTTAACAAAGAATTCCAGGGATCAATCCAAAGAACTCTCCTTTAGACGCGAGTCAGGGTGTGATAAGTTGGCTCCATGGAGAAGTACCTGATGTCTTATTATGCAAAGTTTCAACCTTGAAACTCAATCAGAGATGTAACTAGGCTGGAGAATAACTCAGATCCATGGTTAATCATTCAAGAACATTTGACAACATAATGATTTTAAAGTCCAGCATCAAGACAGATTACAAAGTTGGTTCTTTATTACCCAAGTGGATTCAATTTTTAACACATTTCAGTTGTTTTAGAAATGCCTTTCAGACTAGCATTAGCATTAGTGTAGCCTAGACAACTCCTGAAAGAGGGCATCATTCTGACGAAAAGATAATTTTAGTCAACAAGGCTGGACCCCATAAAGGCTAATAGACAAGCTGAACCAAAGGGGTAATTTCATCTTTCAAAGATGAATATTGAAACGGGGATTTTTTATAAAGAAAGTACATGGACAGAAGTTTTCTTTCAGAAGCCACTCCATTACGCCTAGCGCCCATTGCGTAGGAATGTAATTTGACAATTGCTTACTAAATCACTATGTCATATAGCAAATTAAAACAAAATATCAGGCCAGGGGGGTACTCAGTTGAGTACTGGGGACGTGCCTCCCAAAAAGGTGCACTTTTTCCCTGTTTTTTTTTAACTATGGGTCTTCGGTTTTCAAAACATGGTTTGAATGTGGGTTTGTATCTATATCTAAGGCTTTGTATAAATTTGGGTATAAATTTTCAAACTTTTGGTATAATTATGGGTATAAATTTTCAGAATATTGGTGTAGATATGGGTATACTTTTGGTTCCTGGGTGGCACGTCCCTACCCAAAACTGGGTCAGGTCTCCCGTGGGATCTCAGGGAACCAAACATACCTGAAATACATTACTGTTGTGTTCACTATCATATGTAAGCCGTGGCTTATCAGTGACTTTCTGCCAATCCCATATTGCTATCTCACAGTCATCACTTCCAGAAGCAAGCAAATTCCCAGCAGCATTGAAGCTGAGTGAGTTGACGCAGCCATCATGGAAATTTAGTCTATTCGACAGAGATAATCTCTGAACAAAGTATCTTGAGCTAATTGCTTTATCTCTGAAAGCTGCACCTGCTTCCAAGCCCAGCGATCTATTATCCAGGTCGCGGATCGAGTTCCAAATGGGTTTTGGCAAGCCATGCTGTTTCATTTTGATTTTTAGCTTAGATTTTCACCAACTTTAAGGCTTTCCAGCTTTCTGTCTATTTTGCTAAGAGAGTGTTAATAACTAATTGATCAATAATGTGATTCTGGCTACATAGTCAGAGTGCTTTTCTAAGAAAAGGATACAAACAAGCCAGTTAACTTTGCCCTAAGATCAATTTTTCAACTCAAAATGATGACAGATTTTGATACATGCATTGGATTCTAAACACATCACGTGTTGTTCTCCTTTTCTTGAGCATCTTTTTACAGGGTGCTCCGAACATATCAGCTCATACTGTTCTTCATTAGCTTATTCTTGGATCTTCTATTATTTTCTGCGGTTAAATGCTTAATCAATGTTTCCTGGAGGCGGTAAAATTGTTCAGTCTCAAAGTCACTTAGCCCTTCATCTATTCCATTTTGTCTTCAAAATGTTGAAAAATGTTGTTGTTCGAAAATTTCGCAAGAGAGGCTCACGTGAAAGAGAGGCTTTTGTTGCCTCGTAACAGAGCATGTGTTTTGTTATTCTTGGAATTCAATTAGTGCTGCCACTCGTAGAGATTTCTCCCTACAGTATAGATTTTTTTTACTTTGTATACGCTGTAGGAAAAACTTACGGCAGAAATGTGGAAAGTAAAGTAGGTATTTTTGGTATTTTTTCGAGATTTATGCGTAGATTTCCCAGACAAATCAGGTCATCAATTGACCAGATAGACCATTTTGAATATCTGTATTGCATAACTTGTGGTGAAAACTTAAATGAAATATTTGTATGAATTTTCGTTGATGTAAAACGTTAACGTACTTGGGCTAGATGTGAAATTGGGTGAAATTTTTACAAATTTTATTGAGAGGAAGAATATCAATCTATTTGTGTACCCTTTTTAGGGAACTTGTGGGTTTTTCGAAATATTAGTTGGGATTTTGTTGGTAGAAATTTTAATCTCTGCGTAGGTTTTGGGTAGGGATAAATTCAAATTTAGAAGTAGTGTATTGTGAGTGGCAGCACTAATTCAATATGGCCGCTAGTTGAACATGAAATTAACCTAAAACTTATTGGCTTTAGTTTTAGAATATGATGTCTTTCGAAAATATCCGCATCGGTGTTGACGTCGAAGTGCTGCGACAGGGGTATCTAGTTTCAGGAAAAGTCAGGTGGAAAGGACAAATACCAGACAAGAATGGCAATTGGGTCGGAGTTGAATTGAATGATCGAGGTAGGCCTAACCTTAACCTATTAGGTATCCGAAGTGGGCTCTTGTCAGGGACCGTAATTGACAACAATTTCACGACAGGCCTGGCGGAAGCTGTCAATAGTTGGTCTGGTTCGGAACAAACCAGTAGGTCTAGAGTGTAGCCCAGAAACATTCTGAAAATCTAAATTCCCTCAGATCAGTCAGATGCAATTTGGCCATAGTGGAATCGGCGTACGTTACGCCACAGATCTGTGGCGTACAGCCTCTTCGTCTTTTTTACGCCGGCGTATTTCTTCCCGCTCAAAAAATAGTTGGCGTAAAATTTCAAAATGCGAAGGAGCGTCGCATGCACTTTCTTCTGTTTTCCTTTCTTCTGTTTGTCTTGGTCATTCCAAAAGAGGCCCAATATCAACGTGGGAGACTCAATAAAGACTTCCGTCTGTCAATTTGTTTGAAAATCTGTGTTGCTGCTGCGGAGGAGCAGTGGATACCGCTGCTGCGGAGGATTACACTACTTCGACCTATTCAAGGCATATTACTCTTGGCGTAAAACGACACGGTGCTTGGCGTACATCTGTGGCGTACGGAGTTTACCGATTCCACTATGGCAATTTGGTGCATTTTCAAATCAAAATTTGCTGCGTAAAAATGAATCGAGATTTATGGTAAAAATCAAATGTATTATGGAGCAACATTATTTCTTTAAAAAAAAGAGTGACTTAGCCAAAAAATTTGTACGGCCAAAGCTGCGCTCAAATGGACCGGTTCTGCCAGGCCTGCTCGTACGTACAAACCGTAAACATAAAAATGAATGCTTCTTTTATTTCTGAATTTGGTGGATTTTAGCGTTTTTCTTGCACTGCTTTTTGGCTTTTTTGCTCAAGTTTAAAAACGTTTACTGCGAAAACCTGGTTTTCGACAACGTATGCTGCTGCTCTTTCTGTCAGAAATGATCTGTCATAGGAGTGGTCGGACTTGATGCAACTCTTTATGTTTTGTTGCTTTATGTTGGTTTAAATTAGTCATCCTTGTACTATGTAAATACTAACACTAAATGATTCATATTATCATTATTACGAAGTCTGTGTTTCCGTTTCCCGTATGACAGTGCTCAATGCATAAATGCAGAGCGTAATATATACTAAGGAGTAAAGAGTCAAGAGACTAACTCAACATCTCGACAAGCCTGTTTCGTGGTTTCCCACTCATCAGGAGACGTATAGATCCTATACGTCTCCTGATGAGTGGGAAACCACAAAACCGGCTTGTCGAGATGTTGAGTTAGTCTCTTAACTCTTTCCTCCTTAGTATATATTATTATTATTATTGAATGTTCGAGTTATAGACTCTCCATAGTCCATAATATGAATAAGGTTCAAGGGGAATGCCAAATCTTTTGAAGTTAGCTAGAGCTCTAGTTATCTATCGAGTTAACGGGATTCTATTGTAGTTAGCTATGATAGATACCTACTAGCCCAGTGCTTAAAGGGACAGCTAGAATACCAAATAGGTAGAAGCACTAGAGCCATTTTCTATTGTTCTACTGTTTGAAGCTCATTTACCGTCCCAGGTGTGGTTGGTAATAAACAATAAAATACAAAGTTTTTCACTATACTACTGGTCGAAAAATATAATGTGATGATAGGCTAGAATGTAGTTTATTGGGAACTCAGAACTCACTGTTGCAGAGTATGGTACTCTTCAACAAGATCCTGTGTGCGCAAGAGCCATTTTATATTGTGTATGTGTGTATGTATGTATAATTCTTCAACGTAAATAACAGGGCTAAGTAATACTACTTGTTTTGAGCTTGGTTAATGACGAAAAATGATAATAAACCAAAAGAAAAAATAATTAAAGATTAGAAATTGAAAAATCACAAAGTCCCTAAAAGATGCAAAAACCTATAGAATACCAAGTTCTCAATATCAATTTGTCCATCCATAGTCTGTAAACTTTTCTGATCAAACAATATCCATAAAGTCCAACAAAATATAAATATTGTTCTTACCCCAATATTCTTGTTGTTGTGTGTGTGCAAGTTCCACACTCTGAACCCTGGCTGTTTACTCCTGGTTGTTTCAACAAAGAGAATTCCAAATCTGATTTTATATTTGAATGTTAAGTTTGAATATGATTATGCCTGTGATAAACAATGCTAAATTGAATTGAGCCCATTGTTATATATTGCACAAGGTGATATTAAGCAGTGTACTATCATACTATCATATTGATGTTTGTTATGTCAGTTGGAAACCACAGCGGATTATACAGAGGTGTAAAGTATTTTCAATGCACTGATGGATATGGGATTTTCGTGAGAGCATCACAGCTGAGATTCACACCAAGCAAAGGAAGGTAGTCCATTACTTTCCTTATTCTTTGCAGTGTTTTATTCTTTGGTTGAATCTAGAATCATGCAACTATTCATGGAATGCAACGGACAGTGGTGTAGCTAAATTTTCAAACAAAACACCAAATTTAGCAATTTTGCAGAAAATATCTCTTAGCGTTGTATCATTTCCAAATTTTCAAGGTCCACCACGTAATGAGCCACATTAGACGTGGGTACACGAAAATACATTTTAGCAAACAAGAATTCTTATAAGTTCATTCAGGTTTGCAGTATCGCAGCGTGAAACTGATATAGACCTGCAGCTTGTGCTCCTAAAATGAATATCTTGGAAACTCATTTACCAACCTTGAAAGAATGGTCAGCTGAGTTAGCTCCTTGCTTGTAGCCAATGATACTGACCGTTTGTGGATTCATACCTGATGAAGTAACCCTTCAAGAATTAGAAATCTAGCATCTAAACGGCAAGGCTACACCACTGCAAATGGTTAAATTTATTCTGAAAAGGGCCCATCTACAACTGTTGTCAATAAGGGCTCTATCTTCTACACCACACTTTACTGGGTTAAAGGCTCCAAGGGAAGTTGATATCATTCAATTATTTTACTAACACCCTCCTCTCCTTTCCATAGATCAAGAAATGTATACAAATCACTGTCAAAGATATCTTTTGTAGATGAAAGCCTATTCAGAAGAAATGGTAATTTCAGATTTATTAATCCAATAAACAACAATCTTAAAAAATATTTTATCAGTATGAAATACATACATGAAATACCCAAAAAAGAAAACATATAGGAGTTGAACTTTCTGTATGAAAGACGAGGTTAGTTTAATTATGAAAACCGTGACCCTTCTTTATATCCACAATATTGTTTCTCTCCATCAAAGCTGTAAGTGAATATTGATTAAGACACAGGCAGCAGTAAGAGATTGTATAAAGAATTAAAGAGTAAAATTTGTATTCGCTTAAGTTTTTATATTATAAAAAGGGACCTTCATATACTACGACTTTATGAGAAATCAAAAAATCAGCCTACTTAGAATCACAGAGATAATAATACTAAGGCCAAATTTCCTTACTTTATGGAATAGTCTGAGACTAATTCAAATATGAATTATGCTTTAAACGTTTCGCTGAAATCTTCTTCAGTAAACTAAATTAGTCTCAAATCACAGGATATTACAGATAAAAAGACTGAAATGGTATGGAAAAGCATCAATTTTACTTTTGCTATTATCCATGTTACTCATCAATTCTTTATAAAATGTCTTCTGCCTCGAAGGTATGAGAGTTTTGTGCATGAAAATGTCTTGAAAACCATTTGTAAAGATTTGTAATTATTTGGAACCATTAATGATTTGAGTTTGACATTACTTTAATCAAAAACTAGAAATTTCCAATGATTTATAAAACTATTCACAACGATACTGTGCCACGTTTAGTATGTTTTTGTTAAGGGGAAAAAATTGCAAGGATCATATTTGGACTGTTGGTAAATCAACGTAACACTTTTTTCAGGTGAAACCACTCCAGGAGACTCCCATTTAAAGCCTGCTTATATTCCTCAGATGTATGTGGCAAGTGCTAAAAGCTTATTCAATGGTTTGTAGTTTTTTATTTCTATTGCTGCTACTGATCTGATTGTTAATTGCAAAGAGTTTTTGTATCCACACCCCAAGATAGGGGAGAGTGAAATATCAAATATTGGCTTAATCAACTAAGAGTTTCATTTTCTAAAACCGTTGAAGGTACACTGCATATAGACTGGGTACATGCCCCTCTCGTGCATTGAAGTTGCAAATATAGTCCTAATTGAACGTTAGCTCGTATTGGTATACATAGTATACAAGTGCCTGTCGCAAAGCAAGATATGAACCTATAATCCAAGCAAAATTGGCTATAAGGAGGTCAATATTTTGAAAAAGCTATCCCAGAACCAGGGCAAAAAGTTTTGCAAAAACTATAACCCAGGCAGACGCAGGTATGTAAGGACGACTATAGAAGTTCCTCTCCTCCTCGATTTACAACTTTCCCGTGATGCAACTTTCACTTATTTCTCTAACTATCAACTGATCTCCCGTCACATAATTCCTCTTTGAATTGCAGACTCTTCTTTTTCATTGAGCGAGAGAAAGTACTTTCCTCTACGACACCCGATCGGAAGCACTCGAAAGCTGTCGAAAACAGGAGGAGCAGATGGGTATAACTCAAGCAGTTTGTTCAATCTTGGTCAAGACGATCAAGGCTTTAAGTCGGGTTATGAGAAGAAGAATAGGAGCTCTTGCGTCAGAAACCAACTGATTTCCTCGCCATCTATTCCTTTGATTAATGATCCGAGGAAAACTGTTAAGTTATGTTGGTAGACTATGATTGGGTACCATCGAGTCCAGCACAAAGGGGCCCCCTGTTTATTAATTTTTATGTAAATTCACCCAGGATATCTTTTGAATAGAACAGTAGGAAGGCATTTGCCCCCCCGAATAATTCCTAAAATCGATTGTTCTCAGTATGATGCGTAGCATTTCTATTCCTTTTGAACAATTGGCGCCCCCATAATTTCTCCCAAGCTACAGCGCTGTAGTACTTTTAATCGTTTGAGGCATATTAAACAAGTTTTGGCATCATTTTGATGAAATAGTTCTACATAGATTCCAAGGTTTCAAGTTGCTCGTTCCTGCAAGAAGCTATTAATGGGTTTTCTTAATGTTTTGTGAAAGAAAACATCATCAATGAATAGAAATCTTAGTGACTAATAGAGATGAATTTTTGAAGTGATTCTCGAGAGGTCCTTTCATCTTGTTGTGATGAAATCCTACCAATCCCAATGAACCAACTATATGTACTTGAGAAATAAAAAAAACGTTAGAGTGTTGCTCAAGATACACAAACAATGCTCTAGTAGTTTTATGCATAAGGAACAAAATACAAGGGAAACGATAAACCGCATGCCAGAATTTACGAGTCATCACACAGCTAATGTGGTGTTCCTGTTTATTGGGATTGGGGAAGTGTTTCAACCACCTTTGATCATAACATAGCTTTTTGTAACTTACTTATAAACATGTGCATTATTAGCTAATTGTAATTTTTCTCTACCAATACGGATCTAAGGAAAATTTGAAACATGTCTGAAATTGAAATTGTATTTTCATTCTGAATTTTCTGACTAGTAAGTGTCTACTTATTCGACGATCACGCAAAGTAATTTCAAAGAATTGTGGTTTTATAAGTTGATAAGTGGTCGTTGTCTAGACCTGCCCAGTAGAGGATCAATAAATCACCCTCTTT
Organism: Pelagia noctiluca; assembly: GCA_963924455.1. Classification (NCBI taxonomy): domain Eukaryota; kingdom Metazoa; phylum Cnidaria; class Scyphozoa; order Semaeostomeae; family Pelagiidae; genus Pelagia; species Pelagia noctiluca. Next base: position 12,272,790 of record OZ004325.1, read on the forward strand.
ATTTTCATCAGGTGGGTGGTTCTTTTGTAAAGTGCACACATCAAGGAGGGCGATTTCATTTAAATTGGATGAATAAGGAGGAAGTGTAATTGCACCCACAGCGAGTGACTATGGAGGGTATTGAGGTCTCGCATCAGATGGCCTGTATCAAATTTCTAGGCATACTGTTATCATGGCTTAAAAGACGGTCACAGATAAAAAAGGTAACAGAAACAACCAAGTACCAAGAACTTTTACAATGGACGAAAAAGAGACAATACAATGAAACATTAAGTAATACCTAGCTGCCTAGGGACAAATATAATGTAAAAATAACTGGCCTTTTGTTTCGTTATTTGTAGAACTCGTGGTCCTGTTCGTCCTTTTTAATGTTATTTTTGTAGCCTTTTTCAAAGTCTTTAGCCAAAACGACGTAGCGATTTTCTCTGACGGCTTGCATACCGGCCTAAGACAAAGATGTATTTAAAGCTATTACCATTCCTCATTTAAGCATTAGAAGTGTAGGTAAATACTCGTGAGCAAAGATGCCCTACTTTTGGACAGTGACGTTGCCATTTTGCCTTCATAAGAAAGTGGGCAAATGATCGAAAACATGAGAAAAGGCACCCCGTAATTCCATACTAATAGATACACACATCAGAATGAATTCCATTTCATAATGATAGTTAGAAAGGCATGGTTGCATGCACTAAAGATGATTTACAAGTGGGCTACCGTAATGTATAATTCCCCTCCAGGTCTCTTGCTACAGACCTTGCCTACCAGAGACCTTGCAAGCTCTGATTTAGGCCAATATTAGCCCAATAGCATGTTAGCCTATGGGAGGTACGTTGGCCTATAGGAGATAAGTTTATGTGCAACCTGTGAGACACCAGGCTATTGGGTGAGTGCAGCTACAGTTAAGCTTGGTTGTGTGAGGTTAATGTTCTGATTGGTGACCTGAGATGTTGACTAAACGACTTACTCCACAGTCCTTCGGAAGGGACGTTAAACTAGGGCTCCTGTGTCCCTGCTGAAAATAAAACATCTGGCGTTTTGCAGGCTGGAACGTAAGACATATACCTACCTACCATTCAAAATGAAATGATAAAAAACCTTTCCTAACCTCCTGGCAAATGGCGTTGATATCAGCTCCACTAATTTTATCTGGTCGTGCAATGTAATCTTCTAGATCTACTTCGTCTGATAAATTCATTTTGCCAGTAATGGTGGAAAATATCAGGCGCTTTTGTCGCCTATCGGGCATTGGGAACTCTATTTTTCTATCCAGTCGGCCCGGTCGCAGTAATGCAGGATCCAGCGTGTCAGCTCTGTTAGTTGCCATTATTACCTAGGAAGAAAAATAGGAAATTAAATCTGGAATAGATCTGCAGACAAACGTAACTGATCTATGTGAATATTTAAAAACATGGATGCTAGGAACGACAATATTGCTTTTGTAAAAGAGAATGTGTTTTTGTAGATACAGTAGTTACAATCGATGCAAAAAGTGTTGGAACACTTTCATCATCTTCACATAATTTCTTATTCTGCCCTTTCCCCTTTAACAATGCTGTTTCTGATAACAAAAACAAGCGCTATGACATCCTGCATATATCTGATATAGTCTGATATAGATCCTTTTGAAAACAACACTTTTTCAGGGAGAGTTGAGAATTAATTGGAAACCAAATAAGCACAAAGCCGAGAAAGTCGTTATTTTGTAGAAAAATGGTGTTCTGATTACTTGTGGCTGGGGTTGCAAGTCTCTCCATAACGAGACTCAAATCGTCAAACCAGGCAGTCAAGCTTTAGCATTTGGCTTACCTTAACATTAACTGTTTGATCGAATCCATCCATTTGATTCAGTAACTCAAGAAGAATTCTTTGCACTTCTCGGTCAGCTGAAATATGAAACATAATTTTCTTGAAATAAAGGTAAAAAGTTTATAACGGGAAAAGAGTGCAACGTGAAATAGAGTAGAGGAGAGAAGATTTGAAAATAAGAAAGATAGATAAGAGACAATAGAATAGAATAAAGAAGATAGAAAGTAGGGTTGAGAATAGAGTAAAGTAAAGTAGATAACCGAGTATTCACTGATTGGTTGGATCCCTCAATCCATTCAAAGTGTTGTGGGTTTGAAACACCTTCATACCTATCAAATAAAGTGTCAAGGAGAGAATTTTCTAGCTCTCTGTAATTCCTGGCAAAAGGGTAAAAGGAATCACTAAGTGTGATGAGAGTGAGAGAGGAAGGGCCAGAGTGAGTTTTCCTGTTTAATGTGCTAGCTTGACTAAGGCAAGGCCTTGTCTCCAGCAGGGGCATATTAATGTATATCACACCAGAACATATAGTAGTAAGGTAAGTAGTACATAGCACTATTACATAGTATTAGTAAGTTTTTTATCGCATACATTTTCCCTTCAGAAATCTTTGATTGAAAATATAGCTCTCTAGACGCCTTGTCGATCAGAAGTTTGGTGGTTTCAAACCAATACTGTCTAGAATCTTTAGCGTAAAAGTAGTGGTACCACTGCAATTAAGTTCCACTGCAGCCACAAGTCACACTGCTTTCATCAGTCTTTCTATTCAGTGAGACCTTTGCGCTAAGCACATACAACAATACGTTACTCAGATATCTATTTGCCTAGCAACCTATCAACAAGTAAATGAGTTGAATTGTATCAATAAACATCAAAGCGCTGGGTAAATATATTTCCTTACTGACTTCAAGTCCCTCACAAATATAATGTCATCCCAGTTCGTACGGAATAGCCTTTACAGTACTGATATCACCTATTCACTATACTAAACAGCCTGTACAATTTTCAGTGTACTGATGTTCTGTAATGAAAAAAACCCGACCAGAGTCGTTATATCTTCTGCGACTAATGTTCCTGCAGTTGGATCTTTCTACACCCATGGATCAAGATAAACTAAAAAAAGAATCAAGTATTTGAAATTAAACGAAATAAAAACTTGAATTACCTCCAGTCTGTGCATCAAAACGTTTAGTAGCAATGGCATCAATTTCATCAATGAAAATTATTGACGGAGAGTTTTCCTTAGCCAGCCTGAAGACATCTCGAACCATTCTAGGACCTTCACCGAGATATTTCTGCACAAATTCAGAGCCAACCACCCTGATGAATGAAGCAGTTGTGTGATGTGCCACTGCCTTTGCAAGCATGGTTTTCCCACATCCAGGGGGTCCGTACATGAGGACGCCTCTTGGAGGGTCTATGCCGATTTGTTTATACAGATCAAAGTGGGTGAGAGGGAGTTCTACAGCCTCTCTGATTTCTTGCTTTTGAATATCCATACCTTATGGATAAAAAAGAGATACTAGAAGGGTAGAATTAGTTTTAATATAAATATACCATCCAGTCTCAGGAAGAACTCTAAATCTTTCCCATCACAGCTGTATTCTGTTTAGCGTTCAAGTTATATTAAATTATAAGACATGGTCAATCTTCACTGGAGAAAAAAAATCAATTCACTGGAGATTGAATTTTACAAAAGCAGGCTACTATAATTTTCATATGCCACCACTGTGTCTCGAACCTAGGTTGTGGCCATCAAAGGTGATCCATGAGACCTGGTGGTGACATTTGGCAATTTTTGTAGCCTACTCTGAAATTTGCATGATAAAAGATCATTTAGAAATAAATTACAGATGTTGGTCAATATGAAACTGGTCAATATTAAATTTCCATCAGTATAACTTTTCTTACATATGATCATGCGATAGAATAAAACAACATATGCCCTTAAGAAAATGCCAAATTATCTTCTGTAGGAAAAAAACTCTCACACCCCTTTAACATTAAAAAATCGATTTTTCCATAAATCCACATTTATTTGATAACCCAGATTGGTTTTAAAATAAAAGCACAAATAGTTTGTACAGAAGCAGTAGAGCAAGGAGAACATTTCATTAAGGAATTTGGAATCTAGTCTTTATCAAAATCATGGATCCTATTAGTATTACGAGACAGGATATCATTTTGTTGTCTCACTCAATTGAAGATGACCATTGGTTGTCTCTACTCTATCAATTATTTCTCTTTTTCCTAAGTGACATGATTGGTCCATTCTGAACTGCTTCTGTCTTGGTATAGCAAATTAAAAGGTTTCATTTTTGTTTCTCTTTTGGATGTACAAAGTTTCTAAGTTTTAAATATGCTTCTGATTTCCTAATTACCCTAATAGATGTCAAATGATTGCAGCCAAGGGCTTTTAGCAAATTAATTGTGAAGCTAATATAGCAAATATAATGAATAACGCCAATTCAAACTTATAAATTGTGTGCTAAAGTAGTTTGAAGTGATGCAGATTAGGTGCAAAAAAAACATTACCTCCTATATCCGCATACGAAACATCTGGTTTCTCGTCAGCACCAAGCATTGCAATGCTACTGTCGGCTTCTGGAGGTAAGACATCTACTAATGCATTTGAGTGCTTGTGAAGTGCCACGGATGCGTTTGGTTTCAAGAGTTCTTTGTCAATTGTACTTAATATCCTAACATAATAATTGGATCCTAGGAAGAAAGATAATTTTCTGTGATTTTGTATAGAAGATGCATGAGATTGGTCAATTTTACTTTACATCCTAAAAGAATAGATTGTATCCAAAAAAGCAAATCATGAAGGGGGAAGAAATAACCTTAGTTGAACCTTTTTTCATAAATAATAGCTCTAAACAATCTTAACCCCCTGTCCAAGTAACCAATGACTCTTAAGTCAAATCCATCCTCACCGTCACCTTGCAAAGCACAGATAAAGAATCAGAGATGCTTGCATCATACCAATCACAAAGCAATATGAAGTCAAATCTGGCGGTGAACTGATGGTGATGGAAGAGTAGCGCGCCTGGCCACTGTGTTAGAAGCTGTGGATTCAATTAATCTCTGACCAAGCCATACCAAAGACTTCAACAATAGTACTCCAATGCCTTTTTACTAAAGCACACAGCATATAGAGTTAGATTGAGGGCAAATAATAATGTATGTCCTCAAAAGACACCCAGGGCTATCCCATCCATTTCAAAAGACATTAATAGAAAAACAATTATTTTTACCACCTAACAGATAAAAAGTCTGGTTCTTTATTACTATCCATCTAAATGCATTCTTTTATAATTTGCACCTTTAGAAGGCAAAACTTATAGTGGCTTAAAAAAAGAAAATGTAATTTAGCAAAGCATACTAATAGTATCCTATCGAAATTATTTTGTATCCAAAATATATTTTTTCTCCGAGAAAAGTTTACACTTTCAATATTCACACATAGCAGAAACTATTGAAGCGCCGAATCACCTAAAATCAGCCAAAAACTCATAGACAAAACAACATACCACTGACAAGACAAACGTGTTAATTTACCTGTTGTGGATCCTACAATACCAGTATTCTGATCAACGGCTTCTAAAAATTGTCCAATAACCAAAGGAACAGATTGAATTCTCTTCACCTCTTCTTGGGCATGAAGATATTCTTTTTTGAGGTTCTTCTGCTCGTCTTTGATATATTCTTCTTGCACTTCTAAAAACTCAAGCTGTCTTTGGAGCTTTTTGTACTTTATGTAGAGGTCATCAACTGAAACATCGCTTGAGAATGTTGAGCCACTGCCGGCTGTTGATGGTGGCCTTGCTACTGCCACATCAGCCTGGAAATTGAAAATAAAATATGATTAACCATGTGCTTGATTTGACAGTGAAGGAAATTCTGGTCAATATCACATGCATCACATACAGACTAAAAAGAAATGAAAATACAAAAAGACAAAAAAGAGACTTAGATTCAGGATAACCATGACCTAGATTTGGGAAAGTGGATGGCCCGCTCTTCTTTGGTTGGTAAAACACCGCATTCAAAGACCTGTTGATAGCATATGACATTTGCTAAGAGCCTATTCTTGTTAAGTTTAATTTCTGCGTAAGACTATGCACACATATACATAAACACAAAAGCTATTTAAGCTCAAGAGAACACAAATTAAACCAAACAAATTATTGTACCCAAAGAGGATTGAAATTTGTCACTGATCGACAGGGGTGGCGCAGAGTAATTTTTAATTAATAGGTATTTACAAATTTTGTAACAAAGTGAGAAAATGGTTTCGGGGTGGTACAATCCCTCTCCAGAAAGTTTTTTGGGCTATGCCCAATACTGCACTAATCAACAATATTTATGAGTTATTTTTATAGGCTTTGCTGGAAGGTTTCTTACTAAAATCTAATGCAAATCACAAATATCAGCGTATTAAGTTAAAGCCGACAGCAGAAGGGTAGCGGAGCAGCGGCCCCTGCCACTCGAATACCATTATCAGCTCATATCTGAGCAGCCAACAGAAGGCTGGAGTAAATGAAGTAGAACCGGAAAAGGAGCCGCTACGACAAAATACATAAAACTAGCAGCTTATTCCCATCACTTCTCTATGTACTGACAGGCTTTCTACAACAACTTTTGGAAGTATTTTATCGTACATTTAAGATTCCTGTGTATCTAAAAGTTTGTTATCTTTACCCCTTTCTATTCCTAAGGCAACTCAGTTTTGACAGTTTAATTGCTCATACAAGCTAGGCCAAGGCCAATAGAAAAACTTTTATTTTCCATCTCTCCTTTTCTAACATATGTTAATGAAAAACTATATGTAGAGAGGGGGAGAGAGATTCACGAGTTCTGCCCTTAAATTTCATTTTGAGAGATCTGCTAACCTAATCAAAATGCATGACAAGAGATGCCGTGTTTTGGTCAAGTGTAATCAGATCCAATCTGAATAGGTCAGAGCAACAGCGCCCTTCAAAATGATCTGATACAATAGCAATCTATTGTCGTTGATGTCATTTTCTTGTGAGGAAACAAAGCTCTCAAATAGGTTGATGCGGTCAAAATTAGCAGTGCTATCATCACATCATCAAAATAGATTACGGAGCGGACAGGAAACAGGAATATTTCTTTCTTCGAAAGGAACCCCAAACGTACTTTCGGCGAAAGTACTTTCAGTAAAGTTTGATTTCAAATCAATAGAAGGAAAGGTCCTGAATGAAAAATAGCAAAAAAATTCTTTTTTTACTGCTGGAAAAAAAGGTATTCATGAATACCTTGAATACCCCAGCTCCGCCCCTGGATCATTCTACAATTTAAGTAACAAAAGATCTGAAGGATCTATTATCGTTACATCAGAAAGGTTAATGAATGGTGTAGAGAGAAACAACCAACCATTAAAGGTTTAAAGGTTTGAAGTCGCAACAAACTCAGACTTTAGAATGTTTGTAACCTTGATTTTGCAGAGGCGTTGGATAGAGGGGCCGCCCTTGTAAAACTAGAAGGCTTCAGGGGCGGCGCGCAGTGGTATTAACGTTATTAGTCTAATACCATTTTTTTCCAGAGCAAAATTTTTTCTATCCCCAAAAAGAAATTGGTGATTCTTAGAAGTTCCCATTTCAGCGTGATTCATGTTCTGAGAAATAGCCTGTGAATAATATGTGCTTAAGAGAGAGGACTGGTGAAAGAAGATATTGCTGTTTTAACCCTATATTAATTATCCTAATGTGGTTTAAGATGTGTTGTTTTGTATGAGGGAATCGCCTTCGTCGAGGCATGTGACATATTTGTATCGCTCCCTGCGGCTGAAAAATGAGACCCAGCAGCAACATTATTAGTTTTCAAAAAGTAATAACGCTCATGGTAGATTGTATCTTTACTCTCCGTGTATGAGTTTTTGAAAGAGTCGAGATGAATCGGGTGGTTGTTAATGATGGAAACGAGACCCAATGGAACGTTAAAAAAGCATATTACTTGGTATTCGATCCGAAAAACTCACTTACGTACACAGTCTTTGCCTTACGTACACAGTCTTTTGAAAACAGGTCAATTGACTCTATCTATAAATTATTTCCCTAGATATGTAGAAACAAAGAAAAGAAAACTCTCAACTGTTAGTTTGGTAGTTGGTGATCTATCTACCAAAGTGAAAATATTTTAAAATTCATTTTTAGTTTCTTATGCTTGAGTAATTGAAGGAATCACTGTAGTGACAGTCTCGCCGTACGTTATTAGAATCGCGACTCTAATAACGTGGCTTTAGGCTAGAAATAAACGGCTCTCAGCGGTCTCCAATCTTTTTCACCTGTGAAGGCACCTCCACGGCAACAGCCCTTTTTCTCAAACACTGAACGCACAGTACAGTATCTACAGCAGTACGAAATTATTTGAACTATAAAGGTAATTTTTCAATCCCTGTTTTATCGAGTTGATTAACAGGGGCAACTGGCATACGAGAAATAATATAGGACGAAATTGTATAAACTACATGTTGGATAGATTCTCAAATATAATTGTTTATAGCCTTGTCAATGCTGCTAATCACAAATATGGACTATACCATTTTTATCACGCCTTTTTAGGGTGTGGTCTTCTTTAAATATCTAAAGAAGACCACACCCAAAAAAGGCGTGGCAAAAAAAGGAATAACACTTTTAAATGCTGCGCACCGCCCCTGGAAGGCTTTGTTACCAGGAGAGCAGGGAGAGGAAATAAACTGTAATTGAAAGATTGAGGCATGGCAATTCCTGGTAGAAATCACAACTTGTGTCACACGGCTTTAATCAAACTTCAAAGTAGTGCAAAATGTCTTCAGAGTAATTCCCCATTGTGCTCTATTGTTCTTATATACCTAGCTGTAGAACAGTTTTTGATAGGTAAAAAACTCCTAAATAGCAAGAAACATTCAAAGCATAGTGAAGCGTAAACATAGATTACTTAAGCTTTTCGTCTACCACTAAAGGAAGTAATATGTTGACAGAGTAATTTCATTCTCTTTCTGACGTATTGTTCTGTTGAGTGTCAAACAAAAAGACTAGGTAATGTATGTTTTTACTACGCTATATGGTATTTCCGGTTCTATAATAGGAATGAAGTTAAGGATAATTCAGCTCACTGCATTCTGTAAATATCGAAATAATATTACTTGTTTTTGTTATCCAAATGGAAATTGCCAAACAAAACTGCTGAGTCACTGGACACATGTTTAGAAAAATTGTGGCATTTGAAATATGAGATAAGTTTTTTGGAATCATCTCACTTTGCCTAATACACATTTTCAGCTCAGCAAGGCTTCATCTTCAAAGCAAACTAACTCAGACATAACTTCTTTCAGATTCCATCTCTATCAATCAAAACCTGTTTGTTTCAGATTATTGTGAGGGCCTAAAAGCATTTCACGTTTTCAGTCACTACAAAGACAGAGGACAAAGCAGTTCTCTGCATTTCTAAATGGAAGAATAGTTGAATAAGTGGGGCGCATTTCAAAAGAGGAATTCCATCTTCATAAAGCTACTCACCGGCTTCTCTACGATACCAATTTCGTCCATTTTTGGAAAAAGCGAGGCTTCCCTGGCAGTGGTGGCTGAAATCAAAAGAAAGAACCGCAGAAGACACGCAGAAAACGCGGGAGTCACCTAGGAGCAAACTGACCTCGATCCCAAGGAAAAGGGTGGAAGGTCTAGCCTCTTTATCGCCATTGGCACACATTTTTGATTGACGATAACTGTAGCCCAAGAGCCCGTTTATTTCTAAAAAGAGTACCCCACATTCAGGTTGGGAAGACTGGGGGGAGATTTCGAAAATAGTGCCTTAAGTCCTCCTTTTTCTGTGAGTGAAATTTTTCCTAATTATTCCACTTAGAAAAAACCAAAACAAAAGGAAACTTCCGAATTTCATTTTCTCAAGAAAGATCAGTTTGTAACGTTGAATAAATCCTAGGATGAATACTTGTTGTGGTTTCCCCTAACATCGATAACCAAGTGAAAATTCTCGAATTAGAAAGTCAAAGAATTGCGATCACCTGACTTGGGGAGGGTCTTCGCTTTTCAGCTTTCCGAATCATGCGACAAAACGAAATCGAATCCATATTTGGTTCGAAGCTGCTGTGCCAAATGACTCATGTCACAATGTTGAAAACTTTCACTTTCGGTCGGGTCACATAAATTCGGGTGACATTGACACCGAGCTCATAATAGTTCCATTTGGGTTCCTCGTTGGGTTGAATTTGAATTGTGACGTGTGACATGACCAAGTGAGGCTTTGCAGTGAAGGTGCAGAAAAACGAGGTAAAAGAAACTTTTACATAACTACATTACCTTATACTTAAAATTCTATTCGAACGTATTCCTTTTCAATATTTGGAATGGCCTTGGTCCTTCGCTAAGGTCCCTCTGCAGATCTGTGACAGGCTTTTGGGCTAAAAGTGTTACACGAAGAAACTAATCCAATAATTCTATTAACAAACTTGAAATGCTAAATCATCACAAGCTAGAAAATACTAAATAAGAGACTGTTTTACTTGATTCTTAAACGTGTTTACAAATATTGAATATCAGCTTTCGTTTTTCAGAACTTTAGGAATTTTTTTCGTTGCGTATGCGTAAAAGATTCTAGTACACCGTATTTTTTGTACAATAACCAGTAAAATTTGTTTGAAGCTGGCTGTTCTCAAATGTTCCTCTATTTCCAGCCTGAAATTTTCTTAAATTGTTCTTACTTTATAATGATTTGGAAGTCTATTTTCGCTATCAGTTGTGTTAATTGCTGCACATTTTTATTCTCTTGTTCATCTGATATATATGTGTGCTGTCAATCTGCTTATTTTATAATAATTTGTCAGTCTCAAGATAATTTCTAATAATTCTTACATTGACCTTAAAATGGACAGCCTCGGTTTGTTCTTAGCTTGTTCTTAAGTTTTGGCAATATCTTAGGCTTGTGTTATTATACAATTGTTAAATCTTACAAAAAAAGAGTTTACTAAATCTTTATCTTTTGATACAACTCATCCCTCAAAATTTTTGGACCTTTACTAAATAGAAAAACGCACGAGTTCTGCAATTCGGGTACCCATGGAGCGCGAATTTTCTTATATTTATTATTATATTAGTTCTAGGGGATTGGGTCCCTTGTCTATGTTCGAGCGGAACATCTATATCCATGTAATATTCCTAGTGCCCCTGGAGAAGCTAGATTTCTTCTAAAAGACGTGTTGAACGATTTATGATGAAATGTTATTATGAAATATTTGAATAAAATCGAGTATTCAATCTTCGAATAAATATGTCTACAAACACATAAAGAAGGCTTCGTCAGTTGTCAAATTCTAATCACAACTACTTGAGTTCAAGGTAAGAAGTTCAAAGGAAAGAAATTTCAGGTCATTGTTTTTGGTTCCGAGAAAAGACCACGTCTGTAGTTCCTCTACCTGGTAAATTTCCTGGTGCAACAATACACTTTCTATTTCTATAAGCAACTGGACTTTGGGTAAAGACCATCACTTTTGCTTGGCATTTTGCTGAAAGTAGTAGACTAGCTCACCTTCCCTTCCCCTACCTCAAAAATCTGCTTATTTGGGTGTTCTTGGCTAGAGGAAGTTAGTGAAGAAATTAAAGAGAGTCACGGCCTTAATTCAATGCTTTGCAGGCAGAAAATTACTTATTCAATATCATTAAATTACTTATTAGAAAATTACTTTCAACTATTGATATATTTTTCAAGAGAAGGGCAATATCTGCATGAAAATAAAGTACACATCGGTATTTTCTTCTATCTGGTAAATTTCCTGAAGCTACAATACCCAACCGAAATTCAAACATACAGTAGTTGCTATGAGAAGAAAACAGAATTCATTGCCCTACCTTGGTCATGACAAACAGAAACCATTCGTACACTCGCATAGAAAAAGTTGCTAGAGGTACCCCTTGCATTACCCAGATAACTAGACTCTCTTAAAGGAAATTTAAATGGGTTACCCTGGTATAAGGCATGCCAAGAGCAATATCGATTTATAAAGCAAAAACAGCAGAGGGAAATCAACCGTTACTCCCTTGTTGGCAAAGCCAGTTCGTTTGGAAAAACAGGAGGAAACCGACATTGCAAAAAAAACTGGGTTTGAGTGAGAATATGACTTGGAAAAAACCATTATTTACTTTCAATTTCTATCCTTATCTACAGAGGCAAGTTATTTGCATTATGATGAAGTCCACACTTGCAATTTTCACAATTTTGGTTTTGGTTTCTCACATCTGTCTTGCTCATGTCGAAAACGAAAGAGAAACATCAGCAGGCAAAGACAGCGATCAAAGAAGCGATTTCAAAGATGATCAAGGAAGCGATTTATATGACGATCAAGGAAGCGATTTAAACGACGATCAAAGAAATTATTCCAACGACTTCGAGGAGCCGGAGCTAGGTGACCTCGACTCGGAGAGTGAACTAGAAGATGTAAGTATTGATATAAATATTTTGCCAAATTATTGTAAAATTCTACATCATAGCAGTCTTAAGAGCAAAGATAACTGGTACATAAGAATAGAATGCAAATGCATTCTTATAAGAACAACCTTTGTAAGAAAAACCAGCCTGAGATTGTTTTTTACCTTCTTTATTTATAGTTAGTGCAATGTTAGGAAAACGTCACAGAAATAAATTAAATATAAAATCAACCTAATCTTTCAAAAGCTGACCAATTCACTTGTTCAATTTATGTAGCCAATGTTTGAAATGTATTGTCTGCATAATCTACAGGGACAATTAAATGACGTGAATTTTTTAATATGTTCTTTGAAAATCCCTACATTGTTAATATTTTTTTTTCTGGTGGAAGGTTGTTCCATAGTTGGCAAACCTATAGGAGACAGTATCTAGGCCGTACAATACCGTATTTAGTTTCTGTTGTATGAAAGGTACTCGTCGTAAATTATACGTAGCTTCATTAGATATCTTAAATATTTCATTCATGAATGATGGATTATTCCCGTTAAAACTTATATACATTTCTGTAGCAAATTTTTGCAGGTTCCTTGTATGAGTGGGGACCACCTTACTCTTCTAGAGTAGTTGTTCAAAACTCGATGAATAGTCATTATATGCAAGCCGAAGTGCGCTTAACTGTATGTTATCAATAAGGTTGTTCCTTTTACGACGACTATAAAATATCCATATTAAAGGACAGTAGTTAAAATAACTTGTAATGAATGTCTGCATTATAAGTATCTTTCTTCTTCCATTTGAATAAGGTGAGATTCTTGCAAGAGCATCAAACTTTTTACTTGCTTCTCTACAAATATTTTTGATATGATCATCAAATTTTAATTGACTATCAATTGTTGCGCCTAATAGTTTAACTTTGACTTTGTTTACTTCTTTAATTTGACAGCCTCCAACTTCAAATAGTGAAGGCTCCTTTCTTGATGGTCTTGATTTTATAACTATAAACTCACGTTTATCACCATTAAGAATCATAGAGTTGCTTTTAAACCTAGATTAAGATTAATTGTTTCAACTTCTAATTTTGGGATAATGAGTTCTATTTCAGTTCCTCTAATCCAAATAGTGTTATCGTCTGCGTAATTACAGATGTCACAATCGTTTACCAACAAGAGCATATCATTAGGGAAGATGTTTCATAGTAAGAGTCTTAAGAAATGACTTGAGGTACCCCTTGAATTATTTGCTGCCAACTGCTTTGGCTTGCATTGATTTTAACTCTTTGAAATCTGTTGGAATAAATAGCTATACATAAATGTCAAGGCCTTTTTGCTAAATCCATATGCATTAAGTTTTGCAATGAGAAGGTCATGAGGAAGACAATCAAGACTTTTGATAGGTCCATTAATAGGGCACCAGCTATCATTTTATTATCAACACTAGCCTTGAGATTTTCTATTAATCAAAGCAAGGCATGTTGAGTTCCATATCCTTTTCTAAATCCGCAGATGAGGGGCTTAATTTTCCTTGCATAAAAGTATGTCTGATTATGTATTAGTCTTTCAAATGGGAAGGCCCATAGAGATATGGGGAAGGCATAGAGCAAAATTCGCACAGGAATGTGACGCCCATATGGGTGGGTTCTCCTCATAAAGTCTTTAAACATGGATACAATTACCTGTCAAATTCAATATAAATGTATTATGAAATCTGATAAGTAGTTTTTTCATAAAGATGGGTCTAAATTTCAGCCATAATTGGGAATTATCAGCGTAGATTGGGGTATTTTGTAGGTTATAGCCAACAGATGCACACACTTGGAAAAAATGCTTTCTTGAGCCCCACCCCAAGAATGTTCCAAACATGATTTAAGAACGAATAATTATAATTTATATGCAATGGCTGCATATTTCATAGCTCGAAGTTGAATTTCTTGTTTAGAAAAGGAACATAATATTTGCGTATTTTAGTGTGCGTATAGGCAATGATATGATGTCCAAGATGATAGTTGATAGGTAATACGCTAAGTATCTTCGCTAGGTATTGTTTTATGCTTGTTTGATGCGTTTAGAGGTAAAGACCCACTGAATAGCTAGATTAACCCTGGTGTGCAACCAGTCTTTATCAACAGCCTTACCTCCCTTCATCTCAATTTCTCTGCGATTAGTTTAGCTATTGAGAGAGTTCCTCCTTTAAGAAATTTCCCTCATACAATAGCTTTTTGATTTTATCTTAATTTAGATGCTTTACTAATTTCTATACATTTCATGATGAGGAATTTTAAATTTAACTGACAGTTTTTATTTACAGTTGGCTGGTACAGCTAATTTAGGCCTGCTATCAAGCTCACAAAAGGTGAAATCCAATCAAACGTTTTAGAAGCCGAAGTTTTTAATAAATAATTAAAACAAATCCTACGTTACAAACATATCATTTAAATAACCTGCAGTGCAGCCACACTGAAATTGTGTGGGAGACTCCTTCACATAGTTGGGAAAGGTTTGCAATGTTTGTTTACAGAATTTAACGCTCTCTTCTCTGATCATTAGCCCGAAACACAGAATGAAGCAAGCAACGCAGAATCTGGTGCTGAGCCAAATGAAGATGAGCATGGTGAAGTGGAGAAAAGAGATCCATGGGGGAGACGAAGCTGGGGAGGAGGGCGTAGTAGGTCTTCCTCTTGGGGTTCCAGAAGACGCTCTTGGAGATCAGGTAGCAGAAGGCGTTCTTGGAGGGCAGGCAGTAGAAGGCGTTCTTGGAGGGCAGGCAGTAGAAGGCGCTCTTGGAGGTCTGCTAGACGACGCGCGTTAAGATCAGTTCGCAGAAGACGAGCTTGGAGATCCACGAGAAGAAGAAGCTCTTCGAGGTTGACAAGACGGCGCACCGTGAGATCAATTCGTAGAAGACGCGCTTGGAGATCCACACGACGAAGACGATCTGTTAGAGCAACAAGACGACGAAGCTCTCGGAGGTCTACACGAAGGCAACGCATTTGGAGGTCTACGCGAAGAAGAACACGCTTGACTCGTCGACGTAACATTACACGAAGACGTAACATCACACGAAGACGTAACATAGCACGGAGACGTAACATCACACGGAGACGCCGTACCACTGGAAGACGCCGAACTACCAGAAGAAGATTTATTAGCCGCAGACGCCGTTCTACTAGCACAAGGCGACGAATGAGCCGGAGACGTCGGTTTTATCGACGAAGAAGCAGAATTTATCGAAGAAGGCGATCAGCACGAAGACAACGCAGCAGTCGCTTCTGGAGGCGAACAAGATCGACCGCAAAACGTAGGACGAAGGTAACCAAGAAAATTGGTGGCTGGCTGAGAAGAACATGGCGAAAGGTTACCAAGGCCCTCGGTAAGGCAAGATTTCGGATCAGAGTAGCACTCGGCGGTGGTGGTAGTGGCGGTGGCAGAAGTGGAGGTGGCGGAGGAGGAGGCGGGAGTGGTGGAGGAAGTGGCGGTGGATCTCAGCCAGCTTGTGACAGAACGTGCAAAATGCAAATCAGAAAGTTGCTGAACTTTGTCAACGTCCTTGAGCAAAGTTACTGTGCATTTTACGCAGGCAAGAGCCAAAACTCGGATTTCCTGACTTTGAGGGATACTGACAATGCCACCACTGTATTCAACCGGTTAGTATTACGAATTTTTACAATTTCCATCCCATCCGTATCTGATATTGCTAGAATGAACGAAGTCTTAAATCCAGATTATCAAACATAATAAATCTGGAGAAGAAGCATGATTTGGAAAATCAATCGACTTGGTTTGTGAGAATGCATACCCATAACTCTTTGAACAGGGGTTGAGTGGTCCCACAATTCGGCCATCCCTACCATCAAGGCATCCATCAATTTAACCACCAACTGTTCGATGAAGAGCAATCTACGTTAAACCCCATTCAAACCAACCAGAAGGAGCCAGGGTTGTCTATCTGTCCGTCAATGACTCTGTAGCTATTCAATCTGGCTATTCAATCTGGTGGCATCGAGTTATGTTTATTCAATAATTCATTACTCCTTTACTGCAGGTACATCGCAAGTTCTTTGGGACTGCGCACAGACGAGGTCAAGCAGATAAAGACCATTGATGCCACAATGCAGTTCAAGACTAAAGCACAACTTGATGCCGACTGCATTGCTACAAGCAGCAAAATGTTGCCATGCAAGAGCTCTGCTGCTACAACAATCAAGGCATTCCAGAAGCTGAAGTGCACTGATTCGTGCAAAGGCAGCAATTCGACGGTATGCCAGGCATCAGATGACCGGCTTACCACGGCATTCGAGGGTGCCATCAAGGCGTACACTGAGAAGATTGAGAGCAAAGCGAAGCAGACTTAGTAACATTTATGTAATCTCATCATAGTTTAGCAAATACTTGAATCAGTGGTTTTTGAAACATAAACCCAAATTTAATGAGTTAGACCTGTGATAATTTCGTGAACTTCATTAGAATCCAGAAGTCAAGGGTAGCAATTCCTTTTCACTGTAACCTATGTCACATAGTAATTGAGTTATAATGTCAGGAATTAATTTGAAATTATTCATCGAAATCATATTCGCCTATTTCTTTTTCATCAAGTTTTACTGTAGTGTAAACCCTTGTAAAGCACCCTGGGTTTTAAAAGATTTTTAGGCTAAAATTTCCTCCCTACCAATCCTCATTAAGGTGAATTTTGGAATTTAAAGGCTCAGAAGAATCGAATTTCTGGATATCTATGGTCTATATGTAGCAATGTAGCGCATGCTATCGTGTCCCTTCTGTAAAAAAGGTCTCATGTGGTCTTCCGCAGGCTAGCATGTTAAACATTAACTCACTCACTCCCTCGTTTACACAAACTAATATGCAGGTAGATCACCGATGGGCTAAATGCTGGTCGTTTGTTCCAATCCTTCTCAGGTCATGTTTTTATTCTCACAAATTTGATTCACTTTACGAATTCTGCTTCTTCTCAAACTACTTTAAGTTTTTAAGAATGAAATAATACTAAACAATCAACAAATAGCGCTAAACAGACCTAATATTTTCCTTAGCTAATGCGTGGATCTGCACTCGCATTGACCTATACTCTTGTTGTGAAATATTTAGAGAAAGAGCCCTTCACCATAACACCAACTCGAAGTATGTACTTCCTACTATTTATTAGAAAATACTTGGCACTACTTGGGAATCATTTCTACGCTGTTTCTTTACTTTTGTCTGGTGCAACAAGCAGTTTTGAATTAAACCAAACGAATAACAAATATTCTTGTTTCAATTTTTGAAACAAAATATATTTATAAATCCATCAAAACAATATATACCAGACTAATTTAAGTTGTATCCATGAAAAAGTTGTTTCGGACAGTGTGTCGAATGCATTGTAGTATAACATTTCTTTCGTGGCGAATGTCATTGACAAGAAGCTAGAATTAGAAAATAAGGTGGTAAACATTGAGATAATGAATTCTAATGAAATCAAGATGTGTCAGTGCGATTTGAGTAACACTAGAACAACAATTACTGGGTGATACAAGGAGTTACAGAGAGTCCTGGATTCTATTACTACCCAGGTTATTTCCATTCACACAAATTATTTCTATAATCGGTGATAATACTTCAATGAACTCTCTTATCTATGAACTTAAGAGAGCCCCGTGTCTTTCTGTGAAAACAGCCTCCCTACTTCACAAAGCTATCTCATAGTATATGGATTGCATTGGTCCAATACCCATGGCACAATCGCATTTCTGGTTAACATGAATTTAGGATGCAAGCTAGCACATTCATATTTGTTAATGCAGGTCAGGGTCTTTCCCAACTTTAAACCTGACGGGAATGTAAAGTGAACCTGAACTATTTGAGGTAACCACAAAGGTTCACCAGCGTGAGGTTCGCTGAAATACGCAAATCAAGGCTCAACTCGGTAAAAGACAAGTATTGTAAAGTTTCAGGCTTTTACCTTTCCTTCTACTTGAATTAATCTACCGAGTGTCGGGCAAAAGACGCCTATCTAGGAAAAGTTTCTGGTGAAACTAATAATAAAGAGAAATTACTAAAAAAGAAACTTACCATTTCCAATAAAGTCGGTTTTGCAGCAGCTCTCACTTTCGAAAGAGAGCCTCCCTCTGACCAATGACAGTTTCGTTTTCTGTTTATCGCTTTCTTGCCTTTTCTCATAGATGCCCTTTCACACATTTGTGATTCTGAGTTTTTAGCAATGATTCCCCTCACACCAGTCACTGAAGCACTAACAGGTTCTTTATATTGATCTTTATTTCTCACATTGTCTGAAAAATTTTCCTCAAGTTGGATGGATTTGGTTTGAATAATCTGCGAGTTACAAACAGGCTCAATATTGTTGTTATTTGCAATATCTGTATCGTTGCAGCTCCCAGTTTTTATTACCGAATTCACTGTCAAATTTTTAGCAGGTTCTAGGTCAACATCCTCAACTGAGTTAGTTCTTCTGTGATTATTTATCGAATAATCACTCGATTTATTAATCGCATCTTGTTTTATGTTTACAGTTCTATTAATTTGACTTGCTGAAGAAGTTCCAATTGCCTGTTTGCCATTAGCTTCCATAATTTTGATACAATCAGTCCCCACAACACCTTTTCCTTCTGATAAAGAATCTCCTAAAAATCAACAAAGAGAAATCAAACATAAGCCCCAAAAATATACCAAAAAATTGTTCTCAAGCAAGAAAAATAATCTTGCACCTCTAAAGCATGAACACTAAAACTTCACTCTGCTAGGTAATACTATTTGTCACATTTGCTTGATAACCCAGAATATGTTCAAAACTACAGTGAACATTGTTTTTGCATTGCCGCCAAAGCAAAGTAAATATTTCATTCTAGAAATTTCCAGTTTTTCTACATCAAAACAAAACCTTGGATTCCATGCTGTTTAGCCAGAAATAGTTTATTTTCTTAGAGAACAGCAGGGCTCTGAGCCAACTCCATAGGCCAGTGGTTTTTCCAATTTTTGATGTTTTCTACGGTCTAATCATTTTTGACCATTCACAGGGCCCATCTTTGTCAAAGAAGGCACAGGGCCATTAGCCCCCTAAAAACTACCACTGCTTGGGCCCTGGTCCCGAAGATCTAACAACTGGTGGCTTGGGGTCTTCATTGCAGGACGGCTTATTTTTATGGGGGTTAAGAAGAGGTGTTTTGATTCCACAAGTCACATCTGCCTGGAGCAAAACAACACATTAAAAATTGTTTCTCTCAATGAATTTTATTGTTCTCTTTGCTCTATATTTAAATGACCTTAACTCTCACATAAAAGCAGCTTCTCAAGGGGTCGTTGTAAATGATATTCGTATTCACACTCTGTTGTATGCTGATGACCTTTTATTGATAGCAAAGGACCAAGATGACCTTCAAACTCAATTAAATACCCTGGATTCATTTTCTAAGGCAGTGAAAATGGAAGTAAACATTGACAAAACTAAGGTCATGGTCGTACGAAAAAATAAACAGCAATCACGTGCGAAAAATGGAAATAAAAGACTCTGGAAAGTAGGTAATAAGGATATTAAAGAATGCGACTCGTATCAATACCTAGGGGTTGCGCTAAAATCGAATGGTTCGTTTGCCTGAGCATATAGATATTGTTAAAGAAAAAGCACAAAAAGCTTTCTATTCTTTGATTTCTAAAAGTAAAGAATGGGGCGGTTTTCAACCTCGTCTTTTTCTGTATCTTTGGGACCATACTATTCTACCAATCTTAAACTACGCTTCCGAGGTATGGGGTGTCGATGAATGGCCTAAATTAGAAACATTGCATCTTAAAGCGTGTAAATACGCATTAGGGGTACGGACAAATACAACTACTGATGGTGTGTATGCAGAATTAGGCAGAATGAGTTTGCAATGTCACAGGCATATAAGAATTTTGAAATTCTACTCCAGACTTTCCAAATTGGAATCGGAACGGTATGCTAGTCAGGCCTTGTTAATGCTGGTTAATGATGCAGACGCAGATCGATCAAATTGGATATCTAAAACACGTAATCTTCGGACACGTTACGAAATTTCTAGTTTGGATAACAATGAAACAATAAAAATGAAAGTTAGAAACACGTTTGCGTCTGAACTAAAAGATAAAATTCATGATCATATCATTCAGGATAAGAAACTAAAACTATTTGCTTCCTTTAAATCATCCTTTAAATTTGAGTCTTATCTTGACGTAATTTCAAACTACAGTACTCGGAGCATCTTGGCAAAATTACGGCTTAGTGCTCACAATTTACAAATAGAAGCTGGCAGATTTGGTATTAAAAAAACTCCTCGAAATGAAAGATTTTGTTTATATTGTAAGAAATTCAATGACTTTAAGGTTGAAGATGAAACTCATTTTATTACTTATTGTCCTTTATATAAAGAAGAGAGAAAAAGAATGCTGGATGTCATTCATAATAAATTTCCGAGCACAGAACAATTAAATGGTCAAAGTTTACTTATCTGGTTGATGAGTCAGGAAGAACCTAATATTATTTTGTTACTGGGAAAATTTTGTAAAATCTCAATAGAATCTAGAATGAAATTTATAAATTCTCGAGACGCAACATCAAATACCCAAAATAGAACCTTTAACCTGCCCCAAACGTGATTCTGTTGATTCTGATAAAATTGTTCCGTTTACAGTATTTAGTAACCTTTATCTGTTTCTTGTAGCTGCTTATTTAATTTGGTTTTGCTATTTTTGATTTACCTAAAGCTTTGTATCTAGTAAGACATTGTAGTAGTTAATTATTTTCTTAAAATTTGTATTTAGCCACGTATGCATTGTAAACGGTTAAGGGCCATCTCGGCCTACATGCCTGTGAAAAATAAAAAATAAAAAAAAAAAAATATTGGATGGAAATTTAAAGAAATCGAGAGGAATTAATGAAGTAGCTGCTTACCAATATCCTTCTGCTTTGAGGTTTCAGTTACATTTGTATCAGAATCATCACCGTCATCAGACGAGAGGTATGCCTGTAGATAGCTCATCAAACTATTTGAATTTTTTTCTTTGACAGTGTTTGATATGTTTGTCTCGTCCTTGTTAACTGGCTCGGATGACTTTTCTCCTGCAGAAAAGTCACAAGTAATTAAAGCCTTAAGATAGCTTTGGGTAGAGGCAGGGATGCCCCATATTATGGCCAACTGAAAGTTTCAGACCTGCTAACTTCCTCAGTATCAAAAGCAGGAGATTTTTTTATCTTTTCTGCCTTCTATTGTTTTTCACTTGCGGTGCCTTTGATCTATACAGGACAAACATAGAGTCTCTGGGTGAAGTCGGGAGAGTTGGAAGGTTTTGGAGGTCAGTTTACATCTAATGTCAAAAGGCTTCAATTACTTGTTTTAACACACTACCTAAATAGCTCACAACAAATTAATGCAATTTACCCACCAGTTTGATAAAAATACATCATAATTTCATTGTTCAAATCAAATACATCCAGGTGAAAGAAATTGTGTTTCTTAGTAGTCGATGCAAAACAAATCATCAATGTATTTAATTTGGTAACTTACTTTGGATATTTTCTTCTTTCATGTTATCTTCTTGCACTTTATCAGTTTTCTTTCCCACAGAACTATTCTGATTGCTCCAAGATCCACGTTTATAACTAAGGATAATAGTAACAATAAAGATTTAGGATTGTGAGAAAAATTTAAACGCAAAGCAAAACAAAATAAAGAACCGGCAGATATTTCATTTAAGGACATGAATCTTTAAAGATCAACTTTAATATAGGGGACAATTGAAAAAACAAGAATAGACTAACCTGAACTTTTTATTTGTCAATACATTCCCATTCTCCTTCTTTGATTGGTTCATCTTTTCTTTTTCTAAAACTTTCGAAGCAGTCGGCCAATTTCTAGATATCAGAATGAGAATAAAAATATTTTAAAGCTTAAAGTATACATTTCAAGCCTTATATTTCTATGATTGCTAGCCCATTTCTCTACAAAACAATGCATTGCTGGTGTTTCAAAATTTTCAAACATTTTTTACGCTATTCAAACGTTTAGTTTTCTAAGTGCAATTCTAACTGTCATCATAAAAAATCTCTAAAACTCCAATTTCTGTAGGATAAATATTACAATATCTGAACTTAGTTTTTCTCAAATTTATTTTTTCAACGCCCAAAAAATTAAAAGTTCCTATGTCCATGTGCTTGTAGACAAAGGTCACTAGTTTCTGATTACAAAAAGCTATTTTCTTAGCAAAAATATCACAACTAGAACCCTTTCCATTCATTACCCATTCATTATCTTGAATAATATTCAAAATCAATTAGAGACAATTTGGGTACTACAAATAATTATTGGCAAGATGATTTGAGATGATATCAATTATAAGCAGAGAGTTAAAATCAAAGAACACAGTCACTCATACTAAAGATAATGAAAGGAAAAATTTAAGTTTAAAGCTTTCTGAAATATTTATAGCTTACTTTCTCCGTTCTGCCCTCCATTTTTCTATCTCGTCATCTGATTCAAGAACTTTTCGCGAACTTGATTGTGGGTTGATATTTTTCTGCATAATGAAAAATAAATTTAAGTTTCAAATTCTGAATTTTCTTTGATGAGGTGTCATGGCTGTCTATCTTTCTTTTTATCTATCTATCAGTAAATTACAAAACCAAGTTATTGGCATTGCGTACAGTGAAGGACAGAAGAGTAAGAAAATTATGGATTATTTCGGTATTGCTAGTAGCAGATTTCAACAATGTTAGTAAATATGGTTTTTAGGGAGCGTAAGTTATAAAAGTTAAAACGAGCTGAAACCACCTGAAACAAACCGAAACCAATAGAGAGGGAAATGGAAGAACAATCAAGTAAACGATAGGGCTCCCTGCAAGTAAATTTCGTTGCTAGGATGACTTAGTCGTTGCAGGTCGTTTCAGCCTTGAAGTGGATTTTAACAGGTGGTTTCAGGTCGTTTCAGCTCGTTTTAACTTTCATAACTTAAGTTTTAGGGAAAAAATGTGGGTTTGAAATTCAAAAGGTTACCAGTTTTGCAATATTTGATGTTGGTTTCAAAATTATTTGTGATAGCATTGAGGACTCATGACAACTCTGATTCTGTCTAGGCCACTAATGATATATTTTACTGAGTTAAAAAAGACCTCTTTCTGACATACTGGCCTCCTTCAATCATCCAAATACTCCAAACATCTGAGATGCCCAACTGCTTCTTTCTGCAGCAAGGGAAACAGAAGCTCAAGAAAGCATTTTGTCTGAGACTCATCAGAGAAGTAGTTCACCACTGAAGTGCAAGACAGAATGCTTTGTTTGACTAACATGTATACTTTTGATTTTTGACAGTGTTTGTTATGCAATGTTTTCCGGTCATTCCCTATAAATCTATTTTTGTAGAAATTTACAGGATTTAATTCATTTTAGGATTAGTGCTGGAGATGATTGTAATTGTTTTGCTTTTTATACTAGTTTAAAATAGGTAATTATGAGATGCCAGTAACCCCAGAGTGATTCTGAGGGTGTAATTCAAAATCTTTGATGCAGAAGAAGGCTTGAGATTGAGTTTGGTACATGTTTTTGGTGCGAAAGTGCCGGTTTTTAGCAAATTTAAGAATTTTTACAGCAAAGATAGAAAATTGGCACAATTTCCTTAAAATTTTGGTGCAGGAACATTTCAGAGAAAGATCTTTGGTGGAGAGGAAATTATAGATTCACTAACCCTAGACCTAAAGGCTAAAATACACGATCAGTTTTTTTCGTCAGTTTTTCCTCTTCAGTCGAAATTTGAGACGTTTCGTGACGTTTTCTGACTGATTAGTCGAGACTGATCAGTTTTTTTAAAAGATGGACGTGCTTAAACCTTCAGTTAAATGGATCAGTCAGAATGACTCTCAAGCGGAAAAGGAGGTGGTCGCTGTGGGTTTTTTTGTAAACATAGTGCAATTAAAGGATTTATATGAGGCATTCAGGAAAACATTAGCATATCTTGCGGGATATAGAGAAAATATTGGAATATTTGAGCAAGTTTTTAAGGAGCATCGTCGTCTTCTTCAAAATTTCTTCAAAAACATAAAAGGCAGAGCGCGTTGAGCTAACAGAGTTCTTTATAAGTCTCTGGGAAGCAGACCCTAGTTTATGGGACGAAAGGTCGCTTATTAAGGACAAAAGGTAATCGAATGCTACTGGGCTCATTCTCAAGAGTTTCTTATGTTCGTCCTCCTCTTCTTAACGAAACTCTCTTTGGAGTGTGTCGTACATCCCAAGGTTTTGGCGTTTTTGAAGCCATGGCTTTACCCAGGTTGATCTCTTTTTACGTTTTCGCTTCAAAATCACAGCAATAATCAAAGCTGCAGCAGCAAATTCCGTGTCACTCTCCACTGCTCAACTGAAAAAAACTGACGATTTTTGACTGATCGTGTATATGCGTGCCTCTTCAGTTTTTTTTCGAATAAACTGAAGAAAAACACGGACGGGAAAAAACTGACGAAAAAAACTGATCGTGTATTTTAGCCTTAAGACGCAGGGGGGCACTCAACGTATTTATTCACTGGCACGTTAGTCCAAAATGTTTGGGTCAGGTAATTTCATGAAGCCAATATTTTTGGGTCTCAAATCTATTAAGTCGTATTAATATGATGATATTTTTGGATGAAATAGAAGAAAAACATCTGATAACATTGGTTTGCAGAAAAACTTAAGTCGTATTAAAGGAATTTTTTGGTAAGGATACTGAATGGAAATGTTTTTGGTATTTTTGGGTCTCTGAAATTTTTTTTAATATTCTTAGTATTATGTTAACTTTCCAGATTGACTTGTAAACTTGAGGAGAAGCAGGATTTGGAAAATCAATCGAGATAATTTGTGAGAATGAAAATGACCCGAGTAGGACTCGAACCCACAACCTCTAGATTTGTACTCTAGAACGCTACCACTGGGCCATCGGGGCTACGAGAAACCCAGGCTATTTCATTCACACAAATTGTTGCACCACCACTCACCAAATGCAGAGACGAACCTATCCGGGCTCTTTGACACTAAACTGGACCTGCCGAAGGGCGACCACTTTCTTGCACCAGGGAGACCATTGCAGTCCCATCACTGGATAGAGTTGCAGGAAGTAAACTTGAGGAGAAGCAGGATTTGGAAAATCAATCGAGATAATTTGTGAGAATGAAAATGACCCGAGTATGACTCAAACCCACGACCTCTAGATTTGTACTCTAGAACGCTACCACTGCGCAACCGGGGCTACGAGAAACCCAGGCTATTTCATTCACACAAATTGTTGCACCACCACTCACCAAATGCAGAGACGAACCTATCCGGGCTCTTTGACACTACACTGGACCTGCCGAAGGGCGACATTTTTATTCTCACAAATTATCTCGATAGATTGACTTGTCCTTTTATAAAAATCCTATATAATTCATGATCAGTAGAGTATTGTTTTGCCCTCACTCCCTTCCCGTAACAATTGGGCATCAGGACAGCTTGTGTCCGGCACCCTTATTAAGCAGGGAAGGAATAGTGTATTCTGATAATACCTCTTGTTTAATTTCAGGAGAGAGCTCAGTAGGAGGGGGTCTGGGCGACTGATTCCGAATTGATGATCCAGGTGCTCTTCTCCCTCGTGGACTTGATCCCGACCCTCTTCCCCGCGATTTGTTAATGAAAGGCATTCGTCCCATCTGATGATTCAATCCATGGTTGTGACTAGGGCTCTGGCCTTGAAAAGATCGCTCAAACGCTGGTGCTCTGATGATAGGCCTGAAATTATCGAGCGAGTTCATTGGTGGTGGTGGTGCAAACCTTGCTACTTGTTGATGCGGCATCAGGAAGGGTTGTGGGTGCCATGATGGGTTCATGTTTACAGGATTCTGCCATGCTGAATCAGGCTGTGCTGGAGGAGGAAAGAAATATCCTGGGCCCGACATCTTTAATTTGCTTGACTTTGTGAATTAAATTTTCATCGATTTCTTCGTTCATAAACGTGCACTGTCGTCAAATCTCACTCACGTGGGACAAGGTTTATTTCTTGGTTTTAATTTATTGAATTGAATTCTATTAATTTTTATTGAATTGAATTCTATTAGTTTTTATTGAATTGGATGAGTATATTATAACAAAACAGAGTATTAATGGGGAACATTCAAGTCTTATAAAATTGTTCAATGTTCACATACAAATTTCTCCTCTGATTCAAAAAGAAACGTTAATATCTACATCTATCACAAGATAAAATCACTGCCATTCAATCGTGGCTAGCCCCCCACTGTCAAAGCAAGTCGTTTAATCGACAAATTGTTAGCTTTTGGAGCCGGGAAGGGGGAGAGAGACTATGTATAATTTTGGTACCAGGGACATGCCATCGGCTCAGGTATCCTTGTTCACTATTTTTAGTATAATTTGCGTATCGATCTTCATAGTTTTGAGTTTCCGACATTTCATCGTGAGTTCAGGTATACTGGTAAAATATCTTGGAATACACGCATTTTTAGTAGTAATTTCAGCTTGAGCTCAGTACTGAAAATTGCTTAGCTAGAGGACCAATTTGAGAACTTAAGATTGCTTAGTAATTGCTTAGCTTCTTATACTTGAAGGTTTGTTTCTTAGAATACTATCACACAAGTTGTTGTGCAACAAATGTAAATGGTATCTTGCCTACAAAAGTTTGCAAGGGTATTAATATCCACTAAAACCTACTTCTTTATAGCTGCTGCATGATTTTCATTGCCAATAGGATCTTGAAAATAATTTTCAAATTGCTTAGCATTCCTCGATCCAGTACTGGAATTGCTTAAGTTTTTGTCTTGTCGAGTACTGACTTGCTTATAAAGCAATTATTCCTAATGAAGTCCATTAACATCTTATGATTTAAAGAAAATACAACAGCATTTCCTACAATTTAGTTTTAATAATAATTGATTGATTATCTAAAATATACGTTATTAGCTTTCATCTCTTTTATCGTCTTTATGCAAGACTAAACCTTTTTCTATCAGGTCTGGGATCTCCACTGCAAGCCAAGGGCCAAGCTGGAAGAGAGAAAACAAAAGCTGAATTCTGAAAACCAAAGTAAACCAAAAGAAGCGGAAAATTAATAACTTCTAGAGGAAATAATTTTCACAAATAGGCTACCACAACTATAATATGTAGATTTTAGGGCCCCCTTGCTTGGCCTATAACCAATTCTTTTTTAACAAATCAATTGCAATACTGAAAAGAGTGAGTAGCTGCTTCAGGTCTGGGGCTTTTCTTTAGTTTCTCAGGACAAAGGAAAAATCTAAAGTACGAATCAAAACTTAGAAACAAGATGCCATCGAGCCCTGGAATTGCTTATCATTATGGTCATCAAAGCCCTGGTTACTTATTGACGAGTTGCTTAAAGAAAAAATGTAAGTTCTTAGGTGCTTGGTAGCTTAATTTATTTCATCAAGCCCTGGAGTTGCTTATTGTTTTGGTCATTCTAGCCTTGGTTGCTTATTGACAAATTTCTTATTGAAAAAGTGTACCTTGTTGCATTAGCGCAAGAGATGAGCTAAATATGATTGATTTGACAGTAATGATTGTTCAAAAATTGTAGCTGAGCTTACCCCAAGGGCCATTGCATGTGCTATTCCAAACTTTGGTACATTTCGTGCCCATAGAGGCTTGAAGTGATCTGTCAGACAAATTTTTCCACCCCTGAAATGAAAAATTGTAGAATTGACAGTAATGGACGACTTGATATCATTAGAGTTGGGAGAGACAGAGATGATAACATTTACACTCTGCAATGGACTACACTAGCCTATCAGAATTATTACGTTGTTGAATCAAAAATGGCGGCAAAATTGCAAAGCTAGATAAACTTCAAGATTAAGACGCTAAAAACTGTAGGTTAAAAGGATCAAAATTCAGATACACAACTGATTTAAGGTGGCATGGATAGCATTAGAAAGGCCAAGATGACCTAATTTCTGTAATGGTCCCCTTAAAGGTGCATAACAGAACAGCAATATCCAAATTGCTTGTGAGTTCCCTTAACTGCACTGAAAATTCTCTACCGTTATGTTCATGTTGATATCCCTCAACATAGCTGATGGTATCCCTTGACAGTACTGCTGATACCCCCGTATTACATAACATCCTCCAGAGTACTGCACAGACAATACCCAGAGTGTTAGTAAATCAGTGGATAGATTCTTTTATGAAGAAGGGCTAGTTGAAATTTATGAAAACAAAAATACTGCATAAAGTAATACAGAAGGAAAAAAAATATTTTATTTTACAACTACTGGTCTGGGTCTCCTAAGAAGTATACAGCAAGTTGTCTCTGTAACGAATCTGCTGGTTTTTTTAGGGTCTAAAACACATTTTCAAAGGGTGAAAGATTGATACATTATTCAATCAGTAGCTAAGTAAGGAAGCAAGTAAGAATTCATAACAGCTTTAAATTGAATTACAGGAATAAGAAAATGAAATAAGATTGATATTTAGATTAGGCAAGTTATATTAAAGGTAAAGAATATATTATCCGAAAAATACAAGAAGATGAAATTAGGTTAATCATTAAAAACACTTCTAACTACGGTGACAGGGATAACATTAAGAAGGTAAAAGTGTACTAATTTTCATTATGGTCCCCTTAGAGAACCTTGATCTTTTTGACGGTTTCATCTGTCTTTCTTCAGGTGAACAAGTATCTTTTGTTCGTAAAATCGTTTTGCACTCGCACAAGATTTAGAGAGACGAAATAGGAAAGCAATATGTCGACACTCTCTCAATAATTTTTATGGGGTTTTGAGGAACAAAGAACTTATTCAGGGACCGGGGGCACCGGGTTCAGGTCCCAAAGAGATATTAAAAATGATTAAGGGCCCCTTTCAATTACAGAAGTTTCCCCTCTTGCTTAATGAAAACCCTACTCTTGAAGCGTCGTGCCAAGCCCCCCTAAGTTTTAGATGCTTTCTTCGCCCCTGTACGTATTTTCCTTGATGCTAGCAGTTAACTCAGCAGTGGAACAATCAAGCCGAAGAACGATTTACAATATCAAATCCATTCTCTAAATGTTAAGCATCCACCAATTGACCAAACATTGCTGGACAAACATTTATTTACTTTCCTTTCCATGTTTGGTGGTTTGGCTGCATTTCTAAAAATGTTTGTCAAATGATGTTTCAAACCAGGTCAGACGAGTTAAATTGACTGAGCATTTTGAAGCAAGTATAATGGATTAATACAAATGTTTGAGAGCTGGGAAAATTGACCACTATTCTTCTTCCTTGACGAATTTTGATTGTTTGCCAGGCAAGGTTGATAAACAAATTTTTGCTAAATCTTGCCAAAAGACAATCGAACCTTACCTGTACATTTTGGCTGTTTTTCCATCAAGTTCTGGAAGAGCTATCTCTGGTGCAGTGGTAGGATATGTAACAGGAATCTGAATTAGCAAAATATAAAAATATCTAAAGAATAATGCACGAATGGATTCACGAAGGAATTATTTATTCGAGTTTGCTAAATCTAGACAACAATTCTTCCCATGTCAGTTTACACTTGCAATATTAATTACAACAAGAACAACCATCTCTTGGCCTTAAGACTTTAGAAATAGAAAACACAGCTTCCATATCTGTCATCTTGTGTTATAGGGCATTATGTGCCATCTCAAGTTCTGTACCAATTAATGTCTTTTCTACTGTAATGTTGATATGTTGCTGATTTTTCTTGCAATCGTCGAGATAACCTAAAAAGGGTTTCGTATGAAGATGAGACAAAATCAAGGAATGTACTGAGAACAGGAGCAAATCCTATGTAGAAATGTGTAAAGAATATCAAGAAACTAAAAATGCTTGAGCAGAAACAGTATTTGAAAATCAATCGAGATAGATAGAGTGAATAAGAGGGCTGTGAAATCAAATCCTGCTTGGGTCTTTCTACACAAATTATCTGGGTTTATCCCAAACTAAAGTTTGTTACAACTTAAGACTTTAAGACATTCTCACAATGCCAAGAGCATTGTCAATATCATTTGGTACAAATTCGATAACGTTTAGGGGTAGCATACTTTGGAGTAGTACACCTGATGTGATAGAAAGTAGTAAAACAGATTCCATTTACGGCAAAAATATAAACAATTGGGAAGGAGAGGGTTGCAATTGCAAAATCTATAACCAACTGTAAATAAAGTGATCATCATAATTATCATTATAAACTTAAAAAAAACTATGGGGGTGTCATCAGGAATTCAGATTGAAAATATTATATGATAATCAAATTATACCAGAGCAGGCTACTGCAATTGACATATGCCTCCACCGGGTCTCGAACCCGGGTTTGATCGGACACAGGCGAGCGTGCTAACCACTGTCCTAAACCAGGACAATAAGTTAGCACAGTAACCTTGATGTCTTCACAACTCCAGGCTTATCCACGGAGGGGCATTAATTCGTGTTTCGGATTAAATCCTTCTTCAATCCTTCTCAATTCCTTCTTAAATCCTTCTTTAATTACCCGTGTTAGACCATGCCTTATGAATTTATGTTAATATTACATGGCTTTGAAGAAGGATTTAATCCGAAACACGAATTAATGCCCCTCCGTGGATAAGCCTGGAGTTGTGAAGACATCAAGGTTACTGTGCTAACTTATTGTCCTGGTTTAGGACAGTGGTTAGCGTGCTCGCCTGTGTCCGATCAAACCCGGGTTCGAGACCCGGTGGAGGCATATGTCAATTGCAGTAGCCTGCTCTGGTATAATTTAATTACCCGTGTTAGACCATGCCTTATGAATTTATATATGATAATTAACTAATCCAATTAACTAATTACCAATGATAATACCTTCATCTGTACTGTAGATTAAAGCTTCATATGCATTCAGTCAGTATAATGATGCTTGCAGTAAACAAAAAATGTCCATAAAATCTAAACTAGGATCAGCGAGACACATTCACTCTACTAAAACATTAAGACAACCTAAAACTATCCTAAGCCATGGAGAACCGTCTAAAACCACCACAGTATTTCAATAGTAGGTGGTGGTTTTTGATGGTTTCAGATTGTTGTAGTTGAATATTGGTGGTTCAACATGGTTTTGGTTGGTGTTAGCTTCTTTAATTCTAGTAAGCAGGAAAATTCAATACAAACACATAAAAACGACTTACATCAAACTCTACATCGAATTCGTATTTCAGCAGATTACTTATATGCCAACATTTACCCCACCACCTGAAATTGAATATGAAATTACCAATATAATTTCCTCAATCTCAAGCGCTAACGAATGAAACTCTCAGCACTCCGGTAAGGCAGAGGAGGCTCTCCCAGTTTTCTCAAGTAAAATGACTTTTTAATTCTATGAAAAAGTCCATTTCTCTATTATTTTCTTTTGGAAAAAGGGTTTGTCTCCCAATATGGAAAGATGAACCAAATAGTAGCTTATCCATTCTTATATTGTTCAATCTGCGTCTGGAAGTTAGTGAACCCTGAGATTTCTAGCAATGTAGCAATTCCCTTGTATATTTTTCCAGGTTCACCCAGTAGGTGCTTTGCCATTCACACATTTTTCTGCCATGAATTACAATGCTACCTTGCAATCTTAGCATATTTGAAAGTTAAAAGTGTCCTTCAAGAGTGAGAGGTTCCAAAACTAACAATCTTTTACAAGCCTTCAATTCTTGTAGGTTTTACAAGTAAAGCAAAAATATTGGACACAGACAGTACAGCCTGCCACTAAGAAACTTAAAGTTATTTTCTTAATATGAAACTTACAAACCTTATGTGAAACTTATAGGTTGAGAAGAAATAAGTGATGAATCTAAAGTAATTCAGGTGGACTGCCACTGAAATTGCATGTAATACCAAATCTTTTCAAGCAAATTCATTTTTAAAGCAATGTGAATTTTCAAGAAGAAGAATCTGATCCATAAGTCTACATGCAATAATATCTGTCAGGTTTCATATAAGTCAGTTTCTAAGTTTTAGGTTAATAACTGCAGTTTAGCAGCAGCATATTTGTAATTCTAGCATTCTAATTCACCTTGTTCCTTCCTTGTTAGATTCTAACCGAAACCAATCGTTGTCTTGTTCTTTGTTAGTGCTGACATACTGAAATCAAAAATGTACACTATCAGCTAACAATCATTGAAATTCAAAATCAAAACAAATTTGCAAGGAGAAAGAATCAACTGAAATTCACCAATCAAACTACTAGCAGTGATGGGTTTGAGTCAACTTTTGTTCATACTTGTCAAATAAAGTGTGTGGGGAGCATTTTTACCTGAGTTATTTTCAGAGGCATATCACTGTACTGTGGAAATTCAAGGGCATGGGAATCTCTTGGCTATCACCAAGCAAAAATAGAATCAAAAGTGCCTCACACCACAGTGGCATATTCTTGTATTTATGCAAGGTATTCGACCCCGATGTGATGGATTATTTTGTTTCAATGAATTCTTGGTACTATTTCCTTAAAACTGGATCACTTGGCATATATCTGAGCCATAATGGTTTTGCAGATTCCGCTTTGTCAACTATCTAACAAAGGTAGCAAATGTACATGCCTGTCAAAGTTGGCTCAGTTAGTTGCTTTGTACTATATAGCACATTTTCATTTAAAAATACGTTCATCATTTTCCTCTGACAGGTTAAACATAAGACTAGTTGATGGTTAAAGTTTTGCCCTTGTAATTTCCAAATAACAGCCTTTGCCTTTTGCTTTTGGCCTTCTTTGCTTTAGCCTTTTTGTTTTAAAACTTGATTGCCTGGTCTCTATGTCTATGTGCCTGTCTCACTCCAGGCTTCGTGTTCCTTTTGGCAAGGATATCATTGAGGAAATCGCTTGAACTTGGCATATTCTCTGGTTCTTGCTGGTTCCTGTACAGAACAATCCAGGTGATGCTTCTGGGGTTACGCCTCACCAGGAATGACCCTTTCAGTTTTTGATCAGAAAATTAAAAAGTTCTCTATTGATTCTTTTAAAAGAATGGTGAAAGAGGCAGATGAGAACCTGATTACAAATAACGGTAGCCATTCACCGCCTAAATGGCAATTTTTTTATCTGCATCTAGGTACAAAAATTCATTAGGTTTAATTTTCATTTCCTTTCTAACTCTTATGTGTGTCAGACACAAAAATTCAGTTGTCATCAATCATGTTTTGCTATGTTACCAATTTCTCTCACCATCCTCCGTTCATGGATTGAGGGGCCCACAGAGCAGGTAGAAAAACATAAATAACAATGAAATTGGTAATACATGGCAGACAACATAGACTCATTCCACTATTGACTATCAGAGCTAGAAAATTACTTAACAGGCTCCATTGCTAGATAAGTCCGAATAACAATAGGTTTATCAAATAACTAGGGGCACGTACTCCCACTATATACAAGTACCCTCTCTGCTCTTTACGGCCCTGCCTGCAGATACGATTACACAAGAGGTATAATTCATACCTTATTTTATATTTTCAAATATCTTAATTTATTTGGCCTACAGATGTTTTACATATGAAATATTTTAGTAAATTTTGCCTACAGATGTTTCACATATGAAGCCTAATCAAAGTACCCAAAACAAAGTAGGCCCTACAAGTTACAAGTACAAGCAAAAGCAGATTAAACTATCTCTTTATAGCATATCTACTTTTTAACATACTTACTTTAATTAGTGATTGATATTCTTCTTTTAATCGGTTGACCCATTCATCACCATCGCGGGGACCGGCTTTCGTCTTCAACAATGGAATCGCTGCTAGCGTTTTCTTTGTTGCCGCGTCTACCATTTTGTTTCTTTGAACGGAAAGGAAGTTTCAGCTAAGGGGGTATGGTATAGTTAAGGTGGCAAACGCCTTTAATTATTTCCAGAAACGCCGGAGTACATAGGGGGGCGTAGGAGTGCATGATGTGGACAGTGCCCCCATAACCCTTCAGGGGGCTTACACCTTCCATTGGGTCCGGCATCCCTGATTATTTCTTTTTAAATTTCAAAAAATGGAAAGTGTATGGCTATGCCCTCAGTTATGCCTTTTCGCAATATTGGTATACAATGGGTGTGAAATTTTCAAAAACTGATCAATACATTGAGTATCCATTTTGAAGACTCTAGTGAACTCTAGTTTGCGTATAATATTCCGAACACGATGATGCACTCCCTTTTGTTCCATTTCTATGTCATTGATCCAATTCAAATTTCTTTTTCTTTGAGTTGGCAGGTCTAAACTTGCCTCCCCATTGCTTGTAAAGGGTTTACCCCTTTTAACGTAGTTTTCTCAAGAGATCCTATTGCATCACAGTTTCATTCGATGGTGCAATCAATTGTAGCTTCAAATGTCCCCCTCAACTCTGGTTACTCATTACACTCTACATTTTAAGAACACCAAGCAGGACCGGATCCAAGGGGGGGCGTACGCATATTTTAGTAGAAAAACAATGCACTTAGCTTGATAATACCCTATTTCCCTTACATTATCCTTTGGTATGTGGGTTACACCCCCCTTTCTCTGGGTGCTGGATCCGGGCCGTTTTATAATGGTTAAAATGTTTAAGAGGAACAAGTGAAGACGATAGCCTTAAATGTAGAACGACAGAAACACAAGAACATCTGATTGATCCAAACATCTGATATCTTTCTTTCTTGTTTTTCATCTTTTAAGAAAACAGTAACACCTGGAATATATTATTTTCACAATTAATTCCAGTAGGTCTAACACTTTCTCATGAAGTACATTAGCAAAAAAAGAAACCTGTGTAAACTTTCTTTTATGATATATCAACCTCAGGTTCTAGTTCTACAAGTTCCTCAATTTTTCACCAGTTTCTATTTTGATTGAAGTAATTGGCCATTAGTTATTTTCAGTTGATGATTATCCGCCAGAAAGGACATCTAAACTCTTCGGAAACAAGAACAGATGTTAAATGAGTCAGCAAGGGCATCAGATTATATAAGACTCGTGTGAACCAGTGACAAGCTTTGCATTCTGCATAAATGGGTTTTCCGTGCACTGTATGCCAGCTGTTATGCTTCTTAATTTCCAGTTTCTTAATAAAATTGGCTGAATTCCAATAAATTCTTTAATTTTTGGACTTGTGATGGGTTTCTTATAACAAAACATGTATTACTACACCCAGTATCCCACAAAAACCCTAAGACACTTGAATAAAGAAACACATGTTTTAATAACAACCTTTACGTTTTAAAAACAAACTGTTTAATAGATACCCTCTAATTCTTTACTTACAATATTATATGAAACAGTGAACAGCATTCTCTATTAAAATTCTTTTTTAAAAGTTTAATAAACTTACACATACTGCTCAAATTTATCTAGTTTATCCAACAACATGTACAATTCGTCATGAGAATATCCATTTTCAAAAATTCTGTGTATTTAAATATCAACAATGTACTCACTACATATATGCATATGTTACATTTGCAAACTTTGAATGGTACTAAAAATTCATTTTCGATAAAAATCTGCAGTTTTACACAAGAATAACATAATTTCTTTTGCTTAATTTTTCAAAGGAAAACGACGAACTTTATGTGGGAAAAATTTGTATTTCACGAAGAAGTAGGGGCATCATTCATTCATTTGTCCTTTGGGGATACTCTGCCTACTTCTAATTGAATTTCATCTTCCAACTATTTCCTACTTCTTCACATCTTAGCTGAAGCAGCATCCATTCAAATTGAAAATTGATTTTTCAACCTCTTTGGTTGCTACCATCTA
Source organism: Pelagia noctiluca (assembly GCA_963924455.1). NCBI lineage: Eukaryota > Metazoa > Cnidaria > Scyphozoa > Semaeostomeae > Pelagiidae > Pelagia > Pelagia noctiluca. The sequence continues at coordinate 12,308,730 of OZ004325.1, forward strand.
GCCACAATAGAATATTGATTCATAAATTTCATGATTGCCAGTTTAAATGCAGATTTTTATACTAAAAGGGAGAGGTAGATCGCTCAAAAATTCATTATGAAGTCACTGCATGTAGAAAATATAAAAAATCCTAGGGATGTAAGAACAGTGATGTTGACTTGAGTTGCACAACTCAGCCATTGATGAAAGCGATCTAACTCTCCCTTTTCCCTAAAATTCATAACATAAAATTTAAATTCCAATATAACAAAATGTGAATGTGAAGTAATGAATGTTTACGGAACAAAACGGGAATCAACGGGAACGCGAAACTTCTTAGGAAAGGCGTTTGTCTTTGAAGACCAAAATGAACATTCAGGCGTGAAGCCGCAAGAGAAAGAGGCGATCTTGTACCTATAACAGCACTGAAAAATTATCATCTGACCCTAGATCCTAAAATTCAACTAATATACAACCACCAGACCATTCCTTGATATTTCATCAATTTTGTACCTCTAACAAGAGTCAATTAGAAAATATATACTAATAAACCTCTTGCGCAAGGCGACGAAACTCAAACCCTCTTCGCTGTTCTTGTTGTTTTTCTTCTCGGTGCCAGTGAAAGCGGTTGTACTTTTTCTGATTGGCGTCCTTTTGGAAGTAGGAATAATAGTTACTGTTGCTTTGTTGTTGTTGAGCATTTCGGGGTTGTTGGGTTCTGTTATCGTTCCAATTCGTCGTCCAAATGCTGGAAAGGTCCTGGTTGAATTTCGGAGTGAAGACCGGGGCCTCGCTGTTCAGCCTGCTGTCACGAGCGGCGGAGTTCACTTCGGTTCTGGCTTTCATGGTGGGTCGATAGTTGTGCGTGTTTCTAAATGGCTGTGTCGTTGGTTTTCTGTTTACAGTTTGTGTCTTGTACGGGTTGGTTTTGCGGTATATCGAACAGATTGGGGCTCTTCCCATTCGGTAGGAGACGTCAAAGGGGTCGATCCAGAGGGCCAGGCCGTCCGGGAACGAACTCGTCAGGTCATCGTCGTCTATTAGAGACTCCGAAGCCGCCTCTTTCAGCAAGGGGTCGATACAGCACTCCTCTTGGTTTATGTTCAGACATCTGAAGGCGTTGCCTTTCAAAGGTTTCTCGGGGTGCCAGTGATTTTGAAATCTCTGGGACATCAACATTTCTAGAGTCGTTCTGAAAAGTTCGCCATGTTCCTCGCTCAGCTCGTTGTGTTTGGCGACCGTGTCCGACAGGAATTTGGCTGCTGATGCTACTTCGTCTTTCATTCTTCTAGTCGTGAACTGTCTTTATCGTTTACAGAGGAGAATACGTCTTTGTTGTTGTTTGCTTTGCTCAGAACGGCCACCAACTTCCAGATTTTTCTTTCTCGAGTTCTACCAAGCTGCATTCGGGATTTATACAGACAAACCACAACACAACAATGGCTTCTATTTCTGATCATAATAATCCCTCGCTAGCCAATCAGATCACAGCATTGTCGCCTGTTCAATTTCTCGACCAATCAGAATTCGTGACGTCTGTAATTGCCATAGCAGCACTAATTATGCAAATCTGTGAATCATCTGTGCAGAATAACAACATTGCGGACAGAAGAACAAAGAGCATTTGCACATTGTGGTCAAATATACAAATGCGGGGTCAGACGTATTGGAATGATATAAATTCCCGACCAAAAGACCTTTGGACCGTAGAACCCTGAACCTATGGACTTAATCTTAGAACTGGAAATTATTTTTGGTGGAAGCCAATTAATTTTGCTGGGAGTTAAGATTTTTCTTATCTTGCTGATATTTATATCCTATTTATTTTTTATATATATAAATACTAATATATATATGTATTATATCATTCTAAATCCAGATTCTAAAAATTTTTCTAAACGTTCCACTCGTTTTTATACGAAACAGTTATTTATTTTTGAAGCTGGTCTTCTTAGATATCCTTTTACATGCAGGCTGAAATGTTCTTAATTTTGGTTTACTTCTATTCTGCTTTGGAAGCCATGATATTCAATCGCTGAAAATTTGTACTCTTCTTTTTGTCTAGCATCCCAGTATCATTGTTCTATACATATTTTATTATTTCATAGTCTCGGGATTATTTCTTTAAATTCTTTTATACACGCATTTTTTTTAACAATTTCAGCTAGAGCTTAGTACTAAAAATTGCTTCGCTGAAGGGTCAATTTGAGTACACTCAAAATTGCTTAGCTGTTTTTAATTAAAAGTTTGCCCCTTATAGTACCCTACTATATCACAAGTTGTTGTACAACAAATGTCGATGTATCTTGCATATCAAAGTGTGCCAGGGTACTAATATCCACTATAACCTACTTTTCTAATAGCTGCTGCAAGATTTTCATTGCTAATCGGATCAGAACTGAAATTTTGAAATTGCTTAGCATTCCTCTATCCAGTACTGGACTTGCTTGAGTTTTTGTCTTTTCGAGTACTGCCTTGTTTGTAAAGCAATTGTTTATAAAAAATGCATGTATTGAACGAAAAATGCCTTGATTTTCTCTTAGCTTGTTCTTAAATTTTGATTAAATTTGAGGCTCGTATAGCATTTTTGTAATAAAACTCGATAAAAATTGTATTGAAAATATGATTTCTGTAATTATTAAAGGTTGTTTCTTATCATAGAAACTCCCAAAAACTCAAGAACTCAAATTCAAAATTTGGGAAGATTTCAAAAAATTCACCCTTAAACCAAAATTACTGAAAAGGTACCACAAAAATAGCACAACCCCGTATCATTATACTGGCACTGCACTCGCTGTCCGGGTGTATATTGCCAAATCAAGTCAAATCGAATGAAATATTGGGTAGCTTCCTAAAGGTCCACGAGTTCCTTGGTCGGTATTTCATGACGTATTAGACATATAAGGGCTTGGCATGATTTCTAACCATCCATACGTCAGAGCCATAAGAGAATAAGAAGATTCCCCTCGTGAACCACAAGGATCGCAGCTTGAAAATAGAGAAAAAAGAAGGTTTTTATTTCATAACATTGGTGTTTATGTCGAAATAACCCTAGCGTAAAATCCGACTTGTAGTAAACAAAGATATCTAAAATGATTAAAATATTTGCATTTCCGTGGGCTTCACTGTCCTTTATTCCGACATCTTTTCAACCATTTGTTGTCTTTTGAATTTAGCATCTAATAGCGTTTAATTTCAAGAACAGAAGTTGCTCTCTTATAAAGCGATTCTACTAAAACTGACGTAGTTTTATACAGAATTCCTTTTAATACACTCTTTTTTCTTTAAAAGAATAAATTTTATAAGAATATTGAGGCTCAAAATCGCCAAACAACAATGGAAATTTAAGAATAAACAATGGAAAAGTTGAGGCTCAGGAAAATTTTAATTATTCTTATAAAAAAAAAGAGTGTACATTGACACAGTATTTGCAAGAATAGTAAACTACACGTTTTTTTGTATGATACTTGGATCAGCACTTAGAGGCAAAAGTTTCTTCATTTGGCATGAACATTTTTGTGTTTTGGTACTAGAAAGTTTATTAATTGGTTTCTCATTTTCGAGGGCCTAATGTTGCCTTTCTGTTTTAAAATTGCAAATTTTTGATCGATGTAAACAAAGATCGTCATGAAAAAACATGCAGATCAGAGTCAAATCTTCTAGCGATAATAACATCAAATTTCTAAAAAAAATTAACAAGATACAAAACTAGAGTCAATTAAGTCCTTTTTAGAGAAAGATTTTTTACAGTTATTGAGCTTATTACTAGAATTTCTTAAATCTTTGGCCATCATCATGGAATTAGTTCTTTATAAACCAGTTTCTTAAGGAGAAAATGTGTATGGATTTACATAACATTTACAAAGATTTCGACAAATATTTTGTTTCCTTTGCTTTTTTGGAAGTGCTTACCGAAGCTAGACCAAGGTAATGTCCCTTGGACCGGGTAAAGTCCCTTGGACGGGGTAACGTCATTAGGGTTGATTTTGGGTTATTTCATTTTAGGGGGATTGAATTTGAGCAAATATGATATTTTTTAGTTAGATGAAATTTTTTCTCGGACTAGCGTCCTGTTACACTCTTTTTTTTTATAAGAATAAATTTTATAAGAATAATGAGGCTCAAAATCAGTGAAATTTAAGAATATTTTAAGAATATTGCGAGGCTCAGATCTCGTGGGGAAAAAATTAGCGAGTGTCGATGAGCTCTGTTTTACAGGAAATAAGGATTTTGTTCTGTTACTTTTATCCTCCATATTTGTAATGCTTTAGATATGCGTTTTTTGGCATTTATGACAATGATAACAATTTATGGTTGTATCCTTGTTTTCTGCCGTAAGAATAATTTAAGAATATTCCGAGGCTCAAAATGGCAAAAAATTAAGAATATTGAGGCTCAGAAAAAAATTAAGTATTCTTATAAAAAAAAAAGAGTGTAGAGACATTCGAATGCCCCCTCTCCTCTAGGGAGTTAAAGGGACTTGGTGAGGTCTTTTCCTGCATTTTTCCAAAGTCTGGTACGACACCTAACCTATGCTCATATTTGTTATTGTTTTCCCCCCAACGCTATTAAATCTTCATGTAAACGCGAGATAAAATAAGAGAGCTTGCTTGGTAGGCGAGCTTTTTTATAAGAAAAAAGTTTATAAGAAACCTAGTAATAGAACACCAAAGCCAAGAGAATACTAAAAAAATTAAACCAGTATCGCAAGGAAACTTTGAAAATCAAGAATTATTATAAGCTTAAAAATAGTACATCAAAAATCCAATTTTGTCTGCTTTAAATCTGCTGACACATTTTTGACATCTGTTCCTTTTTCCAAAAACTTGAAATATTCATTCTGGCCTACATCATCATCTGACAATATTCTATTATTAATTACTCATATAAAATAAGAAACATAGCAATTTTTCGTGCTAGACACTAGTGAAAAATTAAGAAACTTTTAGTACTAGGAAAAGAGATCTTATTAAGAAAAATGCGTGACTTATCATTACTTTCTGTCTTGAACTAGACCAGATAAAGGAAAGATGATTCAAGTAAAATCAAAGTTAAATATCAATATTTTACAAACAAAAATTGGCTTTATAAGAAAGGATAGTGAAATTCAAAATGAAAGCATAATGTACAAATTGTTTTGCATCAAATTTCAGTTTGACATGCAAACATGAATCTTGGTCGAAATTTTTCTCCCTTGGCCTTTCTGCTCTTGTTTACTTTGTCTAAGGTGTCATCATATCCGATCCTGCCATTTTAGGTTGCAAAAGACGACAATAACCACCTCTGCCTTCGTCATATCCAGATCTATACTCATCTCTTACCTACAAGTCAACATGGTAATTAGTTTTTGATTGGTAAAACGGAAATATCCAGAATCATAAAACAAAACAAAGTATACTCCGGCCCTAGGGGGTACATAAGTATAAGATTGGTATGAGGATGTGCAGCTCATATATAGGTGGGTTTCTTTTCTGGACGTGTATGATTTTTCTATCAAATCCCAATTAAGTGGATATGAAATCTGCTAAGAGGTTTTTCACAAAGATTGGTCTACATTTTTGCCATAATTGGGAAACATCAACAAAAATTGGGGTATCCACTTAGTAATTCATATTTTTTGGTTTCATTTTCAAAATATAGGCATGCTTACAAAATCTCAGAAGCACACCCCATCCAAGGGATAGATCATATCCCTGTGACTCTAACCTCTCATCCGAAAATCAAAGGAAACTTGCTTAATTGTAAATTTAGGAGGTCGTTCACCTATGAAACATGTATCTTACAGTATTGGTGACCCCGTCAAGGAAGCAAGGACTTCCAAAAATCCAAAGATTCCTCTGAGACAATTAAAATCTAGTATCATTTATTCTCCAAGGGGAGGACTTCCCACCAGGTATCTTAGTTTGTGTAGACAGAGGCAATTTACAATGTTTTTTCATTAAAAATACACTACTTTTTTGTTCTTAAACAAAATGCATATCCCGAGACATGGCATAAACCCGAAATAAAAAATAAAGGAAATAAAAAAAATAAAGAAAGTCAGGAGTCAAGAAAATTTCAAATTGAAAACAAATTCCGGTAATCATCAGAAAATGAAAAGGTTTAACTGAAACTGCAACATCACTCGGCCAACCATCTTGAAATACTATCTACCAATGGGGAGCCAACAGCCCTGAGCTTTTGCTGCCAGTCCACCACTGAACAAGTGGCAATAGAGACAGGGAATCATAACTTGATATTACCTGTCCTCCGCTTCTCCCTCTTCCAAATTGCCTCCCTTCTTCAAACCCCGCATCCCAGTCTGCTCTTATAATTCTGTCATCCAGCCGCGTCCCACTAATGTATCTCTTGCAATTTTCTGCATCTTCCCTTGCGTAATATTCCACAAAACAGAAGCCACAAGGAGTCTTTTTTACTCTGTCCAGCCCCATTATTATTCTTTTCAAATCTCCAGCCCTTGAGAATAACTCATAAATTTGTTCTTCTGTAGTAAAAAATGACATGTTTCCGACATAAAGAGTTGTGCTGTTGATGAGTTGTTTCTCTAGGTCTTCTCTGGTTCCCTGCGGATTCAATGAAAAGTATAGACAGATGACGCGTAGCCTAGCATTTGTTAAGCAAGTCTTCTGTTATATCTAAGACCCTCTTCCTCCAAAGACAATGCTCCAGCCACACTGAAAAGTTTTTTCTTCATAAATTCTTGTGCAAGTGAGATTTTAGGTGTAGCAGCAGACTCCGCAGTGGATATGCTATGGATCAAATAACACCTCCTTCAAGCATAAAGCAAAAATTAATTGTTCCACAGAAGCCAGTCTGCAGAGTATGATAGTTTTCAAGAAGATGTTGGGTATGCATGAGCCATTTTCTTTTTTTCTATCCTATTGATCTATTGATCTATTGTTAAACTTGCAGAGGTGGCAGTTTTAGAGACTACGTGGCCTGGATCTAAACACCTTAATTTGACAGAATTTGATGATTTCTATATTCTCTGTTCCAGGTTGGTTTGTTTTCACTTACAATTTAGAACATGTGACCAATCTCTTGAGTCAAGTTAGGAGTAATAACTCTGTTTGGTTAGTATTGCATTTTGATGCAACCAAATATGTCAAAGATGCCATATGTCAAATATGCCAAATATGTCATGTTAGCATCAAAAGATTCAAGTCCCAAATGGCAACCAATGGAGCAGAACTGTAGTGAAAACAAACTTGGAACAGAGAATACAATATTTGGCAATTTTCCTTTTTTCGGGGCCCTTAAAGCCTATCTGATGCGCAGGATCTGTCCCTCCTATAAAACTGCCACTGTGCAAGTGCAGTATGGTGTGAAAGAAGAACAGCCTTTTTTCGTTCGCCTCTAATCCCCCAGAAATACTAAAACATCACGTCTGCCTCTCTTCTCTGGCGCTCTGCCCTTTGCAGATCTGACCAGAGATCAATATTTTCTCTAAAACCCTAAATAAACTGGAAACTATAGTTAAGACTGTTTCAAATCACTGCATAATTACAATGAACGAAAAATAGTTTCATCCTTATTTTATGTTGGCATTGTTGGGCCAAAAAGGTCCTAGATATCTAAGATAAGTGATGGGTGCGCTAACTGCCAACAATCTAGGACAAGTAGTGTCCCGAAATCTAGAGTGAATATTCAGTAACATTATGTGATATCTAAACTGCCTTATACTGGTAAATTTGAATTCACCTGCCTTGAAAAGTTGATCACGATATGCGCTCAGTCCGGCCATTTTGGAAAACGTGTTTTGATACTCAGCAGTGGTTAGGATGCATGAAAACCACCTTTTTTAAGCCTCTTTCTGAAACTGATTTGATCCAAAACCCCCTAACTTTATCTTTCATAGAGTTCTAAAGTGATGACGTCACAAATATCTATTTTTAGAGTTTTGGAAGTTTGGATCAATAATGTGAAAAATCTTCCAAAATTACATCAAATGGATGCAAAATCACCTCTGTATGTTGAATATTAACTGAGATATAACCATTTGAAAAATTGACTTTCAATAGGAAATCCCTGTATTTTTCGGCCGGTTCTTAAGTGACCATAAACCTATCCTTATCCCCTGCCTTGATCCTAACCCTTCCAATTGACGACCCAAAAGAACCAAAATTTAACAACAACGAGGTTTTGTTGTTTCGAACAAATTCTGGCCGTTTTCATAGTTCCTTTCTGAACCGAGTGCTTTCTACCTGTAAAAAGATTCTCAGATTCATAAAACATTTTGAGATTGAGATCAGAATGATATCCAAGCAATTTTGATTCTTAGTAACATGATGTTCAAGATGACGATTTTGATGCACACACAGTACTTAATGCAATACAGTAAACAGCATCTTTTCTATGTTACCGAGAATATATATGTTTTAAGGTAATTGTTTTCCAGTACTGGAGTTTCTTGGATTTTGCACATTCGAGAGTTTGGTTTCTCAATCGAGCCTCCGATAAAAATACGTGTTTGTCACCGATATGACCTCATACAAATTAATCTTGATTTCACATTTAGTGCCTCATATCTAAAAAATAATAACAAATACTCCAAGAAGTCAAACGACTTGCCATTGGCACAACATTACCAGGAAAGATTGAAATTCGAAGAGTGAAATCAAACATTCAAACTTTTTTTGGTTCATGCAAGTATTAGCAAATATGGCATGAAATCCATTTCCAGTCAGTAAACCTTATATTTGACGTTTAGTTACTTTCGTATGTTTTGCAGCTGCATTAACAGGAGAAAGAAGCCATTAAAGCTCCCCTTCTTAAATAGTATACGGACTGAATGCTAATTTTGTCATTGTTATATGGTTCTATGTTGTCACGCACAGATGTTAGGAGGAGAGCTACGTAGATTGCTTGCATGCAATGGAGAAAATCAATCATTTGTCATTTTGCAGTAGAATCATCGACATTAAACCGTTTTACTGAAAACAGACTGACAGCAGAATCTCTGTATCATCTCTAAATCATAGTCAACGAAATGAATACCACAATGATACTCCTGAACAACATGAGCAGTTTGTTTTGCTTCTTTGAAATCATAATAAATGTAGCTGGGATATATTTATTAGGGTTTTTAGATACTATTTCATCATTTTCCATATTTTGATATGTTTGGTTCGTTAAACAAGACGATTCTAAACATTTGACGAAGTAATCTGCTAATTAATATCTATTGATAATATCATCAATATCTAAAACATATAAATATTTAAAACACCATGTTAATTAAGTACAAGAAAATTGTATTCTACTAGACCTTCAGTGGATTTCGCATTCATGAAATTGAAAATCTAATATAATATCTAATAGAATATCTAAATTTCGGAATCCAAAGCTCTTTCTTTTAAGTTCTAGCTATCAATACCTTACCAAGTGGCGCAAAAATAAGGGGGGCCAAAGCCAACAATTAAGCATACCCTTTTGTATCTAAAAAGTACCTCTATTTTTCTATGTCAACGTGTGGCTTTTTTTTGAATTTAAGTCGTAAGGAGGCAATAAAAGCCGAAGAAGCTATTATAATATTAAAAGTATTTCTAAAGAGCATGAATTCCGACCCCTGTAGCAGGGTGCAACTTTGGCACAATCCTTGAAAACGTGCCTCTTTTTCAACGTGCCTCTTTTTCAATGTGCCTCTTTTTCAACGCGCCCCTCCACTTTTTAGAACTCTCCTACGCCCTAATCTAACCTAATTGATGCAAAAACAAATGTATGAACAATAACGAATAAATTAATTGAGCAAGACTTCCCTGAAAGCTCGATCATGATTCTTAGCACAATTTTGGAAGGATAGGAGTCATAACGAGAGTGGATGTGTTGAACCACGTAGTTACTGTTTTCAAGAACGGGCCTTTTCACCTCAATATTCTATTAGCTTGGATAAGAATGTAAACGGGTTATACATATCAACATCTCCAAATGGTGGGACTCCTATTTTGCTGAACAATTTTCTTCAGAAAACGTAATGAGCTTCCTTCCCCTTTCATGCAAGTCTCCCTTGACAAAACCATTGGTTTTTATCTATAATAAATAAATTTGTTTCCCTGCTTTATGATTGAGAAACTTCCTTTAGATTTGTTGATCAAGAGAGTTCTTCTTCAGTCAAACAATCTGAATAACATCTTGCAGAATTGTGTGTATCATGATTCGTCATCATTGTTAGGTACAGTTTGACTTAAGGTAGATGGATGCAAACGGGAAAGTGGTTGAGTTAGTAATGTAAACTTAAAGCCTGTCATATTCAATATCATAGCATCATTGGTTCTATCAAATTTTCAAGAAAGATAACTCATACCTATTACCAGGTATTGACAGAAAAGAGTTTTCTACTTTATTTCATTCTTTCAAAAATATCTCGAAAGACAACCCTTTGGTTCGTAACATGGAAACTTTCGAAAGATTTTCACTAAAAAAGATGAGAACCCTAAATATGGTTTTCGTCTCTTCCGGTACGTTCAGATTTTAATACTTTACAACGTTGACCAAAATCAGCACTTAATTTTCACCATGCTTGATGAAATCTGGTGACAAGAATCTTCACGTTTTAGACAAATTTGTCACTATTTTGGACCTCTAGTACAAAAGTTCATTTCGTTTTCTAAAAATATCAATATCACCTCAAATCATCATTTCTACAATCGAGGCTGATGTGCAATCTAAAAAATTGTCCTTGAAAAAGGGTTCATCTATCTTGAGTATTTTCATGTAAGTAGTTGTAGTGTAATTAGCAAAAATCTGAAACTGTATCTAGGTTAGCTTTACAGTTTCTCTATTTTTCTGGTTCAAAGCCAGGTCATAATCTTTCTGGGCCTCGGTATGAATTCTATGACCGTTATTAGACTATGAAAACGAGGTCCATTTATAAACATAGCTTGACCACGTTCCAGAGCCATCTGCTTGATCTGGACCACCTGAAAAAAGTAATAAGTGTAACGAGTTAGAAACAATGATCCGTTGTTGTTTCTAGGAACCTGAATACAAATACGTGTATAGAGTTGGGTATGACCTACTTTGATCAAGTAGCGGTTTTAGAAACTGCAGGGTCCGGTAGGACCAAAGACTTAATGCAGTCCCTTTGTTCTGTCCTAATACACCAGTTCGACTAAACGTTTTTAGTGGGACTGGTTTGAATTCTGGGGTGTAAAAACCTCTTCTTTTGCAGTTTACATCCAAGGATGAAACACTATTTCACCTTTTAGTGCAGGCATTGTGCAATCAGCTATCAGATATTAAATCTTAACAAAGATTTAACCGAATAATTACAATTTGCCACTTTTTTGGCACTTAAATATTTTTATTTGTTTTAAAGATTAAAGTCCCTTTAGCTTCATCCCTTGTACAACCAGGCCCTTCAATAGGTGTTCTCAAACATGGTTCATGGTAATTCAGCCTTCTTTGTTTATGAAAATAGTCAATATTGGCAGAGAAATGTCCTAAAACTAGCTTTTAATACTCCGTGAGCTCGAGTCCTATTCAGGTCATTTTCATGCACACAAATCATTTCGATCGATTACCTGAATCCTGATTCTTCTCAAGTTCCCCTCTCCCCAGCCTTATATATTGATGGTTGACTGCAACAATACCCATGGTGTGAGAAAGTGCTCGTCGTTCGCCAGGTCTGTTGCAGTTGCTACACAAACTAGCCTACCCCAAAAAGTTGATGAAAAATAACCAATCTTAACGTATTGTGAAGAGACCCGACCCAACACAAAACACAAAGAATCAGGTATACAGGAGCAAAATACCTTTGGCATATTCTGTGATGAATGCTTTTTCATCGGTATCTAACTTCAGCATTGTCGATAAGACGGGAACCATGCATTCTTTTTCGGCTGGACTGCATCTTATGAACTGCAGAAAATAATGATATTGTAATCTATTTCCATTCTCTTTCTTTCTCGGAGGACAAGTTATCGGACTGGTTTTCGATTTTTCTTTTTTCTTAGATATCGTTCATCCACAATAATGATCGCCAATTAACATCGTCAACATCATCAACAATATTCATACAACAGCAACAGGTAGATTTGAAATTATACAAAGGTGAAAATAAATGTAGTATCTTTAAAGTTACCTTATGAAATTATTGTAAAATTAGTCATCGCCGTAATAAAGACTCATCTAGTTATACAGTATATCTCAGTAACTATAGAAATGGCAAATCACAGGGGTGTTAATTTTTTAGGATCTTTAACATTTTTGGAGTTTCATTAGAAGTTCGGCATTAATAAGGATTTTTTCCAGATTTTTCAGGCCATTATTTCAAGGAAGTATTCTAGTCAGAGCGAATGATATTTTTTGAGAGGTTTACCCCTTAATTGAAAGAAATTGCAACAGTTGAGCGCGTGGGATAAAAAGCAAAACTGGATTTGAATGAGTGAAATGGTGGCCAGACAGTCATGGAGTAGCTGAACTCGATGTATAGTTATCAACTAACCTTAATAATAACATTCTTCAAATACTCAAGGTTGTGTAGCGCTTCTTCCCTCTCTTGATTTTGCTGCATTCTGTAAAAGAAACGTTAGCTAATTCAAAGGTAAGGACAAATATCTTAAAGGCCTCCCTATAAACCCCTAACTTTTAAGATTGTATTTTTCGTCGCAAAAATACAATCGCTCAAAGTCATTGGAAGCATAGCTTATTTCATAATTCAATGAGACATCAGCTATCATTTTTGGTCTATGATTGTTTATTTTGATGTCTTGGCCAATAAAATGCCGAAATAAAAGTATTGTGATCACAAAGACTGTCTAAGCCAATAAATAGCTGAAGGAAAGGTAAAATGCTGAAGGAAAGGTAACGTTACCTTCTTATTTCGCTTTTGAGGACTTTCACTTGTTCATCCAGGAGAAGATTACTTCCTTCGCTCTCAGCTAGCAACTAAATAAAGAAAACAAAATGAAAACCCTTGAAATCAATAAGAAATATGAAAGAAGCTTAACATTACGATATACGAAAAGGAATTTCAAAATAGTAATGTTTCTTTTATTTGAAATTTTGCAATCAGAATGTCACCTCCAAGGGAGAAAGGGGTGCGTCTCTTTTATGCGAAGACTTCAAGCAGGCACTAATTCCTAATTATTCCCATTTATTCCTTATTATAAGAAACCGTTAATATGAAGCATTAAAGCTAGATTTTCAGTGTAATGAGTCAGGAGTATTTTTTTTGAAATATTCCGAATCTCCATGCAAATGTGAAATTTCGAATAAAATGATGAATTACCTCTGACAAATGCTCAACGTTCTTTTCTGTGGTAGCTAAAGCTGATCGCAGTTTCCTTCCCTCTTCTTCAGAGAATGTTGGTGCTAGGAGTGAGTTAGTTTACTATACATAATAATTGTTTAAGGAATTAGCATAAACATTAGAATTGTTTGAATACGTTTAACGAACTAGTCTCCGAGAGGCCAGAAACCTTATTTCCAGCAGGAGCATGAGACCCCTACATTCCTTCCAAAGGACTATTATTAACGTCAGGGGAGACTTGCTATTTCGGGTCATTTTCAAACATACAATCACAATTATTATCCAATTTTATGGCCATACCCACCAGAATATCCTTTTATAGGACTCTTAGATCCAAAAACTTTGCTACGTTCATCTTTAGGTTTCCATATTTCTAACTACCTCTATTCTCTATCATCGCTGCAGTGTCCCTAATGCTAGTGCAGACAAATGAGTCACACGGAAACATTCAGAATATTTTGGAAAGAGTATCAAAGAGGTAAACTATCGACTTACAAGAAGGCCATGTGCTTGGAAATATCTGTTCTGTTGGTGACAAGAGTTTTCCCAAAATACTCGCAGAGTCTGCCGATACAGGCGTTGTTGGCACAGAAGGCTGCAAATTGGTACAAAAGATGAACAGTTTTTCTCAATACTCTTTATGTATGTAATATCACTGTTTACTATATTCATTTGAATTTCATATGACAAATGAAAAGATTTGGGGGTAATTTCTTTTTCTTAATAGTTTAGAAAAAGGGGTCCATTGTAGTCAGAGTTAGGCCAAAGGCTTCACTTAACAGGTTGAGGTTACCTTTTGAGATAGGGGTAGGCGAGGCTTGCATCCCTTCATCAAGAACGGCTTGCTCTCAATCTTAACACTTTCCTTGACAGAATTTAATGATTTTTAGCATTTTGATCGTTCCCTCAATAAACAATGATGGCCATCATTAATAGCAGTAGTTCTGGTTTTGATAAAATATTCTCTTCTATATTCCCAGGAAGAAATTATAAACCTACGGCAAAATTCCATGCTTGAGGGTTTAGTTTAGAATTAATAACACGTAATGATGATAACGTATAAAGTAAAGTAAAGTATAAAGAGTATTATCATTATAGCAAAAACAAACTAAATGTAACAGCTTACTCTATCCACAGCTTCAAGCTCACTCGAATCCATACCCTGAAAATCAAATAGGCAACTTTGAAACAGAAAATGAGAGCGAAATCTCACAAGTTTGTAAAAATTTCAGAAGACCTTAGGAGAAGGAAATTTACCCTTAGATATGAAATATGAATGAGGATAACCGTTAACTCTAGACTTGCTCATCTAGTCCTTGTATCCCTGCGTTCTCTGATATGTTGACGTCACTTCGGCAATAAGATTGACCGGAGTGCGCACAGGGAAACTAGGACTCTTGTAGCAACTCTACTTTCACCCCTGATGAATCTCATCTGATATTACCTCAGCTCCAGGCCTTTCAACGAGGGCAGTCGCAAAGTCCGTGCTGGGCTCAGGAAGCAGTTTGAAATGTTCAGGCGGGCTTGATTTCGTTGAAGACTCTTGTGGTTCATTGTCAAAAATCTTTTTCCTGCTCTTGCTGTTTTGTCTTTTGAACACTTTTCTTTCATTGTCTAGCTGTTCCTTCAATTCTGTGATCGTATCTTCTAATTTCAACTTCATGCTTTCGAACTCATCGGCGTCCTGAAAATAACAGACGAAACAATTGTGAACATAACAAAGAAATCAAAACACACCCCTCAAAACGATATCCCTTCAAAACCATCAAAATAAGGAATAAGACATCTATCTGTTCTACTAAGACGAGAAAAATGTAGATAATAAATCTTTCAACGCGTCTTCATCCCTTCGAAAATCGGCAAATGTCTTCCTTTTGTAGTCTATCCGATACATTAGAAATATAAACTGATCGGCCTGGAAAATAAGAATAAGGCTAGGCACCCTTTTTTCATCTGATTCATACACCCTTGGAATAAAGAATGATTTTAGACTTTATATCGAATTCACCTTTTCTTCTATCGCATTCTTTTCTTCGGTTAAAACTTGCAATTTATTGTCACATTCGAGAAGTTGCTTTTTTGTATCCAACTGCATCTCAGAAAACCTTCAAACAAATGGTAACAATGAGAAAAACGAAGAAGAATAATTTGCCCTACAAGAAATATTTATGAAAAATAAGGAATCTGAAATTTTAAATCCATTTGACAAGAAAAAACTGAACCATTTCAAGAATTCTCCATTCACACTTTATTCATCGATCAAAATTGAAGATGAAATTCACCCATAATCCTGTATTTTCTGCGGTAAAAATATTGTCTCAAATTGTTGCCATCTGTGCAAAAAATAGTTGCGCATGATCTGCGAGCATGAATCAATGATTGTAACATTAGATCTGATCGAAACGTTTACAAGCGTGGTTTATTTTTGAATTAATCTATTAGAATCTTATAAACTTAGATTGTTAGGCTCTCGTATTATCATTTCAATGATTGTAAGATATTTTCAAGAAGGTGCTGGCGTGCCAGTTTGGTTTAAAACATGTTGCTTCATCGACGTCCTTAGTATTATGTTGTTCTCTACTCTCATTTCAACAGAACCAAGACAATATAGGCTGGTTAATGGTTTGCCTTCATTATCCATTCAGAAGCATTCAAACATGGTCCTTCCTGTTCTTCTCGATTCGAAAAATATAATTGACAAAAAATTTCTTTCGAAAAGCTTTTGTCACAGGAAGTTCATAAAAAATAACACCCTGCTTAAAACACATGTTATGAGCGTTGAATCACCTGTTTCTCCATTGCGTTTCTTTCTCAGCAACGTCTTCGATTAACTCGTTATAGCGTTGATTGAGTTTCTCGTGTTCTGCTTCCAAGTCTTCATGTTCAATTGTTATTGTTGCTAGATACTCGCTGAATTATGAATTGAAATAAAAACATCAAATAACAATCTTCCTGACATTATGAATGGACCATCAAAATAAAAAAAACCTTCAATAGTGGATAGTTGTAGATAGTTGACAGGCAAATACGCTTGCTATCTTCGTAAGGCATTGAGGAAAGCAAAAAGAATCCTCTGAAAAGTTAAACTAATCGAAGAAGTGCGTTGAAAGTTGACAGACAAAACGCTTACTAACTATCTTCAGAGGTTATCAGTTTAATGTAAAGCAAAAAAGGTCAACTAGTATAAAGCATCCACTGAATAGGTAGACTAATCGAGCAGTGCTACCGTGACCTTCCTGTCGGTGTGACCACACTTCGTTATTCCTTTTACCTTGAATTAGGGAGAGCGGGCAAATGTTCTTCTCACAATTTAAGTGACAGATCTGAGGGTGGTTCCGAACCTATAACCCTTTGAACAAAGGTCGAGTGATATGTCCACTTGGCCATCCCTGCTACAGTTATATTATTCAATTCAACACCCTTGTGTGGCAACGAGGTCAGGTTAATTGCCTCAGTACGCAGTTGATAAGGAATTTCGAGATTCACGTAAGATGCTTGAATTGTTATTCCTACAGCAAAGACCTGCATAGAACAACCAGCCTCTTAGCAGTATAACAGGATCGTAATGCCTACTCACTTCATGCCTACTCATTTTCCTTCCTTCGTTATTACCATATATGTACTCATCACTTTTACCATTGTAAAAGATTCAGTTCCGTTTGTATAACCAGTGTATACATAGTCATTTATTATACATTTTGTGCGTGAGGTTTTATTGTAAGTGATTATGTACAATAATGAGAGCTTGCACTCTCTTCGTTAAGACCTAAAGTCTATCACATCAAAACCCAAGGCCTACAATGTTCATTTTAACCCTATTACATAAGAACCTATTTAGCCTGAAATCTAAGGAAGGTTCTTATTATAGAGATGTTGGATACAAACTGTAAGTTGAAAATCCAAAACTTTTATTACATACATAAGAATTTCAATATGATCACATCAAAACTTAAGGTTCTTATATGTAGGTTTTTACGGTATTTCATGAGTTGTTTAAAAACTGAGCAACGCTATATTGATTCCCTTCCTAATGACCCGGGGGAGGGGGGTAATAGACCAAATTTTGAAGTGGAACGTGCTGCCCAAAAAGCAAAATGTATACCAATATCTATACCAAAATTTCCAAAATAGTATACCAATATCTATACCAAAATCTCGATAACGTATACCCATAGTTATACCAAATTTCCGGAAATTCATATTCATATTTACAGCCAAATCTTAAAAGAAGAGCCAAACGCATACCACCGTGAAGTCCGTTTCTATTTGGCTTCATTTTTGATTGAAATTTCGTCTTTTTAATCCTTATTCATACCAAATTCATGAAATAGAAACCCATATTCAGACCAGTTTTTGAAAATCTGAGACCAATAGTTATACTAAAATCGTGAAAAGTATACCCATTAGGGCAGTGCGTCCCCAGTACCCCAAATATACTAAGTAGCCCCCAGGCTCTTGACAGAAATGAATGGGAGGAAGAAGGCCAACCAAACTCAGAAGATAGCAAGTAATGAAACGCAATTTACAAAAATACTTTTAAAAAGAGCTTACGATTTCTCTTTTAAGGACTCCTTCAGCTGAGTGATGAGGCGTTCCAGTTTTGACCTAGAACAACCAATACTTCTTAAAACAAATTCTCTTCTAAAATTCAATAATCTGAATCCTATATACAAGGGTTCCTTGAATATTTTTGACTTATGTATCGACAGATATCAGGATACGATAGCAGATAACAGAAATACGTTTAGAATGGTATGTCTAAGGAAAATTTCGTCGATCAGATATTTCCATGGAAGACGTTTTTATTGACAGTTTATACGGCCTTTTCGAACGGCCATCCCCAAACTCCACATCCATCAGCTGGGAAATTTATAACTTGCACCCCCTGGCTTGACAATACGGCCCTGAATAGGGAAGTTAATTAAACCCACTAACGTTACCTCACAAACTGCTTAATACCGACAATCACCTTTGATCAAGTATAAAAGATTTTTGCAAACAAACTCACTTTTCTTCATTCGATTCAGATTCGGCATTCTGATTCTTTTTCTTTTTTTGCTGCTTCAGAACATTCTGAGCTCTTATCTAGAAATAGAATTCAAAAAATGATTCAAGTTTGCTGTAATACAGATCAATTCACTGGAATAAATGGGAACTTACAGCAGGCCTGTTTCCAACGCTCATTGATAACCTATCGGGGCAGTAATAAATCCATAATGTGCTGTGATCTATTATCTGAGTCAAAGCATAAAGTATACAGCGATAAGTACCAAAATTGAGCGAATATAGTGAAATACTTTAATATACCGTTCAACGATAAAGTTTTTAAATTCTTAAACTATTTCAAGGTCCTAGAAATGAATAAACTTCTATGAGCTTTTAGAAACTCTACCTTGAAGACCCCTACCAGGTTTCTGCCAGTTTCTGGCTACAGCACAAAAATGCCTCAGGTCTGAAGTGATTAAATCTTTTCTAAAATAAGACCTGGCCCACAGTTAGCTACAAGAGACAATTTTTCATATCATAGAAAAAGTAAAGACGTTTGCCAGTTTTCCAAGGGACGTAGACGAAGGGAAATTACAACGAATTTAGTATCTACGTGTTGGTAAAAGAATATATTAGATGACAAAAAAATAGATGAGGAATACTAACTAAATCGTTTAAAAATCATCACTGGTTTTGTAATCATGCTTTAAGAAAATAGAAATCTTAAAATTCAATAACTACCTTGACTATGCCTAGTCAACATTTTATTGTGTAATGAGTCAACTTGAGTGTGATAACAAAAATATTCATCCAGGGGCATACAGGATAAAAGCATTTTCAAGAATGTTTTGCATTGCCTTTTTCCATGATAATAGCACGTTGACTAACAGTGTGTCGAAGTATTATGTTGAAAAGTCAAGGTCAGAATTTCTATTCGGCTGCGAGAATTAGTGGCGGTAAATTTCTTATGGATTTGCAAATAACTTAAAACATACATAGTACAAAATTCTTGAAAAAAAAATTAACTTTATTTAGTCTTATAACAACACTTGAGTATAAGCTTTATGATGATGTGTATTAGTTTTAAGTACTTTTGGTATCAGCAAACTTCTTTACTTTTTTTCTATTGCATCCGGTACATTACAAACATTCTCAAGTCTAAGAATATGAAGATTTTTCATCTTATCGAGTAATAGATGTAAAGAATAAAGAGATTTGAGCAGCAGCATGTTGTTGAAATTATTCCAAATCGAGTTAATTCAACATCGTTAATGTCTTGAAAATCAGTTGAAAGGTGTCTCATTAACACATAAAAATCTCAAATTTCTATAATTTTGTTACCGAAGTAGAGTAAAATCTAAACTTGTTGAAATCTATATTTCTAAATAGAGGAAAGCTCGTTAATATTACAGATGGCTACAAAAGGACAATAAAAGCTCAAATTTTTGCAGTTTTTTATCTCAAGGTCGATTACAATATAAACTTTCCGAAATGGATATTCCTGGATAGAGAAAAGCTTGTGATTATTAGAGAAAGCCAAAGTGGGACATTTAAATACACACCTTGTAGTTGTCGAAGTCTGTCCTGCAGTTATCATAACTCTCTTGCAGCAAGGAGACTTCAGTCTGCGTTCGAGACAGTTTGGTTTCCAAACATTGAGTGTTTCTGTCGTGCAGCTCTTTTTCATTTCGAAGCTAGAAAATATCAATTATTCACAGGGTCCTGAGAAATTCAGATCAAAAGTTGTACAAAGCGTTTATTTGCTCAGTTTAGATAACAGAAGCGATATATGATATAAATGAAGAAATTGTTTGAAAGAATTATAGCCTAAGAATAACATAATTGCAAGAGAATCCTTAATATATCATATCAACATTCATACATATCAAATAATAATACGAGAGCCTAACCAACTAAGTTTATAAAATTCTAATAGATAAATTCAAAAATAAACCATGCTTTTCTTAAACGTTTCGATAAAATCTTCATCAGTAACTGTTCTTACAATGATTTGGGGACTTACTTAAAAACCTAATTTACAAATATATAACAACACTCCAGCTTTAATAGGCCTAGCTCTTGTATTCCACCAATGAAATATGAGTTTCTACCGGTTCTCACCTTGTATAGGTGATAAGCATTAGGCCTTTTATTTGGCTTTGGGGCCAGATACTTTAACCCAAATCCTGTATATTAGCTATTATTGCTAATTTGGATGGGTGTATCTTTAAAGAAAGGACGCTCATCACCACGTATTGCATTCCATAGCCATTCATAACGCATAACTGTTATCTACGGGATATAAAGGTAAAAAAAAGAATTAGGAGTTATCAACATCTCAAAACTCTACCTGTTGGTGTAACTTCTCCTTGTCAGCAGCCAGAGATGAAATTTGAAGCTGAAAAGTAATTGCAAAAGAATGTTAGAAAATTATCTCTTTTCAGAACTTTGATGTCAATTGGATTAGCATTGGAATGAGATAGAGTGGGGCAAGATAAAACAATTACCATGAGAATAGCTATGCTTCATTGCTACTCCTCGCTATGCTAGAGAGAGAGCACAACTCCAAAAACTTTTCGTATACGTTGATCCCCAAACAACCCTCCCACCACAGCCTGCATTTTAGTAAATTAATTGTCAAATCTTGGTTGAACTCTTAAAATAGTATGATTAATTTCAGCCACAGACCTTGCATCAGGAAGGAAACGTAGGGAGGTAACTTTCTAGTAGAATGAAAGCAATGGATAATATTTTCCAGGATTTTGCTCTCCCTGGCGTTGTGCTTCCACAAGTAACCGTTACCGAGTTAGGAGGATTGAAATAACTTGATTACCGTTCGACATTCAGACTCCTGGACAAGCTGTTCAATCTTATCTTTCAGCTCACGGGTCTTCTCTTCCATTTCTGATCTCTTTAGAATGGAATAATAGAATTAGAGATCGAAATATCATTTAAGTGGATCAAAACATGCATTAGACTAATAGGGCCTATTCAAGTGTGCAGTATTACATACTTTTGGTTGTATTGAATTAAAAGCGTGTATAGTTTTGATTTCGGAAATGTACGGTGATAATCTTTGGGATATGTTACAATGTCTAGCTAGGGTGATCCTAGGCCAAAAATTCTTATTTTCTTAACTCAAAATATCACTATCTTAGGAAAAGAAAGCAAAAGAAGCGTTTTGGCCCATTTGTTCAACCAAGACCTTGTTGGTTAAAATAATCGCAAAAGAATACACTATGCACAGCTAATCTAGAAACCGGAATAGAAAAAACAGCAATAGGTTTCCAAACTATTTTATGAAGTTTCCTTTTTTCACTTGAAAATTAAAGTTTAAATCTTTAGAAAATCAATCTTCCCTCTCCTAAATAATCTGAAATATAACTAAAAATCGATATATTGCAAAGATGAATGAGAAAACAACCTCTTCATTGAGTGTAGCAAGCTCGTCATTTTGTTGACTCAATAACTGGCTGATCTTGGAGATTTCTTCCGTTGCAGATGCATTATTTTCATTTAAGTCAGCTGCAACAAAAAATTAAATCATAATTCAAAATCATATTTACAACATATTGAAATATAGCAAAAGCTTTCCAGGTTAGTTAAAAACTATCCTCAGTGCTAGATGTTAAAATGAAAAAGGAGAACAGTTATGCTACAATTAAATACACATTACAAAACGCCATAAAAATAAAAGGTATTGAAAGAAACCCGGAAAAAATGAATAGAAAAATTCTGAATACCATAGGGTAGTAAGAATTGATCATCCAAGTAATCATTTGTTTACATTATTACGTTACGCGATGTCTGAAAAGAGTTTAAACCGAGTCTAATTGGTCATTGAATAAAGGTCTCTTGAGGGCAATTACAGATGCTTTGGCGCTTTTCGAATCTTAGTTTTAAACGAAAAGCTTTTGCTAAATTTTAATATGTTGTATATATGATTTTAAAACATTTTGAAATAGCAACATTTTAACAAAACATGATCTCAGTTTCAGAATTTATTTACATCAAGATACCGTGAGTAGCATTAGAAATGTTTACCTTGCTAGGTACCCAAGGGGGAGACTCCCAATAGTAAGTGAGTGACCAAGGGGGTCCCAAGATACCCAAGAAACCTAGATATACAGGAGGGGGGTCCGACAGTTTTTGGGTATGGGTTATACCCTCGGGTACGATATATTTTTGGGGGATGTTTATAAGATCTGATATATCAGTCCCAAGCTGAGTGTCTCTTGTGCAACACATGATAGTTAAAACAAATACCTATCTATATGGTAATGGACCTTTACTCAACACAATGGGGAGTGGATGTTATTGGTGGCATGATTCTTAATAAACCGGTGCCTCTATAAAAATGACTTATGTTTGCTATTAAATCTTTCAAATTTACACCCTTTAATGCAATTAGGTGTAATACCTAAATGGAGTGGGCCTATATGTGGCTGCACTTTTGTAAGTTGCCAGGATACATTTCATCAAGGATACAGGTGAAGAATCAAACGAACATTCTACCTCAAAAAATCTCAGAATTTCATGAATTCATGTTTTCGAAAAAATCACGAATTCTGTTTTTGGTAATATTTTATTCACAAAGATGATATCATCATATTCACAGAATTCGGCAGGCATTTTAGGTTTCGAAGTACACGCTCTTACATTAGTTTGCTCGTGCTGAATTCTTTGTGCTTGTTTCTATATTTAAGTAGCGTGAGTTTAACGATTGGATTTTCTTACCAATTTCTTGCTGTTTTGCGTCAATTTCATCTTGCAATACGCCAAGCCTCGTTTTCAGTGCTTGATTCTCATCATCTTTGCTGTTAAACTTGCTTTGCAATGTTTCGACGGTTCGATGGCAATCCTGCATTTCTAAATTCATCATTTTCATTTGCTGGGATTCCTTGAAAGAAGAAAGTGATTTAATCATCTATGGCTAGCATTCTTTCATAGATGCTTCACAACAACCTAGTAGGAACTGAGCATCAGTTCTGACTATGTCTAGCTCCTTAAACAACCCATAATGATGGTATCCCCGCCCTAGTATAGATGATATCCCTCCACAGTAATGAACATCCACCAAAGTGCTGATAATACTCCTTCACAGTACTAAAAACGCTCCACATTACTGTACACTCTCCACAGTACTAGTAGTATCCCCCACAGTGCTGATGGTATCCCCCATTATTAAACACTTTCCACGGTAATGATGATATCCCTCCACAGTACTGATAATATTCCTCCACATCACTGAACATCATCCCCAGTACTGATATTATCCCCCAAGACAACTACACAGATATCCTTAAAGTGGCTGAATGAATAACTGTTAATAATTAATAGAATTAAAAACCTTTTTAATAGTTTCATAATCTTCAGTGACTTTCAACAACTTTTCTTTAGCATCGTCACTTGTTTGTTTTTCTTCAAGAATATCCCCTTCAAGTTTTGCAATCCTACTGTTGGCCTAAAACAAAAATTATCGATTAATAATTGAAATATCACATTTCATAAGACAAACACAAAAGACGGAAATAAAGGCCACTTCGAGATGAATACAGATTTCACTTAAACATTCTATCATTTTTGTAGTAAGTTAGTAAGTCCCCGCATAAAATAAATTGGCATTCCAGAAATTCCAGCCTACCACCTTAAACATTATTTCTTCCATTACGATAATTTTTGCTATGATCTATACAGTAGGGACTATTGAAAAGCACCTTAACAGTTGCAGTTGATAGTTAAAAGATATTCCCCTCTTTTCCCATGGGTAGTCATACGCATTCGATCATAAAATGACTCCTCTGTATAAGAAAAAGCCTGAATTGATAGTATGAGTTTTTTTACATGCAAAAGCTTTATTGAATGCAAATTAACTCAATCATGGAAAAACGCTTTGTTGATATTTTGTTGAGTAAGCTGTGTGGAGGAAAGAAACTGGTTGAAAACAGAAAACCCAAATCAGGAAAGATGCTTAAAAAGTAGAAACCCGCATATGAGAACCTATATTTGTCGGAATAGCCAAAGAGGTTCTTAGACATTAGGTGCATTTGTAGTAAATTTATCTTGGGATAGGTGGTCTGAAATAACGTAGTTATGCATTAGAAGCATTTGTCTGTTTTCTGGACAGATTTCATATTTAGTCAGAGGAGTTACAAAACAACATGCCTGTTAAAATACCCTAAAATACTGAGATATTGGGGTAGGAATTCTTAAAAGAAGTGGTTCTTATTCGCATATTTTTACTGTGCTTCCTAATTATGACGTTTGCCTTGCATTTTTGCATGTTGCATATCCTTTATTTCTACCTCTTAGATGATCTTCTCTAGGGTTAGAGAGCAAATATCAATCAAAATTAAGATACTGCTTGATAAATCAAATTTCCTTTATTTCAGAATCTAATTTAATAGAATGTTTGGATTTCATCATTATTCAAGTTTGAGATCAGTCTAAAATTAATCTCATTCGTAAATCAGCATAGAAATCAAGCTGCAAAACAAACTAAGATAGGCAAACTACAAGTTGGCATCATTTTCGATATGAACATGTAAACAACTGAGGTGTAACATTATGAACTACCTCAATAATTTGCTTCGCTAAATTATCCATCTTTTGCTCTCTTTCTCTGGACATTTCTTCAACACTAGCCAATTTGTTTTCTTCCGAAGATAAAGATATTTGCAATTTCTAAAGTAGAAAATATTCATGATGAAAAATTGGCAAACCATCTGGAATTCTAAACTACAGGGATAAATGAAAAACAAAATAATGATATAAAAAACAGATTACGAAATCTGTATTCCGGTTTACCGAAACAGTGCTCAATACATAAAGTAGAGCGGTATGATATACTAAGAAGGTAAGAATCAAGAAACCCAACTCTTCCTCTCGAGAAGCTTGTTTCTTACTGTGGTCCGATAGTTTTTCTACCCCTCCTTCAAGGCCCCTGGGCCTTATATAAAAAGAGTTTACTGCGTGTGGTACTATGTAGATGTATCACAAAATGCTAAAATTAAACCTTTTAGTACCAAAATTTATTGCAAATTCTTATCTTTACCATAAATTCGGTACTAAAATGTTTCATTTTAGCATTTTGTGATATACCTAGGCCTTATGTTTCGCTTAACACGTTGAAATGTGACAAATTGTAACATTACGACTGCCAGTTACTTACATCGACAATATCTGTGAGTCGCATGATTTCTTGATCAGAATCTGTTAATCTACAAATAATCATAAGGAATGATATTTCAGATAAACTCAACCGCTCTGAAAAATCCATAAGATTTAATATGGGGTTTGATTTTAGTAGGAACAAGACTACGGAAAACACATTAGAATACGGCACTCTTGGACAAAATATAGGATATGTCTGCATCACAGCCCATCTGCAAAGCTATAGTTAACAGAAACAGAACGGCTGGAATCCACATAAATTCATTAATCGGTAAGCCTGGTGATCCCTTGGATACACACCCGGGATACATTAGAAAGTCTTAGTACCAATTGATGGTGCACGAAAGCTACCGGTATAGCATGGCAGTAGACCATATTAGCCTAAATTCTGAGACACTTGTTAGTCCAGTATAATCCCCTTGTAACTTACTCGTAGGGACTGGCTGATTCAGTACATTATATCCGAAGTATGTGCGTTATAGCCGGGGTAGACAGATATTGATCAGACAGAATTACGGAGGAATAGAATTATATATGCCTATCAGTCTCTTATGTAGCTTTTTGACAAAGAAGTACTTGAAATAAAGACTCGAAGAAGTTTCTTCATTACAAATTAATGATTCTAAAAAGTTAAAGCAACATTTATATACGCGTGCTTTTAATTGTGCTTTTCATGGTTAATACATGGTTTACAGAAGTCCGTAATATGTACGTTATACCCATCGATTAGAAAGTACGAGAGTACGTCGTAAACGAGTACGTGATAACCGGAGTATTTTTAAAAGACTTTGTGTGGACTTTGTCCTTGGGCCAGCCCCTTTGGTGCGTTATATCCAAAAGTACGTTATATCCAAAACGTTATAAATGGGTTATACCGCACGAAAATGGTAGAATCAAGCCTCAGTATTAACCTTACAATACTGCCAACAGCAGACAATGGTAGATTCTAACCTTGTAGACTTCATCTGCAGTTCCTTCTCCACCCTTTCGGAGTAATCTTGCGATTCCTAAAAGCCACAAGTGGTGAAAATCAAAGAAATGTTTCAATATCGGATGAATGGATGAATGACGGAATGAAGGTATTGAATAAATAAAACGTTCATGATAATGTTCCATAAATGACACTCACAATACTCATAAAAATTTTAGACCTTGAAGTCCGTCCAGTATTATGCCCTACTTCACGCAAACGGTAGCCAGTTTTTGTTATTAGCTGGATACCTTAACACTCTACTCAAAACTTATAAAAATACACCATTTCGAATAACCGTGTATTTGGAAGAATTACGAGTTCTGCGGTGTAAAAAGCTAGTTTTTGACATTCCTCAGCCAATATTGATTATTTCCATCAACAAAGAAGACTGAATTACCATTTAGCTAAAGGGACTTGCACAATGCCTACATAAAAAATGAAATAGTGTTTCATCCTTGGTTTTAAACTGCAAGAAAAGAGCTTTTTACACCCTAGAACTCGAACAAGTCCCCCAAACGCGTGGTTAGTCGAAGTAGTGTATTGATAAATAAATTACCGAAACTTTCTTTTGATATCGTTCATTGATGAAATAGAAATGAAATATAAACAAATATCAAAACAGGAGATAAGTTACTCGAGTACCTTCAGTTGGGCTTTGCCTGCCGCGTCAATTTCCTTCTGATTATCCATCTCTAATCTTAAGGCATCCAGTTCCTGCAAAAGTCATTCATAGTAATTTGAGAATGCAAAGCAAATTGAAAAAGGATAACGATTGTGCATTCTAATTCGCATGCTAGTGACCCCCTTTTCTTCGTCCTTAAAGGCTTTGAACAATTCCACAACAAGTATACAGTTAACATATATGCAGATGATACCAGAAACCTCAATATCTTATTGAGCTCTGCTAGATTTAAAACCGAGGCAGACGATAGAGCAGATTATTTAGGATTAATAAGATTAAGTCTTGATATTAGTAAAATGTGTGCATGGTTATTATGTTAGCAACGTTGGAAGAGCTCACTGTATATTCAAAATTATCCAAATATACACTTGCCTCAAACAAATAAACAACATTTAAAAAAATTTGGGTTTAAGTAAAACTCTTTTAAAAGCAGAAAAAATGTGTTACTTTTTGTTTATCACATTGGCACATGAAGTGATTGAAGTACCTACTTGTTGAGAAATCAATGCAGAAAATATGCAGGAAACTTTATTGTAAAAAAGGGTAGTAGGGTGAGATACCAGATGGCTTCATCTGGAGATCAAGTGGCTCACAAAACGTAGAAAGGTTGTTTACTTTATGAAAATGCGGGATGGATTGGTAACTTTATTCCTATTAGAGACGGTTTCATTTACGATCCATTTAGAGAACGGATAGTTGCTAGGCAAATACACTTACTGTCTTCGTAAGGTTTATGCGCAAAGCACAAAGGATACAGTTAAAATTTAAATCAATCAAAGAAGTGCGTTGAAAGTTGACAGGCAAATGCCCCTAAAACATATCTTCAGAGTTTATAATTTCATATACAAAGTACAAAGAGCCCACTAGCACTAAGGGCCCACTGAATAGGTTGACTAATCGGTGGCCCTCGTCCTTCATCTCGATTTTACAACACCTCACTACTCATTTTGTTTTTTATGGAATAACAGGCAGCTGGCGATGTCTTTCCTCAGGCTTTTCATGTGACAGGTCGGAAGGTGAATTTGAAGACTACACTGTCCCAAGAAGGGTTAGGTGATGCAACAACTCTGCAATCGATGGACCGTTTCAATAAGTTTCTTTGTTCAAATGCTAAGTAATTTGAAAATTTTACCTTTGACAGGTTAGCATTCGCAGCATCCAGTTCACTCTTCTCAGTTTGCGCCTGATGAACACGAAAAACTCAAAAACATTAACCTCGAGGCTTCTTCGAGTATCACATGAAAGTCACAAATCTCATCATACAAAAAACACTGGTACTAAATCCAACCGACAAACAGTATGATAATGAAACACTAAACAAACAACTTGGTACGACTCTGCACTACTACTTGTATTACAACTTTATATTACTTGATTACTACTCCGTACAACGAAAGCGTAATAAAAAAATTTCGAAAATCGGAGATATAGAGAAACACAATAACTACTGAAGTTTTGCTTCTGACACTCATCAGAGTAGTACGTCAGAACAGTCTTTGACCAGTATAGAACTTGAGCATTGATAAGAAAATCAGAAATATTTTAAACGATGACAGCTACTAAATCTTTGTGTCTGCACTCATCAGATTAGTACGTCAGAACAGTCTTTGATCGGAACAGAACTTGATGGTTGCGAAATAAATCGGAAAAATAGAGAAACACGATAATAACTACTAACTTTTTGTTTCTGACAGGAGTAGTAAGTTAGAAAGAGATCTTAAATAAAAGCTAACGAATATATTTTACAAGAGGTGGGTCGAAACTAACCAATTAGAGAGAAACATAACAAGTAAGGTGATAACTAACCTTTGTTTTAACATTATCCACTTCTTTTTTAGCTTTGATGGTCATGGACTTCAATTTATTCATCTTATCTTGCTTTGCCTTGTTATCAGATTCAAGTTGCTCTGCGAAGCGAAGCATAAACAAGAAAAAAGGTACAGACTGTAAAGGTTAAGAGGATATAAAAATCGAACCATCGTATGCAGGAAATATCGAATTCTAGGAGGGCGTTTACATGACAGTATTCAGGTCGGTTTGAAAAACAGGACGAATTGAGTTCATTGCAGGGTCCATTAAAATGCTATTTATTATCTTGTCTATGTTTACATGAGAAAAGACGAAGTGAATCTCGAGTCAGCCTGAGTTAATTTCGCTTTTTAATTTTCGTCTGACACTCATCATAGGGAAGAACAAAGACTAGAGTCAGAGTTCCTGTTCCGCATGTTATACTAAGTGAAGAATCTTTTCCAATCCTATTTCAAGTTATTTCAGAACAATGAAAGAATATTTTAATACGTTTCTACAGTTTCAAGACTAATAGGCTGAACCAGGACGCAAAGGTTGAACAAGCTTCAGTATTTCTTCACGTGACTATTCAGCCAATCAAAGACATCTGAATCAACCAATCAACGACAATCCACGACGTCATTGATCTTGCGCTTGCGCACTATCAAACAAAAAGGGCATCAAAACAAGATTTCGTAAAAAATCTCTTCATACCAACCTATTTGTTTTCGAGACTTTTCCAGGTCCTGTTGCAGAATAACGATTTGTTGTTCACTAGATTGATAACCAGAAGTCTGATTCGCTAACTTCGATTGCATTTCTGACAATTCAGCTTCCAACTTAGCCATAACAGAAGCCTTCTCTGTCATTATGTTTTCATACTCAAGAATTTCCTTATCCTTCGTCAAACACTCCCTCTTCGAATCTTCAAGAAGTTCTTTAGCATGACTCAATTCGTTATGAATCTTTTGAGTCTCTAGACAGTTTTCTTCCAACGATTTATGCTCGATTTCCCATTCGCTCATTTTCTGAGAAAGAAAAAGATTTTCTGAAGTTTTAATTTCGAGAGAGAGCTCGCAGTTTTTCTTTTCATTCTCCAGTGACGATAATCTGTCTTCCGAAATTTGCAATTTTTCAACCAGTTCTTTCTCGGTGTTACTAATTTTCTCAATTTCCAAATTCAGCCTCGAATTATACTTCTTTTCGTTTTCAAAACTTTCGGTCAGCGAATCTAACATTTTAGTGATCATTTCACACTTCTCTTCCAGCTCCGAGCTTCTTCGTTCGTAATTAACAACCAACTGTTTTGAATTTTCACATTCATCATTCACCGAACTAAGCTTCATCTGCAGCTCAGATATTTCTTCGTTTAAATGACCGATTTCAACTTCTTTGTCATTTAGAGCTTGTGATTTTTCTTCCATTAACATTAAATGGTTAGAATTCGAAACATTGTTTGTTTGCATCAGGTTCTTGATTTCATTTTCTTTGTTGGCTAGCATTTGTGATCTTTCGTCAGCTAACTGCTTTTCTTTATCAAAATCTGCAGAGATCTCAGCCAATTTCTTCTTCATCTCGTTAACTTCCTCAAGTAATCTAACAACTTCATTTTCCTTATCAACTAAAATGCCGCATTTCTCTTCAATATCCGAATTCTTAGCTGACAATTCTTCCCTTAATTGGGAAACGATTTCTTCACTGTCTCCAGTATGACTTTGCAATTCTTTTATAAACACTCTCGCCTCTCCTAACGACTCTGATAGTTTCGTCTTTTCTGAAGATAAACTCTCAATTATTCTGACTGACTCACTCACTTTTGTCTCCGCTACGAGCAATTTATCATCAAACTCTTGATTATTTGAACGCAACAAATTACATGAATCAATTTGATTTTGTAAATCATCCTTCATCTTCAAAGAAACTTGGGAAAGCTCTTTAATTTCTTCCTTCAATTTATCTGTGGATTCATCCAGAGATTGACTTCTCTCCTGCTCATCTGAGTATAAGCATCTCAATTTATCGATTTCTGAATTGTTCGAAGCTACCACGATTTTCAACTCATTGTTGCGTTCTGAAAGTTCCTTTACTTCGACTCTCAGCTTGGAAATTTCTTGATTTAAATTATCATTTTCACTACAAAGCTTGTTCTTTATCTGTTCAATGCCAGCATACTCAGCCAATCTTGTTTTCAGCTCTATAGAATAAGAAAACCAAAAAAGATGGTCAAAAAAGAGTTCTGAACTGAAAATTCTTATCCCTATAAGAGATATATTGGAAGGATGAAGAAAGCCATTTTCCGTTCTATAATATCCATTTTTACAATGGTAGTAATTATGCTTTTCATTTCAAGTTTTCAACGTCATTTTGTTTGCAAAATTGAAAGCAATGTATTGGAAAATCGCTTTATTTCAGCTTTGATAACCACATCTGATGGTATCCTACTCTAATTTATTCATGACATCCCATGGTACTGACCATCATCAAAAGTACTGCACAGAGGTTCCTAGAATGCTGCTAATAGACACGGTTACAGAATGATGAATTTCTATTCTTACCTTCGGACGAAGTCCTGTCTTCATCCACATTATTCAGCAGGTTTTCAAGAGATTCCAGTTTGTGGGTCATCCTCTCCATCTCAACTTCACAACAATTGACTTTATTTTGCAAATCAGAGTTTACGT
Organism: Pelagia noctiluca; assembly: GCA_963924455.1. Classification (NCBI taxonomy): domain Eukaryota; kingdom Metazoa; phylum Cnidaria; class Scyphozoa; order Semaeostomeae; family Pelagiidae; genus Pelagia; species Pelagia noctiluca. Next base: position 12,340,244 of record OZ004325.1, read on the forward strand.
CAGATAATTCAGAACAATATTTATCCTTTTCCTCAACCTTCTTGTTTAACAAGTCAAGCTTCTGTGTTGATACGTCTCTCATTTCACCAATCTCCGCATTCGTCTCCCTCAAACACGAAATCTCGTTTTCTAAATCACGAACTTTACGACATTCTTCGTCTAACTGCCTAACTTGCTCTTTGAGAACATCACAAGCTTCTTCTCTTTCATCCAAAGCCAAAGTCAACTTACTGACATTTTCTGTCATTGCTAATTTTTCCGCCTCGATTGAGGATATTTGTTCACTCATTTCTTTGACTTTAGCTTCCAATGCATCGATGACGTCTTTCTGTGCCTGTGATCTCTCAAGAGTTTCGCTTAATTCAACTTCTAAATTCTTCAGCTTTCTTTCCAAGTCCAAAGCGATACCTTCACTTGTTTCCAGTGACTTCTTCAACTCTTCATTCTCCACTGTGACATCATTCATTCGACCGTTGCTTTCATTCAATCTCACATTTTCTTCTCTGATTTCTTCCATTTCCGCCTGGAGTCGATTGATCTCAGCCTGCTTTTGCTCGTGTTCTTGCAATATCTTCTTTTCGGTTTCTTCGAACTCATCAACAGAAGAAACGTTCTCTCTAAAGTTAGACTCGATCACTTTCTTTTCTTGTCTTTCGAAATCAAGTTCTTCTTGAAGTTTCTGCAGCTGGGTTTTCAGATGTTTGACGTCATCTTTCGTGACTCCGTTCGTTAATTCCATGACGTGAGGTTTTTCAGAATCGTCCGTTGGCCACGCATCGTTACCATCTGTCCACGCGGTATCCCAGCTGCTTGCATCAGCCTTTGAATCAACTGCATCGGATGAGGCCTGAAAGATAAGAAAGGATGAAACGATTGACGGTAAAATCAGCATAAGCTTTTCAGCAAAAACAGTGCTAGTAGATGTGAGATCTTTGAGATAATAAACTACAGTGCTGCAAGGTAAAGTCTTTGATTTATCTATCGTGCTAAAGTCCACCATCTTGTTTTTATTCCCTCTCCGGGTCCCTGGGAACTGGAAACCAGTTTACATAAGAATGGTTCCCAGATCCCACTGAGGAGTCACGACTCCTTGAAGAAATACATCATGTAACCCGGAAAGAAACACACCGGAAAAGAAGTGTAAAAAACTTTGAAACCAGCAAAGAGAGCTACATTTCAGTGTTATTCAAAATGTCTGAGTCACCCCTTTTTTTAAAGAGCAGTATTTCTAATGCCCTACTGAAATAAAAAATCGTCTTTTAAGACAGTGAGCTGTCAAAAACTAGTCCCTGCAGATTTATAGAACTCATAAACAAAAACAAACCTTCTTGGCTGGATCTCGCTGCTCAAGTTGAGTAAGTACCTCTTGCAACTTAGTTTCTGCTAGCTGAAAAATAAATGAATCCAATAAAGAAATCAGGGATATTGTCGCTTTTAGTAACGATATTATACTGTCCCCTTACAAGGGTATTCACTACTAAAACCCTTATAAGATAAGATACCATTCCCTTGTAGGCGTATCTATAACAGTGAGGTGATGTACCAGCGCGAAAGATGATATACTTTTTTTCTTTTTTTTATATATTGAGTAAAAACTTACAAGGCAAATTACACAAATAAACGTTACAGAGACGATACCCTGGGAAGCAAAAGTTCATGGCTATCCCAGGGCCATTACATAAAACACTTAATCAAATTACAATGACTTAGTACAAATAGTAAGTTAAACAGCTCAATACAAATTACAATCAATTACAAAGGATTACAAGTACAAAATACTACAACTAACAAGGAATATTAAGAAGTGGTTTGGTGGTTGCAAGGCGTATAGATGATATACTTGTTACCGTATCCACACCCTTGTATGATAACATACCATCCTCTATCCACTTGTAGGTGACATGTCGTGATAAACTCTAACTTCTTAGAAATATGACCGACTCCACCCTCTCGGCCTCAAATACTGATATATACTAGTTAAGCCTATCCTTTTGAAAATACAACTTAAAACCAGTGCTTTCCACACCACATGGTAGACATGAGCTTCAGATTTACATACCATCTTAATCACTTTCCACATCAAATTTTTTATTTTGAGACTAGTATTCAGTTTCTCTGGATTCGACATTTAGAAGAAAGAAGAATGGAAATATTTCGAGAATGCTCAATGGAAATTATCTACCTACCTTTCTTTCTTTACATTCGTTGTCGTGCTTGATTTGTAATTCATCTTGAGTCTTAAACAATTCTTCGATTTCTGATTCTTGATGCTAAGGTAAGGAATATGATAAAACGTTATACCAAGAGGACGATCAAAATTGATTATCAAGAATAGACATTGGGCCTAACGCTTTCCCCTCTAACAGCTAGTTTCCGGGGGAAGTCTGGCTGCGTGGTTAGATCACTCGACTCTTGTTCAAAGGGTCCCGGGTTCTAAACCTCCTTCAGACCTGTCACAAAGTGTGAGGAGAAAATTTGCTTTAATTCCAGAGAAGAAGGCAAAAGGAATCACGATGTGTGGTCACATCGAGAGGATGGACCAGAGTCGCACTGCCCGATTAGTCTACACATTCAGTGGGCCCTTTATGCTTTGCACATAAGCCAATACTTTACGAATATAGTAAGCGTATTTGCCTATCAACTATCAACTACCCTGGTAAAGTGCATCGTAACAATTTGAATATTCATGACCCAATCCTTATGGTTTGCACTATAGTATCTTGTATCTACATTTATCCAGTGGCGTTCCGTCCGGGTATTCAGGGTATTCAGAGAATACCCTAGCGTTTCCACACAAAAAATAATTTCTATGCTTTAAATTTCTTATTCAGATCATTTCGTTTTATAGATACAATAAAACGTTTATTGCTTTTCATACTGTTGAAAACCCATATTCATAAAATTTCTGAAGTAATTGCCATCAGATAAGTTTTCCTTATGCGCTCGCAAACCCATCTCGTCTTCTCGTGATGTTGCAGTTTCTTTGCAAACAAAGGGCTTTAGGTTACGGCCAGTAGGCGGCTTTTTGATAGTTGGTAATTGTCTGTATGTCTTTTTGACAATGTATTGCGGTTGATATTGCGGCCTCAACGGAATATTTGTTGACCTCACTCTTAGAACCTGCTGGTAGAGCGGACAGATACTTTTCTAAGCTTTTGACCTAAGTTCCCCGAAGGGAACCTTGAAGCCCCTTTAGCCAATCAAAATCCATGTTGGTAAAATCACTGAAGCGGTAAGTCCTATAGGTTTGTACTAGCAAAAGACGCACATTAAGATCCTGCGTCCACCTCAGGTCGAATTTCGTTTTTGAAATTGGCGCTGTAAAACCCGTACACGCAATCTCCTTTCCTTTGTTATTTAACTCTCACACTGTGTTGGTAAATACCTTCAAGTTCACGAAGCGCGTTTTCCATATCGATTAAACGACATAAACAAATCGAATAAAGGGAAGAAAATAATTTGTCAAATAGTCCAAGCAAGAAAGAAGGAAACTTTTAGAATCTTAATGCTGATGTTGCAAAAGACAGAAAGCAACTAGCTTGAAGTTAAGTAAAGAATATTTTATTTTACTTTTGTTGTTGTAAGCTATATGGGCCTATAAGGCCACACTGATAGGCCTGAAATCTTCTCACTCTTTGTCAGAGCATCTGTTCTAAAGGTGATAGTTAGGGTAGTCTTATCAGTATATCGTTTTTTCTGTTTAGAAGGTCCTTACAGTATCAATCTGATGTGTATGGGTTTGTGTTTGGGATATCGATCCTACTTTTTGTGTGATATCATAGTGATATTATGTTTTAAATGAAGTTTTATTTGCATGAATTTACTACTCCTAATTTTGTAAAATTTAAGCTAAAGTAAAGCAGCGAAAATCAAATAATTTGATATCCATTAAATTTTATAAGGGCGTGGCCCAGTCCTTGTTAGAATTTTTGGGTGTGGTCAGAAAAAATTATCCACAGAATACCCTATCTTTGAACTCACGGAACGCCACTGCATTTATCTTGTCATAACAACCAATAGCAACAACAGAAAGAGCTTTCCCAGCAAAGAAAAGGAGTGAGTTAGGCTATATAATGGTGATCAGTTGACCATCGAGCGAAAATAGAAATCAGAAAAACAAACGATTTCCACTTACCATTTTCTCTTCATTGAGAGACTGAAGTGTCGAGACAAGTTCATCAACTCGAGCTTGAAGCTTCAAAACCATTGACTTGTCATCCTGAGAAAATAAGGGAAAGATCATTGAGAAAAGTCAAGTTTTTTTCAGCATAAGACACTGCTTGAATAAAGACGTTTGATAATAATAATGATGATTACAATATTCGTCCAGGTCGACTTATTTCAGAAAATGAGTTGGCTGCCATCAATTAAGGACCAGATGTTTAGATCCGTAAGGAGTAAGACTCTTGGGTTAAGTTTGACTACTGCGCATGGAATCTGCGCATTAACTGCAGGAATCACCCAGGAAACTTGTTTCAACCAAAGGAATCACCCAGGAAAACTTATTTCAGCCGCAGGACTCACCCGGAAAATTGTTTCAACTGAGGGAATCACCCGGAAAACTTATTTCAACTGCGGGAATTGCCCAGGAAACTTATTCAACCTTGGTGCTTTCTCCATATGTTTTGTCAGATATCTTTTGCAAGTTATAAAAAGTTGAAGCTATGAAAATATGAAATACAACAAACAATATAAGAAGTTGAAATATTTCATCGCCGAGCTTTTCATCGGAACATCATCAGGTGCCTTAAAATGCTTGATGTATCCCTTACTGTCGTGGCTGCTATATTTATGAAAAATGCAAAGAACCAGAAACAGTAGTTTATACATTTACAGCTGATCATGTTCTGATGAGAACGAAAAGTTAATGGATGAAAATCTCAAATTCTTGTATTTGTTGTTGTATTCTTAATTTCGTATAGCGATAAATGAGTTTTATATTCAAAGCTTTATCCCGTTATCTCAGTGGTAAGTTACAAACTAAAATTAAAAACAACATTTTAGATAACAGAAACCAGAGACACTGTTTATCTGAAAAACAGGACACGAGAAATCTTTGACAAGAGAAGCTTTTACATTATTTCATTCAAACTCGTCTCCAGTCTCGTGTGACTATCGAAACACTTCTGAAGGAGAGGAAAAGTGCGACTGTAACCCAGATATCCGCGTGACGTACACTCGTACTCGAACTCACGATCGAAATCTGAACCTCCATCCCATCAAAATACGACATAGCTAGTTTGCAGACTCAAATCCTCCATAAGGAAGGATAGAGTCTGCGAACTAACGAGTGAAAGCTTGCTGATCGCAATTAATTCATCCACGTATCTTAATCTGTGTTAATCATTCTTATTAATACTTAATGTCTTGTTTGTAGTTTCTTATAGTTACGAAGTCTTTGCTTTGGCTCCATACATGAAATGAGTGACCTATTGCAAAAATTGCTTATCGAGATGTAGGGTTTAGTTTTTAGAATATGAACGTGCTATGCTGTAAACGTGTTTGCAGGCAATTCCAGGCTGATGATAGTTGATAGTTGATAGGCACATACGCTTACTATCTTTGTGAGGTATGGGTTTATATGCTAAGCACAAAGGGCCCACTGAATAGGTAAACTAATCGAGCAGTGCGACCCTGGCTGGTCCTTCCTCTCGATATGACCACACCTCGTGATTCCTTTTGCCTTTTAGCCTGGATTTACAGAGAGCTGGCTAATTCTCTCCTCGCACTTTGTGACAGGTTTGAAGGTGGTTTCGAACCCAGGACCCTTTGAACAAGGGTTAAGTGTTCTAACAACTCGGCCATTCCCGCCACAGGCTGTTATACTACTCTTATTAAAAGGCACTTTTTTCCCTATCAGCCAAATAAAAGTACACCTAACTTTAAGGATGATTTATGCGTTATTCGAAGGAATTTCCACTCTGTTTAAGCTGCAATTGGATATTTTTATGGAAGAAGTCAGGCTAATCGCCTTCTTTGTTTTCAAATCGTCAAATCTGGCTTTCTACAACTTCATTACTTTGCCTTACAGCAATATCTAACATAATGTCAAAAAAGCTTGCAAAAATGTTTTCCTGCAAGTCCTTGCTCGTTAGTTCACATCCCCAAAATCTAAGGTTTGAGTCTGTGAACAGGCTAAAAAAACACGTCATTTCGGAAGATTCTTCCCTTGCTTCTAAATAGCCCACGGATGCTCCCAAGTTTGTAGTAAATTTTATGATCTGCTAGTGTTGTAAGTTGGTTAGTGTTAGGTAATGTCGATTCTATCAATCTTAGCTCCATTTCATTTTGTATTAACAGTTGAACGTTTAAGAGTTTAAACTGATTCTCCAAGTGACCGACAGAAGTTCCTATAGTTTGCAGTCAATTTATCATTTGTTAATATTATAAGTTCATTAGTGTTGATGTTAAGTTATGTCGGTTTTATCAATCTTAGCTTTATTTCATTTTGCATTAACGATTGAACGGTTAAGTGTTTAAACTGATTCTTAATGCTGATTATCGTGTTGGTTGATAGGTTTATTTATTTTAGTGTTGATTATGGCGATTATGAATACCTTGTTGGCCCTTTTACGCAGGCTCTAATTAAATCACTACCCGTATCTCCTCTATAACCATTTAAGGCAATTTAAACGCATCCTACGCTGAGCTAAGACCTATGGAAGAAGGTTTTCACAGAAGTTTTTTGGCAAATTCCTGAAAATCTAAGTAAACTACCCACGAGGGAGGATGGGGTAGAGGAATCGTTTTAAGTCTCACCACCGTAATTTCTCTCACTCTCAAAGAAGTGAGAGAGAAATCGATTTTCAAGCACTTTCATATGAAAATGATGCTGTACCAGGCTGATAATTTATAACCACTCTGACAGTACTTTGAATGATATCTAGAAATACAATCAAAACTTCTAGAGATCAAAGCTTTTTAGGTAAATGTGCACAGCTGAAATATGAAAGTCATCCCAATTGTAGGCCGACGTTAAATGGGCAAATAAGGTGGTTAAATAGCAGTGCATTTTAGATCTTAGTGATTATTTTATCATCAGATAAGATGAATAGTTGATGATTCTTCATTTAACTCAAATTAATTTACTTTAAATCTTCATCACCTCACTCTCTTTCGTCAGTTCTTTCCATTTCTCCCCTGCTTCTTTTAATTTCTCCTCTGCTTCTTTCAATTTCTCCTCTACAGTTCCAAGATCACATTTGGCAGATTGCAACTCTTCCATCAATTCCTTACGCAAAAAATTTAAGTTTATGAATTCAAACTTTCCGAAGCTTCAATATGAAAAGTTCCTCTCAATTGAAAACCTTTTAGCCTCATTTACTCGTTTTTTTAAAATCATAGTTAGATTTTATATCCAATTAATATCTATTGTTGAATTTGATAGTTAACAACTTTAGTATATCAAAAATATTTGAAGATTTAACAGTATTAACTGAAATTTTAAATGAAATTTATAAAATTAAACCTTCTCGTGGTTTTCGTAACTTCTTCTTTGTTCGTTGTAATCTTTTAGTTCAATTTTTATTTCATTTATTTCCTTCTTTAACATGGCATTCTCTATGGCCTTTAAAATAAATACATCAAGAACATTAAACATTGTACACTATTGTTTTAATGCATATAGATAGCTAATATTCAGTTGATTGGCATTGAGAATGCCAGATATTTTCAAACTTTTAAAGGCGTCTTCTTCTAAGATTTCAAGAACTGCCCAGTTTTTAAAAAAGACTGCCATGATAAACAGAATAATTTAATTTAGAAGCAGATATGTAACATTTTGGTTTATTAGACTGGTTGAATTTAGTTTAGCATGTTACTAATGTGCAACCAATTTAATACAGATAAATGTTTTAATATAGTTGATTGATAATTAATAAGTACAGTTCAATAAATATAGTTTAGTAAATAACATAGTTTAGGAAGTGAAGAAAATTTACAAGTTTTGTCGGTATCTTTACAATCGAGTTTCTACGGCTTATGCGCGATTTTTGCCAAAATATTTACATTCTACGGAATGAGGAAAAACCAACACACCGACGAAAAGCGATATTTTATGTAGCGTGTAGAGCCACTAAGCACGAGGTACAGGCTGAACGGATGTGCGAAAGGCTGGATATTAAATGTGTCTTACCTCCTCGCAAAGAAAAGTAGAGCTAGTGATATCAACCATCTTCTTTTCTTTTTGAAAACAGGGCAGTCTTAAAGGGTGATACGCCTTTTATCTCAAGACTTTTGAGTTCACGTTTGTCTTAACCATACGCTAGTCTTTCAAATAATTATTGTGCACATTTTGCAGCTCTTAGTAAAATTTGAAATAACAAAATTTCAAAGCAAAGTGATCTAGAAATTAGGAGAAGAGTCGTAACCAGAAATGTTTAAAACGTGTTAAAAATGAAAAGTAATAAAACAAAATTAAATGCAGTTTAGGATACAACAATTGGGATTCAACAAGACTTTTAGCAGAATATCTTAAAAGAAAGATGCAAACATCGATTAAATGGGAATGGCAATAAAGGAATACCTGTTCTTTACTCGATTCATCAGATGCCTGTCTTGTAACGGTTCCTTTGAGTCTGTCTTTCAGCTTCTGCAATAGTAATTCGTTATCAGCTTTTATAGTGATAATAATAATGATAATCTACTTACTTCCATTAAATCCCTTTCATAATTACGTCATCTCTATAGAATTGCATCCTTAAAAAATTAACACTTGATGAGATTTTTAGCCAAACAACATTGCTACAACTAACGAGTAAATAAGCCTAGAAAGTCTTTGTTAACTTACGATAATTCTTGCATTGAGTTATAGAAATGCAGTAGTGCCAATATTTGAGAATATAAAACATAATTCCGTTATTGACTGGACTGCTATCATGAAGATAATTTCATTGCAAAGCTTTCTGCCTTACCCTGATTTTGTAACCATTGCAATAAAATCAATTGTTGCCCTCGTAGATCAGTTGGTAGGGATCTTTAGGAACCAAATCAGAGTTCGTGGGACAGAATTCTATCGGATAATTTTCATTCAGTCAAGTTTAATTGATATTCCAAATCCTGCTTCTCAAATGCAATAGTTCTCAAACATTTTCCCCATCCTAAGCAAAAACCGATCCCTTCACACATTTGTCAACATATAAACCCTACATTTACACTATTTCAGAAATGACACCAGCATAATTTTTTGTGCTTTTGGCCACTTGTTTACAGGAGGTAGATGGCATACCAACATGGAAAGTGCGAAAACCCAAGTTGATAGCCGTACACCGGTACGATATCATACCATCATGAAAAAGACACCGCGCAAATAGGCCATACAGGAATGGTGTCAACATGATCTCATGTGGCTTACTGCTTCAAAGCTAAAATATTGACATCACAGTTATTGGGAAATCACAGCTATTGACTTGTCAAAACGACAGGATATCATACCGGTATCCTGTAAACGTGGCAAAAAATCTCGGCATAGTTTCATACCGGTGTCAAGTGAAAAAGACATACCTATATGCTACCAACGTTGTGCGAACGGGGTCTTAGAAACTTACGAGAAGTAAAATAAATCAACTTAAGTCTACCTTGTTGGACATCATGATGGTTTTCTTTTCCCTCTGAACATTTTTCACAACTACCTGCAGTTCATTCTTCTCTGCTGCAATTGCGTTAATATGTTGTTTCAATTCCTGTTGAAGTAAAAAGATGATACTTCAGAATAAAGCATTGTTTACGCATTATTTATTTACTCCATTAAAATCAAATCGCAATTGTGTGGCAAGCCTTGGTTCGAACAGATGCATTTTCAGTACATGAAAATCTGAAACAAACATAACATGTGGCAATGAAATCCTAAATTCGTCAAACCAAGCGGCCCCCTAATTTGCAAACATTTGTCAAAGTTTCTCACTAGACGGGGCCAGGAAACCAATCAAAAAAGTAGCTGCATTTTCTTAATACTCCGTTGAATGAAAGCAAATTACCCTATTACCCTGAGAGGAGGGTATTTCAAATTATTTTGATACTAGACATGCCGCTTATGTAGGTGGGTTTTTAGGGCCGAGATTCTCTATACGTAGTAGGTAGGATATTTGGCTTTTTTCCTGGTAAAAAAATGTTTTTTCGGCAATCAAAATCAGCAAAATTCATATAAATAGTGTTAAAGTTGGTTGATATTCATAAGAATAAGAAAATTCATTTGAAAAAATCTCGAAAACCCGGCAAGCGAATGGGCTCTTTTATGAAGTTCTATTTTCATGTATAATCAAATTCGTAAATTGAAGTATACACGGGCAAATTACCCACAATGTAGGATCCGTTGCAAATCTCTGACAAATGATTAAAAGTAAAAACAATGAAATAAAGAAATCAGTCAATTTTGAAGTAAATAATACACAAAATCATCCCACTTCTTCCACAGAGCTTGCTTTCTCGAGTTTTCCTCTGACGATTTTCAGTGATTTTGCCATTTTTTCCTTTTCTTCTTTTGTTTTGTTTAGATCTTCGACGAGTTGCTGAAGGAATCAATCATGAAACAGTTACTTCAATAAACCGAGTTGTGCAAGTCAGCAGCAATAAATGGTAGCTAGTTGCTACACGAGTCTTAGTACCGCTTCGTAATTCATAACATTTAACTAAACCAGCCTAGCTGCAGCTTGCTAGAAACCTATAAACCTCCTCTCTTATTTTTACTCTATTACCCTTTGTACTTCTGTACATTGACTATTATGGGATAAGGGTAAGTTCAACATTCAAAATTTTCAATAAATAGTAATACATAAAAATTGTCATATCTTTTAAAATGTTTATTTGTGCATTCGGAAAATCTTTTCTAGCTCTAATTACCTCAGCGTAATTGTTGCTTCCGTTTCTTTCCACACTCAGCATTTCAACTATGTTGTTTAGCTCCTAAATAAAAAAGAAAATCAACAAACGTAAGCTCTTGCACACCACTCAACCTCAATATAATGAATAAATTATAACTCTGGAGACGCTCATAGACACAATGACGAAAATTTCTTTGAAATTCTTTGAGGAACATCACCATCCTCGATGTCATGAAAATGCTTATCTCAGAGGTATGCATTGCTCTAAGGAACGCAGGGCATTGCTTTGTACTTGCATTTGCAACACAATGCAAATGAACCGGAACGCAATCTACACGAAACTACTATGATGATAGTGATTCATGAAAAAATATGTTAGTCAAAACTTACTTCATACGTTTCATACTTCCCCAGAGAAGCAAAGCTTATCAAGCCTGGGGCTTTTACAACAAAACAGCAAACATTATAAAGTTTAACAACTCTACTACTCTACAAAGTTAAATACACAGCGAAAAAACATTAGCAGTTAGAAAAAAGCTATGATATGCCAAAAACGAAAACTTAATTACTAGAGCAAGTTAAAGTATTTTTACATGTATTTATTTTTACACGTATGATTCTAGTTTGTATTCTTTCAGAGCTTGTAAATATCCTATTTGGGGGGTTACATTTTTTAAATCACAGGGTTGAAAGTTCTAGAACCTTGGACCGTCGACTGTAATGGCTCGGTTGCCAAAATGATTTAAAATTTTTGGTTCATGAAAAAGCCAAATCGACTAACCTCATTTTTGGCTGTGAGTGACGTACAAGTTTCTTGCAAGCATTTCACAGATTCGTTCAATTCTATCAACTCAGCAGTGTCGAAATCGATCTTCTTGTTCAGTTCCTGCAGAAAGATAAATTCAGTTACATTAAAAGACGGATATGGCTGGATAAAACTTGAGGCCATTCAATCCAGTAAACCTTTTCTGCACGATCCTCAACATCACAATCAAAACCGGGTCATCAACTCAGCTTAATAGTTTTCTTCCGAGCTCACAATAAGCATCATAAATACCGCTGATTGCTTTAATCGAATTAACAAAACAGATTTAACTGCTTCCACTTACTTCATTCTCTCGACTGATGGTTTCATAGCTCCCACTTTCTTTTTCTTTGAAAGATTCTATTTGCAACTGCAGTTTGTCAATTTCTTCCTGAAGAGCCTAAAATAACCTTTTCATAGTAACACACTTCCATTCATTCAGTAAAAAGTGTATCCAGTCTATTTATCGGGATTAAAAAGTAAATTTAGCTTATAGTTAATTCATACTAAGAGGTCAAGGGATGTAATAAAAACATGAAAAGGGAGGGAATGAATTTTTATTCTCCTTTGTTAATATTGGTATAGATGCATATACCACCCTATTTGTTCTCTAAAAGATAGAATTAATTTGTAAAGAAGCAGGATTTGGAAAATCCTTCACCCTCCGTCGTTGCCCTTCCGTACAACATGTGTAGTGGTTAAAGAACCTGTATAGTGTCTGAGTATATATTGAGTGATTAATGGTATCATACGTGAGATTGATAAGGCATGTTTGGGTCGATTAGATGGATTGACACGGTAGCTCAGTTGGTAGAGTGATTGAAGCGCAGTGGTTGTCAATTCAAATCCTACCTAGGGTTGACGATAAGAATTTGAGGTTTTAATCTGAGGGCCTTTTTTCGTAAATCTGGTCCAAGGAATTAAAAGGCCTTTTGGAGTAGCGTCAGGCTTATCAGTTGAACGATAGTAGTCAGAGCCTTTCTACGGAGTCATTGCTATAAGCTGGTCAGCAGATGGAGAGTCATTTGAAATATTTGCTACAAATTACAAAGCGGTAAAGAAGTCTAATATTATGAAAAATGTTGTCACCTTGTTTTCTTCGAGCAGTGTTTGATTCTTTCCTTTGCGATTCTTTCCTCTCAGACAGGAAACCTCGTCTTCAAGATCCTACAAGATAGTGGGAGACTGAGCACATCTAGTCTGAGGGCCGTAATAGGGAGTGGGTCTAGGGAACGACAAAGCCAAATGGATGAATTGCGAATCACGGAAATCAAGATTTGTAAAATTTGAATGAATCACGGTAAAAATAATGATTATTCACGAAGAATTATCAAGTTTAAAACAAGAGACACGAAAAAGGAAACATCACAATAACATTTCAAGAAAATACTCTGTTATCATTCAGTAGGTATAGCATGACAACAGGAAGAAGTAGCTCCACAAGTTTGCTAACAGATTGGGGTAAACAGAATAGTAGATCAAAGTGTTTAATAGAAATAATGATATTGCATTGATCAATGGATTGTTTCCAGCTAAAAGCCATTGCTTTCAACCAAAAACTGGATATTTACCCTTTATAGGAATATAAAATCTAAATGAAATGTCAAAGGTGAAATGACTTTCATACTGAATTTGGATTTAAATTAGCCTACCACAGGGTTTCTTTCAAGATAACTTTTTTGGCCCAGTTTGTTGAAGATTTTTTGAATACTTTGAAATTTGTTTTGATCAAAAGTCTAGCATATTGATTGCCTGAGAAGGTCAGTTGGTTGGTTTAGTGAATGAATAAGGTAAGGCGTGTCATTTTTCACAGGGGGGGGGGGGGTATTTCCATTCCAAAGCGTACTAGATCTTTTCAACAACATAAGCATTTCCAGAGATTTTCAAGGTTTTTATTAGAACAATGGGATTTTCAGGATAAGTGGGAGAGACTTCTAGGGAGTGATTTGCATCTCGAATTTTCACTCTCATAAATCATTTCAATCAAGCATATTGATATTACCTTAACTTTATCAGATAATTCTCTTTTTTCTTCATCCCACTGCAAATGTTCTTTGTCTTGCTCTGCTGCAGCAGTTTCAAGGGCGTCCTTCATTTTCTATCGAAGATTAAACAAGCTGTTTCAGAAGGAGTGCTGTCAGCCATATAGCTATTACACTGTAGCCTGGGACCTGCACAAATCCTTAAGCTGCGCCAAGGCTCTAGTAGCCTCTGCACAAGCAAAATTTCTAGTCATAGTAAGTGGATCATTTTAAGAACTTAAATCAAAAACATTCAATTGAGCTCAATACAAAATAAGAATGACTATAGTCAAAGGTCCTTGAAATACAGAGGGTTATAAGTTTAAATTTCTAGAAAACATTATTGTCCCTACTTATCCAAGGGTTTAATTTTAGAACATATGCCATGGAACACACAGAATACCATGTCCGTCATGGCACCTTAAACAACACTAATTTTTCAAAGTTTGAGAATCAGGATAATAAACAAAAATGATTTCCTTGTGCCAGCTTTGAACACACAAGCTTACCCTGAACAATCACTGATATTGCAATCACTGATCTAATAACTCCAGTTGGACTTTTATAAGAACATTCAGACTATTCAAAATGATACCATTAATGTTGGCATTCAAAAGCCTAAACTTATCAACCAATGACTTGACTCAATAGAGAAAACACCAGTTTTCATTGATACAGTCATTTGTATGCAATACATGCAATCTAGTCTGAGTGATGGCTTAAGAAAATGCTGATTCAAGTAGATCAGGAACTAAAAACAAGCTTCAATCAAGATAAATATGGGTAATCATCATAATTCAATTACCTGCGATTCTGCTTTTGCCACCTTGTATTCATTTTGAACCATAATGAGTGTTTGTTCAATGGTCTCCTTTTCACTACTCAGTTCAATGATGTCATTTTTGAATCGCTGAAAGAATCAAGATTTCAAAATTTGGTTCTTAGTCAGTTCATGGATGTTGAGACATTCAAAGCTGCATTGGATTCTTAGCTACATATAGTACCTGATGTATGAGCCACAAATGTCTGGCTATACTGCTCAACCAAGGGCATAAGCCTCGAAAAATATATGCCACTGGGCAGCAAGCACGGTAGCCCTGCAAAGCAGACTCACAAACTCAGACAAAGATAGAGGCTTATCAAACACATCTACTTTTTCTGGTACATACTATTCCCTGCGCAGTCAAAGAAAAGAATTGAAGGAATGAATGAATTCCATCGATTCACTTTTTTTGTAAGTGAGTAAGAGTAAATTGATGAATAAGTACCTCTTCTACCAAGCTGCATTTCTTCTCCAAATCTTCACATTTCATTCGCAGCTCGTCATTTTCAATCAACATTTGCTGACCAAGCTGAGCAGCTACTTGGAGCTCTCTCTCTTTCTTCTCAAGTTTTTCTTTCTTTTCAAACTCAGCTGTGACTCCTCTGGAAAGCCAGGCCTTTTGCTCATTTGTGTATTTTTCAACTTCTTTCTTCTCGTGTTTCAGCATCAGGTTAAGATCTTCATTTTTCTTTTTCAAATCTTTCATTTGAGAAACTTGCTTCTTTATGTATTTGATCAACTCTTCTTTCGGAAGGCTGTCAAGCTTGCTGCCCAATTTTGATGGCGTATTTGAATCCTAGATTAAAGCAATAGTAGATAAGACTACTACATGACAATGAATTGCTGGATGATGTCAATTCTTTTGTAATGCTTCTAGGAACATCTATCCTCTGTTGACCAAAATCTCAAAGGCGTGCCTTGCTCTTACAGCTAATGGTATAGAGTCCTAAACTGATGACGTCACAAAGTTCTATTTTTAACATTTCAATGATTAAACTATATAGTCTGAAAGACAGTCAAAAATAACATCAGATTAACACCACCTCCTTATGTTGAATATTGACTGAGATGGAAATTTGAAGATCCAAAGTTTCCCTTCAAATTCCTACATTTTGGACTCGTTCATATGTTTGAAACCAGCCAAAACTACAGTGATTTCATGAACTCAATTTTTCAAATGGTCATATCTTAGTCAATATTAAAGATGGGGTGATTTCACATCATTATTTTTGAGGCTCTTCGAGATGGTGGAACTTAATTCCCGAAACTTCAAAAATATTTTTGAAAAAACCACACTTAACGACTCTATAGTTTAGTATTTATACTTTAAGCATAATAATATGATGAAAATTCTTGCTCAATATTTAAGAAATCACATCTTTTACCTAAATTAGTGTCAAATAGTTCATATAGTTCTAAATAATTAGTCTTTAACTATCAATATCAGTAAAGAATACTCAAACAATGGAGGCTATTCATGTGGAGTGCCTCAGGGATCGATTCATGGTCTCCTGGTATTTCATAACAAAAAGTTGAACATGCTCTATGCCATCATCCTCTTCATTTTTTATTTTTTGGATAATATTTCATTGAAACATCATCCTTCTTTGGTGCTTTCATCTCTGCTGTCAGAGTCTAGTGTTTAATTTTGTTGAAATATATACTCTTACCGCCATTTTGCTTCTTGCTGAAGGTTCTTCTTACTTTATTCTATCCGAATACTATATCCATAACCATGAAGCGTAAACAAAGGAAACTACAAAGTAAGATAGAAAATACAGAAAATTGTAGATTCTTTTTCTAAATCATTACCTTGAATTCATAGATTAAAAATACCTCTTACACAGAATATTTGGTCTAATTTTCATGGATTCTATTCTCACTTTTTTCAGGGGCCCGGGGGGACTTTAGCAAGTAGAAAAATAGCAAGTGCAGAGGACATTTCCTTGTTGATGAATGGTGTTTTCAGATTTTGAACTCTTGCAACTTTAATTTTGACTATACCACTTCTTTTTAATGCCAACCCCAAATAAGATCCTCTACTTATTAATGATATTTTTCAATTAACTCTATCAAACACACATAATCTGCAGAGCATATTTTTGAATTGGGGAATACAACAAAAAATAATGGATCACAACCATTTTATCTAAACACTATCACAATCATTGTACTCTATTTGGCAATTAGTGGGGGAGTCAAAGGCTTCCCTTTCTCTAGATGGCTCTGCAGTCCTTGTTGTAAACACAAACACCTCCTTCGACACCAATTAAATACACAGATCTACGCAGTAGCATTGGAGTCAATGTCCTACAAAATTCCAGATTGGAAAAACTAGGAAAGCGTTGTTTGGCACGGAAACGAAACTATGATCTGAGTGGTACCAAGTTGTACTGACCGAGTGGGCCTAATTTATCTTCTCACTTATTACCCTTATTGACAACCTTGTTACGTTCAGTAACACAAAAGCAAAGGCCTTTTTCAAGATAGAAAAACTTTCGGATGTTTTTAAAAACTTAAGAAGGCATACTTACAAAAATTATAGTGTTTTCAAGTGAAGTCTATCGGTGTATCTTCCTCCATCTTGTGTTTGGAATTTCTTGTTCTGTGACCTGTCTTGTGCCACATCAAAATAAACCGTTAGTTATCTATACTATGCACCAAAACCTACTAACCGAATTGGTTGGCCCCAAAACTCCTCTTTCTTGCTGTTCTAAACCCCCATATCTAGCCTATAAATAAACTTGACTTTTCTAAATGAATAAATACGGAAATAATCGGCAAATTCTGAGGAAAACTCAAATTCAAGAAAAGGGTTTTGGTCCATAGAGAAGATCATCAAATATTTTACATCCGGCTACCTGTACTCATCAGTGCTGCCACTCCTAGGAAATCACTTTCCCTTATCACGGAAATCCATGTGATTTCACCCTATTCTCCCCTACAGTTTTTGAGATATCCTACATTTACATTTACGCTCGAGGAGATTAGCCCAACCATAGCCTGTGAACGGCCGAGAAAAATTGAAAAAATATGGGAACTGCGGAGGAGGAGAAAAGAAAAGCAAGAGCGGGGAGAGGGAAGCGGGGAGAAATCTTTCTTCTCCCTCCTTTCATTTTTTCTTCCCCTCTTTCAAAAATCGTAATAAAGCCGTTCACAGGCTAGCCCAAACAGGGGTCTGGTTGTTTCATGTGGCTTCTCGAATGAGGGCTTGTTCTAAAGTGGAGTTGGGCCTTCTACCTTAGACCAACGAGTTCTTATCTCCCAGTGTTCATTCCGATAAATCAAGCCATTGCCATGCCGGAGTGATCGAGTGACACAATAAATGGAAGTTTGATACGTATTTCACCACTCCCCCCCCCCCATTTAGCCTAGTTCCCCGAAAGGTTTCGCGCTCTTTCCCTATTTCACCTACTATAAGTTTGCTGACCCCCAAGTGGATTCCCCCCTACAAGTGGCAACATATTAATACCAGTATAGCAAATATCTCGGAAATTCAAAATCACCTGTGCTACTTTCATGTAGAATTGAAGTGAATTGAGCTGAAACTCTCTTGGACTTGGCGAGGATAGCCCCTGCCCCTGCCAAATCCGAAGCTTAAGCCTACTCAAATCTTACTGCTTGAACCACAGAATCGCTCTATTTATCTAAAAGGCCTCTTTTCAATGATATCTCTTGCAAAAATAGCAAAATAGCAAATTCTACTACGTGTTCTTTTTGACAAATGAAGATGTTTTGCTGCCCTTGGCTGCCTGTATTCGGTAACATAATACCTTTGCTTGTGCGCTGGTTGTATGGTGATTCTCTCTTAACCCAAACTTTCCGATTTTCATAAAACTACGTTTTAGAAGAGTTAGAGATTTAGACGATTTCCTTATGAGCAGCTCTAAATCTTTCTGAGGAACTACTGCTCTTCTTTGGTATTTTCAACGAGTGTTTGAAAACTAGTTGTATGTATCTCATATATCTATAGTCATTAGTTTGAATGTCTTACAAATATCACCTTGAATTGAAAAGTATTATTTTTAAAATTATAATCAAAACAATATCAATAAGAAGCTTACATATTACATCAGTATACCTGTTAAAAATCATTGATTTTTCCAGAAAGTTTCTAATGATTTATTATGGATATATTATCATTAATTCATAAGGCATGGTCTAACACGGGTAATTAAATTATACCAGAGCAGGCAAAAATTATACCACTGCAATTGACATATGCATCCACCGGATCTCGAACCCGGGTTTGATCGGACACAGGCGAGCGCGCTAACCACTGTCCTAAACCAGGACAATAAGTTAGCAAAGTAACCTTGATGTCTTCACAACTCCAGGCTTATCCACGGTGGGGTATTAATTCGTGTTTCGGATTAAATCCTTCTTCAGAGCCATGTAATATTAACATTAATTCATAAGGCATGGCCTAACACGGGTAATTAAATAATACCAGAGCAGGCTACTGCAATTGACATATGCCTCCACCGGGTCTCGAACCCAGGTTTGATCGGACACAGGCGAGCGGATATATTATCAGATATGTAACATTATGGACTTTATTTCTTTAAAAAAATTTTAAATGCATATAAATAGATCTTATTCTATTAAATAGATTTTAACATATCAAACACGTAATTAGGTTTTATAATTGTTAGCTTTAAGTATTAAGCGTAGTTTACACGAGCAATTTTCTATGACAATTTTCTTTGACAAGTTTTCTTGTTCGTGTATATGGATATTTGACAATTTTTTGATTGTCAAATGTATTTGAAAATTGTCAAATGTATTTGCTCGTGTAGATGAGCAACAAGTTTCTTTGACACCACTTAGACAATTATTTGTCGTGGTAATATAGGCCTACGCGATTTAACCAAAAATATTTTAAATGCACAACAAATAAAAATATCTCAGCAAAATTGCAAAAAGAAAGTGTAATATTGTCAGAAATAACTCGACAATAATCGATTGTGACTTGGTGGGTCCAAATCAAACTGCTGACAACCATTATAAGAAAAATATAACGAGATATGTCGGCAGTTGAGAAAAAATTGTCAAGTTTACTTGTCAAGTCGTTTACACGAGCAAGTTTCACATATGACAATTTTTCATATGACAAGTTTACTTTTTCAAAAGCTGGTATGTCAGCTTTTGAAAAAGTACACTTGTCATATGAAAAATTGTCATATGAGCTCAAATTGACCTCATCTACACGAGCAAAATAAAATTGTCAATTAAAAATTGTCATAGAGAACTTGCTCGTGTAAACTACGCTTTATTTTTGGAGAGCCCCGTGTAAATCCGCATCAGATGTTTGGGCTCCCCTCCCTGAACATTGAAAATGTGAAAAAATATCGCAAAAAATGTAGTTTTTCTCTCTACCTTTGTGACCTACCTTACCTACTACCTACCTACCAAACTCGTTGTTGAAATATAAACATTTTCGAAAGTAAAACATGAAACATTTCTCAACGCCTTTGAATCATACAAAATGTCCTGCCAAAGATTCATAATTTAAAAAAATCTGTCCTCGAGGATCTTATTAACGGTCTCTTTTAAAAATGAATGTATCTATCTATTAATTTCCATTTGCCATTGTCATCTACCATGGATGTGGCTTGTAATTCTTCAGAAACACAGCAAAATATGGCATCTCTCCAGACTGCATGCCGTGCACGATGGGGTGGTAGATTCGGGAGGCTCCGTCAACACAGTCAAGGGGGACTTCCCAATTGTTCACCCTTCTTTCGTGCTCCGCTTGGTGTGCAGGCCGCTCATCTGTCACCCAACCCGTGTCCACAAAAGTCATGTATATCTCTGAATGAAAATAATGGAATAATGATAGACTAAAGACATGTCCATGCAATACCGCTTTCGTTCCGGGACGGATTCCTAATTGCATCCGATATGAAAATTGGTAATGCTCACACGATACTGGATTCAGTTTTGAGCTCTGTTCACATTGCTCTATACTCCGCTTCAGATCACCTCATCTAACTTAATATTTAAGAAAGAGTTTCATAGCAACGTAGCGATAACGCATCAGATTTACGCATTCAAATTAGTCGTATGGTACCTGATCCAAGGGTACCACTTGTCCACTTGTACCACAGCAGAGCGATTTCACTTCGCAAAAACGATACGTAGCGTATTGGATTCGACCCGAACATTGCTGTTGAATAAAAGGCTCATTCGGTACGTAGAGTTATCCGATACGAGTTGAGTCCGGTATTGTGTAAACAGTGTCTAACACCAAATACTAGCAAGTACAGATGAGTGACAATTTTTGGAGAGACTACGAACTATTTTCCACACTTTCAAATGTATATCATCTTAGCACACTAAGAACTTGAATACCTACAAGACAATGAACGAATAGCATACTCGTAGATTGTTGCTCAAAATACGCAAAGAGTGCCCAAGAAGAAGTTACAAGCGAAATATAATCATGTGACCAAGAGATTGTAGCTATATGCTTTCCCCATTATCACCACACTGGCTGCGCAGCGTAAACTTGGGCATACGATGTTCGGTTGCACACTTTTAGTGTTCAAGCACCAAATAACATCTATTTCTACTATTTGCTCATTGCTCCTGTCCCGATTTGACCAATCTTTCGTTCTCTTACACGAACTATGTTAAACCGTACTTCGTATGCCCAAGTTTACGAATACGAATAGCTGCACAGCCAGTGTGGTTATAGCCGAAGGTACATTGGGTCTCTTGATCCAATACATTTTGTTCGTTGTTCTTGTAACTCCTTGAGCACATATTGCGAATCTTGAGCCACATTCTATCATTTTGATAATAATGGTGGTGATATAGTAATAAGCGAGTAAAATTGGAAACACAGCTAAACGCAAAGAACTAACAAAGTTCGTGGCGGGGACGGCTGAGGGGTAAGATCACTCGACCCCTGTTCAAAGGGTCGTGATTTCAAAAATAACTTCGAACCTCTCACTTAAAGTGCGAGACAAAAACTTGCCAGCTCTTTGCAATTCCACTTAAAAAGGCAAAAGGAATCACGAGGTGTATGTCTACCTATTTAGTGGGCCATTTGTGCTTTGCGCATAAACCCATACCTTACGTAGATTGTAAGCGTATTTGCCTGTCGATTACTATGCACTGCTTCGATTAGCCTTACTATTCATTTGGGTCTTGGCACTTTTCGCATCCGACATCCATCAAAGCAGAAGCAGCATATCAGAAGCAAAACGAAAAAGACAACGTTTGGTTCTTTCTTGTTTTGCTCTCCCTTCAACGAACCGTTTTCAAATAGAACAAACAACAACAACTCCATAAAACATGACAAATGTGAAAAGGAGACACTAAATGAAAGAATGTTACAAATAACCAATAGCATACCTTCAGTTTTCAGCTCAATGCCACTGGTTCTGGTAAGCATGTTTAAGGCGGCCTTTGCCATATTGGTATGCGGGTGGTCACATTATTTATACTTTCTGTGGAATTGACCTTCCATTGCCGACACATTCACAATAAACTTGGCATTGCCAGGGCTCCTTCGCAGCAACGGCCTCAGCTGTGAGACAAGTATGAATGGGCCTAGTGTGTTAATCGTCAACACATCGAGCAGTTCTTTCAAAGGGACATCGTTCAGCTTGTATTTCCAACTGTTTGTTTGCCTCAAATCAATTTGTTGGCCATCTTTGTCGAAAGAATTCTCGGGAAACATTTCTTTTCTGCATGAGATATTTGTTTTTGAAAGTTGATGGTTATTTGAATGGGGAGACCTGTCTGACTGGTTTGATTCCTCGTTCGGTCTGTCGGAAGATCTCAGATCTATTTTGTTTGCATGCTGAAACTGCGCCTGTTCGCCTCCATGGATTTGGGAGCTATGGTCTGCAAGCAATCACAAAGAATTAGTATGGAGTCCCAAAGGTGCATGCTTGTGGTTTGTTAAACTTTTGGTGCATTATTTGCTCCAGGGGCATGCCATTCCTACGGCAATGGTCACCATCAGCGTTTATCAAATTCAATTGTAAGTGTCATAGATAGTGGGAACTCACCACCTTTAATTCCTTACCCACTATGGATGGCACGTAGGCAACTACTGTTGTTGTTTTTTGATGAATGAAAAAAATAAAGGATGAATCGTTGAATCGTACAAAAATTAGTAGATTACAAATGATAAGCTTGGCAAAATATCTTTAAAGTTTTAGATTGATAAGGTTTACGTTTACCTGACTTCTGAACTTTCTTTTAGAAAACCTATATCCCTTTAGCTCATTCTCAAATATAACCGATGTGTTGGAGCTATTTCTTTTAGAGTTCTATCTCTCTTAGACCCCGTTTACACTAGGACGGATCCAAATGGATCCGTACCCAAATGAGCACAGAGAGGCCTCCCGTTTACACTAGACCTGTGGATCCGTACCCATTTGGGTCTGCTATCTGGACCCATTTGGGATCGCTTTCCAAGGTGTACTAATTTTTATCCGTGCTCGTTTAGGTCTAGTGTAAACGGTTGGAACCGTTCCCAAATGGGTACGGATCGAAAGCGAGGCAAATTTCGCTTTGTTTTGTAATTAGATTCAAGTCAAAGTGCTGAAAACGGGGCTAGACCTGTCTGGATCCGTTCCAGTGTAAACGCGATCTAAAATGGATCCGTTCTAGTGTAAACGCTGGCAAATTGGATCCGTACCCATTTGGATCCGTTCTAGTGTAAACGGGGTCTTAGAATGCATTGCATTGCAAACATAATCTTTCTATTTTATTTAGTTTTGCGCATGTCATAAAATCAAAGGTAGTGAGTCAGCATAAGTAGCAGACTGGGAGAGTGTAATTGATAAAAGTTACCATTTCGTGTGATCAGAGAGTCGGTCACAGTCTCCCATATTTTACTGCCTGTGATCATTGAATCCCAAGCAACCTATCAGATTAGACTGTGCTATCAGCTGTTCACAGTAAACTTTGACATCAGGCTATACCCTAATTTCTGACGCTGATTAATTTCCTTTAAGCTAACGACAGACGAGCTCTTACCTCCCGGCCTAACTGCAGTTGACGATGATATTGATACGTCCTTACAATTTTTGGCTCTCGTGTCACGATGTTTAGTTTCTTCTGGAAACGTGACGATGTAATCATTTTCTCTCCCATGCTTATCATCAGAAAAATTGGAGCCCGTCATCTTTAACATTTGGATGTCCGCAGCATTTGACTCTGTCATTGGCCGTTGTGGATAAATTAGGCGCGCACCGGACACAACAAGCTTCTCTTTAATTCCAATGCACACCGGATCTTTATTTTCCAAAGGAAACAAATGCCGGTAAAACTCATACGGCCGGCTTATAGTTTGCGCTGCATTATTGATGAGTATATCCAAGTGAGGAAACTTCGCTCTCACGTAATCAGTAAACTTATAAATCGAATTAATATCTAACAAATCTAGTGGGTATATCTTCAGATTTCCAGACCAGGACTCAAAGTCCGGTTCTTTGCTGTATCGCAACGCGGCATCGTTCGGGAACCTCGTGGTGGCAATAACCTCACATCCATCTCTCAGAAGTTTCAACGCAGTCTCGTAACCAATTTTCAGTCTCGCTCCGGTGACAACTGCAAATTTTCCAGTCAAATCACATCTGACAGTTCGCATTGCAGAATTCAACTCATGACATTGAATGCAAATGTTCTTAGCATTTAATCCTTGGAAATCATCAGGCGCAAGCTTTTTGTGGCAAATGTAGCATGAGCCGTTTCTTGCTTTATTTAGACTTGAAGTTTCACCATCATTTTCGTAATATTTCGCTTCAGGTGTCATTTTACCAAGTTCTTTTAAAGTCCGTTTGAAAAGTTTTCTTTGCACATTATTTCTCCTATTTTCAATCATGTTTTTATCACATCCATTTCTTTCATAATCATCATCATCATTTTTCGGTTTCTTCGCCGAGGAATTCTCATCCGATTCCTTTCTATTCAAAAGTCTCCGTTTTCTTTTCTGAACCTTTTGTAGTGCTTCGACAAGAATCTCTTTAACGAATGGACAAAAATCATACAGCTCATCTACGTCATTGATTGCATTCCTGAAAACAGCCAGTTTTCGCAGCTTGTCTTTATTTGCTGTGTCAATAACTTTGAAAGCAGAAATTTGAAATTATAGAAGCGATTTAATTGTATTGCTCTTCCGTTTATGATGATAGAATCACCAAATCTATTTTCCAAAATGCTGCTAACTTCGCCTCTAACCCTTCCTAGAACCTCCGGATAACAATCTGATGAAACGAATATTCCTGAGATCGAGTTGGTCGATAATAAGGAAACTACCTTTGTCATATTCTCCTTCCAGTGTGTAATGCTGGCACTGCGCATGTCAATCAACGAACCTTTCTTCAAATCCATGTCGAAAAGCTCTTCAAAGCTTGAGCAGGAAATGTAGTCCTGGGTTTCCATTTTCAGGCCTAAAAGTAATTCAAAACTTTTATCACTCATATCGAAGCAATGTTTACAAAAGTTGAAAGACAGCTGCATTAATGTATGTCATTCTTTTAAAGAAACTATTCTGAATCTTGATACTAGAGTTTCTTAGCTTTCATCCAAGTTATGAAAGGGAAATTTCTTTAAGTTTCAAAACCTTGAAATATATTATATTTCTTCTTTACTTCGGTGCTCGTAGGAAAAACGCGAGGTTTCATTTCTAAAATCTCATTCCAAACGAACAGCTGTATTCCAGAAAAAGTGCTATGTTATATGAAAAGCGCAAGTGCACTGAGTTGTTTTGACATTTGAGTTGTTTTCCTGTGAAGATGACATATAAAGTTTCTTGCCTTTTTCGATCCGCGTGAAATATCCTACCAATGTTTTCTTACTTTTGAAAATGTGGCTTTCTTACAAATGATTGGTCTTATTTTTAAAACAGAGTACCACGAGGCTATGTAGTTTTACTGCTCCCTTTTTGACTGTTGAAGAATAAATTGGAAAGCTTCGCTCGATTGTTGAGATCAGCAGCCTCAGATAAAGATATCAAAAGGCTGAAAGGAGAATAGACTTAAAAGCAACCAATCACCATAAGTATAGTAACAATAATTTTAGGCTAGAGTTGATAAAACGTGATGATCATGTGATAAGAGCCCACGACTGTTCTAACACAGCTGGATGGTTCTACAAAAAGTATCAAGTTCCATTACTGATATCATTTGAGACTTTCTTAAAACGTTTTGTACCTACTGAAAGTTTCTTAAAAATCTCTTGAATTTGGACAGGAGTTTAGATCCTGTTGAGCTTATCTGAATGATACTAATCTTAATTTTAGGTTTAAGACGTTTCACACTCTCAAATTATCAATAAAACACATCTAAAACACATGCAACAATCTAAAACTAGACAGAATATACAGAAGACAGTAGCTCTTACATCTAAATAAGTGCATAAGATCTTCTTTACAAATGTCATCAAGAGCTGGAGTTTCTCAAATTTTTGGCCATGCAAGGGAATTTGTTTGTTATAACGAGTTTCTTATAAAAAAACAAGTTTCTGGATCTTTATTCTTTAGGTCTGAAAGTTTTAAACAGTTGGACAAATAAAATTCCTTTAAAAGTCCTGATTTATGATTACTCACCCACTATGAAGAGAAAGGATTTTGAATTTTTCGATGCGACCTTGTTCTGATCTAGTTCTTCCTTCGACCTGAAATCGGCTGTGTTTATTTATAGGGCTAGGCCATACTTCCTATTTCAAGAATTCGCGATGGATTGCATCATCGTGGTTTAGCATCATCGCGAAGTTGAGCCATGGATTTCATCGTCATCGCAGTTGGTTGCATCATCATAAAATGAAAAATGAAAGTTCAATGGTTCCTCTATTTTGGTTTTGATGGGGTAATATTCGAACTTACACGCATTTTTTGAGCAAACAACCGTCTATCAAGTTGTAACCGTCTATCATCTGGTAAAATCAGAAAATCTTGAATATCCTTACCTTTTTAATGCGATGGTTCTACTTTTATATTCATTTTCATTTCATAAATTTAATCGCCCACAAAGGGGCCTAATAACTCATATATTATACTACAAATACGTATTAGGTTATAAAAGCCTAGATACATTTCGTTGTATTAATACAAGTTATATTTACTAACAAAAACATGGAAAATAATTCTAAAAATATAACGTTAGAAAATACAGTGGTGCCTTCATTACTGATGGTATATCCTCGACAGTTTTAACATCCTTATCCTTCCAATCCTGCAAGATGAATTTGACCATTCAAACTTTATGAAATTATCCACATCCATCATTTTATAGAGGCCGGGAACTAATTCTTAAATCGTTGAAGAAACCAAATTTGAGTAGATATTAATAGGACAATAAGAGCATTAGATAGTTCTTCATTAGTTCTTACTTGCTGACCAGTTGCGTGTATTTATCATTCCAATCGTATTTAACTGATTTAACGCTCTCTGATCTCGCTTCGACATTAATGTAGGCCCATTTTTGAATAAAACCGCGTTCTGAAATTTCTGCCTGAAAACTACGTCGGTGTAGTTTTTCCAAGTTCCAAACCGACCCAAATTTAGGTCGCGTTGAACTCCGCTGATTTAGGCAATTTGAGGCATTCCGATAACAAAAGATGAATTTATTTTCCAGTGATAGGAGACAGAACGTACGACTTCATTTCACAATTCTCAGCCACTATTAACTTGAGATTGTAAATTTCGAATTTGAAATTCGCTAGAGAATTCTGAAGAAGAGTTGGACACAAGAGGAAAACGACAAAATACAAAATTATCACTAATATCACAAATTTAGAAAAGAACTACAAAAATGGTTGATAAGAAGTGATTAAATGAGCAGCACCAGTCTGCTAGGATTACACACGATTACATACGAATAATAGAGCTAGGATCTACAATTAGGTTGACTATGAGAGGCAAATCAGACACTTCAATAAGAAATGGCGAAAACTCACTACGAATCGAGGAATCGGAATCATTTCTACAACAGGGTATACTGATCTTCATTTGAAAAAAAATGGATTTGATAAGAATATTGAAAAAAATGAATTTGTAGAAAAATAGATTTTATAAAAATATTGAGGCTCAGAATGGCCAAAGAACAGATAAATTTCGGAATCAACAATAGAAAAGTTGAGGCTCAGGGAGGTTTTAATAAAGTCAAAATTATATAAAAAAAGAGAGTAAAAGAGTCCTCTACTTCTTGTAGTGATTCACCTCAGAGATCATTGCAATGCCTTTTCTTACCAAGACAGAGCAAGGGTTACCATATGAGACGATTACAGGCTGATTTGCCCCTCAATGGGTAAAAAGATGGAATAAAACAATGATGAATATTACGAAATTCCATACAAAAATACATAAATGGATTACCAATAAAACTGTGATGAAATTCACTCCAGTACAAGTGCAACAAAAAAGAAAAACTGACCCAAATCATAACATTACAGTTCGTCCAAGAAAGCAATAAATAAGCGATGTCTAGAGATTGCTCAGACAGTTACAAGATCAACTGACAACATTAAGTATCAGTAGACCAAATTTTTCTTCGAAGAATGACACCATAATACTGGAGATAAATTTGTATAATATCTCATTTGAAAGGCCAGAAAATTCAAAAACAATCTGAACTTGAAGGTTCCACACTCAACATTATAAAATGCCAAAGAGAGAACCCATCATATTTACATGATCAGGTTTTCAATAAATAGGCCAATCGTTAAAAGGATGGATTGTTGTTATTCTTTCATCTAATCAAAACTTTAAGACTGCTTCCTAATGGCTTCAATTTTTAAAAGTCTTCTTGCTTGTAGCACCTAAGCAGTCGCAGCTCAGCTCATCTAACTAACACGAAGAAAAGGGGACAAAAAGCGAACTAAATTTTTGTTATTTCGGGTTGTTATCATTTTGCTGCTAAATATACAAATCAAATTTTTGGCAAATTTTCTTTTTCAGGATTCACTGTTGCTAATTGATTTTGTTGAAAATTTACTTTCATGCGAATTTGCTTTTTATGTCGTTTTTTCGAATTCATGTAATCGGAAAAATACATAACCTTTAAGTGTAGTGTCATTTTAATTTTTGTGGCACTGTACTCGAGCAGTCCATCTTATAAAATGTCTACTTTATAACTACTCGCATATCTTATTGAAAAAATCTTAGCAGAAATATATATGTAATTAGTAGAAAAATAACAAATACTTATCAAATTCCAAATGGTAAAAGTAAAATTACAAATTTCAATAAAAAAGTGATTACAAAACTGTTTCTGGATCGAAACACATTGATTTTGCCGCAGAACGCACCGAGATGGGTTTCTGCTCAGTTCTGGCAAAATATTCAGTTCTCAAGAATATTGCTTTAGTAAGCTCCTCTTGAAACTTGGGTCATTTTGTTATTTGCAAGGTTTTCATGTTGTTTTGAAACTTGCATAGATTAACATTTGGTCAGGATGAAAAGCAGTCACGAAACATTCCTCCTTCACAAAATGCTTCGGTCACGATATAATCGAACACGATAGCGACGATCTGCTTCACATGACGAAGATTCTTCATCTACAGTGATCGCAACTTCTTAGCATTCGATTTTGTAATGATCAGCATGTAAAATGCAATGTCAGGTGAATATCACCTTCTCAATGTCTCTTGTCAGGAATTCCTACGACTTCTCCTCAAATCTTCAGAACTCTGCAAGGCATCATATTGTAAAATGCATCCATTCAACAATGTTCAGCATTAGTAATAGTTTTTCTTCTTCAGCATTTATCGACTGCTATCTCAAATAATATTCAGCAATCACCGCATTTTCTAGATTGCCGTTTTTCTTTAGTTAAGACACTCTGCAGCGTTGATCAACCATTGAATGCAATCAACATCGTTGTTCAATCTTTCACATGACGATCAAGCGTTTTTAGCGTTCCTCTCCCATGCACATTGCTTGTACATGGTTTTTCTTTGCAATTGTGAAGTCTTGCAACTTAAACACAAAGCATAAACGTCTCTAGGCGTTTCTGAACTGTTCAAAGTTCTTCTAAAGTGATTTGTAGACTTGATGGCGAAGGCCATAAGCACAGTTCTAAATACTCAATTAACTACCAAACGATTTTTCCACACGCTTGCTACAGAACATGCAATCCGTACACACAGTTCTTATAAAGAACATAAAGGATTGATGAGTAAATAGGTTTCTACGATTATTCAAAAGTTATAGCGAAATTAACAACTTTCTCTTCGGCATTGAAAGAGAACTTAGGGCCAAACTGACCTAATGTACAATCACGGTTTAAAAGTATCGAAGCAAAGACGACAAAATGCAGGCTTTCAGCCGAGATTACAGTTTTGTCGATGAAACGAGAATCTCTACCCCAGCCATTCAAAATGATTAGGCAACTGCTGTAATTGCTCAATACTTTTAAAACATAAGTGCATCATATTTTTTTAAGTTAGGAAAATAGTGACAATAAACTGTAATAAGATTAAAAAACTAGCTAGAAAATAGAAATCAAATTCGATTGTGAGACAAAACTAGCTTCTTTAGCATGGCGGAATGTTATAATTAGAAGCTGCCATCAAAAGATAACCGTAAAGTAAATTTCTTCGAGAACATTTACAAAAGGCCTATTCACGGCGCTTGGCTCTAATTGTAATGCTTGATTGTCGAATTACTCAAGCCTCTGCGCATGCGCAAGCTATTTAGTGCTTAAATATCTGCCGATTTAAAAACTTTTGATAACAAATTTCAGCCATGCTGATAAAGCCTCGTTCCCATATCAAACTACCGAAGGGATATATGATGACATATTAGTGATCTTACGAAATGCAAGATACTGGCAACAAATGCCCTTGTTTAATATAAACAATAAGAATAAAAACTAAACGAGAGTATACGTAATACACATGGTCTTTGTCCGTTGTTATCAATATTGAATCTAGGCTCAATGCACGGTTTCCGTTGGAAAAAGCACGAATGAAATCATCAGAATTGAAAGTGATGTTATTTACTCCCCTATCAAACAAATGAGGTGAAACGGTTTCATATCGCTTTTAAACAACGAATGTTATCAGATGCTGTGGTCTCCACTGCGGCCTAATGTTATCATATTTTTGATCGCTTAAAAAGCATCCTTTCACCACACACACTGATTAACTAGGTAATGAATTTACTCATTTTCAAAACAACTCGTAGCCATAATGACGTTGCAACGGGAGCTCACGAAAACAGAGCGTACACACTCTTTTGATGTCATGAAGTGGCTAATAAGGAGGCCTAAAGGGGGAGTTTGTAGGGGACCAGACCTAGATCTATGATTTCTGTTGAAATGTCACAAAGTCGTCTGTTGAAATAACAGAAAAAAAATTTATGGTACTTTAAGTAACAGTTCTTGTGTTAGGCTGATTCAAAAGTTTTAGGCCAACTATCGAGAAAGACGTCTTACGGGGAGGAAAGGGTTACAGTCTTTGACCAGTCGAATTAAAAGATGGTCCAACAACGTCCAACGTTCAGCTAGTCCAACAACGGCGACAAAGGAAATAGCATGATAATGAAATGATTCAAGGAAACCCTTTAAACATCAGGTTAAACTTTGGACTTCGTCTTATTGAGGATATAAATATCTCTGTATGGTCACTGAGCAGACATGTCCAATCCTAGAAAGAATCGGAGAGCTTAGGAAATCTAACTGTTTGGGTGTGACAACAAAAGCCTAGTTTATAACAAAGATAACAGATAACGCTCCAAAGGATATTTTGAAACTGATTAAAAACGTGATTAATACGAGAACAATTGGAATGCGAATAAATATCCCAGACGAAGTCCGTAAATGGTGAGATTCGTAATAGAGAGCTAAGAAAAACAAGAGGATTTTCGTTTCTCTAAGCCGAGCTTGTGAGGGACAACGAACAAGGCGATTAGAGCTAAACATGGAAACTAGAAAAACACAGGATGAGTCATTGATGGGAGCACAATCGTGAGAGTGTGGTGTACAACGGATCAAAGAGGCTTTTATTGCCACAAAACAACTTCTTTCAAACCGGCCTAATCTTGTAGAATAAAGGACAACACAAAGATGCTCTGTAATTCGATCGCCCGCAGCAAAATAACATTCGTGGGTTAGTTGGGCGATTGTTGTGTAACTCCGTTAGGTGAGCGAGTCACGCTGCCGAAGCCACAAAACAGTGCTTTACTGACATTATAGGGAAATTTTAGAAAATAACAGAATATTAATTAACTTCAGGAAGCTTTGAAATGGAACACACAACGGACTATTAAGGTTGACGGGTTGAATCGACGGCTGCAACCAACGGGGTCCGGGGCCTCGATTGGAGGGAAAAGAACATCCCACCATGCATTGAGAAATACATCCCATGATACTTTGCGAATACTTTCTCAAATTATAACTATGAACTACCCAAGCCAACTGACTTGATAAGTTTTAGAAACAACATCACCAATGGGGAGAAACGATAAATGCTGTGTCCCAATTAAGGAATTTCAATCGTTGACTAAATTCGTGTTTTTGCCTGATCAATATCGACAATAGCAGACAAGTAGGCCATGATCGCTAAATTGATTTGCCTAAACGCACTCGAGAATGCACAGAACTTTGAAGGAAAGCTCTACGCATTTTCTACAATTACAACAGCAACGTCAGAGCATTGGAACCGGAAAAACTAGGCCGAGAGAATTTAGTCAATATATAGGCCCATGGTATAAATCGATAGAAACAAATAGGGGCTAGTTATTATATTTGTTGATATCCTGAGTGATAAAAACGAGTTCAGCCAGATCACCAAAGATTAGCCAAATCACCTGAAGGTTTGAAATCCTGATTTTTGGTTTATCTAGAGTGATATGGCTTATTCTAAGGAGATTTGCCTGATTTTGGGCTGGTTTGGTTGATTTCATAACTGACGACCCTGAAGGAGGCTTCAACGTAGGTCTGAATTGTCTAAAAATAGCGAGAAACGGCCAGGGTCATTCAACAATATGAACCCATGAACCCATGAACCACAACCTCAACCACTCTGAACGCAAAAACCAAAGAAAATCAAACACAACGGAAACACTTCTACGTTAGACAAAAAGGTTTTTGAAATGAATAGAGGTCGTGAAAATATTTGAACGCAAGCAAATCTTTTCTCAGCAGATTTTATAAAAGAAGAATTCATCAAGGCTTTGTCATAAGAATTTCTTCCGATCCTATACTAACTCTATGAAAGAAATTTCTGTGACCTGGACCTCTTGGCTTAAGTTTCAAAGGGTATTTCGAAATTCAGCTCTCATTTCTGGCAAGTCATATCTGGCTGTTCTCCAACCCTAGCGATTGAAATGATTCGAGAACGAAGCAACATCATTTATTGCCATCTTACTAGGTAAAGAAACTTTAGTCACAGGCAAACACAACAGAGAAGCGAAATTCTTAGTCTAAGAGTTGGTACGGCAGACCACAACCACTTAGGCCAAAGATAAGACCTCTACCTAGCTAAATATTTCGTTGGTTGACGCGAATTATGCGGTGGTTGGAAGAGAGCTGAAGCCATACCCTCATGCAATAAGGAATGGTTTCGGTGATTAACCATGGTAAGCGTATAATCTCGAGTGAAAGACACAGAAAACTGTAACTATGAAGAAAATCCGCGCCAGGATTCCACTCCGGAATCATTTTACGAAATATGTATTGTGAAGCCATCGGTTTGCGTCAGCATTAACCACAGAGGGTTGGACTAAGATATGAACGCCACTGGCCATTTCCATTTCGTAGTTATTTATATTTTAAAAACAGTTACTGTTTGTGCAACAATAAATATCCGTATGTTTGATAACTAAAACTAGACAAAACCTTTGAGCTGGACTTCAAAATCTTTGATGCAACCTGAACCATATTCTGGCGAGGAGGTTGAAATGTCATCCTCTAATATCTCTAGGCCAGAAGGGAGTAGGCAGGGACAATTAGTTCCTTGGATTAACCTAAATTCGTATTTGTCTCGACATTGGGCCTATATTCCATTCTTAACTAAGCGATAGCTTCCATCCAAGTTGACTATGCTGCAATAGGGCAATCAAAACAATGAAGTTAAAATCCGATAGGACAATTCCAGACAATTCTTCATCTTGTAAATACCTAATCAAAAGCATTCCCGAATCAAATGGGAGCTGATGACAAGTAAAATCTGGTGGTAAATATTTTGCACACAAGGGTGAAATTTAAAGAAAAGTAGACAGAACTCCCTCCGCAGAAATCCCTTCAGTATCAACGCTTTAAGGGCTAGACACAAATGTGGAACCAATGCTCTGACGTCAGTTGTGGCTATGACCTTGGCTCGATGGAGCCCTAGATAAGTGACTCACAAAAGCAAAATTATAAGAAATGTTGAAAAAGACTTGAAAGTTCCTTAGCCTGTTGTTGGTTTGATCAAGAGTAATCATTTCTTTTTCAACATTCACTCACTCCTCTCAAAAAGCAACCCAGGATGCAACAAAAATCATGTACAAACCAAAAACTTTAGGTGCCGAATTGGTATCCCCCTTACCCAATAACTTATTTAGAAAATTATGCAAGATGAAGGCAAAGCATCGAGGACAATCAAATATCAAAGATGGATGCAATGCAGTAAGGTTTGTCAAGTTTTGATTTCGACCCCTGCTAATTTGAGCCAGCCCCACCAATTAAATTTCCATTAAAAATCCAGCCCCCCCCCCCCTGAGAGTGAGGCACCTAAGAGTAAGCTATTTATGAAAGAATTGTAAGCCTACGTTTTTGAATATGGCAAACTCACTAAAACAATATAAATTCAGGTCTTTTGGTTGAACAGAGCCATCTTTCTTAGCTCTCCTGGCACTCTGGTAAAGTAATCACTAAAGCTTGTAAACCAAATGACATTAAGCCACTCATGAAGTTTATATTAAGTTTAACTTACAAATTCAGCACTAGATCAGCCAGGTTTGGCATCAAGTAATTGAAACTAATTCAAGGGTCTCGCTGCATCACTTTACTTTTAGAGAGGAGTGAGATAGCTTTAATTTTGCTTTGAAAGCCAAACTAATGTAATACTTGAATTAGACTGCAGCTCAAACTAGTTGCGACTAATAACTTTAATATACAAAGGTTTGCCAAATAGGCAAATTGTTGTGTATCATTACGCAGCCTTATAAAGGCCATAGGTTTGAATACACAACGGACACGACTTAATTCAACAATTTTAAGATATAAAAAATGTACAATGAAAACACTTACCGTTTTCAAGTTAGTTGTCAAAATTTCAAACAACTGGCGATGAAAAGATTCACGAAAAGATGAACATCAAAAAGTTCACTCCTACAGTTCAAATGGGGTTTGCTACAAACAGAGACTGCCAGCACTAAACATCATTTCACAGTAGAAGTCGATTCAAAATGCTTCAAAATGGAAGCAAAAGGAAATTGTGTATGAAATGAGTTTTAGAATAACTTTTGTGAACTCGTTACATCAGCAAGTTGTTTGAAATTTCCATCAACTTAACTATAGAACCCTCCACTTTGTAATTGATTTCGAATTTATTAATTGAATTGCATCATCTGCGACGATATATTGCAAGAGTGATGCTCTTTCACGTGTTGGCGGAATTTGCTGTTTTCATTGAAGGTTGTGCCACAATCTTCGCAGACGTAAACTTTTGGCCTGCGTTCTCTGAAAGAAAACTTATGGGCCAAGCCATGAACTCTGGTGACATGGGCTTCCAGGGAGCAGCGTTGAGTGAATGATTTGTCACACATGTTGCATTTGAAAGGTTTTACACCTGCAAAAGTAATGTTAGGTAGTGAGAGATAGGCCCTGTAAGGAATTTTCAGGAAAGATATTATCGGAAAACATGTTGTCCTTCAGTGATAAAATATAGCAAGGAAGCATGGTATCGTCTCTTTCATCATTAAAATTAATCAATAAGTAATTTCCTTTCTTGAGGTAATTTTGTGCCTTTGTGATGATTTGCAATGTGAAAAGCTTCTTTAGTATAATAACAAACGGATACAACCAAGACAAAATGGGGTGCAAATAGTCAGGAAATTTCTTACCTGTGTGAGTTCTGATATGACGCTTCAAGTCAAAGGCATCATTGAAGCCTTTACCGCAGCGAGGGCAGTGATGTTTTTTGTACGGTGTGTGTGATTGCAAGTGACGATTTAGAAATCTTGAATGTGAATAACTTTTCTGACAGATATTACAACGATAGATGGCTCCATCTTTGCTTTCTTCTCCACTGGAGCTAGCAGGGGAAGGTGGCTGAGAGTCACTACAGACACTTCCCATTGGGCTTTTGTTGCGGACCTCACATGGGGCTGGTGGAGAAACGGGACTTCTGTATGGCACGCCATTCATCGCCATTAAGGACCAATAGAAGGCTGCAATATCAAGGCTCTGCAGAGTGCGGCAAATTTTACAGTCCGTGATGCAGTCACCAGGAGAGGCGTGTGAAGCGTGCTCCGTGTATTTGGCAAGGTTAGGAGTGGTTGGTTTGAAAGATGGCAGGGACGGAGCATCAAATGTGGGTGGTGGGGATGGATAGGGCGAGAAAGGATGGGTGTTTGAGCTTTGATCAGGCATGAGTGCACGGAGCAGCCCAGCTGAGGAGTGCAATGGGCTGCTGTTGAAGTTGAAAACTGAGGAGAAGTCTTCTTGCTTGTGGAATTGCAAGCTTGCTGGTTTGCTGTAGGCCATGGTTTATTTTCTGGGATTGGTAAGTTACTACAGAAAAATAAATGACATTAGAAACAGATTTGCAAAGCACTCTTATGATTTGGTTTAAAAAGAATCACCTAAATATTTTAATTCATGATGTTTGAATTTCAGTACCAATAATAAGGGGTCAATACCCCATCAGAGATGATTTGTTATCTTTCTGGGTAACATTTTAAAATGCTTGTCTTCAGCTATTTTGATAGAGTTGCTTATAACTTCAAACAGTTTTACTTTAGATTCATATAAATATGATACTAACAGAATAGGGACAGACACATTTCATGAGTGTGGCCACACGTAAAGGAGAGAAAAGGGAGCAAGGTGCTTGCAGAAAATTAAAAAAAAATTGAGGGACTGAAAATCAAAATCATTTATCGTACAGTAGTTGCTTATTAAAAAAGCGTTTAATGAAATATGCTTTAAAACCATGAATTTTCAAATAAGGTGAAATACTTATACATGAATATAAAAATAAGATTTTAAGTGATTTTGATTTGGGGAGTTCTTATTCGCGAGGATTCCCGAGGAAATATTTCTTCGTAAAAAGTTTTAAAATTTATCCATCCAAGGAACAGTGCATCAATCTTTGCAATGATTTCTGGGATGCCATATCAATAACCACATCTTGCGTTGTTTACAAAGTCTCTCGAATTCAAATCAATAAATACATTACAACATCCCAATTAATTGTCCACATAAATACAAAGGAAAAATTCCAATAGGAGAAATATCAAAAATTCCTAAACTAGCTAGAGTGGCAAAGTGGTTACCATTTACCCACTGTGAGCAGGAGGTCTGATGCAAGCAGGGCGTAGGGGCGATGGAAAGGGCCAGGTGGAAAAGGGGGTTAAATGACCCACATCATCAGGGTAAAATGACTGGTTTTTTAGAAAAATCGTGGGATTTTCCCACCTGTTCAGAAAAAACTTTAGTGCTAAACTTGCTTCTCAAACTTTTTTCATATTTGGCCCAACCTAAAATAGAGGTCACGCGAAGCATTTTTTATCAAAAATCAAAAAATGATGAAACCCATCAAAAATCCTCAATAATATCATTAAGAGGCTGTGGGGGAAAAGCTAGAAAAATAGTTACCAGAAATTCACATTGATTACGTAACACAATAAAGAATATGCGTTGTCCCAATTCGCATACAAACGGGATCAAAATCTACCCTGATTCTTTCTCTCTCCGATCTCTCTCCGAAATTCTCATTTCGATAATTTGCTTTTCAGAATGTTCGGAAATAATTGGGAAAGCCATGTCTACGATTCGCACGCAACCAAATCAGACTTGAGAAGAATCCCAAGGAAAGCAATACTTCCCAACATTTCCCGAAACCGGTCACAGCTCATAAATCACAACTAATGAAAAGTGAACGCAAATATAACTGTCCCCAATTCTCGCGATCGAATTTCTTGATCGTTTTACCCGTCTCAGATGTTAAAATTCCAATCTTCAACAATTTAATTCATGAATGACTTCGATGTGTGGCGCTACAGCCAAAAAACTTAACAGTTTAAATTCGCTGTTATACAATTTCACAAATTACCTACTAAATGAAATATAAATTCAAATCTAACATTTGATAGCAACTCAGAACCAAGACAAGGTACTAAGAGACTATTTTTCGGATCTAGTGTTCGCCATGAATCGCAAATCAACTTGACATTCCGATCCAAACCGTTAGCTCGTTTTCATTTTCGGAAAAGCGGTTGGTCGCCATCCGCTTCGCGAGAGTCAGCTGGCATTAAAAACAGATAGATAAAGCAAGATCCCAGAGAAACAACACCAAAAATGAACAACAACATAAACAATTAATACAACACAACTCACCACAAAGTTGGGAAGGGTGGTAATTTGTATATGAGTCGGGATTCAATCGTGTCAGTGCATTTGTGAAGGAGAAGAGAAGGCCATCGTCATCATGGCGGAAGGACTCGCTCTTCGAAGCATGTTCTTCAGATTTTCACTGCCCTCGCTGCGGTGTTTGTCTCTTTTCTTTCCTTCGTCCAACACTGAT
The DNA here is from genome assembly GCA_963924455.1 of Pelagia noctiluca. NCBI lineage: Eukaryota > Metazoa > Cnidaria > Scyphozoa > Semaeostomeae > Pelagiidae > Pelagia > Pelagia noctiluca. The sequence continues at coordinate 12,378,407 of OZ004325.1, forward strand.
AGTTATGGCTAACTATGAGTTTCAGTTCGTCTTCTCGAGGCCTGAGTGTTTGACTACTTCGGCGACCTTCGGGAATTGTCCTGTTTTCAACTAAAGCGATCACGTCTGAATTTTAATACCTCAAGCCAAGAGGGTGGGGCGGGTTCTTTTGTCCCCGTTACAATTGTTCTCGTTGTCTCCTTTGTGTCGGTAGACAACTGGTTTTCGCTTATCCCGAAGGTTTCGTTATTTTTCATTGCCGCTTGCCGCTTGGCCCATGGCCGAAAATGATCTGCCCGCCTTTCAATTGTCTTCGTACACTTTTTCTTCGATAATCAACTGAACTTTGGTCTTGGCCCTCAAAGTTGCTTAAGTATTTTGAATTTTCAGCCCTTAAATTTGCTCAAAAGAGTTGCTTAAATTTCGAAAGCCAACAAAATATTGACATTTTCCTATTTACCCCAAACCGTTTGAATTGATGGTGTACATATATGAGGGGGCTGCTTATTGTTTTGGTCATTCCAGCCCTATTGACTGTTGCTTAGTTAAAAAAAAGAGTATTTCGTACTCATTTCATTTCTGTAAACTCAGCCAACCATAGAGAACAGTAGTCGGATTGTTCGCTCAGCTAAATCACTGAAACTTGGAAGATAATCTCACGGAAAAGAAAAACAGCTTTGATCAAAACCTCTTTGTCCAATTCACGTTTTTACACTCTTTTTTTTATAAGAACAATCTAATAAGAACACGAGCATCAAATTTTGCCAACAATGCGAGGATGACCATTTTGCTATAACAAGAACTTTAAGAAATATCCATAAGACTGAAAAATAGTTGTCATACGGGTCAGGGGGTCATAATTGTAACCACTTAATTCTAATATACAATTCTAATTTCAATAGTTGGCGAAATAAAGCTTCTAAAATCAAGATCATTATGAAAGTAAGAACAATTTAAAAACACTTCAGCCTGGAAATATAAGAATATTTAAGAACAGCCAGTAAAATTCTTAGATAACTTGGGATTGGAGTAGACACTTTTTTCTAAAGAACCTAGCTCAGGGCCTAGTTCTTTAAGGTCCTTATTTTGAGACCTCTCTTTGACGGCTTTGAAGTTCTAAAAGTTTTAAAACCCTTGATTTCAGGGGCTCATTTAGTGGACAGGAATAAGTACCAACGCAAGAAAAGCATTAAATTTGGGTATGAAGAAAGTTAAAACTGAAATTTCTCAAGTTGGTTCGCAGAACACCCATTGAGTATAGCGACTTTGACTGCAAGTCAATAATACCGGCTTCCTGATTGCGAATATCGCAGAAAGATGAATATATTCAAAATATAAAGTTCCTTAGTAATTTGACCTTTAGTGGAAGAAGTTCCTTAATACAAAACTTCAGAATAGCCAGAAATATCGGAAGCATAGCGAAACGAACACATTGAATACTTAAGCTTTTCGTCTGACACTCAACAGAGTAATACGTCAGAAAGAGAACGAAACAAAAACCTGACTGATTTATATACCCAGATGTGGATCGAAATAGGCCAATCAGAAAAGATATGAATTATAAAGTGTAGGAAAACCAATCAACACCAACGATACAGTGAGCTGACCAATAAGATTACTTCAAGAGTCCTAAGGCGAAAACGAACTCTTTCTGTCTACACAATAGGGGATCCCTGGTTTTTATGTGGACTGATTCCAAAATACCTAAGTGAAATGTAGACCTTGCTATGCCAATAATTCGAAAACAATTCTCACTGTAGACTTTAGCACATTCTAGGTTGTCCAGCAAATGCTGACTTATGGCAGAGTCAGGTTTTAGAGTTCTTTTAGTTTTAGAGGCACGAGATGGTTCAAAAAAAGCGTGTAGCCAGTATCTCCATGTAGCCAGTATCTCTATAACACTGCTTTGTGTATGACTTCATCATAATGCTCGGTGTACAGATGTGCAGAGTGATTGAGAGTTCAGAAATAAGAAAGGAGACTGGCTTTCTGTTACTAAACGTTCAAGCTTTAGCAATCATCAAACAGACTATAATCTATTTTGGGTGTCTGAAGATTGCAAAACATGAAACTTTGAGTACAAAGAGCCAGTCTTCTTTCTTGTTTTTCGATCTAATGAATGTAGCAAGAATATTTTTGTTGCAATTATCAACTACATGTAAAGATCAAAATAGCATGTTTCATGTGAAGTTGTAATTCTAATTCGTATTTCTATACGTTACTTTAACAGTTTTTGGGCGGCAAAGAACTTGAGGATGGCGAGGGAAATCGGAAACATAGTCAAACATGAAAACAACTGAAGCTTCGCGTCTGAAACCCATAAGAGTAAGACGAGAGTAAGACGGCGATGATTCGACATTAGCCAATCAAGTGAATCATTATACTTAGTGCGTTCTCCTTCTTACGTACCACTAAGAAGAGCGTTGTTTCGGATTATTCTTGCCATCCTGAAGTTCTCAAACATTCAAAACTTTCAGGCTATGTACATCATAATAATCAAGTAACCAGAAGCTCTTTAAATATACTCGGGATAACTCTTCTCAGTATTTCGCATTGAGTTGCGTTGATTCATTTTACAGTGAGTGCCAAAAACGCATTACCTTTGACGGGCTATGAATTCATTATGTTAATCATGTTAATTATTCAATCTTGCTATCTGAAAATTCTAGAATAAAGTCGATATTAGAGATTCAAGTTGTTATTTGTTTTAGTATATCAAGCAGTTCATTTTTTATCACACAAAGTGGTTGAGCGATTCCCACCTAGCCTTTCAAATCACCCCAACAGTGGAATACGTTTGCCCCACCACTTTCGTGCTCTTTTCGTTTAGTTAAATCCTACTTTTCATTCACTTTGCATGGTTGTGGATAACAGAGTTTTAGTCTGGGTGTTTTAGATTACAAATTCAGCAGACATCAGTATAGTGATAGACATTGATTTTCAGAAAATAAGGAAAATTGTAGTTGGCTAATGAAACCAATAAATTAGTATTAATTCGTTCTGCTATACTGCCTATGGCAAACTATAGAGAGGTATATTGGTATGTTGTATGTTGGCACGTATACGAAGTGCCTTTTTTAATGCCTCACCAGTGACAATGCATAAAACATGCACTGATAGCAAGATAAATTGAAAACTTATTTCTTTTACGATTTCATCAGTTGCATAGAAAACAGTTTTTGAAGCCCTTTGCATCATACTAACACCCAAGCTTAAAAGCAGAAAAACGAAAATTTGCAAGCAGAGACCCCAATTACTTTCTCCTTTCATCAAATTGCATTTTCATGTGCTTTCAGCTTTTATTTCAAATCACATGTATTTATTGATTACCTTATAAGTATACCTATCTATAAAATATTCTAGTATATTTCATAAGTAGGATTTATAATTTTATTCACATACCATGAAATATTTCTATAAGTATATCTCCAGATGAGAAGAAAAAACGAAGCCGCCTCGTAGAGGTGAAAGAGAAATGTCTTGTTTCTTTTCTACCGATTGGTAAAAATTCTTATCAAGTTATCTAGCTGTTCTGCTAGAAACATAAACTTTAATATTCGAAATAGACTCGTTAGGGTTTTTTTTATAGAATGTCAAAGATCGTGCGTTTATTTTGGCACATACGGTTATTATGTTCCACATATGGCACAGAGTAAAATCCTACAAATAAGGACCAATTCTCTTGAAAACCTGTACCCTGAAATTTCCGTATTTTGTATAACCTTGAAAATCCTTACCATGCCACACAGATGATATTTTACATATATTGCAGATGGAAAAGAGTGCTAAAAATGCAAATGGCGTTTTTGACTATCCATGCCAATGCAAATCCGTCAAAATGTCCCTAATATTAGAGAATTGGTTTGGCTGAGGCTGAACTATAGTTGTTCTGATATGTGGGGTTTTAACTGTACTAACTTACAATTGTCCATGTAGATTGACCATTTCATTGGAAACATCGATTGAGTTTAACAATAAACCTAGCTATCGCGTTTGAGGATGTTGTTGGTGGGTGGAAATAGGCCATGTTGGAATTGGATGGATGAATCTGTCTGCATTTCATCGCCTTGCTCTTTTATATGGCGCTGCAAATGGATCTTCGTTATCTTCGCTATCACTCTGAAATAAAACAAATTTGGCTGTGATTAACGTATAACACTTCATTCCTAGAAGGGGGTTCACTCGAACATATTTTTGATAGGGATGCTAATTTCTTTGTGGAAGCTTATCTCACAATTTCCAAGGTCCTTTTCAAAATAAGTGCTAACTCAATGATGGATAGGAGGTTATTAGAGGTTTTTCACCACTGCACTGACTCGAAGCATAAGGGTCTCCAATAATGCTCTGGTCACTCTGGGGGTAATCTGTGCAGTACTGTGGAGAATATTCAGTACTGTTGAGGGATACCATCAGTACTATGGAGGGGGACTAACATCAGTATATTGGAGGTGTTCACTACTGTGTAGGGTGTTTAGTATGAATATCCACCAACCTACTGATGGTATTTCCATAGTTCTCATGGTATCCCTACACATTACCGAATATCATCCACATTGTTGTTGGCATCCCCCCACAGTAATGAACATCTTCTAAATTATAGATAGTATCCCCACCGTACTGAAGACCTTCCACAGTACTGAATACCCTCCACAACAATGCACAGACGTTCCCCAGGTTGTCGATACTGATGCAATTTCATCACAAATAACCAAATAGGAAATGTAGCTAAATACCTCAACAACAACAGAATCTGCATGTTTTTTCGAGGACTGAAACCTTCAAGAAAACATGAATATCATTCAACCAGACAAAAACAATTTTATCGAAATCAGAACATTTCAGAAGAGCAATATTGACATTTTTCATAGACATTACAGACAACTGTTCTATTCATGCAGTGAGAGAAATATTTACTAAGCTATTTCTATGCTCAAAGAAGACTCTAACAGGATGTGCTCCAATAAATGAGGGAGATTTCCCCTGTTACAAATACACTTTTCCCACTCAGTGTGAAGGTGTCTCATTTTAATACAGCCTTGAATGAAACGCGTTAAAAACGAGATACGGACAATTTGTATTTCAGAAGATGTATTAACTAGAATAAAACATTTCCACAGATCCAAGTTATTAAAAAATGGGTGTGGTCTTTGTTTCTTCTCGCGGAATAGACGTAACAGTACCGTAAAATAAGCAAATAACAGCTACTTTTTCTTTTTCGCATATAATATGATGTTTGAATTCAAAAAATTTCCCATTTGAAAACAAAAGTGTCTGGAAGCTTCGTTGCAAAGCATGGCCGGCAATTTTTCTCAGCAAGTAGATATTTTTGGGTCGTAAAGTGAGAGATTTTAATACTGTACTCAGTTGCTCTGTCGTTTAGGTCAAATTTACAAATAACACACCTTCAACAATTACTCATCCACAGTTTTGATTCGCACAAAGGGAGTCAGATCCTCACTTATCAGGAAAACGAATCAAGACATTTTTTGTAAATGACTCAAGTAGGACTCAATCGATTTTAAAAATCCTGTTTCATCTCAAGTTTACTTCTCAACCCTATCAACTAGTCGGTCTGTGATGGCCCTCCTGCTATGGGAAAGTGGTCGCCTCTCGGCAGGTCCAATGTAGTTATTACAGAGCCGAAATAGCCTCATCTCCATATTCGGTGAGTTGTGGCACAGCTCTTATGAGTGGTATGGCTGTGTAGATCAAGTGCACCGGTGTGAATTGGAAGTACACTCGGGTCAGAATACTACTTATATAGAGGTTTACGCGTTTGGGCCTACTCAGGTCATTTTTATTCACACGAATCACCTCAAATCTATTTAATTTTGAATGGACAAAAGAGGAACCAGTGATTATTCTAAGGTTGATTTGATGGTTTTTGTTGAAGTTGTATAACTTATTGTGGATCTGTAAATTGAGATTTGTGGATTTCAAAAGATTTCTCCCCTTTTTGATTATCAAGATGCTTGAGCTAGATAAAATTGTGCAATTTTCGGAAGGTGTAAAACATCTAGAATTGCAAATGTGAGCAATGTTTCCGCATTGCTTTAGTTGATCATAATTATTAAATGTTATTTTTAATCAAATATATCTAACTGGATATTTTTGGAATCGAAAGGAAAGCAGGAATTTAGCTATTAGCCAATCTACGAGGCTTGCATTCGAAATCTTCCAAAGAAAATAATGAACATAAAAGTCAAAGGATATTTTTCTTTTACACAATGCTTCAGACCTTAATTATCAAACCTATATTTGTAAATCTTCCTTAGAATAATAACTGAGAGAAACTATTGTTCTGAGCCATTAATGAACTAAACTGTATAAGGAACACCTCCTGCTCGTTTTTTTAAAAGAAAATTTTGATTCGCAAAAAATGTCGATTTAGAACATAAAAGAACAAATATTCACCGAGACAGATTCTCGTTTAAATGGAACTAACATTTTTGGTCTAATATTGATACGTTAATATCTTCCCCAAACTTTGAAGTTATTTCCTCGGACCTTATTTCAATCGACAAGTTTTATAAAAACTATTTGTGTTAAGCTTACCTTCTTTGGCTGGTTCGAGAAACTGTAGACAGAGAAAAATTTCCATCGTTTTCATCACCTGATGACTAAGAAATAGTAATTAAAAATAGTATCCCTAAACAATCCAGTCTGTCTTTTTATCTAAATTTGGAAAAGGCTTAATATCCTATCAAGCCAAACAATTAAATGAGAAATGATGACCTAAAGGTGTAGATCATATAATTTCTCGTGCGTCTCTAACACTTTAAAAGTTTCTTGTGTAAAACTCTCAAAAATTAGAATTTTGCGCAAAAACATGCGGACATGTTTCCTGAAGCACATATATTATTGCAAAGCAACATAGATTTAAAAAGTCTGGCTATCCTATCAAGTCAGAAAATTAAATAAGAAATGATGACTTAAAGGTGTAGATCATAAAGTATATCAAAATACGTACCAGTATTTCTTCTTTACGGGTACTCTTCCCTTTAGTAAACGATATGACCGCTAAAACAAATTTGATATCAGATATCAGATATTGGATACGTTTTTAATGGGTTATCTTGCATAGGTTGAAAACATTGGCTTCAGGCAAGTGAAGGACTTTCTCAATAAAAGGGTGAAATGATATAAAATAAATGCATAGAATGATCTTAATTTCTGTATGGGCTTTGCTTGCTCGTTGCCTTGTAGTTCCCAAGACGTTTTGACATGTGTTAATGACCTTCCATTTTAACAGATACTGTTATGTGTTTGTTTGTTTATGAATGTCCCAAACCGTGATTTTTGACCAAGTGACTTTATTATACCACAGTAGTTTTAATATTTGAAATAGCGTCTTATACCTTTTTTTACATATGTACGAAAGACTAAATGTTGTTTTCTTCCAATTGTTTTGAAATCAATACAATGAGATGTTAAGAAGTTATAAGTGATTAAAGTTTGGAGCACTTTTCGTGCAAAATATTCCATTTGAGAAATGCTACAAATATTCCACCGTTGAAATATGCAGTTTGAAGTGGAATTTCGGTGCAAAAATCAATGGAAAGTTTCATTAAACATCCAAGAGTAGATATTTGGCAAAAAATTCCAAATTTAGAAAGCTCTTCAGGTGCAAATATTCCATTTTGATAAAAAAGGGCCTAAAGTAAAATGCAATGTTGCACAGAAAGTACTCCTATGCTAAAGTTGTATGTTTGATATTTTTGTCCTGATGGCTTACTGTTTTTGATTATTTTTGGCGTGTTTGATTCAGGAGCATTACAAGTGAATTTCATTCCACGAGAATTCAGCAAATTCTTAAATGGTGCATTTAAAACAAACTAAATTAGACAAGACAAAGAAACGAGTTTCTATCAATATAGAAACTTTACTAAGATGCAGGGCGTGTCAGACTCTTACAAATAGTGCCCTTAACCAAATTTCAAACATTAGGAGCACTTGCGGTGCAAATATTCCATTTCCCAAAGTTGGTCTTAAAATCTTAAATATAAAAATGTAAAATCTGCTTCCAATGTTATCTCTTTGTATGGCTATTCTAGTTTTAATGTATATATACTTAAAGGCTTGCCTGAGGCATTAGATAGCATGTACATAGACATAAACAATGATTTGCAAATGAACATTAATGTTTACAATGGACTAATAAGTAAAGCTCGATTTTAGCTTCTGTCTACTGTATTATTAACATGTAAAGCTTGGAATTTGTTACACATAAAATGCTCCATTGACTTGAAATTTGTTGTTATACTTGTACCACTGTTTTTAAAGTGAGGAAGATCGTTTATAATTAAAGTGTGAATTGGCTTGTATATAGTGTCCAAGTTTGGCCACAGGAAATAGAATATTATGCACATAAATTGCTCCTCAAAACTCGAACGTTCTTATTAGATACAAAAACAGCCTTATAGAACTTGTATCTTTGTCTGGGAATCCCCGAAATTTCCAATCGAAGTAATAAAAGAGAGTAATTTTTCATAATTTTGAATTGGAATATACGACACCTTAGATGCTCCAAAAAGTGCTCTTCAAAGTTTTTCCATAGATTTACATCATTAAAGATATATATTTTGAAAAATTTACCAAGATTTCTTCAATAGAGAGCCCCTCAGGTGCAAATATTCAAATATACATTTCATGGAATAACTGCACCCGACATGCTCTCTTAAAGAAAGAAGACTTGTGTATGAACCAAAAATTTACCACGTGACCAAACTTCGACTTGAAATATCAACTTTTGTGAGATTTGAGGCTGAAAATGTGTTTTTCTACGTTTTCAAAATTTGAATTTGGGACATTCATAAAAAAACAAACACTTATGTGAAACTATATACTCAAGGGATTCATATGGCTTGTGTTGGTCTATCAAATCAATAGCCCCAGTATAGCTCAGTTGGTAGAGTGCGCAAACCTACAGGTCGAATCCTACATTGGAGATCTTCATTCACACAAATTATTTTGATTGACACTGTATACCATACCTAATACACAACATAAGGGAAAATATGATAAACGTTTTTATCATGACAAAATTATTTGGATAAAGAACCCAAAGATGCATATTAGTTTATCGTGACCTTGTTGGCTAAACAATGGCAAATTAATCCGCAGCGCCTCCTCAATCCAGGAATCTTGAACAAAAAAATGAAAAATTAGGTTTTCCAACCAACTCCTTATAAAACAGTGACAAGTCAATGAAAAGGAAATACACTTAATGAAACTCACAATCAGTGAGGCGTGAATTTTTCGCTGCTGCTCCCCTTCCTCTGCCTCGAGCCCTACTACCGCGTCCTCTTGTCGTTCCTGATGCTGCACCCCTTCCACCTCTACTTCCTCTACCTCTCCCTCTACCTGTTCCTTTGCGCGCAGCATAACTTTCTTCATCCCCATCCTCGTCGTCTAAATCTTCGTCGCTATCAACTGGTCCTCGCGGTCTAGCTTTTGAACGGGAGGTCGCAAGAACCTGAAGAGATGGAAAAAATTAGTGACCAACCAGCAGGGATAAGTAAGAATGGTTACCGGTGTTAAGGTTTTAATACCTGTAACTCGTATACAAGCAAATTTGCACAAGTTTTGAGCGTCCCAAGCCATTACTACATACCTAGCTGTGCTGTGCAATGCAATTGACTTACACTTGAGAATAAGTAGGCTTTGGAAAATCAATCGATATAATTTGTGCTAATCACAAATGACCCGAGCAGGATTCGCATCAACTACCACACGACCATTGAGTCCCCTGATAACTCAGTTGGCGGTGCAATGACGTGCCAAGTCAGTAGTCGTCGGTTCGAATCCTGCTAAAGTCATTTTTCATTCACACGAATTATCTCGATTGTTATTTTTCATTTTTTTAAAATATCAATATGATGATTACTAAAAATATTTTTCATTTAGCCCCCATCTCCTAGGACCACAAATGTTGTCTTTTATGCATTGATGAAGATGCCTGATATTAATGCCTACACCACACCCCTCCCCTAGCTACATCTAAGTTCCTACAGGCGCACTTTAGTAGCAAAAGAGTGTCAAACTTGGCGGCAAAATCTCGGAAACTTAGCATTCGATCATAACTTATAAAGTTTCGCGTTTGACACTCATCAGAGTGGTTTCCAAGAAAGAGAACGAAACCTAACTGATTTATATACCCAGATGTGGATCGACAGTGGCCAATCAGAAAGGAGGTGAACGATTGGTAGAGTGATAAATAACCAATAATTACTGGGAGTCCAGTGAGACAAATAAATAAACGGATATTGAAAGAGCTGGGTGCATCAATTTGATAGCTTTAATTTTCGTTCTCTTTCTGTCGTACTACTCTGATGAGTGTCGGCCGCTTCGCTTCAGAAGTTATCAACTTTCGCTATGTGCCCAATTTTCCTCGCCATCCCCAAGATCGGTACGATCAAAGAGTGTTAACCTTCTCAATTTCTTCGTCTTCTTCTTCGTCCCCAACTTCAGTGCTTTTCACCACGTCAATCATATCTTTGAGATTCTCCTCCTTCGCATGTTTATTATAAAGCTCTTTCTGCACGCTCCCTAGCTGCCATTTCACTAACTCTGAGATCGCATCATTCTCGTCCTTGTCGACGAATTCTCGCAATGCTTTACCCATTCGCTTCTCCGAGAGAACGTTGAGTTGCAGCGACTGGAAATAACAACAGCAAAACAGTGAATTACAACTCTAGGAAACAGCTCTTTCAAGAAACCAATTATTTCAAGCCAGAAACCAATTATTTCAAGCCAGAAACCAATTATTTCAAGCCAGAAACAGATCAAACTATGCTTTTGAGTGCAATACTAGGTAAATATACATCAAGGGAGCAGCTTTGATAAAAGGGCATCTGATTGGTTCTTTCGTTGTGAGTTGTAAAGAATACAATACATGTGTTTTTTCATTTTTTTAAAACAAAATAGATCGAAAACACTGTAATTCATGGAATGCTGAATAAATAAAAAAACCTAACGAGATTTTCTGGATTTCTCTGAAGGTGCTAGATGACCCATCAATCAAGCCTCTTTGACAATTGACCATTTAGGTTTATAGATTGGGCCTAATTTTGCATAACTCCAAAACCTGTCAAAAGTAACTACCTTAAAAGCTCTATTGAGTCCCCCCACCCTCTTCCAATGAGTAAGACTACAGTGTGATGAGTTACGAATAACTAATGAATATATTCATAATATTGTGAATTTCTAACTTTAAATAGTTGAGAGTGAAGAATTTCTTCCCCAAACCCTTTTTAAAAAGCAAACGCTCTAAAAAGCCCCCTCTAGAGCTTCAGAATTAAATTAGAGTCCCAGGGGCTTAATGGAGTTTTTACGGTAGTTGTAAAAGACAGTTTCCTAACACTTCAAAATTTTTAGGTGCCTGAGATATACCAAGATTTAATGACTTCACCTACCTGATCAGATTGTGTCAATAGTTCCCGAATAACGTCTTCCATTTTGATGCCGTCCGCTTGATCCACTGACAAATCCAGCTTCTCAGGGGCTGTTCTCTCAGCCTTCTCACCTTCACAGAAAAACAAATAGTGATAAATAAGATATGGAAGATCATGCTCAACCAACTTAATGAAAGCTTTGCCACAATCACAGAAACCTAGCTTGCCAGAGGCTGTTCTCTGAGCATCCTCACCTGAACAGAAATATAAAGAGTGGATACATAAGATATGGAAGATCATGCTCAACCATCTCGACATGTTGACTTGATTTTATAACAAGACGTGACATGAGTGATAAACAATAACACAGTGGACAATGAAACCCACCTTTCACGAATGGAGCCCTTTTTCTGTAGAACAATAAAATATCTTTACTATTTGCCACTCTTTTCACAAACTGCTGTCCGAATCGATGAGGGTTTATTGCCACGAATCCACCACTGTATTCAACCTAAAAGAAGAGTCGTATTTCAGGACATTGTCAGTGGGCATTTTCAAGGATATTTTAGTGGTGGCGTATCTTTCGAAAGGGGCCATACCTCCCAGCGTGTCAAGGATAGAGCCCTGATAACTTTCAGGGGGTGAAGCCCGTTGAAGTTCATGAGATCGAGCCATTTTTGGGGCCTTTAGATTCGTTTGAAATGGTAAAAGATCCTTACTTTTCTCCTTTTCTCATTATACTTAGTTTGTATATTGTGCACAAATGTGTTAGCTACTCGGTTTACCTTATCCTCTCAAGTACAGGTCGCAAATATGGTGGAAATTGGGGGTAATTACATAGTTTTTCTCTTTAGTGGAGAAGCAGAGGGCCTAGTTTCACTATGTTAAAAAAGCCCTTCGCCATTGTTTTTGATTCACAGGCAGTTTTTGATTCCACAGACGTAAATACGAAAAACTAAGAGTGAGACAAAAAGTTGAAACAGTAATTTGCGAGGATTAAAATTACACGGGTACGATACGAGCCCTCAACCTCTTAGTCTCAATCTTAACCTGTATACCATCTGTACTACCAGGGACAATCCTTGCAATTGACCAACCCAAGCCATATCAATCACAAATTGCACCACCACTCACCGAATGCAGAGACGAACCTGTCCTAAGGGTGATGTCCTTCCCTCACCAGGAGGAACATCGCAGTCCCACCACTGGATAGGGTAGTGAATACAATTTGAGAGGAAGCAGGATTTGAAAAATCAATAGAAATAATTTTCTAAATCCTGCTTCTTCCTTAAGTGTTTTTTCAAATTCTGCTTCTTCTCATATGTAAGTTGAAACATTAATTCTGCTTCTTCTCATATGTAAGTTGAAACATTAACTCTGCTTCTTATCATATGTAAGTTGAAACATTAATTCTGCTTCTTCTCATATGCAAGTTGAAACATTAATTCTGCTGCTTCTCATATGTAAGTTGAAACATTAATTCTGCTTCTTCTCATATGTGAGTTGAAACATTAATTCTGCTTCTTATCATATGTAAGTTGAAACATTAATTCTGCTTCTTCTCATATGTGAGTTGAAACATTAATTCTGCTTCTTCTCATATGTAAGTTGAAACATTAATTCTGCTTCTTCTCATATGTAAGTTGAAACATTAATTCTGCTTCTTCTCATATGTGAGTTGAAACATTAATTCTGCTTCTTCTCATATGTAAGTTGAAACATTAATTCTGCTTCTTCTCATATGCAAGTTGAAACATTAATTCTGCTGCTTCTCATATGTAAGTTGAAACATTAATTCTGCTTCTTCTCATATGTAAGTTGAAACATTAACTCTGCTTCTTATCATATGTGAGTTGAAACATTAATTCTGCTTCTTATCATATGTAAGTTGAAACATTAACTCTGCTTCTTCTCATATGTAAGTTGAAACATTAATTCTGCTTCTTCTTATATGTAAGTTGAAACATTAATTCTGCTTCTTATCATATGTAAGTTGAAACATTAATTCTGCTGCTTCTCATATGCAAGTTGAAACATTAATTCTGCTGCTTCTCATATGTAAGTTGAAACATTAATTCTGCTTCTTCTCATATGTAAGTTGAAACATTAATTCTGCTTCTTCTCATATGTAAGTTGAAACATTAATTCTGCTTCTTCTCATATGTAAGTTGAAACATTAATTCTGCTGCTTCTCATATGTAAGTTGAAACATTAATTCTGCTTCTTCTCATATGTAAGTTGAAACATTAATTCTGCTTCTTCTCATATGTAAGTTGAAACATTAATTCTGCTGGTTCACAGATGAACATACAAAATCAAAAACACTCTAATAAGTGCCAAGCAAGCCGTTCAGGTTTTGAAAATGTTTTATGAACCAAAATGAGTTCTAGAATTAGATAAAATCACATCTCTTTCCAAAGACCAGTTCTTTCGATAGCGCAAAGTTTAATTGAAAAAGGATCCTAGTGTTCAAACCCGATCTACCCTTAAGCAGGAAGGATGAAGGGGGCATGAAAGTCCTATTTATGAAGAATAGACAGATAGATTTCATTTCACTAACAGTTTACACCAAAAGCTAGATAACAATCATTAATTTGGTTTAGCATCGTCGTGGTGTGAAAATATTCCGACCGCCTCCTATCCAAGACACAAGCAAAGCAATATGCTTAAGTAGCCTTTTCATTTGTACTTACAAAGAAGTAAAAATAAAGTTTGATAAGAAAGTTGTAGTATCTGATGATATTATTATTAGTTAATGTAGAATTTATGCATCCTTGTCAGGGCCTGATTATATGTGGCGAGCTGATCCGGGTTGAGCCAATAGAACTGCTTGAATTGCTCTTACTTATGCTTTTGAAGCCTTTTATTGTTATCAGTTGTGTCGATGGTTCCAAATGTTGATCTTTTTGAGTTGTCTGGCATTTCTGTGAGCTGAAAATCTGTTTTTTTGTAATCATTTCTTAGTTTTATGGCTATTTCTTAAAATCTTTATACTTAGCTAAAAATTGTCAACCTCGGGTTGTTCTTAGTTTGTTGTTAAATTTTGGCAAATTGGAGGCCTTTGTCCTTATGAATTGGTCGTTTTAAAAAGAGGGTGGCATAAGAGCAGGAAAATGCAGAAATAATAAAATAAATGCAGAAAACAGAACTGAACCTTTAGTCTGACCAAAGGAAGGATGTCTCTATCTTCGCTGGCTTTTATAATCATGTTTTCCACCTGCAAAGAAATATTAATAATTACACTGGATGAAAAAATCAATTTTACATTTACACAGAATTTGCAGGAAGAGGTAAACAGATTCTCTCTTTCAGAAGTTTCGGAGTAAGTCTGCATTGGAGACTTGGGAGTATTTCAAACTTGAGGGGCACAAAGCTTGAAGGGTATTTTCATTATGGAAGAGAGGTAATTTCTGAATGTAAAAACTTAATTGTTTTTTTTTAATTCTAGGGGGAGAAGGGCCTTTGATGGCCCCTGGTAACTACATCCCTGATCAAAGCCAGGAATCCCATATCTTGAACACAGTTAAGCTTGTCTCCCTTTTGGGACTTTCCAGTAACCCTATTGGCTTACTAGCTGGTAGGCCGATGATTGTCGGTCTTTAAAAAAAATCAGGTAGGTTCAAACCCCCTGATAACATTAACAAACTTTACCTTTTCAGTGAGAAAGCTAAACAATTGATCCTTAGAGCCTGGGACAACCATAGTTTCTTTCAAAATGACTTCTTCCATTATAAAGGGCCTAACAGTTTTTAATGGTATCTTCTCTAATTTGAAATTTTTCCTCTGAATCTTGAGTAAACCAATATGCCTGGAATAGAAAAAGAAAACATATTCATCAAGAATATCGCGCTGAGTTGATCATTTTTCTTTGAAGTACACACCAGGAGATTTCATTAATGCCAAATATTCAAATACGTTAACTACTACTACAATGAAATGAAATTACCATCAACAAGATATGATAGAAATTCCTTCAAAATACAATATGACAGAGTTTTTAACTGTTGGATAATTAGAGAATTTGGCACCACTCTAATCTGGGGTCAAGATACAGTCTACAAAATTATAATTCAATCAGACTCGGTATTCTGTTCCATGTTTTATGCTAAAAGCTTTGAATCTACACATGTTTAAGAAAGGAAGTAGCAAGAATCAATATTGTAATTTGGAAACAAAATTCAATTGTAAACAACATTTTTGTAAATGAGAACTTATTATTTATCAAACAGTTGATTTTTTTCTCGAGTCACTTGTGAAGAGTTCAGGGAATTATCATAATGAAACAGAGCTGAGGCTCGGAAGGATGGGATTTGGTAAATCCTGCTCACGACAGATTCGAAGTGTTTTGAAAATTCTCCTGTCAAGGGACTCTTAGCAAGTCGATCGAAAGTAAACCTGTTGCAATGTTAGCAAGGGTTGAATATCTTTACTCACTTTGGTTTAGCTTCTCCTTCCGCCAATGATGTGGCGACACTTGATCCAGGCTGCGTGACGAAAAATGGCTTCCCAGATGTTGACCAATCAGCATCAATCAAACACTCGTGCTCATGTCCCCATACGACTAAATCCAAGAATTCATCAAGAAAATGCTCCGGGATGTGATTGGTCTTTCCGTGTTTCGCTCTAAATAAAAAAGAAAAGTTATACGAATCATAGGTAAGATATGGAACTATTTCAATAAAGTTTCTGGTAGTGAACTTGTATTTCAAAGCCTATCATTGAGCACTATACATTAAAAAAATTCATAGGGTTAAAGGATATAATTTTTGGTGTAAGACATGGAACTGGAAAAGGTTACCTGGTCTGGTTATTGGAAACAAACACAAACCTTAGGTCTGACACTCCTTTGCATGACCCCCAATATCAACAATAGCCTCTCAGCTAGGCGTATTTAGTAGAAAAAGATTTGTCTACCTGTTTTGATGCAGAACAAGTATGTTAAACCAGGCATCCTGGTTCTCCTTCGGTCGGAGCATTTTCACCTTCTTGTTACAAAACGTCTTGTGTAGCCTTTCATCCCTGACGGACCCCAACCCATACAAAGCCAGCTGTGTAGCACCCTTCTTCAAGAGCAGAGGGCTCATTTCGATGTTGTCGACACTTGCTGGCTTTCCAAAATGATTTAGGAGGCCAGATACACTGACAATGTCAATGGCACTCAGACTTCCTTCCTAAACATTACAAAAACAGGTAGTAGATTAGTGAAACATTTTACCATGACAAAGTTTACCAAGAATAGGCAATTTAACTGTGAAATATTTTCGACTAGGTCTACCATCCACAAGCAGATATTTGTTTCAAGTTTGAGGATGTTCTGTTGAAGTGGTCAAAAACATGGAACATTCTTTTCAATGATGTTTGAAAAAGATCTTACAGGATGATTACAAAAAGCTTCACTTTGTGGCTCCTCAAAGTAGGGTCAGCCGTCCCCTGGAAAACTCTTTCAAGATTTGCAATCAAACAGGACTAAATGCGCTATAGAGAATCACGGCCAATAATTGTTACCTATTTAATGGATAAAACAGTGGGGTGCTCCTCTTCCCCCAGAAAACTGCTTCAAAATTAAAATAACTTACCCCAGTAGGATCATCGTGATTTCCATGAACAGAAAAAACAGGGTAGGCGACGTTGTAATTGGGGTCTTCATAATTCACTGTTGGAAATCTGACAAAACGAAAGAAACCTTTAGGCGACTCATGGCAATATTTCTTTATATTCAGCATTAAATAATCTGATATAAGTAGAGAAGCTAGAAGAGAAACACTGCAATGCAAAACACAGAAAAATATATATGCGATTATATAAGTATTACTAATATTTCCTCCTGCTAAGCAGGGCTTCTTCAGAGAATGATAAAATGTAATTGAAAAATGAACGGTTAATTTAAGTAAGATAATTTGAATTTGGCAGGTTAGATATTATTGGTTACTGGTAGATGGTTAAAGATTAAATATTATTGGTTACTGATTGATGGCCTGTTGTGCTGTGATGGCTATGATGCAAGATGGAAAAAGTAACATGATATGAAAAGTGTGTGTGTGATGGAAACTTGTTAAGGATATAGGATAATCGAAATAATCGTGAAGTTATGTGTGTTTTTTTCTAATATTATATTTCCAAGTGCCTCATCTTAATTCTGATCAGTAACGATGCTTAGAAGCACATATATAATCCAACCTGAATCAAGACTTAAGGTTTCGTTTCCGTTCTCTTGACGTAGCTACTACTTTGATGAGTGTCCGACGCAAGCCTTCAGTAGTTATCAGGTCTATCTATGTTTCTAATTTTTTCTTGCCATGCTAAAATGACAGAGTATGATATGAAATGTTTCTTACTTGCAGTGGCTGAAGTTAATGGACTGGTCGCTCACAAATTCTACTTGGCAAGGTTTGCTGCCCATGCAGTACTTTCGCATCAGATATAAAGTTTGATGCAAAGTCTTCCTTGAGGGTTTATTGTCATGGAATAAATCGCCACCAAGAAGAATAAAGTCCACCTAAATTGAAAATATTCATAGAATTAAATGAAAATGGGAAATGAGCCCCATCAACATGGGGCGAGTCGAAAGTTTAACTCGAGAAAATATAGGCTATAATTTGTTCTCGTCTTATCTCTTTGAATTTTATAAACATTGGCATATCTTGTATGATTCCAATTTATTATTTTCATCAGGTGTTGTTTGGAGTTCAGGAATCTAAATCTAGGTGGAATGTAAGTATACATCAGATCAGACCTTTGCTATAGGGTATCCCTGCAAACAAATTCATGAATAAAAATGATAGATACGTAAGAGAAGTAGAAACTCACATTATTTTTCACAGCTTCTTTCAATATTTCCTCAAATGTAATGAACGAGTCCTCTCCCCTGATTGGGTCCTTTTCCATATACCCAACATGACAATCAGTGGCTGAAAGAAGGTTCAACACTCAAAAGGAAAATCAATTGAATGCTTGAGTCATCAGAAAGAGGGCAAGAAAAGAATCCCTAAATAAATCTTTAGCTTCTCAATGAGGCCGGTATGCAGACAATTTCTATCAAATTATCTATGAAGTTCAAAAAAATTTCTGGAGGGGTGAATTCTCCCCACATCCTTTGCAGCAAATGGTAATTCTCATGTCATATTGTTGAAGCAACAATACTATAACAAATTATTTGAGGTTTTAAGCTTAATTATTCTATTTCAGTGGCCAAGCCCTTGTCTCGATATTCTATATCTATTTATTGATTATGCACTATGTAAGTTTTTGTTCCTTGTCTTTTTTTACACAAGTCCTGCATCTTGGATCTATTTTGATAAATAGGGACAGGTGCTGGCTAGATCCCTCGTCTAGTTTACAAGGCATTGTTTGAAATAACCACAATAAAATATAATCTGAGAAGAAAATTGACCAGCTTTCTGTAACAACTACAGCCAAAAGGCAAAACGAATCATGCGGAGTATGGTCACATAGAGAGGTAGGAGCAAGGTAGTATTACTTGATTATTTTACCTTACCTTATCGGCCCTTTTTACGCCGGCCCTTAATGGCGTTAATTTTCGCCAGAGAGACGATCGTAATTGACTAATCTTTTCATGACAGTAGCTACTCTCTTATCTTTTTCAAGGATAAAAGACGTCTGTAAAACATAGTTTAAAATTTTTTCTTTCCTTGGTCTTTGTCCGGCGTAAAACACGGCCCTAAATGGCGTTAAAGCAGATTCTTGGGGTGGCGGAATTAGGGCCGGCGTAAAAAGGGCCGGCGTTAAATTAGAGCCGGCGTAAAAAGGGCCAACATTGTATTCAGAGGATTCTTTATTCCTTAAGTCTCTCCTAGGGGTTTCAGGGTTCAGGAGGGATCGCTTAATCACTTTCAAGGAGACGGGGAGATCTCCAAATTATTTTCAGGAGAAAACCAGGGGCCTAGCTAAATGACAGGGATCAGAGATCTCAGTTTCTCTGCTTCGCTTTGCATTTAAACTAAACCATTCCTTTCAACCATTCCAAAGATAGTTATAAATATACATAGAGTATTTGGCAATCAACAACAACTAAGAAAAATTGCACAGTCTCCTATAATATTTCCAAAGTGCAATAGATTATTAAATAACATAATCTCCAACCAAACTTACCAACTAGTATCGATAGGATATCTGGGTCCTCCACTGGAGGTCTGTTGAAAAGAATAAAACCAAGGATTGGATGATCGTTGAGTACTATCTGTTTCCTCTGGGCAACTTTAAGAAGATTTCAATTGATTGTATCTGGTCTATATTTTAGGCCTCTTTGTTCCCTGATCTGCGGCAAGCAGCAATCTTTCAAAAAACCACCAATTTGACGAGTCGGTTGAGTTCTGATGAATACTAACAAGCCAGTTTCCAATCAAGAGCCAATCAATTTAGAATACATGCATTTTTTTATAAGCAATTTCAGCTCGAGCTCAGTACTAAAAATTGCTTACCTAGAGGGCAAATTCAAGTAATCAAAAGTACTTATCATTTGCTTAGTTTTTTTGACTAAAACATTTGTTTCTCAGAAGTTGTTGTACAACAAATGTCAGTAATCTTGCATACAAAAGTATGCTAGGGTATTAATATCCACTGCAACCTGCTTCTAATTTTTATTGCAAATTAGATAAGACTAGAATTGATTAAGTTTTTGTTTTGTCGAGTACTGCCTTGCTTATAAAGCATTTGCTTATAAAAAAATGCGTGTATTATTTCTGAAATGTCAAAAATAAAAAGACTCGAGGATCCTCCTGAGAATAGACCCCTATCAATATTTACATTTTACGCCTGTTGGTTTGTTTGTTCACAGAACAATTGGCATTTAATTAATTGCCAAAAGGTGCAACTTTTTATTCTGGTCATATTTTGCATTTCAAAAGAATCAGATTTGCCTCTCCAAAAATGTAAACTGGTCTTACAACTGAAAATATCCAACTTGAAATTAATTAGCAGAGCTTTATCCCATTATTTATTTTTTCTTCATTCCTATTTCAGATTTCTCTTTTTGTATTGCTGTCAAATAAATTTGTGAAATTTGTCTCAAGACTGGAGCACCAGACTTCCATGATTCACGAATCCAGCTACACTTCTTCAGGAGGTTTCAGTATTTCGTGAGATCAGATTATATATATATGGAATGCACTGTGAGCTGGATAAATTTGCAAGTGCCAGGCTCTCCCCTCTCCAATATTTTGCTTCTATTAATCAAGATTACGGCATTTTGAAAAATCTCTGTAAGAAACTTACCCACTTTCAGCGGCCATTTTCTGCCTTGAAAGTCTCTTTTGCAGAATTCGCGCCATTTCTGGAATCGAAATAGAGGCTGTAGAACTAGCGCCATCAAGGGTGCCTTCGATTGGGGCCTCTTTCGCTTCTTCCTTTTCTGAGGATATCTGAGGATATCTGAGAGATCGGAACCGCGATCTTTAGATCGATTCTCCGCAAAACCATGAACTTTACAATATCCATCCAAACTCTTTTTGTCTCTATTCTTCTTAGAGTTGCAGAGATAATCCTTGTATGCTATTTTCATGAAACTTCCAATTTCTTCGTTTGCAATGTATTGGAATCGAGAACCAAAAGACTTTAAAGGAAAATTTAATAGATTTTACCAATTTATGAATAAGGAAAGTGAAACACACCCAAAAGATGTACATTTCCTGCCACTTTGCGCTGAGGTTTGTTTTTATGTAAGCATCAGTACCAGTTTTTGGAAATCATACCTAACATTAATGTATGAATGATGAGAGGTTGCAGAGATCTTCGGTCCGAGAGGTTCATCACTCAAAAAATTCAAACTTCGACTTTGAGTCCCGTAAAATCCAAAATCCCTAAAAATCCAGAGTCTAAACGCCCCAAAAAAATCTCTAAAAATAAAAAACATCGCACACCTTTCTTGGAGTGATTGGAGTGATGGTGAACATCGGTGCATTAATATTATGGAGGAAGCTCACAATTGTGGAGGATGTTCAGTATTGTAGGGGTGATACCGTCAGAACTGTGGGTATTACCAGTGTAGTCTGATGCAACACCCCAACAGTACTGAACATCAAATAAAGTACTGCACAGACGTTCACGAGGGTAGAAACTGCTTCTCGCTTCTATCAAGATCCTGTTCTTCAAGATCTTGTATGCTGATGGATTTAGGTATCTACGTCAAGTTTTTTGAGAAGAAAAGAACACAAAGTTGACAACTTATTATGGTATGGTGTAAAAGCAGTCTATAAAATGAAACCTAACAAAAATATATAAAACGTATAAAACGGTGTAAACACGACTTTATAACACCGTTTTTCAGCCGTATCCAGTGAAAGGATAATTCTAAAATTACGCATGCGCAACCAATAGTGCGCCAAATTTTTTTGCTTTTTTCAGTCATCTTCCTTTATCCTTCTTTGATTCGAATTAGGACGAAAATTGCAAACTTTAGAAAACGCACGTTGAATGAATTGTGATGATGATTTCATAGATTTTGCTTGGAATTTAATATTACAGGAAAAATTATATTCACTAACAACGAAACTTGCAAATCAACTGAGGTCTACTCAAAAATAATAAAGCTGTGACAGAACATTTTAAAGAACGGAGCATCATTTTTTTTCTTTACTTTTGACCAAACAAGATCAAAGTTAAAATCTTGTGTTAGAATATGCAAGCGTGCTGCAATGTTGCATAAGACAACTTCATTTCCGTCTTTCACCCAGGAAACGTTCTGAATTTCCCTATTAAGATCGGCAATAACATTTGTAGCTTAGGCCCCATTTTTTTCTACCAAAAATGTCCCGGATGAGTGTCACATGCCATGCGTCATTAATCTAATTCGATACACTGAAAAACGGCCAAGAAAACATTCCTAAGACATAAATACGGTTTCTAAAAACAACGTACAGATTTAATACTTTTTTCATCATTATTTTCTACTTCAATTCGATAATTCTAAAAAACGGTGTATAAAACATGCCTAACACTTTAAAACTGTTTCTAAAACAAGACGCTTAAAAACAGTTTCTAAAACCAAAACAACTTACAGGTTTATCGTTTTTCATCATTATTTTCTAATTCAATTCGATTGAAATAGGCCTTGCAGATTCATAAAAAATTCAAAGAATAACTTAGTAGAAAAACAATGCAATTAGCCCTATTTCCCTTACATTAACCTTTGATATGTGTGTTACGCCCCCTCCCTTTCTAAGGGTGCTGGATCCGGCCCTGTGATCGTACTTTTATCTGGTCACTTCATACGTAAAAACTGTGTATAAACCATGAAAAGATTGTTTGCTTCTAAAAACCAATAGTAAATGTCTAAAACCACAAAAAAGATATTAGTTTTAGCTTCGTTTATCAAAGGGCATACCATGTTTTTCAGTCAATTGGGCAGCCTAGAATTGGAGAGCCACGATGGAGCCAAATCACGTAGTTAAGGGGCCGTTGGTAAATTTGCAAAGACCATCGTTTTCTTTCTCAGGGCAGACGAGTTTAGTTCCTGCACAGCAGTACTTAAAGACAACCCACTGGACTTAGAGGATGGTCAAGGGATCAGAGTTCCTTGCAAAATACTTCTTGTTGGAAAGTATTGATATCGGTTTAAAGAAAAGAGTTGTCATTTGCGTTGTTTATTGCAGAAGTTAGAAGGCTTGTGTCAATTTAAGAAAAAGCAATTATTGGCGTATCATTGTACAAAATCACAACTTATGTGACATGATGTTCGAGATAACGGGTTTTTTTCGCTCACGGGAAAGAAACTTTGTTCGAGATAGCGAAAAGTTTAAAGTTACGGTGTCCGAGATAACGGGTCTTATTTACGTACTTAATATGGCAAAACGAGGGAAATAAGTCTGTTCGAGATAGCGAAAAGTTCAAATCTACGGTGTCCGAGATATCGGGTATTATTTACGTACTTTATATGGCAAAACGAGGGAAATAAGTTTGTTGGAAATAGCGAAAAGTTTAAAGTTACGGTGTCCGAGATAACGGGTCTTATTTGCGTACTTAATATGGCAAAACGAGGGAAATAAGTCTGTTCGAGATAGCGAAAAGTTCCAAGTTACGGTGTCCGAGATAACGGGTCTTATTTGCGTACTTAATATGGCAAAACGAGGGAAATAAGTCTGTTCGAGATAGCGAAAAGTTCGAGATAACAGTGTTCGAGATAGCGGTATGTCGACTGTATGCATGTATGTATGAACTTTAAGTTATCTTATGAGTATGCGTACTAAAATGGATAGCAAAACTAAAAATAATATATGTTACAAAATCAACAAATCTACTACAAAAATAAAAAACTTACAAATATTTTAAATATAAAATAGTCACCCGAAAATTCCTCTGAAATTGCATACTATGTTAACAGTTTTCAATTTTTAAGCCAGTTTCCCATGGGATTTTAAACCAGACAAGTTTGTCGAAATATAATTCAACAGGAGGTTTTTGCATCGATTCAAACTCGCCTCATCCCCTCTTATTTCAAATTGAGTTGAAATCATCATGAAAACTCAGCTTTTTTTGACTTGAGCGAACGAACGTTTTTTGGATATTTTAACGAAGGCGTCTTTCGAGATAAGAGAGAAGCCACAACTCTACTCGTCTAGGAGCTTTCAAACGTGAATCTCTTGGATAGCCATTGAAAATTTCTAAAAATGAATTGAGGATACTTTCTTGATTTTTCAATTCAAATTCAATTAGAATTCAAATACATTGGATCCTAAGTGGTGTATCCAAAGCTAATTGTTCACCCTTTCGTTATTCATTGCCGCACCAGATGTCAGTCAGGGGCGGATCCAGCTTTTTTTAGTGACTGTTGCAGAATGAAGAAAATCACAGGGGTTGGGAGCAGTGGCGGCGCCAGCCGCCAAGAAGTGGGGGGGACAAGTGAAAAACGGGGGACCGGGGGCGTAGCCCCCGGAAAATTTTTTAGGGCCACGCCCTTTCAAAACCAGGGAAACGCCCTTTTCAACGCTGGGGAACGCCTTTCTAAATGCTGGAAACGCCCTTTCACAAAAAGCTCTATTTACATTAGGAAATTTCCTTTGATCAATTGGCCGTCAAAACCAACGATCGAACGAGGCTATCCAAATCTCAGAAGTCATGAATGTATAGAAACTGATAAGAATTTATACAAACAAACTGGGTAGCTATTACAGTGAAATAATCTTGCGACACAATTCACAGGAGGTAGGCCTACCCCCCCCCCATTTTCTCATCGGATTTGCATGGATCTCAGATACCATCTTTCTGAAAAAGTGGGGGGGACTAGTCCCCCCCATTCCCCCCCCTGGCGCCGCCACTGGTTGGGAGCACAGCCTGCATGATACTACATGATATAGAGATCTGCCTGTTGCAGCTGCAACCATTGCAACAGTCTGGATCCGCCCCTGAGGTAATTCTAAGGTGGATTTAATGGTTTACTTGGAGCTGTAAATGTTTGGTGGATCTGTAAATTGAAAATTGCGGATTTGAAAAGATTCCTTCACTTTTTCATCATCAAGATATTAGGCGTTAGATTTGCAATTTTCAAATGGTGTAGGACATCTAAAATTGCAAATTTCAGGGATTTCTCCGTCTCTTTGATGATATTACTTGGTAACATCATTGAAAAGACGTCTTCTTCGTAATGAAAGACATCTAGCTGGATATCTTTAGAATCGAAAGGAAATCTAATGAAATCTGTCTTGAACAGGAATTTCATTCTTAGCCTATCTAGGAGGCTTACGTTTCAAAATTTTCCTTTATTAATGGAGTTATACATTTTTTCTTAGAATAATCCTACACTCAACGATGGACGAGAAAAAAATTGCGTTGGGTGAAACAAACAGAGGTAAAACGTTTCTATAGCCTGGGGTATGTACCACAAAAGATCGATTAAGAATTATTTCGAATTTCATAAAATCAAGACAGTACGATTTTCATGATTGCAAAATTGTCAATCGCTTCATAAGAGATTCAAGTTAAAGGGCTCCACTTATGGCAAGTAGAGATAATCAGGGCATGCGAATATTTTTCTTCATGCGACCAAATATCACCTGGATGCCAGTGGTTCATAATAAAGCATACAATTCCTTATTACAAACACAGAATATATTGCTTTGCTCCTTTGTTGCTTTGAAAAGAGTAAGCAATTTCATGAAAGTTTCCTGCAGGAATTTAAAATCAAAAAATTTCCTGCGACCAGCGGTCACACTTTCGGGTGCTTTTTCTTTCTCCCTGATTCCCAAAACACCCATACCGTTAGCCTTGTTCCACGAGGCATATAACTAAAGCGGCAATATACACCTGGTCGCATTGGAGTATCTCTTATTTTGGCACTCGACATTGTTATTTTCAGGAATCGCCCCTCTTACTTAAATGAAAATAATGCCCTTGAAGTGCTGTGGCCCAAAGTTTGAGATTATTTCAGATTCTGCGTCGCTACTATACAGCTTTACTTAATTCTATCTTACGCTCTATTTTCTCTCAAGCTCTATCGTGGTTAAGCGTGGATACCACTGCTTCACACTGG
The DNA here is from genome assembly GCA_963924455.1 of Pelagia noctiluca. NCBI lineage: Eukaryota > Metazoa > Cnidaria > Scyphozoa > Semaeostomeae > Pelagiidae > Pelagia > Pelagia noctiluca. The sequence goes on from OZ004325.1 coordinate 12,404,258, forward strand.
AGACCAGGGTTAGAGTGTCATTGCTTCCAAGAAGCGACATACATCGATTCGAGATCTGTCCACCAGATTTGGTATAAGCAGAGCATAAGGCATGCTTCTCGCTAGGCATCTCCTTGATGCTACGATATAGCGTAAGCATACCTCGGTGGTTGCCCGAAGTGCCGTAATGATCTTGACAGAACAAGCAAGTCTGTATCTTTACCATATAGCGTCCTGCCCGCAGGATTGTGATACTTGTTCCATCTGCAGACAACTTCACGTCGTGCGACATGAAGGATGCAAAGCTGGCTCTATCAAAAACCACATCTTTATCTGCAGAAAAAGAATTCAATTTTATTGGGGGACACCGCTAAATACAGATCTGGGTAGTGCACACCTCCAAGAAGTTTATTCGTGAAATGGGGTAGTTGATTCAATAGGTCAATATTTGTTCAAAATTTTATGCTTAAGTTCATAATGTTGTGAGCGAGGGCATATCACTGAAGAATCTCATTTTTCGTTTTAAAAAGGTCATAAAAAATTGCAAGAAAACCCCCACACTGAAAAATCACCAGAATCAAAATAATAATAACAGAAATCGCATTCGAAAACAAAACGAATAGAATATTAGAAAATATGACTCTTGTTTATGTCGTTTCGCAGTTAACGAAATGATCTTTCATTGGCGAGAAACAACTAATGCCAGGGAGTTCAGTGAGATAAACAATGAACTTGGATGTTTTAAAGTAACTGAAAACTATTAGACTGACTTTTGGTGATTTAAAATTCTCTAACAGCCTAAATACTGGTCAAACTGAGTTTGAGACAAGGCCTAGTACAAGCTGAGTCTAGCCTTTTTGAGCTCACGAAATAACTAGTTCTTGATAAATAAATAATCTTCAGAATGATAAAACAAAGAAAGCAATCAAGTTCTTGGCACTCTTTGGTGTCAGTCTGGACAGGAAAGTAAAATATTTTCAAAGCAATAAAAAAGTAAGAAACCATCCAAGAAGAGCCCAATCAAATGAAATTTTACTTGTTCCCTAGACGGCAGAGAGAGGCACTTTAAACCCGGATCTCGGATGCGCTGAGAGATAGAAAACAATGAGAAAGTGCACCTAGAAGCGCCCGGCTTCATATCTTGGAGGCACCATTGACATACCCTGCCGTGTGGCAGGTTTCTATTATAAAAAAACAGTAGATCGTATATCTGATGCCAACCCAAACAACTATAACAACGTAGGGCATTTAATCGCTACTATTGCTAGTTATAGAAAATACTAGAGTTAATAATAGATTTTTAAGACAAGAGCCTGTGATCTTCCCAAACTATAACTCAAATGCTAATTCTATTGAAAATGATAAACCTGCAAGAAATATTAGGCTGAATCACCTACCCTTTTCGGGAATCTGGTTTCCGTTCGCTCGTAAACTAAAGTAGATCTTCTCTTCTTTTTGCCCTGCAGAATGTAAATCATAAGGATTTAAGAGCTTGTTCACATAGCCTGGGGCAAAACGATGACCCAAGAGAACGACTGACCCGTTATAACTTTCTCTACCAGTTATCCCAACTAGAATGGACGTCATCCGGGGCAAAGAGAACTCCAGTGCAAGATTCTGATCCCAAAAACGATATGGATAAAGCCTCTTGCAAAAGCATAAATTGCTATGGTACATTCTGAAGCAACATGAAAGAGCATCGGTACGGGGGTGGGGGTCAAAAGTCCGGGGTCGAGGCCTGAAAGGGGCCCGCAAAACGTTTTGCACCAAATCACCTTTGTAAAAGTGCGTCTAATGATCTATGGTCGTGGGGCCTGGTTCTATGAAATACTCTGGGGCCCGTGCTGGCTCTTGACGGTCCTGGCAACATGGAGCAGCAAATGCCAAGAAAAATCAATTGTCAAGGGCTTGCATAGGGCAACTTGTCAAACAAGGGTAAAATATCTCAGGTAAAATCATCATCTGATATTCAAATGATGCTCAAAGATGTTTGTAGGTTTGCACAACAGAAGATTTCGCAAGATTCCAACTGTTAGAAAAAATATTGGTAAAGAATTGATGCTAAGCCATGCAAAAAACAGATTACACTAAACTGATCATTCATCAGTCTTACTTATTCCTTCCTCAGCTGGTGATGTAGAATGAAAAGTACTGGGCAGTATGATACAGGAAAATCGAAAATGGAAGAAAATAAATGCCAAATTTAGGAGGAATTGAATTAGGAATGCCTAATTGAATTAGACAATGCAAGAAAGGTAAAATGTAAGCAAGCAAAGGAGAAAATAGGCAAAATAACAATAAAACTCTTCGAGATGATAAAAATTGTTAATGTTCAGTATGACAGGTTCCTGATTCCTCTTGTTCCTGGATTAAAAGTCAAACCTTTCTCTAATGTTTTTCTATGCTTGCTACACAAAGTTACCTGTTAAACCCTATTGCAATATCAGCCCTTGAATGATCCTGAAGGTTTAAATGATAGATTCAACTTGGATATCTGCAAGGGCAAGGCCAAGGCTCTTGACATGTCGTTTTTTGCAAGCGGGTATACTTTTTTTGTTGGTCCACCTTAGTGAGTGGCCATTAGAGCCTGTGCCATTGGGTAACTTGAAAGAAAGGGGGTAACTTGAAAGAAAGGAAGACCGACAGGTTGAAATTCAGTTGTACCATATCATTGCCGTGGGGGCTTTAAAAGGGAGAGAAAGCCCTTTTTCTAATCTTTTTGCCTGATTGATGACAATGTTTTGCCTAAATTGGCCTAATTTTTAGGCCCCAAGAGCCCCCCAGCCTCCCATGCCTATATGTGTACCATGGATGCATGGAATAGAGCTACCAACTCATTATTTTGCTGTTAAATCCTTTTGGGCTGATTGGTCATTCTAAAAATCTTCAATACTTATGAATCATGGACCTTCAATACTTATGAATCATGGCTAAAACAGTTATTGCTCAATACAAAAATGTTCCAGTACCCTTAGATTAAACAGACTAATGAGACATCCACCTACCAGGGATGGGTGTTGTTGTAGTTGTGTTCGGGATTTCAGATTTTTCTTTCTTCCCTGTATCAGCTGCCTTTGGATCCTAACATCAAAAAGGAAAATGAAATGATTTAGTTATGTCTAAAATCTTGAGTAGGTATTCTAGAATCACATAATGAGGGCAATATAATTGCAATGATCTTCTAAATAGGAGGAGTCAAGCATTATTTAGGCAATTGTTCATTCACATTTCATGACTAACTCTGGACTTTAGGACTTTGATGCATCCCATGTGGGTTATCAAAAGCAATAGTATTTTGTGCATTTCTAATATTTCAATCACCTGTGAGGTAATCCCTAACTTTTTTAAACAGTAATGTAGCTTGGGAAAAAGTTTTGTAAGGCAACTATTTTCTGACAATAAGAAGACTGGGACCATGCTGTGAAATATTAAATTTAGGATTATTAGGAGGGGGCAAATGCCCCCTGCTTCCTATAGGTCTGTGAAATGAGGCAAGTATTGTGCTATCTGCCAGCAAAATAAAAAACCTATCAGATGGGGAAATCATGAGACCAACGGAAAATAGCCAAGCAGAAAAAAGAAGAATGAAGGGTATAGTGAAGAAACAACTTATCATCACCAGCAGTGCGTGAAGACAAGTAATGTATTATTATCAACAGAGTCCTCAGAAAACCAGCTCCTTCTGTACCTAACAAGGGTTCCATTACGGGCGCAGAGGACAGAAATTATTTGGAAAAGCCAAGTCAATGCAGGGGATAAATGAAGAGAATGTTACCAGCAAAGCTAAGATGTTTTTTTGCAAATGATTTGGACAATTTCAGGCTTTATCACAATAGAAGTATTCTCATGGTTTAACCATGTTAGCCAGCAATACTTGAATCTTATTGTGTTATGACCAATAACCTGGCTGATTAAACTAAGACCTTACTTTCCTCGGTTTCCTGATTTACCCTTGAATTACCAAAATTACACATAAACAGTATGAGAACCATGCTTTGAAGTATAGACAGATCTCAAAAATCTTTGTTTAGTTTAGTTGCCTCATTGCATAGTGTTTTCAAAGAGGTGCTTATAGCTTAGCTAATTTTTAAGGTTCAAATGCTAGTTTCGTGTTTTACAAGTTATGAAACTGAAAGCTCATCCCATTGACGGGTGGTCGGTACTGTAGTATGGGGGTCATAAGTACAGTTGACAATTTCAGTACTGTTACGATACTCGATACAATTATAAGGCTAAGGCATGGTTCTGTTTCTAACACAAGACTTTTTCAACAGATACATAAAGATATATGTAGGCTCACCCTTAAATTCTATCATTTAAGATATCCTTCAATAATATCTGACCCAGGGGCAAATTTTATGGCGCTGGTACGAGGGGTGTGAAAAGGAATTATTTTGCAGAAACAATTTTTGCAATTTAGCAGAGAATTTTTGCTATGATTTCATATGGTATCTTTTTAGGATAAGCTTCATAGTGTGTTTTTACCAGGGAGAAGGTATTGAATTCACAACTAATGAAATTCTCATCCTAGCCAGATGATGAAAGTATTATTGGTAACAATGTAGCTACAAGGAGCAAGTCATTGCTTAAAGATTGATAGATGCCACTGCGGAAAATTTAAAACATTTTGTTTGTAGACTGATTCTACTTCTTGCTTCTATTCTAGCTATAAATCAGTGATGTAGAGCTAGCGGGTCAGGAGGGCACAACCCCCTAGTCATTTTTCTATGATCTTTTTGGGGGGCTATTGCCCCCTTAGTTATTTTCAAAACAAAAAGTTATTTTCTCTCGAATTAAATCCTCATTACTGATCTAATTGAATCCTTCACGAGAAGCTGTTTTTCCAGCTGTTCCTCCATCAAGACATGTCTGTTTCTTAAACTATTCCACAATGAAATATGTAATATCAAGAAATAGAGTGATATTTCCCAATCTGTTTTCAGCTATAAACTATTCCACCATCTAACCTTTGCTTTGGTATTAAAGAGTGCTTGAAAAGTCTAATTTATTGTTTTTTCTATTACTGAACACAAAGAGAATTTGCAGGATCCTAGGCAATTCTAAGGCTTCAGAAACGGGAAATCTCAGAAAATGTTAGTGGCACTGCCCCCTGAGCCCCAGCCAGGGCTCTGCCCTGGACCCACAGCGGGTCTCACAAAGCCCCTAGACCCCAGCCGTTTTAACCAATGATTACATCATTGCATATGCATGTGCCCAAACCTAGAAATGAGCCCCCCTAGGCTAGTAATTATTCTCAGGGCCGGATCCAGCACCCATAGAAAGGGGGGCGTAACACATATCAAAGGATAATGTAAGGGGAAAAGGGTATTATCAAGCTAATTGTATTGTTTTTCTATCAAAATAGGGTGGGCGTACACTCCTTAAGCCCCCCCCCCATGGATCCGGCCCTGATTCTAGCTCTACACCAGTGCTATCAATGCTAGACTTGAAGGAAGCAATTGCAGGCCAACTATGGTTACATACAATTAACCAGAACCCTCTAGTTTCCCCTTTCATCTGAATGATAACCAGACAAACCTCACATAATTCCTACTGCTGGACTGTAAACTATGATTTCATGTTCACAGTCACAGGAGTGCCTGATAACTTACCCTGTTAAGTGCTATTACTAATCCAATAACTGCAAAAACTAATACAAAATTGCACAGCACAGATATTGCCATCTTCCAGTGCTTCTTTAACTTCTTCTGGCAAAACCCTCTAGGCTCTTCTTGGTTAATGCGACGAGAAGTACTGCCCATGACAACCTCTTGTTCACTGCCTTTTTGCTGTTTCTGCAAGCTGCATGAAGAAATTACGAAGCTTTAGATTAAAATGACTAGACCAGCAAAGACAAACATGGCATATGAGTATGACCACTGTTATATCCTAATATCATGTATACACTTTTTTTTATAAGAACCAGATAATTTGATTTGGAACTGGCTGTTCTTAACTATTCCTTTATTTCAAACCTGAATACAAGGTTTATACAAGGTTTTTTATAAGGAACTTTTTACAAGGATCCTACATTTAGAAGGTCGGAAAACTTAAAGTGCTAATAAACCCTAAACCTTTTTTTTGATTTTTCGAAGCTTTATCATGTATACACACATAAGAATTAAAAAAAAATGTTAAATTTTGTTTAAAAGTACCCTAAATAGACGGTTAAAAAACGCACTTTTTGTGAAAAACCGCTGAAAAAGAAGGCTGGATCGAGTTTCATGATGACGTAGATTCCGGCATTTGCCGGCTCGCGCCCTTGGCTTCAGTACTGAATTTCACGTGTTTTTAACTAGATTTTTCGCATCGAAAAGTTTTACCTTCAGCATGGAGTTTCATCTCATTCTGTTCAGCGTCCTTTGCTTGAAATACTGTTTGGATCTGAAATCTCGATATCATCCAAAACTTACTCTGGGGATGATTTTTCTACAAGCAGTAGCAGAGGCGCGGATCACTCAGATTACGAAGCCGTGTACGAGGACGACGACGTTGATATTGAAAGTGCAGTAGGCCGTGCCACTGCTGAAACCGGAAACGTAGGGCAAATTACTGATTCTGTTTTGGGATGATGAAAACTAGCCTTAGCAGAACGAACTCTTAGCTGATGCTGAGTGAATATCAGTGTATAGAGCAAGAAGGCAACGAGTTAGAGAAGTAAACGAAAGAATGGAACGTCGACTCGCCGGGAATGAGCCAAAAGAGACTTAGTAAGTAAAAATCAAAATTGATTTCAGCAACCCACCCAAGCATCAATCAATAAAGATAAATCTTGCTTCATATATTCCTAATATTGTGTTGCTTTTTTAAGAAGCTTAGGTCTACTCTTTTTGAATCATTTTGAGAGTTTTGTTTTGGCTAAAATCACTGTTTATATTTAGGCCCCTTTATAAAGTTTAGGCCAACTTACTTCCATGAGTTTTGTTAGTGGCTCAACACAGCTTGAATTCTTCCTAGTTTACGAACTTTTTTAAGAATAGTTACTAGTTATGAAATAAGAACTGATATAAATTATATCTTCCAGGTGTAATTGTGGGTTCTGTAGAAAAGATGAATATGCGGGTGCTATACTCATTTTCTTAAATTTTCACGGTGGGATCTACACTCCAGTATTAAAAGTACTCGAACGAGGAGGTTGAAATGGCCACTGAAACGTCCTGAACTCAAATTAGGCCCAGATTTACAAAGCAATTTATGACCACTTTACATGATACAGGAGTGATATTTTTTGGATAAGATGAAAGCAATGGACCTTAGCTTTCTTTAGACAACAATTAAAATGAGATTATCAAGTCTCTAATTCATTTCAGGCCTACATTTTCAGCGACCGTTGATAAATTGAAAAACTCAAATAGAGATGGGGGTACATGAATAAAAAGTTTCAAATTTGGAGGGAATCTTGGGCTTTTTTGTTTTTATTTGCAATTCATCATATGCAGTAAGAAATAGGTTTCAAAATGATGTTATTTTAGTATAATTTGAGTATTGAGATGCCATGTAAAAACCTAAGCAAACCTATGAAAACGGACAAGAGGCTTTACCAAAATAAATTAGATTTTGAATAAAAGTACAAAACAGTTAAGATAAAATGGTTTTGCAACAGAATTTCTGGAAACTTAAATATAAAATCAAAGCATAGGAAACAGACTTTTAGTCGAAAGATTTTGGACAGAATTCATTTAGACATTAACAAAATAAGTACAATTTTATTTCTTGGATCAGAAATCAAAGTTTTAAATTTCGCATTCACCCTCAACAGCCCCGAGTTATTTTCTTTCATCCCTTAACTTTACAAAGGATTCTCGAACTTTGAATTAAAATTCTGAATTGCAAACTCACCAGCATTCGTTTAAGCCATTATTTGTCAAGATTTCTTCTGGAAAATCCCCAGTTTATGACTGATATTCTAATAAACATTGATTTTCTTTTTAAAATTTTGTTTACCGGCCTAATCATCTTTCTAAACCTGTAAAACTTTTCAAAACTCTCACAGCAAACTAAATTTGACCACTTTGGATGACGCGAGCAATTTTTTTTACTTTGGCGCGAAAATTTTGAATGAGGAGCCTGGGGAAGGGATAAAGACTGTCAACAAACTTTTGGGCCTAAGGGAGGGTGGAGACAATAAACCGCCATTTTCTCGTCCTCGTTCGAATTCTTTTAATACGTAAGTGTATTTCAAAATTTTGGAGAAATATGTACTTAACCTGGAAGTTTCGGAAATAAAATTTGGAGATTTGTCTATTCAAGTCTTGCACAGGTTGCACTCCACTCCTCAATTAATCACTCTTGTCTATGACAATATCCCCAAAATCATTTGAGGCTGTGATTTCTTATTTTTTCTACAGATTTCTATCTATGAGCTGTTGCTTACAGAGAGTTAGCAAGGTTGGTCCATGGCTATCTAGTGAGAGAATAAATTCCTCTTCCAGCATATGCATATAACGCAATTAGAAGAAAATTTACATCAGATACATCGCAGATAAATTGGCAGGATTTTATGAAGAAGACAATTAAACAAAGCATTGTAGATGAGATTTATTAAAATCTTCAGTTATTTACAATTTTCATTATATTCAACTCTTAATTTGACTTCACTTTAAATTTTTGATATTTTGAGCAAAAATATTTTGCCCTTTTTGTGGATTGCTGATGCTGTTCTTTTCTTGGATGTTTATCCACTGTTTGTGGTGCATTGCTTTCATCTGCAAAAATATAAACATGAATATAACAGATAAGAAAGAAATTTTGTAAAAGCTTTAAAAATAGAATAAATTTTTGTATAATTCTACAATTAGCAAATAGAAAATTTCGATTGTTTTTATGTTTGAAAATGCTGATCTTGAAAATAGAGTCTATATTTCATAAGGGGTCGTCCAAAAATCCACTTGTGATCAGTTATTGGCATTGGGCTGGTAATGCGGGAAGGGGGTTTCATCAAAATCAGTTAAGTGATCACTGTTGGTGAACTTTAGGAATTTCATGTGTTGTGAAACACATTTTGAAAATTTCTTCAATGAGTATCAACTCCGGGCCAAACTTCATGCATTGAATCACACATCAGACAGCAAGATGGCCTTATGTTATTATTTTATTCAATATATAGCAAAAACATTAGTAGGTTCTTTTTATGCGACACAAGTTATCAATTTCATTTGCCCTTCTTCAGTCTTCAGCTTCTGCACCAGAAGGTGGATTAATGTTTTTGACATGAGGTTGAAATCATCTCTCAAATTCTCTTTATCAAAAGTGTCACAGGACAAGTCTCTTACAAGCAATATAAGAAATTTTCACCACTATTTAGCCTATCAGACAGTATTGATGAGGAGAAATGGCGATCTCTTCACAAAGCTGATTCTTGAGTATCACTAATTTTAACAAGAAACTTGTTCAAGGGTGATTTGGACATTGAGTTAGTTGGAAAAGTCTCGATTACACCCTATCCCCCGGATTTTGAAGGTTTTCTTAAGCCTAACTTCCACTGGTGGCCATATCTGAAGCGGACCCCTTAGAAACAAGAAAAATATAAACACTTCTGATGATATGCTTTTCATTTTATAAGAAACTGCTAAGAAACTGTAAGTCAGTCACTAAGAAAAAAGGAGAAAAATTAAATGCTTACTAGAAGATGCTCTCTCGCTGTAGTATGAGTTGTCTTCTTGGGCCTAGGTCTTGCATACTCGCTGCTATTTTGTGAGCTGGCTTGGCTTTCCAACCTCCACAAAGCACCGCAATCCAGTTCACCAGTTGGAAAAACAGAAATTCCAACCTCAATCTCTTTATAGATAAATTTCCTGCCTATTATAGCAAATTTCAGTAGTAATCTTTCATCCTAAAGAATGGCGTGACTCTTCCCGGCATTTCTTTTCCTTTGCGGCGCTCAACTCAACTCGACCATGCTTGATGACGTACATTCCGGCATCCAGCTCCTCTCCCCAGACCTTTAAAGTCCGCGGTTTTGTTTCAGAAAACAGCTGATTTTTGCTACTTTGAACCCTCATAGCATTGCAAATAAACACGATAGAGCAAAAAACTTTTCGACAAACCTCTTAAATCGGCAATTTCTATCGAATTTCAAAAAAAAACGTTTTGGGTTTATTAACACTTTAAGGAGCCTCTCTTACTAAGCTCAAATCACTAAGGAACTTTATACTTTATACTCATTAGGTGTTCTGCAAACCAACTGAAGAAATTTCAGTTTTAACTCACTTCATACCCAATTTTAATGCTTTTCCTGCGTCAGTACTAATTCCTATTCACTAAATGAGCACTTCAAATTAGGGAACAATTAAGAAAATTTTAGAACTACGAAATAGTCAAAAGAGGTCTCAAAACATGGAGCTTTATGAGCTAGGCCCTGAGCTAGGTTCTTTATAAAAAAAAGCGTGTAATGTCAGAGCCAAGTACTGATTTGCTGGTAGAAAAGCTACACACTTGCTTATTGCGCGAACAGAGGTTACCGGGGCTATTGCTCCCTCTCAGGACATTTCTGATTGATTTTCGAGAATTTGTCCACCCCCCCCCCCACTATTAAAACATGCCGTCTCATTTTAGCCACGCCACCCCGAACACCATTTGAAATTTAGATACATGAAAAGTTTACCAGCATAAAGCCCCAGTCAGGAAGCGCATATAATCTCATTCTTGAGAAAGTTCGGGGTTGATAGATTAAATGAAATTGTTGAAAAATCACATGAAAAATAAAAAGGGAGGGTAAAATCGAAGCAAAGTGTTCCTATAAAAAAGCGTGTGCATATGAAACTTATTCATTTCCGTTTATTTCAGTTTTCGTCTGTCAAAAAACCAGCCATAGAAATTGATAAAAACCCGGAAATTCGATTGTTATGGGCTCAGATTTCAATTTGATCCGGAAACGATATTGTTAGATTTTTAGATTTACATCCGGTTAAGTTTGCCCTCTGGTGTTTTTGCCACTGAAGAGTCGCCTTAATTTGGAGCTTGGTCCTCAGTCGCTCGACAAGTTTGACTAGATTTGTGCGAGAAGCATTCGAATTTCAACTGGCTTCAAAACTCATGAAGATGCTTTTGAAATTATTGGTCATATTGGTTCTCGTGGGCGTATGCCGAGGGACAGCCCCGTTTAAATTTGCACATGGTATGTTTAACAATACATTTTTATAAGCAACTGCTTTATAAGCAAGTCAGTACTCGAAAAGACAAAACTTAAGCAACTTTAGTACTGGATAGATGGATGCTAAGCAATACGAAATTTTTAGTTCTGATCCAATTTGTCGCAAAGCAGCTATAGGGAAGTAGGTTACAGTGGATATTAGTACCCCAGCAAACTTTTGTATGCAAAAGATCTCACAGACATTGTTGTACAACAACTCGTGAGATAGTATTCTAAGAAAAATATTTTGAAATAAAAAAGCTAAGCAATTTCCCTCCAGCTAAGAAATTTTTAACTACTAAGCTCGAGCTGAAACTGCTTATAAAACATGCGTGTAAATACATACAAATATAGTAGACAGAATGCACTCTCTAACCAGGGTTCAGCTGAATAACTAGGGATAACAGTTGATATTTTTTCGAGAAGATGAACTTCGGTATGTGCAGCTTTTGAAAAATAATTCGAAACCAGAAGATAACGAAACGTGACCAGACAATCAAAACAAAGGCAGACAGCCGCAGGCATTCCACATTTCCAATTTCAATCCAATTATTACTCCCAAAATCTTTATTAACAATTGAGACTTCTTAGTTATACACTTATTCTTTTCAAAGCAACTTATTTGCTAATATTTCATGATTCTTATCATCACTCCTTGGCAACGCCTTAGCAACTAGAAAATGTCTATATTTTGTGTAAAACAACTATAACCCAAGCTTTTAAGAAATTAAACTGTTTATCAACAAATTAAGCATATGTTGTTCAGAAATTAGGCAAATAACTAGGATTTATTTCATTCAAATTAGTTGAACAATGCTGTAAAGGGAGAATTTATGAACAAATCCAGGCTGAACATTTTTAGCTCAGGAATTTTACAACCACGAGCAGGACCGGATCCAAGGGGGGCGTAAGGGGCGTACACCCCCCTATTTTGGTCGAAAAATAATACAATTAGCTTGATAATACCCTCTTTCTCTTACATTATCCTTTGATATTTGTGTTACGCCCCCCCCCCCTTTTCTATGGGTGCTGGATCCGCCCCTGCATGAGAGTGACAAATAATTATAAAAAATGCAGATTGATTGCACACAGATCTGTCAAATGGTCATGAGAGACAAAATGTGAAACAATTAACACAACTGATAACAAAAGTAGGCTTTCATTTAAGAACATTTCAGGCTGAATATAGAGGAATAATCGAGAACAGCCAGCTTCAAACTAATTTTACTGGTTCTTATGAAAATGAGAGTAAGATCTTGAGGCACTGGGAAGAATTTGTAAATTTTTCAAACAGTGCTGTTGAATTTTGAATAAAAAGATCTAGCTCCCGTACCCCTAAACAATGTTTACACTAGTTTTGTGAACAAATTGAAAATGAAGCAAGGCAAGTACTTTCCAAATTGATATCGTATTGTGGGGGAATAGGAGACTTAGTGTTATGGTTTATAGATTAAGTATGAGAGGGCTGTCTCATACCTAACAACAGGGATTCTAGGTTATCCCTGTCCCTATACCTATTCCCTTCCCATTATCCCTCTTGATGACAGTACCCACTGGTGGGAGCTGAGCTGAGCTGAGCTTCGTAGTGTGAGGCCATCACCTGGATGGGTGACCTTTAGGTTATTGACCAAACATCTGCTGGAAATAAGATTTCTGGCTTTTCCAAGGCTAGCATGTTAATCATAAACTTCCTTACTTATACTGAGCTTCTCATCTTAATTTCTAGAGGACACGCATGAAGATGTTGTCATTGAATATGGAGGGGAGGTGACACTTCACTGTAACACATATGACGAGAAGTTTGACTATGTGGAGTGGTACAGAAATGACTCCCGATGGGCTGTTGTGAAAAAGTTCAAAGACAAGGATTTGAAACCGTCAAAAAGGTACAAATCCAGGGTGGCACTTGATAAGAAAGATCTGATCATTAAGAATGTCAACTTTGATGATGCCGCAGTTTACACCTGCAGAACCGCTGTGCAGGCAGCAGATGAAAATGTTGCCATTCAACATGGTCCATTCTGGAAGCTTGTCGTCAAACATGAAGGTAAGGCAGCTTTTTGTGACACAAATCATGCTTGTGTGTTTATTTGCATGTACGTAAATAATTTTGCAAGTGTAAGAAGAACATTTATGTGCACACATCATGTGATTGGCAAAAATCAATGCAATTTTCTCTACTGATTTCTACCAGCAGAGGTGAAAACTTTCTTGTTTGTGTTTCTTTTTGCTTGACAGCAGAGTTGACCTGTGTTAGAACTAAGCAGGGGAAAGCAATGCGCGAGGGCAGCTCAATTGATGTAACTGCAAAACACATCTTTGCACATGCAAAAGCACATGCAATACAACTTGTGTGTGTACTTATGCTGGTGCGATGGCACTGGGTAACTGGCTAAGGGCATTAGAAATATCTAAATACTGTAAGAGATGAACTCAAAGGTAGATCATTTTTTATAATATTTGCATTGTGCGCTTGATTTTCATGCGACTTGATAACTGTTTTGAAAAGGGATAATGTTATGGGTCAAAAACTCCATGACTGGTGGGGTGATGAAGCATTGATAATTCAACCAAAATTTATGCGAGTACATTCCACTTCTTGCTCGAGAAAATTTTGCCCATACAAACATGAGAACTTCTCGTAAAGTACTTCGGTGAAGACCTAGGTATTAGAGCATCCTGCTGAGATGCGCCTTGTCATGCATGCATAGCAAGCAGATACTGAACAATGGTGAGCTTAAAAGACACTGATGTCCTCATCCTGCCACTTGGCCTATGATCATCTGTAAGAATCCTTTACAAATCATGCCCAAATATGTTGACATAAGTGAAATCTGCAATTTTTCTTAGCTCAAAGTATGCAGGGCTATACCAGCAGTATATACCTTGACAAGCTGCAACGAAGCATACTACTTATTCAAGGTAGGAAAGTGAATGTGTTAAGGGAGCTAATCAGAACAGACAGAAAAACCAACTGTCCGGGAGACCTTGGACAACATGCTTTAGTTAGTGCGTTGACAGCAAAGAAAGCAAACAAGTTATTTGCACTGGTACACTTGAACGGAAGAAGTGAGAAGAGACAAGCATTTAAGAAATGGGCCATCTGCCTGTATCAAGAAATGGTGGTAAATATTGAGTCTCTCGTCAGATCTCAGTTCGATACTGCAAGCGATGAAACAAACACACCATCATATTTACATTGGGCTAAGATGCACTATAAATTCCAATATGATACCATTTTCCAATAATGATGTAAAATGGTACGATAAGCAAGATCTTGTAGTTGCAGTGTGGTTCCAAGAAGACGGTAGCATGGTCGATTCAGTTTAAATCAAGCATAAAATCACAGGTTAGGCAGGTTGCTAAATAGTTGCAGGAAATTTCCTGTCTACTATGTGTCATTTTGAGAGAGTACAAGTTTTTTTTATAAGAAACCTAGCTTGGCTCCTAGTACTAAAAGTTTCTTAATTTTTCACCAGTTTCTAGTACTAAAAGTTTCTTAAAAGTTTCTTATTTTTAGATACGCACTTAACTTCAAATTTTGCTCTTTCCCTCGCATATTTCTTGCATTAAAGTTTTTAAAATGACAATAAGACATCCCAACATTTTGTACTTTCTCTAATTATCTAAAACAGCTACAAAACCGATTTCCCATTACTCATCCTAAATTTTCCTCTTTTCTCATTGCTGACATATTACTTTCCGGCTCAGAAAGTCCTCTTATTTTTTGTCAAATTTTCTTAAAGATATTGATGTAGTTCTAAAAGTTTCTTCAATTTTTGGGGCTCTAGTACTAGGTTTCTTAAAACCGGTTTCTTATAAAAAAAAACGTGTAAATGCATTTGAAATCACCATCTCAAAATCAGCATCTTTCCATATAGACAGGGAATTTCCTGCAACTATCTAACCACCTACCAAACCTTTGGTTTTATAATTGATTTCTACTATTTCGACCATGGAGATTCGAATAAGACTTTAAAACATTTTGGATTTTGACCGGAAGTGCCATTATTGATGACGTCAATAACTGTCATTTTCAGAACTGATATCGCTTTAACTCTTTGTGTGTAAGTCCGACGTGTTCGAAAGTAGTTTAGTTAGACAGCACTTGATCAGAGCTTTCGATTGATATATTATTTGTTTGATTCTAGCAAAATCTTAGCAATTTCTATGACGTCACCGATCCAATGACGTCATATTTTGGCTATTTTTGGAATTGATTTATCCAGATTTTTTTCATCGATTTCAACTAAATCGACCACGCAGAATCCGAATTTGCAGCTGATGAACAAATATTATGTACATAAAAAGTGTTAATGACCAAGTAACTTTTCAATGGTTTGAAACAATGGGGATTATGACATGCCTAAAATACTTTTTATGTAAATAATATTTGTTCATCAGCTGCAAATTCGGAATCTGCGTGATCGATTTAGTTGAATCGATTAAAAAAATCTGGATAAATCAATTCCAAAAATAGCCAAAATATGACGTCATTGGATCGGTGACGTCATAGAAATTGCTTAGAGTTTGCTAGAATCAAACAAATAATATATCAATCGAAAGCTCTGATCAAGTGCTGTCTAACTAAACTACTTTCGAACACGTCGGACTTACACACAAAGGGTTAAAGCGATATCAGTTCTGAAAATGACAGTTATTGACGTCATCAAAAATGGCACTTCCGGTCAAAATCCAAAATGTTTTAAAGTCTTATTCGAATCTCCATGGTCGAAATAGTAGAAATCAATTATAAAACCAAAGGTTTGGTAGGTGGTTAGATAGTTGCAGGAAATTCCCTGTCTAATAAATAACGTTCAAAATTTTCTAAGTCACCCTAAAATGACGCTAGCAGGCAAGGTTAGGCCCGTCACAACACCACAACAGATTCGAAATAAATGGAAATTGTTCGCCTCATAAAAAACTTACTTGATTTCCATGTTAGAATTGTCGTCTTTTGAAGCCTCAGTAACAGACATTTCAACGACGTGATATTCCATCGCTTTGGATCCTTCTTATCTTGAACTAGATAGTCAGGCAGGCCATGCGCGTAAAGAGAGAGAGTTGTGCTGAAGATGCGATTGGTGGATGAAGTTTTGTCAAGCAAAGCCAGTCAAACGAAGGGTCTTTCCCTTTCGTCTCCTGAAATTGTGCTACCACGCATAATACAGTACTTGCACCTACTGCCTAGTTAATTTAATCCCACGCAAAACCGTACCAGAGTAATTCGTGTTTTTACACCCACAATCCAAACACTTTTAAAACTGAAGTATCATTTCAATAAGGTTGGATACGCATTTTTTTATAAGTAATTTCAGCTGGAGCTCATTACCAAAAATTGCTTAGCTGGAGGGCTAATTTGAGTACTCAAAATTGCATGTATGTATGTATGTTTGTATATAATTCTTTACAGTGAGTAACAGGTCTAAGCTAAGAGCTTATTTACAGCCTGGTTCACAAATTAATAATAAAGGTAAAATAAGTATATACAGAAAGATCAATTATAATATAAGAAAAATAAAAATTCCACCCTAAACTTTAAATTACTCTGTGAAATAAATTTGTCCATAAAATGAGTTTTGCATTTAGATTTAAAAAGTTCCAACGATGTTAGGTCTAAATTGCTTAGCAATTGCTTAGCTTTTTTTACCTAAACGTTTATATCAGAGAGTACTATATCACACGTTGTTGTTGTTGTACATCAAAAATCGATGGTATCTTGCATATCAAAGTTTGCCAGGGTACTAATATCCACTGCAATCTACTTTTCTATAGCTGCTGCAAGATTTTCATTGCCAATTGGATCAGAACTAAAATTTTCAAATTGCAAAGCATTCCTCTATCCAGTACTGGAATTGATTCGGGTCTTGTCTTGTCGAGTACTGCCTTGCTTATAAAGCAATTGCTTATAAAAAAATGCGTGTATTTGTCGATAGAAGCGAGCTTCTAAATTCGTTACACCTTTTTTATAAGAATATTTGATTTTTTCCTGAGCCTCGATATTCTTAGTTTTTTGCTATTTTGAGCCTTGGAATATTCTTAGATTATTCTTACAGCAGAAAACACGGATATAGCAATACATTGTTAACATTGTCATAAATGCCAAAAAGCACACCTACAGTATTACAAATATGTTGGCTATCAGAACAATATCCTTATTTCCTGTAAAACAGAGCTCATGGACACTTGCATCAAAATTTGGGTGAGTGTATTTAAACCATTTCCTGTAAAAAGCACACCAATCAGAAGTAAATGAACACTCGCTAAAATCTTTTCCCATAAGATCTGAGCCTCACAATATTCTTAAAATATTTTTAAATTTCACCGATTTTGAGCCTCATTATTCTTATAAAATCTATTCTTATAAAAAAAGAGTGTAGCCTAAACCAGGAATTTAGGTACGATTGTAACAACCGTGATATCCTCGTTACTCGTAATCTTTATTCATGGGATCCAATCTTTGAGTTATCTTGGGTTCAAAATCTGGAATTCACTCCTAGATGAAGTTAAGTTAGCTCCCTCTGCAAATCATCTCAAAAAACTGCCAAAAACTTGGTTTCTTGAAAACGTATGTTGCTGCCTGTCATGAGAGTGGTCATACTTAATGTAACTTTGAGTAATAGACTATGTTTAAGTTACTTTATGTTAGTTTATATTAGTCTCTGTTCTACGTTACGACTAACGTTGCATAGGATATATTATTATTATATTATTATTACTACATTAGAAACTGCGAGTAGAAATTCCTACGAGTGGAAGCATCGACTGAAGTTTCAATCGATTTACCATGTGACTATGACTATGCATTAATTTATTACGTCATCTAAAAAATGAATTCCATTGACGATTCTTGACCTCTTGACTTTTCTGCGCTTCAAACTTTCAAACTTTCCGCGCAAAAACAAGAACAATATCTTTCACGACCTATAACTGTGTCACAAAGCTTATTTCCTCACTTCTAAATAGTGTTAAAAGGCCAAGAAGTTAAACATGAACGGCGAAGGATTAATTTCAATGGATAACGAGCTGCAGTGTAAAAGTTAGTTGTAAAGTACTGACTATTTGAAGGAACTCAGTCATTTGCTAACTTTATTCTTGAAGAGGCACTTTTATTTCTCTTTGTATTTAATGTAATTTTTCTCTCCAGGCTGTTGTGAAAGTTTATATCTTATCTTCCGAACTTTAATTTAGGTGTTCGGAATTCCAATTATGTTTTCATAATGATCAATCTTTGCACGAAATTATCTTGATTTGTTTCTCGATGTTCCAGCACTGAAATTTTGATAAAAGCCCTTAATTTTGAAGTAATATTTCAAATCTAAATCCTGAACTGCATTTGAAAGCAAAATATTCAAGAAATGTTTACATTTTACTAATTTATCTAACTAATTTTTAATATTACAAATTGGGACTGGAAAAAACTCTGAATCTTAGAAATCAATTCAAATCTGAAAAATCTCTGTAAATCTTAGAAATCTTTAAATATTTCGTACCCTTTACTTAAAGAGATTTGCCCCTCGCTGTTCACTGCAAGTTCTTCTTGTGACTGCAGACTGCCACACCTCAAAAACAAATGATTTTCCCATGATCCCTCTCGTTTTTATTCGTGTATGTTACATGAGTGCCATTTGCATAATGACTGCTCTTTGTGATTCCCCCGGGGATTCACGATACACAATGTAACATTTGTAAAAAAATGAATATTGATCGACTAATGCTGAAGATCATTTTGTGTTTCATTTCAGAGCTCTAACGCGTAAGAAGTAATGTGCAGTCAGCCTTGAGAGACAAAGAAACTACTGCATGCAGATGAAGTGATATTTCAATAGGTAGCATTCAGTAAAAGCACTGAGAGCAATTAACACATGCAATGTAGCAAGACGTTAACGAAATTCTAGGTCGGCTAATAAATAGTTTCATTACTTTGTATGCTCCTATGCGTTTGTAGATAACTTTCCTAAAAGATAGATGCAATTAACAAGACTCGTCTATTCTTCTTGTCCTCTCCTCTTGGCTTTTACTGTGCCGTTCCGACACTGATCTAAAAAAAAGACTGGTTCGAGCTTCTGTCGTTCTGAAATGAAGTCATTGGCAGCCATGTTGGTAGGTCCTATTCAATATTCAATACATTAAGATTTCACAAAGGAATGCTTTTTCTTTAATGATTGTTGGAATGTTATGAATGCTAAGCACGAGACTGAATAATCATGCAGCTACTGTTTGCAAAGAATCAAGTCAATATGATTTTTTGTCGGCCATATTGGGAGGCCAAACGCAAGCCCAAGCAATTGGCTTCGACATCTGAATCCTAAGACAACAGAAAAATTTGTAAATTTAGGTTATCCTAGAAAGATGCGATTGCGTGCATTTTTCAGAACAGACTTTACATAAAAATGCACCTAATTGATTGTAAAAATCTAATTTTTATGGAGCAGTATTGTTTAAGAGTGACTTAGCCCAAAACTTGGTCTGGCCGAAGCCGCACCAACAGGACTAGTTGCGCAGGGCTTGTCTTCCTAATGAGAACAAGACGATAATAGCTGCAAAGTAGTTGTTAGCTAATGAAAACATTAGACATCAATTAAAGAAAATTATTTAGTAGTTGATAACCACCCGGGATAATGTCTGTGCAGTGCAGGCTGTTCAGTGCAGCGACGGGGTAACATCCGTATAGTGGAGGGGGGTAACAACATTAGAAGAGTTGAGGGATACCATTGAGTACAGTGAAGGGCCAAGTCAGCAGGTTAAGAGCAAAAACACGCATACCAAAGGCCTCTCCCATTCAAATCATGATTCAAAGCAAGTTAGTCTCAAAACATACGCTTTAATAAGGTAAACGAACTCAAATCTCAAACATACTACCAGTTACAAGCTAGGCATGACCGATTGGCAACGAAGAATCCAGAGTTGATAAAAAAACTTCCCTAATTGTTACCTTTCCTTAAGAAACCTTTGTAACTCTACCATTGGTAAAGCACGAATCGACACTGGATGCACCGCGGTGACTGTAACGATAACGCCAACTTCTGTTCAAATTCATTTTCCTTGAGACATGAATTAATCCGTTTTTAGCACGACTAAGACTATGTTCACACTGCTCTGGTATGATAATAACGATTGAAAAGATTATCATAATATAACGTATCCGTTATGCGTTTTTGTTGTTCACACCGCTTTTTGCGTTTTCAAAGTGCGTTTTCAAAAGTATCTGTGCTCAGATTGGAGAAGTGTAAACACAAGAGGAAAAATAATTATTTTCTATCCGTTTTCATTTGAATACGGAGCAGTAACTAATTTCCATTTCCACCGCACTGTTGTTTAAATTAATCAGTAGAGACAAAACCAGCCGCTTTTGAAAGCTATTTTCAGGCAATGCGGTTTGAAGAGATTTCAAACTATGAGAAGAAGCTTGTCCGGTCTGTTACTTTACCCTTAAAAATGTATAGTAAAAGAAATAAAACTGCTGTTCCAGTTGGCGTTGCGGTCTTAGCCTAGTAACATCACAGTGAACGTGACGCATCGCACTGTATCCAGTGTGAATGAAACTTAAGAGGTTCGTTTTCGAAGCAACCGTTCAGCTCTAGGGATAAGAGTTGATGGAAGAGCTGGTAATAAGCTGTAGTGTATTAATGCTTTTGCCTATCCTACCTGCACTGCTACCACGCCAAAGCACGCGATTATATTACATACGGGGATGGCCATCCGAGAAAATGGAAACTAAATACATCAAGTGAATTTTTTCATGACCCAAAAATATGAACATAAAAAAATTCGGGAATGTTAAAAGATGGCTGTAAACATGCTCAAGGACTGGGATTTATGTTTGGCTTAGATGTCAAATAAAATCTAATTATCTCCCTTCAACAGTTTTTAAAAACCAAAAAACATCAGGTTTGGCATTCATAAAAAATCTCAACCCAAAAGTATCATATTTGGTAACCTTTTTAACCTATGAATATGAGATAGATATCTCCAGGACACAGAGAGGATCGGAGGAGAGAGGTGAAGGAAGCCATAGACACCGACAGGCAGGCAGATGCCCATGTCAAGTCAAGTCACATCTCCGTATGTTATATCATCGAGTGCCCCATGGGTAAAAATCAAAGGCACTGATCCCTAAAAAGACAGGAGTCCAGCCACGACCAAACTCACCAAACATTTCGCTGGGCGTTGCTTTACCTTTGTAAGGCAAAATCAGCAAGAAAACAGGATTTCCAGCTGTGCTAAACATAGGAACTGAGATTGAATGAAATCTACCTTCGAGATTAGTTGACGCTTGGAGTTAGATTTGAGGTTATTTTTGCTGTCCCGGAAAGGCGCCATGGTTTGAATTTCTTCTGCTAAAAAAACGTCCACTAATTTTGGTTCCTTGTCACAACTCACAACTGGTCACAGTAGCTGATGGCATGAATGCAGTAGTAACCAACTCAATCATGGGACCGGGTTACCACAAAAATTATGTGACACAGTATCAAAACCGTCTGGCAAAGGTTCGGTCCGAATACACGTACAGTCTGTTAAACCAAAGATCAAATGATAAAACTCCAAGATTTTTGTACTTGATCAGCCTTTCATAACAGCAAAGCTTTTCCAAGATATTTGGAAGTGGCGAGACATAAACAGCTAATCGTGCTTTGGTAAATTCCGACTGTGGTTTAGAGTTCACGTCACACTAAAGCTACTGGCTTTACTGGAAATCATAATTTTGCATTTCTTCTAGCCAATGTGAATGCCCTGAGATACCTAAAGCTTCACAAAGAATTTAACATTCAATGACAAAAGGCAAAAATAGAGTCGACTTGAGAACAAAAGGACAATCCAGATCCAGTTTTTTAAAGAAATTAGTGGCCCAAATATCAAATCAGTGGTCCCATCACATCTGTGGTCCGGATGTAACATTTCTCATAAACAAACAGCCCCAAAACATTGCAACTAATAATGATTCAAAGCCTTTAATCTAATAAATTAAAAATTAAAAACTTAGAAATAAAAATGTATACAAATCCATTATTACATATTGTTAATAAAATAAATTCAGTTGTGTCTCTGTTTGTCTGAAAATCGTATAAACAGTCGGTAGTGTACGCATTATTGTCCATGACATCCACATTCTCATTCAGACATTCGACATACATCTATTAATTGGGAGGGGGTGAATTCGGAGACAGGCTAGTGGTAGCGGCCATCCGTGTCAATGGCTGAAAATTTACTTCACGGTGTTAAGTTTTCTTGTACGAAATACCACACATGCTTGAAAAGCCAACGCACCCTTTTATTATGGCTCCCCGTAGAACTAGGCCAAAACCTGTTCGCGCAAATCACGCCACACTAGCCTGCCTCTTAGAAACTAGCACCTAGTGGATAAAGTCAGTGTCACAACAGAAAGCGTCGAATCAGCCCCCGAGATACTCACGAATTCATGGCGAAAGGGGATAATTTTTTAAGAGAAGCACATACAGCTCAGAGGACAGGGTTTCCGACGAAACCAAACCAAGGTACACTCCATGAATTGGAATGGGAGCAGAGAAGAAACGAGGCCCTCGTGCTGTGAATAGTGACTTTATCCTGGGCCTGAAGGAGATATCGGGAGAGACTCATCAAGCAGTCATATCATAACGCTATTTCACAATGCTCATAAACACCGCACTTCACACCAAAATAATTTGGCACTGCATGAAGGGATTTTGCGTTGCACGGAGAAGAAAATTGTGAAATCTGTGCTCTGGGCTCCTCGAAAAATAACATCTCCGTAGCAGTTCCATTGAGCTCAATAAGCCAAAAAGGAAATACTAAAGGAGCATAGGTAGGACCACATTGATTGGTGATTGAATTAGAACATTGTGAAAGAGCGCCATAAGGACTGCGCAGTGAATCTATTATTGAATTTACATTCTCGTTAAAACATACCTCGTTCGGGATGAAATTCGGACTCGAGGCCGGTTAAAACTGTCAATCATCTACTTGTATTCAAATGGCATTCTTCTTCGTAGCATTCAGTTGACCAATCATAATGGATACTGACTTCACGTCGAAATCGTCTTCGAGTGTTCTTCTTCCTGGTTGACTGTGCGCCCACCATGATTGATCGAACAAGCGTGCCATTAGTGCCGGCTTGAGCTGCATCCGAAACATTCCGCTTGCACACATCTTTCACATTCAAACCGTCAATCAGCAGTTGTGGTTGTCGATACGTCGTCAGCTGTGTCGTAAGGCGTCGTCCACCGTCGTCTAGAGTTTGAACCCGTCCACAGGCATGTCTTGCTTAGCCTCAAACTGGAATTCACCGTCAACTTCCGCGGGTGCTACTGCGGCGTCTTCTGTGTCAGCCTGTGAATAAGATAGAAGGAATTGCGTTGAAAAGTTTTACGGATGAGGAAAATTATATTGACTCCAAGAAAATTACAAATTATCATCACTCCAAACATCCTGAACATTTGATTCATCCACGCTGGAAGAAAGATGGAGTTTGAAATTTAAGTGACAAGGAGAAAAACCTCTTCACGTGTCTATTTTTCACATATTTAGACATTAATTCATAAGGCATGGTCTAACACGGGAAATTATATTTCACCAGGGCAGGCTACAGGGTTAGCACTGTATTATCCCATAGCTCTCCGATGCGGTCTTAGTATGAAAATATACTTCTGAAAAACACTTACGTCACTGAAATATTGTTCTATGATCTCGTAACAAAGCTTGTAGATGTCTGGGTGTTCATGTTCTTGTAGTTTTTCAATGTAGTCTAGCCCTGAAAACGGAAAAGTGACATTCATTACTCGCACTTCAAGATATAATCAGATTTTTGTAGCCAAGAGCAACTCCTACAGCTTTAAAAAAAAAAACGAAACAGAATAGCCAGCAGTCCTACCTCCACATTCTTCAATCAGTAATGTAATTTTATCCAAGTCTTCACCTGCCATCTGCAAAATTAGGCAAAATGTCAACTTTGGTCCCAAATGACATTTCCAATAAAGCATCCAATTGGAAAAAGAATTTAAAAATTTCAACAAGAAATTCAAAATTTGACATGCAGATTTATTTTGATGAAATCATCGTAAAATTATCTTGTTGTCAACCATAATCTAGCGCATAAAGTTGCGGTCTTTACAAAAATAGGACAGAAACAGAAGCGTGGTTGATTGGAACAAACTTGGGCGTAACATATCGAATGTTATCTGAAAACCCAGAATGATGTGTGTGCGATTGACAACAGGCATATGATTTTCCCCTAGAAATACACCGAGGACTGCAGTTATGACTGCCAATATGACAATGATAGTCAAGCTGCTGGAAGGAATACTCTACAGCTTTATACTAACCTTTAAGATATTAACAATGCCATCGAGAACAACATGAACAACCTTGAAGCAAAAAGAACAGCATGAGTTTCAATACATCACATTATGACGGCAGTTAGATGACTATGACAGAGTATGTACATTGAATCCCTTACTGATATTTTAGCAAAGGGCAGTTCATTTTGACAGTATTACCAACACTGGTTTACCAGTATCATAAAAGCTTTTGAGCAATTTTCAGTCTGGTTTTCTAAATATCATGAATCATAAAATCAAAAGGTGGTGTTTTGAATTTCAGATAGACAGTGCTTGATACATTGCTAGTAGAGCGGTGAATGCACTTATCAGCAGAAGAGAGGCAAAAATTACTTGTTCATTTCTACAACCCTATTTTGTGATTGCCCACTAATCAGAAGATGTGCATAACAGATACAGAATACATCTCATAATGAGTGAGAAATCATAAAACACGCTTATAGGAATGTATGAAGGAGTAATTTCATTTAAAAATCATATGTTTAGTGTGGCACTATAGTAAGACAAATAAAAGAGACAAATTGTATAACATGTACCATGTGATATAATTAAAATTAACACAAACGTTTCAGGCGTATGCCCGTTATCAACGTCAACGATATCTTTAATAACGGGCATTACGCCTGAAACGTTAGTGTTAATTCTAATTATATCACATGGTACATCTTATACACTTTATCTCTTTGATTTGAGTAATTTCATGCCTCTTCAATGATAATAAGGGTAATTAATGCAATATTCATATCATGATAAATCGATGTAATATACCTGAGTGTCCTTGACTTGCAGCAGCTTGCAGAAAGGAGGCAACGCTCCACATTGTACCATATAAGCAGTCTGAAAGAATGAACACAATCTAGCAACGTCTCAAACAAAACTGGAGAAAATGATCAAATAATGTTCTAAGCTTATTTTCACATCTATTTCAATATTATCATTATTTAGTTTAATCCCATAACTTATAAACCACTTCTTTGAAGATCAGACTGACTGGTTCTTAAAAGTTTGGTACTTATGAGCACTTGTGACATTTCTAGGTTATGATGGGCTTTGACCACTGATCTCAAAATAAAGACTGGATCGAGCATCTTTCGTTCTGAAATGAAGTCATTGGAGGCCATGTTGGTACTTCCAATTCAATACATTGAGATTCCACTAAGGGCTGCTTTTTTCCTTGATAATTGTTGAAATTTAGCCTTACACATGGATCCACAAAGGATTTCTTCATATATTTGTGCTTATCTAGAAAGCAAGCTTTGAAGTCCCAGGGTTTCACAAACATCGAGAAAGAATTTCATCAAGCACTTACACTGAGCAACTACAAACTTTAAAGAGTACTCAGTGGTGTAACACTAACTTTTCAATTGGGTATTCACTAACCAAGAATGAAATGGGTGCGTTAGGTGGGTATTTTTAGGGGGGGGGGTCACCACAATGAAAGTTGCGCATATGATAGAGCTTCCACTAGGAAGGAAATTTTCTAAGTGGAAGTTGCATGTATGACAGTGCTTTCACTTGGAAGGAAATTTCCTTAAAAGTGGAAGTTGCGTACATGACAGTGCCTTAAATAAGAAAAAAATTTCCTCAGTGGAAGTTGTAGATAGGGCAGTGCTTTCCCTTTTAAGGAAATTTCCTTGATAATAAAAGTTGCGTAGATGACAGTACCTTCACTTGGAAGGAAGCGTTTTTACCAAGTACTGATAACGTAGTATCTAGTGTATGCTAAAAATCATCTAAAGTGAATTAAAGTAACTAACCTGAGTTGGATTGCCACTCACTGTCAAATTACTAACTGCCCAAGCGGCTTCTTTTTGGGTTGCAAATTCACACTGAAATGATAAGTATTAGCACATGATCATTCAGTTATTCCCAACATTTTGAATATCATAATTCCAAAACATTTAATTATTCATTTCTAGTGCGATTTTTAATGACTTAATACAACAGTTTTCATAGCAAGTTCTTTTGCAACTGAATGATTCAAAGGGTGGTAACTCAATCAAATATGAATTTCTCGTTCACAAATCGGAGCACACCATAGTGATGTAGTGCATGCTGTGTGTTCCTTCTGGCAATAAAGTTTACCGTGGCCTCTCGTAACCTAGCTCGTTAAACTTAAACTCATTCAACTGAAATCAAAAGTTAATACGGTAGAGAATAATTGCTGAGCCTATATAATAACTCAGAAAAGAGAACACTATGTTGTGTCACATTCAGGATAATTGAGATACTTGTCCTGTTTTTCAGATGAGAAGGTTTTCATCATACCCATTAGTTTTCTATAAATAAGATGCTTTGTTGCAAAATAGAGAGATGGATTTCTAAGGAGAAGTTTGTCCCCTTTTTACTCCAATCATTCCGTAAGATGTCAGACGAAAAGCTTTAGTAGTTATTGCTTTTCGTTATGTTTCTAGTCGTGTCCAGTAATTGTATACATGACACAGTTATGGAATACCAGGACCTTAGTCAGTGTATCTTAATCAGATTAAAATCAGTGTATTCCAGTCGATTAGGAAAGATTTCATGTCAACATGATTTTATGAACATTATAGTTAATACTCACTTCTTCTAAGGCTCTGATGATGAGGGGGACCAAGTCAGCATTAACGACAAGCTTTTGAAAGAAAACAATCAGGAAATCAATTCAAGAAAATTGTCTACATCTACACATCTAAATCTACAAAAATACTGACAGAGGAGCATTAACAAATAATAGTCTCAGGATTACAACAGATACGATGATACCTAATTTGTAGTAGGACATCAAAAGAAGGCATGTTAACATATTTTCCCATGGCGAATCCAGAATATTTTGTGAGGAAACATTCTAGATTTGTCATTGGTTTTAAAGTAATCAGATTTGAATTCATAGATTTGCCTTCTGAGTGTCATTGTTGCTGTTTTGTGAGTGAAGTTTGCAAGCAGTGCTAAGCTTTTCACAGCTATGTCATGCCTTTTGCAGCTAACATTATTTTTTAACAATATATAATATTTTCAGGACATAATTCAATAAAGAGCTGTGCAGAGTGTTGAGCATTGAGAAACCCATTAATTACTGTGTACATTATCGAGCAAGTGTCCAGTTTCCTAAGATACCATTATAACGTAACTCAGCTATATCTCAGTGAGCTGACTACAGAAATAAACTTTTAGGCTGCAATAAGGGGTCAGCCTACCTGCACTTGATCTTCGTTCCCAGCAGTGATATTAGATAAAAACCATACAGCTTCCTAATCACGGAAAAGCAAGCATTAGAGGATATAAAAATCATCAAATCATATAAGCAATCCAACACCCAATAAGCCTCTAGATTCTGAAGCATGTTCCAGTCTATCAAATAAGTTTCCACACATAAACCCCTTTTGACAATACCTTCACTTCTCTTCATCCCCAATGCAGAACGGGCATTTCAACCATATAAGAAGAGCTGGCATAATAAAGAGGTTGAGAAATATTTTCCAAGAATTGGAAATATAGGAAATATAGAAGTAAAATTAAGAGATAGTTGGAAATACCTCTAAAAGGGAAAGAACTTAAGAGACGGAAATGCTAGGGTGAATACAATCAGGCGGTCTGAAATACTTATTGGAACATAAATACAATCATTCCCCTTTTCCTTAATTCTTCTCAGTAATGACCCAATTTTTAGAAAAGGCCAATGTTTCTCTCACCCTTTATTCAAGGTGGGAAAGTGCTCAGATGTTGGTGAGATGTGAAGAGCATCCGTGGATGAAAAGACATTTGATAAAATAAATTCTTGGTGAAAGTTCACTACTCGCTCTTTGAGCTGATAATAGGAAAAACGTTGGATGATATCATGTCTTTAAGAAATTAAGCAAAAATTCCCAACTCTTTGGGCTGATGTATTTTCACAAAAATATCAGTGACCAGCCAGAAAATAATATTAGTTGTTTGTACCTTTTTAATTTTCTCTTTCGGGTGCTGAAGGAGTTGGCTGAAGTGTGAAAGTGCACCATTGTCCAGAACAACCTTGAAACGAAAGGGAATAAAATTCAAAAATTATCAAAAAAATCAACAAAAACAAGAATCGTCAATAAGATTAATGAAGGAACCAGTGGAAGATTTCCTTACCTGTGTTTGTGCATCGGTTCCTGTGACAATATTTCCAACAGCTCGCAGAGCAGCAGTCTGCAAATCAAAAGTTTGGATGAAGAAGAGCCAACAATATTTGATTTAAATTTGTGTTTGCCACAATCGAGCCAGTCAAGTTCTTTTCTTTGCATGACATTCAGATAGACGGTGTCAAAAAGTTCAAAGATGGGGAAAACAGGTTTGACGTATCCACTCAGTTAGTATCAATGTAAAGAGATTACAAAGATTAACACATGGTAATCAATGGACATACATAGAAAATTTGGCTCAAGTTTAACTCATATGTTTAAAAGTATTTTGTAAGTGGTTCACACCTTCAACATGTAGTTATGTATCAAGGTATCAGGCACAGCTTCATGGGGGAAATATAGGAGTGCAAGTCCTTAGGGACCCATAGCAAATTAGAGTAACAAGGGGGCCCTCAGCAATGCCTACCACTGTATGCCACAGGGACCAACAAGAAAATTTTTCATAGGGTCCACTACCTCTTGGCTGCGTTTGCATGCAGCACTATGATTAGCATGAAGCTTGTTTTGCTTTATTTCTAGTCGCTTATAGAGCGAACTTTCAAAAAGAAAGTTCAATTTCATAATTTCTCCTTATGGCTTGTTAAAATCCTGGTCTATTGAAAGACCTGCTGAAAATAAGACAATTCTGCATATATTCATATTTCATAGAAAAGACCACATCATACAAAAATTATTCAGACTCACCTGTAACTTAATTTCACTATGACTAAGAAAGCGAACCAATATGGGGACAACACCAGCATCAATAACAGCCTACGGTGAAAGTAAAACAATCATTCAAAAACTTCTCTTCGTAATTTGAAGCCAGACAAACCACCCTTCAAAAGAGGTTTTATTTGGTATTCCTATTTCATGCATTTAAATTCATTTCACTTTCCATAGAATGTATCCTGCCAAATCAAACTTGATCCAAGAATGAAGGTCACAAGGAGTTAAATACAGTACCGCATTAAGGAAGCCTAACATCGCGGATCGCGTATTTTGCGAGTCGCGCTCGATCCTCGATACCCCGCGATGCCCTCTATCGCGGACCCCGCGATACACTGATCGTGATGAAACGCGACCTTTCGCGACGGATCGCGACCATTCGCGAGCGAACACGGGGTATTGTTTCGTATCGCGGACCCCTCGATCTAATCGCGAAGCTTGGTGGTTAATGTTTTCCAACGATTTCTTTTAAGTTCCAAGGAAAGAATAAGTTTAAGGCCTGTTATAGATTAACCCCAAAAACTAGTTAACATTCAAAAGATCATAGGAGGAAAAATAATTTGACAGTTTATTAACAGATTCTAGTACTAAAAGTTTCTTAAATGTTCCATATTTTGATATTGATAATAACAAAAGATTGCCAGAAGATGACATGCACAATGTGTATCTATAAGTCATCGAAAATAGGAACAGATGTTGAAAATGTGTCGGCAAGTATAAATCAGGCAAAACTGGGTTTCTGATGTACTATTACTAGCTTAGTAATGCTTCTGAATTTCAAGTTTCTTAACAATATTAGTTTAATTCTTAGAGTACCAACGCTCTTTTCCATCGGAACACGTTAATTTAATTTGACGCAAGCTATTCTTAAATATTCCTCTATCATTAGTCAGAAATGTTCATACCATTTATGTAATCCCTTTTAAGTCTGTTTTTGCTATTTGCTTCTAATAATTCTTATAAATATTGATAAATAATGAGGAAAAATAGGCAGCTTTAGCTCAATTTTAGCTTGTCCTTACCATTAGGCATAATTTTAGGCTCGTGTTCTTATAAAATTGTTCTTTAGTACTAGGTTTCTTATAAACTGGTTTCTTAGCTACAAAAAAGCGTTTGTCTCGCGGACAATTAATTGAAATGAAAGGAAAGATCTCTTGGGTTAGAGACTGATGTGTTCGAGGTCATAAGGCAATTGAAAGTAAGATTCCCGAGAACAAAAGACTATCACTCTTTCTCACAGCTCAACCGATTTCCATCAAATATTTTTTACTTCTCATTTCCCTTAATTTGCCTCTTGGGAACAAGACCTATTACAGAGAACACATGTCATAAGACAATAACAATCAAAACCAACAACCCAAAAACTGTTCTTGGGTCTTAATCTAAACGCTGATAATTGCCACAACTATCTAATAAACCTATTTCAAATAAAAATCTGTTATGATGATAAAACGGTCAAAATAAGGAACTGAAAGATTAAGGGTCTTATCTAGTTTCCTTGTAAAAACGTTTACTAAGCTGAGGAATATATGTTAAATATGGGTTTTTAATTTTTTCAAATTAATTACTTTTGATGTTTTTTCTATCGGGGTGGATTTTATAGAACAGATTCAACTATTAGTACACTTTCATTCCAATAGGGTAAGCAACTGGACCCTTATCCTAGCCCTCAAAGTTGCCTAAATATTAAGGGTTTTTAGCCCTCAATGTTTCTGAACTTTCTTAAATTTCGGCTATTTGAGGGTTTAGATTGATGATTCGTTACCTGTAGTTGACGGATAAATACGGACACATTTTTTGTTTTTGCCTAAAACATATGACTTGATCACCAGCAAAACCGAAAGTTTTATGAATAATTTTTGCCCAGTCCACCTTGACCACGAAATTTATCAGAGCTTCGAAAAGAGTGCGCATTAAATGAATACATCGCGGACAATCGTGGATCGCGGATCGAGGACCCCGCACTCGTTCGCGCTCAATCACGCTCGTTCGCGCTCGATCTCGATGTCTGCGATCTTTCGCGATCAAAAAGTTGAATTTTTGCCCACGCGATAGCATCGAGGATCGAGCGCGTCGCGCAAATTCTCGCAACGCGATGTTAGGCTTCCTTAATGCGGTACTGTATGTGTCAAGATGCCAGATTATTCACATGGAAACCTCACATAAAATATTAAAGCCTAAAAAGAGAATCTCGGGAAAATGAAACCAATTATAATTTTTGTTTTACATCTGAAAATGAATTACAAAACTATTATTCTTTTAAGACTAGCATTATAATTGCAAGTGGCTCTGTATGATAGCCAAGCATAGGCCCATTTTGGAATGCTGCAAAGTTCCCATAGGTTCTCTTTCACATGTCTACCCACCTTTCGAATAAAGTAGTAAAGTATGGTACTAGTGAGGGCTTCTGACATTTCTAGGGTATGATAGGTAAGCTCTCATTACAGACCTTATCTCTTAGATCTATGATGTAGAGAACAATAGTCATGGGATTGGTAGAATAAATTACAGAATTGTTATCCTGCCACCTAAAACAACATCTAAATAAATATGGGAACAAAATCTTGTACCTGGATATGCATGTTTCCACAATCTGTGAGATAAGACAAGGCCCAAACGCTGTCGACCAGTATCTAAACAGGATACACTAACATCAATGATGAAACTCAAATTATCAAAATTAGATACCAAAATTGTGCATATTTTGAGTCAAAATTGTTGAATTTGTTTTTGGTATATCGCCCTTAACTTGTCTTGCAGCTATAATGATACCTAAAAAGAGCAAAAACTGCCATTCAAAACAGCAATACTAAAAACAACCAAATTGCACTTTACTATAAAGTATACCTCATCTACAGTGTTGTACTGATTTTTGCCAGTATCCTTTATGGAGAAAGCACAGCACATGAATTAATAATACATTGCCAATTTTCACCAATTACTCTTTGTTATTAATTAGCTTGTATTAAGCCCTTCTCTGCCCAACTCTACATTACTTTAACAATTTTCAAAACTTACGTCGGTATCTGTGTGATGGATTAAATATGCCAATGGAGGTAGGAGCTACAAAAAAAAGTAAGTGCGTTAAGAAGCAAATCCAAAGCATGTCTTTAATTTTGAACAAGAACCACTTCAAAAATATTTGAACATCCAGCTGCTTTTCATGTTTTCTTCTCAACCATATCCAATTGTGGGACTGCAATGATACTCCTATTCTGAGAAAGTCTTTCTCTTGGGCAGATCCTGTGCAGTTGTTAAAGACTCTGGACGGGTTTATCTGTACATTCGGTGAGCAGTGATGTAATTTGTGAGTGAAATGGCTTGGGTTCTCGAGGGCCCGGGTTGTACAGCAGTTAGCGCACTAGGGTACTTATCTATATGTCATCGGTTAGAGTCCTACTCCGGTCATTTCCAATCTCAAAAATTATCTCTATTGATTTAAGACTACTGGCTCAAATGTAATTATAAAATTGTGAGTTCGAAAATGAGATGGGATGATGACACTCTAAAAAAACTCGTTATGGAAGTCTAAAACCTTTTCTAACATTAGTAGAACATCAGACATTTAGTTCTGCTTATTCTAAAGGCTGAAGCACAACAAGTTTAGCTTTCCTAATTGAGCGGTCTAATGTATGATAATTTTCAAATGTTGGTAGGGATTATACGGTATGTGAAGAAAACAATTAAACAAAATTGATGTTGAGTAAAATGGATTATAAAATTTCATCAAAAATTTGGTGTCACTTTCAAAAGAACTTGCTAGTATTACCTGTGTTATAGTCTCCATAGGTGGTGGGGGCTCTTTGTTTCTGCACAGATTGACTATCACCCAAGTCACATTTCGTAAGAAAGGTATCTGAAAACATCACAAGAATCATTTTTTAATTTATTAAGAATTTCTGCTGATAAAACTAAAACATTGAGAGAGAATTGGAAAATTGATAAAATCTATATAGTTTGAATCCCGCAATACAACCTGCATCTTAAAAACATATCAAAATCAAATCTAAAGGAAAGTCCAACAAAGGAGAATATGGGCTAGAGCTTGTATGGAAAGACGGGACAAAACACTGAACTGAGTGAACCACACATATTAATTATACAGTTCCCAAATTACTGCAAAAATTTCAGGTTACACGCCTGATTTGAAAAATCATAAAAGTCTTGGTAGTAAATGCAAATTGTTACTTACAGGGATGGCAGGATGAATAAATTTCAGCAAAGGGCTGACAACACCATGTTTTATCACGTGATCTCTCAATGCTGGGCCATCACCTTGTGAAAAAAGAATGAATGATCACTAATTCAATATTTAAAGAAGTTGGTGAAATCTTTTCAATAAGAAGTATGAAGTGTGCTTTGAAATAACCTGTGCTTTGATATCTAGCTAAGAGAGGCAGCACGTCTTACCTGAATGATTACAACCATAACAGTATCAATTTCCTATCGTAATATCTGTAATCAGCTTCTAAAGACTCTTCCATAGCCAACTACATATATCTTAGGATTCGTGCTCCATTCCCTAAACCATGAAATGATGTCTAGTGCAGAAACCTTGGAATATAAGCTGTGAAGAGTCTTTTTGAAGTGGATCAGTTTTTACTATTGGAATATCATTTGTTGCATTCTTTATATGAAGATTATGGGTTACTGTTTAGTATCAAAGATCCTTCTATTGTATCAAAGATCTTAAAATTCATTGTTTATAATTATTTGAAATACTGAAGGATAAAATATATCAGGCATCTTTGAAAGCAATAGCAAAATCAAAAATGTTAATGAAAATGCAAATTACAACATTAATCATACCTGAATTAAAGCATTTGCATTACAAAAGGAAATACCTACCAATAATGTTACCCAAAGCCCAGACAGCCTGCTCACAAACATTTGAATGCTGCGACTCCAAAAGACGCATGAAGTGTGGAACAGCACCTGAGGCAAAAAATGGGATATCTTGAAAACAAATCTAAATAGAGTTGTCTTCTGTACTGGACATGAGAGTGCTGAGATAAAGAGAATGGGATAGAATATAACTTGGTTTGAAAAGAGCAATGAAATACAGCTATTGACACATAAATTTATAGGCACATGGTCTAACAAAGGAGGTTGTATTTTACTAGAGCAGCCTACTGCAATTGTCATATGCCATCAGTAGGTCTTGAACCTAGGTTTTACCCACTGAAGGCAAGCATGCTAGCCGCTTTGGTGATGGAACATGGCCATTGCAGTAGGGTGCTTTTGACACGTGCTTGCAAAACATATACAACATCAATTTCTAATCATTATCTTTCCAAGATGAGTCAATGATCTGTCAAGCCAAGTATGCTATACACAAATTAATTAAGAATTATCAATAAAGCATTAAACATTTTGTTAAGATAATCTGAGATACTGCGATCAAATAAGCACAACTAACTATCAGCCGCTACTGGTACATAAAACATAAATTCACAGACCAAATGGCAGGCTAAATACTCAGTAAGTTGATTATCATGTTGCATGATGCTCTCATCAGAGGACTATCTACTACAAATCCTACCTTGCAAATGTATATATGCTGCATGTACCAGAAAAATCTTATAGCAATAAAGGACACAGTTACAGCTTGATAGACCAAACGGAAAAATAGCTTCCTCTCATCAATTAGAAATTTTTCGAATAAGTAACCCCCAAACAAGAGCTAAAAACAAAGCAAGAAAAACAGCTGATCAATCTCTAACCTGCTTGGACAACAGCTTGAGTCTGCTGGGACGTCCCAGATGCAATGTTTGTTAGTGCCCAAGCAGCCTCAAATTGTAATGCAGGGCTGAAAAATAAAAGCTTGTGTTAAATCCTTACCATGTTTTCATGTCTTTGTCTGATTTAATGATTCCTTATTCAATTTTATTATCATTAGGTTCACGGCCAAGCACAGTTGTGTCTTCTCTGTATTTGAACCATGCCTTTCTCACAAGAACCGAGAACGTAACAGATTGATAGGTTTTGCAGAGAATCCTTCATCAAAAGATCACCTGGTGCTAGACCACCTGAGTCTAGCAGATCTTGAGAATGATCCCCATCACGGTGAAAATTAATAAAGAATACACATGAAATGGCCTGGGAGACAACAATGGGAATTAAAATACCCCCAACCAGCAATAATGAATGCGTGAGTTCCCTGCAAAGTAAAGTATTAAACCTAACCTAGCAATTAATGTAAAAGAATTATGAATATTTCTTACTTCTGGTCACACTGTAGGCATTCTACAAGGATTGGCAAAATACCAGATCTATAAGAAAAAGAAAGATTAGAAAGTTAACTTGAAAAAAGCAAGATTTAGAAAATCAAAGAGATCATCACAAGTAGTAGGTTTAAGTCTTGCTTTAAGGCCATCTTCATTCAACAAAATTATCTCAAATTATAAAATATGCTGATTCTTTATCACGCTCACCGACTAGATTCCACCAAGGAACAGGCATTTGTCTATTGGTGCAAAAAATTTCCAGATCCAAAAAGGTTTTTGACCAAATTGGCATCATAAACAACTTACTCAAGGCAGACATTTTCAGAAAGAAATGCTTATGTATGTTTATGGTTGCACACTACTAAAATCAACACTTGGTCATGATATTTGATGCAGTTTGGTTTTACGGTTTTTTAACAAATACATGTGGTTTAGAATTGTACAGTTCTACTAGAAATATGATCGCAAAAATGCATTATATAACTAATGTTCTTTTTACATCATTGAGTTTCTGCTGTAATGACTGTAGGGGGAGTGTTTTTGAAAAGTTATCAATTTATCATGAAGTTATCACAAAATGTTTTGTTTGGCAGTTATCTGCAGAGGGTTAATTTCTTATTGCTTTGATACCAGGTGGATTAAGCATGACAAGTCGATAAACCCCTGTTCTTAAAGTAAAAAGAAAATCATCTCACGATGAAGAAATAAACTTACTCAATCAAGTCATTTATAGGTGGATTTCTGTCCCTTGACAATAATTTTCTAGCAGCTTGAACAGCGCCTAGTTGCTTAGAAGGTTCAATACCTCCTAACTAGAAAAAAATAGCAAGTACATAAAGATAGGAAAATATTTCTGCACATAAGAAATAATACAAGTTTCCAAATGATAGTACAATGGACATCAATGTGCATAGAGATTATCAAAAATTCTGGATAATCAATAGAATACAAACATCGACAGAAACCAGCATAAATAAATCTAAGTATTGCAGTAGTTTATTTCTAAATTACAAAATTAATAAACTAACATATTAAATACTCTTAAAATATAAGAATGAATCTTCGACTGATTGTTTCTCTTAATTATCACTTCAGTTCACTGCTGCAAATAAAAAGGTCTCATCACTTTTCATGAGGTTTTGCACATTTCTCACGGACCAGATATTGAATACAAGTTCAACTCTAACAAAGAAACTAAACATTTTAAAGAAAGCAGTTCAATGAATATATACCTTATTGTTTTGTCCTTCAAGAAGTGTCTGCAAAACACAAAGGTCGCGATCAGAAAACAGTTTTACAAGTAATATTACCAGTAAAAGTGTCTGAAACTAGCATGAATGTGATAATGAATGCCCTGGAATAAGTCCAGCTGTATAGATGATTAGTTTTTGAGGAAGTCCTTTTAAAGGGATATATCACTCAATTCAGGAACTCATCAAGCTTCAACCAACAACATTTTTCAAAGGTTAAAACATCAATCTACTTGCATGTTTATATCACAGGTAGTAAGTAAGTTGGTTGATCGCAGTTGGAGGCAACCCGAAGGCTCCTCTTTCCTTCGCTTCTATCTTTTCAGATAGGGGTGGGCGCTACTCCCGTCCCTGGCCCGGGTGCCACTTACCGTCAATAAATCTTTTTATGCTGAGTGCTAAGCAAAGAGGCATCGAGTACCATTTTTGAAGTCTTTGGTATGACTCTGCCAGGTTAGGAACCCACGACTTTCCGACACAGTGGCGAGCACTCTATCTCTAGACCACTGCTTATGTCAAAAGTAAGGGTGACTGAAATAATTTCCGTAAAGATTCCAATAATTCATGGGTTAAAAAATCCATAGCATTCATTTCTAGCCCAAAAAGTATAAGATAAAAGGTTCTCACCGCAACTATGCTTTCCAGTGACTGATTCTGCAATGTAACAAAGAATCAATGTTAAACAAGATTTAGAGTAAATAAATTTTGTCTTATCAAGGCTGTTTCCGACATAGAAGTCACCACTTATCATGACCAGACTTTGATATGTACTAGGGCCCTACAAAATATCAAAGGCTAGTCATGGTAAGTGGTGATAATCGTTAGATATTGATTTCAACTGAATTGCCTTGTTGAAGAGAAAGAAGTTTGACAAAGTCAATTTCTTCATTTTGTTGAAACAAGATTTATTTGAATAATGTTAATTACCCTTTTAATGACTGGAGGGATATTGATATCTGCCACTTTGGGGGACACTTATTTGAGAAGAGGGCTTATCACTTTCTCTATAATTAAGGTAATCTTTGTACTCTGACAGTGTTACATAAGGTGAGTAATGGTGCAATGAAAAATATTAATTGGTACGAGACACACAGTGGGCCCAGGGGTGGTAAAACTCTTAAAAAGTGATGTCTTTTGAAATGCTCAAACCTATTCTTTCCTGAAACTAGATGAAATTTCTGATTGATTGCAAAAAAAATCAGCTTCATATCTTATCGACAACTATTTTGGTGGACATTTGAAATTTTTTCAAACTTTTAAATTTTTCAGTAAATAGGCCCAGAAATCCAAGTTAAATTCATTCCCAAGTGCATGGTTACAATTTTTATAGGTAATGGAAATAGGAATCATGAAAATAATTGATCTTGACCAATTTAGAGCCTTATTTTCAAAATTTTGACCATTTTTCAAAATCCCGGGGGGTCAAAAATAGCCAATTTTCAGGTAAAATTAACACAAAAATTCGCCTTCTAACTCAAATTGCACCGCAAAAACGGCTTCCGGACAATAGTAAAGTATATATATTCTAAATCCCCAATCAATACCCTACATAAATCAATAATTGACTAAACCCTATAAAATCCGGTTAGTAAATTAACTTATCGGAGAGGCAAAATGAAGGAGTACTGCCAAATCACTATTGAAATTTTCAGAGTTTTTCAGATTTGGCCATTTTTCATCATTGGCTGCCTCCCATCTAACTCAAATAGCCCCAGCATAAGTTAATATTACTCATTATGGGTTATTAATGTTATTAAATTCAGATTTGGGCACATAAGGCCCCATATTTTCAAATTCTGACCCTTTTTCAAAATCTTGGGGGGTCAAAAACGGCCTTTTTTGGCTAAAAATTGGATGAAAATTTGCCATTGTCCTCAAATTGCTCCAAAAAGATGGCTTTTGGACATGGGTAAACTATATATATTCTGAATCCTTAACTTACACCCTATATGAAACAATAATTACCTAACCCCTGTAAAATCCGGTTAGGGAATAAATCTATCTAGAATAATATTCATATGGGGCTCAGTGGGAATATGTGAAAATTTCAGAATTCTTCAGATTTTGCTTATTATTGACCTCTTGGACCCCCTCATTACCTCAAATAGCCCTAACATAAGTAAATAAGACTCAATATGGGTTATTAATGTTTATCAAGTCCAAATTAGGGTCAATAAAAGCCCCATAGTTTCAAATTTTGACCCTTTTTCAAATCCTCGGAGGTCAAAAATGGCCTATTTTTGGAAAAAAATGGACGAAAAATTATAAATTTCCTTTGTGCTCAAATTGCAGCAAAGAGATGGATTCCAGACATGGGTAAAGTATATGTATTCTGAATAGTTAAAAGACCCAGAAACACACAGAACAATTAATCAGTGGGGCAATAAGCTTAACATGCACACCCAAATAACACTTATTCAGGGGGTAGCTTCCAAACCAAGGGGTTTAACCAAAAATTTCAGGAATTAAACTGATATGGAAATCGCGTATCAACTCTTGGCCAATTTACATAAAAACACATGCAAACAAAATAAATGTAATAAAGTAGCAACATCTGTACGATATCACACC
The DNA here is from genome assembly GCA_963924455.1 of Pelagia noctiluca. Lineage (NCBI taxonomy): Eukaryota > Metazoa > Cnidaria > Scyphozoa > Semaeostomeae > Pelagiidae > Pelagia > Pelagia noctiluca. The sequence goes on from OZ004325.1 coordinate 12,443,600, forward strand.
AGAGCAACATTCCAGTTTCTCTAGAATCCCTAGCGGTTCCACCGAACACCTACCCGTAGTAGGATAACCAAGTCTCAAAGAAAGAACTCCTCAAGTCCATGGATAGTGAACTGATGAAGACTGTGTGTACGAACTGTATGGTCGGATGCGTTGCAAATTCTGCATACTTTTGCTCCAGTGTATTTTGCTGTAATGTATGTGAGGTAAGGGTCTGATCTCTCAAGTAAGCGGTGATGGACGTCTTCGATCTGTTTGTTGCTGTCACACTTACGGCTAAGGTGCTCCAGGTAATTGCGAATGTCTTTATTGTTGGCCTCTAATCCCTCCTCCGAGTACCACCCCAGACTCTCCCCCCCATTCATCCTTATCAACTCTGCACTGTGTTGGATTGTGCCATGCAGTGTGTGATTCAGTTTACACCACGGGAAGTTTTGTGCAATGTTCATCATTGTTTCCTTGCAATGCCGCTCGTATCTTTCCAGATTGATCTTCCGTGTGCAGGAAACGATCCTTAGAATTACACTGAGTTGTTTGTGAAGTGTGCGCATGTTCTCTTGGTGTTTCATATTGCACCTTGTACTCAAGAGTTCATCAATTACAGTTATCAACTCATCTGTGAAGAATCTCCGTCCCTGTTTTCCATCAGTTGATGTCCCTCCTTTTCCCCCTGCAGAATTGACATAGTCAAGGCGAAGACCGGTTTTCTTCTTAATTTCTTCTTGTACCGTTTCTTTTGATTTGATAAGATGGTCACTATAACCAGCTTTCATATCCCACACCTTGTAGTCAATGTTACATCTGTACAACATTTTCAGAAACCAAGTAGTCCCATTTATGTATGAGTGGGTGATGGTGATGCAGTGTTGATCAGAATCAGAGATAGGTTTTTGAGTGACTCCGCTCCTTGTTTGGAAGTCCTTTGGTCTGATGCAAATATTCCCATCCTCATCGATAACCTGATTGAAGATGGACTGTGTGTCGGAAAAACTTCGGTCAATTTTGAATCCACCTGCTTCTATTTTTTCTACATTTGTCCAATCAGCAACTTTCGATTTGCACAAAATACAATCAGCACCTCCCAAACCTGATATTGATTTCTTAAATTTCAGGTCTTTCATGGTATCTTTCATATCACAGGAAACGTGTTGATAAAACTGTTCATTGTCGGAACATATGGGCACTAACAGTCCGTTAGAATTCAAATCCTTTCTTACTCTGTCAGTCTCTTTGATGACAAAGTCTAGAAGGTCAGCATCGGTTTCTTTCTCCCTAATGAGATAAATTGGTCTCAGAGAACGAGCGGAATTAGGTACCTTGTTATGCCAATAGACTTCTTCTTCACCATCAATATTTCGCACAAGCTTCAGAGGAATAATCCCGTACTGGAACATATGTTCAGCTTCATCTTCATCTTCATCGCTATCGTCGTCTTCTTCTTCACCGTCATCTTTGTCTCCAGGCTTCTTCTTGGATCTGAGGGATGGCATTGAACCAGCTCCATCACCACCATCTTTGAGGTGAAGTTTGAGACAGTCTAGAGGTCGGTTTGGGTTGTCTTCCTTCACAATTTTGATGATCGACGAAGCTGTATGAACAACAAGCTCCTTGATGTCAAGTCCTCTTCCTTTACCATCCAAGATCGGAACGGTTGGCGGTCGTAGAGATTGCCGAACAGGGAGAAGCTTGTTGGTGGTAGGGAATTCTATTCCTTTCTGCTTAAGGAAGTAGCGTGTCTGTCGCATGTCTTCTTTACTGAGCGCCATGCAGTGCATAAACGACACAGCTTCAATAGGTGAAAAGGATATGGAAGGGATTTCTTTATTATCATCTTTCACCCTGGTCTTCAGATAGTCCAGAAGTTCAGTTATGGATATGGTGAAATCATTGGTGCTAATAAAGCTCTCCAGCATATCGATCAATGGATTTGTGATGTTCTTCTTTTGTCTCTCCTTGAGATCGTTGAAGTCTTTCCAAGACTTTGTAAACGTTGCTGTAAACAACGAGTTACGTGACTTTTTCTGTGGAGCACGTTCATCAAGAGGAGGTGGACTAGGAGTTGGAAGAGGAGGAGGATGGCTAGGAGTTGGAAGAGGAACCTCAGGAGCAGAAGGAACAGCTTGACCCACTTGTTGGTCAATAACTACATCAAGATCATCAGAGGATTGGGGAACTGCAGCTGACTCATCAAGAACTGCTGCCGATACAACATCATGGTCAGGCAGGAGGACTTCAGCGGTAGTGTCGTCTGTAGGAATGTTGTTGATGGATACGACCACTTCATTAGTTGCAGAATTGACCAGACCCTGTAAGGACGAACGTGATTTCTTCCATCTTTTGTATGTACGAATCTGGTTGTTTAATTCAGTACATCCCCCTGGAAGCAGACGACATGAAGGTGGCAGGTGAGTGTTGATTGCGATGTAATAATCGTTTGCTGAAGGTTTCTTCCCCTTCTGCTCTATGGATTTGAAGACTTGAAATAGTTGTTTTTGAGTTATGTCTATTGTTCCGGTCTCTTTATTTGTTTGCATCTTGCCTGTATGACGACAGACAGAAGAGGACGACTGTCTTTAGTAAAAACAACAACCAACAACAACAACAACGACAGACAGAAGAGGACGACTGTCTTTAGTAAAAACAACAACCAAACTAATGTGAAACTAAGAACAAGAAGTGAAACTAAGATAACAATAGAAACGAAACTAAGAACAGGAAGTGAAACTTAGATAACAATAGAAACAAAACTAAGAACAGGGAGTGAAACTAAGATAACAATAGAAACGAAACTAAGGACAGGAAGTGAAACTAAGATAACAATAGAAACGAAACTAAGAACAGGAAGTGAAACTTAGATAACAATAGAAACAAAACTAAGAACAGGAGGTGAAACTAAGATAATAATAGAAACCAAACTAAGAACAGGAAGTGAATCTAAGATGGGAGCATTTTTTGTCCCACAATGCTCATTTTCGTGATTTTGGCCAAAAATGCCCAAATAAGGAAATTTGGACCCAGACCCTGAACTGTGTAAAAAATTTTTTTTTTGATAGAATTGTATTCCTCTTGATCAAAGCTTTCAAATGAGCCCTCATGCAATATCAGGGGAGCATTTTTTGTCCCATAAACCTAAAAAATGCTTATTTTCGTGATTTCGGCCAAAAATGCCCAAATAAGGAAATTTGGACCCAGACCCCCCTGAACTGTGTAAAAAAATTTTTTTTTGATAGAATTGTATTCCTCTTGATCAAAGCTTTCAAATGAGCCCTCATACAATATCAGGGGAGCATTTTTTGTCGATATATTTGAGTTTTACCAATATTTGCATTTCTGGGCCCACTAACATGGATATTGAAATAGTTTAGCCCTTTTTACATTACTGGTTTGAAGATTTTTAATATACATACTTGTGATTTATCATCCTTGTCATCTTCAACTTGATTTGGAACAAGTCTTTTCTTTTGAAGTGCTTCATCTCTTTTCTCCTATTGTGCATGAATGAAAAAAATTGAAAGCAGAAGAAAAACTGACAAAATAAAGGCATATCATCTATCTTCATTATTGATATCATTATATCATATTATTAATAATCACCATGGCTTGTATTTCTTTCCTTGCACAATTCAATATTGAATACTTTTTCATTATTGACTTGACAAAGGATTGATATTTGCACCACAGGCGTTTTCAGTTTGAAAACCAACCCCGTCTAGACAACCCAAAAATTTTGGACTTTATGCATGGTGGCTAAGAAAACTCATGCTGCCGGATGTAACTAGCCTTAGGAAGGGATATAAAACTAAACCTATGCCCCTGCTAAAAAGGCCTTCTGTTCAGGTTTCCGACTTAATTTGTTCCCAGCATGAAGCCTAGAATTTCTATTGAACTCAGACAATTAATGCCCCAATTATTTTTCCAAGTAAGAGCCCTGCAAGGCTTAGAAGCAGATTTGGAAGCAGCTCCTTGACAGATATAATGATGACATATCAAAATAAAACAGCAACTTACTTTTCTGAGAACAACTGATACCTCATTTCTCCTCTGTCTCAGAGACTGAAAAAAAAAACAATAATAATCAGAAAGATAGACGATGGGTTTCAGAACTGAACAAGAAGGATAAAATATTCCCTACTAATTTTTCTGACAGCTTGCACTGTTAATAACTGAAGTATTCCAATAGTTTTAATAACTGAAGAGTTTCAAGTAAGTTTGTAACCCTTTACAAATGGCTTAAGAAGCACATTGGAGCTGCTGTTTATCTCTATGATTTAAGACCAGAACTTGAGAACCATATTACATTAATCAATATTCACCCTAGTCATGAGGGTGTTTCAAACTCTCAAAATCTTTTCCATTAACTGAGGTTACATTATTATTCCTATCCTGTTGAAAGTTGACTCTAATTCACATCTATTATCTATACTTTGGCTAATAAGATTTTTCAATAAATTTCAATACAGTCATTGTATGGGATACAAATTTGAAATCAATTGTTTTGGAACAATAACATATTGGTGATTCCAAAATTAGTGAAAACGCATGCGCACTGGGTAGGTAGTCAAGTGAGTAATGAAATGCGTGTTTGCAACCCCCAACCCTTGCTTTCCCAAGAAAATTCATTGTTCATATCCTGGACAAGTCACGTGACATGACCATATTTGGAGAGTAGTTAGCTACAGTAGAAACCTGCATTACGGCTACTTAGTTAATATGGCCGCCACCTCATTATTATGTCATTTTTCCCCCTTGAAACATACATGATTGCATGAAAAGACCCTGCTAATTCAGCCACCCCATAAGCGCAAATAATCTTTCCGTATTAATGGTGTTTGAAGGAACAGTGAATAATAAAATTCTAAACAGTGAAGGTATGAGATTAGTCAAGTTTTGAAACATCCATAGAAAAACTCTAAAGATTGTTGCAATTCATGACATTTTTTAAACACAAAACACCTCTTGTTCTTCTATATTTCATTTTCTTTGTTCCATGCTAAAGAAATTTGGTGCTATATACATATTTTCTAGTGTAGCCTAAACTCTTGTCCAAAAGTGACATGGTGGTCATCCAGTGCGGGCAGAATGGAAAGTCAATACTTTGGAGCTATTGTGAAGATAGCCATGTCAGTGTGTTTGATTTACTCTTCACTCTTTAATTTAACAGGGTACCACGAGTTAAACGGAAAAGGAGTGCTGTGGTGGCGATGTACAGTAGTGGTTCAAATGTCTTCTGCTCTACTCCTCAACTCCATACTATCTTGAGATGCGGCAACTTCAAGTAGAGCAACATTGACAGATTTGTGGCCCAAGGTTACACAACTTTTCAATTTTTATCTACTCAACCCTTTCCCTTTGTCCTACTAAATCCTTCACACTCCAAGAAACGCACTTTTCAACAATGTTGAACTATGCTGGGCCTAACATTGATATCACTTATAATCTTGTCAAATTAAATTCATCATAGGACGGCATTAACAAATTTTTGACTGCTTCAGCAATGATTGTTGAAGTCTTTTGCAAAGTATTTCATAATTCAGATGTTGGATGATAACTTTTGAAAGTGAATTATATATTTTTGCAAGTGGAGAATTGTTTTAATGTAAGTTTGAGTGTTTGAAGTTTTTAAAAATAACTTCAGGGCATATATGATTGCTTTCTTTTCTAGTTCTAACAACATTTATTAGTTATTAGGGACTGAGAAAATTGCTGGATCTTTTTTTTATTGGATTTTTGTAAACTGATCTATATTAGCCTTTGTATTCTAACCCTACTTAACGGTACTACTTGAAGAATTTCAATGGAAAGTAATCTTTCATCTTCATTTCAATCTAGGCTATGTCAGTAGATAACTTAATTCATCAAGTAATCAGGCAGATTTCAGTAGACAACAGGGATTGAATGTGGCTGAACAAGTCAGGTGCAGAGAAAATATTGAATTGGGGTCCAAGCCTTCAAATTGCATACATGCTACGCCCTTTACTGCCACTTTTATTTGAAGACTCAATATGGCTTGAAGACTCAAGATTTAGAACTTTTATATTTCTTATCCTTCATAAATTAATTGGTTACTTTTATACGTTATACATTCCTGCTACATAACAATGCAATTAAATGCTGCTTTTTGATGCAATAAGATAGCAATGACCACTTTTGAAATTCACCACCCTCATCTTTAAAGGAGCCTAATCTGTCACGCACCTGTTTCAAATCAAAAGACAGAGCTGTAATTTTCATACTGCCAGATTGTCGGAAATGCACTCTAATCCTCCTTTTTCGATGATTAGACATTTAGTTTCAACTGAGTTTAATCACCCGAGTAAACTGGTTTTGATTGCCTTTGTTTATAGAAATGCAATTTCTGCTTTTGTTGCAATATTCAGCAGTTGGGGATCTGTTGGTTTGTATGTATTTAAGGCCTTGTCCAGCATCAAATTACACTTCCAGCTTTGCATACTTCCAAAAATGTGGGAGTTTACTTTAACACCTTCTTTCCCTTCTGGGGATGGCATTTAAATAGGTTACAAGTACGAGCTTTGCTTAGCTAGTTGGCCAATTCTGCCTGACCTTATTTGTCTGCTTTCCTGTTAACCTTTTATCTGCCTCCTCTCTTCTCAGCACATTTCCTTTCAGCTGTGGGATGTGTGCATGATGACCAACCTTAAAAATTTGTTTTGCTTAGGCAGTAATATGTGGCCTTGGGTATTCCCAATTTGTGGTAGTTAAAGAGGCTGGAGATCCTTTTTCCTTTCCCTGGCACTAGCTTTTGTCCTCCAGCGGTATATGCCAAGGGGTATTTCATGGGTATTTCCTATACCTTAGGCTCCAAGATCTTTGGCGTACAACTTGCCTTAGAACAATATAATATTTTGTTTTTTTGGCGTACATCAGCAAAACTTTGGTGTGGACTTGCATGGAATGCATTCTAGGCTATGCTTTGTCCAGGGCCTGAAGGCTGGTCAGGATTGCTATTGTTCAAACCTTAGTTTGGATTACAAATTAGGGATTGATTGCTGACAGGCCAAATTATTCGGGGTACTGTACCCCCCAGAACCCAACGAGGGACGCCCCTGGACACGTTGGCTGCTCATCGGATGGAATAAGAGGAGGCCGCTTAGGCCTAAAAACATCTTGTTCACCAAAAGAATCAAAAGCGACAATCAGAATCACCAAGGACAAGGCCATTTGTACCAAAACCAAGAAGCCTGCTTTTAGGAAAATTACAATTAATTGAATCAAGAAATTATAAATTCAAGAATCTAGGTTCAAAATACGACCCGGGCATCTACCATCAAGTCTGTTTTAAATCTTCAACAAAGATTTTTATTTTTTAAGATGCACAAAACAATTTGATTTGGAAGACGCTGCACTTTGGAGTTCAATTCTGCTAAAAGTCAAACGACAAACCTCTGTATCTTTGTCTTGGTTTTTATAGAGTTTCTTGCGTACATCTTGAGGTCTGGAAGTCATTTTGAGGCTTTATTTAAGGAAAAGACAACGTATTTTAGCAGATTTTGCTCGAGAAATTCTTCCCAAGATGATGAAGCTGTGAAATTCCCGCGATTGAAGTAATGCAACATGCCTGATTTGCGAAATAGGCTTCTACGCACGCGCAGAATTGGGAGTGCCGTACCGCTGACCCAAAACGCTTTTTATAAGCCTCGTGACCTTACCAATTTTTTTTGGCCATGTAGGATAGAAAGCACCTTTAGTAAAACCCATTTTATTTGATAAAAAAGATATTGTGGCCTAGAAGTATCATGGCAACTGTTCTTTTTCACTGGACCTAAACTTTTTTCGCTGGACACGATTGATTATTATCCGGGCCAAATCCCAGAGAGCTTGTTGCAACTTCCAAAAAAGTTTTGTCGATTTGGAGAGCGTTCACGGTAATGCAGGCTCTTGGATTTAATCTAAGGGTACTTGACGGTGTGGGAGGGATGCCAAAAAAAAAGCTTTCTATACAGTCGATTTCCTAACTAATTCCCTTCAAATTAGTTAAGTCTTTATGCACGCGTTCAGGCCAGGCTACTGTTTAAAACACAACAGTAGGAAACAGTTTTTCAAATAATTTCGTTTCGATTTCATACCCGTGCACGAGCATAAATATTTGAAGAGTTCGTGCAGAGTGAAATAGAGTTTGGATCCAGTTATAGTGGTTAGTGTCCAGTGAAGAAGAAAAGTTGCCATGACCCCTTTAGGACAACATAAAAAGATCCCCACACAGTAGGCTATTTTGATCATCATCAAGCAAAACCGTAGAACTACCTGTGTTTAACGTGAAACGAGAGGTTGCCAAAACGCACCCCTAGTCGAAAACGAACTCTGTCTCTACTCCTCTACACAAAATGGGAGTAATGGGATTGATGAAGTTAAGACTTTGATCCTCCATCTCCGAGGGAGTCATTCTCATCTCATCATAGAAGGGACAAGGCTTTCTTTTGATTTGAAGATATTTTCAATCGTCTAACAAATGCCAAAAATGGGTAAGAGTTGGAACAATTAAAAGAGCTGTTCATAAATATCATATATGGCACCGTGAGTAGAAATGCCAGGCCAGTCAGATAGAGGTGAAAGTCACAATAGATTTCGGACATTGCTGAATAAAACAATTTCAGTTCAAAGTTTCTGAACAATATTTGTATGATTAGTAAAAAGTTACTCTTGACATCTCTAGAGGGCCAGAAAACTGTCAAATTTTGATTTATTCAATATCCTCGTTTCGGATATAGAGCCTCACTTTTACATGCAGTGAGGGAAGCGACGAGAGCGACAAAAGTAGCGACAGAAACGATACGATTTCTTTTAGATTTCTTCTTGCCTACAAAGATCAAAATGGCGGTCGATATCGAAGCTGGCAGAGAAGAAGTCGGGGAGGAATCTATCACTCAGGTCGAAGAGGTAAGCGAAGATGATGAAATTGTGGTATGAATAACGTTTAGAGTTTAGCATGGTTTTATTTCATGAGCAGGGGTACTTGATTGTTCTGGTTCTCTGAGAAACAGCTCCTAGTCCAGCAGCGCGAGCACTTCGCGCTTGGCAGATGAAGTAAGCGTTACGTGTTGTCCTTCTATGTAGTACCTCGGGCCTAGGCATTGCATAACCCAAGTGATAATACTAAAGATGGGAAAATGGCAGGCATGAAAAGTTGCAAAACCTCACAAGAAATTGGGAGCTGTTAATCACATCACAGACAGCTGCATTAATCCTTCTTTTATATATATATTTAAAGCTTTGTGTCCTCCCTAGAGATGCAGTGGTGGCACAAAAGGGGGAAGGGGATGCAGCCCACTATCAGAAGATGTAGATCCCCCCGTCAAAGCAACAAACTGTTGATTTTGCAAACTTCGCCCTGAAGCTGTGATTTGGAGATGAAATAATCATACTCGAAGGTTAACTTAAAATTGGGGAAAAATTGTATTTGCGCACTTGGAGCGACTCGGCTAGCTCAAAATAAGCAGTCTAATTGGAGTTGGACCATAGATAATATTATATACTAGATATTCAACATTTCGGAGCGAATTTTTCAAATTTTGATGGGAAATAGCGCTATATATACTATCTCCGTCTAAGGTTCTACCCCCTTGTCAAATTGAATATGTCACCACAACTTTTATGCCACATTGTTTTGGTGGAGCTCAAGTCTGCTGAAACTTCTAAAACAACAGACATGGCGCACAGATTTGGCAAATTTCTATTTTTTTTAGAAAACATTTCCGTAACTTAGAAATCAATTAAGTTTTGAAGTTAACTATCATCAAATAGATAAAACACTAGTTAACACACCCTTTTAAATGCTGTTTTAATCCATGCTTTCTTTTAGAATTAGAAAAAAAATTAAGTAGTGTTTTTACATCTTTTGGGTCAAGGCCAAAAATCAAGCCAAAACTTTCAAGTAAAGATAATTATTCCATCTTTCAGCCTATTTTAGCTTGAAAATAAGGCTTTATTAATATCTATGGCTCCCAAGCTATGCCAACATGTTTGTCATAAGCTCAATGTGGGTGCAGAGCCAAACGGTTTGAAGACCACTCGATAAATTTTTTCCTTGTTAGATAAGGTTTAATCTGAAAGTGTAATTTTTCATTATAAGCCCTTCTAGCAACATATCTATCCACCTTAACACGCCCCATCAGAGCTACTTGTAGTGTCCTTTTGTTCTTTCCTTGAGAAATTGGCATGGGTAAGTTATCCAAAGCAGAAGCAGGCCTTTTTGGTGTATGTTTCAAGAACTTTTGGACAATAATTATATTTCAAATGTATCTGATTCCTTTTTCTGAGTGTTCACTATGCAGTATTGATCAACTTACCTCTTTCCTGACTGAGTTCTGGCGACGCGATCTGTTGTTATTTTGCAACTTCTCTCCTCCAACTTCGTAAAAATTCTAAATTTCTATGCTATGTTGAACACAAATTTTTGGACTTATTTTAATAGAATATTTAATGCTGAACTGAAGCTACAATAAGATATTGTTGAGGGATAGCAAACCTAAATACTGGACTAGACTTGACTTCCTGGTCATAACAGTTGTCAGCGCCATCACTGTACACATGGTCATAGAGTGTAGAGCAAAGAACAGACTTAACCCTCCATGAAGAAGCTGCAAAGCTTTAAAAAACAGATTGGACAGCCAATAAACACTGATAAAAGCTGAGATGATATTTATTGATTTTTATGCTTTGAATTAAGACAATTTCTAGTGATATTTAGAATGTAATGTTTTTGAGCAATGTAGGCTGCAGTATTGAGAGTCCTATAGAATTCAAAGGGTGTTCAATCAAGAATATGAATTCGAAGGGATAGATAAAGAATTAAAATGGCCAAGTAATAAAATACTGGATGAAATGTTGTGAATAACTTTTTCATAGGAAAATGATGAGGTAGAAGAGGTAACTGAGGATGCCGGTGATGGTGAACCTGAAGAGGAAGAAGAAGCAACTGCGGAAGCTGGAGAGGATGATGGTAATGAAGAAGGAGGTGACGAAGATGGTGAAGAGGGTGATGAAGAAGAAGAGGAGGAAGAAGAAGAAGACGAGGAAGACGCCATTGACCCCCAAGATGTTTTAAACGAGTCCTGCTCCAACACGGTTGCCTGCAAGACGCTTTATAAAGAATTTGAGAAATGCGAAGAACGAGTAACCAGTCGAAGCAAGACGGAAGAAGTCTGTTTGCCGGAGTATCTTGATTTCATCAAGTGCAGAGATAAATGTGTAAGTATCAGCATTTGATTTCAAAATTCTTTCAAATAAATGTCTCTCATCATAAATGTCTCTCATCATAACTGCCATGCAACATCAATCGGAACTTATCTTTTGTGTACAAACTTTAGGAAGCAGTGTTGGAAGTGAATCTGTAAGCTTTCAGTTGATATAAAACTTTTAGAAATAAGATTTTAGGAGTTTAAGAAGGAGACCGACATTTGTTTTTTAATTATCAGCCAATATTGGTTTTTCTTAAATTTATATCGTAGATGGCCTATTCGAATGTTTGTTACTTTGGTAAATTTATAGTCTGCCCAATGAATTGAAAAGATTAGAGCCTCACTTTTTTTACCTGTGCCCCACCTACAAAATTTGTCAAGCGCCGCCACTGGAAGAGCTGCACACCTCAAAATGCATCACTTAATTCGTGCCAGAACAAGCTTTAGGTGTTTGCAGATCCTGTTCCATTTGGAGGACTGGGTCTGTGACGCAGCCTAGAGTCTAAAAGACCCTACCACTCCACAACACAATCTATAAATCGTTTGCTCCTTTGTTGCTTAACAACTAAAATTCCATGGTCCAAAGGGTCGGTCTATTCAAGTTGTTTCAAGGGCTGGTTGCAATCAAATAGACTTGTTTGAAAATTGAGCAACGGTCAGTTTTTATCCAAATGTCCCCAGGCTGATAGAATTAGCCACAGTCAGCCTCTTGGGCATTGCTCAAAAATCTTTGTAGAAATGTCTATAATCATGTCTGAATGAATTTTGTGGAGCTAATGTACACTGAATTGCAAAATTATCCACTTATTTTTTAGTTTGTTGTGGTTTTTCAAACTTATTTCTGTTTTTAGGTGGCAAGAGACTTGTTCTCAAAACTCAAATAATGATATGGAAACTAGAAACTGTCAAATTTATTGTTGTCATGGATTGAAGAGCTGCTTGTGAGTTTGTGACATTATATTATGTTTAGTATTGAATTATCTTTTATTCTGGAAAAGATTTGATTCCTTTCTGTTCCAAATCAATAAATTTGTTATCATTGCTCTTGCTCAATTAATATGTTTATGTCAATTTTCTGGAGTATTGTGCTTATTCCATCTCCATCTTTAGCTCCTGTGTGGAAAACTGTTAACAATTAGATTGATATTGCTTTCGAAATCTCATCTAACATTTAGATATGGCAGCAGTAAAAGAACAAGCTTCATGAAAATACAACAGATTCGATCATGTCACATTTTCATTGCAAAACTTAGTGATTATAAGTAAAGCTACGTGCTCAAGAGCTTAAGAAGTTGTTACCTTGTTAATATATGCAATATTTGGGTATAAAGCTTCTGTAAGCTTTGTTTAACTGCATTATTTAGTTTACCAAAATAATTCTTTGATAACAGCTCTTTACACTTTAAATCAATGAAATCAATCTAGACAACTTCATGTAAGGAAAGCAAGTATTTTCTTCACAAGAAACAAAGAAAGATGTAGGGCTTCAGTAAACACCAAATTTACGCTTGTCGAATGTTGGCCAGGAAAACTCTAACAATTCAGGATTTGTCCCTAACTGCCAGAAAGTTTAATTTCAGGCTTCTTTTCAGACGATTTTACATACATGCAGGAAAAACAAGACTCATGGGGACCCTCAAAGCAGTGGCATTAAATTAACAAAGCACTTTGCCAGATTAATGACTTTTTAAAACACTGGAGCACTGATTTTAGGTGAAAAATCCTCCTCAAAGCTCCTTGCTTATTATATTTTGACCATCACTCAAATGCCAAGTCATACATTGTTTCTTCCTCAATTTCTTATTTCTTATTGTTATGAACTATGGTATCAGCAAGATTTCCTAAACTTCGACACCAAAATGATGTTTTTGTAAGCTGTCTGACACTAGTTATGGGAGTTCTAGTTTATGGAGATAATTTGTGAGAATGAAAATGACCCGAGTAGGACTCGAACCAACGACTTCCCGATTCGTACTCTAGAGCGCTTCCATTGCATGAGTCCTACTCGGGTCATTTTCATTCTCACAAATTTTCTCGATTGATTTTCCAAATCCTTTATCTCCTGAAAAATTCTAGTTTTAGGCTTAGGTTCCATAGCTTAGCAACTTTGCCGCCATTTTGAATCGACTTATGCAGTACTTTCAATAGGCTAGTGTACTTCATGTAAGGATAGAGATTATTGTGTCTAAAAGGAACAAAGAAGGGCGTAGAGCTTCAGTAAAGACCAAATTTACGCTTGCTTTTTGACAAAGGGCATCCCTCCACAATTTAATGACTTGCTGCGCACTGCTAGAAAGTTTAAATATAGGCTTTTTTTAGATGATTTGTGGAAAACCATTTTCTTTGATTTGAGAAAATAGATCTTATCTCTTGACTGGAATAAACTAAGTTTTAGCTTTATTGACTACTCTCTATCAATTGTTTAATATTCCGGACCCTAATTATAACTGTACATAAGGTACTGATAGGTTATCCATTTAGTCTATTTGATTATCATCATTATTATTACTAGCTATCTTGTTCCGGTTTTATGTTAACTGTTGATCCCCTTCACTGGTTCTAAGTGATTTGAAAAGAAGCATAGATATTTTGATAGATTTCTTTATTTTAAAAATAAAAAGAAATTCAGTTTTATAGTCCTGCCAGGACCTGAGAAGAAGAATTCTACACGATCGGTCAGGATAAAGTATTCCTCTTTAGATTTTACATCATTGAGAATAAATATCAGAGAAAAAGTTAGCTTAAGTACATCATTCGCCAACCTGTTAAAGCTAGTTTTTTTAGAGGTAGGGTTTTGCTTGTAGCATAGCTTTTGAATCTTGGTGCAAAATATTGATGCAAAAAGTTCTTATTGAATGAGAATGTATCCCATCGCACTAAGGTCTTTTGTGCCGCAGACAAGGGGGAAACACGAACCAAAACCGATGTAAGTGTCGGGGGTTTTACAGTCTTTCTCATTATTGCCTAGAATCCCTATTCTTACTCCTACCTGGCCACGTATATAGGCTATTTCGATATTGAAACCTTCCTGGTTACAATTTGGTTGCAAATACCCTGCACTAAATAAACTGCGCCACATGGTCCTTCCAACGTTGGTCGCCTGGTAGTTGTCATTTTGGAATATTGCCAGAAGAGAGGACGCTTTTTTTGAAATGCTGATCCACTTTTTGCCGCCAGATGTTTTCATACCAAGGCATATTCTTGTGAAGGGGAGTGTGTTGAAAGCTTGAAACTTTGCCTCTTCATCGTCAAAGGATTTTAGGCCCTCTTTTACGTTGTAGACTTTGTTTGTTGTCCAATAATCTGATGAGGCTGTAAATGTGTTCTTTGAAAGAAAGAGATAGTAAAAGATTTTTAAGTATCGAACTAATATCAATCAAAAGCTGGAAATATGCCAACAATATAAATTTACAATCATACTGTACTTTGATAATTACATCCTATAAACATTTGAGTAATTTGTAACATATTTCTGATAAATCATCGTATTGTCAAATAACAATTTTCCTTAAAAATTTTAGCATAAAACTGACGATAATTTGCATCTTGAAATTTACATCATTTCATGACAGTACGCCTGATTCATTCATTAGCTCAAAATCTATATTTGGACCATTAGGCCCTGTGTTGTTTTACTAAGCGTCAACAAAGTGAATCTGCGTGCTTTTGCTCACCTTGTTACCATCTATTTTCATTGCCAGTGTCCAGCCTGCTCCTCCGCATCCCGGTATAATGCTCATGATGCAGTGATGCTTCCAAGAAAGTAATTTGTAAACTCCATCTGCTGCATCTGGTCTGTCTCCAAGTATTTCCTTGCAACTGTCGTAATCTGGAACGCAACAAAACGAAAGATATTTTATACAATGGCCTAGTCTTTAATCCGTACAGACCTTGAGGATGGTTAGAAAATTCGGAGCCATACCGAAACATAACTACTCAAGCTTTGCTTCAGACACTCATCAGGTCAGTATGTAGCATGCAGCACTGCAGCTTTGGAAAAATTATCAAGGGGGCAACCATTTTTCAAGAACAATAGGAAGACGAGGGACCATGCAGTGAACAATTGAATTTTAGAACCGTTAGGGGGCAAATGCCTAAATAATGATTTTGCCACAGGTCTACATTTACTCGACAACCCAGAATGACTCAAGATACCGTGAGAAATTTTTATTTTATGTGTAGCTTTATCAGACGGTTACTGATTGAATTTCGCGAAGATTATGGTGATGGAAATGAATACAATAGAATCCCGATAACTCGAACATGCGATAACTCGAACTCTCGCTAACTCGAACAGATATGGAATTCCCCTTGAACCTTATTCATGTTATCGAGAGCCTCGATAACTCGAACATTCGATAACTCGAACTATTTTGATCGCCCCTTGCTTGTTTGAGTTATCGGGATTCTACTGTATTATTAAAACTCAATACTGGCAAAGTAGCTTTATTTGGGCATTAAGAAGAATACAATATGAAATAATGATTTAAATTTTCCAAGTGAGGAAAAACGTTTCTGGATGATGAGAACGGAATGCCTACCTTTCTTTCTCTCTAACTCTTGTCTCTTTGAAAAAATAAGAGTTAAAAATTAGTGTTTCGAACTCAACTTTATAAATAAAATAATAGCCATAATGTCAACAAGGGGGAAAAATGTAAATATGGGCGCGCATTTTGAAATCGAGGCTGATATTTCGCGCCGGAACACAAGCAAACGTCAGATGCACTGATGATGGAAAAAATGCTCCACAGCTTTTGGAATTTTTCGAAAATGGCAGGCAGGATGAAGATGAAAATGGAAGTCATCCTGATACATAGATGCAGCATGAGAGTTAAAGCACTATTTGAGTTGAAGATGATAAATTATATCTCATGAATATGATGACCCTACAAGCAAAGCCGACTGGGTGGAAAAGAGATCAAGTCTGTGTTAGGTCTTCAAAACATTGATGATGAAGAATTCTCGATTCTCTGAAGATAGGCCCATGCTAAACAAGACCAAGTTTACCTAGTCTATTGGACTTTATTTGCTTTTGTATGATGGACAGCAGGGACCACTAGGCCTTACAGAAAGTAAGAAATGAGACAATACAAATGTACTCATTGTTGTACAAGGACTATGCAGTGGCATGGAAAGCCTCAAAATAGTGGGGTAGTCTTGGGGGGCATTTCTTAGGGAAATTTTCAAATCACTCCTGAAACATTCATGATAAAATTTCCATTGCATCTTTGCAAAAAACATTACTGCAACTCTTGGGTTCTTACCATAGAGCTTGACTTGCTTAGATATTTAAAGTTTTACTCTTAAATTCCCGTAATCTTTTGAGACTTTTTCATTTAGTAGAGAGGCAAAGGAGAAATCATAGTATTGTTATCTAACTTCTAAGAATGAAAGTCTAATTGTGATTGAGATGAGAAAATATTTATTGAAAGGACTATCAAAATATAACATTGTCAAGATGCTTTTTCTTTTCTTTTAGCTTTCTTATGTAAATGTATAATATATTGTATAATTCTGTATTCAAAGAAGTTCCTTTTTCTCAAACACCAACTGCTGTTTTCTAGAACTGGTTTTTCACACAGGCAGCAACTTATTATGGTTTTTTGCCATGTATTTTCTAAATGCACAGTCAATTCTTCATCTGATGCTGAATTCTAAAAGAGATTGAATATATGTTACTTGCAGAGCTCTATACAAGGGTCTTTTTTGGAAGTGTAGAAAATTTATTTGAAAAATACATGAAGAACCACCCACTTCCTCGCATAAAGCAATTATTGATTGGTACCATGTTTTTAAAAAAAGTCAAAAGCTTTGATCTTGGCTTCCCCCAAAAGAAGGAACAGAAAATAGAAAATTGCAAAGTAATTTTGAGTGCTCTCAGGAAAGCAATATTTTAACTACTGAGCCCTGCTAGATTTTATGACTATTGAAAGCAAAAATACTGTTAGTTATTGTCAGTCAATTCATTTGTGTGTATTTAAGAATTTTAGGCTGCACAAAACCCTTTTATGAGTGAGAAAAACAATTTTAAAAGATGAGCAGGCCTAAGTCACGTGATCATTGAAAGCGACAGTTGAACGTAACTTCGACAAATATTGAAGAACTAAAAATCAGTTTTTCTTAATGATGGCGAATTTTCCCAAATATGCACGTATGTTTTATTAAAAGATGATATAATCTAGTTCTGAAAACTAAATTTTCTTTTTGGTTTCCCGGTAAGGTTTTTAAGAAAAATAGCAGCCAAGTTGGTGCAATCTGGCTCCCTCCGGAAATGCGATAAAACTCATTACGCAAGGAAAAGAAGGCTAAAATTCTTATAACGGTCAAAATCTGAAAATTGCTTGAATATTATGATAATTCAAGAGTTTTGCTACCCTTTGAAGCCTAAATATTCCCTTCAGCTCGAATATTACAGAGGATAAGGGCGAAAATATCTTCGCAGGTATTGAATTAACTTTTCGCCAGATTCTCGACAACCCAAGATTGACAAGAAAACAAAATATGATGCCGGATTTTCCCACATATGCCACCTACTACAATCGAAAGAGTAAAGCGTAAACTTACCTTTAAAGAAAAAAACAGAAGGTTTCGTGGTGCAGTTTTTTTTTAATCCAGAATCCAATTTTCGTGTAATTTCGGCATGATTTAGGCCCATGGTATGCGCTCTTTTCGCTCCGAGCTGCTCGTCAAGCAATGATTTGATCAGGACCATGAGCTCCGAAAATACATTTTAGAGTCCCAAGATATGATTGAAATCATAAATCACAAAGAAAATTCACATGACCTCACAGGGAGGGTCGGAGAAGTGTGCATGGTCATTTTTAGTTCACGCCGCTCCGATGAAGCATGTATACAAAAAAAAAGGGTTCGCGGGCGCATAAGTCAGCGGTTGAAAACATTTTTCCCACTTGTTCATAATGTCATTAAAACATAGTTCTGCTACACGGAAACATTGTTGATGTACGATTCACTCTCTTTTCGTGAAAGGTTTTATTGAAACATAACCCTACAATTTATTGAGTTCTTGCATTCCTGTTGCATAATGAAATTACACACATAGCTTGAACTACTGCAGTGCATAAGATAAGGTTATCAAAGAAAGGTAAGAAAGGGTTTTTATTTTTCGCTGATTTCATTTTTCATGAGGATTTGTAAATATCTTAATGTTTGGATTGTTGCAATAAGATACTAGCTTACCTATACCCTTCAGTAAATGAACGAAATTGTACTCTAAAATCTTTGCACCTTCATTATGCACTTACTAAAGTATGAAACTAGTGAGAAAGACTAGGGAACGATAAGATCGGGATATTCTTTGAGAATTCCATACCCGTTTCCTACTCGTTTCCCTTCTGCCTGTTTCTTTCTGCGCCGTTCCTACTCGTTTCTATCAGTATCCAAATCGTTTCTATTCGTTTCATACTCGTTTCTGCACCTTTCATTTTCGTTTCCTATTCGTTTCTGTTAGTTTCAAGTTGTGGTAATAATATTATTTTGGTTCGTGTCTTATCGTGCTTGATTTAACAGCAAAACATAATCAGAGAACGAAGAATGGAAGGTTAGATGCTATTCAGGGTACATTCCATAGACGGCACCGCCTCGTCGATAAACTCAGAACGTTATTGGCTTACTGACTTTCTCTTAACTGTATGTGTGAATGTGATGATAAAACTATTAAAATATTACCTCAAAGACAACAGCTTTCCAATTTGCGTCTGATTCAGTAACCGCGCAGATTTTACTTGCTCTTTTCCTTGGAGCTTCAAAAACTTCACAATTTTGTTGCCCTTTTCCACCAACCGAGGTCTTGTAATTCATTATTTCGCATTTTGGTTTTGTAAGGCATCGATGGTGGCATTGCATCTCGCTTTGAACGGTATAAACATGTTTCTTCACATCGTTGCAAGTGAATTTGGCATTTTCAGTGACGTCACTGGTAATGAGTTTGTTGCACTTGATGAAATGCATCAATGGAAGCATTGATAGAATTATGAATTGAATTTCAGACATTATTTTCCAAGGGACTTGCAGATCTGACCAAAATTTCAAGAGCTGTATTGATAACGTAGTTGTTCCACAGACTGATGCGTAGGTACAACTCAAGATAGCGTTAGTTGCGGCCTCATCTCTAATTAAAACCGTTGGTGATCAAAAATAGATTGGACAAGTCGCGATCTGATTGGTGCATAGCTCTTGTTTACTATCAAAATGATTTCCAATTGGGCAGATCTTCGCAAACAAGGAAATTAAGGGTCAAAATCAAATTCAACATATTCAAATCCGACTGCAGCTGTCTGAAATAAAACATTATTCCTTAAATCGAGATTAACCACAAATCAATTACGTTTTGCAATCAGAGTCTTCGTTTCCATTTGGTAAATAAAATTTTCCATCTTCTGATGATTTGATGCCGGTAATTAGCGTCATGATATGATTTTAATAAAGTTAGATTAATTTCAAAGGATGAGTATTCGTTTATCATTGAACGTCAATCTTAAATTGTCTATCAATCCTAAGCCATTGATCACCAATTATTGATGAAATATGAAATCTACATGAGACGACAGAACTGATTGGGCGGGGATTGCCGAGTGGTTAGATCACTTGACCCTTGTTGAAAGGGTCCCGGGTTCGAAACCACCTTCAGACCTGCCACAAAGTGTGAGGAGAGAATTACCCAGCTCTCTGTAATTCCAGGCAAAGAAATGACGAAGTGTGGTCACATCGAGAGGAAGGACCAGGGTCGCACTGCTCGATTAGTTTACCTATTCAGTGGGCCCTTTGTGCTTAGCACATAAACCCATACCTTACGAAGATAGTAAGCGTATGTGCCTATCAACTGTCAACGATCTCATAAAATTCATCATGGGAACATCAACCTTAGCAAAATTTCCTTAAAAGTTTGCTACCACCATTCTGATAAGCCACCATCAGGTCTCCACCAATGGCGAAATTGTTTAAGGCGACAAGTAGCTGCGAAGACTGACAACTCCAACTCGACCGCAGATGCAAAATATTTAACCAGGCCGATTTAACTGGGGGGCGGGGCTGTAAGGGGGTTTATAGTCAGTAAAATTGTGTCACAAAAATTCACAAGTCTCAATAATAAATTCTTAGAAATTTAAGGGCACTAAAGCCAATCAACATTTTTGGGAGCAGAATTTTGATTACGAAAATTCCGAAAGATCTCAGTGTCCTTGAAAACATTCATTCCCTTTTTAGAAATATTTCATTATTTTCATGGTAATTTTAATAAATACCAAAATTTTTGAGCTGAAAGATAGATAGTTGATCAATTTAATGGCTTTGACATGATCTGGAACCAGCGATCAGAATTTATTGGTTGTTGGAACTACAAACATTTTACAAAAGAATTCTTTCTAATCCATCTGCAAACGTCCATGCTGAAGTCGGCAAGGGCTCCATCTACACGAGAACCCTAAAGATGCCCTAAATGTGCCCTATGAATGCCCAACGCCACATTCCTGAACTTCCGTCCTTATTCGTAAGGACATTCCTCGGATCAACACAGCATTGAGGTTTCACACATCTGTCATGAACTGTCATGTTAGAAATGATTGTTTATTAGAAGCACGCGATCATTTTCAACTCCTCCCTCGTCCTCGTGCTTTATTCTTAGGTAACAAGTTCGAAGTCAGAAGTGTATTGTATATAACCAACATAAAACAAATAAAAGAATGGTAGAATTTTGATTAAAAGTCAACTGGCCTATAGTACGGGTTCAAGTCTTTGCTAATATTCAAGTCGGTCAAGCAAAATACATTAAAATCATTGTCCTGTCTGTGATACACCAATGCATGCCTCTTTTAATACACACTTTTTTTATAAGAATACTTAATTTTTTCTGAGCCTCAATATTCTTAATTTTTTGCCATTTTGAGCCTCGGAATATTCTTAAATTATTCTTACGGCAGAAAGCACGGATATAGCAATAAATTGTTATTATTGTCATTAATGCCAAAAAACGCACACCTACAGTACATGTATGTATTACAAACATGGAGGCTAAAGTAACAGAACGATATCCTTATTTCCTGTGAAACAGAGCTCATCGACACTCGCTAAAATATTTTTCCATAAGATCTGAGCGTCGCAATATTCTTAAAATATTCTTAAATTTCACCAATTTTGAGCCTCATTATTCTTATAAAATTTATTCTTATAAAAATAAAGAGTGTACATGTTTGCAAAATACCTCAGTATTGCGATTCGTATTTCAGAGTTTCTAGCCATGGAAAGCCACCGGAGGAAAATAGAGCATACGCAGAATTCTATTTTGCCTGTTCTGTTCTAATAAATAAAAAGCAACAAGGAAAAACATCGCCATATCTTCGTACGACATTTTGATCATCAGTTTTGAATCAGCGAAAGCGTGCCCCGGTTTTAAAATCAAGCTGTGCAAGAGCCAATTGTTAATCCCTTCTGACAGCTTTGGGCAAAAAGAGCACCTCTGGAGCAGGCCCAATCTGCCCTAGCGGCGTCTGTGATCTGTGCCCTAACTTTGCATTGGGCAAAAAAGGTTGAAAATGCCGTCTACACGATCAGAAGAGGTGATAATCTACTTAATCCCCTAAAGAAGGCCATAAGGCAGGTTTAGTTCACTCGTGTAGATGGGCCCAAGGAGACTTCTAAAGTAGAAATAGGCCTTAACCTCTTCAAAATGACACTAATCCCTACCATGATCAACAATGTAGTTATTTTTTGAAAGACCAATTAGACAGGGAGTTTACTGTAGATATCTAGAAACCTGCCTATCTTTTGATTTTATACTTGATTTGTATTAAATCGACCAAAGTTAGTCACGTTGCTAGATAGTTACTAAAATTCCCTGTCTAAATGTAGCTGTTGGGTCTTCCGATCAAGGAGATTAGAGACAAGAGAAAGCAAAAGAGACCAATTTGGCCTATCCAATCTTTTTAACAGTGAAAATTTACAGTTGTCAATAGCTCTGGAATACTTCATTAAAAATAATAGATCAGCATCAGAAAAAATAAAAACTCTTAATGTAGATATCAGTTTAAAATGCAGGAAAGAGATGTTGCAGCAGCCTAAGATGAGTCTGTGAAACCAGGCTAGGACCCAAATGTGGTTCAGATAGTGGGGGTATCTAGAATCATTGTTAAGAAAGGCTCCTCCTTGTGGCGACAGGAATTGCTGAGGGCTCTCTTGATGCTCTAGTTTGCCTATGGGCCTCTTAGACTTGCCCTCCTCGAATCCCCCCCCCCCCCCATCCGCCCTTGTTAGAACTCCAGATGGCTGGATGGCTCTATTTGCTGTGTACAAAACTACAAAGTGAATTCCAATGTGAGACATTTAAAGTCACAAATCATTCACACTATCAGAAAAGCAGACTCTGTTTGAAGAAGAATTTTATTCTATTGTTGTGCAGTTTTGGGCGACTCAAAGAAATTATTTGTGTAGCTACTTTACACCCAAGGCCCGCACTTGAAAGTCACTAACTCTCAATATCTTTGTGCTGAGTGCTGAGGCTTTGAGTACTACTATTTTTGAAGTCTTTAGTATGTGTCGGTTAGGAACACATAACTCGACTGCTAGGTCAATGCCTACTGAACCATGATGAACCCCATTGCAGCAATAGACTGTTCCTTTGTATGACAAGTTGCAAAGTTGCCGCAAGATACCTTAGTAATTCCTGCGTTGCAGAAGGAATTGTAATCTATGCCGAAACCAACAAACGAATCAGGCGTGTTACAGTCGTTTTCTTGATTAGCAATTATTCCGATGCGAACATACATTCTGCCTGGGTTTTGAACATTAAACCCTTCTCGGTTGCAATTCGCCTGAAGCTCACTTCCACTGATCAGGCTGAGCCACTTGCTTCTACCAAAACTGGTAGACTGATATGTTCCTGTCTTGAATACCTCCAGAAGAGAAGTGCTCGACTTTGCAGCTTTGATCCATTTTGTCACTCCGTTGACTTTGATTCCCATGCAGATTGATTGCATTCGGATACTGTTGAATCCTGGAAATTTTGACTCTTCACTCTCAAATGATCGCAGTCCATCTTCCACTTTATAGACATTATTATTTGTCCAATATGAAGATGTTGCTTTGAATGTGTCCTTGAAAAAAGAAAGAAAGATATCAAACGTTCAAGTCTTTAAAGAACCCTTTCAAGAACTTTCAACGTTCCGGCTGCAGGTGAATCTAAACAGCTTATATTTCATGGTATTTTGAAGGTAAAATGTTCAAAGTATATGACCATTGAAAATTCAGATTTTAAACATACGAGCTTTTGGCTTAACCCGTTATTCAGTCTCAGATTTTGAAGGTGTCTTGAAGGAAATCGTACCATGAACAGGATTTCACTTCAAATATTTGTCCGATTTTCCTCGCTATCCTAATGCTCAAAACCGATCAGCTATTCTGAAGCTTTAGGCCAATCGGAGACTGTAAAACAATTCGTGAGCTTTCGTTTTCGTTCTCTCTCTGACGTACTGTTCTGATGAGCGTCAGACGCGAAGCTTCGGTAGGTATGAAGTGTCACTGCTGTTACTGATTCTCCTCGCCATTCCCAAGCTCTATACCGGACCAAGACTTTTCGAGACTCCGGGTCAAGACTATTTGAGGGAACTGTATGGATTGGAAAAGTGTCGAGATTTTCAGTTACAGCCAGACCCTATATAAAGGTTCAATATTAACCAATGTGTGTAGTGATACAATGTCTTATGAATAAGTAGCTACTGGTACAGCCAATTGATCTCAAAATAAAGACTGGATCGAGCATCTGTCGTTCTGAATTGAAGTAAATTGGCAGCCATATTGGAAGGTCCAATTGACTATATTGAGATTACACTGGGGAATGCTTTTATCTTTGATGATTTTTGGGATGTTATGAATAACTAGCACGAGACTGAATAATCGTGCAGCTTCTGTTATCAAAGAATCAAGTTAATATTATTTCTTTGGCAGACATATTGGGAGGCCTAGTGCAAGCCGAAGCGATTGGCTGCAAATATCTGGCTCCAAAAAGAAAAGAATGCTCTATCCAGTCATTATTTTAAGATCAGTGGTTAAGCATTACACACCTTGGCACCGTTTATTTTCATGACTAGTGTCCAGCCTCCAGCACCACATCCCTGCACGTCACTCATGATGCAATGATGCTTGCCAGATCGCAGCTCGTACACGCCACTTGCCGCACCGGGTTTCTCTTCAAGTATCTCTTTGCAACTGTCATAAACTGAAATATGGAAACAAGGTTCAGAATAGCATGTACTCAAATATTGCTTTACATTTGAAATAATTCGCAAGATACTTTAGAGCAGTGATCACTACAACATTAAGCAAGCGGTATTGGCCTCGATTGATCTTGCTTGATTCGAGTAGAGGTATGGTCAATCTAGAAGTGCACAGTTTCCTTTTGTAGGATGTTTTTGTGAAGAAAACTTCGAAAATGAATATAATGATTCGATTCTGTTTGAAACTAATCTCGCTCAAGATGAACTCAGCAGTACGTTCCACCATTTTCTATCTATCAGCTATCATGAAACCTACCAGCTCCATAAGGTAGCAATATATTTGCTGCCAAGGGGTAAGAAAATTTTGTATCTTCATAGTTCTAGATTGTTGCAAGATAGCCTATTTCATGTTATTTTCATTAGAACTATCCTACCTTTCATCAATCCTGACTCCTGAAGTATTAAGAACTGCCTAATCTTCCCTTTAGTACTACACAACAAGGATTTGATTGCACAATTTGTGTAGAACTGCATGCGGGGAAAACCATGTTTTGAGGTGTGGCGTGGTATCAATATCACAGGGATCTGATAGTGACGATTCTTTTTCTAGAAGACCTTTTAAAACAATTTTCATAAATAAATCTGAAAACATGGCTGAAACATTCTGCAGCTAAAACTGCAACAGTTCTCAATGACACTTTATTTCTAGTGTGAAAATATGTGCACTGGGGAAAATAGATCTTTATATTCATTTTTTACAAATCTTTCAAATGGCCTATTATCTTAAAGCAAGCTATAAGGACATTTATGACTTTTTTGATTTCAATTTCATTTTAGATTGGCTTGTTTCAAGTTTTTCGATATTTCAAACTGCCAGCTGATAGCTACACCATGCAGTGTATGCTGGAGTCTGGTAACCATTTTAACAAGTGCATCTTTTGTCAGAGGATTATACCTAAGTTGATCCTCGATAGAAAATGCTATTCATTGAGGGATGAGAAAATACTAGGGATATTTTATAGTTCTTTTTTGGATTGTGTAAGGATATTTGGAAAGCATCCGCTGATTAGGCCACACCTTTCGTTTCTTGCAATAGGCCGTGAGGTAATTCAAAGTAAACGTCTTGCATATGTATTCTACATAACGAATCAAAACTTGATTATCAAAACTTTTCAAAATTCCCAGGCGTGCTACTCTAGCTATTGTCCTTTTGACCAAAATCGATAATTTAATGTCCTTAGAAGAAATCTGCTGGACAAGAAGAACTGTAGTCACCAAGGTATAAAATGAATAGCAAAAACATTGTCAAAACATCACTTGTACTTGTATGATAAGAAAACAATCAAAATCCAGCTTTCAATTACCTTTTTTGACAACCTTGTCTTCTCTCTGAAAGGAAAAGTTTATCCACTTAATTTCTATTAATTGAACTTTTCGTATTGAAAAAATCACTAAGAGAGACGGGTAAGTTCAAACAAAAATGTTTGGCTTTAATATTCGAAGACAAAATGAATTCAGCTGGTAAAACAACCTGAAATTGATTTTCATTCTTTTTATTACTTCCTATACTCTCGGTAAACATTTTGTGCAAACAGCAAATAAGAGAGAAGCAATATTTGTTGTTCACAGTAACACACCATTCAGTATTCGTGGCATCTAAAGGCGAAATTGGAATACATTGCTTGGCTGACAACAAGAGTTTGGAAATTGCATGAGTAAACTCTCCTAAATCGTTACTGTTAAGCTCCTCTGCTAAGCAGACCAAACGCAAATATGGACTCCAACATACGATCTTTAGATTAGTATTCTTGAGCCCTATCACTGCGTATTGGGGCCTTAGAGGAGCCCAAGTCACATCAATCACAAATTGAACCACTTAATTACTAAGTGAAGAGACGAACCTATCCAGGTTCTTTAACAACTACACTGAAAGGTGAAGTTTTGTGCCAATAAACAGGTTTTTCTTGGCAAAACGGGAGA
Organism: Pelagia noctiluca; assembly: GCA_963924455.1. Taxonomy (NCBI): domain Eukaryota; kingdom Metazoa; phylum Cnidaria; class Scyphozoa; order Semaeostomeae; family Pelagiidae; genus Pelagia; species Pelagia noctiluca. The sequence continues at coordinate 12,469,995 of OZ004325.1, forward strand.
GCACTAAGAAAAAGAGGAAAACAAGCTTTGATAGAGCAATGTGCTTGCCAAATACCTGAAAGGTTTTGGATCTGGGATGGCTCATAATACTCTGCTCTTGATCATAAAATTCTTGCTCAGTAAACTGATAATATGATAGGGAATAGGTAGAGCATTATCGGCATCTGCTATGAATAGGCTCAAAGACGTTCACAAAAGTCTTACACTGTCCCTTCATCAGACCATTACATGAAAAACCCAGGCGTTCAAGATGTTGTGGACGATGGATTCATTTCTAATTTGGTGCAAGCAAGGTCTTAACCATGTCAATTCCCTTCAAAGCATATGATGCACAATTTTCCAAATGTACGAGAATGGCATATATCTTTTGTTAATAATGAATCAATTGGTCCAAAGAAGTACCCCTCCCCTGGTTAAAAAATCATGATAGATATGAACCAAGACAAATTTATCAAATCCACAAGATTAAAGGTCTTACACATGATGAAAACACTACATCGAAATTGAAATATTTACACCGCTTTGTGAAACAGCGCATCTTTTGAAGATTCAATATCGATTGTTTCAGTTTGTTAATTATGAATTTTTCAGAAAGGATGGCTTGTTGATTGCTACGGGTGATCAACTTCCCAATCACCAATGTTGTGCTTTACTGTCATTCACTATTAACCTGCTTTTATTTATTCATTAATCTATTTTCTAACCTTCACAATGCCTTGCTAGTCATTGCGAGGATTTAACTCCCACAATGGAAAGAATCATTCAAAGAATACAACCCGTTTGTTTGTGAACTTCTATCCTGCTATTGGTAGCGGTCTGTCTGTCCAAATCAATTATGCCGACATTTGATCAAACGTTTTCCATATTACAAACTTCAAACAGAGAAGCTTTTTGGCAATTTTGTCGTAAGAAAACAGCTCAAAAACCCAAACAATTTGTCTTGACAGTGAATAGGAGCTATCAGATCACGTCTGTCAATTCTATTTTTAATCACGCTGTCTTATTAGTGTCAAATGGTTTGAGAGCTTCTTATTTTTATCACTGTGTCCGGTTAAATTGATTCAATCATCATTGACAGAAAATATGTGCATGAAATGCTTTTTTGATTCCCACTGCAGATTGATCATATATAACAATAACATGATATATCATAATAAGACAAATACTTCTCAGATTATACACCTCAACAGGTTAGAAACTGCTGTTATAAATATGTGTCCAGTGATCTTTCCCTTTAAGTTACAACCCCAATTATTAAACGGATTCTAAAGAAGTAAACTACAGATTCGTAAAAGAAAGAGAATAATTAACTATGTACGTTTTCAGATATGATTTGAGATGTAGGTCTTTCCTTCATCGAAAAATTTTATTAATATTTAATAGATTCTTGGCCAGTAACTTTGTTTTACCTTACCTTGAAAATACCAGTTAATAAAGTACTGTATGGAGTAGTTTGAAACAAATAAGCCCAGGTGCAAAATCAATAGTTTTAACTCACCATCGTTAACATGCCACAGTCGGCTGCATTATTGCTGTTCAGTTACCAAACTTATTTATTATCTTTCTCTTTCTTACTAGCAAATTGATCCTTTTCTATTTTTCAAATTATTATGATTTTTTTCTTTTTATGCTTTACATCAAGAGAGCCTGCATTTAAAGTAGTTGATTGATTTCGTAGAAGTAGAAAAGCAAAGCAGTGTGAAGCATATGGTTGCTATCAAACTCTGTAGTAATATATCATATCGAATAGGCCTTTAAAGGCTCAAAGACAATTGGGAATCAAATGTTTTTGCCACTCGTTAGAGGTTTTTGCCTATAGAAACAGTTCTATGTTGTTATTGTAAAATAAGAACCTAAGTATGAACCCTAAAGAGCCCTCGATCAATGTATGTGTCATACGTTTCATTTGATATACAACAAGTTTATGTATATCGAATGAAATATGTGATTAGTCTGGTAGGTCATCTCTTGAAACAGATCTCGAGTACCAGCCTTTTTGTCATCATGATTTTGTACATTAAAGTTTAGCATTTAGAAAATATGCTGACACAGGCCTTGGCCGGACCAACTTTTGGGCCAAAACGCTCTTTTCATTTAAATTGAAATTACCTTTTAAACTATTAGATTTTTACGGTTACTTTCGGCTTATTCTTACGTAAATTACTCTCTAATTATGCACCGAATTGCATCTCGGAGAACTTAAAGTTCCCAATTTTCAGAGGCTATACCCCAGTTCCCCGCATGTTTAGCTTAATTAAACTGGACCAAACATGGACAGCTTCTGCCGAGTCTGCAACATCAAGTGAAGCATGTCTCTAATTGGTGATCTTTACTATGCACCAATGCCTATTTCTTTAATTTGAGTTTTCCTCACGATTAGCTTTTTATGGCTTAATTTCCTTGTTGTTTAGAGATCGAGGCTGAAATGTTAGGGTTTGATTTTGGGGCCAACATTAGTAAAATAGGGAGTTTGTGGTAACCCCATTAGGATGATATATTTAGTTCGTTGTATAGTTAAGCAACCAAAGTCTCATTTGACTTGAAGCAAACCTGGACAGCTGTGAAAACAAAATCACAATAAACTGTAAGTAAATCCAGCAAAAAACTTCTTTCAATAAGATTTATCGAATTTAAGACTCGCAGTTATGGGGATGGTTTTTGAAACTTAAACCAAGTAAGTTTGTTATGGCTTGAAGCACTTCTTCACATCTGCTATCTAGATCAAGAATCGTTGTTTTCCATTTTTCACCTGCCTCAGAAAACAGCACAACAAAGGATGTTTTCTTTACTTACAAATCAAATTTTACTGAAATTTCTAGATTTCCCTGCATAATGGCGGAAATCAATTCAAAAGCTTCGCAACAGGGAGTGGCAAACTTTGTCGTCTTTTGATAAAGTGGAGCAAACCAACCGTCAGAAAACCAAAGGTGACACCACGAATTGGAATTGTAAATGAAAAACCAAAGTTGGGCTGCAATCGCAGTTGTAACTATGAAATTTAAGTCCTACACTAAAACTATCGAAAGATTTATCACATTGAACTAATAATAGATATTAAATTAGACCTATGCAATTATTAATTGATCAGCTTACCTCTAAAACAACAACTCTCCATTTCGGGCGAGAAGAAGGAACGGAACACAAATCTTGATAGCTCGCACTTGAAACCAAAAATACTTCGCAATTACCTCTCTCACTTTCACCGTCAGATTCCTTGTAATTCAATATTTCACAGTTTGGTTTGGCAAGACAGCGTTGGTGGCACTGCATCTCACTCTGCACGGTAAAAACCAGTTGCACGTTATTATCACAAGCGATCTTCGCGTTTTCTTCAACATCCGTCACGATAAGCTTTCTGCACAGCATGTGTTCAAGTAGAAGAAATTGGCAGAAAGCAAACGCAATTTTAGTTGCTGCAAGCATTTCTATCGCTTTTGTTGGCAGTCTTACGAACTGAAAACGGTGTCTCGTTTCATAGCATGCCTTCAATGAATGCTTCCAGCAAATTCTTTTTTAATTTTTTATTTTTCAATTGTAAATAACAGGCAGCTGTTTCTGCGCCGACGAAGACTTGATTAAAACGATGAGCTCAATCCCTTTCTTTGCCTAAAACATATTGAATCAAATATTATGCAGATTTAAAACAATTCAACTCATGTTTTTCTAATTGTAAGGATTGAGATTCACTTCCCACACAACCATCTGTAATTAATACTAATATTAAACGATTTGTAATCAACACAACAGCCCAATCATGGTGTTGATGTGATGACTGAGATTTCCGGGGGGATAGGCAAGAACACGGGGGTAACCTATGAGTTTTTGCTGGTGCTCCATTAGGGCTACCACGACTTTGAGTCTCCTTTAGTTTGATAAGCTATGTATTGGTTTGATGAATGTATATAAGACAAGGAAATTGCTAACAACAACGCCTCCAAGAGGTGTAGAGACGGACCGCTGTGAGGCACTCTCGCAAGATCAACGAGCGAGCAGCTGTGAAGGAGGGAGCCAAAGCCTGTGAAAAAGAGCGACTTTGGAAACGACGAGAACAACGAGAGAAACGATAAAAATGAGATTGGACACACCTCATCTTCGTCGACGAAGGACAGCGATTATAACAGGTAAACTGCTGGCACAGCACAGTGCAACGTCAGATGGGTTAGTCAGCAGAATCAAATTTGCAACAATTAACACAACCAATAACATAAATTGGTTTCCAAAGAATCATAGAAATAAGAACAGCTTAGCAAAATTTTAGCAAGGGATAGAACAATATTTAAGAATAGCTAGCGAATATTACTGACTCTTATAGAAAGAAAAGAGTGTAGTAATGCATTTGTGTGTACCAAAGTATGGCAAAGAAAAAGTTATGCAACTAGATGATCATTTGGGTAGGAATTTTTAAGTGTGTGACTCGTTTTTCGGACGTCCGTCGTGCTTGGCCCTCCATAAGTCTGAGATCCAATGGCGCCCTTGAAGTCATAGCAGGGCATTTCTTAAGGAAATCTAACTACTGGGCCAAGACCATACGAGGGCATCTTCATGACCAGAGCTCTTGACCCCTGAGACCCCTAGGCCCTCAACAACTTCGACTGAAAATGAAAACTAAAAACGAGGCTATGCATTCATCTTAGTGACAAAATATGACTGACTGAAAGATTTCTCTATTTACTGTATATCTTTTAAAATAATAATGAAAAGGGTCCAAAGTAGTGAGCCAAAGGCCTTAAATTGGTCCACTGAGCCAATGTCCAAGTGTTAAAAAAAGCCCTGAGTCATAGTCATCTTGTATCATAACCCTACTTATTGTAACTCTCGTTGTAGATTGCGTACTGTTGCTCTTCCTCCGTGGTTCAAGTGAGGTAGCTCACATTAGTGTACAACAGAGGCAGGAGGAATGCAAATTTATCTTTTCGTGGCTGATTCAGCTTAGAATAGTGTTCTGATAGTGATTTTCTCATTGAGTCTTATTAGACTATGCAGTGACTTCAAACTAATAATCTATTATCATAATACCACGAGTTATCTGGAAGTTTCTTTTTTCACATCACAAGTATTTTTTTATAAGTAACTGCTTTATAAGCTAGGCAGTACTCGACGAAACAAAAACTTAAGCGATTTTAACACTGGATATAGAAATGCTAAGCAATTTGAAAATTGCAGTTCTGATTTCATTGGCAATAAAAGTCGCGCAGCAGCTATAGAGAAGTAGGTTATAGTGAACATTAATACCCCTGGACACTTTTGAACGCAAGACAGAATGGGAAATAAAACAAAATAACTTAAAAAGGAAACAAAAATAAGAACAAATATACGAAAAAAATTAGGAATCAAAATGGGGTTAATGGGGCAATGGAGTTTTTCATCAAATTCGGTTATGTAAGAGTCTCTAAAAGGTAATTTTTCATTTGATTATTGAAAGATATTTTGTTTTTGGCTTCCTTCAAATCTGATGGCAAAAAATTCCAAAGCTTAATGCCATCAAATGCAAAAAAATTTGTCTTTATATTGGTAATTATTCTTTTTAGAGAGAAACCAAAGCAGTCTTGTTTTGTGTTGGTGAAGGTTTTTGTTTTCAGAAATTCGTGTCCAAGAGTAGTGTAGTTGGTTCCTCCTTTATGCATTTGAAACATGAATCTTGCTGTTTCTAGCGTATGAAGATTTTTCAAAGTTTAAGAGTTTTAAACGCTTAAAGATTGGCTCACTGTGTGCAGTGTATGGAGCAGAGTCAGCTACTCTAACAGCTTTACGTAAATTGCATTTTAGAGGCTCTAAGATTGATTTGCTTGCGCATCCTCAACTCGGTATGCCATAGAGTGCGTGGTATTGAATAAATGAGTTATACAAGGTTCTTTTATTACTTTTTGGGACCAAATGTCTTAGTTTATAAAGTACTCCTATACCTTACTGGATATTTTGATATCTATTTACCTAATATGTTGTTTCCAGTCTAATTTTCATCTATTATAATTCAAAGATATTTTATACAGCAGTGTCACACAAGAAAATGTCTGTTTATTGAGTGCAGATTATTTTATTATAACTGTTCTATGCTCGCATCGGGCACTGTATTCTGTGTACAACTAAAAGTACTTGTTTTTCAACTTGATTGTTAGTTGATTCGCGCCCTCCAAGCTATCGCTGTGCACCTCGTAAACTTGGGCATACGATAAAGAGTTTTCAAATTGCTACAAGGGCAATTAGAGAAAAGTAAAGTGGTAGAATATGACTCAAGATTTACAGACTGCTCAAAAAATAACGTGAACAACGAGCAAAATATTAGAAGGTGATCAAGGCACACAATATGCCCTCCCAGTCTTCGCCACACTGGATGTGCAGCAAAGTTGTAAACTTGAGTATTCGAAGTAAAGTTACACATTGTTTGTGTTTAAGAACCAAAGAGTGCGCAAGTTGCTACAAGAAGAATTATCAAAAAAAGAGTTGCAGAAGATGGCCCAAGCTACGCCAAGTGCTCAAGAGGTTTTGACCGTGAGCTAAATATGTTTCTGATTCAAAGATCCAATGTGCCCTCACGGCCATCAGCAAACTGGCTGTGCAGCAATTTGTACACTCGGGCATACGATATTCGGTTACACGTATTGCTTGTGTGCAAGAACTAAAGAGAGTATTGATTTCTACAAAAGCGAGGAGTAGAATCAAAAATGGTTGAAGATGGCTCAAGATGCATAAAGAATGCCCAGGAGGTTGTAAGAATAACGAGTGAATTAAAAGTATGTCATCAAGAAACACAATGTGCCCTCCTGGTTATCACCACAATGGCTGTGTAGCAACTCGTAAACTTGGGCGTACGATGTACGGTTACACATTGGTTGTGTTGAAGAGCTAAAGTGTGCTGAAATTGCTTGAAGAGCAATGATCGAAAATTTAATGGTTGAAAATGGCTTAAGATAGACAAAGAGTGCTCAAGAAGTTACAAGAAAAAGGAGTGAAATATAAGTTCAAGACACAATGTGCCCTCCCGGTTATCACCACACTGGCTGTGTAGCAACTCGTAAACTTGGGCATACGATGTACGGTTACACATTGGTTGTGTTGAAGAACTAAAGTGTGCTAAAATTGCTTGAAGAGCAATAATCGAAAAGTAAATGGAAGAATATGGCTCAAAAAAGACAAAGAGTGCTCAAGAAGTATCAAGAATAACGAGTGAAATATAAATATGTAATCAAGAGACCCAATGTGCCCTCCCGGTTATCACCACACTGGCTGTGTAGCAACTCGTAAACTTGGGCATACGATGTACGGTTACACATTGGTTGTGTGCAAGAACGAAAGAAAGTTTAAATTTCTACAACGAGCGGACAGAAAAATTGGTCCTGAGCCAAAGATGGTGTTCAAAAGTAACAAGAACAATGAGCATGTTTAGTTTTTCATAATCTTGTAAATATCAGTATTATTTAAGAGATGTCGTACAAAGAAAGCATCTTTAACGAAGCTGGGAGAAGTGCAATGTGTTTTGGAAGCAACTTTTAGTAGTATTGTACAATATATTTGAAAGGCATTTGGATAGGCAATACCATTTGAAGGCATTATGAGTATTCCACAAGGAGACATCATGGCTACCCATTATCGTAGCAATACCATGGGGAAATATAATTTGTTTAGGGATATCTTGAGTCATCTTTAATCATTATGGCAATACCATAGGGAATTTTGACTCTTTGGTAGTACTTGAGTACATCAATTACATCATTATTTCGCTTTTCAAACACCCTACATATCAAACTCAAAACTGTTTCTATCAGTAAAAATTGAATTACTTCAGTTGAAACATCTCACGTATACATTAAGGCTTTAGTGATACAAGGTTAAGCTTTATAGAAAAGTTTCTACAGCAGCCTTTTCAAATAAATAAATATCTCTATTATAGTTTGTTACCTCACCTTCTTTCTCCAGACATATCCATACACAGCCCGTTTTATAAATCTCATTACAATACTTTTAATGGAATGAAACAAACTGTAAATCAATTAGGAGGTAAATCATTAGTTGATCGATAAATATCTTTAATACATGGTAAAAATTGATACCAGCATAGTTGGTTTATCTCACCTTCTTTCTATAAACTAAACCGTTCATAGCACTCTACCTACAATAAAATGCTTTCCAAAGAAATACTAGCAGCCATTGTAAGTCAGTTACAAAAGAAATAACTTTAATCACTAAATATCTCTAATATGTAATAAGACATTGACACCAATAAAGGTTGTTTATCTTACCTTCTTTCTGAAGACTTAACCTTACGCATCACCCTACCTTTAAATCTTATTCTAATACTCTCTATTGCATTCCAAGCAACCCTAAGTTAGTTACGTAGTAAATCTTTCTTCAATTCATAAAGACCTTTATCATATAGTAAACAATTGAAACCGATGTTTTTTTATCTTACCTTCTTTCTTAAGATATATCTTTTCACACAGTAGCCTGATATATTTCATTACAATATTTCCTAATACTTTCCCAACAAAAACCAAACTTTAAATCAGTAATAAGTATAATATCATTTCAAAATCCAAATATATATGCCTAAGTGAACATTGATTAAAATATTCTTACGCCTTCTTCCTGTAGACGTATCCGTCCATAGCAGCCCACTTGTAAATCTCATTATAATACTTCCTGATGCATTCCCAGCAGCCAAACAGCTTCAAGTCAATAACATGTGGTGTGTGGTTCTCAAAACAATAAAGTTTATCACACATTGTTGGATACCATCTACGATACCTTAAAACTTTCTCTTTCACTTCATCAGGAATTCTTACCTCACAGTGCGCATCATTTGCCGGACATCTGGTCCTATTTTTCTCGTCCCATGGAATAATCCCGGCTGAATGATAAATCCTAATTGGCAGTGGAACCTCTAACTCATATGGTTCATTTGCACGCTTTCTTTTGCGTCCGGTTCCTGGTTTGGCTGCGTTTTTCCGGGTTGCTTTTTTGAGCATGGCTTTCTTCTCAGCCAGATATGAAGAAACCTCGTTGGCTGCTTGAGCAAATTCCTTTACAGTGGTTGGAATATGAGATTGTAAGACTGAATCAAAATTATCAACATGAACTAGTATACCCGGGTTATTACCCATATAGTCATCAGGTATTGATATAACACTTACCTGTTTAACCGGTTTTTCCACTGGTTTTACCTGTTTAGCCAGTTTTTTAACTGACTTTACCTGTTTAGCCGATTTTTCACCTGACTTTACCTGTTTAGCTGGCTTTTCAATTGGTTTTACCAGTTTAACCGGTTTCGAAGCACGACTTACCTGTTTAACTTGTTCCATGTTACTGGGAACAATATCAGGAAGAACCAGCATGTCCGGCTGATCTGGAATATTGTTATGAACTGATGGCATTGTACTAACCTGTTTAACTGGATTCTTAGCTTTACTTACCTTTTTAGCCTGTCTTCTTTTGGAACCTGTACAAACCTGTTTTGTTGTCTTGGCAGCACGTTTCGAGACCCTAGATTTTTTTGATACTTGGCACACAGTGTCAGAATCAAAATCGAAATTTACCTGTAGGCATTCCTCCAAATCGACATTGCCATTAGATGCATTATCTGACGGAATAAAATTCGCTCCAAATGTTGTTTCAGTGGAAATTTCTGGATCATCCTCAATAACACTACTTATAATTTGAAAACTCTGATAATTAGGCCTAGGAGGAGAAGGTGATTCCTCGTCTGGTTTTGTTGAAGCAGATTGTTCATCACCTTTAAATAAATCATTTCCTAATGCGAGAACTGCCAACTCAGCTTCAGTGAATGAATTTCTATTTACCTTACCTGCATCCACACTTACCGTCACATCAGAAGTTACTGCGTTATCATTATTATTATGAACATATGGGGTTATCGTACACTGAGGTATACCACTGAGAGAGTTCTCTTCCTTGTATTTACCACCACAAGTATCATCTATCAATGTTGCGAAATCAGAATCAAAGAGATCATTGATATCAAAACCATTAAAACCATTCGAAGTCACAGAGGATCGATTACCTGTATCATGATGATTTGATGTTAGTGTAGACTGCGTGTTATTACTTACAGATTTTGCTTCCAAGTGTTCATCATCTAAAGCATTATCAAACAATTTTGATAAACTCACATCCATTTCATCGTTAACATTATAATCATCAAGATCATTATTATTTTTTAAAGCTATGGAATTCATGTTAACTGTATCATTAAGTTCTGGTGCTACTACAGACTGCATGTTATCACTAATAGATTTAGCATCCAATTGCCCATCTCCCAAAACATAGTCGAACAATTCTGCAAAATCTAATTCTATTTTATCAAATTCATCGCAATTATCAACTTTATTCAAAATGGTGGATATTTCGTTACCTGTGCAACACCCTATACTATTAGAACTACTTTCGACAGGGATATTGATTCTTACCGTTGGTTGTGACCCATCTTCTATCATGCAACTATTGGCATCTTTGCCAGCCTTACCAAGCAACTTTGCAAAATCTGGATCGTAAAGATCGTCAATATTAAATTCATCACAAGCATTGATTGTTTCCGAAACTATCGGTATAGCAAAATCTGATCCAATACCTTCTATCGAGTTTTCATTGATATCTTGATTACCTAAAGCATTATCAAATAACCATTCTGTGTCAATAAGATCATTAATTTTACAATTGTGATAACCATTGATTTGTTCAGAAATCATGCAACTTTCCTTACCTGTCTCCAGTTGATCTTCTGTACAAGACCCTATAGAATTGTCAACACTTTCTACTTTAGAAGTTGGTGTTATTGTAGACTCTGACTTACCTTCATTTGATGTATTTAACCATGCAAAATCTGAATCAATAAGATCATCGATTTGAGAATCATTAAAACCATTAATTTGTTCAGAAATCATAGGAATCTCATCACCTGTTTCCAGTTGATGTTCCGTGCAAGACTCTATAACATTAGCAACTTCTAACAAGTTGATGTCACCTAAAAACTCGTTTGACTCACCTTCGCACCCCACAGTTTTATTTCCTAATACCAACTCACCTCTTTCTTCTGAATAATGATCATCATCTGTATTTATTTCATCCGTTCTAACATAATATAATTTTTCCTCACCTTCTTCGAGTTCCTTTCCAGTCTCTTTTCTTACTAAACTATCTCTCATATTATCAGAACATTTCAATCCGAGAAAATCTAAAAGCATTCCCAAACCATCTTTATTATCAATTACCTCTTCCTTCGAATCTTTAGCCATCACTTCTTCTTCAATGCCAGTTGAGTAATTTCTCGTCTCCACATCTCCTGACAAACATTCATTAAACAAACACGAAACTGACTTACCTTTATTACCATACTGCATCACATTACCTGTATTACTCTCCACAGCATCAATATTCACCATTGCTTCACCAGTATCCTCTGATAGTTCGAAATCGCCCAGCAAGCTAACATCACCCGATGACTCGTTTGATGCAGCTTCCGGATTGATATCGATTCCAAGAATTAACTCGTCTGTAATTCCTGGAAATGTCTTAGGAAGTAGATTCAAGTCGAAGCAAGAATCACTTACCTTTTCAGCAAATACAAGCTCTCTTTCGATGACTTGATGTTGCCAAGTTTCTCGCCCACCAGTCTAAAAATAACAGAAAAATGGTTAGTATCATCAAGGCATGCGAATGTATCACATTGTTTACAAGCAGGCTATATCCAGCAAGAAATCAAATAAGTGGTCAGCGGCTTACAATCCTAAATAAACCTCGGTTCTACTTTGAATCTCCGGGCTGTTGGCATGGGTGCGGCAGTTTGGATCGATGCAGGGGTGGCCATAGCAACTCAATCGTAAACAAAGATTCGGAACCGGTTCAAACTGGTTCAACCTTCGGATTTTAGGCCCAAAACTAAAAGTTTTAAGATATTTATTCAAACATTCCTTTAATATTTAGTTACCAATTGATTTAGTTTTTATTTTAGCCGTTTTAAAATATATTTCCTTCGAGTTTTCAACCATTTCTGTAAAGCTTTTGAATATTTGTTAAGCAAATTCCTTCAAAAACTTTTCAGCGAAGCCGAAATTCGAACAATGGCTGCCGTTACTTTTTCGAACTCAAACTTCGAATATTGGAAATATTCAGATTTTCTTTCGTGAATTTTCGAATTTTATCTCATAAAACTCTTCTCATTGTTTACTTTCACCAAGAAGTTGTTGTTTTAGTTTGTTTGAAAGCAGAAATCATTAACAAATTGACGCAAAAGGCTAGGGAATCTTTGCTGAACGGCTATTGGTTAACTGTTAAAAACGCTTTAAGTGGACGTACCTGAGCGAGGCAAAGAGCCTCTTGAGTTATCGCCGGTTGTTGTGAGTAAGCCATGTTGATTTTCAAACAGCACAGCTCGAAGTTGAAGGTTGATTCGCAAGTGAAAATAAAGCAAGCTATCGCAGATTGTGATTGCTCAGAATGAATAAAATTCACGAAGAAATTGGTTGCACAGGGGTTTTATGCAGTTGATAGGTGTTGCGTTTGTTACGTCATTTTTTATTGGATATTTGGCCAGCGGTCGTTGATGCTTCCAAAAGTATTCATGGGCTACCGGAAGTGGTTCTGTTCGCTTTAGAGATTGATTACATGGGATTTTTGAACCCCGGTTTGAATTTTTACCCAACCGACCGAGTTGAAATTCATCTCACCTCTCCAGTGGACCCTTTGTTGATTTTGTTTTTAAATTTCATGGAAATATTTCGACCCTGCTGGGTGTAAAAAATATTCGGAATGAAAGTTTCATCCCATCTTAACTCAAATCTTGAGAAATCTCAAGATGTAAATCCCTATTAATCAAATTTTATGTGTAACATAATGCAAATAAGCCATGAAAAATATACGATATATACAGCACTCAGTGTCACACAAGAAAATGTCTGTTTATTGAGTGTAGATTATTTTATTGTAACTGTTCTATGCTCGCATCGAGCACTGTATCCTGTGTACAACTAAAAGTACTTGTTTTTCAACTTGATTGTTAGTTGATTCGCGCCCTCCGAGCTATCGCCATGCACCTCGTAAACTTGGGCATACGATAAAGAGTTTTCAAATTGCTACAAGGGCAATTAGAGAAAAGGAAAGTGGTAGAATATGACTCAAGATTTACAGACTGACTCAAGAAATAACGTGAACAACGAGCAAAATATTAGAAGGTGATCAAGTCACACAATATGCCCTCCCAGTCATCGCCACACTGGATGTGCAGCAAAGTCGTAAACTTGAGTATTCGAAGTATAGGTTACACATTGTTTGTGTTTAAGAACCATTATAGTTATAATTATGAAATTTGTAATTTCCTTGTTTAAGTTTTTCATTATTTATACTGAGGTTTATACTTTTACAACTTTTCTTGGACTGACAATTAGAAAGTTAGATTTAGAAACCTTTTAAGAGAGCTTGTTGGTTATAACTATGCAGATACTTTAGTTAGTTGAGAATTAACTATATACTCAATAACATCAAGACTTTTATCAGCGTATAAGATATTGGTGTCATTAGAAAAGAGACGAAAATATAAATCTTTAGAAGAATATATATAAATCTTTAGAAGAGTTGTGTATATCATTAATGTAAAGAAGAAATAGTAATGGTCCAAGAACACTTCCTTGTGGAACACTACATTTGATTTCTTTTTCAGTTGAGGTTTCGCCATTTGCAATTACAACTTGCTTTCGTTCAGTAAAATAAGACTTAAACCATGAGGGAGCTATACGTCTAATTCCATAGTGTTCTAGCTTTTTTTAGTAAGATAGCGTGATTGACAGTGCCGAATGCCTTACTGAAATCGAAAAATATACAGCAAGAAAAGAGGTCTTTCTCAATGTTATTGATCAGTTTAGATTGAAGCTCTAAAAAAGCTAAAGAAGTTGTATTCTTTTGAAAACCATATTGATTTTTAAGTATAAAATATCGTTTATTCCTAGAAATTTTATTAAGCGGGAATTTATCAATTTTTCAAGAATTTTACTAAAAATGGGAAAAATTGAAATAGGGCGATAATTACCACATTCCAATTTTGATTTACTTTTATGAATAGGGGTAACTTTTGCAAACTTTAACTTGTCTGGAAAGACACCCTCCAAAAATGAGGAATTCGCCATCGTAGAGAAAGATTCAGATATGGTGTGGCGAGCTAATTTAATGAGTCTTGTAGGGACATTGTAAGAATCATTTGATATAATTCATCTAAATTAATAATTATATCGTTAACCTCCTGTGAAGTCTCTGGGTCCAAAAGTATGCTTTTAGAATTCGAATTTACCAAATAATCATTGAAATCTTTTCTTGATGGTTTAATTTTTCTACTAATTTCTGTGCAACTGACGTGAAATATTAATTGAATGAACTTGCAACAATTTTACTATCAGATGTAAATTTTCCATTTATTAACAAACTATGTTTCTGCTGATTATTACTTTAATTCCAGACCACAGTTTTTTACTATTGTTTTGAAACTTATCAAAATATGAGAAATAGTAGTCTTTTTTACTCTTTCTCATCAGATGATTAATTAGGTCTCGATAATAATTATATTTTTTATAAATTTTGATATTTTTTGTTTTTACAAATTTCTTACAGTGCTTATTCTTAATTGCAATAGATTTTAAAATTCCTTTAGTGATCCAGGGTTTTAACCTTTGTTTGTAATTTCTCTTTGATACTGGTTTTAAGGGAACATGTGTATTAATATTCTTCAGCAAATCGTTATGAAATGAGTTAAATTGTTCAATTGCTCTCTTTGTTGAGTTATGAGCAAAAAAGGCTTCCCAATCATTGTAAAAGTAAGAACAATTTTAGAACTTTTCAGCTTGAAAATAGAGGGTTATTTAAGAACAGCCAGCTTCAAATCAATTTTACTGGTTCTTATAAAAAAAAGAGTGTATAAGAATACTTGAAATTTTCCTGAGCCTCAATTTTTCCATTGTTTATTATCAAATTTCCATTGTTTTTTGGCGATTTTGAGCTTCAATATTCTTATAAAATTTATTCTTATATAGAAAAAAGAGTGTATATCTGTGTGCTGTCAATTTGCTTGTTTTGTAAGTATTTGTCAGTCTCGTGGTTATTTCGTATAATTCTTATATTGAACTTGAAATGGTCAGCCTCGGTTTTTTCTTAAAATTTTCTTAAGATTTGGCAAAATCTGAGGCTCGTGTTCTTATAAAATTGTTCTTATAAAAAAAAGAGTGTAACTGTAAATTATGCTTCCTCAAATCACGAATATACTGTATATATAGTCCGTATACCTAAATGTGATCTTTTACCATTATCTGCCTTTTTGGGTATACTCTTCAAGACTTGCTGGAAATAATGATTTGGTACCAACAAATAAAATTTTACATGTTGTCATTTTTTCCAATTTCAATAATGGCGGAAATCTGTTTTTTTTTCAAATTGGCGGCCGTTGAAACAAAGGCATTGCTTTTTTGAGCAATATTTCAAGCAAATGCCTTTTTATCTTTCAAAAACCACCTTGGAAGTGTTAGTGAGCATTTTTGAAGTAAATAATTTTTGTTTCGTTTCAAAACGAGGCCGACCACGTGCAAATCCAGCATTCCATTGGGCCTAAATTTGAAACTTTCTACACTATCAACATTTGGAGATGGCTTGCTTGATCAAGAACAATGAGGTAAATCTCTTTCATGATACGTGAGCATTTTCTGATTGCTCTAAAGCTCAAATTTCTCTGAAATTTGATTAAATTAAGAAAAGCTCTATCCTACTTTATTGCATTGATGGAGCATGATGAACCGTGTAAAAAATACCGGCCAACAGATTTTACTATCTGCATTAAGTGTCAAACCACTTTGAAAAAGGAGAAGCTGACCCAACCAAGGGACACAGCTACTTATGAAAAATTCCTTCATTGCATTAACAAAAGGGCAGAATGTGGAAATCTTAACTTTCAGGCTATTGCAGCGCGACTAAGAGGCCTGTCTGCAAATGATCTTCGGGATTTGAAAGCTCTATGGCATCGGGACTGCTACAGTGAAGCAACTAATAAGACATCAATACAACGTGACGAAAAGAAACACCAAGCTGCCAGGGAGGTCGTAAAGAAAGGTAGAGGACGACCAGGTCAGTCTGAGCTAGAGTCTACAGATAACGCAGAAGCATCAGAAACCACTGCTTTGAAGTCCTCTCCTTTGAAACGGAGGTCTTCAGTCGACACTTTTAAACGCAATGAGTGCTTCTTTTGCCAAGGGAAAGATTCTGCAAAAAATGAAGAGCGAACGCATGCTTGTCAAAGTGCAAACAGCGCCAAAGCTATTAGAGAGATTGTCGAGAAAAGTGGCAACCGTGTATGGAAATTACAGCTTGCAGATGTTATCGCAGAGGATGACTTCTTAGCAAGAGATATCGTTTACCATAAGAGCTGTAAAACGAAACATTGGAAAGCTTACATACAAGCTCCAAAGAGAAGGAATGCTGCTGGAGAAACTGACGCAAGATTGATTGCAGCTGAAATGGAATTTTATGACGACTTAAACGAAAGAATCAGAGAAGGAGAACTAATTTCATCAACCGACGCAGAAAAGCTTTACCGAGACATGATGGAAGATCACAAAATTACTGAATATTCAATATCACGAAAAGTATTGATGGAAGATATTAGACGATACCTCCCTGATATCGTCATTACTGATGAAAAGGGCTCTAAGCCATCACTTCTTCATTCGAAAAGTATTGGCAGAGACGGAATCGATATCGTAACGGAGGAAAGGGATGTCGAAAGAGTCTCAAGACACTATTTAAAAGTGCCAAGATAATCCGAAGAAAAATTATTAATGCAAAAAAAGAAAATCAGTGGTCTTTCAGTGGCACCTTGGCGACACCTTGCGAATATGGAGCTCCAGTGGAGCTCATGCTTTTGATCCGCTGGCTCTTACAGGGCTCAAATGTAGCAAAAACAGACACACGTCAGAAGTCCTTAGAGAAGTCGTGCCTTATTATTTCGCAAATAATTATGCAAGAATTCAAGAATACGAGGCAAGTGACCCACAATGCTACGTCAGATTCAGCTCTGTCAATGTTCAGGAAGACATACGAAAGCCCGTTTGCCGTTGGATTGTCTCTGTGGATGTACCATAATCTTCGAAGCCAAAAAACCCTAAATCTGCTCAACAATATGTGCGTTGGTATCTCTTACTCCCGTGTTACTCAAGTATGCAGCCAAATTGCTAATGCAGTTATTCAAAATATCAATGAATATGGCGTATATGTTCCAAATGGAATTATCAAAGGTCAGTTCATTCGAGCTTCAGGGGACAATGTTGACAAGAAAGTGGACACTAAAGATGGAAAAGACAGTTTTCATGCAATGGCTATGTGTGTTTATCAGCGGAGATCCGATGGAGACCCCTTAGTCCAGCCAGTCGACCTATTTAACGTCCACCCTTCAAGTCTTTCAAATGTTCCGAGTACCTGTATCAAATTAGAAGATTGCAGCATAACTGGAAACCCGAAGCCACGCAGCAGTCCATCCTATGAAACGTTCAAGCTAGGCTCACGAGATCAGTATCTTGAAGAATCCAAGCAAAACGACACAGCATGGCTCATCGCACGAAGTATAAATCGTTGTTATGAAGACCTGAATCAAAATGATTTGCTGCCAGTGCTTCCTGGCACAACAAATGCAGCCTCAGTTGAAGACATCGTAGACGTAGATGGCAATATAGAAACATTTGATTCAGACATCGGTACACCTTCGGATGAGCCTGTTGATGTAAATGGAACAAGTACATCTTCAAATCAAACCCGCCAGTGTGAAACTGCTTTCCACACAGAGAATGCATTAAGTCAAAAAGAAATTTCAGGACAGAAAATCCCAGTATGGTCAGCGTACAATGCACTCCTTAATGCGACCCCAGATGGTGCACCACCGAAATATTCAAAAGGTGACCATGTCTTAACTCTTCCTATCATTAATGCGCCGGCTCACGAGTGGCCAACATTGAAGACAACACTTGATCAGCTTTGCAAATTGAATGATTTGGTCTTTAATAATGATGGAAAGCTTGCTGTGACTTTTGATATGGATATTTACAAGCGTGCCTTAAAGCTGCAAAATATTCAGAGTATCTACAAAAAGCAGTTAGTGTTATGTCCAGGAGCCTTTCACACGTCAATATGCGCTCTTCGATGTCTTGGTAAGACAATAGAGGGGAGTGGACTTGACGAGGCATGGATGGAAGCAGACTTATATGGTTCTGTCACTACAAATCAAATACTAAATGGAAACCATTATGGAAGAGCACTTCAAGCACATGAAGTCACCCTTCAAGTCTTGAACGATCTTTGGCTTGAAGCTTTCTTTAAAGAGACACCTGTTGTACATGCTGCCCTCAAATCAAGCGTCATACAGTTATCTAAAGCATGTTTGTCAAGGGAAGGAGTTCATGATGCACACACCAAATTTATGGTAACCCTGGAGTCACTTAATCTCAGCAAGCAGCTTGCGTCTTTTGACCAAAGGCATAGTGCAAACCCAATGTTTCAGTGGGCTCGTCAGTATATGCGACAGGTCATCTCCTTGTTGCAGTTTCAGAGAGCAACAAGACAAGGCGACTGGCTCCTTCATTTGGCTTCCCTTGAGAGCCTTTGTGTGTATTTCTTTGCGTATAATAGGCACGATTACGCACAAAACATACCGGAATACATTGCACGGATGAATCAGTTAAAAACAGAAGATTCGCAAATATGGGATAAATTTATGGCTGGGGATTTCACTGTAAGTGCATCAAGCCAAGTCCCATTCACTCGTCTGGGAGTAGATCAGGCGCAAGAACATGTAAACAAGAAGCTGAAAGGACAGGGAGCAGTCAATGGTATAACACAAACTCCCAGTACTTTGCTGAAGTTCTGCCTGTGTGCCCCAGAGTTGGCGAGGATATCAAGTGAAATGGAAAATATTGTGGAATTAACTGAGCACAGGAAGAAGCAGCTACATCATTCTTTGAATATGCCAGCACTTGAACGACAAGAGAAAGCTATAGACAAGCTTCACAACGTCTTAAAGCCATGCCGATTTTTTCAGTCGGAAGAGCTGCATATGTTCAAGTTGATGAGTAAAGAGATTGTGCCAAAAAATGTCGAAGAAAGCATCTTGAGCATGGAAAAACGTGGTACTACAGCCTTGCAAAGCTTTGTGGATGACAGGATATGCGGAGATAAGAACCTCTGGGAAAAAATTAGCAAGTCGAAATATCTTACCTGGAGCTCTACGAGCAAAAATATCAAACTTGCCTCAAAATCAGATATCCTTACAGTTCGGGCAACAGCAAATTTGATGTCAAGATTGCTTATTATTGCACGCTCATCTCGCGCCGTCGATCTAGAAGAAGTTATCGGTTGCCATGAGCTATCAACAACCAATCGCACTCTGATGAAAGCAGACGGCTCTCTTCTGCCAACAACAGGGAAAAGTATCGTGATTGCACTTATTGAAGAGCTTCTGCCGCAAAATCCAACGAATCAACTAAATGAGAATGGTAACGAGGTGTTTTCCAAAAAATGCCTAATAATTGATGGCATGGCTGTGGTACAAGAGATCTCCGGAGTGAGAAATTTTGAGAACTGCAAAGAACTCGGAGCTGCCTTTGCAAAACTGATTAATGTCAAAGCACGTGGATATGATGTGACGCGGATTATCTTTGATAACTACAGTGTTGAGAATTCCTTGAAAGATGCAACTCGTGAGAGGCGAAGGGGCTCAAAATCGATCGTGAAAGTGTACAAAGTCGACGACGACACGAAAATTAAGTCAATAAAGCAATTTCTTGCCAGCTCAGTAACGAAAGATTCACTTACATTGTATCTTTCACACTTTTTGATAGAGTATGCAGATGCCCACATCACTATAGCTACGCGCCAAGCTGTAATGTCCAATTGCCAAGAGGTTATTTCTCCGGGAGTAAGTTCACAGGAAGAGGCTGACACATTGATGATATTGCATGCAACGGAGTCAGCGAAGGATGGCTCTGTTGTTCATATCTATAGTCAAGACACAGATGTCTTGCTCCTGGCTCTGAGACGGGTTCCACTCCTTGGAAGAAGTCCCGCGATGGTGATGGGCCACAGTGATCGACGGCGAATAATTCCACTAGTGCCAATTTACGATGCACTGGGAGAAGCTAAAGCTAAAGCACTGTGCAAATGGCATGCTTTAACTGGCTGCGATACAACTGGTCGCATAAATGGAAAATCGAAGAAGGCTTGCCTCAATGCGTTTCTGAAAGCTGATTCAAGTACCGTGGCTTCAATTTCAGCACTTGGAGTAGGAGAAAAACCATCTGATGAAGTTCTATATGGCTGCATAGAATTTTTAAGTGGCCTCTTTTGTAAAAACGATGCTAGTTCTGCAAACCCAGAGCAGGTCAGATGGATTTCGTTTAAACAACTGGGCAAAGACAAAGGTGTTGAGCTCCTTCCACCTACACACGGTGCATGGGAGCAACATCTAAGAGCACATCTGCAGTCCCATGTATGGGAGCAAGATCTTGTTTTGCACCCAGACTTACCTGATCCTGTGTCGCTAGGGTGGAGCAGAGAGGAAGACGTTTTGAAGCCTTTGTTGTCTAAGGTACAAATTGCACCCGAAGCTGTTGTAGAGCTAGTTAAATGCTCTTGTAGCACAACAAAGAAGAATCCAGCGAGCAAATGTGTATCAGCTAGATGTTCCTGTAGGCTTAACATGTTGACTTGCACTGAACTTTGCCAATGTGAAGCCGATACTGACATTTGCCAAAACGTAGATCCAGATATAGACTCAGATGAATGATGAGTGCAGTCATTCTAAATACACTTGATTTACATAAACTGATCATTGTAGTAAACTTACATATTAACTGCACTTTCTGTTCAGTTTTCTGCATTGTTACAAATAGTTGTTTCGTTATTAAATGCCAGTAAGAAATTCGTTTCTGTAGCAGCAAAGCCATCAAGAATTTATTTTGCCACTCTAATGCCACGCCCATGCCACGCCCATAACATGCCCCGTCATACCTTTTGCTGCTAGTAATTGTATAAAAATTCGACTTCAGCATAATCATTTTGAAGATATACGATATTTACATTATCTCTAGGGTCAAAATTTGACTTTCACGAGACAAATAAAACGTGGAACGGCCGCCATTTTGAATCCGTCATTATGGAATTTGAAAAAATGACAACAGGTAAAATTCGATAAAGTGGTATTAGAATAACGTTATGCAGAAGTTTCATGGAGTATACCCGAAAAGGCAGATAATTACGTGTACCCTACGGACTATACAAGTCAGGGTTGAAATTCTTATAATCACAAAAGAATCTCCTGTTTTCCTTTGTTGACTTTAATCTCATGTTTTTACAAAATATATGTAAATTTATGCATGTTATCAGATATTTTAGACAAAAGATTACCACTGAACTGTTTCATGGTCAATAGAATTCAAAAAATTTTGTCAATGAGTGATGGTGATGGTTTACTGTGACTCAAGAATAAATTTTATAAGAATAATGAGGCTCAAAATCGGTGAAATTTAAGAGTATTCTAAGAATATTGCGAGGCTCAGATTTTATGAAAAAAATTCAGGCGCGTGTATTTTTACATCTGAATTGGTGTGCTTTTTACAGGAAATGATTTAAATATACTCACCCAAATCTTGATGCAAGTGTGGATGAGGTCTATCTTTCAGGAAATAAGGATATTGTTCTGCTCTGTTCTGCTACTGTAGCCAACATATTTGTAGTATAATACACTAGGTGTCCGTTTTTTGGCATTTATGACAATAATAACAATTTATTGCTATATCTGTGTTTTCTGCCGTAAGAATAATTTAAGAATCTTCTGAGACTCAAAATAGCAAAAAAATTAAGAATATTGAGGCTCAGAAAAAATTAAGTATTCTTATAAAAAAAGAGTGTATTTTACAGTTTACTAGGTTGTTTTACCTGTGTCACAGTGGTACCACATTTCTTAGGTCTGGTTTCTCAAAACAAAAACCTGTGTTTGCCAACCAAAATATGATCACAACTGCAAGTCAAATAATCTCTTCCAAATATATTAAATATCTTTCAAAAACTTGTCACTTCGAAAGAGGATAGCGCACAGTAACTAACACCTTGTGAGCACTGTACAGGGAAGCGCCCGGAAGTACATTTGGCAGTTGCAGATAGCTCGGCAGTAAAGGCCGAGGGAAACGAGCCATCGACATGTCAGTTATCACAAGCGAGTTGTTTTCGAGATGGGAATTTTACGTGGCCCTCGTCTGCATCTACCTGGTATCCAGGGTAATACGCTGGTTCATGGATCCGTTGCGAAGTGCTCCAGGGCCATGGGGTTTACCAATCATTGGCAATACGCTTGATTACAGATCGGAGAACGATGTTCATGCAACGTTGTTGAAAAGAGCGCAAGATTACGGCCCCTTGAGCAGCGAGTACACATTATTCAGTAAGCCTTATTTAATTAATTCTGTATCTTCTCGTTTCGAATTAAGAATACTTGCTTATGTTTGGCCATCGGCGTCGGGGCTTGTAAAATTTGAAGGGGGTGCCCGACAAAAATCCCTTTGTTTACTTCTCTCTTTTTTTATACGAACTAGTAAAATTGATTTTGAAGCTGGCTGTCCTTAAATATGACTCTATTTTCAGCTTGAAATGTTCTTAAATTTTTCTTACTTTTTCAGTGATTGGAAAGCCTTTTTTCTATCCGTAGTGTTAATTTCTGCAATTTTCAATTTCTGTGTGTTGCCAATCTGGTTGTTTTGTAATTATTTATCAGTGTTATGGCTACAGGTTTTTTTTTTATAAGAAACCGGTTTATAAGAAACCTAGTACTAGAGCCCCAACAAATTAAGAAACTTTTAGAACTACATCAATATCTTTAAGAAAGTCGGAGAGAAAAAAAGAGGACTTTCTGAGCTGGAAAGTAGTATATCAACAATATATTTTTGCTTGATTTAAGTTTGCTGCACGTTTTTATTTAGAGGAACACAGGATGTTGAGTCTAATTGTATTAGTAGGTGGGTTTCACTCTAATACAAGAAATATGCGAGGGGAATTGCAAAATTTGATGTTAATTGGGTATCTAAAAGTAAGAAACTTTTAAGAAACTTATAGTACTAGAAATTGGTGCAAAAATTAAGAAACTTTTAGTACTAGGACCCAAGCTAGGTTTCTTAAAAAAGAAAAAACGTGTATTTCGTAAATTCTCATATTTAGCCAAAAATGGTCAGATTCGGTTTGTTTTTAGCTTTTTCTCAAGTTTTGGCCAAATTTAAGGCACGTCTTCTTATAAGATTGTTCTTATGAAAAAAAGAGTGTAACCTTTTTGTCCCCTGGGGAAATTTTGCTAACGCCCCCAGCCCCCTGCCTCCTACGCCTATGTGCTCTGCTCTGATTTTAGCCAATAATGTGTTAGACCAAGATATTCATACCCTCATTTGTGATTTTTTTCAGATTCTTCAAGATTTTATTCAGATTTTAAAGTTTTTAAAGATTTTTTGAGATTTTTAGCCAAAAGTGTAGGAGATTTTTTTGGACGATCCAAAGCAAAAACAGGCCTCCAAATCAGTAAAAAAAGTAAGAATACTTTTGGAACATTTCAGGCTGAAAATATAGGAATATTTAAGAACAGTCTTTGGATGGTACAGAACTTCAGTATAGCCAGAAAAATCGGAACCATAATGAAACGAATACATAGATACTACTTAAGCTTTTCGTCTGACACTCAACAGAGTAATACGTCAGAAAGAGAACGAAACAGAAACCTAACTGATTTATTTTGTGCCGTCTAGCATACGCAACAAAACTGTTCCTCAACGAGAACAACTATCTCGCGCCTCTAAACCAAAAAGTTCACTAAAACATGACTCTGCTATAGGTCAACATTTGCTCGACAACCCAGAGTGTGCTAAAGCCTACAGTGAGAATTGCTTTCGAATAATTGGCAGAGCAAGATCTACCTTTCACTTAGCTATTTTGGAATCTGTCTACATAAAAACCAGGGATCCCCTATTGTGCAGACAGAAGGAGTTCGTTTTCGCCTTAGGACTCTTGAAATAATCTTATTGGTCAGCTCACTGTATCGTGGGTGTTGATTGGTTTTCCCACACCATACCAATCATTCACCTCTTTTCTGATTGGCCTATTTCGATCCACATCTGGGTATATAAATCAGTTAGGTTTCTGTTTCGTTCTCTTTCTGACGTATTACTCTTTTGAGTGTCAGACGAAAAGCTTAAGTAGTATCTATGTATTCGTTTCATTATGGTTCCGATTTTTCTGGCTATACTGAATATTTAAGAACAGCTTGCTTCAAACCAATTTTCCTAGTGATAAAAAACAGTGTATATACAAAAATATTCATTGTCTTAAGATTTCATATATGTTTATTTTCTTATTATCTATCACAAGTTTCATTTTTGGTAACAATGTCTGTCTTTCAAACATTTTGTAATCCGTTTGCAAATTGCGAACAGAGATTGAAAAGAAACTTTATTCTTCTGCTTACATTTATATCCAATGTTTGCTCTTGGTAAAACCTGAAAAACCTATTGCAAAATCACTCTTTGCTTCATGTTTCAAATCTGGAATGCATGTCAAGTAAGCTATATGCATTTTTTATAAGTAACTGCTTCATAAGCAAGTCAGTACTCGACAAGACAAAAACACAAGCGATGTCAGTACTGGTTAGAGGAATGCTAAGCAATTTGAAAATTTTAGTTCTGATCTAATTGGCAATTAAAATCGATCAACAGCTATAGAGAAGTAGGTTATAGTGGATATTAGTACAACAGCACACTTTTTAATGTAAGATGCTATTGACATTTGTTGTAAAAAAACTTCTGAGATAGTATTCTAAAAAACATTTCTTCAAGTATAAAAAGCTAACCAATTACTAAGCAATTCTGAGTACTCAAATTTGCCTTTTAACTGAGCAATTTTTAGTACTGAGCTTGACCTGAAATTGCTTATAAAAAGATGCATGTATTATCTTTACTACACACCTATGACAACAATCCCTTTTTATTTAGCTCTGCTGTGAATTGCAATTTCCAGACTTCAATCTTGGGTTTTAACGATTTGTCCTCTTATGTATTCGAAACGTTGTCACATACTTTTCGAACTTTGATTGGTTCATCGAACAAATACAGTCTTTTGATTGGCTAACACCTAGGGTATTTGGTCTGAAATAAGGACTCTAGCCAAAGCCGTGTAAAGTTGGGTTGAATTTTAGGATGACGAGCAAAAGTTACTGCAAGTGTGTTAAGCTTTAATCAGATTTTTTTAAACCTCTTAATGTTTAGAACAGGCTTTCTTCTTAGATTGGATGCATATAAGAACCTATGTTTTTGAGAGTCAGCCTGAATGAAGATCCTGTTTGAAATGTTTTCTTCTAATGATTTTAGTGTGTAAAGGTTCTTATTCAAAAATTGAATTTGTCAAACCTCAACAAACATTCATTATTGAATTAAACTGTGAATTCTGATGTTTTCTACAGCCTAAGATTTTGAATGATGAAATGTTGTCAGGACAAAACATTTTTTTTGAAATGTATAAAATGCTGAAATGCACAACCAAAAATTCTACTGATATTTGCATTTAGTATTTGAGAATCTGGAAGTCTTAAAGGGGAAGTTCGGTCAAAAAAAATGTTCTCCAATTTCGCTGTAAATATGTTCTTAAGTCGTTGTAGGATACAATTTTAACTCTTACCTTGCTCCCGGTGACAATAATCCACTAATATCCGTTGCGAAAAGTCGCACGATTTTAGGCCGCCATTCTCGAAAATCTGAGCAAGAATGTTGTTGCTGTTTTTGACGTCATCACGGTCAAAAGAAAAAATCATTGGGTAGAACGCGTATTGCGGACAAAACTTCTTATGATAATTCTGAATCTTTGTTTGTTATTGTGACACAATATAATGTGTTAAAAATATATTTTATTACTAGATATAGATAAAAAACTGCAATATCAATAGAAATTACTCAAACTTCAACACAAAATGGCTGAAAAAAGTAGTGAAACTTCGAACAACGAAGTAGCGACGAAAAAAGTGATGATGAAGAATAATTAGAAGTTCTTAATTACAGAGAATGTCTATTAGAAACCTTGAATTGTCTGTTGCAAAACTGTATAATGGCAATACGTTTACCGCGAGATTCATTAACTGATGTCCCTTTGAATTAAAAACTTACAATAAAACATTTCATTTGTCGAAAAAATATAATACAAAACGACTTTGATATAGGTATCTAATTAAAATCAAGCAGACAACTTTTCCAGTTCGAAATACAGGGAATGGTATAGGAATGTTTGTAATCAAACTACTTTGTGGACTCTAATAGACACGGGGTTAGAATAGTAGGAGAGGTTGGAAAAATCTCAAAATAATTTATACAGAGGGGGGCTGGAATAAGAATCTCCTGGGTAGAAAATTTTCAGAAAATTGTTAAAATGGGAACCTCTGTGAGAGACAGAATGTAGCGATAATGAGACGTTAAAGATTTAACTCGAAATTCTCAATCTCATAGATTTTTGTAGTGAAACTCTTGTTTTGCTTGTAACTCGTTACCATTGGTAGGGGGGCTGGAATAAGAATGTCCTGGGTGGAAAATTTTCAGAAGATTAATAGGAGGAGGGCGCGTCTAATAGAGACTAGAAAGTATTTGTTACAAGTGGTCATTCAATCTCCCCTAAGATTATTTAACACCGTTTTAAGGACATGTCTTTTCAAGTAGACCAATCTGAAATTTTCCGACGATGAAATCACTGTGTTGTCTTAGGCTATAATAAAATCTTCCACAGTGGAGAATATGGGGCTAAATCAAGAATACAAGAAAACCCTTTTCAAACAACAAACTCCGGGATTCTATATAAAATAAAGAACATTGTTGACTTATAAGTTCTTTTCATAATGGTTGTGGTCAGGGGGGCTCAATATTTACCCCACATCGTTTCCCTTTACTTTTACCTTATGGTACTTTACTTTTACTCCTATTGTTTTTCTCAGTCCTTGGTATATGTCTCCATTGCTTCGCATTTTTACCCCAAACACACCATTCATCATTACCTATCCTTTCGTTCTCAAGCTCTTCTTCTTCGTCAGAATTCAGGGAGTCTTTGCTATACATTTTCTTTTAATTTTCTCACTGGTTCTGTATCCAAAGGTTTCGAACGAATCGAATTAAGAACTTCTTATCATTTTTTATTGCCACTTTCTTAGTCGCTACTAATTTGTTCAAATTCGGTCGAAGTTTCACTGCTTTTTTCAGCCATTTTGTGTTGAAGTTTGAGTAATTTCTATTGATATTGCAGTTTTTTTTATCTATTTCTAGTAATAAAATATATTTTTAACACATAATATTGTGTCACAATAACAAAGAAAGATTCAGAATTATCATAAGAAGTGTTGTCCGCAATACGCATTTCACCCCATAATTTTTTCTTTTGACCGTGATGACGTCAAAAACAGCAACAACATTCTTGCTCAGATTTTCGAGAATGGCGGCCTAAAATCATGCGACTTTTCGCAACGGATATTAGTGGATTATCGACACCGGGAGCAAGGTAAGAGTTAAAATTGTATCCTACAACGACTTAAGAACATATTTACAGTGAAATTGGAGAATATTTATTTTGACCGAACTTCCCCTTTAAGCATCAAAAGTTAACTTTATCATCCTGTAATAAGAACATATTTTTCAACAAATTGAAACAGGTTCTTTTTTACAAGGTGCATTTTTACTTTTACGTCCTCATATTTTTTTACAGAATATAGAATTTATAGGAATATAGAAACTATAAGTGCATTGGATGGGAGTTAATGTTAGCAATCTTCTCTTTCAGCTGGAAGACGGCTCTGCATTGCCGACCCTGAGTGTGCAAAGCACGTACTCGTCACCAACAGCTCCAAGTATGATCGGGGTGATGCGCTGGAGAGATTCATGCCAGCACTGGGAAACAGCTTATTGACCAGCAATGGCAAGGCTCATGCCTTTCAAAGGAAACTGCTCAACCCAGCTTTTTCAATGGAGAGCGTCAAGGACTTTCTTCCCATTTTCAACCAAAAAGGCAACGAATTGATCAAGGTATTTGACAGTGCTGATCACTCTAGTGTACAAGTTATCCTTCTGTTGCACAGTTACTTTACTGCCTTTCGTTTATCACTTTTCTTCCCAAGTTAGAGAGTCCCGGCTAGGTGGTCCGATCCTCTCTTGTCGAAGAGACTATGGTACTCAATTAAGTCGTGGATTCAGCTCATGCAGAGCATAGTTCATAGAAAAAATGGTTTAGAAACCTTTTGTTTTACGTCTTTGTTTCACAGCAACATTACTTGAACGTGCACAACGTATGTCTTATCCTCTCTCTTTCCTTTTAAAATTTTAGATGTGAATATTGCCTACATATATATGATGCTGAATATCATAAAATATTTTCTAAATAACGAATATTTCGGGCTGAGGAACCAAAAGAAGCGTTTTGGTCTATTCGCTCAACCATGACCCTGTTGGCTAAACAATGGCGAAACAAAAGACTGTGCACTTTCAATTTTGAAAAACTTGCACAAAAAGATACAACAATAGGTTTCCACACCATCTTTTTCTATACACTTTGGGCAGAGTTGAGAGACCGACAAATAATAATCTTTCTTGAACGTATATATAGAATATCATAGAGCTAGTCAAGTAAAGGATAAATCACGTTCGTGGAGCTCAACGGAGAAGTTATCTTTTAACTGGATAGAACATGCATAAAACGAGCTCCACGAGATGTAGAACCACTCTGTCTATCCCCAGAACGACTCCCCCTTACTCTACGAATTATATGGGTATTTGGAGCAGTTTAATCCACCCGTTGCACCTGAGTCAGTTGTGAATGTGTGCATAGATAAGAACGACTTCTTTTTCCTTTTCAATTTTATTCAAAACACGGAATGCACACATTCACAACTAAAATGAAAGAACAGAAAAGAACGGTTACTTAATACAATCAATCATAACTATCTATGCCCCCCAAGTCTTTTGAGTGAGAGTCTATTAGCATTAAACAAAGTTATTTATTATGTGTCCATATCACGAAAAAGACTGATACACAGTTCGATTCAGCGAGATTGTTGCCTGGTTGAACAACGCAGGGGCAAAGTGTCCGGCATAATGATGGATTCCTGAAGACCAGTGTTGTTGAACGGTAGCAATCTTATCAACATACGCGGACCTTTGGTTGGCTGACGAGGTGCGGAGCCTGCTGGGTAGGAGGTGGAGGAATGGGGCCTGAGGGTGACGGTGGCTGAGCAAGCAGGGGCGGACTGTGCTCTGGCGCTGGTAGGTTTTCATTCAAAGGTGGCGGCGTTGTAGATACCGGAGAGGGTGGCGTTTCAGTTGGTGGTAATGAATCTTTCGTAATCCCAAACTGGAGCGGCAGGGAAGCCATGGAGGAAGGCAATTCGAGAGTGAGTGGGCAAGATGAAAACCCATCGGAAAGTGCGCCATTGTTGAGAGAAGACGAGGAGCAGTTTAATCCACCCGTTGCACCTGAGTCAGTTGTGAATGTGTGCATAGATAAGAACGACTTCTTTTTCCTTTTCAATTTTATTCAAAACACGGAATGCACACATTCACAACTAAAATGAAAGAACAGAAAAGAACTGTTACTTAATACAATCAATCATAACTATCTAATCTGCAACAAAAACACGCCTACGATAAACATGTCTAGCTAATTACTAATATACTCCACATATACCATCCACATATACTCAAATAAGGCCTAATCGCACTTCAAAGCTTATACGAATTCATAACGAATGGTCCATGGTCTAACGGGGGAGATTCAGTCTCACAAGTAGGCTACCACGATTGCAATGCCTCAACTCGGCCTCGAACACGGGCACCTTAGCCACGAAAGACCAGTACGGTAACCTATGGTCATAAATCAGGATACTAAGTTAGCACAGTAGCGTTCTAGTACATCATCATCATCATCATGGCCTCGCCATCATAACCATCATCACCATCATCATCATCATCATCACCATCACCATCACCATCACCATCACCATCACCATCACCATCACCATCATCATCATCATCATCATCATTGTAATCATCATCATCATCACCATCACCATCATCATCACCATCACCATCATCATCACCATCACCATCATCATCATCATCACCATCGTCATCACCATCATCATCATCATCATCATCACCATCATCATCATCATCATCATCATCACCATCACCATCATCATTGTAATCATCATCATCACCATCGTCATCACCATCGTCATCACCATCGTCATCACCATCGTCATCACCATCGTCATCATCATCGTCATCAACATCATCATCATCATCGTCATCAACATCATCATCAACATCATCATCATCATGAATGAACCCTTTAAAACCGAAGCAATTTGGTATCGGTACACGGTTTTTTTTCAGAAGGTAGGAAATCAATTGAAGTTTGTTTTTTGCATTTTTATCAGTTTTGGGAAGACAAAATCGAAGAGAGCAACGGCAAGCCGTTCAAGTCAGAAATACAGACGAAATTCACTCACCTAACTCTCGATGTAATTGGTTTGTGTGGATTCGGCTATTCGTTTGACGGAATCAAGAAAGGAAACACCGAAGAAAGCCAAGCAACAAATACCATCCTCACGGCTAATTTCAATATGATGCGACGCACTTTGGAGTTTATGTTCCCATTTCTGGAATATATTCCTTCCAAAGAACGAGATGGCCTGAAAAGAGCTGAGAAAGTTCTGTATGGCTTAATGGAGCAAGTACGTCTGATCTTAATGTTTCTCCTATATTATTCTCTTCCACGATCTTTTACAAACGTAAATCGTTTGCCCAACTCCACGAACTGCAACACAAAAAGGGCAGTGTGGTGATAACTGGGAGGGCGCATTAGCCTGCTTCATCATATACTTAATACAAATTCTCCAAAACGAAGAGCCAAGACTGCGACGATAAACATGATAAGCGACACTTCATAATTTAATAGACAATTCCAGTTACATCGTTACGACAATTCCAGTTACATCATTACATTAAAGACAAATCCAATTGAGAAACTTAATACATTTAAAGATAGGCCATTGTTTAACGTTTCGGAGGAGCACTTAGCTCCATCTTCAGAAATTACAAGTCAATGAAGCACGAGGCTGAATTTATACTAATAAGGACAATAACTACTAAGAATGCATATGATAAGAAGAAAGCACGTGAGAATAAGAATTGAGTGAGCCAGAAAGACAATACCTAAAATAGAGCTAGGGGAATAGACGATTGTTGAGAGTTAAGTGAGGGACGATCTCGCAAGATCAATAAACTTTCATGGATAAGCAAATCAAAATCTGGTATTATGGGAAAACATCCCGTAACTTGATTACTCGTTGCAGGGAGCATTTGGGAATTAACAAGGCTGGTCAGCAGAAAATAAAAGTTACTGCATCGGCCATCTGGGATCACCTCAATGAATCCGGTCACACTGCTTCTTTAGATGATTTTTCTATTCTTGATCGAGCAAACAATGATTTTGATTTGCTTATCCATGAAAGTTTATTGATCTTGCGAGATCGTCCCTCACTTAACTCTCAACAATCGTCTATTCCCCTAGCTCTATTTTAGGTATTGTCTTTCTGGCTCACTCAATTCTTATTCTCACGTGCTTTCTTCTTATCATATGCATTCTTAGTAGTTATTGTCCTTATTAGTATAAATTCAGCCTCGTGCTTCATTGACTTGTAATTTCTGAAGATGGAGCTAAGTGCTCCTCCGAAACGTTAAACAATGGCCTATCTTTAAATGTATTAAGTTTCTCAATTGGATTTGTCTTTAATGTAATGATGTAACTGGAATTGTCGTAACGATGTAACTGGAATTGTCTATTAAATTATGAAGTGTCGCTTATCATGTTTATCGTCGCAGTCTTGGCTCTTCGTTTTCTTATCAAAATACGTTTTCCTGCCAACATACCTATATCTAAAATTCTCCAAAAGCATTCAAAACAATGCATGACAGGAATATGTTTCTTAGCAATGCTGTTGACGTCAAAATTGTTGAATACTATAATAAATAAATGCTGCATTTTGTAGGTGATATTGGTACAACAAAGACAAATATATGATACTAAAAGATTAGGATAAGCCAAAAAGTCGAGATAGATGTGAAGAATTTCTTTATTTCTTTCTAAAAAAAAACATAAACAATTTAAGCACACTAAGGCCTTTCTAGCTAATGCTATCTTTTGCTATTGATTTTGTAGGTGATAGATTCTCGCCTGAAAGAAATGAAAGAGTCGCCCAACCAGACATCGGCCAGAAAC
This sequence comes from Pelagia noctiluca, assembly GCA_963924455.1. Classification (NCBI taxonomy): domain Eukaryota; kingdom Metazoa; phylum Cnidaria; class Scyphozoa; order Semaeostomeae; family Pelagiidae; genus Pelagia; species Pelagia noctiluca. The sequence continues at coordinate 12,502,350 of OZ004325.1, forward strand.
GACTTGCTTCAAAGACTGATCAACATGTATGAAGCTGCAGACGAAGGCATCTCAAATAAAGGCCTCTTCCACCAGATATTCACCTTCATGCTGGCTGGACACGAGACGACAAGCCTCACTCTGACATGGATTCTCTACTTACTGGCGAAGCATCCTGAGATTCAAAGCCGAGTGAGGAAGGAGGTAAAAGACGTGTTGGGTAACTCTGATGACGTGGCATTGGAGGATCTTGATAAGCTGAAGTTTTTAGACGACTGCATCAAGGAATCCATGAGGCTTTACCCAGTAGCTCCTTTCACTGGGAGGAAGTCGAGAGCCGAGGACAAGATTGGACCTTACGTCATCCCAGCTGGAACGAGTGTTGTTGTTCTGATTGGGGCGCTCAATCGCAATGAGAAGTTGTGGGAAAATGCCTCCCAGTTTAACCCAGATCGATTTAAACAAAGGCGTAAGTAGTAATTCCAAATTCTTAGGCCGCTTGCCTTCACACAGACGGGGGATCAATGCACTAAATCATCTCATTCCATAATACTAGGTTATTCGTTGCTATCAGACAAAGGCTAACTCCAAGCATGAAGTATTGGCCCGGGTATTAGCTCAGCTAAGAGGTTGTATGCAAGTATCCATTTTTGAGATTTCCATGCAGCATAGCATTCTGTGCACTTCATATTTCTTTTTTAATTCCATACATTTCTAATTCTAGGTGAAGGAGATCCGTTATTTCCATACTCGTTCTTGCCCTTCTCTCGTGGCCCTCGCATGTGTATTGGATATAGATTTGCACAGATGGAAATCAAAGTCGTCTTGGCTCAACTGATCAATTCCTTCTCTTTCAAGATCGCTGCAGACCATCCTCATGTAAGAGGCAAACTCCTACTGACACTAAACCCATGCCCCTCTCCAGTTTTCGAAATATCAAAAGCATGAAAACAGACTTAAAGAGGCTTTGATAGACACTTTATGTTTTATACTGACCAAGAGTAACTTTTGTTGGATGTAAACTCGTTTTACACCAAAGCGTAGATTAGTAGATTACGATGAGACAAAATGTCTCCAAAGGGATTGGCTTAGATAATCTATCAATGAATATGATAAGAACATTTAGTAGATCTGAATCGTTCATTCTCACACTCACAGCCATAATTAACTTTTCCTTTGAATCGAGTACTTTCCCAACAGTTTGGAAAAATGCAAAGGTTGTACCTATATTTAAATCAGGAGATGCAAACATTATGGATAATTATAGACCCATTTCAGTCCTAAACTACCTAAGTAAAATTATCGAACGAATTGTCTTCAATACCATTTACTCATTTTTAACAGAAGAAAATTTGTTTCATAAACTGCAGTCAGGCTTTCGCCACAACCATTCTACAGCAACAGCTATGATCCACCTTATTGACACAATTTATCAAGATATGGATGAGAGTAAGATTACTGGTGCACTTTTCTTGGACTTGCGCAAAGTGTTCGATACCGTAAACCATAGTATTCTATTGTCAAAATTCAAATCATTTAATCCAGATGATCAAATGCTGAATACATCAATCATACATCACAAACAGAAAACAGTTTGTTAGCTTCAATGGGTCACTTTCCACTCCAGCCTTCATAACAACTGGTGTCCCCCAAGGGTCTATCCTTGGACCCCTCCTATTTCTGATGTTTATAAATGACCTTCATTCTGTAGTCTCATCAGAGTCGGTAATGTTTGCAGATGATACCACTGCTCTGTCTCATGGCATATCCCATACTGAAGTGTCACGTGGTATACAAGAAAACTTGAATATGATTGATATATACACAGCTAGGAACCATCTGGTGCCGCACCCTAAGAAAACTAAATCCATTCTATTTAGCAAGCCTAGCCAGTACAGCCAACCCGAGGCAAGAATAAACCTAAATCTAGCTGATAAGAACATTGAATATGTGAGCTTCTATAAATGCTTAGGATTCACGCTGGACGAGCACTTACATTACAATGAACATGTCAAGGATATGTGCAAGAAAGTTAACTATGGTCTACAAATAATGAGAAGAGTGAAGGACTTCTTACCCCAAGAGAGTCTCATCCTCCTAGCAAACTCCCTAGTTCTCAGTCACTTAGACTACTGCTCGCCACTACTCCATAATCTCAATTCTGGACAACTGGATACCTTGCTCAAATTGCAAAAACATTGCGCTCGTCTTATTTTCTCATGTAATCGATTAACAAGGAGTAAGCCACTGTTTATCAAACTAAACTGGCTTCCGCTCCATCAAAGAATCGAACATAATACATGCATCTTAATGTTTAAAATTAACGGCAACATGGCACCCCCTTATTTAACAGAAATGTTTAGAAAGATTTCAGATGTACACAGTTACAGTACAAGATCTTCCACGTTAGGTCTCTATACTAACAGAGGAGCAGGAAACTATTATACAAAAACATCTAGATACTTTGGCACAAGACTTTGGAATTCTTTACCAGCATATCTTAAAACTTGCAGAACCTTAGAGAACTTCAGGAAACAGTGCGCTTTTTACTTTATGAACAAAGTTAAATCCGATGATTTTATCTCGTATGGGTGGACAAAATGAAAAATACTTTTTAGTTTTTATTAGGACTTTTAACTGGACTTATATCTTTAGACTTTTGATCTTTTTTCTTAAACAATCTTTATATGCACAATTAATATGCTTTTTAACATCAACTAAAGAAATTGTTTTTTAATAGGTTGTTTTTATTTTTTATTTTTATTTTTTGTTTTTTAATTAGAACTTTCATTTGTGAACCAGGCTGGAAACAAGTATATTACTTAGTCCTGTAATTCACGTTAAATATAAATTACATACATACATACATACATACAATGTCAGGGTGCAACTTACTCCAAAATGTTTTGATTTCTATGATTTTAGTAGATTTTCGAAATTTTTGTATCTATTGATATATATTTTGATATGTTAGGATTTTATCAGATATGAAACCTCTAAGATTTCAGAGATTCTGAAATATTTTTAATCTTTGCTACATTGTCTTTGCTGTTTTTGATCTTGTACAAGGATTGCTGAACTTATAAGTAGCGGGGATGGCCGAGTGGTTAGATCACTTGACCCTTGTTCAAAGGATCTCGGGTTCGAAACCACCTTCAAACTTGCCATAAAGTGTGAGGAGAGAATTAGCAAGCTCTCTGTAATGCCAAGCAAAAAGGCAAAAGGAATCACGAGGTGTGGTGAAATCGAGAGGAAGGACCAGGGTCGCACTGCTTGATTAGTCGAAATTTCGGAAACAGAGCAATTTGTCCCCTCGAAAGCCTGAACGGAGCATATTCAACTGTTGACAGCCTCTGCAAGATAACAAGTGATACAGCCAGTGGTGGTTGTGAAGATCTAAGGAATCATATGCAGAGTCTTGTTAGATACATGGGCAAGTAACTCATATATGTCCTACTTTGGTAGAAACGATTGGAAGAGAAACCAGTGAGGCAGGAATAAAAGACAATAGATATGATGTTCCAGAACACGACATGGACAATCAAAGTTTAGGATGTTGAGCTGACAAGTAGAAATGATGACTTTACAGTAGGAAAGTGCCTCTGTCAATACCCAATCCATGATACAGCGAAGTGATAACAACAAACGCACACTTACAGAGCAATTTCATCATTTTTGTGATAAGCTTGATACTGTAATTAAGCAATTTGAAGATAATAAGCGCAGTAGTAATGTAAGAATACTGCTCTAAATTTATAGATTGATCAAATCATTGATTAACTCTTTCCTGCGTGAATTATCAGTAATTGTAATGTCATTGTTAATCTTTGCTTCAAAATGTAGACCGTAGTTTTAGAAATACACTAATTAAGTCAAAACTACACTAGATCAATTGAATATTATCCAAAAGGCATTGTCTCAATTTACTTTTCCCTAAAAAATTATTGACTACATGGCCATATTGAAAGCCATCGAAAATGCTACAAAAAGTCCTACCTTACAATATTGAAGCTTACAGCTCTTTAAAGCTGTGTTTTTCAGAGTTTTGAACTACATAGGCCAAGGTTTTTTTTACAGTTGAAAAACTTGATACGGTTACTTGAAGTTTCAATGAACACAGTTGAATTTCAAAAATGAGAGCGTTTCGCCCCTTGGTTTCGTGCTTATTTCATTTTATTCCATTCATCTACTTGGAATGCCTATCTGTATCAGTTACAAACATATCAATCTAATAAGTACATAGAGATGGTATTCTGCAAATGATTTTGACGTAGAATAAAAATAATTTATTGATTTCAAAGTCAAAAGTCGTGAGCGCACTTGTATTTGATCGGTCTTACGTTCAACACTTGTAAATGGAAGATAGATTTTGCGGACCTCGATTTGGCGGACTTATTGGCGCGAAAATTTGAGAGGCTGGGACATTTGATGCCGTCAGCAATTGCAGAATTTTGACATGTGGATGAATTAGACGGATATTTTTGCTGCAAAAGAGAGTTAACAAGACCTAATAAATGAAGTTGATGAATGACTCAACAGTAATGAAATTTGTCAAAGCCTCTCGTAAGTCTTTTCTGAAGTCGTGAGCTGAGCTGAAGCCTCAATGGCAAGTAGAGTATTCCCAGTATTCCTATCTATCATCAGAGATCTATCAGAGTATTCCTCAGAGTACAATAAAGTTAGACCCAACTTAGTAGGCCTAACTAGGCTAAAGGTTCATGTAGACCCAGGGTATCCAGTCAGGGTTAAAAAGGGTTAGAACTCAAAATCACCCTAAAAGGTTAGGAAAATTTTTTGATAGTCCTCAAATCGTCAAATGTTAGTATTTGAACCCAAATCACAAGGTGGTCTGGTGTTATTTTCTTCTTGAATTGAGCCAATCCGCAGCCTTCCATCTGGACCCTCAAACTGACTGGACCTCCTGAAAGGCCATAATGGAATTACCCCCCTGAGCTTGCTTGTAGGTCTAATTGATAAACCATTAAGCAGTAAGACTTCAATTTTTATTCGCTTGATCATATTCAAAAGACAATACCCTACATAATGGATGGTTTAAAAACATAGGTATTTATAACTGTTTGTTTGTCTGTTTTGAAATCACAAAAGTAGCCGAAATTATTATACAGAATGAATGTTTAATCGAGATAATTTGTGAGAATGAAAATTAATGTTTAATAACATGGTGCTCTTCAATGTTAAAGACATTTGCTTGATTTAACGCAAACATGCAAAAATGTATGAAAGACTTAGCTCTAGCTGTTTCCTTTATATCAAGTGGATAATCTTTTGATTTCATACAAATTTCTATTCCACTTAAGTCTCATGGGGGGGGGGGGGGGAGGCAAATTAGTGTGTATGGACATAATGAACTTCCAAAATCACATCTTACCAATAGACATTTCCCGAATTAGGTTTGGAAAAGAGGCCATCATTGAATTCCCACCACACATGGAGAATTCAATGAAACAAACTTCATTCATTGTTTAACAGCAGAAAAACTGAATGCAATTCTTTTGGTATTAAATGCTTGTGGGAATTTTCATTGCAAATAATCGAGGCTAAGCTTGATTTGCTTCAGTTTCAATACAAGTGCAGCAAATTTGGGAAATGTCTATTCACTGACTTGACTGCACATAAAATTTCAAAGTAAAGTATTTAATAAGTGATGTTTCATTTCTGAAAAAATTGAATAAGTGATATTTCTATATTTTCAAAAACTTTTGATTGGCAATCTAAGATAAATACTTGACAAACTTGTGCACTGTCAGTTTTAAGGGGTGTCAGGGGGCTACGGCAAGAGACTGTAAAGGCAGCGTCAAAGCATCGTCCAAATATCAATTATATGCAAGAGTTCAAGAATTTAGAGTAACAAAAGAAATAACATTATGAATTCATATCGTTTAACAATTAAAGTGCTTATATCTATGTACTTCTCAGAAGACATGATAAATATTCGACTATAAACTCTGTTATGATAAAAAATGTTAAGTTTTATGAGCTTCAAACCCACTAAAAATCAAGAAGGGGGGCCAAAACAAAAATGCAAGCATTATTATAGTACGATTGACAGGAGGGGCATACCAAAATCGAATAGAACATAGACCTGTTACGTCACAAAAACTCAAGGAAACCTAAATTACCGCAAGTCTTTACAAAAGTTTTCCTTGCTGCAGAAAATGCATCATCAGACCATTCATCCAAAGGATTTGATGAAAGGAGTGATGAATGGGATAATTAGGATAAATTAAGATAAATTAGAAACAATTAAGATAAATCAAGTATAAATTAAGATACATTTCTCAATCTGGAATTTTTTTTTCATTTCTAGTAGAAAAAAGGCAGAACTGGGAAGAACTGATAAATGAAAGAAAAAACGAAACATAAAATTTAATTTGGGAGTAGCACAAGTCGCACAAGTCATCGAATCAAAAACAGTAGAAAAATAAAAATAAATACTTATTTAGTATTCTGGTTAAAAAAGTTAATTCAAGCATGCAGGGCCTTTCTTAGGCCGATACATGTTTTTAAAAACTTCCGCAACTATCAGTGCATTTCTATGCAGCACTGCTGTATGTAGATATAGTTCAGAACAAGTACAAAGATAGTCATTTATGGTAGAAAAGGAACAGGGATTTGATGCAGATTTGTTTTGGAGCCCCTTCTTATGTGTTATACTAAACATAAAATAAACAATAAAACCGCAAACATGTTATCTATTTATACAATATTATTCTTTGACTTTCACTTTTGATGAGTTTTTCGATTGCTGTAGTCTTTGACGACCTTGGGCAAGTCTAGAAAAAGCAAAATAGATCTAAAATTAATAAAGATATCATTAGAGATACATAAGGAGCATATTTCAGGGGATAGAGGATTGAATCTTCGTAAACAGTGTTATTTTACTACATGATTTCATTACTTTATGGATAATAACATATTTGATATCGTAGAATTTAGTGCAAAAAGGAAATAAATAGTTGAAAATTAGAGGCCACCATTAGCCCCCAACTGTAACTGGTAGGGTTAGATAAGTTATTAAGTTTTTTTCATCGGATGACTTTGATCAGGATAGGACAAAGCACAACCTTTTTTGGAAGAGCTTTTACACCCCTTCCATACCTGTGTATCCAACAAGGGGAGTTCTTTATAATATACCATCCTCAATCAAGGGTTAGGTGGAGACAAAGACAAAGAGATTGGCTCCATCTTTCTTAAAGTTTCATACTTGAAGTAACAGAGAGCCAGTCTCCTATGATGTGTTACAAATATAGTTAGATATGATGTGTTACAAATATAGTTAGATATGATGTATTATGAATAATATAGTGAGATATGATAGGATATGAATAGAAACTTACTCACTTGGTCAAATCTTCTACTTCCATGAGTAATGATTCTTGTGCAGCATGCAGGCTATCCCTCTCCATCAGGCACTCAACCAGCTCGTTTGAAATAACTACAAAAATCGAAAAATAGAATTTAAGTCAACTCCACAAACCAATCTTTTACATTAAACTTCATGCTATGTTATCAAGTAGCTGCAAACAGTTAAATAATCAAGCAACTCGAAAAGTTTTTATTAAGGGCTTCATTAAAGCCTTGTTCCTAATGAAGAATTACACTTACACAGGATATTCATGATTTGCTACTTCTTGTGGAGAAATTTTCAAGAAACTTGCAATATTTTACATGATAGTCACTACTTATCATGACAAGCCTTTGATATTTATTGGGGCAACGTTTGCATGTAAGTTGTCAAACAAAAATGAATTTCCATAAAATCAGTCAATCTAGAGATAAACTAACATTGACCAGCAGGCTGATGATTGTATTGTATTGTATTGTATATATTATTTAATGTTAGTTTAAGCAATAGTGCAACTTCACTAATTAAGACTAACATAAAGCATCTTTAAGGATTGCATCAGACAAGTCATCTACTACAAAATGTGCAGGAACATTTGTTCTCAAGAAACCAAGTTTTTATAAGATCTTTGAAATTTTTTATGTTGTGGGCCATTTTTATTGCATCAGGGAGTGCATTCCAAATTTTTGGCCCTTGAAAAATGTGTGATTTAATTCCATAGGTAGTAGTTTTAACCTTTGGAATTGCAAGAGCGTTTTTAACTCGAAGGTTGTGACCTGTTATTTTCGGTAAGAAATAATCCTGCATAAAAGGCGGGTTAAGGCCGTTAAGAGTTTTATATACTTCAAGTGCTAAGACTTTTATAGACTGAACATGAATTGTAGTTTCTTTCGATTTGAGAAGCAAGTCCTCATATGAGGATAAATAGTCAGAATATGCTAGTCTCAGTGCTCTTTCATTAATCTTCTCGAGTTTGTCCTGGCTTCCTTTGCTACACAACATCCATATTAATGATGTAAATTCATCTATTGAATTTAAGAAATAACTATTTCATTGAAGATAAGGAGCTACATTCAACCATAGATAGAATATGCCCCTTGTCAACAACTATCAGAACCCACACAAGTACAGCTGACTACAATTTTAGTAGCAATGCGTTGCTAATGGGCATATTCCTACGTTGAATTGCATGATAAGAGATCCCTCTTATGATTTGCAAAATAGATGCTCCAATATATGATGACGGATCATATTTCACGCAATGCATGGTAGGAGTATGCCACTTGGCATCAAATAGCTACCAAGGCTAACCAAGATTTACTGCAGCTACCAATTATTAAGAGCATTGAGAGCATTGAGATTATGGTTGCAATACGCTTCTCATGGGCATATTTCAATCATGCACTGCTTGTATTGACATCCACCATGTTTTACGGAGCTAATCTTTTACTTTTGCAGAATTGTCTATTCCATGGTTATTACCTAAATCTAGTGGAAGACAAGGACAGATAAAATCTTAGATATTCTCAAAATCTGCTATGAAATGAAATTCAAAAACAATTTCATCTTGACTGGGAGTCTTGTGCCTAAAATACTAATTCGATTGAGGAAATGTAGCTAATACTCTTTTTACTTTATAAGAACACACTTTTAAGAACACTGAGGATCAATTTTTGTAGAGTATCGAGTAAAATATAGGACAAAATTTTCCATCCTTTAGAACAATAGATGAAACAAGAACATTTGAGCTTCAGCCATAATTATCTGGTTTTTTAAAAAAAGAGTGTACTGAAATTGGATAACTATTGTTACTGTGCAAGCTCCATGAAACCCCAGGGGCTTATTTAATTTTTGAACTTCTAGAGGGGAGGCTTATTAGAGTGGACGCTTTAGAAGAGGGTTTGGAGAAGATATAAACCACTCCTGTTAAGCATGATTAGTTAGAGATTTGCAATATTAAAATGTTATACATCCATTAGCTATCCCTAACTCATTCGCTACATTCTACTTTGTAATCTTTGTGTATAAAAAGAGCGGGTTTGAAAGAAAGAGAAAAGGGGGAGGGGCTAAAAAAATATTTTACGGAATAGGAGGAAATATACCTTGAACTTTGCTCTCTAATTCAATCTTAAGTAGAGTGAGCTCTTCTACAGACTTCAAGGTCACTGCATTCGGTATTATACTTTCTCGCTCTTTCTCCATGTCATGCTCCTTCCGCTGTACTTCGTGTTCTTCGTGCAGTTGCAGCGAGAAAAGAACACGCTTCGATTCCTCTGCCGGCAAAGGCTCCTGTTTCAACTGGTTGGGCGTGTAATCTGTGACGTAATCAATACTCATATCGGCCACATCCCCTGGCACACAGCCCGAGTCCCTAGAGTCTATCTCCCGCTCGTCCTGTGATTCAAAATTAGACGGCTGTTTGATTTTCTTGTCTAAATAGTCCATATTTTTATCATCGTCAACGATGTAAACTCGCACTTCGGGATCGCTTTCCGCGTCACTCTCGTCCGCATCGTCAACAAAGCAAAGTTGTAGATTTGGTCCGGACGAAAACTTTCGCGTCAGGTCTTCACCCGGTTCGTTTCCTTCGTCTTGCGGAGAATTGACACCGGATTCATTAGTTAAAACAGATTCTATGGTATCCCAGTCTGTAGTCGGTTCGGGTAACGAAGCCGTTATTGAGTCTTTATAACGAATGTTTTCCAAATCCTGTTCAATCTTAAACCTGCTGAAATTTAAGTCCATGCTTTCAAAGGTTCCGCTAAATTCATCTTCGACTAAATAATCACCGGGAAAACTCCGAGCGATATCAGGCGATTCGCTGCGACCACTGTCGTCGTTATCGTCGTCATCGTTCTCGAGACTGTCGTCGAAAATATCGTAAATGTTGATTCCCTGTGTGTGTGTGTGGTCGTGTTCATGCATATGGTAGTGACGTGATTGCTGAGAAGACGGAAACTCCTTTTCGTTGTAGCCGTCTTCAGCCCTTCCGATATTAATTGGTTCGGTGGGTACTATCGTCCCACTTTTTCGGCGCTGATAAGCTTTCCAAGCTCTTTGAATCCTAACAAAACAAAACGATATAAATCATTATCATGACTTTACGATTTATTTCAGCAGCGATAGTCACCAATCCTTTGCCAGATCCCGTGTGCTAAATCCTGTGTTTCAAAAAATGGTGCTACAAACAAAAAACACAATGCTGCCAAAATGATGTTATTACAATCAGACGATAAAAAAGTGACATTGGTGAAAATGCTCAAGACTATCAAAGATTGCTAAAAAACTTGAAAGAACAACGGGCAGAATATATCGGAAGCTATGTGATCAAACACTAAATAAGACTAAATGAGCCCTCCCTATTATCACCGCACTAGCAGAATTATCTAAAATAATGTATTTCAAGACTTTATCAGTTTTCCATCAAAAGCCGATTATAATACAACAGCTAAAGAGGAAAGAACGTAGCTGAAACAAAACATTACTTTTAAGTCTGGAATAGACGAGATGGGTAGAAAATTGCCAGAGTCCGAATAAACAGGGAGTTTGGAACAGACGGGTTGATTGGAAAACTTTCCTAAAGCACTCCTGAATTTTCTTTTAACACCAAAAAACTTCTAAACCACTCATAAGTGTAGGGGAGTAACAATAGATAGCAGGAAAAATCAGAAGCATAGTGACAATCATCAATCAGATCATTACGTCAGAAAGTGAACAAAAGTGAAACATACACGTTACACGACGAGCTCTATCTTGAGTATATAAATGACTGTTTGGTCTTACGTATATTTGTGTTTCTGCTTGATATGACACGGCAATAATGTACAACGTGAATTGCTTGTTGCGGCAACAAAATAAATACCAATATATAAGTCCGCAGTGCTTTCCTAAACTTTACTACAACGTTCCTAACATTAAAGTTTCATGAGGTATCCTACCTGTCATATGCTATACCTGCAATCGTCTCTTATGATCTTGATAACATTTTATTTTATATCTATGAAATTCTAAGATTTTATGAAAAGTTCTCTGTTTTTAACCCTTTTTTCAACTTTTGGAACGTTATCATTACTTACTTTTGCTTCATTGGACGCTCAACATATCGTATTTATTGAACACAATGTTTTATAGAAAACGGGAAAACCTTAGTGCAATCAATGTTTCTGTTTTAGGGCTATTTTTGTAGTTTTCAATTAGTTTATTCTACCCATGAAGACATTTTGGATCATAATTCTAGATATGGTTGAAATGACTAAATCTTCACCCTGGAACCAGAGACTCAGAGTTGCGAAAGGGCCTTGGTCAAAAGCGCACGAGGAGGGTGAAATAGTCTCTCTCTCTTTGTTCCATTAAACAACACTGTCTTTCTGGCTCCAGTTCCAGGGAAGACTTCTCTTAACCTACCTTCGACAAACTGGGTATCGAAACAAAAGTTACAAACGAATTCAATACCCATTCTCATTGGCAAGCAGCATCTGCGTCATGGAGAATCCCGAATGCACAATCCGAAATCGAAGTACTCATCAACGACATTTACAGTGTTTAGATTTTGATAAATAGACGAAATCAGGCCCTCAAAAGCCTCTGCAAAAATGAACGCGTTTCCAGCTGTCATTTATCTACGTTTTTATTGTATTCGAATTAATCAGCGATTTCTGTTGCGTTGGAAACACTTAGCAATTTCAGTAAGACATTCCAGAAACTCCGACCGCGTATTTTGCTGCAATGAGAAGGCGTTTCAATAATAGACAACACGCCTTATCATTCCACGAGGTCAAAAAGATTAAATGACAACCTACTAACTATTTTGAGTTAGCTTCACAATAAAATCTAGACTTGATGAAATTCAATGTTGCCTAGTGATAATCAATTAACCGAAAAACTAGCTTCATTTCATTAATATCGCGATTAACGTTTCGGAATTTAAATTTTCAAGATTAATATTAAGAGATTTTTCAAACAGATCTTTATATATACGAAAGAAGTCGGTGTTTCGACTGCCCCTGAGGCGGTATTCCGTACATAAACATAAAATCTAAAATCATGAGTCACACTCTGAGAAGGGAATAAGTGTAAAAGGTCTAATTGTGCTGTATTAAAGTTGTGTTTCTTTGCCTTTTGTCTACCAATGTAGAGTGTAGTGTATGTTGTGAAAAAAGAGTCAAGACACTAAACTCTGCATCAATACTCTACCAGCTTGTCTTGTGGTTGCCCAATCATCAAGAGATGTACTAATCTCTATATAGATATATATTTTGAAAACTACAATTGATTTATATTTCTTACAAGATTCATTTGTAGTGTAAAATTGGCTACATTTATTTAACTTGATCAAGGTGATAAAGAACTTTCAAAACTTTCCTTCTAGATTGCATATACAGCCTCAATTCATGAAAGGCAATGTCAATTTAAGGTAAGATTTATGTTTTTGGAAATAAATTTCAACTTTGGTACTTAGAAATCAAAATAAGGCGAGCTTGGTCAAATTATTGAGACAATTGGTATTACCGTTCAATCAAGTATGACAAAATATACGCCCTGACACTACAGCTTTGTAAAGTATTCCAGCCTGAGGTTATTGGCCGAAACATTTTCAATTTCAGGTTTTTATCTTTAAAATAAATTATTTTTGAAAGTAAGAATTGTACAAAGTTCCATCTTGGCAGATATTTAGGAAAATATTAATGTTGTTTAAAGGTTTTGTTACAGTTAGTACTTAGCAATAGGTTTTATGTATCTTCCTTGAAAATTCGTGGGGATCTTCCGATATAATTTTGAAAATTCGACGGGACCTTGATTTGATTTTGAAAATAGCTCGTGTTAAGTTTTTATGCCAACTTTATCATTTTATATGTCCATCTCGAAGCCACTTTAGCTGAACTTTTTCCATGCTAGAATGTCCTTCGAAATCTCGAAGAAGCAAAACGATAAACATAAGTCTTTTTTATTTTTTTTTATTCCAATAAAATCTCTCCAAAGCAAACAAAGTTTATAAGAAGGTGCCACAAGCAAAATGGAAATTTATGGCAATCTCGCAGCAATAATATTACTTGACATTATGATTAAATTTTAAATCCACAATCTACAAGTCACACAAATACCAAATAACAATTAAAAAAATGATAAGGAACAAACATTAAGCCACAGAAAACAAAGTAAAGGAAAAGGTTTAAACAAGAAAGATTACGAACTTGACCAAATATTTCAGAGAGGGATGCATACGTCTTTACCATACTTGATATACTTTACCTATCTGTGTGATAAATCTATGTCCTATCTTTATCGGACGCCATTTTCTATCTTCCGCATTGACAGGCCTACACATTCAAAATTTATACGGATTTTCGTGTCTTCAAAAACATACAGAAACTTAATAAAAAAACTCACGTTGTTGCATGTGCACTGTCTGCCCTTGCCCTATTTCGCCGTAGAGTGTCTTTTTCGTCAAGTTCTTGCTCGAGATGGTAGCTGAAAAAAACATGAAATTAAACTTGATATGAAGAATCACTTTGATTGAAATTATTCATGACCATTGTAAAACGGCAATAAATCAAGCGATAAATCTATATCTCATATTGCATTCCTTTTAAAGCACTTGAATTGTCCGAGTTTTCTCGCTTTTCAATCTTAGGGTTTGTTTATACTGATACCGAAACCATAGCTTGTAATCATAGAAATCATATCCAATGAAATTCCCAATGTCCACAGGTCTCGAGTCTCAAATAGATCATGATTTCATTCTCAAATAAATCAATACATTTCCATTGATTATTGAGCAGTAATTTACCAAACATTGGAATAAAGTTCAGGCCGAACTGTTAACAATAAAGACACGACAAATCAAAAGCAGCCAGACACAAAATCTGAGGTCGCAGCGCTCTAATGGAATATACACCGCAGTGTTAAGCTAATTTACATTTTAATAGTGGACATAGGAGCTCTGATAAGAAAGAAGATTATCGAAATTCGTATAACATACGATGGGAAACCACACACAATACAAAAAGAAGAAAAGTGTCTATAGAGCGGTAAAGTCTTTTCAAAGTTTCACCTTGGCAATTAAGATTTCTTGACAGCGTAAGGGAAAGTTCACAAATTATTGTTGCGTATGGATACGATTCCACACAACTTCAACCGATTTTACAACGATGTTGAAAGAATATTGCATCGGTTTGAGAAATCATTGGACGATTTGCAACGATCAAGAAACGATTTTTAGTCAATATGAAACGATTGGCAACGATATTGATACAATTTGAATACGTTAATTTTAGTGATTTTGAAACAGAATTGTGATGCACAATGGCCTTGCTCGTAAATCACAAAGATTCTCTTCCAGATATTCGCAATATCTTTGCTGAGAAGGTAATAGTTAGGGCACATTCAGAAGCATACCGGAACAGGATAACTACTTTTTAACTTTGAGTCTGACACTCGTCAGAGAAGTACGTCAATAAGAGGACGAAAACGGAACCTAATATATATAAAGCCCAATCTCCAGCGAGAAAAATCTCTGCGAAATGCGCATAATTTTTCGCGGAAAAATATTTCGCAGGCATGTGCAGTAAATATTTCGCCTGTTCACAGAGAAATATTTCCCTAAGAAAAAAGTTGAACTGAGTTCAATTTTTAGCGAACGTCGCTTGCGAAATTATCATTTTGACTAATCAGAGTGCATTTGATGACTCACGAGGCAAAAGGTCAATCAATGTCTGCATTTCGAGCATTCCTCCTCTTTGTTTTGACTGACACTCTCGCCTCAAAACGCATCAAGAGTGCTATTTCAATATTTCGGCACTGGTGGAAATTTGTCAAGGAATATTGCGCGAGAAATAGTGCAAATTGGAAATGTCTCACTGGAAATTTGGCTAACAAATTATAATACCTAGATGTGATCCTCAAGTTCTGTACCGATTAAAGACTGCATTTTTGAAAGTTCTCTGGCCTTTAAGATCAAAAAGTGTTAAAAAAAGTTTTGACAGTTTTGAAGTCCCTTAAAGCTCTGTCGACAGAAGAGCTTGGAGACTACGAAGCCTGCAATTTCCTAGGCAATTGACCCAAGGATTGCGCTTTCTATCCCTCGGGAGTCTCCAGAAAAAGGACGAGGCCAAAACATCACCCTTCATCAACACTGCAGTAAGTAATGGTTATTCAAAAATAAACAAAATGTAGTTGTAAATGACCGAAAAAACCGTAGCACATGTCTACTATTGATTAATTATGCAATGTTGCAGCAAAAATGATATTGTTTTATTTACGATTTCAAAACAGATCAAATAACAACAACTTCAAATTTATCAAAGCGCCAGATCTAATTAACCACCACACAATCCTAACTACGGAGTTTTATTATCCATAGATTTCAGCCAAAATTAATCAACAATAACAATTAAAACAAATCTATCAGAAACAATGCCCATTTTCGTATATTCGTACATCAAGATCACATATTTCTTCTCATACATCATTGTTGCTCAACATGCCCCTAAGGATACCACTATAGAAATAAGCACTCTATTTAACAATATCTCTGCTACTATAGTTAGCATGTTGTTTATTTGATATTTGCAATATTGTGAGCAACATTGCAAACACTTAAAATCGACACTTGTGAGACACAATAACAAAAAAGCTTTAGTAGTATTGTAGGTATGATGTCTCCCTATGTTTCCAACCTTTCTCGCTATAATAAAGGCTGTTATTAGTATTCTAACATCTAACTCTACAGCCATACACACGTACAGATACTTGGTTCCGCTAAAAGTATACAAACTAGATTCTTTATGTATGATGTGTCATAGCTCGCCAAATGTTTGGCATTTTTCGTCGCACACTTTATCTTTCAATACTCATTCCACCAACTAATATCAAAATCAATTAACACCAATTATCCAAAAGTAAAACTAAATAAGTTTCCGTTGATTCCCAACAAAAATCTACTAATCTCTAGACGAACAAATCTCCAATCTTCAAGAATTAAAACAGAATAAAGAAAAATACTTTACCAGGATCGAACACATAAGTTTACAGAGGCAGCGGTAAAACGTGACTAAAACAGATAGAGTTTTAGTAATCTTAAAAAGCTCAAAACGAGTCTGAAACTATACTAAGACATTTACATGACTCAGGGTATTCACTAGAGCTTGATAATAAACTATAAATGTTGAATGTAGGCCTACTGCATAGATGGCTTGAAATAATGAATTTTTTTTAATGACTAACATAAAGACAACTAACATCGGTAATTCGTAGTCCCTGGGGAACAAAATTACGACAAGAACAATTCTCTAATAAACAATACGAGAGAAGGATAACCGAAATCAAGGTGGCCTAGAATAGTTGATCTAATCATCTACATTTTGAATTATTAATATCAAAACAGCAATAAGCGAAAGTTTCTTAGGCCATGATATAACAAATCATATCACATATGGCAAATAAATCGTGAAATTTACCGATGATTTTGAAAATCGAAATCTTACAGATACGACGATGAAGGGGAAATAACTACACACGCCTTAATCAATGCAGCTAAAAAATTTTTCTGAATCTCGAGGCTTTAAGAATAAACTCAAAGAAGATTATTAGGAAGAAACTAATGAAAAGGCTAGAAACTAAGTAAAAATCGACAAATTGATATTATGGGAACAACGATGTACAAAACAAATGAGACTTACGACTAGGCCCACTGCGATCTTTCCAAGCGTAGATTCTGACGAACCCCTCGGACTGGTGGAATCACAGAATTCCTAAACACTGTTCAATACGATGCAATTACGACGGTTTCCAGAGTAGTTCAAACGCAACAAAACGCAAAAACACCTGCCCCGGACTTTCGGGATGCTTATCTGCGCTTGTGAATTCCAGCATGCATCACCGTCAGTTTTACATCGTCAGACAAGAGTTCCCGAGGAGTAAGGTAAGTAGATCAAGGATAAGAGCGACATTATTGCGTAACATGCGCTTCTGTATGCTTTGATCTAATATCCACCACGTAAGTTAATAGCCTACCAGTTGACAGGCGATACGCTTACTGTCTTCGTAAGGTATCGGTTAATGTGCTAAGCAAAAAGCGCTCACTGAAAAGATAGACTAATCGAGCAGTGCAACCCTGGTGCTTTCTCTCGACGTGAACACACCTCGTGATTCCTATTGCCTTTTTACCGAGTAACAGAGAGCTGGCTAATTCTCTCCTCCACATTAATGTGATAGGTCTGAAGATGGTTTCGAACCTGAGACCTTTTGAACATTCAGTGGTTTAACCTCTTGGCCATCCCTGCCATAGGATTCTAAATTGAATATTATCTTTACTGATGATTTTATCAGGGTGGGAATCATAAACGCAATAACCGACTCCAAGGTTCAATGAATTAGACAGGTAGCCATACGAGTTTTCCAAATGAACACCGAACCAATAAACAGTTAGCGGTTGGATAACCCAACTAATTAAGTAATCATATGGCTGGAGTGCGTAATTTAATGGGTTTTCTACTAGTTATTTTTGCAAAGTCGTTCAGGAAATCGTCCAAGAACCGAATTCAAAGCGTTTCTTAGTTGCAAAATATCGTTTCAAATTCACGGCAAATCGATAAAGCTAAAAAATCTTTGAAATTGTTTAAATTGTTTCAACACCCTTAAGAACCCTTTGCACAATACTTTCAATAATTTGTTAGGCTTCATCTTCGTTGTTTCCTCGACATACTACCCTGATGAGTATCAAACGCAGAGCTTCAGTAGTTATTATGCTATCGCTATATTTCCGATTTTCATCTGTTGTTGTTGTTGTAACTTTATTTTCCATCGAATTTACAATTTCTAGTCTTATATCACTGCAGATATATATACATGTAAACTAATCTAAATCGATGTTACATACATTAATTAATTAAAACAAAGTAATAAATTTTTTTAATTATTCAGTAACTACAATAAAAAGACAGGCATTACAATTGCATGTTGGGCCACTCCATTGTGCTATTAGGGTCTTGAAAGTTTTAAGATTTTCTGCAGATTTGAGCTCGTTTGGCAAACAGTTCCAAACTTGTGGTCCTAAGAATTTTAGGGTATTTGAGCCAAACGTGACTTGGTTCGGTGTATAATGAACGAGATTATTTGGATTCCGCATTGAATAGTTAGAGGTTCTGATCTGAAAAATATCTTTCATGAAAGGAGGATTCAGGTCATTCAAAGTCTTACAAATGTCTAAGGAAAGAGTCCTAAGTCTAGAAACTTGCATGGTACACCGTTGCGATTTCGAGAGAAGTTCATTATATGAGCTTGAGTAATCATGGTAGAGAAACCTAAGTGCGCGTTCCTGTATCTTTTCAATTTTCTGCATGGATTTTGCATAGCGAAAATGCCAGACTAAAGGACAATAATTAAAATTTGAATATATAAAACTACGAACAAGGTCATTTCTTTCTTTGAAACCAATATAAGCTCGAAGCCTCTTTAGAACATTGAGTTGAGTTGCCGCTTTTTTACACAGTTTTGAAATGTGTAATTAATGAAACTTCGCCATGCTTACTTCAATAGTTACCTATCGTCGTAAATCGAGATGATGATTTTAGACCTCACAGAACCACGCACTTTATAATATCTAGAAACAAAACTTACCAAATATATCCAGGCTAAAATTTCCAAGTAACAATGTAAATTTTGATGCGATAAATTTCGTAACCGTTTAGGTATTCTCAAACGAAAAAGTGTACAAATTATTTTGTTAATTTAGTGAGAAATTCAGAAATAATCTCGTTTGACCATATCAAACTGTGCTCCTTTTCGTTAAAATGCCTGAATGACAACTCATCTAAAAACCGAAATGGTTAGCATACGGAGCTGTGGGTCGAGCTTATCAGAATTAACAACCAGGTAATTTATACGCCACCTTGAACGCTGAAGTTTCAAAATACTGTAATTAAGAAACTGTGATGGCTGTGATAAAGGGCTGTTGTTGAAAAGAAAGTTAATTCGTTTCTGAAAACAATCAAATCCAAAAATAATATATTTTATCGAATGAAAGATCTGCACAGCCATTCAAAAGTTATCTCACAGTAGTAATAACATAAACTTCACATCTGCAATTGTTTTAAGTGAGGGCAATGAGCGTCCTTTTAACGTCAAAGTGTGTTGAAGATTTACTTGGCGCGGTACTGGTGATACGTCTTTGGTTGTATACCACCTAATGCCCTGTCTATATGAAGTGGGCTGGGCTGGTTCACTGGGCTGCCCCCTTTTCTCAGATCCCAATATGAACAGTCTTCGATCGGTACAGAACTTGAGGATGGCGTGAAAATTCTACTGAAGTTTTTCGTCTGACACTTGTCAGAGTAGTACGTCAAATGAGTCTTTGATCGGTACAAAACTTGCGGGTGGCGTGAAAATTCATGAATATAGCGAAACATACTAACTAATGAAGCTTTGCGTCTGATACTCATCAGAGTGGTATGTCAGAACAGTCTGATCGGTACAGGACTTTAGGATGGCGTGAAAATTCATGAATAGAGCGAAAAATAATAACTACTGAATCTTTATATCTGACACTCGTCAGAGTAGTACGTTAGAATACTCTTTGGTCGGTACAAAACTTGAGGATGGCGTGAAGATTCATGAATATAGCGATACACAATAACTACTGAATCTTTGCATCTGACACTCGTCAGAGTAGTACGTTAGAATAGTCTTTGGTCGGTACAGAACTTGAGGATGGCGTGAAAATTCATGAATATAGCGAAACATAATAACTACCGAATCTTTGCATCTGACACTCGTCAGAGTAGTACGTTAGAACAGTCTTCGATCGGTACAGAACTTGAGGATGGGGTAAAAATTCATGAATATAGCGAAACATAATAACTACTGAATCTTTGCATCTGACACTCGTCAGAGTAGTACGTTAGAACAGTCTTCGATCGGTACAGAACTTGAGGATGGCGTGAAAATTCATGAATATAGCGAAACATAATAACTACTGAATCTTTATATCTGACACTCGTCAGAGTAGTACGTTAGAATAGTCTTTGGTCGGTACAGAACTTGAGGATGGCGTGAAAATTCATGAATATAGCGAAACATAATAACTACTGAATCTTTGCATCTGACACTCGTCAGAGTAGTACGTTAGAATAGTCTTTGGTCGGTACAGAACTTGAGGATGGCGTGAAGATTCATGAATATAGCGAAACATAATAACTACTGAATCTTTATATCTGACACTCGTCAGAGTAGTACGTTAGAATAGTCTTTGGTCGGTACAGAACTTGAGGATGGCGTGAAAATTCATGAATATAGCGAAACATAATAACTACTGAATCTTTATATCTGATACTCGTCAGAGTAGTACGTTAGAATAGTCTTTGGTCGGTACAGAACTTGAGGATGGCGTGAAAATTTGAGAATATAGCGAAACATAATAACTACTGAAACTTTGCGTCTGACACTCACCAGAGTAGCACATCATCGTAGTAAGACGTTTACCCTTCTGCAACATAATAACCACTAAAGCTTTCTATCTGACACTCAACGGAGTAGAAAGTCCGAAAGATATGATGACAAATGCACTTGAAATCGGCATTTTATGATCATATGAGAGGTAGGCCAACCCAATCTGCACAAGTCCTACCTTAATTGGATTTCGTTAGGTTCCATTTTCGTCCTCATACCAACGTACTATAATCTGATAGGTGTCAGACGGAAAACTTAAGTGAAAACTTTTTGCTGCGTTCCTAATTTTCCTCCCAATTTTCAATGAATATCGTTTATTATCTTCCCTACACTTTTTTTCACAGTCCTGATTGCACTTCAGCTCACCAAAACGCTGATTGATCTAGCGGAAAAGCTAGAAAGGTTCCCTTATAGTTTACAATATAAGATACATATAATTCAAATGGAATCTAATGGTGATGGTGTGTATACAAAACCAAACATCTATTCCTTAACCTGTATTTACCTAACTAGAAATACAGCCATAAAGCTTCCTTCACATTTTCAGCAAGTCACTGAAGGTATTATTATAGGTGAAGGTATCAAAAAGGATTATGTAAGGCTGGGGTGCTTGTCAGTACAGAGTTGGCATTAAATAACAAAAATTCATAGAGATGTAGATTAGTAATAATGGAAATGTGATTATAAGCAAACCAAATGATATTTGGTTCAGTCATTTAGCAAACCAAGCAATGCATGATATTGCGAAGGTAAACAATTAGCAGTAACACCAGCATCAAACATGAAACATATTTTGATGCATACTTATTGTTATTCATTTAAGAACTTAAATGGCGACAGTCATTATTAGTTTTTGTGCGTAGTTGTAATCTCGAAAGATGCACAGAAGGAAAACCCAGAATGAATCAACTCTGTGAATGCACTTAAATATTTATGATAATATCAGGCCGGCATAATGACTCATGCGTAATGGCCTAATTCATTTATTCTATAGGCCAACGTTATTGTAGAACTAGGGAGGTTTGAAATTGCAAGACAACTAAAGAGGTATATGAAAATGCAAGAACAATAGATAGGAAATTCCATCACGGCATAGAGTTTTCTTATTTCCAAGAGAGAGTTGATTCAAACCTTTATATGAAGAAAATAGGTCGAGAGAGAAGAAGATGAAGAGGAAGTAGGATGAAATAGAGAGATGGAAAGGGATGTGAAAATAAAAAAGTGTAAAATATTGTAGGAAAATATTTAAAATGAACATGATTTCAGAAATTACCAAGGATTTACTAGAATTTAACTAACGTATGAAAATAACTTTGTATCGTGTTAAGAACTGAGGCTCTCGCGTATGCCGTGCTTCAATCAATATTACTAAAAAGGACTAGATGAAGATTAAGGATACTTTATAAGATTGTATCTTGGAATCTGCAATTTTTGTGAAATATTTAGCATACAGGAGACATTTTATACACAGAGAGATAAAGAATACGAATCTAGATCTCCTCATGAACCAATCGAGCAACTAAATGGGTATTCATGAGAAGATAAAGAAAAAAGAGGTCGTGGGTTCGAGACCCATTCAGGTCATTTTCATTCTCACAAAAGATGGTTATCGTGTAAAATTTACTTGGGCCTATTAAACGAATAAAGCAATATGATGAACTTCAATATGATGATGGAGTAAGAACAGAGATGGAAGAAATCGTTTAACGACTTTATCTTAAATGAAGTGGGATAATACCGTTGGGAAAATCACACAAACCCAGGCCTCTGGTTAACCATTTAATCGCATAGCTGGCTCATCTAAGATGTTTTAGCGATTGAGTTTTCAAATCAAATTAGATTATGGAAAAAATGCTCATCATTGAAGCGTATCACGCGATAGAAAGATGAATGAAACCCGCAGCTAACTCGTGGCTTAACATATAACTTGTAACATAACATAACTTGAAATCGTAACATTTCTGCAAAACAATTCTGTATAAACCCCCCTTTTTTCTTGAAATTTCAAAACTGTAATGAAGCCATCTCCCATTGCCTTTTATTCTCCAACCAGCGAAGCTATTAAAACTATAAGATCTCAACTATATACGAAATCGTCCATTCTGGACGGTAAAGTGCTCGATATCATAAAGATAGGGGTATCAGAACGAGGCCTTAAAATCATGAAACTTGAAGTAACAACTTGAATACTTTTTGTCTCACTCTGTTAAACCTAAACTACATTTAATAGAGCGTGACTATCCTGGCTGTAGTGCTCGATATACATTATCTATAGAGCGAGTCAAACCTTCTCCTATTGGATAATCGACACAATATCTTCAAGCTATTTTGTCTTCCCTTTAGCACAGTGTTTTTGAATATCTGAATAATTATTGAGTTCTAGGAAAGAAAGAAACATGTGTATTCATTCTGCTTCCCTACTGGCCCATTCATAAAAACCTCACCACACTATGTGTTTATGATGACTATGTGTTAAGAAAAACAGATTTTCAACCATCCCCTTGTCTATATTTTGTAAGGAACAGTGAAACCATACCCAGAATATTTTTGAAAATTTGAAAGATTTTGGTAAAATCAAGATGAAAATAACAAATGATGACAAGGTTATTCACAGTACCATCAGAAGTCATGGTAATCTAAAGAAGAAGTCCTAAAAGATTACAAGTAAAAGTTTCAACCTTACACGATTCCAGTTTCAATTATATTCCCCTTACAAAACCACTCGTTTCTCCTTTTCGTTAGCATAAATGCCTCAATTTCTATATAATCTCAAGAGCAAAAAGCTTGATATTTTCCTGCCTCCAATGTAATATGATTTGTAATTGCATTGAGGTGTAAAAGCGAGTTTCCTTAATTCACGAAAAGGAATCAGAAGCAGCTGCAATTAGAATAATCTTATGATAAAAGCAGCCTGCTTGTGAAGTCAATACCGAAAGCCAATTGCGATTGATGAATATAAGGCCTAAAATACAGGTGAAAGTCATTCCTGATCAATCAAAAAGCTCCTGTTTCTATTTTCATATCTAGCATAGGGAGCCTAAGGAAACTTTAAGCATAGGGAGCTCAGAGTAGAGCATAGGGAGGTGAGAGCATAGGGAGCTCAAGGTTGTCAGTAGTATGCAAAGAGCATCTAGAAATTATCGTAGTGAATTGACATCATTTGCTACGATATTGAAACGATCTGGCCACAGTTTCAAACGATTTCATATAACTATCGAGGAACGATTCGTAGCGATTCGGAATTAATTTGAAATGCTCCACAGTGATAATGAAATTCTTTGCAATAATATCACAATGGTCTTTTATTGGTACAGAGCTCAAGGATGGCGACGAAAATTGAAAATATAGTGAAACATGCTTACTACTTAAGCTTTGCATCTGACACTCATAACAGTATAGTATGTCAAAAAGAGAACGAAAACAAAACCTTCCTAATTATCATAGCTACCTAGATGTTTTATATACAAGAATATTACAATGCTATTACATTCATTAATTTGAAAGATTTTTCTAAACGAAGTCGCATCGATAATTCGTGCACGATTCGTTATCATTAGTTTGCTTTCACATCAAAATGAACTCATTGGTGATACGTTGGTAAAAGGATAAGAAATGGAAGGGTATGACTAAAAATATAGCTTTATTACTATAGATATTAAAAGCTTACGCCCTTACAAGATCTCAATAAAATTAGACAGAGTTAATGCAACACACAGCTACTTTGACGAATAAATCTAAAAATCGCATGCAAGAAACTACACTATGCAATTGACAGTTCAACGAGTGTGGAAAGGGTCAGTATACAAACTATAGTAAACCAACTAGATACATATTTGAATTTTCAAGCCTTCCTCTTCACACATTAAAATCTATCACAAATAACAAAGCTCCATCTGAGTTTTTTACCATTATAACATAAAAAGCCGCTTAAAATTGATCCAATAAAAATCAATGCAACTTTACAAGAGCTTTAGCAATGAAAACTATTTTGATAGGTGAACAGGTGATAAATGTAAAAGATACTATTCAGCTATTGGTGATTTTAATAGTGCACATGATTTCTGCGAATTAAACTCTACAGATGCAATAAAACATTATACAGATGGTATTTCAAGGAAGGAGGGGACTGCATATAGCATAATACCATACAAAGATAACTGCAAGATAAGATAGGATAAGTTGCAAAGTAACTTACGTTTCAACAAGAATCTCTCCTTCTTCAACTTGCTGCCTTCTTTTGGCTTCCATCTCTGCTTCCTCCTTTTGAAGTAAAACATGACAGGTTTTAATTATTCGGTATGGGAAGGAGAAGGCTGTCATAGCTTGCCTTTAATTATAAACATCCACGTGTAGTATTTTACATTATGACAATAATATCCCGATCAGGCTATACTATACATTTACTATGTCATTCACATTTCTCTTTTATTCCCTTCCTCAGTTGTAATCCCGTCTTTATTTCATAGATTTAATGGATAATACTGCCTCCCTAGTAATCCTGCATGCGGAATTGCAACAACTAATAGTTATCTAGATATTTCTATTGTTGTTTATTCAATCATCTTATATTTACCTCCGTCATTAACTGTAAAATAAAGAATAAATATATAAAACAGGCTTTTAGTGATATTATTATCATCATTATGAACTTTCTAAAAATTGGTTGATTTTTTATGTTATTTGCCACAATCAGGCTAAGGGAATTTTTTCGTCAATATGGTATTTGCATGTTGACTCTAAGACATTGAAAATAAGCCTGCCTTACCTCTTTATTTATTCTACCTTTTTCAACAAGGTTGAAACAGTAATCCCCCAGCAGGGATAATAATAATGAGTGTTTGCATAGTTTAGTGATGTTTGGTTGTATATAGTGGGTATGTTTGGAAACATCCATGATAAAGTCAATTTGCAAATGTAAACAAGTACACAAAGATGAAGAGATTGTAAAATACGAGTAGCAGTTGAATGAAATTAAGTGAATGCGCAAGTGCACCATTAGTAACATAGGGTCAGGGTACGTTGTTATCAACAGGGCCAGAACAAGCATCCATATAAATGGTAGCATCTGTATAAATGAAAGGCATAACACATATACCAAAGGATAATATCAAGGGAAATTTTGCATCATTGAGCTAATAGTATTGCCCTTCTACCAAAATAGGGGGCATGTGCCTCTACCCCTGTGATCCATGGGTGATGAATAAGCATTGCTTCCTTATTGCTAAAACTGAATTTTAAACAGTTAAAAAGCTTACCATTTCAAATTTTTCATAAAGCCGATCGAGGTATTCTTTTCTTCCAAGATAGCCTCTGAAGACTCGTTGAATATCAATGGCTGCTTTTTCAGTAGGTGATAGCACCTTAAGAAATATGAAATTCAAAATTATTTCAAATAGTTAAAATTAAGAAGGACTATATTCATATTTGTAATAAATGATATTAAAGGAATCTGAGAATATTGTTGGAATTTCAAATTCGTTATCAAAATAAACACATGCCACAATAGATATGTAAAATATAAAAAAAATCAAGATATACAATAAAATCAGAAAAACCTTTTCCAGTAAAACAATCTTGAGTGCTAGTAAAATCGTGAATTGTATTTACCATATTAGAATAATTATATGCTATAATAGAGTACTAAAGTGTGACTTCACAAAAAATCTATTTTTAGAATTTTGGAAGTTTGGCTCCATAATGTGAAAGAGCTTCCAAAATTACATCAAATGGATGCAAGATCACCTCTGTATGTTGAATATTAACTGAGATATAACCATTTGAAAAATTGACTTTCAATAGGAAATCCCTGTATTTTTCGGCCTGTTCATAATATAGACAAGTAATATAATTAAAACAAAGCTATATGACAAAAATAGAATTAGCAAAAGATTTTTGGTTAACCCATCTTGCTAGTAAAATTATGAATTTCTTTCTTTCTATATTTTTCATAATTCTTTTAACACTGTAAGTGGCTTTACTGCAAAGACTTTCTCGC
Source organism: Pelagia noctiluca (assembly GCA_963924455.1). Lineage (NCBI taxonomy): Eukaryota > Metazoa > Cnidaria > Scyphozoa > Semaeostomeae > Pelagiidae > Pelagia > Pelagia noctiluca. The sequence goes on from OZ004325.1 coordinate 12,529,133, forward strand.
CAATTTCATTATATATATCGTTGATTGAAATCTTTATTGATACCAACATTTTGAAGAAATATTAATAATAAAATCGATAATAATACATCTTTTTAATGTTTGCCGCTACATAGTACACAGTTACGTTACGTAGTAACCTAAAGTTACATCAAGAATGACCGCTGTCTTGACAGGTTATTTTGGGTAAAAGAGCAGTATTAATATTTATCAATATCACCTTACCTTTGGTAAAACTTTGTGGGCAAGCGACGGATTGAAATTCTGCAACGAAATAATCAAACTATTAGCAAATGAATGAAAAATCATGTTCAGAACAGCACAGAGTTATTCTACTGAACTATCCTTTTAAAAAGAAAATCTGCATAACTTTCGTCCAAGTTTCTTTACTTCTACCTTGTGCTTGCAATAAAAGGGATATAGGACAATTTGCACAACTTTTGCATCTGATCCCAAAATCTACTCCGTACTACTCTGATGAGTGTCAGACGCAGCTGCAGCAGTCATCGTGTTTCGCTTTGTTACTGACTTCCCTTACCATCCCGGTGTTCTGTTCTTATCAAAAACTGTTAAAAGCTATTTCGTTTGGTGGTGCTTGAAGAATAGTATCTACACTAAGTACTCCTAAAAAGTTATTGCCATGTGAGATATCGGACACCACGCTTAGAAAGTCTCTTGTGGACTTTTTCTTGATGTCCGCAACACATAAAAATACAATAACCTTTATTTGTTGATAAATTTATTGGAATGAAATTGCAACAGCAGCTTATAAATTCTAAGGAACAATTTGTGTTGAAACTATATCATATTCTATCCTATTACATATAGATGATAGTCTTCAATATGCAAAGGAAAAAAAATTGTTTAACGTATTACTTTATTAAGACAACAAAGATAATTTCTCATTCAATTTGAGGTACAAAAATATCTAACAAAAATTTTGGGTCCACAATTGAGGCCTTGCTTATTATAAATCGTTTTCTATGAAAAAAAAGTGATGAGTTTTTTTGCCAAAGGGTCAAAGATCTTTATTATTTTCCAATGAATTTTCGGTAAGTTTGTTCCGGCTAAAGGAAATAGGCACACTGCCCACTTAGGAAATTGATTAGGTAAAATACAACATAATGTGTATAATCCAGACCCTGGAATCATAGCAAAGTAGCAAGTAAATACATGGTCTGGAAAATAGAGAAATCCATGCTTTGGGGTAAGAATCAAATTTTAACCAAGAAAATAACTAGTAAAATCCATGATATTAAAAACGTTGGAGTCGTTCTTGCCTATTACTAAATGTTGGCTAAAAAATAATTTTTGATTTTGAAAGAATCTGAAAGTTTGTTGAATTTGAAATGATTTGTGTTAATGAAAATGACCCAGAAAAGATTGAAGCCCACAACCTATGAGTCTGGACCTCGAATACTCTACCAACTGAGCTACCAAGTCACAAATCATTCGATTGATTTTCGAAACACTGCTTCTGTCAAAGTTTATTTCATATATTACTAGCATGAGAAATGAGAACAAGGAACAGGGACGTAGCCAGAGGGGGGAGCTGAGGAAGCCGCGGCTCCCCCCTTTGAAGAAAAGTCTATACATATTGTGTGTTTTTCGTCTATTCAATTTTTATGGGTTCTTATCCACAAGTGAATGCTCAAAGTGCTCACCGGCTCCCCCCTTTCAGAGCTTCTGGCTACTAGCATGAGAAATGAGAACAAGGAACAGGGACGTAGCCAGAGGGGGGAGCTGGGGAAGCCGCAGCTCCCCCCTTCGAAGAAAAGTCTATACATATTGTGTGTTTTTCGTCTATTCAATTTTTATGGGTTCTTATCCACAAGTGAATGCTCAAAGTGCTCACCGGCTCCCCCCTTTCAGAGCTTCTGGCTACACCCCTGACAAGGAACCGATGACTAAATAAAATATAGAACAGGACTCCATTGTTCAACGATATTTGATAGTGGGTGTGTGCAGAAACAATCCGCGAGTGACAAACGAGATAAAAGAATAAAGAATAGTGTTATCAATTATTCTTAACACTTCAATTCCAGCGAAACTAGCAGCTTTTATTTCTAATCTAAGACATAGCTGAAACATTTCAGCCTATTCTAGGTTGACGTCATTCAAAGTTGTGGAATTTTCTTATCAATCAGTCGAATCCAACGTAAATTATTTTCAACTTTATCTTAATTTCAAAAGATGTCAGCACAAAGCAAAGTTTGAAGACAATTAAGGAATGACATGTTCTTTTGCTGGAATAAAATACGCGAGAATGTACTATTTTCAGTAGGAAGTTGTCTCAGTGTCATATTATAAAATTATGGCTACACTCAAGTAATTAAGCACTCCTAAGCACTAATATGTTTTAGAAATAGTGATGAAATGACTCATGATTTTGAATGCTATATGATATCCAAGGATTAGTTAGGTTTCTGTTAATTCTCTATTTCTGACGCATTAGTAGTTTTTATGTAGTTATTAGCTGTTATTATGTTGTTATTTATTAGTTTTAGTAGTTATTAGTAGTTATTATGTTATTTGCTTCTTGATAAAGCTAAGTCAGCTCCCTCTGCAAATCATTTTAAAACACTGACGAAAACTTGGTTTCTTGATAACGTATGTTGCTGTTCGTTTTACAAAAAATAACTTGTCAACAGAGCGGTCATACTTGATGTTGCTTTAAGTTACTTTATGTTAGTATATACTAGTCTCTGTGCTACGTAACGACTAACATTAAAGATCTATTTTATCATCATTATTATCTCTGAAATGTTTTTGCTTTACGTCCTTCTTAACCATTAATGCCGGACCCAATCCAGGCTCTTAGGCCACAATGGATAGTCAGAATTTTTTTTTTCAATATCAAGCTTACAGGCCGATATGGCCCTTAACTGCATACGTTTCTAACAGCTTTTACAATTTTTAAACAACATTAACACAACAGAAGAAATGTTACAAAAAAGAGTAAAGTTAAAATATATACAAAACTAGATACAAAGTTAGATAAAAAACTTACTTGGATTTACATACTAGATTTGAGTTCCTACATTATCAAAATATTTCGTCCATATTTCAAAAGATGTCTTACAGAAGTTTTCCCAAAAGTTTTGTTGTTTTATACTTGATGGATAAAACTTTTCAGAGAATATTTTTTAATTATTCGGAGAATACATTATTAATATCATTATGTCTTGTTATATTCTATGTTTTTGCTTTTCATCAAATGTGGCAAAACAAAACGTAGAGTAATAAAACATGTAACAAAACAGAGAGAATTCTTGATGATTTAACAGAGTTTACCTCACATTTCAAAGCCAAGTTAATGCACACCAGCTAGAGCAGAATCATTTAAAAACAAAACAGAAAAGAGATGATTTCGGCATCTGACAGGCCAAAAGCGAAAATAGGTTCCATTACTCACAATAAAAAGATTTATCAAGATGAAGCTGTAGATAGAACACACGGCTACTTATACGCTTAAACTGGGGGTTAGGTCAGATACTTCCAGAACATCCACTAAAATACGAATGAAACAATACAAGTAAATCTCAATACTGGGAACTCCCAAGGCTGCGGGTTATAATCTCCAAGGGAATGCAACATTTGATACCCCAAACTCCTAAACACTTTCTGAAGGAAAAGTTTGGTAATGGAAGAAGCTTTTTAGAGTCAATTTCATTTTCTCATTCTAAACAGCTGCTGAATGCAAACATTTTCAGAAATTATGAATTAATCGCTTGGGGCCATTCGGAACTTTATTCTGGACGCTATTACGTGCCATTTCAGGCAAAAATTGCTCAGTTCCGTTATTTTTGTAACGAAACTAACTTTTTAGGCATGATAGTATTTCACACCCTACGGCCTAATTTGCCTAGTCAACACTTAAATAACTGGAAAAGGATGGAATATTCATCAAGGCTGTTCTTTAATTCTTCATGGCTCTCTCTTTTCGCACACTCGTTCAGTGAAAATGCAAATGTATACAATAACGAAATCCGTTGCAAATATCCCCAAGTTTTTTATGAAAAGCTCTTCCACAAAACCAAAGAAATAGAGGCCCAGAGATAGTTAGAATTGGAAAACATCAATGAACATTTAGTATACTAGAGGTTGAGCTAGTTTTTAATGTGTTGTGAACCTATCATTTATCTTAACTGAAATATCTTAAACAACAAGGCTTAAGTCTGTAGATCACCTAAGCTACTTTTGTTTCCCGCCATTTAGAATATTTTGCAATTTTTGTGAAAATTGCTTAAGGGCAACAATATTTAGTACATTTTGAAGACTGGAGGATGGCGAGAAAAATGGGAAACGTAGCGAAGCATGATAACTACGGAAGCTTTGCGTCTGACACTTTACTTGGTAGTCGATCGAAAAAGGCCAATTAGAAATGGGGTGAATGATTGGTTTCGTGAGAATCAATTCGTTACGTTTTATTTTTGTTCTCTCTCTGACGTACTTCTCTGATGACTGAGTGTCAGAGGCAAAGCTCCAGTAGTTATCATGTTTCGCTATGTTTAAGATTCTCGCCATCCTTAAGTTCTGTACAGGTCAAAGGAAGCTGCAAGACGGCACATTGAAAACTTGCTGACTTTATAAATCATAGAAGAGTTAATATCTTGTCTACATAGCCATCATCATAAATAAAAAGAGCAATAAAAAAGAAAAACAGTAGCTAATTCTGAAGCTTTCGGTCTACGACAGGACCCCCTGATCATCAAAAAGAGGAATAAAGTCAGAATTTCAGTAGACCCAGGCATAAAGCTGCTTTAGAGTCTGGACATTGTCTGAGAGAGGATATCAAGACAAAAGAAACGAAAGAAAAGAGTGGCTGTTTCTATATCGGATGGGTGGAGACTTTAAACAGACCGAGCATTGAAATTGAATTGATGAGTTCCAAACGAATTGAATACAGTAATGGATAATTCTGATTAGATCATTTAGTTAAAGTGTTTAAAGTGCCGTTGGCATTTATGAGGTCATCTGGTTCTTACGAAAGTAATTATACTTCAAAGACAATAGGAATCATTTTGACAAGTTGATATCTTTGATAGGTACAGAGCTTGAGGGTGGTAAGGAAAATCGAAAACATAGCGAAACATAATATCTACTAAAGCTTTGCGTGTGACACTCATCAGAGTAGTACGTAAGAGAGAGAGAACGAAACGAAAACGAACAAATTATCATGTGTAACCAGATGTGGAACAAAATTCACCTCCTTTCTGATTGACCAATTTCGATCCACATCTCGATATTACAATTCGTTAGGCTTCGATTAAAATAATAAATCGTTAAGAGCAATAAAAAGAGAGGAACGATTGCTAATCAACTTTAAAGCTTCCGATGTAAGACAGTGAATAGTGAATAGAATAAGTAAAAGTTATAGAATAAGTAAATAGTTTCGAAAGAATAGTAAAGCATTCTAGCTAGATAGAATTAAAGATATCCATGACGAAAAGTCTTTGGGGTCTTTTTCGGGTGTAGAAATTCTTTAGGTTTCATTTTCGTTCTCTCCCTAAATTACGGCTCATCTGGTGAGTGTCAGACGTTAAGCTTCAGTAGTAGATGTACGTCATCGATTGGAAATGAAATGAGTGGTTATTAAGTTTCACTATGTGCCTGATTTTCCTCGAGATACTCAAATAGGTTGCCTGTTTTATCATTTTCAACAAGCCCCCTTTCAAATGACCCCCTCCTTCCATTAAGGGCCCCTTAAAAACAAAACTTTTTGAAACACAACAGTGGCTAATAACTCATAAACATGACATATGAGGGTCAAAATTCAGAGATTAGAACAAAATACGAGTTTTATTAATGTCTGGAGTGTTACTCAACAAAAAGAATATAACCAAACGTAGCTGGTACTCGTATCAAGGGAGCTTAGAAATATAATTAAACTCAGAAAAGACAGATACGGATCAGAAAGATCAGCTTGGAAATTTTATCCAGTCAATAAAGTAATTAATCTCAAATTCTCGAAATATTTCGTCGGATAAAGACTCGTATTTCTCGACATTTTAGAACATTATTTTTGGAAAGTATTGTTCTAGCTCGTAAATGATATCAAAAACATTTTATGGGTTAGACAATTTCGTGGATGGTAAAGAAAAGAAGTAGCAGCTGTGTGAAATAGTAGGAAAAGTCACAGGGTGCAATGAAAATGTTTGCTTTAATTGAATTATTCTCCTACGGTTTTTGTTAAGAGTGTCAATTTTAAAAAAGTAGAAAATTTGAAAAACTTGGTAAAAGCTTTTTGGTCCTTATGAAAAAAATATTAACACAAGGAAAATTTTCAGGGAAAATAAGCTTGAGAATTAATCAATTAAAACGTTTTTCCAAAATTTTCATCAAGACAGACAACTATTTCATTTCCAACATTACAATCTTTTAAATAGCACTTTTTTCATGTGTTCCTCTCCCAGAAACTTTGGGAAATGATATATTCTTTGGTCTGAAGATTGCCCGAAGCATGAAACTAATAGTTACAGCATAAAAGCTTGCTTTTTGCTTTAAATTCTATAAACGCTCTGCTTTGACAGCATTGAGCACTCTCGTCGTCGGCAGACTACACGTCTAATGATTATATTCTTCAGATATATTATCATGTCTCATACAAAACTCAGGCGGCCCATAGGAAGCAGGAGGTCTAGTGTGGCTATAGCCTTGCCAATAGTAGCCAGAGCAATAGTTTTACATCTTAATGATATGACGTTATAAACTGATTTACATTATTCAGCCCCCCAGAGCGTGATTTCTTCCTTCAGTCCTGAGACTTCTACACTAAAAAGATATGTTAGGAATTTACATATCGAAAAGTAAATATCAACTCAATTTTTGATTAACTGAATACATGATTTATTTTGGCTGTGCATTTCTAAACCACCCGGTACAATTCGACTTCAGATAATTGTAGTTGGTATAAGCAAACACACTAGACACATACATAGACATAAGTAATCACTATTCAACAATACAAGACAAGACTATGGGCAGCAGACAAGAATTGTTATCAATATTTAAAATCAAATTAAATCAACTAAAAACAGGTGGCTTGAATTTACTGTGATATCAAAGTAAAATTATATCAACTACTGGTGGGCGTATAGAAGAGGTGGGCGAAAGAGCTTTGAAGTATCAGACCTCTGAGGGAGCAAATTCCGCAGATTTTGTATTTTCCTTTAAAAATTATTTTCAAAATTTTGGGAAAATATTTTATAAAAGAAGGAGTGCTGCACAGGAAAGAAATTAAAATTGTCGGATTTGTCAAGAAACTTTCAGGGTTTCTAATGCATTTTTTCTAATTTGGTCAGAAATTTTCCCCCCATGCTGCATAGTAAGGGGTTCAAAATAGCAGAATTAATCAAATTGATTTGTATGAAAGAAAAGTGACCCAGGCAGGTATCGAATCCACAACCACTAATGGTCTATCAGTGCTCTACAAACTCAATGCCATTTGAAATTACGTTATATGAATTCAAGTAGAAACAGAGCAGCTCAAGGCATTGAGATTTGAAGACATTCGCAGGGATGCCTTCAAAATATACAGGCTAATCGATACTTATGTATTGCACCATAAAACAAAACTGTTTATTTCTGTTAGCAGATGCTATCTTGGTCTCAGATCAGTTTCTATGCTTGTTACACCATACTTTGATAAAGATGAATTGGTTTGAACAACAAGAAACATCATTCTTGTAGCAACTACCATTTCCCATGCCGTAGTTTTGAACCTTCTTACCTTACTATTCATAAAAGGACTGTATGGATACTTTACTGGGAGCATCTTTACAATTTTGAAAGTGATAATCTCACTAGTCTACAACTGTTCAAAACTTGAAAATTTAAGCTTCAAAACATCAGTTAAAAAGTACATCAAAATAACAGAAAACTGTAGTCAGGTCATGGAAAACAATATTTTTTATGTGCCCTAGATATCTTTAGAGCTTCTTTAGAATAATGGATAACATATTTTCTTGTTTTATTTTCTTGGTGCAATGTATGGCATAGCTTTTCCCCAAATTCCAAACTTGTAGCTATAAAATTACTGTCAAGAGACCTCAAAAAAACCCTCCAAACATTTGCCACCTCTAAAAAGAAGCCCTTAACTTCAAGTTCCAAACGCCTTCTTATATAAGTAGCCAAATCTTAAAGCAACCACATGGCTAACTATTACAGGTTCAACAATTATTAATTTTTCCTTCTCATCTCGGCTTGTAACTTTTTATGTAGGATATTCAATTGATAGGGCTATTGGTCAGTATGGAAAGTTAGTATTATACCAATGTTTATGCTGCCAGGCCAATGGTCTGAAGACAATAGACCTTAAGTTCTCTCATTGTCATTGATTTTGCTCCGTACCAAAGATACCTGCGTAACCCACGGCTAGATATCTGGGGTCAAACATGGGGTTTTTGCTAACAGCTATTGGATTTTCACAGATTGAGCGGCATAATCTAGATACTCAACACGCCAAATGTTAAATAGCCTATCTAACAAAGCTTAATAAGAGCCAGACTAATAAGAGCCAGATGGAGTATGTAAATTGTGCCTCCGAAAGATCTGAGGTCAAGGATGCCTTTCTAGACCAGGTTGGAAAGTTTGTATAATTTTGCGTACATAGAGCTGCTATTGAGTTGAATGGCAAGATACAAATGAGTTGAAAATAAATAGTAAGATTTTCAAAAGTTGGACATTTAGCAATATTTGATACAAAGCAATATTTGACCTCAGAGGAGCAAGACAGGAAGATATAAGGTGCAAGTTCCAATTTTTAAGCTCTGTGTGTAAAAGCCAGCCATACAAACTTTTCGGCCTGGCTCGTCATGTGCCACATGATAAAAGGGGTTGTTTATCAAATAAAGCTCAATTCATCTAAGATCTAGACTATCAAGTATGTCACTGTGCCTCTCAATCTACAATCCGAGGGTGTAAACAGACAAGATCTTTTGCGCAAAACAAAGATAATGATTAATTTGGTGTAAGTTTTTGGGCAATTGTGCTGGATTTCAGCAAATTGAATGTACTTTGAGATCAATACAAAAGATGTTGCTAGATCGCTAAGCAGCATATGCTTCTACGCATGCGTTAGTTTAACTTGGTCACACATTTTGTCTGATGTAAAAACTTAGTTTTCAAATAAAGGTTGAAAACACTTTAAAATGTAAACCAAATTCACAGATACACTTGTTAGGGAGGTGATCATATATTGTTCTATAAGTAAGATTTATTGTCATTACTGTCTTTGTCTACTTCGAAATTATCCATCGCAAGCGTCAGCAACTCAGCGATCTAGCGATACATAATACAAAAAATGGGCGTAATTTTGAGTCAAATTTTGGCGCAGAAAAATCCAAGAGAAAAATAAACTCTTGTGCAGATGGAAACTTAGATTTACCCTGGCTCAAACTTAGCCTCTAAAGTGCACTTTACCCTATGTCCTTATTACTTGTATGCCCCTGCTCACCCAATGGAGAAGGTTCAGGAGCTCTTCTCTGCAAATTGGTTCCTATCGTTGTGTCATTCAACAGACTCGCATACAAAGGATGAATTAAGTAAAAACAAGATAGCATGTCCAGGGGTAACTTACCTCCATTGCTTTTCTTGTTCTAGCTTTTCTTTGCTTTTTTAAAGCTTCCATATTTGGGCAAGTGACTCTCGTGTCTACAAAGTTGTTATCAATATCTGCCTCAAGTTCTGGCACTTGGAAACCCGTACTTGAACTAGCTTGGCCATTGCAGGCTTCTTTGCCATTCTGTCTCCTCATAACTGAATCATTTCCGAACAACCAACAGTCAAGACAATAATGACAGTCTAAAAAAACAGCGCGAATGACTCGAGCAAAAGTAGGCCTAAGGCTGGCGTCAAGCCAAGATTGAATGACTTCTAACTGGAGTTGAATCTCTTTTGTGATGACTTGAGTGGGTATACAGCTTCTTAACCGAGTTGTAGCTATTCACCATCGGTATTTTGTCAGATTTATTAAAACCGCACAGGTGACATCAACAAAGTAAACAACAGGTAGAATCGGACAAGAAGCACAGTTTCTTGCACAGCTCAGTAATCAGTTCTTTGATCAGCACAAGGGTCTGGGCACTACTGTCTAGTCCGGAATCAACGTACCCCCGCTTGATGATTTTTTTGAAAAAACTCTCTTCAGGACACAGGATATGCTTATTTTACACCCTCCGTATATTAATTTAAGGCTCGTGTAATAGTGTACTTGAGAAATCATTTGTTTTGCTTGCCTATGTCATTAGAAGTGCATACAGCTTTCCAAAGGTCAGTGTCTGTGATGCAGGCTACTATCAACCATGGCAATCTTCTTCAAAAACTCTTACTCTGCGCCACCCTGAAATGGGCACTGAAGGTATGATATTGATTGATAGGCAAATACACTTACTTATCTTACTATCTTTGCAAGGTCTAACGAACCAATTCCCAACAAAGATATTAAGTGTTTTGCCCATCAACGACCAACTATCTTCATCAACTATCCACTACAATCTACTGATTCGAATAGTCTACCTATTCAGAGGATAGTTGTTGATAGGCAAATAAACTTACTATTTTCGTAAGGAATTGGTTATATGTGCAAAGCACAAAGGGCCAACTGAATTGGTAGACTAATCGAATCAGTACATTGATAATGATAGTTGATAGGCAAATACACTTTATATCTTCGTAAGGTATTGGTTTATGCCCAAAGCAGAAAGGGCCCACTAAATAGGTAAACTAATTAGTGCAACCCTAGTCTATCCTCTTGATGTGACCACACCTCGTGATTCCTTTTTCCTTCTAGCCTGGAATTGCAGAGAGCTGGCAATTTCTCTTTATGCAATTCCTCACACTTTATGTGGCAGGTCTGAAGGTGTTTTTGAACCTGGGACCCTTGGATCAAGGGTTGAGTGATCTAACCACTCGACACCCTGCCACTGAGCTAGCGATACATAACAGGGGACAGGCAGAATGAAAACAAAATACTACCATGAATGTTTCAATAAGTTATTTGTTTTGCAAACTCATTTGGCTATATACAATACAATTGGAAATCAATTTAAAAAGCTACTGAACAATCATGGAAATGAAGTCATACTTCAACTCTCTCTCTGTAATATCAATTAATACATTTAGAAACACAGCACATGCGAATTCACAATACATATTTCTACACATTTTATGAATTTCAATTAGCCAGGAGTTGTTATCGTTTTCCGTCGCCTAAAAAATCAAAAGTTGATGTTGATCAAAATTTGAAGACGATCAAAATAACTGGTCCAAGGAGCTAGATGATGATGGTTATACTTGAAGGGTTTAAAAGTATCAAAACGATGACGTAAACATGGCGACTTAGGGCAAGGGCTTAGGCCTTTAACTCCCATATGATTTTTGACCCCTAGAAACATTATAAATGAAAAATATCATCAGAAATAAAAAAACAAAAACCCACATATCACAAAATGGTAATTTAGAGGAAAAAATCCTTTTAAAGTTCTTAAGAGCAAAAGGTCAAGAGTGTTCAGAAGAACCACAGAAATATATGGTGATTAGAGCATAGTGCTATAATTTAGCAAAATGTAGACATTTCTTGAATATTTTGCTTTGAAATGCAGTTGAGGATTTATATTTGAAATATTACTTCAAAATAAAGGGGTTTTATCCAAATTTCAGTGCTGAAACATTGAGAAACAAATCGAGATAACTTTGTGCAAGGATTGAGCGTTAAGAAAAAAAGATTTGAATTCTGAACAACTACATTAAAGTTCGGAAGATATCAACTTTCACAACAGTCTTGAGAGAAAAATTACATAGAATACAAAGAGAAATAAAAGTGCCTTTTGAAGAATAAAGTTTGGAGCTAGAAAGTTATCGTAAACTACAGAGTAATGTTGACATTTGTTGTTGGACTGGATAGGGGACTTTTAAAACTCCCCTTGCCCTTTTAACAACGAAGTCTATTTGATTAATATTCGCTTTTTTGTTATTGACTCCTAGCTCTTGTGTTTGAGTTTATAAAGCTAAACCTACGTGGAATTAGTTTTAGTAGCAAATAACTGAATTTCTTCAAATAACCAGTAGTTTACAATTAACTTTTAGGATACAGCTCGTTATCCATTGAAAATGTCCTTACATGTTTAACCTCTTGGCATTCAAACACTTTTTAGAAGCGAGGAAATAAACATTTTGATACAAATTTAGATCATGAGAGAAATTTTTTTGTTTTTGCTCGGAAAGGTCAAAGGGGGAACAAGTCACAAGGTCAAAAATTGTCAATGAAATTCAAGGACACTTAGGCCATCACAGCTTTGGCAGCCATGTTTACGTCATCGTTTAGATACTTTTAAACCGTTACAGTACACTGATCTAGTATGATTATCAGAGACCCTGTATCTGGGAGCCAGATAGAGGCAAGCGAAGGATTAATCCTTGATTTCTAGGTTTCTCTCATTTTCCACCAAACTTCTTTCTAATAACCAACATAACTTTGGTCGAAGAATGAAGAAAGCACTTCAATTCATTTACCTCTGAAATTTTTCATCTTCAAAAAGTAAACAATTTGGAGGGATTACAAGAAAAAAATTTGAAAGCTATATAAAACTTCTAAGATCTTAAAACAAGTTTGATAGATCTCCATTTGTAGCTTTGTAAAATAGAACAGAGAAAATTTAATGCAAATGATTATATGTGGAAAACTTTGAGATAAAAATAGAAAAACTGGTAGTTCCAGCTTTACAAACATTCCTTGTTTCTCAAAGAATATGTCGCACCAAAAATTTCTCAGGGCTAATCTATGAATTCCAGTAAAATTACTGAATAGAATGTTGTCTCGATTTAGTTCTTACCTGAATATATCCAGGACTGTATTGGGAAATCTAAATGCTCCTTTTAAGAGTTGTCTTCGAGTCCTTAACGCATCTCGGTTTGAAGAGACTTTTTTGTTGAATTCAATAAATCTTCTATAAAGCCTTGGGAAGCCATAAGTCTGAAAAGTAATCAAGTTACGTCATATTCAATGCCTTATTTTGTTGATAGTAAGAAACCTTGGTTACCTTGGCAAGATACTGTTTAAAGCTTTTCTCATGACACTGTTGAAAGTTGATAGGGAAATAAGTAATGGAAAAAAACCATAGATGTGCAAGGCCCCAAACCCTTTTAGGCGAAATGGAGTGAAATATTGCCAGTCTGCAGAGTATGGCAGATATCAAAAAGATCTTGACTGTGCACAAACCAATCTTTATTCTTCTCTCCTATTCTTCTATTGTTAAAGTCAGGAATGCAAGTGCCATTCTCAGCAGGAGGGAAATAATAAGGGGTGGGGGCTTAATGGAAATAAATAAGGCAGCCTTTTTTTAGTTGTGTTTGCCCCCATGATTTTTAGGTGATCTTTGTTCTTTTTTTGCCTGAATTCTAAAGCTATGTGGGGTCACTTGTTAAGCTGCAAATAAATTAGACTATATAGACCTTATTTGTTAAAACATCAAACGAAGGCATGCTTGATCATGATGGCCTAAATCTGTGTTCAGGCGTTTAGGTATAGAGACTTTTTAGAGATGCATCCTTCAACCATCACAAGCTGTTAGTCACAGTATGATGGTGCTCAAGCTTTCCTTACCCTTCCTATTGCATAGAAAGTTGCCTTTTTACCAAATGATACCGCTATCAATGCCAGAATTTTCTCCATGCTTCTTTCAGCTACACACAGTTGGGCCTAAGCTTAAGCTACAGCTTGCGTGCAGGGCTGCCAGATCCTGATTAGCCAAATGGGTCATAAGATCATGAAATAATGCCAAAATCGAATATGAGAAGAAATCCTCAATCAACGAAAAAAGAGGCTGTCATGATGTCATCACGAATCAAAAACTTGGGATGCACTCTTTTTTTTATAAGAATACACGTTTTTTTTATAAGAAACCGGTTTATAAGAAACCTAGGACTAGAGCCCCAAAAGTTTAAGAAACTTTTAGAACTACTCCAATATCTTTAAGAAACTAAGACGACTTTCTGAGCTGGAAAGTAATATGTCAACAATGAGAAAAGGGGAAAATTCAGGATGGATAATGGGAAAAGGGTTTTGTAGCTGTTTTAGATGATTTGAGAAAGTACACAATGCTGTGTTGTCTTATTGTCGTATTAAAAACTTAAATATAAGAAATATGCGAGGGAAAGTGCAAAATTGGATGCTAAGTGCGTATCTAAAAATAAGAAACTTTTAAGAAACGTTTAGTAATAGAAACTGGTGAAAATGAAGAAACTTTTAGTACTAGGACCCAAGCTAGGTTTCTTATAAAAAACGTGTACTCAAAATTTTCCTCAGCCTCAACTTTTCCATTGTTTATTCTTAAATTTCTTTGGCGATTCTGAGCCTCATTATTCTTACAAAATTTATTCTTATAAAGAAAAAAGAGTGTAGATAATTAGGCTTATCCCTTATGTAAGTCCTAGACACTGGGGAGTGGGCTGTGGAGGCGCACAAGCCCTACCTACCCAGAGAATAACATTCTCTAAGTCGGTGACGTAACAGGGAACATAATTCCAGCCCCCCGTCGGCAAATAACATTGAGCCGATGCACCCCTTCCATCTAAACAGGAGCCAGATGGTAGGCCTTGGAAAAGGAAAGGCAGAAAATAGTGCAAATGCAAATATCAAATAAAACAATAAAATGAAATAAATAAACCCCATTGCACTATAAAAAATCCCCTAAGAAGGAGTGGGTGGGTGGGATTCGAAAGAACAGCGAGACTTGGTTCTATGCTTGGTCAGTGAAGAACTCAATTGCTGATCAAAACAGCATGCCATAGAATCGATGCTGCAGCACATGGAACAAATTAACACCTCCCATATAAGGTAGTCACGATAAAACTCGGGGAAATAACTGAGTGGTAAACAAGAGTCCCAGGGAAAAACCCAAGCAGCAACAACAACCTTGTCGATGATCTGTGGGACAAACCAAACACTAGGACCCTAGACTTACGGGGATAACTCAAATTAAATCTGCATATAATTTACATTTACTACGTGATTTCTTGCATTTCAATATTTCTTTATTTATCAAATGAATTCAAAAATAAACCACGCTTTAACGTTTCGATCAAATCTGCATCAGTAAGCTATCAATCTATTAGAATTTTATAAACTTAGGTACTTGGGCTCTCGTATTACTAACTTTATTTGTCAATCATACACAGGACTCACGACCAAATAGTTTTCAAAACAGGGAATAAAATACCGTAAATTTGGAACGCCTCTTTTCCAAGTTACATCTCATAATCAAGTAAAAACGGGAACGGGGTAACATTAAATTAGACAGGACTTATATTATCATTATTATGATTGATTCTTTAATTTAAAATTGGCTAAGAATAATAGCAAGAGTTGCCAATTAAGGCAAATTTTTTACAAAAATCAATAAACAAATTGTTAAAAAAGGATAAATTCACAATAAAACTCTAGATTACCATGAAATGCTTTGCATAATCTGCAGTTGCATGCTTGGTTGGCATTTATGGGTTTTGATGCAATTTTTGAATATTTAGAGGGAGTTGGCATGCTCAAGTTTTGTTGGTAATGTCTCCCAAAATGTTCTACCCATAAACCTTACTCCTTAGGATTTGAGCTGAATATTGATTTTTTGATGAGTAGGCTTGTTAGGTAAATGTAAAACTTACAGATGACCAAGAATATTGAAAAGTCTTGCACTAAATTCTTTAGCTCCCAAAATTTTGCTCTTAGCCAAATCATTTTCTAAAACACCCAGCTTTGTAAAATTTGGCTTACAAAAAGCCAATATGGCAAACCTGGCAATAGACACAAAGATAACAATAGAAATCGATTGTCTTTAAGATCCTTGTTGTTTGCTTTATATCCAGCCTCACTTAGAACGATAAGCCTCGTTTTCGTTTTGAATGCCAAGAAGGAAAAAATTGAGGATATCGACAATGGCGTCGCTGGAGATACGCCTCAAGAAAGTCAGCAAAGTTTACCGTGAAGGGGTAAGGATGTACTCAATTTCTAGCCCAGGTTTATCCTTTTAAATCAATTTTGTGCTTAGATACAGGTTCTACATTTTTTTTATTACAATGCAATTGAATGCTTATTTTTTGCTGTTATCAGAGAGATGGCAATGAACACTTGGAAATCACGCCCCATGTATTTTGAGGAGCGTGATCTATAGTGCACCTGTCGTAAGTCAAAAGATAAGGTCTGATCGAGGAAGAAAATGCAAAAATGATTGGGAACAAGGGAGCATTAATCCTCCTGATGAGAGGGGTTCATAACAGTGTAGGATATGAGGCATATCATACATGTATTATAGATATGCAAAAAGGGTGCTCAGCCTCAACCAGCACATTCTCGCAATTATGTGCCGGGTATGTCCGGCTTAAAGAACAAATAAATGAATTTGTTTCATGGTTTGTCTAATTTTCTATTGTGCATTGGTGCCAATCTCTGGGTAGAGACTTTATATGGAGTGCACCTCGTCCCAAGATACAGACCTGTCAACCTAAAAATTTAAAAACCTGGAGATTTTAGATTTTTCTTATAAAAAACAGGGAGATTTGGTCAAAAACAGGGAGATCATAGAAATTTGTTTAAAAAAATTTTGTTCCTTAAAAAAATTTGTTAAAAATTTTCGTTACGACACCATTTTGAACGATACATAACAAACATGGACAGTTCAATTAGAATATTGAATGAAAAATCTTCCTTTAGGTCCCTTAGTGCATGGATTCGAAAATAAACCGGTACATTTCGAGCATGATCCTTTAGAAAATTCAAATAAATCGCGCAAAAGCTATACGAGATGTCACAAAATCAAGAAGAAAATAGCAACCCGAGAGATATATTGGTTTCTGCTAGACGTCTTTAAAACCGGGAGAAAAATTATAAAAACCGGGAGACCGGGAGAAAGCAGTCAAAACCGGGAGTCTCCCCGCTAAACCGGTAGAGTTGACAGGTCTGAAGATATGATACAAGAATTAGAGCCCAGTCTGCAGAGTTGGGCAATTGCACACACGAGATAACAATAGAACAATAGGATAGAACAATGGAAAGTTGTTAAAGCACACTCGAGATCTCGTTGAAAAAGGCCATACTCTGCAGACTGGATTAGAGCTCTTGTTGTCAGAAATGATCTGTCATGGGAATGGTCAGACTTGATGTAATTTTCAGAAAAATACTTTATGTCGGTTTAAATTAGTCCTCCCGTTTTATGTAAATACCAACACTAAATGATTCATAATGTTATTGTTATTATTGTCTTTGCATTTATTTTACAGGAAAAGATATGTGGCCTAGTGGTTGTTCAGAGCAAGAATGATGTGGTTCACACAGGCATCACACTGTTTGTGGAGGGTTCTGTCAACATGCAGCTCAGTGCAAAGAGTGTCGGTCTCTTTGAAGCTTTCTACAACTCTGTCAAGCCAATTTCGCTGATCAATGCAAACTATGAAATTGCAAAAGCTGGAAAAATACCAAGGTAAGTTCAGCAATGGATGGAGCCACGAACCAGTAAAAAGGAAATAAAGTATTTAAAATCTTTGGAGCAGCGTGTCAAGAAATGAAGGACAAAACGAAAACAGAAATAGGCTACTCAACCTTTCTGACGCATGGAGTTTATGAATCAAGATTGCATTACAAACTATTCCCATTAAGTTGAAAAACTACTAATCAAGATATGAAACAACCCCACAAACTTCAAAACGGAATTATGTCAACCTCCTAACTCCATACTGACGTACTTCCCCAATGAGTGTAATTTATCATTTTTGGATTCCTCTGCTATCCTGAATGATTTATAGGCAATAAAAAACCTTGCTGGTGACTGGCAGGCCCCTTTTTAACTTGAAAGCTTTTGAGATGAAATGATAAGATTGTGATGACATGTTCTTGATCTTTTCCACTACCG
Source organism: Pelagia noctiluca (assembly GCA_963924455.1). Classification (NCBI taxonomy): domain Eukaryota; kingdom Metazoa; phylum Cnidaria; class Scyphozoa; order Semaeostomeae; family Pelagiidae; genus Pelagia; species Pelagia noctiluca. Next base: position 12,547,027 of record OZ004325.1, read on the forward strand.
TCACATAATTCTTGTTCAAGTGGCAGAATCTTTTTTGTTTCATCCACCGCAGTGGAATTCTCCTTAGAGTGGCAACAATGAACACGGAAACATTTCTCCAAAACTACAGCATTGATCTCCTTGCACAGCCCAGAGTCAAAAATATAGTTGAACAGCATCTAATCTTTCATCTACTTTATCATAGCTAGACTCATCATCTAATTCATACCTGATTTTTTGAAATATCCATTGTTTGAACTATATGCAATATTTGAGGAGAAGCAGGATTTGGAAAATCAATCAAGATAGTTTGTGAGAATGACAATAACCTGAGTAGCACTCGAACCCACAACCTCTAGATTCGTACTCTAGAGTGCTACCTGCGCCACCGGGGCTTTGAGAAACCCAGGTCATTCCATTCACACAAATTGCACAACCACTCACCGAATGCAGAGACGAACCTATCCAAGCTCTTTAACATTATACTACTTTCGTCATTTTCATTCTCACAAATTATCTATATGCAATATCTTCTATTCTGGATGGCAAAGTGCTGGATATTATAAAGATGGAGCTAAACTAGCACAGTAAGACGAAATAAACTCAAGTATTCAAGTTATTACTCAAATGTTTCATGCTTCAATTGCAATCTTTAGACAATTTGTTTTTGATATGTATTTCTTATGTTTTAGTGGAAAGACAGAAATACCGTTTGAATTGTCATTGAAGCCGCACGGGAACAAACACTTGTTTGAAACATACCATGGAGTCTTTATCAATGTCCAGGTTTGCTTTTTTCTTCTTTTTGCACATTAAAGTAAACTTATACAGTCATCGAATCAGAGAGCCTTAGCTCTTTATGAACTTAATCACAAAGAGAGTATTCATATTTCTTGTCTTCTGATATTTTCATTCTATTAAAGGTCTTCCTATTGATAAGGTTTTCAATATTCTAAGAAATCAATTGTGGGAAGGGTACTAGTTTCTTCAATTCTAAGAGCGCCCAATCTGTCCCTTTGCATGAAACTCTCTGATGTCCACTTCAGTAAAATGGCATTTATGCTAATACCCAAAATAGTATTTGATACGAAAACCCAAGCTTCTCTAGATGCAAAATAAATCATTGAATATGTGATTTTGACACCTAGCATATTTGCAAAATGACTCAATTTGCAAGGTATTTATCAAATACACATTATTGTAAATAATATCACTTTGAAAGCAATGTTTGAAATGTTATCCGAATAATGGGAAATTTGATTTTGCTTTTTTGAGTCAATATTTGTCTACTTTAAAAGTACCTTTTCGTTCGGCCAGAGCGCCCACTCTTAGCTCTCAGCATCTCTGGCCAGCATTCTAGTAAAACATCCAGTAGAGCCTGTAAACCAAGTAACCAGTCTGAAGAGGCCTGCTGTATATGTATATATTCCTCACGTCATACTGCAGTACAGTGTATACTTTACCAAAGTGGGCTACTAAAATATTACGTATTATATAAAGATCACATTGTTTCAAAATGAGAAGGCCCTCTTTAATTTTTGAAGTCCACCATCTTTTTTCCTCTTTTTGTCCCTATTCACCTTCCTGTCCCTATTAACCCCAAACTATGGTACATTAAATTGCACCACATGATTACATTCTATAATATAATATTCTATATCTTATTACAGTATATGCTGAGATGTGAAATGAAAAGGCCTCTTCTGAATAAAGATCTTGTCAAGACTTGTGAGTTTCTGGTGGAAGTTAAGGTAACCCTTCTTGTTTTTGTATTCATCATCTCTCTTTTTATGTTTTGCTTTTCTTTTTTACTCAGCTACAAGCAAGTAATTTTCAATTTCGCTCAAAAAATACAAGGTCTTCCAAGACTAAAATTATTTCTGGAGAGTTTTGAGATTCTTTTAACAGTATGATTTTTCGAAAAATATAACAATTTTCAGCTAGTGATTTACCCACAGCCTGAAATTCACTGTTTTTTCGAGTTGTACAAAAAATCAAGTATGATATATATATAGCAAAAGCGGCATCAGAAGATTGACATTTTCATTATAGCAATCAAACCATATTAAATCCAAACTTTTTCTGCAAAAAGTCTTCAAGCTTGATTTCAATAATAGCAGAACAAGGACAATGGAATAGTCCAAAGCTTAAATATTGAGATCTGGTCTTCCATGTAAAATTAAAAGACTTTTATAACTACAATCATCAAAATAAATTTGTGTGGGAGCTTTTATTAAAGTAGAAAAATCATAAAGAACCAATAGGAAATGTAACAAATCGAATAAGAAAGATCTATTCTGTTGGTCAACCCTTGAAAATCGCAAATATGCGAATTAATGCCCTTCTTTAAGCTCTGACCTCCAATCTGTAGTAGATAGGTTTAATTGTATGTTCTGTCTCATTCACCTTGCAGCCTCTTTTCCATTATAGACCATTTCATCCTGAGCTTTGAAAGAAGCTGTGAATATCTTGAAAAAATGGAAAATACAGCACCTTATAAAAACATTGTAAACTAGAGAGAAGAAGCAGGATTTGGAAAATAAAGAAGATAATTTTGTATTTCACTACGAAAACAGGATAATTATAACTGCAATAATTGTGTTTCTATCTGTTTCATCAATATTACACACAAGGGCTCGCAAAAGAGGAACAGCCTTTTTAAATCCAGTGTGATTGTTCTCAAATATTTTATATCGCTCCATATTGGTATTTTAGGGTGACGAAACTAGCTCTTTCACGTAGTTTTATGTGGGGCATAACTGATCTCTTTATATGTCTAGACGCCAAAGACGGAGCCTCCAAAGCCAGTCGATTTCAAAATATCGCCAGAGTCTTTGCATGGAGTTAAAGAAGTAAGTTTCAGCACTTCTAATGTTTTCAAACTCTCAAGTTATCTCTTCTGTGAATTCAATTATCAAAACCTTCAGAAGACCAAAAGAGCTGAATTGAGAGCTTCTACTTTGTTTGCCAGTCACTTAGTAAATAGAAATCCAGGTCCTTTAACGGCATCGATATCTTTTTTTATTGCCAAGGTATTTCGTCTTATTGATGATGCATTTCTGTATGAAAATCTGGAGAATCTAACTATGTATTGAGATTCAGGAGATCTCCCACCCATGCCGTTGATTTCAGACCCTCTATAGTATCTCTAAGTTTTTTTCAAGATTTGAGTAAAGATTTTTAAAAAAAATTTTTTTTATTCAATATAAAATATTAAGGACTATTTGTAGCTGATGGTGAAAATCGGAAACATAGGAACATGATAACTTCTAAAGCTTTGCGTCTGACACTCATCAGAGCAGTACGTCAGAAAGAGAAAGGAAATGAAACCTATCGAATTTCTTTACCCAGATGTGGATCAAAATTTGCCAGTCGGAAAATTCTATTTTTTCCGATTTTTCTCACCATCCTAAAGTTTTGTGCCGCTCAAAGGCTGTGTGACTATTTGTAGCAAAACCTTAGCTCAATTCTAAATTTCTTTGATTGAATTAAGTTTGGTTTCACTACAACGACCGAGCAACATCAACTGTAATGCAGTCTGATGATTCATTCCTCCATTCATTTTCTACTGATCGACTGATAGAAGAAATTTCATGGCATGTTTAATTAGACCGAGAGCTTGTAGTGGCTTAGCCTTGACATGTTCAATATGGAAATCTCATTGGAGTTTGTCATCAATTATGACTTCCAGATACTTAGTATCGGTTATCGTATTGATCTTTCGATCACCTATTTCACAACTAGGTTTAGCGTCAATCTGCCTTCAGATCCTCTCGAAATTTTGCTTAGATCAAACAGAGATGTGATTTCCATACTGAATCATCTAGCAGATTTAACTCAGGGAGGCTTTGTCTCTTGCATTTCAAAAGTACAAAGGGGCACCAATAGCTCATCTTAATTCGTCAAAGTTGTATAATTTTCCTGATGCACCCGGTAAATTCTAGGCAGACAAAAACGTTAGCGTCAATAGATTTTGCATGTTTCTGAATAGTATTGTGTATTTGGTACATAGTTTATCGACAAAAATGGTTTAGAAACCTATTGTTGTATCTTTTTGTGCAACTTTTTCAAAATTGAGAGTGCACAGTCTTTATTGTTTTAGTCAACAAGGTCATGGTTGAGCGAATAGACCAAAACGCTTCTCTTGGTTCCCTAGCCAGAAATATTAATTATTTAGAAAAGATTTTATAATATTCAGCATGATATTTATGTAGGCAATATTTAAATCAAAAATTTTGATAGTAAAGAGAGAGAATTAGACATACGTTGTGCACGTTCAAGTCAAGATAAATAATTTATGTTTGATATTTTCATAGAAAGCAAGAGTGCCGAAGTTCTCCTTCACTGGCAAATTAGACTCGGCTGTTTGCTCCATTACAGAACCACTAACGGGACATGTAAGTGCTCATTTATGTTTTCCAACATTCTTCCGTAGGTACAGCTTTTCAAGGTTTAAATTTCTTCCTGCAATACATAGTCAAATTAATGCAGTCTACATCTCTATGAATACGATTCTGTTTTTATAAGGGATATAACCTCACCTTTCAGAACTTGGTCTGACAAGTGAGGTAAATTCTAAGCATTACTTATATATGATGTTCATACTGGGTCTGAAAGCGAGGTAATTTACAAGGCATCGTTATTCTAAAATGCAAGTTTACTTTAATTTTAACACACTCAATTTTACTTTTGTTTTTGTTTGCTTTCTAAAACTTTCCGCTGTCCCTCCTCGCGCTTTTTACATTTTCGCTATCCCTCCTCCATCGGTGTTTGTTTTGTCTTTCTGTTCATTCGACGAGCAATTCTACCGAAATAAACACAAACTGATGTTTCTAAGGTTTGAGTTTTCCCAGAACACACATAAAATAGATCTGAATGAATTATACTTCCCTGCAACTGGCAAAGTTTTCCTGTTGTTTGGTAAAGATGTTTACATTTTTTCATGGCTCATCCTGTCTTTGACAAAATATTTGACCCTATTTTCCTAGCTCTTTCAACATTTTCATGGTACGAAACTTCATGAGACCACAATAGATATTTGCGGCATTTGAAGCTGGCTCTGCAGCAAACGCTTTCAGGTACATGCCATTTCTTAGCCGCATAGCATCTGCTTGAAGTATCGTTTTCCTCTTTGCACCTTAGCTTACAGCTCAGGAAAAGGAACGAAGTGAAAACATGAGCTAAAGACACTACAAATCATTAACTGAAGTATTATACAGAAAGTAACCGTATTAAATAAAAAAAAACATATTGAGAATATAAAATTTCCATTTAAATGGTATTTATACACGATACACCTCTAAGCCCAAAAATAATAACAAGATATAAGAAAGCCTTATAATAATTATTTGGAAATTTTCAAATAAAAGATGCTGTTCTACCAAGGGTTCGTGTTTGGGTCCTGTAAAAGGTCCAAAAGATACTCCAAATAACCTGATTTAAAACGAACGATTGATTCTTTTTCTCGAATTTTGTGAGAGATATCATTCCAGTTTTTCACCCCAGAAAAATAAAAACTTCGCTGTGCATGTTTTACCTTAACTTTAGGAATTTGCAGATGTCTATAATTTCTGGTTCTATACTCATAAATCATGGACCTTTTAATAAAATCATTTGAAGGTTTTCCGGACAGAGGTTATGCCAGACTTTGCACGTCATAACTGTATGTCATTACAGCCTATTAAAACAATGTGCTATGCTGGTTCTCAAGGTTAACAGCGGTTTTCATTAGTAATTCAATTGGGGTTTTCTCATGCTTTTGATTTTAAGAAACTTTTATGGATGAAGGGAGGAACTCAGCTCAGCCTCGTTCCCTCAAAGCTCCATTGATAGCGAGTGATGCAGGAAAGGGGCGATACTACTAGTTCATTTAAACATTTGCAGTTTGCATAACAGTCGCAAGTCATAGTTTCATTACAAATTCACCAACAATGTATTGGTTCAATTTACGCCTGCTATATCAAAATCCTTTCAAAATATTCGTAATATCGTATCACAAATGTTGCTAAATCGTTGCAAATAGTTTCAGTTCGTGAAGATGATCTGTGGACGGTCCTTTCAGAAGAGTTATAGGTGGGTATTTAAAGCTAGTGATCAGTTTGACAAGTTTAGGGATCTGTAAAGTAAATCGAAATGGTTTGTGTTAATGAAAATAACTTGATTGGCTTTGAGCTCACGACCTTTAGATTAGTACTCTAGTGTGCGTATTACTCGAGCAACCCAAGCAATACCAATAACTTTATCTGTGGAGTATGAACCCGAACATCGAAAGTTTTCAGAATAGGAGTGCTTATTTGTAGTCGATCTATAGACCTCCCATCTCCCGAGATGATTATATCGTATTCCAAAAATTGAAAAGTTGCCATCTGGCCCTGTGGCCCCGCCTAATTGGCTTGAGTTTGACTATCTGCTCTGTGATGGGTTTCTGTCCGAATCTTTTCAGACGATAAGAGGTTATTACTAGGGAAAGTTGTCTGTCTTTTCTGAATCAACTTTTGGTATTTCGATAAAAAGTGTTAGCCGCGTGTGGTATTTTGCAGATAGATGATAACACGAGTGACTTGATAACGGGTATAATCTCGAAACGTTGTAAAATTACATCTATGCTATTTTCGGTACGATACTGTTTTATTTCATCGTTTTATTTTTGTATTGATTGATGAAAATCTCAAAAAAATAGAGAAAAGAACCAATCAGGAATCATCGTTTATATGCATTTTGGGTCACATGGTCAATATTTTGGGCGAACAATAACTTTGTTGCTAAATTCAAGCACCCTTTTCATTTCAATGAACGTAGGTGCTGTCTTTATTTCCAAGAAAGAAATAAAATCTCTAAGCACAAGTCTATTTGCTTTTGTAAGGGTTTTTTGCGATTTCATTTTAGTCATGCTTACTATCTTCGTAAGGTATTGGTTAATGTGCAAGCACAAAGAACCCACTGTATACGTAGACTAATCGAGCAGCGCGACCCTGGTCCTTCCTCTCGATGTGACCACATCTTGGATTCCTTTTGCCTTTTGCCTTGAATTTCAGAGAGCTGGCAAATTCTTTCCTCACACTTTGTGACCGGTCTGGAGGTAGTTCAAACCCGCGACTCTTTGAACAAGGGTTGAGTGACCTAGCCACTTGATCATCCCCTCCAAGTAAACCGTTCCCAGCTGATGTAATCGCGTTGATAGTGAAATAAATGGAATTTACTGGTTGAAGGGTTTCTTAACAATTTGTATTCAAGTCCTTTTGTTACGAAGATAAAGCAAGTCTCTTGAAAGAGAAATCGAGAACGAAACTGGTTGATTCAACTTCCTCATTCGTTACATCTCTGGGAATTCGACCATTTTCTACTTTGAAACTTTGCTGATAGCCAAGCCCTGCAGCATTTCGTTAACGATGAGGTCACTAGTGGTTATTTTGCTCGTTTTTGTCATCATCGATGCCGGAAAGACCTATCCTGGTAAAACAGTATTCGACAATCAGCAGGGAGAATATCTCAAGGTAATTGGTAAGTTAAGTCATTTGCATCCTATGTTTTATCACTTGATGACTTGCATTTATTAGCAAAAGACAATTAGTGAACGCTCAAAAATGATTTACACAGGGGTTTATATCGAAGATGAAATAGTTGGGTGACTACATCAAGTTTAAGTAAACATTCTTTTGACTTAAGAAGAAGCAGGATTTGGAAAATCAATCTAAGAAATTTGTGAGAATGATAAATGACCCGGATATGAGGCACGTACATTTGTTTGTTTGAATCCTATCAATTTTCATTCTCACAAATTATTGAGATTAGAAACTTCAATATAGCCAAAAAATATCGGAAACATAGTGAAACGAAATCATAGATTACTTAAGCTTTTCATCTGACACTCAACAGAGTAATACGTCAGAAAAAGAACGAAACAGAAACCTAACTGATTTATATACCCAGATGTGGATCGAAATAGGTCCATCAGAAAAGAGGTGAATGATTAGTATAGTATATTGGCCTATTTCGATCTACATCTGGGTAGAGTAATTCGGGGCAAAATGGGTCAGGGGGTAAAATTTTTCATTTGGTATAAAATGCTTCAGAACTACCGCAGGCTATGCTGGGGAAGCAAAATAGAGTTACCCAACGTTGTTTGTTATTCAACAGTCTAATTGAGGCATGATAGTCTTTCTTCGTGGAGCTGTGTTCTGCAACATTTTATGCAGAATGACCCATTTTACCCCCTGACCCGTTTTGCTCCGAATTACTCTATATAAATCAGTCAGGTTTCTGTTTCGTTCTCTTTCTGACGTGTTACTCTGTTGAGTGTCAGACGAAAAGCTTAAGTAATCTATGTGTTCGTTTCGGTGTGTTTCCGGTATTCCTGGCTATTTTGAAGTTTTGTACCATCCCAAGACTGTTAGATTAGAAATTCTTTGCATCCGAATTTTGGGTAAAAATGATTAGAATACTATATCGTAATGAAAATAGCAAGGGAGCATGAAAAATCTAGCCTTGAAAGTTAATTTCATTAATATCAGCTAGAGAAAAAAAACAATGTTAGTACATATTATGTTGAACGTTAATCGAATCCTTGATATAGCTACTCCAAACTGTTTCTTACACTCCTACGGTATTCAAGTATCTTTCCTGTAAATGACCTGTAATCATTTCTTTTGATTGTATTTCTCAGTAACATGATTGTCTTCAGAATGTTGCTTGATAAGCCAGGCAAACCTAAGAATAGGCTTTTTTCATTTCAGGTCCCACGTTAGGCCCATGGAAAGCCTCATTTTTGCCACACCCGCCAATCCGTGTGGAGGACACAATCAGTTATTCTGTTGAAATCATACCTTGTAAGTATGGTAAATTATTTCTCTCTTTTACTTAATAAGGATTATGATATACTCTCTGGTCTCTAGTAGACGCCCCCTCCTGCTTATTAATTTTTAGAAAATTTTCTAAACCAGGATAATCTTATTCCAACCCCCACTAATTAATTCTGGTAACGAGTTGCAAGAAATGCAAGAGTTACACTACAAAAATCGTTGAGATTGCGAATTTTGGGTGAAATATGTGAAGTTATTGCACTGTATTTTTAACATCTCACTGTCGCTATATTCTATCTCTCACAGAGCTCCTTTTTTGTAATTTTCAGAAAATTTTCCACCCAGGACATTCTTATTCCAGCTCCCCCCCCCCCCTTCGCTTATTAATTTTTCAAGATTTTTCCAACCCTCCTACTATTCCAACCGGCTATTAGAGACCAGAGAGTATGAAGCACTCTCGCTATTTCAAATATTGTTTATTAAGTTCCTTATTTTTCTTATCTCGCTTTCCAATGATGGTTTTTTTTATTTTCAGCTGATCAAATCAATGCCCTGTTTATAAAGGGGGACATTTTCTTAGAAGACTTTCCAGTGTGGTCAGAGGATGGCACAGAAAATCATTGTGACCATTCCGAGGGAGCAAACAGTTTGTCCTGTCCATTGAAAGCGGGAGGTTTGTGAATTCGCATTCTATAGGAAATGGCTTTTAGACCATATGGATTTCTACTGCGGCTGGCAAAAGGGGTCAAACACTCTGTGAAATTAACCTGCGTAGCAGCCGTTTCTCCCCCCCCCCCCCTCCTCCTCGGAGAATGAAGAAGGGACTTCTTAGACTTGACATGCAAGGAAATTTGAGGAAATACAAACGTGATACAGAAATGAGAGTTTTCCAATTATTGTTGCCAGCCATTGTAGTAATGAAGGCTGAGAAACTTGAAAAACCAAACGATTTGATTCAATAAAGACATTCTTGCACTGTGGATGGGGATGAGCTCAGAAATTCAACCATTTTATCCACAATTGTTTATTTATTTTTTAATGGACTTCCGACTCGCAACCGGGCCCCACTAACAACCCTACCCAAATCAATCAAAGCAATTGTAGCTACACTAGTCACAGAATGTTCGTGGGTCCAACTCCCTCTCTGGTCATTCTTATTCACACAGACTATCATGATTGATTTTTTCTAATTCTTCTCAAAAAATGTATATTAGCAAATTGAATTAGAAGTATCGCAAATGCTTAGAACAGTGTGTGCGCTTTATCGTATTGGTTGCGTATTTGTTTGGAAATACAGTAAACTGAACCGGTGGCATTTCGTTTCAAAAACGGAGGTAAACAAATATTGACAAGTGTGAACAGATTCATGTGAATAGAAATTACTGGTTAACTTTGCTCTCCTCTCTTTTTAATTTCTCTTCTCAAGGAGATTTCAGGAAAACATCCTTTAAAGCAAATACCTTGTGACTCCACAACGATAAAGTAGATTTTCATAGAACAAAATCAATCAAATATTTCCCTCATTTTCCTGAAAAATCATGTTTCTTTTTACAATATTTGAACAAGATTCTTCAAAAAATTTTCAGCAAAAATAAGTGCTTATTTTAACTCACCCGGTATAAGTCGAATTTTTTTTGCCTGGAAAAAGCGTCGAAGACCGGTTGATTGGATCGTGGGAACATTATTAAACCATTTATATTTGTTTATCTTTCAGTGAAGATCCATCTGAATGGTTCCATTCCCATCCAAACTTTGTCACCATTAACAGTAAGTTTTCAGCATTACTATCCTTGTCTGGGCTCTCACGAACGCAGGATGGGAATCAGTGAAGGTTGCAAATGTGCTACTCCTTATATTCGCACATACCCTATAACAGGAAGTAACAAATCAAGGAATTAAGGTCGTTTGCCGAGAACTTCTTTCACTCAATACCGCATTACTTAGCAAATGATATCAATTAGTAAGAATTGACATACAGTAAACATTGTTCTTAGATCGTTTATACTATGACGCTTTAAATTCGTGATGCATTGATTTCATGATCCATCAATTTCCTACCGTAGGGTATGCATTCAATCTAATTGATTTGTGAGAATGAAAATGAACTGACTGGGACTCGAACCCACTACCACTTATTAGGTGCATCAGTAGCAGTGGAGAAGATTCAATTAATTTTCCGAATTCTGCCTCTTCTCAAATATTACTGCATTCACACTTGCAGTCAAACAAGTTTGAACTAAACCAGGTTTCTGCGAAGAAGGCTCTCATTGGCCAATTCAATGATCTTAATACATCTGATTAACTGTAAAGGAACGTAAAGTGAAAAAGGTGGGCTAACCATATTGGTGTGTGATAATGCGAACAACCGCTGCTCTTATTAAAAATAATCGCCTAGGAATATTATCTGGACTAACATAACATACATTTCAGACATAACAGTCTTTTAGCTAGCTCAGTATGGAACTCATTATTTACCGAGGGCTCGTTTGTGTTTTTGAAAGCAATGTCTTACATATGGCAAAACAGAATTTGAATTAACAATCGTATTAGATTGTATACGAGACTTCGTCATGAGTGGTGATTACAGAAGAGCAATCACTCCAGTGTTTATTTTAGAAATACCCCACATTATTTTCTTCACTTTACCCCTTCTATTCAGGGATGCAGTGGGGCGTAAAGGGACGGTAAATCCCGAAAGGAGCAAATTAATTTTTCGCTATTTATAAGATGTTTGTATGGTCCACAATAATGTTGTGGTGAGGCGTAGGACTCTTAACCGAAAGTCAGTAGATTCGAGACTAGGCCCAGGCCCAGGATTGAAAAAGTATCGTTGAATAGAACTCATGATACAAAGGGTGTGGTCCAAAGATGAAATTGCAGGCCGTGCAACTACTCGAGGTCGTGCATGTCCAAAAACCTGCAAATTGTTCGAAAGAACGAAAATTGCTTCTTTTATATACCAAATATTTTATTCGATGATATTCCTACTTCAAAAACTGTATTGAGATCTTCAAGCTCGTGGTACAGGTGCTTCTAAAGAGATTTCCCGTCGTTTCGATCGCAGTTGTTTCAAAAGTTTGCACTTTGTCTGCTCGCTGGTACCTTTTTTGAACCCGAACTTCCTGTGCCAGTAAAAATAATATAATATTTTTTATTGACAGGGATTATACAAGGGTAAAGTTGAAATTTTTGCAGTCACAAAAGAAGATAAACGAGAGAGAGCATTTGGATTGGAGTTTTGTATAAATTTACGCTACTAATGACTGCATTATTTAAACAAACGTTTTTTACTATTTTATTTGAATAGTATTTTTTAAATATATTGTTTTTTATATTGTTGTTTTATTTATTGTAATATTGATGTTTTGATATCAATGTCTTGATATTATTATTTGTTGTTAACATTAATTATTTAGTTTGTACTTCATAAAAATTATCACCATGAAATATTTTTCTCGACGATGATTTAGCTAATTCTATTTCATATGTTTTTCGTATTTTCGAATTTTTCATGTATTTTCCATATTTGCCTTTTCCATTTGTATTATCATATCTTTTCACATTTTTCATATGCATTTGATTTTTTTATTGTGTGGATGACGATACTTCGTGATGTATGTTTCTCTGAATTAGTTTTATCTTTATTTATATGAATAAGCTATATTCACACAAGCAATGTTTTTTAATTGTTTACGGACAATTGATATGCTGTATACCTCTTGAATGTTTATCTGCTTCCAAACTAAATGTTAACCTCCTATTTGAGTACCAGAAAGACCTAAGAATCCTAGTATTGCCAGGTTTTTCAATCCTTTTTACGCGTATGTAAGGTTATGCTCAAATGATCACAGCCATTCTCGTTTCAACAGAAAAGGGTCATACCATTCATAATTCAGGAAATCATCACCCCTTTCACTTTCCACGAGAAACAGTTGTGCAAAATACGTTATATGATATGATTTTGTTAGCACTTTAAAGGCCCCACAAGGGGGGGGGGGTAACAGAATTTCTTATTGCATCCCAAAATCTTGCCATTACTACATACATATTTCAAAATTATCAGAATTGCATTTTTACTTCTACCTATGTCAGAAATTACATCCTTTGTTTAATATCAGTAAGAGCTTATGTTTGCAACATGCTCTGTGCCACAGTTGGAAATAATCGATTTGTAGATTTTTCAAATCACGGTCATTGAAAATTTTCACTCCGTGTCGCGCCTACCCGTCAAGCAGATAAATCAAAATTGAAGCCTGATATTACAGGTGAAAGAAGGAATGCTCACTTTCATTAAAAGCTCTTCATTTCTTGTTTTGATGAGATTTGAATGTGTTCTGTTCAAAAAATTTGTTTCCAAACAGGAAAATCACTGAATGATTTAAGTATGATTGATTCTCTGTGTTCAGTTCTGGAAATAGTGCAAGTTGAAGAATATTTATAACTCAATCAAATCCTTTCAATTAAAAACTCCCTGGAAGGCATATAAGCGAGCGCGTTGTTTTGGTCTACGAAGCGGATGGTTGCCGCTGTTGTGGATGAATTTGAAAGCCTTAAACATTTAATACCGAATTTCAATAATCAAACTTTTTTTAGATTATTGAGGGAAATGACGATTTATAGTCTTCCTTGGTTGCATCTGAGTATATAACCACTAGGCCCGTAGGAAATGGGCCTATACGCCCAAAATAAATTGTTTTTAGCATGATTATTTCTCTCAATTATTGTTCTCGAACAATAGCTACCCTTCCCTATAACCAAACAGGATAACTCCTGAAGGTTCACGTATGACACTCATTAGATTATTACGTAATTGGACAGAGTGTCTTCTAGAAGAATGGAGAACGTTTTGAATATGCATTTATGCATGATTCTTCGTAGCCACGGGTATTTCGTAATATCCACTTGGAATTTTGCTGAGATTGATATCATACCATTTATTTTCAATTGTTGATAATCTGTTTTCTTAAGTTCACAGTGTGATGTTTTAAGTATGATTCAAAATTTTCCTCTTTTAGTTTGGTTTTGTCCAGACTTTTTTAGTCTCGATGTTTTGGACGGATTCAAATTGTAACCGTCAGCAGACATCAGTTTAGTGTATAAAAACGTTTTAAAAATATATGGAAAGTTTTAGTTGGTACAACTAGTAAAATTGCTTGTATAACTGTTTGCAGACATCAGTTTATTGTTTAAGAAACTTATCAGAACATATGGAAAGTTTTAGTTGGTAGAAATTTCGTTTTGCTCTACAGTCTGTGACACATTTTCTGGAGGCCTATTGTTATATTTTTGATACGTAGGTAGAGTGCACTTTTCTCTAATTCCAACAGTGACAAATCTTTCGAAAATGCACCTTTTAGTAGTCACATAAAAGACCCAAAAATTTAGCGCTTGTTGCAAAATGTTTTGTATGAATTAGCTCAAGTGAGTGTCAGAGAATTTATGTCCAACGTGCCTAGCCTACGAGAGGCCGTAAGGGACATGATGTCCAGAAGAGGCGGGGTAGCATGCACTGCACCACTACATCATGTAATATGACTAGTTTCAGTTGTGAGTAAATTTATGTTTAACGTCCCTAGCCTACGAAAGGCAATTTGAGGCCTTATTTCTGGAAGAGGCACAGTGGCATTCACTACATCATTAAATGATAGGAGTATAATCAATTTAAGCTGTGTGTGGCTATATTTACGGTAGCATGCACTGCACCACTACATGATGCAATATGACTAGTTTCAGTTGTGAGTAAACTTATGTTTAACGTCCCTAGCCTACGAAAGGCAATTTGAGGCCTTATTTCCGGAAGAGGCACAGTGGCATTCACTACATCATTAAATGATAGGAGTATAATCAATTTAAGCTGTGTGTGGCTATATTTACGGTAGCATGCACTGCACCACTACATGATGCAATATGACTAGTTTCAGTTGTGAGTAAATTTATGTTTAACGTCCCTAGCCTACGAAAGGCAATTTGAGGCCTTATTTCCGGAAGAGGCACAGTGGCATTCACTACATCATTAAATGATAGGAGTATAATCAATTTAAGCTGTGTGTGGCTATATTTACGGTAGCATGCACTGCACCACTACATGATGCAATATGACTAGTTTCAGTTGTGAGTGAGTTTATGTTTAACGTCCCTAGCCTACGAAAGGCAATTGAGGCCTATTTCCGGAAGAGGCACAATAGCTCCCCTTTCCGTAAATCCTTTTAAAAATCTTTGAATATTTGACCATGTTTTCAAATATGGACCTGTTGTATAGGACTTGTTCTTGTGAATATAAAACACTTGCTAAAGTCTGAAAAAAGGATGCTACCGACAACAGAATCCATGATTAAGCTGCAAAAACATCAAGTGTGAAAATCCGAGACTTTTTGAGCCAGTTTTTTATTTTGCTCCTCGCTAGTCCTATTTGATAACATGTATCATGGCAACTTGCAAAATGATAGCCACGCTAATCTTCCAAAACCTGCTGGCCGTGTTCCTGAGATTTGCTTTGAAAAGTACACATTCTGAAACAGAGGGATACCGAGAAACGAATTGGTTTAGAAGATCACGTCCATACTCAACATTTCATCACCTATTTGACATTCTGGATCAGACAGCTTAGGTCCCTGCTTTGGATTTGAAAAGAATACGTACTGCATAATTTATTTGTATACAAATGCATAAGCTTTCAGGAAAATTGTCATAGAAACAAATCACATGCTAAGATTTCATTAGATTTCACGTTGAAAGGTAAATTAATCAAGTCAAGACTCAGTTCAGCGGTTGAGGTTTTTTCGCGCAGTTGATAGCTTATAAATTGCACGTCTTTACTAAAGCTGTTAAAACATCTCACATCCAGTCGCGGCTACGTGTATTAGGAAAGCTTCTGATAAAGGCCTAGCTCACCATGGAGTTGGTGGTAGTCTGCAATGCGTACTGAATATAGAAGATTCCGAGTCTATATTGCTGATGTTTTGATGATATACGGTGATATTTTTTTAATTTACTAACTTCCCGTGTCTGAAGAATACTTACGTAGGGTTGACTATGAAATAGACTAAAATTTGCTCGATTTTCCATGCAAGACCTCTGTAGCTTCTTTAACAGTTTGAGTATTTGACACTCACCAGATTGGTGCTGTTACCGGATTCTTCTAACCCATTAAACTAGTACGAATCACAGTAGAAGGTTATATAGCACTTGCCAGCAGGATGGTGAAATTCTATCATACCAGGGTTTCATTGTATAACTCGAGGTTTCACTGAAGTTATATGAAGTTCTGTGGTCCCAAACATTGCAGTATATCTCCGTGTTCTGACGCTGCTTATAACACAACAATTCATATCGCCAAATAGTCATGTTTTACATTCACTGGAGGTTCCCGTTGATTTTGCTCTGAGAGTTGTATCGTTCTCCAGTGGGAAACGACAAAGGACGCTAGCAAACGTGTTAATTGGAGTAGATGACGTCGGAACGTGAATATTTTTCTTAAAAAGTATGATCTCTGCAAAGAAAGTCGAAGCCCAATCTTATACGTGACAAGATTTTCAAATAGCTTTGATATATTTTACCTTAGATCGAACTGCTCATCAATATTCTCGGAGATCTTAGCATTGGTATACACTTGGTTAGTTATTTAGTACTACTGGTGTAGCGTACAATTGATTACTGCAAGATATGCGTTACTTCTTGAAAATTATTCATCACTGGTGCTGAGTTTGAAGTTGATCTCGAGCTTACAGACGGAATATCTCTGTGACATTATCAACGAAACAGAACCAGAACAAATTTGACTTCGCTCGGAAGACTAACTTTATGAAGGTTAGGCTGATATACCTCGTGACACTCATTGTGTTATGATCCCTTTCTAGAAGGGAAATTCAATTTCAAACCCGCATCTGCTGTATTCTAAAATTGGAGCAGCCGAAAGAGAATATCACTAATACGAGTATAGCCTTCCACTATGACAACATTGAAAATTGTATTTGGCTGTTTGGTCATCGGAGCTGGTTTGCTGGGCCTTATTGCAAACTGTATTGAGATCGTCCTGATTTGTCGTGACAAAAAGCAAAGAAACTCGCAGTTTGGCACTGTCCTGCTGAGTCTCAGCACATCGGATTTATTCGTTTCACTGACATGCCTGGTGTTGGGAACTGTCAGTTTACTTTTTAACTTGATGATTATCGACCTGGCCTACTTTGTCAAAATCATAATCTTCATCGAATTTTCATTCGCCTTTTCCTTCGCTACCTCGTTCTCACACGTGGTTGTCATAGCAATGCAGCGTTTGATAGCTGTGATGCTGCCTCTGCAAGCCAAGCGAATCATTACAATTCACCGATCTCGTCTGCTTGTGGTATTCCTCTGGGTGTTCTCATTGGTGCTCGCGGTCGCCGTGCACTTCACCTCTATGATGTACGTCATATCGCCAGTGGCACTCATGACAGGGGTCGCTTTGGTAGTCAACTACGCCATCATTTGCTGGAAGATGAAGAAGCAGCAGTCTCTTATTGCCGACCACCAACTCCATCGACCAGCAACCCAAAGTCCGAGTCAAATCTTCCTTCACTCGTTTGCTGTGACCATCATCTATGTAATTTGCTACTTTCCCGATTCTTTGAGAGTATTTGTCCAGTACCCACTAGCTGTTGTGCTTCTTTGCTATTTCTTAGCTTCCCTAAATCCGTTCCTCGATGCCCTGGTTTATTTCATATTGCGCTATCACAAGCAGAGAACAAAAACTGCACCTGAAGTGCGACTGAGCATGCGCAGAAAAAGCATTTAATTCTATTGTATGAATATTATTGATGCCTGGCAGTACGAATATTTATTTGGCATTGTTCCATCTTACAGAGTTTAACTTATTCCAACGAAACGCTTCTAAACGCCTATCTGCTCTCTATATCGATTACATAAGACAGTTGGCACAAATTAATCAAAAATATTCATTTGTATGTTTGTTTTTATAAGATTTATTTGATAATTTGGAACTCAAAAAAGAGTCCTGATCAACATATATTGCAGATGCTCTTCATATTCTGAAGGTTCAATATTTGATGTTGGTGTTACATTTAGAATTTTGTTTATCGTTCAATAAAAACCCTGTCTTCAACTTGTTACAAATGTTTGTTGTAGTACGTTAGTGTACAATCAATTAGTTGTGTTAGCTTTGTTGCTTGTCGTGAGTTTTTAAGTATTGCTCAAGGTACACTAAGCAATTTACATAACTATAACATCTCTTACATGATTAAATACCGCTTTGTTCTTCATATTGCCAGTTGTAGAAACATAATTATCCTGAGTAGAAACATAATGATTTTTAGATTATCGTTTGATTGTGTAATATTTGCAGTTGAACTCTTTGTTTCAAAACTGTGTTTCAATTCTGTGAACATCGAATATATTGCTTCAAATGCGAACCTTAACAATTTCAATGCCATTTATATTTGTCAAGCTTGACAGGGAGCGAATGGCACAGAAAGAAAGTATCAAAAAAATCTATTGCGTGCTTGGATCAATATGCAAATACTCAAAACCAGTGTAGGGAGTTCTTTAGGGCTAAGACAAGCAACCTAATAGCCATCGATATAATGAAAAATCTCATAACAAGAGCAGCCCCTCACTAAACTGGGTTAAAGTGTAACCCGGTCAAGATCTGTTTACGCCTCGCATTCCCACTAATCACTTTGTGAACGGATACTTTTGATAAGGGTTTTGCTACAGTTATAACTCGAGTATCTTTGGCGGGGATGGGTGGGGATGGCCGAGTGGTAAGATCACTAGACCCTTATTCAAAGGGTCCCGGGTTCGAAACCACCTTCAGGCCTGTCAAAAAGTGTGAGGAGTGAATTAGCCAGCTCTCTGTAATTCCAGGCAAAAAGGCAAAAGGAATCACGAAGTATGGTCACATCGAGAGGAAGGACCAGAGTCGCACTGCTCGATTAGTCTACCTATTCAGTGGGCCCTTTGTGCTTAGCACATAGACCCATACCTTGCGAAGATAGTAAGCGTACGTGCCTATCAACTATCAACCATCTTTGGATCCCCCTTAAGTGGGGACTCCCGAGTGGTTTGATCATTCGACCCATGGTCAAGGGTCCCGGGATAAAACCACCTTCTGACCTGTCAAAAAGTGTGAGAAGTTGCCAGCCCTCTGTAATTCCAGGCAACACGAGGAATCACGAGCTAAAGGAATCATAAAGTGTGGTCACATCGAGAGGAAGGACCAGGGTCGCACTGGTCGATTTTTTTACCTATTCAGTGGGCTCTTTGTGCTTTGTGCGTAAGCCAATATCGTAAGAAAACAGTAAGTGTTTTTGCCTATCTACCTCAATTGGTTTGTGGAAAGGCCTAATGCATTATGTGGAGTGGCCTAGCGACTTAAGCGGTTTGCCTTTGTGCAGCTGCAGTTAACCACTGTCGTTTGAGGTCGACATCTGTGTTGAGTAACAACTAACTCCACCGCCCTTCAATTGGAAGGGACGTCAAACTAGAAGTCCCGTCCCTCTGCTGGAAATTAGGCCACTGGCCTTTCATGGGCTAGCATGTTAAATGTAAAGTTACTTACAGGTAACTTTTGACCCACTAGCAACGATAGCAATATTCCATGATTAATGGTACAAAAACCGACCCAAATACATCTCATGACGGATTAGTGGTAACAATAAAAGGTGCTGTTTATATCCTTCCGTATGGGCACTAGTAACTGGTATACGGATGCTGGTTATATCCTTCCGTATGGGCACTAGTAACTGGTGTACGGATGCTGTTTACATCCTTATGGGCACTAGTAACTGGTATACGGATGCTGGTTATATCCTTCCGTATATGATTTGCAAGGCATTTTGATTTGATGACCAATATCTCTCATCTGTTAGCTAAATAGGATGAATTTGATTCACTATCTGGTCAGTTGTAATGAAAACAGCTCCAAAAGTGGATAAAAACGGATCGAGAGAAAACTGACGTTTGCATCGGCTGACTTTGTAAGCAGATAAGTCTGAACCCAGCTGCCTGGGTGATAATATCAAAATCAATATGTGTTCTGCATAAAGGCCACAGCTGCTTCGATTCATATCAGCGTTATTATTTTAAGAACTCGCTTGAAGCTGTGTTGTACAGAGTTACAGCGGTTTCGATCGTCCACCATACACAAGCTATCTCTGTTGTTGTTTTTAGTGCACTCTTTCTTTAGTTTGTTATGGAAACTGTGAATGATTCAGTTAAGTTATGCGGTTAAGGACCATCTCGACCTGGAAACGACAAATAGTTCGCAGGTACTGCAACTTGACTAGTTAGTTTAGTTTCATTTTAACTACAAATATTGATTACCATAGTTAGATAATTCTTATTAGCATTGCTTTAGTTACAGGGTTGTTGATATCCGGAGAATATTTAACTGTTCTTCGCACCGGTTTCAACTGAGTTCAATATTAAGCACTTTCTTTAATAGAGCTATATCTAATTTTACTTGGTATCTTCAGCTCAAAATTGGTTGTCACCACCTTAGGTAATAATTAGGTAGTAATGAAGTCCATGCAGTAATGTGTACGTTGTGCAGAAATGCTGTTCAGCAATGAGAATGGATTTGGCAGTTATTTAGATGTTATGTAGTGATTTAGAGGGATTTATTTTTGTAGAAATGCAGATTTTTGGCAGTAATACTGTGGGGTTTTCGTGGTTAAGTGCTAGGTACTAAGTGATATGGAATTGAATTTACATCAGATTTAAAGGTGCAAAGTAATGTTGAAGGATTTTTGCATTTTTTGAGCATCTTTAGAAATATTGGAAGCCAGAACATTACTGGAGATCATCCAAGTTATATAAAAACTCCTTAAAATTATGGCCACAGCCCCTACTCCATTTTTCCTGTTGAAAATCCTCCACACTACTGCGAGAATTCCCCCCACATTAAACGCACAACCTCCACATTACTACACAGACATTACCCACGGTGATGACGGGAAGATTCGCGACAAAATTATCTCACTCATAAAGGCTGAATAAATGTGTTTTGATGTGCAGAATTTCAATCAATAACTTTCGATGATAAGCAAGTTAACTTTCAACAAACTCTCGTTGACATGGACGTGCAATTAATTAGTCAGATGTTGAATCCAGACCTTAAGAATGAGACAAAATGAGCTCGTCCTAGTTATTATTCAATATTTTATCAGAAATGACATCTTGATGTTGGGCAATGAAACAAATGTAATCTGCTTGACCCAAAAAACGTAGCTCATCTCGGCTGGCCACAAATTAGATTCAAAAACTACTTCATGAAAAAGTAGTACAGGTTATAATATATAAATTTGGAAAAATCTAATACTAAGACACTCATTTTTTACCATATATTACGCTAAATATGTTTACCATAGTCTCTTAGCTTTCATCCGAAAAATTGTAGGAAAGTTTCCTAACAATTTTTTTAAACTGGAATCCTAATTTTATTTGGCTTTGTGTTGAAATGAAGAAGTTGAGGTTTGACTATATAGAATCTGACCCCATCCAAATAATTCCAGAAAAGTGCCGGAATACCAGAAGATATGATATACGTTATGATCCTGTGCCAATGAAGGACGCTGAGGGTTTTCTCAAGATCTTTGATCGTGGATCACCTAATTTTTTCGAAGGGAAAGTTTCACCTGAGAGGCGAAGTTTTGACGGCAATGGTAGTGTTGAGGGAATTTCCCTTTTTACATATAAAAGCAAAAATAGCACTTGAAATATCACTTGTCAGGCCCCGGCCTGGTAGTAGAAGTATTTTGGACCATATAAACAGGCCCTGAAGTGTTTGCGTTCAGCGGTGTGATAGACATGATGCATTCCATTGAGGTCGATTGTAAATAATGAATTGAATTGAATTAAGAATGGATGGAATCGATATTGTGTTTACGTCAATATTATGTCTCATGTCGCTGATGATAATGATTAAGTAGCATTGCTGCTCACTAATAGAATCTATTTCGCATGATGCTTGCAATCATTCAATTGTACTGTGGTTTCAAAAGGATTCGACTCTCTTAAATTGATCATGTACCCACAGTTAAGTGTTATTCATATCTGTTCAATGCGAAACTGCTTGGAACTATGTTTAAATTAGATCACGCCGTGTCCATTCTATTTTTGATCACGCTTCTTGTCAGAGTACTATGCCCTTAAAGTGGGTTATACAACATCTCTATGTGACATCACAGATAAAACACTTGCTAGTTGAGTAATGAAACAGATGGCATGTGATTTACCTTGAAAGAAGGATTTAACCCAATCAGTAGCTGTCCTTGAATAACATATGTTTATATCATGTTGAAGCAAGTATTGACCATTCTCTGGATTCGCACTGCGATTGGATTTCTATAGCGTTTATTGCTTGTTAAGTATTTTTGTATTTAAGATGACTGGAGACATAATAATATAAAAAGAATTTGCAAAAACATTTTCCATCAAGATTAGTGAACATATGGCATTTCTAGATTTCTAGGAGGATTCGATTCACGAGGTTCTTACGATAAAACTAGAAAAGATTCCCGGTTGACTTATGCCACATCGTAGCAAGATATACGAACAATACTATATATGGATTATATATCATTTTTGTTCTGATACATCTAATATTTAACTGTGTTCTGGTTTACTTATATCACATCATACCAAGATATAGATACGAACCACGCTATGGATAAACATTGCTCTTTATTCTGCTGTGCCTAAGATTTTACTCTGTTCAATGTTTGGTTTCTGTTTGTTTTGCTGATCAAACATCAAAGACAGGTGTGTGGGAATTAGATTGGCGAGGATCATCAGCTGAACAAACGCATTAAAAAAGTTCTTGTTTCGGAAAGATGATTCTAGAAATACATGGTTTAATTTCACTACTATCGAAGATTCCTGGCTCTACCAATTAACTTGCTTTGGATTATATCACTTTTGCATCGTGCATGGAGATACTTCATAATTGGTTCAGACTTTCCGCATTAGGATTTTGAATGTGCTAGCGCCGATATGGTTACGAAATTACTAGTAGCTACTAGAGGTAGTGTCCGCCATCTTGATTGGCGACGCAGATTAAAATTTTTCAATTCAAACATAATTCTGCAGCATTCATCAACGAATCGCTTGCTTTTCCTCAAGGAGGCTTATCTCACATTAATCAAAAGTCTTCCATATCTTTGTTGTGAAATCTCATATCATTTGTTCCCGGTAGCCTGGTGTAGGCTGGGATAAAATGGTATGTTTCGGTAGCCTAATAGCCCGGTATGAACCTGAACCGGTATACACCGGTATACCGTTAGCCTTCCGGAATAATGTCTTTGAAAATAACAACAGTTGCTGGCGTGATAAGCATTGCTGGTTTACTCGGCCCAGTTTTAAACGGTATTGAATTCGGTTTAATATTTCACGATAAGACCCAGAGAAACTCTCCGTTCGGAGTTGTTCTTAAAAGCCTTAGTAAATCAGACTCATTCATTTCCATAACATGTCTGATGTATGGCCTAGACACCTTGCTTGTTATTTTGATGGTCATCGACCCCATGTATTTTCTCAGAATCATAACTTTCATCAAACTTTCATTCTCGTTTTCCTTTGCAACCTCGTTCACACACGTTGTTATTCATAGCAATTCAGCGTTTGATTGCTGTGATGTTTCCTTTAAGAGCTGCGCGACTCATTACAATACATCGATGTCGTCTGCTGATTTTACTCTGGGCTCTCTCAATGATGATAGTCATTGCAGTCCACTACTTCTGTTTTAGAATCATAGCTTCGATGGCGCTAATAACTGGTATCGCTCTAGTGATTAACTATGCCGTCATTTGCTACAAATTGAGGAAGCAACGATCGCTTCTTGCTCAACACCAAGTCCAAAGAGTTCTGAATAAACCCGAAAAAGAGGTTTTCCTTCATTCATTTGCTGTCAGCCTCATTTTTATAATTTGCTACTTTCCAGATTCATTTCGAATGTTTTTCGCCTACCCAGAAGAGCTTGTATTTGTTTATATTTTCTTTAGGTTCTCTCAATGATTTCTTTGACACTTTGGTGTATTTCACGTCACATTACTATAAACAGAGAACGGAGTGACGCCTGAGGTACCACTCCCTATACGTGCAGTAGCATCTGATCCAGACTTTATCTGGCATGCGTTTGTGCTCGTTTCCCTTAATGAAACACAAGAGCTTATTATTTTCATTATTATCAATTTCTTTATAGTAAGCCTTTAAAATAATAGCAAAATTGCTGCTAATTGAAGCCTTCTCCTAAGACTCCTAGGTCTCCTGATGAGTAGCCTGTGCACAGAATAGACAACTTTCAGAAGTGTATAGAGTTTTTCAAAGGTGTGATGCAGGTTACTGATGAGTGAGAAATCGCGAAAAAGGCTCGTCGAGATACCCTCTTTACTCTTCTCTCTTGCATATACGAACACATTATGTGCAACAAGGTATTCCATATGTAACAAACTCTGTTCTGGAATTGATATGGTTGCATTGGAGTGAAATATAAGACGGAAAGAAAGAACAAAGCAAAACAGCATTCATGGAAAAAAACAAATGTTTAAATGAAATTGTACCGGGTTTCCAAGAAATAAGCAACCCTATTTGTTTTAGAAAAATCAAAAAGATTAGAAATGTCTTCGAGTGGTACAAAACTTTGAAATAGCCAGAAATATCGGAAACATAACGAAACAAACAGATGGATTGCTTAAGCTTTTCGTAACTAACTATCTCGATCCACATCTGGGTATATAATCTGTTAGGTTTTAGTTTCGTTCTCTTTCTGACGTATTACTCTGTTGAGTTTCAGACGAAAAGCTTAAGTAATCCATGTGTTCGTTTCGCTATGTTTCCGATATTTCTGGCTTGGATGAGTATAATCAAAACTTAAATGTATAATCATTATCGTGAAATGAATAGTCTCATTCTACGTTAGCTTAGATACCTTGTTCGTAAATATTTGTTAACAGAAACGAAAGACATCGTCTTTCAAGCTCGATTTTTGGCAAAACTGAAAACTAGACGATTTGGGAAAGTGCCTCAATGCCGATACGATTTCTAACCGTCGTAAACGGACAATAGTTGACATAAAATGCTTTATCCAAATTCACGATTCGAAGAATTCCTTTAAACAACTAAGTTAACTTAAGTTAACTTTACGAAGGAAATGCATGCTGTGGCAAACACTGCTTTGATTTATATGCGTCATTTTTCTTTCCTTCCATATAATAACTTACAACATATGGTCTGAGCGTAAAAGACAATAAAGTATGTTCATGCGAGGAAGCCGTTTTTTCCTTGTCATTTGTTATTTATAATTCGCTGAGAGCCATTTTTCCTTATGGAAGAGGTATGGGGAGGTATTTTTTACAAAAAGGGTTATTTTTGATTGTTCGGCCTACTCTTCGGCGGTTCAATATGGATTCTACCGATCTGTTCGATTTGACAATATCCATTGTTGATCAGACAGAATTTTATATGGCCGATTTTTATGATCAGACACCTAAATTTCTTTGTGATTAGCCCTGCTGTTTTCTTTACAGCTCGTTCTAGAAAGTTCTGAAGATGCGATTAAGTCAATCGAACTGCAGCTTGTCAGAGTGGAAACTTGTGGTAAGAAAATGATTCTACTTTTTTGCAACCAAATTATCCCTAAATTAAAGAATCTAGAACAAAAAGCGTCATTATGGACTATGTCCCTAAAATTTATGGATAATTTAGGGATAAAATCACTAAAACAGCTACAAAAAATCTTTGTTGTATAAGGTTAACTCAAGGTTCTAATACAAAGTTCTCGTGGAAGTGTCCATTTAAAGCTTTGGGTATGCATTAACCCTGATTCCAACTGGGGACCAGGTTATCTTGAGGCAAATATTTGTTTTAGGAAAAGAGCTTTTCTGAAGGATCAATTGCTTCATATCATAATCATACTGGAGAATGTCTGTGCAGTACAGTGGGGAATGTTCAGTTTTGTGCAGGGTGTCCAGTATTGCGGAGGACGTTAAGTGCTGTGGGAGATGAGATATCATCAGTTTTGTGGGGGGATACTACTGTACGTTGGAGGGTATTGAGAATTTTGTAGAGATATCATCAGTACTGCGAAGGATGTTCAGTACTGTGGAGGGATATCATCAGTACTTTGAAGAATGTTCATTACTGTGAAGGATGTTAAGTACTGTGGAGGATGTTCAGTAGCTATTGCGGAGCATGTACGGTATTGTGAGTGATTTTCAGTACTGCAGAGGATGTTCAGTACCATGAAGGGATATCATCAGTGCTGTGGGGAGATATCAACAGTGCTGCGGGGGATACCAGCAGTAACTTGGAGGATTTTTTAAATACTGTGGAGGATGTTCAGTACTGTGGTGGATATCATCATTACTGTGGAGGGATAGCATCATTACTGTGGAGGATATTCAATACTGTGAGGGATACCATCGGCAATGGCAAGCGCTGTGGGAGTTATTTCCACAGATGAAGGATTCATATCGGCTGAGCCGTGCCGAATCATGAAAAAAAATCGGTTTTTACCGTCGTGCTGCGACAACCCGAATTCACACGACACGATTCACACGGCACGATTCGCAGTTCGACTAAAAGCCTTTCATTTGCCGTATACACACGTAAAATTCAATTTAAGACGGCGCCAAAATTGACAAGAATCCTTTTTGACGAAATACTGATTTACTTTGATCAGGCCGAACAATTGACATTGAAAAGTGGATAGTGTATCTAGACCATCATAATTAAAAAATTATATGTTGATTTTAGTTTTGAAAAACTTTTGTTTGTACAGCAAGTCACAATGTAAGGATTGCTAAGATACGAAAACCAATACGCGACTAATTTACAGGGAAGTGTTGTCGTGTCTTCAGTTTCAGTGGGGGGTTTGTTTTCGCTCGTTAACTGCCATGGACGAAATGGATATTGGTCTAAGAATCTTTTGCTATCGGAAACCCAGACTTATATCTAATCGTTTCCGTGTTCAATATTTATTCTATTTTTGAAAGCCTGTTTGAATGCGTTAAGATTTTGAATGTTTTAAAGTTTTAGTCTAGTCACAATACACTTTTCTTCTTGTGATGTACACGATATCGTAAATCAAGTTTATAAATATATCATTTAAACGCCAATCGAATTCACTAGACACGGTTAAATATTCTCAGAGCAATTTTGTTGCTTGCTCAGTTATGGGATGGCCAACCGTACTGAGTTTTCAAATAAACATTGCCAACGAAACAATTGCCAATGAATTCTAAATTCTTACCATATCAATCTGATGTTGGCCTTGCACAGCGTCTAACTGCAAAACGAAACTGAATTAGAGGTGTTTAAACATTCTCGTCACTTGTTTTTAGAAATATTTACCGGTTAAATACACTTTTGACTTGGGTCTGCCAAAAACTTTTGATCCAGCACAATTATTTTTGGGCCTATCGATGTTTTGGCTTTCCCATTATGGGTCTACAAATAGAAGAAGTTCGGGTTTGTTTGAAAAATATACCGAAATTCAATTGGTTTCAACTGATCAGTTAAAACCACTGCTCATAGAACATGTTTTCTCCTGATTTATCAGAAAAATTCCATGATGTAAGAGCAAGATGAAAAATACTGCTCTCAGGTCTGTCACGAAATTGCTTTGAACAAGGATCTGCGTGAAACTTCAAAATTCGGTCTGGGCCTAAAAACATTTTCTATAGGTCTACATCTTTTGGGTCTGCCTTGACACCCTGTGTGAAACTTTTGCGCTGGATTGAAATACCTCCCTCGGCTACGTGATTTGATTTTTCCTCCTGTATGAATAAGAACTGAAAAATAACCTCACAAAGAAATAACTTAGACAGCAGAGGCTATCACCAGTACACAGTAAACTCCCTTGAAAATGTTTTTTATCTAGAGGTACCTTTTGATAATAAGGGTGAGTTTCTTTTAGATAGGCTGCATATAATTTTAAGAACCAACTATGTTTCTAGTGTATTGGTTTCAATCTCTGTTTTAAAGATATATTCTAATTTCAAACCTAGAATTATTTTCTTATATTAAGAGGTTTTTATATGCGGGAACCTACAATGCATGCAGAGCCTAAGTGATCAACCATACATTCTATCAACGGCCTTTAGTGGGTCAACAGAAAGCTTAAAACGTAACACAACATGTATTGAATCAAACGTAGTGTAATTGTTGCAGGGCATTGGTCGAATGTCCAAATAAACTGATTAAATAAACTGGTGTAATGTCCAAAAAAGAGCAGATAAACTGGTAAAATTTCATCAGTAAGACATGTCTGTTCTTTCCTCTCTTCAATGCCTTCAATCTTTGACCTCTTTCTCGTCCCTGTTCGTTTCTGCTTCACTCAGGTGTTTTGCCTCCATTTTAATAATCCAATCATCACACAGTCTACCTCAATACTCATAACATTCACCTCCATACTCAAAGTCTAAGTGATCAACGATAAATGTTGTCAACTATTCCAGGGTGTGTATTGCCTAGTTGATTTGGTATGCATTCTTTTTTAACTTTATTTTTCTTCTTGCATTTTTTATGTCATTTTTGTTTGATAGGTTGTGCTGAAGGATACGCTAAAGATGGTAAGTAAGCTTCTAAATTCCTGTAATCATGATAATTCATTATAGTAAAAGTCATGATAATATAATTT
Organism: Pelagia noctiluca; assembly: GCA_963924455.1. Classification (NCBI taxonomy): domain Eukaryota; kingdom Metazoa; phylum Cnidaria; class Scyphozoa; order Semaeostomeae; family Pelagiidae; genus Pelagia; species Pelagia noctiluca. The sequence goes on from OZ004325.1 coordinate 12,575,434, forward strand.
ATGACAGTATGATTTATGACAGTATAATTTATGATAGTATAATTCATGATGGTATGATTTACGATAGAATAATTTATGATAGCATAATTTATGATAGTATGATTTATGATAGCATAATTTATGATAGTATGATTTACGATAGAATAATTTATGATAGCATAATTTATGATAGTATGATTTATGATAGCATAATTTATGATAGTATGATTTACGATAGAATAATTTATGATAGCATAATTTATGATAATATGATTTATGATAGCATGATTTATGATAGTATGATTTATGATAGCATGATTTATGATAGTATGATTTATGATAGCATGATTTATGATAGTATAATTTATGATAGCATGATTTATGATAGTATGATTTTTATGCTAAATATGGTTATTTGTCTTCCACATTCCATTATCTATGATAATTCATTATAATATATTATGATTGTATGATTTATGCTAAAACTGGTATGCTGTCTTCTGAATTCCTGAATTGATAATTTATGATAGTTGTTGAGAACCCTTGTATATCACCTTTAAGCTCCAAAACCCTTCAAAATTCGACAAAAAAAGACTTCGTTCGAAGTTAAAGATTGAAATCAGAAAAATTAAGCACTTTTTCAAATCAAACCTCGCTGTGGGTGAATCATGCTTGTTTTTCATGGAATGAGGACGCAGTTAATCAAATCTACTTCTTCGTTTATTGTTTCCAAAACAGAATCAGGGTCCTTTCTAAAGATGCGGGTGATGTTTGGATCAAAGCTGGAAATAAATGTGTTTTTATAATCTTTTTCAACATACGTAGTAGACTGTAGTATTGAAATGAACTGTTTCTGTTTTAGCAACCGAGATCCAGAACCTACAGGTATGTTTATGATGTTTTTCTTAACTGAAAAAAACCTCGTTCATGATGTCAATCATCTACTCCCTGAGGGCTTCTAAACCATATCTTTATCATCTTTATCCGGTTGGCTTCTTTTGGCAGACTGTGTGTTTTTTCAAAGCCATTCTTTTGAAAACGGATGGGTCATTGAGGTCTCCACGTTCTAACTAGTAAAATTCTTTCTCCTAAAATTTAGAATTATTTTTGTGCGTGTGCCAGTGGCTGTTGAAAGAATATACCATCTGTTGATGTAGAATATCAACAACATAAAACAATCTAAACAACTCACGCTTTGTTGGTTTCTCTATAAAAACGATAGAAACAATATCAAGTATTCGATACAAGAAGGAAAATATTTTTCACTCTGCTTATCCATAAATATGTATTCGAAAAAGCCTTCCTGCTCCCCTCCCGAACCACTAACGTGTGGGTCTATGCTTGAAGTGCGCCTACTACATGCCCCTACTCTATGGATCTGTAGACGTACCTCTGGGAATTATTGTTTATTGATGATATTCTAAATCAACAGATGGTATACTCTACCAGATGGCAGTGATAAAAATATGATCCTAAAGTTTAGAAGAGAAGCATATTACTAGTTAGAACGTGCAGAACTAGTGGCAGGGTTTGGATGTCTAGAGAACCTTCTGCCATCAATGTGTTTCTGAGAATTATGAGAGATTCAAGGTCAAACATTAGTTTTGGCTGATATTTACCAGTTGCTAGGATAAATTGAACCTGTGATAATCTGGACAAAGTTTTTTCTAAAATCATAGATTCTGTATTCAGTAGCATTCTGTTTTCAGAATTAGGCAGATTTAGAAAAGGAAGTTTACAAAAACTCGCCCGTAAATTGTTTTTGATGCTATGAAAGCAGTAAAACCCTTCAAACAAGAACCTAATTTTCTCAAGAAAAGATTTACTAAGTTTTAGAAATATTTGAAACTTTTGGCTGCTAAATGAAATATCTGGGTGGTGAGCTCGGCATGAATTTTTCCACGCCATTGATAAAGTAATATGTTCCTTTTACATTACCACTCCAACGCTTTGAGGTCATGAAAAATATTATTATTAAAAAGTGTCAAAACCTCTATGAAATCACCACCAAAATCACTCCTAAAATCGTGCAAAAATCACAATACAGTATCAAAATATCACTACTACAGTGGTGCAGAATCACCACCACAGTATTACAATATCACTACTACAGTCATGTAGAATTAACACCACAGTATTACAATATCACTACTACTTTTGTGCAGAATTAGCACCACAGTATTACAATATCACTACTACTTTTGTGAAGAATTAACACCAATATATTACAATATCACTACTTCAGTCATGTAGAATGAACACCGCAGTATTAAAATATTGCTACTACAGTCTTGTAGAGTCACCACTACAGTATTAAAATATCACTACCACAGTCTTACAATATCAGCACAGTATTACAATATCACTACTACTTTTGTGAAGAATTACCATCACAGTATGACAATATCACTACTACAGTCATGTAGATTATTATCACAGTGTTACAATATCTCTACTACTGTCATGCTGAATACCACCACTGTATTACAATATCACCACTACAGTTGTGCAGAATTACCATCACAGTATGACAATATCACTACTACAGTCATGTAGATTAACATCCTAGTATTACAATATCACTACTACAGTCATGCTGAATCAATACCTCAGTATTACAATATCACTACTACAGTCATGCAGAATTAAGACAACAGTATTACAAAATCAATACTACTTTTGTGCAGAATTTACACCACAGTATTACAATATCACTACTACAGTTGTGCAGAATTAACACCACAGTATTACAATATCACTACTACAGTTATGCAGAATTACCATCACAGTATGACAATATCACTACTACAGTCATGTAGATTAACATCACAGTATTACAATATCACTACTACAGTCTTGTAGATTAACATCACAGTATTACAATATCACTACTACAGTCATGTAGATTAACATCACAGTGTTACAATATCTCTACTACTGTCATGCTTAATACCACCACTGTATTACAATATCACCACTACAGTTGTGCAGAATTACCATCACAGTATGACAATATCACTACTACAGTCATGTAGATTAACATCCTAGTATTACAATATCACTACTACAGTCATGCTGAATCAATACCTCAGTATTACAATATCACTACTACAGTCATGCAGAATTAAGACAACACAATATCAATACTACTTTTGTGCAGAATTTACACCACAGTATTACAATATCACTACTACAGTTGTGCAGAATTACCATCACAGTATTACAATATCACTACTACAGTCATGTAGATTAACATCACAGTATTACAATATCACTACTACAGTCTTGCAGAATCACCACCACAGTATTACAATATCACTACTACAGTCATGCAGAATTAAGACAACAGTATTACAATATCATTACTACTTTTGTGCAGAATTTACACCACATTATTACAATATCTTTACTACCATCTTGCAGAATCACCATCACAAGTATTACAATATCACTACTACAGTCATGTAGATTAACATCACAGTATTACAATATCACTACTACAGTCTTGCAGAATCACCACCACAGTATTACAATATCACTACTACAGTCATGCAGAATTAAGACGACAACAGTATTACAATATCATTACTACTTTTGTGCAGAATTTACACCACATTATTACAATATCTTTACTACCATCTTGCAGAATCACCATCACAAGTATTACAATATCATTACTATTGTCGTGCAGAATCACTACCATAGTATTACAATATCCCTACTGCTGTCATGCAGAATCACTTCCACAGTATTGCAATATCATTACTACTTTTGTGCGGAATCAGCACCACAGTATTACAATATTACTACTTCTGTCATGCAGTATCACCACCACAGTATTACAATATCACTATTACAGTCTTTTGGAATCAGCACCATAGTATTCCACCATACTACCGTTGTGCGGAATGACAACTATTGTAGTGATCATGTATGGAAGTAGGGATTACAATCTCTTTCTATTACTTTTTCTCTTGCAGATTGCTGACGGGGATGTTTGTCGTGGTTTCTCCATTCCAATCTACATGATATTCCCAAGATTATTCACTTGTCCGTCCCTGGCCACTACTAACTTCAAAATAGGTTCGTCTAATTATTTCTGCTCCATAATACCCCAATTTATATTTCCGGAGAAGCCTTAGTAGATCTCATGTTTGGCTTTATCCCCTATTTTTGCATTTCTAAAGACTTGTTTACCTTAGACTTGATCTGTTTCCGATGCGATCAAAAATTGGGTTTGTCATGCGCGTCTCCTAAGGAAGTTTTCAAATATCACGCCCCTCTTATCCCTCAGGTAAACATTTTTTATAATTTGGTGAAAAACTCAAGGGTCCTTTTTGTGAAGTGGGGGAACACCCTCCTGCTATTAAGTGGCGTATACGCACAGATAGAAAAGTTTTTTTTGGGGGGGGGGCAACGATGAAAATTTTCCAACAAACATTTTTCTCTTAGAACTCTAAGAAAGGTATCTATGACACAGGGGTGCACATTCAAAAATACTTCGATTATTTTAAGGCATTTGTAAGTCTGTCAATTTCAAATTGATATGATCTACACGTGTGTCAATCGAGTTTGAAAGTTTGAAAGGAAAATTTGAAATATCTTCATAATTACACCTATACGTTAAGTATAAATTTTGCTTAGTTTTTCAGATGAGATTAGAAATTTTCCGACAAACTGAATTATTCATTTCACTTTATTATTTTATTTGATATTTGAATATGCACTAAATTCTGCCTTCCTTTTCCAAGGCCTACCATCTGGCTCCTGTTTAGATGGAAGGGGTGCGTCGGCTCAATTTATTTGCCGACGGGGGGCTCGAATTATGTTCCCTGTTACGTCACCAACTTAGAGAATTGTATTCTCTGGGTAGGTAGGGCTTGTGCACCTCCACAGCCCACTCGCCAGTGTCTAGGACTTACATAGGGGATAATGCATTTTAACTTGAGGATTGCAATTAATGATCAGAGACATAGTGGAAATTGATCATTACTAAAACTTTGCGTCTGACTCTCATCACATCACAGTACTACGTCAGAAAGAGAACAAAAATGAAGCCTAAAAAACTATTATATCCAGATGTGATTCGAAATTAGTCATTTAGACAGGAGGTGAATTTTGATTCACATCTGGGTACACAATAATTTGTTCGTTTTCATTTCATTCTCTCTCTTACGTACTACTCTGATGAGTGTCAGACGCAAACCTTTAGTATTCATTATGTTTCGCTATGTTTCTGATTTTCCTCGCCATCCTCAAGTTCTGTGTCAATCAAATGTTTTTGGGTATAGAGCTTCATGCATGGAGGGATGAAATTCTTTGAAAGTATACTAATGTTAGTTTTTCTTTTTCAGAATTCGAACTTAATCTTGTCATCATCTTCTCTGACGATCATCTAGTCACCGAAAACTTTCCAATCAGAATTTACCGACCATAAACTTTTTTCTGCGGCTTTAATTCATGCTTCATGAATTCAGATCTCTATTATAATATTAATTTTATGATTTCTTATTAAATGACGATTTTTTATAAATAAATGCAACCTGAATAGGTACGCTAGTTGATTGTTGTTGTTGATAGCTTATGGGCGAATACGCTTACTACCTTTGTAAGGTATTTGCTTATGCGCAAAGCACAAATGGCCCAATGATAAGCTTTACTAATCGAACATTGTAACTCTGGTCCTTTCTCTCGATGTCACCACACCTCGTGACTCCTTTTACCTTTTCCCTGCAGTTACAGAGACCTTGCTAATTCTCTCCTCACACTTTGTGACAGGTCTGAAGGTGGTTTCAAACCCAGGATCCTTTGAACAACGGTTGAGTGATCCATCAATTCGTCCATCCCCGTCAGACAGGGTTTTTTTATCGTGCAGTTCTATATAATATGTGCAGTTCTATACATTATGTGCAGTTCTAAACCCTTGTTGTGCAGTTCTAAAGAAAATATTATGCAGTTCTAAATATTTTAGTGGTTAAGAATGATAAAAGAGGGGATGGTGATAATGAAAATGACGTCAATAAGGCAATGTGCAGCAATCTAGACGCATCAAAATTCAAATTTTTCCCACTCTTCGGCAGCAAACAAGTTGCTGCCTCAAGCAGCCATTAGGTTTGACGAAAGCTAAGGGATATGAAAATTTTGGTACGTACTGTTGAGATTTTCTTGAACAAGTTTACATAAGATCAGAATCAAATCATTATATTTGGTTTTGAAATTTAAAAGGAAATTCAAAAATGAAGCTTCAAAGTCCAAAATTGGGATAGCTTTTTCAAGAAAAACACAGTACGTAATTAGTTATTCTTCTCTAAAATGTAACAGACAGGTAAATATATGCAGTTCTAGATTATTCTTAAAAAAAACCCTGTCGTAAGATATCCCAAAATCCAGCATCAAGGTGTGTCAGATAGGTTGCTCTGAATTGCTGATATGGTTTTGATCTGATTTTCCGTATGGCAATGTTTTATTGAGTACACGGTTTTTGGATATTTATATTTTAGGATGAGGTCAGAATTGGCTACACAGTAGAAAATCTAGACCAACGAATCTTCAATTCATTCCTTGGCTAAAGATGACACTTTTTCCATTAAAAAATGTAATTCCATGCCATCAAATGGCTTTTAAATATGATACATGAAATTAGAACTTGATATGAAACTAAACAAATATCATCCAAGAAAGAGAGGCTGCAAAAGAAGGAGAGGCTATAAAGCGCGGGAAAAAAAGTAAAGAGCGATGTGGCCTAAAAGCTAAGACCTAGCTAGCTCATTCTGCGCTCTCGCTTTTCCAGATAAAACCCACATTAGATCGCCTACTCACCGATCTGCAAAGAGCAATACAATTTAAGGATTTTTTCTTGTTATGCTGACGAGGAGTAAAAATTTTAAGTTGTTGAATCGAAGCGAAGTAGACAAAACAAAAATGGGTAAAAAGTCAAAAGAGAATGGCAGAGCAGCAGAAGAGAAAAGTGAATGGGTTATTATGGTTCCAGGTAAGAAAACATACTTATATTGCGCAGCACACCATAGCAGGGGCGTAGCCAGAAGCTCTGAAAGGGGGGGAGCCGTTGAGCACTTTGAACATTCACTTGTGGATAAAAACCCATAAAAATTGATAACAACACACAATATGTATAGACTTTTCTTCAAAGGGGGGGAAGCCGTGGCTCCCCCAGCTCCCCCCTCTGGCTACGTCCCTGCACTATAGTATGTGATAATGGCTTTTATGATATTCATAAGCTATATCTATAATCCTCCCGAGCCCTCGCAAGAATAAAGAGGGAAGATCTTAAGAAAGAAGGACTCTTCTTCCACTCATCACTGAAAATTAGACAACAGCAAGTCTATACTGCAGATAATTTTCAACTGCAAGTGCTAAACAATTTCAAAGCAGCTACAAGTCCATGCAAAAAATTAGGCCTCACATACGAAATGTATACAACAGTCAGGTACTACGATACTACGATGATCATAGTACACTTCTATGTTGACAGGATGAAGCCCGGTCAAACGAAGCAACATTTCATCCAACACTTTTCCGTGTTGGTTTTGCAGGGCTTAGACACATGGTCACATTAGAATAATCCGACAAAACAAAAAAATCAATCGTAGCTTTTTCATAAATCAAAGTACTAGGATCTATCAAAGACTGTTTATCAAAAACTTACCAACAATAGGAGATCTTTTTAATTGTGTGATTAATTTGTATTTATCAACACAATTATTTTAACTCAAAGATTTTGGCAATCCTTTGCATTCCCTGTTTTGAGATTACTGCTCATGTACTGCTCATGCGCAAAGCCAACATTCTTGGCTGAGGTGGTCGAACGAACGCAACAAATTCAAAACATAAATATGTTTGGCGCATCACACAACATATTTGGCATTTGTCAAATTTCAGCCAACATCAAAAATGAGGATGCTGAATGTCCCAACAGAGTGGTCAAATGAGCCAACATTTCAGCCACCATCATGGACAAGCTGTGCGCAAAAGTTTATGTAGTCAAAAGATGACCTTATATATATGTCATCTTATATTCCACGTCTGTAAAAGAAAACCTATCTTTACTTTCCTTTTTTATACCCAATTAACTACGATCTAAAACCCTCAATTCTAGGCCTAAAAACAAATAATGACAACAGAATCTTGAGATTATGAGTCAACAGACATTCACAGGAGTAAAAAGTGAACCCAGAACTACCACATACACGCAGTTCCCTAACTGCACATTGTGGCCCTTTTACATCTGAGTTTAACAATCGAACAATAGTAAATGGCTTGTGTACACCCGAGATCCCTTCAAAAAGTTCCATATTTGTGCATCACATCAAATCATTAAATCAAGAGCTGTAATATCAAACTTTGTAGATATCAAATTTCTATCAACAGATAATTATTGGTCTGGACCTAATAATTACCAATTCCTTGAATTATAAACAACTAAGAAGGTTTAAGATCACTGAAGGTTTCTTTAAAAGAGGGAAGGAAAATAGTTGGAATATTCACTTTCTTTTGTTTAGAAATTATTATGTCTTTGTAGATAATTTCCTCGCCTTGTCTGATGAAAATAAAGACTCTGATGCTATGTTCCATAAACTTCCACATCCAAAATCAGGTGAGTCAAGTGCCTCTCCATTTGATAACAATTTTGTAATTTGATATTAAATTGAAGTGAACAAGCCAGTTTGCCAAAATGGCCTGTTTATTGAGCCATTCAACCTGGACAGAAACAGGCCAGCCCGTTTGCCCAGATGGCTCCTTTGCATGTTCAATCGATTGGTAATTTTTGCGATATCAAAGGCCAGCTGGCCCGTTTGACAACCTAGCCGGTTAATTGAGCCAGTTTGCCTCATAATCAGGCCCTTAGCATTCTTCATATCTTTTATCTTGCATGTTTGTTTCGTATGCTTGTAAATCTAAATTCTTTTCTGTATAGGCCAATCCACTGTTTTTGCCTTCAAGATGACAAACGTTTATGAAATGATTCAATTCAAAGAGGAATTCAGATCTTGGTTTGTTAATGATAGTGTCCAGCGTGGTGGGTTATAGAATGTTTCAAATTATCTGTTTATTAGCTTGCCCAAATTTTTGAGTTTCTAAACAATATCTTAAGAATCAAAAGCTACAGGATGGGTCAAATTGTTGCTTAATTACCCTTTTTCCAATTATATAGCCTGAAAAAACATTTTTACAAAAATACCATTTTTCAAGGTTAGCAACTTTTTGAATGATTGAATAATAATTAGGAGTATTGTTTCTACTTTAATTGTTGATTTCCAGAAACACCATTCTCTTGCCGTGAGGTGGGATCTATATTGATCCAAATCATTTTATGATTATTCATTTGTAAAGTATTATGGGTTTCTCTATTTCTGACCCATTACTACGTTTATCGTAAGACGAAAATCATATTCAATAGTTATTATGTCTCGATATGTTTCAATATTTGTCCCCACCCTGAAAATATGTAACAAGCAAAGACAGAGCAACAGTATATTGGAGTGGCGGCGCATGAGAATGTTTTTTGGTGGGGCACAGGTATAAAAAAGTGATGGCCTAAGCTTTTCACTTTGTGTTTCGGACAATTGGATCTATTCATTTAATCTAACCTTATTGAAACTTGGTCTATTTAAAAGTGATTTGTGGATGGGCAGCTATTTCCTAGAATTTAGGACATCAAAGTCGGTATTGTGTTGTGAATGGATTGCGTGCATGAAATCTGATATTGAATAAAGGCCAATAGTGATATTCTGTAAAAGTTTTCAAAGGATAAAATGACTGCAAAAAATTATTTTGTGAAAATACCAGCTGGGGCACTACCCCCCCTACTCCATTGAATGCGCTGCCACTGGTAAGTTGCAATATTTTGTATATCTGACTGTTTCTTGTACAGCTTCATGATGAATGTCTCAACCTTCCTTTACAGATGGAACGTTTTACATACTAACGCCGATTGATCCTTTGTTTCTTGCCATTCCTTTTCTTGAAAGCGTTGCAACCAAGGTAGGCGCGTTGCATTCTCTAGTTATTTAATGAACAGAGGTCATGAATTCAAATGAATAATTGTCCATTTTCTTTCGAAAATCAAGATTTTTACCTATGGTGGCTGCTCAGTAATGTGGAGGATATCAACAACTGTAGGAGATACCATCAGTACATTAGAGGGTGTTCAGTACTGTGCAAAGAGACCCTAGGGTGGTGATTGAGAGAAATATCAAAGATTGCCAGATAAAAATTTAAATGCTATCGAATCGGAAATAGAAAATGGATGTTGCTCAAGGAAAGCTCTATTCTACACATAAGTTCCAGGGGCTTAAGAAAATTAAGCTATAATTTTGAAGATATAGCAGTACTTTTACATAAAACATACAACACTTGGAAGATTAGTCTATGTGTCAACAACATTAATAACAGTACGTTATGCAGTACGTTGGTAGCACATTCACCCCCTTTCGTAATAGGTTTAATAATTATAAGTCATCTTGTAGGAAATTTGAGAAGGGGGAAATTGTTGGACAGGCAGATTTTTATAGACATTTTGAATTGGCAGGTCATCATGGGTTTATGGAGGATGTTGGGGTCCAGGTTATTGATGGATTATTAGGTGAATCTAGGGTTAGGGAAGGTTTTTGGCAATTTAAGTTGGATAGTTTTGCACCTAAGGGGCTTAATGTCAGACTGGTAGATTCTTAATCTTTGCGTCTCTTGTCTTTTCTTTTTGTTAGCACGTGTTGCTCGTTTTGTTTTTTGGTTTCTATGTCTTTTTGCTCCCATTCTCTGTGTTTATTTACCGTGGCTCTTTAATGGACGCGCTGCTATCTATTATTTCTTTATCACTCCGCTTTTCCATTGTGTAGCGTTCTCATTGTTTGTTTCATTTGTGTTTGTCTTTATTTTCATTTCTGAGGTGTTACAGCGGCATTTCCCAATCCAATATCCAAATTCTACACCTTTCCTCACTTTTTCTGCACTTGTTAACTTATCTTTGTTTTCTCAGCCCAACCTTTGTTTTATTTTTAGATTAACCGTTATTGTATTAAGTAGGTCCTTGTTTAGGTTTATCTCATTGTAACCCTGTGCTTTGTAAATTAGGTTTTTAAGTAAGTCCCCAAATCATTGTTAGAACAGTTACTGATGAAGATTTTATCGAAACGTTTAAGACAAGTATGGTTTATTTTTGAATTCATCTATTAGAATTTTATAAACTTAGTTAATTAGGCTCTCGTATTATTACAACATTAATAACCATATTTATAGGAGGACCTAAAATTATACCTTTAAATATCTGAACTTTCAAACTTTTATCCCCTAGCTATTTCAAGCAATGACTGTCATTTTGATAGCCATGGTCAAGTACTACGCAAAATTTCTAGTTCATCAGTTTATATATTCAGTGCTGAATGAACATGTTTGATGAATAAGTTCATGATATTAATTATCATTATTCTCCAGGGGTGGGACATTATGCTACAAGCATTGAATGCTAACTTATAGCAACATGTTCAACCTCACCAATACATAAGCTACCCTGCCTGGCTGATCTCCATTGAATCTCAGTTTTAACTGTTACTATTCCCTCTCACTTACATCTACTTAATTTGCTTGATTTCTGGTTATTTTCAGGGAAAGTATATGACTTTGGAACAGACTTTGATGAGCAACAAATACCAATCTGGCCTGACAACACTAGAAAATTGCCTTTCAACCTCAAATTTAGAAAAAGTCTGTGATTGCAAGAAATCGGATGACTTCACTGCCTTCAGACTGAACACGGAAAAGGTTATCTCCTGGCTTACTACCAAGGTGAAAATATTTACTAATTGCTATTACCTACTCAACTTTCTCTGTATGTCCATGAATCCTTCGCTTCAAAAGTAGGACAAAATGTCTGTTCATTTAGTATGAAGAGACAATACTTTTGCAGTATACCCTATGAATACCATAATGAAAAAGTCATTTTCTGTAATAGCTCTCAGGGTTTTCTGTTGTAGTTATTATCTTTGTAAGGTTTGGGTTTATCCAGAAGGGCCAAGTGTAGTGTAAGACCAATCGAAGGCACATATAGCTCATCAAATAGTTAGACTAATTGAAGTAGCAAGCAAGCAGCAAGCATATTTATTTGTTAACGCAGGTCAGGGTTCGTATTTCTTTTGCAGCTGGTGTGGACCTGCAGCTTGTGCCCCCAGAATTAATATTCTAGAACGAATATCCTGGGTACTCATTTACTGACCTCAGAAGGATGGACAGCTGAGTTGGCTGATGGCTTGTTGTTCATGATTCCGACCGTTCGTGGATTCGAACCAACAAAGGTTACCCTTCAAGGATCAGAAATCCACCTGAACCACTTGGCTAAACAACACCGTTTCCGCAGTTTTACCACCCTTGTCTTTCCTCTCCCTGTGATAAAACCTTGTGATTTCATTCAATATTACGAATACGGAGTTCTCAAATTCTCATCGTTTCACAATGAGGAATTTTTTTATAAGATATCAACCTTGTTTTTTCGAAATCCTTATCACTAAAAAGTTTTTATAATTGTTTGAGTGAAAATAGAATGCTTAGGATACTTGTTAAACCATTCGTGTTCAATTTTTTCAGGTTGATAAACTGGCAGAGCATCTCAAAAAAGAACAAATGCATGTTGGAGCAGGTTCTCGTTCTGCCAATTTCGTCAAATCAAGTCAAAACAATGAACACTCTCAAGGTAGGTTGTGGTTAGAATTACAATCGTAACTTACTGCATTGTATGGTCTTCTTCAAGTGGGAATATCCTCATTTACCTTATCATTTTTACCTACATCATTTAACTGAAGACCAGCATTTAAGAAGCACTTCCAAAAAACTTTTAAAAGGAGTCAGTGGCGTAAGGGGGGCTATCAGGGCCCCTAGGAATTAAGTATGATGGTGCTCTTAAAAGGTGTGTGGGATAACCTCAAAAGCATAGTATAGCTAAAAACAACACAATGACAAATATTTGGGGACCCCTTTGGGGCTCTTTTTGCCCATGGGCCCTTAGTTTTTGAACGAAGGTGTCTTAAACTGCGTTACGCCACTGAAAAGGAGATGTCAGGATATGCTCTCTTCATATGTTGTGATGTGATCATTGACAAATTATCGATGCAAATCTCTCTCTAATTTCGTGTTGTTTGATGGGTTGCTATATCGCTACTTATCGTTTCCTCATCGTTTCCCAATAGAGGGGGGGGGGGGGGTTACTCGAACATCTCTTTGACAGGGATGCTCGTTCGAGAACAATATTCAACCATCAAAAAATAAATTCTGCTAAACTCAAACCCCCAAAAATTGAATTACTTAAAATTCTTCAAACCTAAGATGCGAGGTAGATAGGTAGAAATCTAATAGACTCAGAAAAAAAGCAGGAATTTTAGAGAAATAACTCATCTATTTTCCAGCCGAGAAAAATATAATTTGGAGAAAATTAGCACCCAGATAAGTATGGCAAGTATTTAGTATTTCTGTCAAAATTTTAATGGAAATTTCACCCCTCCGGAATCGTTTAATTTTCCCAACCAGTCGTTTCAAATAGTTTCTAAATCTTCGTGAATCGTTTCATTTCCAAACGATGATTTTCGGTGTCCCATATATACGTTAGTTATGTAAAATCTGCTCTTGTACAACTAGTCCTCAAACTCGTACCAGTGCTAGGTATGTGCTCAAATGAACTGAAGCCACGCCAAACAGTAGAAAGTGATATTGAACTCGACAAAAATGACGTCATAATTTTATGCAATAATGGTCTTCTAGTTATAACGTGTAGTTGTCATTATTCATTATCATTATTATTATTATTTTCATTATTATGTTAGTTTTCTTTCTCTGCAATTTTCGCTTACTTCTTATTGCAGATTCAGAAATCAAAATTGCATAAAATTGTGTCTAAAACTCAACTTCAGTGTACGGTTTAACCGTTATGTTTTTATACTGTCAATTAGGACTCTTAACTACTTCCCTGTCGCATTCATCATTGATTTTGAATGTATTTAACCTCCATGTGGTTTGATTTTTAGCCGAATACATGCATTATTCGCTTGGTTTGGTATCTGATTATCTCGCAGACACATGGGTGGAGAAGCTGAAAGAAAAGCTGAATTTGCAGTAAGCTGATTTTATGATCATCATACTTGTGCTACGTATTAAGGATACGTTTGGCGTGTGAAATTCTGTTTCCTGCTCCCAACGTCGACATTTTGGTCCAATATAAACAAATGGTACACCAGTAGAGTCGGAATACGGTAGGAAATACAATGATGTCAAAAGTATTGGCAAATTCCAAGAAATAAATATTCTAGGCAGATTTATTTGTAAAATAGTTCAAAGCCCTCAAAACGTTTTTGCTACTCACGTTTTGATATTTTTGGATTCCTTGTGGTCCTCTGATTCTAATGGTGTATGATTTGTGTGTATTGCACAAAATCAAAATATTAGGAGCAGCATACCCAATTCTTGACTGCCCCAGCCCTTTATCCCTCTTACAAATGTTAAAATACTTCATTTACAGTTTCTAATTTTTTCAAAGGATCCTTTCAACAGAGGTAAAGAATGATATCAATGAGAGAGAGCCTCCTCCAAAGGTAAGCCTTTGGTTTGACAATAATGATGAAAGCTATATTTGTGTCAAAAAGCATACAGTGAAAGTGACAAGACAGTTACGTTACATAAAGACATCTTTAGGTAACTTGTAAAAAGCCAAGTGAAGTGCTCAACGGAGCGAATATTATGATTCAAGGAGGGTGCACTGTTTGGACATATTTTGTATGTTGGTCATCAAATTGCTGATGCCCTTGCGTTTCTTTGACAGAGACAAAAACTCAACGAAGAGAAACGCGAAAAATGTGTTGAAGATTACAGAGAAGTTAAATCACTAGCTTCTCAAGCGAAGGTATTCTATTTTTAGTTCGGAACAGCTAGGCCGTTGCTATCTCGGTCACTGTGCCTTGCTTAACTTAAGGATATATGCTTATGGATACATTTATGCTTATCTTGCATTGCAAGGAATGATGTATATCATCTTTTGAAAATAAGTAAGCAATGAAAGCATCCTGGGATAACCACAGCAGTTGATGATAGTACAGTGTTGTTGTCTAAATTGGAAAAATGCATGTGGATTATTTCTAAGATAGAGAATTGTTGCTTTATCCACATTCAACAAATCTTTGCGAATTTGAACGATTTTCAAAAGATTTTGTCACAATTTCAGACGATTTGTGACGATTAACAACGACTAAATATGACGTGAAACGATTTATAAGGATATTGTAACTATCGTGGAACGATTTTGTAACGAATTCAAGAGATTTTGTAACAATTGCATACGATCGATGACGATTTATCACGACTTAATATGATGTGGAACGATCTATAACGATATTGCCACGATCGTGGAACGATTTTGCAACGAATTCAAGATATTTTGTAACAATTGCATACGATTGATGACGATTTATCACGACTTAATATGACGTGGAACGATCTATAACGATATTGCCACGATCGTGGAACGATTTTGCAACGAATTCAAGAGATTTTGTAATAATTGCATACGATCGATGACGATTTATCACGACTTAGTATGATGTGGAACGATTTATAACGATGTTGCAGCGATTGTGGAACGATTTTGCAACGAATTCAAGAGATTTTGTAACAATTGCATACAATTGATGACGATTTATCACAACTAATATGATGTGGAACGATTTATAAAGATATTGCAGCGATTGTGGAACGATTTTAAAACGAATTCAAAAGATTTTGTAATAATTTCAGAAGCTTTGTCGCGATTCATCACGATCCAGAACTTTTTGGAGCTATATTGCAACACTTCCCAACGATTATGAAGCTATATTAGGGAAGCTCAAAGCACTTTAACACAGATTAAAGCACTTGAAATCTTTTTTAGAACCTTTGGCATCCAACAAAGGTTGTCAATAATCCCTAACGCTTTGTGGACGGTCCATAATCTTTTGAATGTGGATCAAACAACAATTCACCATCTTAGAAAAGATCCACCCTCAAGGGAACAGATTCGTGACGTATCCATTTTTCCAATTTAGGGCTCCACAGCTCTGGACTATAATCAACGGCTGTGGCAAATTAGTCCCCCCCCCCCCCCCCCCAGAAGGAAGATTTAATTGATTACTTCTTTTCAAACGATGACAGGCCTCGTTTCAACCAATACACGATAAACGTTTACACCTCTAGCAACACAGTCAAGCGTATTTCTGTGTTGGAAATTCAAATTGCACAGCTCCGTGAAACAACTCTCGTTGCGGGGAGCGTCAAATACGTGCTGCAAAACGTGGACATTCGCATCCCTTGTCTTGTCCAATCGAAAAAGTATTATTTTTATAACAGAAAGATGAATCAGTATCATGTTGAAAGCCAACCTTACCATATCTGAGAAAGAATAAGCATAAAATTCGTCACTGCTAGTTCAATCTAGCCTAAGGTTTGATGTTTGTAAGCATTACTTGTCGGTTGATAAAGGGTATTTAAATCCTTGATGAAATCGTTTAAATTCATGTCATTTCAACTGTTTTTATAGAAACAGCTATTTTCAGACGAGCCGTTAATGCATGTTCCGTTCTGGGCTGTGATCTGTCCTTGAATAATTACGAAAACAGTCTTTAATCGGTATAACTTCAAAATAGCCAGAAAAATCGGAAGCATAATGAAGCAAAAACTTAGATTATTTAAGCTTTTCGTCTGACATTCAACAAAAGTGTAATCGTTCTCTTCCTGGCGTATTACTCTGTTGAGGTCAGACGAAAAGCTTCAGTAATCTATTTTTTCGCTTCACTATCCTTCCGATTTTGCTGGCTATAATAATTACTAACTGGGTTATTCTAGAAACCGGCCAAACTAACAAGCGGTCAGAAGAAGATGGCCAAGATCGACAAGACCGGAATGAAATCCCTCAACAGTTTCTTTACTTCGAAACAAAAAGGCAAATGATAGTTATATTGTAGGTAAGATTTATTTTTACTTTCAAATGTCACTAATTTGCATACAGAGACAGAGGAACCTTTTTTTAACAATAAGCAAGAATAAGCATTCTAAGATTTGAATACCGCTCAAATTAACTACTTTTCAATGCTAACGGCAAGTTCATACCATTTAACTGGCTAATGTTGGAAGCTATCCTCAATGTCTCTGTTTTCTCTTAACCTTCCTCCGGTTAATGACTGTGCGACCGTAATGTTTTCCTTGCCATTGAATGATCCCGCATTTTTTTAACTACTTATAATTTCTCACTTCGCACGTGTTAATTTCGTGCAAATAGAACATCGTGATTAGGAAAATGCCGGCATGAAGTCCATGTTTGGCTTTGCGCTTAGAAATTCTAACTCGTGGCTTTGCCATAGTTTATAGCGCAGTTTTTGTCGCTAAAAACTTGTAGCTGTCTGTGCAAAGATACTTATCAGATTCTTATAAATGGAGAGAAGTAGCTAGCTATAAAAACCAAGTGGTTGTTTTTAAGGGGGGTCATGGGCTAAATACGGTAAACTCAAGGGCCTGTAGAGAACTTTGGGTCCAGTTCCTGACTTCTCTCGAAGCCACCACTGACAATACCAATTGGGTGTAGAAGAAATAGCAGATTTTTGAAGTAAAAAGGAAAGTATTTCAAGAACCAAAATTTAAACTTCAGGGTAATAATAAGTCACATCATATCGCATACATCATTTAAAAGATAACTTTTTAAACCGTCATAACACGTATAACCATTGCTGATGAAATCGAATATTATAGTTTTAAAACCATGGTTAAAATCAACCAAGAACTATTTGTAACATTATTGCATTTACGGGGTAGATTCTTATTGAAGCAAATTACCTGAGTAACAAGATGCGATCGCACATATCTAAAAATAGATTTAGTATTAACTAATCATATGGTTCTTTGCTATATTCAAAACTGATACGGTCTTGTTGTCAAAACAGTGAAACTTGTTGTGTATTTGACATTGTTGTTGTTGTTTATATTTTTGAGATTGGGCCCAGGCCTCTGTTGGGGGTGTTGAAGTAATCATGCCGGAATAGCCAGACATGTTTTGGCTATTTGTGTGTAAATTCTTGAAGATACAACAAAACTTGGCATCTTTTCCATGTCGTAAATTCATTCATAACAAATACTGAGGATGATATTCTAAGATGATCTGAATCAAATGACATAGAAAATCTAATTTATCCATGTCATTTGTTTCAGGCAAATTCTTTCTATGCCATAGGATGGATTATAGTAGTTCAAGACAATAATTGCTTGTTATGTACTTCTTTCGAAAATTTGTGACACATTCTAACCATGCAAGATGGCAAAAGTCAATTTTATTTTTTCATGGCAATAATTTTCCATCAATATTTGTAAAGATCTTGGTCACCGAGTTTAGCCGTAGGGCAACAAAGTGGAAAATTGTTCTGGCCAATCAGGGCATTTGTTTACTAATAATTCATCCAATCAAATCACTGAAAAACAATATACTTCGAGGATTCAACAGCTCAAGTGCCGGGAAAATGGCGGAAAGATGTGAAAGCTGTGGCAAAAATAGCATTTAGGGTTCTGTTTTTATGCTGTAAACACGTAAACTATTTGGTACCATTCTTATATTTCTCAAATCTATGACAGTTTATCTAAAATTTTTACCGCTTACGAGATCAATATTTTACGTAATTGCTCTAGAAATCCACACGATAACTTGCTCGATAACTTGCCAATTAGATCACGCCTTGTCAATTCTATTTCTAATCACGCTACCCTATCACAGTGTTATGCTTATACCTTAATGCAGAAGATTTTATCCTTCGTTGAGGAATTCTCCTAGTTTCAAAGCTTGCTCCTGCTTCTATGACTAATCTTATATAGTACTACTCTGCTGGCCAATCCTCCTTCTAACCTCATCTATTAGAGACCTTTAGAATACTATATCAGGATTTTCATTTTTAAAATGATGCTTCAACAGAGCTACTTGAGCACAGTACTGCACATCATCCTATACATAAACTTGCAACATCTGCATGAACGTCGTGTCCTTTTTAGCACCCTCGAGGAATTCTTCTAAAGACAATTGTCCGTCTTTGTTAGTGTCGAAGAGAGAGAAAACCTTGAGCAGTTTTTCTTCCGAAGCATTGGAATCATCCAGAGCGCCCACCATCTTTTGTATTGACTGCACGATGCTGAGAATCTCGGACTTGGTGATGTAGCCGTTGCCATCTATATCGTAGATGCCGAATGCCCAGCGTAGCTTCTCCTCTGACGAGCCTCTTGTCGTCACCGACAGGGAACAGATGAATTCACGGAAATCTGAAAAAGAAAGAAATTGACTTACAAAATAAAAAAAATGACGCTTCTTGTCTTTTTAACTAATTTCCCTGGATTTCACTTCATTGGAAAAGGCTTGAATAGCTCATAAGAAATCTTCGTCATGAGCTGAAACTTGTCACGTAGTTTGCTCACGTGAAGCTTTGTTTATATATTCAGTGGATGCATCATCCTTGCGCTTCAATCATTGATTTCAGTATGAGAGTTTCTTCTGATTAGTGCTATCCTCAAATTGCCTATTTTGCCCATAAAATTTTACCTCAAATCAATAAAGGGCATTTATACCCGAGCTAACAGCCGTCTGGACTTTCTCAACGTTCTATTTTTGTATATCTTGTATAGCTACGAGGGAAAATGTTATTGCAGAGGAGAAAAGTTATCTGCAGAGGTGCATGTGGAGGAGGCGATGTGACTGACTGTGGAGGAGACAATGTGACTGACTAAGAGCCATCCAATTTAGAGAATTTTATTGCATTTTACTAAACTAGGTTAACTCACACTATATATAAACCAGTGCAAGTATCAGCTTGAAAGAAATGTCTTAGGAGAAAAGACATGTTATAGATGATGAGGATGTTATAGATGCTATAGAAGATCACATGTCAGACATGAACCAAGTAAGGCATACTTGGAAAATCACAGGTTTTTACGTGCGAGTTTTTACTGCTACTTGCTCACCTATAGTGTTGTCGTGGTTGATGTCGAATGTTCTGAACACGTGCTCTGCGAACTTCGACGCATCCGGAGTGTCGTAGAAGCTGTTGTACAGTTCGACGAATTGCTGTTTGTTCAGGCGGCCAGTCGGACTGTCTCTGACGAACGCCTGGTACCACTGCTTCAGCTCCTCTACTTCGAAATACGTCCTTTTTGCGAGATCCTGCAACTCTGACGGGGGGATCTTGCTTTGCGATTTTCCCATGAGTTTGCTGCAAGGTGAATTGATATGTTAAAGGCAATGAAAGAGCCGAAGTCAGTTTACGTTTAACGTGTCAGTCTACGAAAGGCAAGACGCCTTATTTGCAGCAGGGGTAGGGGACCTATAGTTCAGCGTCTCTTCCGAAGGACGTTGGTGTGAGTTGCATAGTAAAGACCTCGAACATCATCAACCGTGATGCTTGGCTCACACGACCAATCTTGACTTAAGCTGCAAATAGCAAACCGCTTTAGCCACTCAGCGACTCTCTTGTGATCAACAAGAAGCCACGTCCAAACCCAAGTGCTGCATAACCAGCTGCCGTACCAGATATTGCACTGCCATCAAAATCCAACCAACGAAACACGATGCGGTATTTTCATCTAAAGTGTCAGCTGTTATCAACAGATTTTGACAATCAGGGAACACCCTACCCACTGATGCTGGCTCATTTCTTTTTATTGTT
Source organism: Pelagia noctiluca (assembly GCA_963924455.1). Lineage (NCBI taxonomy): Eukaryota > Metazoa > Cnidaria > Scyphozoa > Semaeostomeae > Pelagiidae > Pelagia > Pelagia noctiluca. The sequence continues at coordinate 12,596,127 of OZ004325.1, forward strand.
TTTCATGTCAATAGTCATTCATCGCTGTTAGAAATTCTAGCACTCCCAGGAAAATTATCACAGCAAACTTAGGCCTAACTTAAGGGAGAGATATTGTTAATTTTAACAACCTATCCGCAGTACTGATTGTTCCCCTCCACAGTACTGATAGTATCTCCCAAGTACTGATGGTATCCTCCACATTACTTATGGTATCACCCCATTGTACTGGTAATATCCCCCCACTGTACTGAACACCCTCCGATGTACTAATGATATCCCCCACCGTACTAAACAACCCCCCCCCCCCCCCCCCTCTGTACTGACAGTAAGGAGGAAAGGTTAGTTTCCAAAGCCTTCTTCTTATGGAAATTTCATCACGGAAAGTATTTCATCCCTGACTCCTTTGGCCTATGCTATCTCCAGAGGGAAAGATCAAGGATCCCACCCGCTGAGGTTTCCAACTCATGAAACATTATATCACCCAGTAATCTTGGCCTGCTTCATTCTCTTTTTGAACCAGCTTGTTGACTCCGTGTTTTTATTTACATTATTCATTGTGCGAAGTATGTTATATTTAGAAAGCCAAGTCGTGTGACCGGTGAAGTGGCTCACAGAAGGCAGATTGATCAGCACAGCGCGCAACACGAGTGCATTGTCACTTCCCGTTGTCACTGTCATCGGTTAATGACTTTTGAACTCGAATGTAAGCAGGCCTGCTGGGTACCTATGTAGTTAGAGTATAGCAAATCAGATTCCTTGCCAGATATAGTTTTTCAGGTTTCTTTTTGTGTTTTTCTGTATGAATGAGATTAAGACTTCAATCTTCACCAATATCGATGTGACCATAATGATTTTGTTCGGCTTTCGTGAGGGAGTACTCAATACATGAAATGCAGAGCAACAAACATGCGAGAGCGAGAGCGTAGCTGCTGGGGGGGAGGGGGGGGCTGTGACAGGTGTTAAGGCCTTGACTCTTTTCTGTCACATATGTAGTAATATGATATCGACATTTTTGTTCTTGTATGTGGCAGGCAATTAAAGAAAAACTACTGGTTTAAAGAATAACTACTAAAACTCGTTATAGTTGTTGGTACGTCAAAAAGATGTCCAAGAAAACGTATTTAACTTTAATAAATTTTTATCCTTTAATCGTACTTAAAACTATTTTCATTTTATTCTACTTTTTACCTTAATTTTAACTTCAACCATTGTCAATAGGTAGGATAAAGGTCCTTGAATGATAACAGATTGTTTTACGTCTGAACAAGTCAACCTGTATATACCAAAATATTAGTTATTATTATTAAGAAAAGGAAACTGAAACCTACGAATTAATACAACAGTCTTTGATGGGTACAGAGCTTGATGGTGGCAAGACAAATCGGAAAAGGCGAAACATTGCCTAATAACTAATAAAGCTTTGTAACTGACACTCAACTAGATAGTACGTCAGAAAGAGAGCGAAAATGAATTTTCAGGCATCTTTATCTTCATCTTGGCACATGGTCTTCCATTGTCTGTCACTTCAGTTCATGATTAGAAGCTCTGTTGAAATCATGACGAACGGTTTTGTTTACTGACTAATTTCATAGACTTGACAAGACGCAGGATTTGGAAAATTAGTTGAAATAATTTGTTAGAATGAAATAACCCGGGCAGGACTCGAACCGATTACCTCTGAGTCTGTGCCTCTATCACTCTTCCAACTAAGCACCGCGGCATTATTTCGATTGATTATGTAAACATTAGCACAGAAACGCAAAAAGCTCGCAAATTCCAGTTGTTGAAAGACTTCATTCCCCAGAATTACTGCATTGGAAATAACTAAACTCGCTCTCAACGATTCGTTGCATCTTCTTTAAGTGAAAAAAAAAGATTCTCGCCCTTTTTTTCTTGATATCGAATCCTCCTAATTAATTATTTTCTAGGCTCGACGATTATGTAGGAAAACATTTTTGATATCAATATGTTTTAAGCTTATTTAGCCGATTCATTTGCCTGTTTGATTGTTAAAAGTAAAGATGTTGCTTTGGAAAAGGAATTTCACACCTTATCTTGACCAGGTTTCCAAAAATCAAACTTTTCGAGAGAACACAAACGTAGACCAAACTTTTCTAGAGAACACAAACGTAGACCAAGCTTTTGTAGAGAACACAAATGAACAGCACAAAAGTTTTCTTAAAAAAAACCTGCATTGAAATAAACTTAATATTTTCACAGATTGCATTAGAAGGAAACCTGTCTTCGGTTTGTCTTCTTCTCCACGCCCAACATACAAATCTATATTGAGTCAAGATGACGTCAGAGCAAGCTGCAATCTGGCCGAAAGTGAGTTTCTCACCGATAAATAATTCAGAGGGAGCCGCTCTTCGTTCAAAGTTGCCGTCATCAATGGCCGCTCTAAACAGGCATCAATTTACATCCCACGCTCTGCAGACTTAACATGCACTGTTTTGTTTGAAATCGTGGGAAGCAATGTTTATCCAGACTGTACGCTCTGTGCGGTAATTTCGTTATTCAAAAACAATACAGAAATAAGCTTTGCAGGCTAAATCTAAGGCAATCAACTGCCGCGATAACTCAGTTGGTAGCACACTGACGTGCCAAATCAGTATTCGTGAGTTCGAATCCTGCTCGGGCAATTTAATTCTTTTGAGAAAAGAGGCAGCGGTCTGGACTCCCTACCAACCCCCTCCCCCCGTCGTTGCGCAACTGAGTGTCTTTAAAAAACGGAATTAAGTGTTAATCATAAAAGGGCTAATACATCACGCAGACCCACAAGGGACATTGTTTGTTCATCTTTACCTGGTATCAGTGCTTTGCAGAGATGAAGTTATTTAATCCTATAATTGCGTCACGTCCGGTTTTAGCCGAATTGATCATACGAGAGCGGCCGATGTTTCTGATTCTTATTCGTAAAACGCATAAAACCACTAGCAGAAAACTATACTCGACTTGTTTCCCCCTTCTTAACACCGTGACGTCCTAATTGAATTCAGCTTAATTAGCTCCACCTTAATCAATAATTGAAGTCGTTCTTCTATTTCTTATTCAAAATGGGCAACTTGAATATCCACGCTATCCGATCATCAATTCGCACGCCTCCGTAATGTAATGTATGGGTAAGAGATGTTTTCGGTGGAAATGCGTAGGTTGAAACAGCGCGCAAAGTAAAGTAAACATACGACCTATGTATTCTGTCTGATGATTGCGTAAGCATGAAACTTTGAGTTACAGAGAGCCAGTCTCCTTTCTTGTTTCTCTTCTATATCGCTCTTTACTTTTGTACATCGAGCACTATGATGCGGCGTTACCCTGGGTTCCAGAGCCTAATAATGGAACATAGTGGCTTTGTTAACGCGCCGAAGGCGCACCGAGCGCGCAGCGCGAGGTGCGTGGGTGTCATCAAATCGAGAGAACCTTTTCCATTCTTATCTCCTCCGTAGCAATCATTCTACTCTCCCGCAGCTGCCCATTCCTTTGATTGTGGCTCTGGTACCCAGGGTAATGCGGTGTTGGACAATGAAATCGCGTGTCAGATAAAAGTGTCAGATAAAAAGCGTTAGTAGTTATTTTGTTCTACTATGTTTCCGAATTTTCTAGCTATCACAGACTTTTCTTAACCCTATTTATCATGGGGGACAAAAAGGCACCCCTAGAATGTCCCACAAACTAAGCTGTGATTGTCACGTCTAAACACGCGTTTGCCATTCAGGTTAAAAATTTCTGAATTTTCTTAAAATAAGTAGACATATTTTCTATTGGTTTAAATTGGTAGCTTGACCTGAAAAGGACCAAGCTTTGCAAAGCAGCAACAATAAAATTAGTAATTTGATTTTCCAAGCCCGAATTAACATCGAATTCGATTGAAAGAATGATAAACACATGTCTGTTTCTGAGCTCCTCGATTTAGGTTTAGTGACGTCCACAATTCTCAAAGTTATGACGTCATATATATTCATTACTTTTTTTTAAGTATGCCGACTCCCGCTATCTCGATAACCAGTTATCACGAACAAAACCTATTTTCCTTCTTTATCCTTGTATATAGTTTAGTACGCAAATAAAACCCGTTATCTCGAACACCGTTATCTCAAACTTTTCGCTATCTCGAAGAAAATTTCTTTCCCGTGAACGAAAAAACGGTATGAGGTAAAAACTGTTAATTCTATGTTATAATAGTTTGCAAATAACAGCTTTTCTTCAACTGACAAAAGGTTTCTAGCTTCTGTAATTAGCTGACAATGACAACTCTTAAAAAAGAAATGGATGTATGCTATCCAACTAGAAGTATTTTGCAAGGAACTGTGATCCCTTTGACCATCTCCAAGGTTTAGTCGAATGCCTTAAACTACTGCCGTACAAGAACTAAACTCGCCTGCCCTGAGGAGGAGGAAGAAGATGGCCACTCACAATCCTAAGTATCAGAATTACACAGTTTACTAACTGGTGAGTTATAGGGTTGAGTCACTGATCTCGAAATAATGACTGGACCGAGCATCTATCATTATACAATGAAGTTGATATTGGGAGGTCCAATTCAATACATTGAGATTACACTGGGGAGTGCTTTTTTTTGATGATTTTTGGAATGTTAGGAATAATCACCAAGAGACTGAATTATCGTTGAGCTTTTGTTAACAAAGGATAAAGTCAATATAATTTCTTTGGTAGTGGTAGCCATATTGGGAGGCCAAGTGGAAGCCGAAGCAATTGGCTACAAACATTTGGCCAATTCTACTTGAACTTTTACTGTAAACTAGTGATCTTATCAATAAAGAACTGAGCTTCAACTTCCTAATTTCTAAATTTCTCTCTCTTGATGATAGTGTTAATTCAATCCCTAGAGATGTTGAATACTGAAACCCTGTTATTGTTCCAATGTGCAACCTCTACACAGCTGATGGTTGATTTTTGCTTAAAAATTTACTGTAACCCAGTATACTTTTCACTAAAGAACTGAGCTTGAACTTCCTAATTTCTAAATTTCTCTTTCTTGATGATAATGTTGATTCAATCCCTAGAAATATTGAATACTGAAAACCTGTTATTGTTCTAATGTGAAACCTCTGCACAGCTGATGGTTAATTTTTTTAAACATTTACTGTTAACCAGTATACTTTTCACTAAAGAACTGAGCTTTAACTTCCTAATTTCTAAATTTCTCTTTCTTGATGATAATGTTGATTCAATCCCTAGAAATATTGAATACTGAAAACCTGTTATTGTTCTAATGTGAAACCTCTGCACAGCTGATGGTTAATTTTCTTAAACATTTACTGTAACCCAGTATACTTTTAACTAAAGAACTGAGCTTGAACTTCCTAATTTCTAAATTTCTCTTTCTTGATGATAGTTGTTAATTCAATCCCTAGAAATATTGAATACTGAAAACCTGTTATTGTTCTAATGTGAAACCTCTGCACAGCTGATGGTTAATTTTCTTAAACATTTACTGTAACCCAGTATACTTTTAACTAAAGAACTGAGCTTGAACTTCCTAATTTCTAAATTTCTCTTTCTTGATGATAATGTTAATTCAATCCCTAGAAATATTGAATACTGAAAACCTGTTATTGTTCTAATGTGAAACCTCTGCACAGCTGATGGTTAATTTTTTTAAACATTTACTGTAACCCAGTATACTTTTCACTAAAGAACTGAGCTTGAACTTCCTAATTTCTAAATTTCTCTTCTTGATGATAATGTTGATTCAATCCCTAGAAATATTGAATACTGAAAACCTGTTATTGTTCTAATGTGAAACCTCTGCACAGCTGATGGTTAATTTTTTTAAACATTTACTGTAACCCAGTATACTTTTAACTAAATAACTGAGCTTGAACTTCCTAATTTCTAAATTTCTCTTTCTTGATGATAATGTTGATTCAATCCCTAGAAATATTGAATACTGAAAACCTGTTATTTTTCTAATGTGAAACCTCTACATAGCTGATGGTTGATTTTTGCTTAAAAATTTACTGTAACCCAGTATATTTTTCACTAAAGAACTGAGCTTGAACTTCCTAATTTCTAAATTTCTCTTTCTTGATGATAATGTTGATTCAATCCCTAGAAATATTGAATACTGAAAACCTGTTATTGTTCTAATGTGAAACCTCTGCACAGCTGATGGCTGATTTTTGAAACATATACTGTAACCCAGTATACTTTTCACTAAAGAACTGAGCTTGAACTTCCTAATTTCTAAATTTCTCTTTCTTGATGATAGTTGTTAATTCAATCCCTAGAAATGTCGAATACTGAAACCCTGTTATTTTTCTAATGTGAAACCTCTGCACAGCTGATGGCTGATTTTTGAAACATATACTGTAAACCATTATACTTTTCACTAAAGAACTGAGCTTGAACTTCCTAATTTCTAAATTTCTCTTTCTTGATGATAGTTGTTAATTCAATCCCTAGAAATGTCGAATACTGAAACCCTGTTATTGTTCCAATGTGAAACCTCTTCACAGCTGATGGTTGATTTTTGCTCAAACATATACTGTAACCCAGTATACTTTTCACTAAAGAACTGAGCTTGGACTTCCTAATTTCTAAATTTCTCTTTCTTGATGATAATGTTGATTCAATCCCTAGAAATATTGAATACTGAAAACCTGTTATTTTTCTAATGTGAAACCTGTGCACAGCTGATGGTTGATTTTTTTAAACATTTACTGTAAACCATTATACTTTTCACTAAAGAACTGAGCTTGAACTTCCTAAATTCGAAATTTCTCTCTTTTGATGAGAAAAATAGATTGAGTCCGAGGGCGATTGATTATCGCAACTCTTTCAAGACGCAATAAAATTTCTAATCACCCATTTTAACAATCAAGTTTAAAGTTACACAATCTCGTTTTTTACATCTTTACATATTTCATTGAAACGACTGGATAACACTTCTTTCAATAAGCAACAGGACTTTGTTCCAAGTCTTACGGGTTTTAGAAATACATTGGATTTTCTTCCTTCAAATAAGGCATTTCCATGTACCCAAAACCGTTTAAATCGATGATGTACATGTAAGAAAACAATTTACTTTTCGTAATGAAATATTGTGTGATCAATCAAGGTTAATCATTTTCAGCATATCTTAAGCATGGCTTTAAGTACTTAGTTGCCTAATTCTTTCATCGAGCCGTGGAGTAGCTGATTTTTTTGGTCATTCCAGTACTGGTTGCTTATTGACTGTTGCTTGAAAAAAGTGGAAGTACTTGAGTGATTATTGACTTATTTCTTGAAGAAAAGTGTAAGTTCCTTAAGTGCTTAGTTGCTTAATTTATTTCATCGAGTCCTTGAATTGCTTAGTGATTTGGTCATTCCAGTTATGGTTGCTTATCGATTAGTTGCTTATTAAAGAAAGAGTATGGAGCCAAGAAGGATGCGCAGAGGCCTAGATGCACATCACCACACCCAACTAAATATCTTATCAACATGAGACGCGTGAGTTCAGTAGGCTTTGTAGTAAAAGTATTATGAAGTAAGAAACGATAGTGCAGTAATAAGTATTTTAGTTAAGTAATGGTAATGAATTTTAAGACCAGAATTGATACTCAAAATTGGGGGGCTTTTGAGATGAACTTTTGATAACCAAAAATGGGGAGAATTTCATCCAACAGAGCCAAAACCGGGACTTTTAGCATCCCCGTCCCCATTCGTAGGTGCTGCGAGGCCCGGTAGTGTAGGCCATTATGTCACTTGGCTCAATGAAGCTTGTTACAAGCAAAACTTTTGTTGCTATGGCTCTAGCATGGTCCAAGGGTAAGAAAAATCTAGGGTGCCAAATTCGCACCTTTTTTAGTCACGTGATATGACGTCATCAAGTGTCCTGGTCTAATAAAAAAAAAGTGCGAAACTTTTTATAAAACTATACACCAAACGATAGCAAATTAAAAACTAAACAAACAATACTAAAACACCTTATATGAAAAATGAAAGACAAACGAGTTATGGTCGTTCAAAGTTTCCATTATTCAGGGGGTAACGTCAAAATTTTACAGGTATTTTTCTTGAAAGAATGCTAAAATATGAGCCATTTCAATGCCTATAATAAATTTACACTGTATTTAGAGGTAGAAATGCAAGTTTAACTGTTGAAGTTGTACAAATGCAATTCAGCTTGAGATTTACATTGATTTAATCATTTTCCGGACCCCCCTGAAAACATGTATCTTGTATATTTAGGCTAATCCTACATATTTTCCATCTGCAAATCAAACGTAAAAGTGAGTTTCGATGAATCTCAGCATTTGGTACTGTTTTGCTTGCCCTCGGAGTTTCTCTAGGCTGTAAAAACGATATTGGATACATTTTAGCCCATGTTCGCCCACTTTTGGTTACTTTTATTTAAATACAGTATAGCTACAAAGCAACCCTTATATATGATTTTCTATGCAAAATGTCACTATTGTAATCATTTGTTAGCTTTACCTGATATTTGAAATTAAAAAAAAGAAGGATTATATATTTATATGGTAGAACAAAAAAGAATTATCTTAGATATTGGTCCAAGGCTCAGTCATCATCATCATCGCTACCCGTATTTAAATCATTGTCACTTTCGCCGAATTCATCATCTTCTCCATCTTCTGTACTGTTAGTGCAGCCTGTACATTTACACATATCCGTGCAAGGTAGCCTGTTTTTCCGACATTTGCATCTGTTGTTCTGACAGTTTGATTTGCATCCACAAACACTCAACTCAATCATTGCCATTGGAGCTGGTAGGTTATCTGTCATTATGGGCGTCAAGGCATCATTCTGTCTTTTCCATCCATTAATATCGGGTGATGGTAGGTTCTGCAAAGGCTGGCAGGCTCTTCTCAGTACCAGAGAGACATAATGAGAACGAAAGATCTTGAATTTTAAAGCGGACATCGTTGGTGGTAATTTATCTGCATCAGTTTGAAACTTTGAGTACAGATACCAGCGCAGCTGTGGTAGGGTCTTAACATGAGTTGGACAGCTGTTGCCACCGTAAAGTGAAACGACAAAACGTTCTAATGACTCTAAAGTCTCTTGCGTTGGAGGCCCTTCATCTTCTCCAAGAGCTGATAATGCACGAAGAATGTCGTCGTCGCTTCTTGTGAAAACTTTCCAACAAGCGATTTTTGATTTTCCGTTAAACTTTCCTGTTTGGTCACAACCAGTAAAAGTGTGGAACCCTAACATGGCAGAAGCTCTTTGTGAACCAAGAGATTCGTAGCACTTCCCAATGTCGATGCATCGCAAATTGTCTCCTCTCCCTGTCCAAAACATTGTGACGTTTGGCAGTGATTCGTAAAAATTGATTGATAGAAGAAATACATCAGTATCTGGTGAAAAAATGTAACACTCGCACAAAGGAATTCGTTTAGCAATTTCAATGGCATGTAGAACGAGAAGGGTATCCGCTTCTTCATGGTCATGAATTTTTAAATCGATTTCCATTTGATTGATGTTCGTCACAGACATTGTATCATATGTTACCACATATGTTATACCCATGGTGTTAAATTTCTCGATGGTCTTTTGGGACAGGTAGATGGTCAAGTCCTGCTTTGTATCAATGTGTGATAGAAATTGCTTCAAGCTTGTATTGGCAATACTTGTTTCATCTTTCACTCGGTATCGGACTTCTTTCCCTGATGTTCTGTGCTGCCTCGTCCTTGACTTCAAAGAATCCCGAATATACCGGTCAAAAACAAGATGAATTTCGTTAAAATCTTTTCCGATTTTCCATACTTTCTTGATAAATGCTTCGGCAAAGTCCTAGGAAAAAAGTGATATTTTTTACATTACCTTTCCGTACACAAACTTTGTAGCAGTATATCAAAGCTGAGATGTGAATGTTAATGGAGATCATGGAGGACTAATGGAGTGCAGCAATCAATTAATGACTGATAAGTTTACGTTTTTTGATGCTCGTATACCGCAGAAAATTAAACAAGTAAACAGATAAACAAATCTTCATTAAAATATATCCTTATGGGGCCATTCAAAAATCACGTAACACCAAAACTCACCATTTTCAACTACCCATCCTTCAGGCGTTACCTAACTTTTGAATGGCCCCTTTATATACCTTTGGCCGGCACTTGTTTGCACCATCTTATGTTAGCAGCGACGTTAATTGGTATTATTACGCAGAGCTAAAAACTCGAATTTTTTAAGTTTAATTTGGAATTGCCCGAAATTAAGCTGTACTTTACGAAATTAAGATTTCTTTAACTCATTTCTCATCGACTTCTAAGGCGCAACTTTGCCGGCCTAAGGTACCTTACCTGACATGTCAACATTTCCTTTGTTTTCTTAACTTGATTCACAAGAGCCATACCATCGATTACTATCGCTCGATAAGAATCTGTTGAACTGCTCATTATCTCCTGAGATTCTCCAGGCTCTGCAAGATTTTCCACCTGATGCATTATAGCAGACTTATCAGTGCATGTCAGCAGTTGACCATCGCCAGTGAACAATGCTTTCGGTACAACAGAAAATTCGAAGTTGCCAAGACAATGTTCTAAATCGAGGTCTGGTCTTTTACGAGCGGCGATCAGAAATCTTGCCAGAAGAGTCTTTTCTTCCTTTAGTTGAACAACCTTAGCTCCAACCTTTGTCTTGATCACAGTCTTGGTGGCTTTAAAGGATTTCAGCTTTCGTTTCTTCATGGGTGCCCAAACTGACAGGGAGCCGTGAAACCTTTCTTTTATAAACTCATCATAGCATTCCTTTCCAATTGCTGCATGATGGAGTACTTCAAAAGCAGACTGGGTGGGAAGTATGGCCTTGGATATGACATTAAAAACACAGTCTGATTCATCAAACCCAATATCGAATTCATCCATAGTCTTCACTAATGCACGTACATTGGAGCCAATTCTAGATCTTGTTGTACCAGTTAGCTGATAGTGAAGCTTTCTGTAGTCAGTATTTATGTTCTGTAGTCGACAAAAGTCTTCCGATAAAGATGCGAGCATGGGAGAGATAAGGGAAAAACGATTCAATGCAGATTGACGCTGAGTTAACCCAGTAACACCACCACTGACCTGAGAAAATATAAAAAATAATTACGGATTTGTCTGCTTGTATAAGACTTTGTTTTAGTTAAATCTTCAGTTTAAATGGTAAAACGAATAAAATATTAAAAACAAATTGGCATGGGTTATTACCTTTAAGGCTTTGTTTTCTTGCTCCATGGCATGGTCAGATCCAATTGCTGTGAATGGTATTCCTGATTTGCAAATAGAAAAGTTATCCTGAAGGTAAAGCCATGATTCTGCATCTGAATTCTTTAGCTCCTGCATCCTTGCCAAATAAACGGGGGAAAGTCTGGCGTAATTCAATTGATCATGTGCAAAGAAATATTGAACAAACTCATTGAGTGAAGAGAGATGGAGCTGCCATATACCTTGACGTGATGCTCGGAGGAAACGAAGAAGAGACTCGAACATCTTCATGTAATTCCACTGAAACTGAGCTTGATTATCGAGACCATCTGCAAATGCTTGTAAATAATTCAAGACGCCTTCTTTGTCAAGAAATTTTAGCATCTTATCGTGTTGTTGCTTGCGTTCTTCTTCTGCACCTTGCTCGAGAATCCTCTCAAACGAATCGATCTCTGATTGAACTCGACTGGTTGCATCTGGATCGGCAAAGTTCGTCTTGTGGAACTTTCGAAACAGCAAATGAAAAAGCGCCAAGTACATTGTTGTATGGGCTTCCATTGCTCTTTTATAATGCTTTCCAGCTAAAACTTGCGACAACGTGTTTTCTCCATATATTCCAGCTTCTGTAAATAATCTATCCAGACCACTGTCTTCGATGTACTTTCCGATGCATTTCAACATAGCAAAAACCACATGTAACTCTCCAAGTCTGAATATGAAGTCTTGGCGGATTTCTGCTTTCTCTCTCAGTTGAATAGCTTTCGAATACAATTGCAAATCAAGACTTATGATTGTTTTCTTTGTTCCAGTAACCTTAACATTTATACCTTGAGCAATCTTCAGTGCCGTATAAAGGTTTGACCAATCAGTTGGTGATCCTGGATAAAGCGGCATTCCTTGGCACATTGTTTCTTCACAACCTTCTGTTACTAGCGAATTGTAGGCTGCCCAACTTGGCAAAGGCATCAGTCTTTCTTCATTGAAGATTTGACAAAGCGCCCAACAACGATCTGTGTTCTGGTATAGCTGTATTTCGTTAGCTGGTGTTGCTCCCGTAAAAAGTGGAAACGATTCACGTTGCGGTGTTGGTTTGTTGCAAAGCATCGTTTTTTCGAAAGGATTTTGCTTAAACATGATTGTGCTGCTGGATGATCTTTCAATCTTGAGGTTCGTGTGCTTTTTCTCGGCTGCTCGTTTTTGGAACAAGATCTGTCCGGTCCCATGAAATTCAAGCTTACCATCCGGTGTATCGTTGTGAAAATCGGTGTTATCAATAGCAAAATGTATCTTCGTATCTTGTGTTACGGTAGGTGGTATGAAAACACCATCGTTTTCCCTTATTATTTTGGTAGCAGTGTTAGCGATCTCTGTTTCAATTTTCATGATTTTATCATAGCTAATGGTGAGGGAAAGTTCAGAAAGACAATCGATGATTTTTTTACTGCGTGTCTCTTTATGTATGTGTAACCCTAAACCGACAGAAAATGGTGTCTCTGAATGAAGTTTGGAGCGAAAACTTGCGTTTGAGGTAACGGCTGGCTTATACCTAACTTGCCTTGTTGTTTTTGTTGCTTTCATTATGATTTGACATATGTTATTGACTGTTACATCTGCTTCATGTAAACTGCGAGTAGAATCACCTATCTGATGTTTGGCACCGAGAACAATCCATTTGATAAGTTGGTGTAGTGATTTAGGAACTGTGAACCCTTCAAAGTCACCTTCGAAAAGCCAAGGTTTTTGCTGGAGGATTTCCTGTCTAACAGTGCTTGCGCATTCAAAAATATTCAAAAATTCATCACAGGCAAATTTGTGTTCAACAGCATCTAACACAGCATCATTAAAACAGACACGTTCAGACTCATTTCGATTCTTTGGCTTATGAAATACAACATTTGCAATGTTTTCTTGGAGGAGTCGCTTTATGTACTGTTTGAAGTTTTGTATCTGGGTTTCATTGTCCAACAGTTTGTTGTAGAATGCATTAATGTCGTTCATCGTGAGAATAGTATCAGGGTTTTCTTGTAACATAGACCTCACAGTATTTACGATTTCAATATCTGCTAGCACTCGACTAACATCCTCGATGTTCCCTATTCCTTGACTATCGGCTTTTGCTGCTCTTTGAGCCATTACCCAGCAGACCAGATGATACATGACGTCATTGGCAACTGCATCACAAGCGTTTGGTATAGTATTAAGTCGTATGAAAAATGATTTATCTTCCATGGCCTTAGCGACTGAAAGCATATTAGCTCCCATCTCTTTGAACATGACCTTTCTTAGCTTTCCTCCTTTTTTCTGGCAAATTACACAGAGTTGTTTATCAAAGCCAATATTGCTTGATCTAAGATCTCTTTTTGATTGATCACTGGGCCTTGGATTCGCTTGAGAAGAAGAGTTGTTCGTCTGTTCTTCACTTGCTGCAAGTGCATTAGGGCTTTTAGCTTTCGCTTTAAGTCGATCAATTTTGCTCCGATTTGTAATAGCTTTATAGCACTCAGAATGATACGTGGCTTTGTTTTCATACAGCCTCTGTAACGGTGTATCGAGAATAGAGCTTGCACTGGGAGGAATTGACTCGTCGCCATATTTTATTCTCTCTTCAAACGCGTTTATCAGCTTCTCGATGAATTCTGGGCACTTGACAACCTTAAATAAATTAAAATTCATTTCATATTTACCAAATATATTAACAACATAAATAAGAAAACTATGATCATAAGAGTAATCGCTACTTTACAATGTAGAATTCACGTAATGCTGAATTTTTCAAAATTTAAAAAGAATCTTAGGGCCTAGGCCTACCTTCTTCTTGGAATCTTCTTTCTGGCAGATTATACATTTGCTAAAATCGATGATCTTCTTCCGCTTACTATCTGAAGGACCAGGTTTGTCCATTCCTGTTTCGAACTAAATATCAGGATTACATTTTGAATATTTAAAAATGTCACGTTGTTTGACTTTGCTTACTGACGAAAATGTCATGTGATAGTGAAAGATGTCTGTCTGAAGCATGTGAGAGGGATTGAGATTCAGGAAAGCAGATCAAATTCCTGAGTAAACAATGACTAGGGGAGAAATTTGATACGGTTTGTTTAAAAGTAAAACAATGGCGATTTGAAAACTAAGAAAAATAACCTATTCTGCAATTTACATAATTTCAGGGGGGCTCACCTAAAAGATTAAATTCGTCCAAAGCTCAGGCTGAGACTCAATATTTACTATTTAAACGTTTAAAGTAGCACTTCTAGCTCTAACTACTGCGTAAATTTATTATGTACATTGAAATGGCTCATATTTTAGCATTTTTTTAAAAAAAATACCTGTAAAAATTTTGACGTTACCCCCCGAATAATGAAAACTTTGAACGGCCATAACTCGTTTGTCTTTCATTTTTCATATAAGGTGTTTTGGTATTATTTGTTAAGTTTTTAATTTGCTATCGCTTGGTGTATAGTTTTTTAAAAAGTCTCGCACTTTTTTTTTATTAGACCAGGACACTTGATGACGTCATATCACGTGACTAAAATAGGTGCGAAGTTGGCACCCTAGATTTTTCTTACCCTTGGACCATGTTAGTGCCATAGCAACAAAAGTTTCGCTTGTAACAAGCTCCATTGAGCCAAGTCCTTTTTTGTGACATAAGGGCCTACACTACGGGGCCTTCCTTCAAATGTGGAAAGGTTTGTCCGTGCAACAAGGTGCTCTATATCAATGCATGTCTCGACCTTTGTCGTTTGTTGAAACTTTCAGTAAATCATGTTTTGATGCATAAGCTCATGAATGTCACAGTGACAAAGAGAAATCAGCTGCAACGGTTTTGCTCTCATCAACCAACATTAATTGGCTTTAATAGTGTTTACTTGTGAGGTTCCGTGTGTTTTAGTTACAAGATTAAATCGATTTAATATGCTGGCGAAGATCATCTGCACTTACTGGAGAGCATATGATTCTTGCAATCAGCTTTTTTGTTATGGCGATGACGCAAGTAGAATATGAATTTTCAGCATATCGATGCTTCCTAGAGAAAAGCCCGGAGCCTATGAGACCATTTTAAGTAATCCCTTCTGTGCTGCACCTGAAACGTCGAAAATACTTCCTTTTTGGCAATTTCCATCATGGATAGTTAATGATATTTGTAGTTAGCCGCACTTGGGCTAGCAACGTAGTGTGGAAGTTTGAATCAGCAGAACTATAGGAATGGTTGCTTTTAGATTTATTACTTGTTGAAAACCTTTCGAAAGAATACACATGAATAGTTATTTACACGTGTTTACCCTTTTATTTCATGACATCGGGATGTTAAATGTGTTTACCGTTTGTTTGTGATCGCTACTGAAAGACACTGCAATGATAGCTTTAACAGTACTTGTACTTCAAATTACAAGTTTTTGTGCGAACAACATAGTTAAGGCGCTAGGTTTTTTAATTTCTATATCTTACTTTAGCCACTTCAAGATCCTTGATATTTCCTGGTTTTTGAAACCCTGGTTTTGCAGAAACACGTGAATTCGAAATTCTGCTATCAAACCCAACTTGTGTCAACCGAAAATAGATTTCATGGAAATTCATTTAACACAAGAAAAACTTTCAATAGAAAAATTATTCGCATTTGTAAACTGATGATTTTTGTTTGTATTATAAACTAGCACTACAAACATGGACTCGATATGAAATTATTTACAATAAACTGTTTGCATGGCCTAAAATACTATTGAAATTAAAACAAACAGTCTCAGGTGTAGCGCACGTGCATTTTTATAAGGAACCATCTGTAAAACTACCATGCAGACTCAAGTTTCCCAAAGAACATTGATATGATGCGTGTTACTGAATAACCGCCACTGCAATCATGATACCTCCTTACAGCCATCAAGGTATCCTCCCTCACGCATTTAGCATAACACGTAGAGTTATATGATCTTCAACAAATGAGTTAAATTTGCAAAGGCTGCTCACTGCTTTGACTAACACCCGGGCTGATGTCTGTGCAGTACAGTGGAAGTTGTTCAGCACAGTGGAGGGCTATGAAACCAGTACACAGGAGGCTGTGCAGTACTGTGAAGGAATAATACCATTACAGTGGAAGGGTAAACTTGTGTCTGTGTAAAATTGATTTTGTTCGGTACTGCTCAGGGATAAGATCTGTACAGTAGAGTTTGTTCAGTTAAATGAAAGGGTAATATTGAATTCATCGGAGAGGTGACGTTGAGTACAGTGGTGGGGGAATTTCGAGTACAGTTTAGGGGTTACGTTCAGTACAGTAAAGGGGTAACATCCAGTACAGTAAAGGGGTAACATTCAGTACAGTAAAGGGGTAACATTGAGTACAGTAAAGGGGTAACATTGAGTACAGTAAAGGGGTAACATTGAGTACAGTAAAGGGGTTACATTGAGTGCAGTAAAGGGGTAACATTGAGTACAGTAAAGGGGTCACATTGACTACAGTAAAGGGGTAACATTGAGTGCAGTAAAGGGGTAACATTGAGTACAGTTAAGGGGTAACATTGAGTGCAGTAAAGGGGTAACATTGAGTACAGTAAAGGGGTAAAATTGAGTATAGTGGGGGAATTTCGAGTAAAGTGCAGGTCTAACATTGAGAACAGTAGACGGTTAATATTGACAGGTTCATCCTGCTGCATTTCTGCTTCTCATTCAGTAGAATTTCCCAACAACTTCAATCGTTAATGTAGTTCTCAAAATACCACTTGAATATTTTCTAGTTATATGTAATATTGTATAATATCGAAATCTGGCTGTTGCAGCTGCAACCATTTGAACCGTCTGGATCCGCCGCGGATACCAATGATAATGTGAACTATAACTTTTCTCATTAAGCCACAATTTTTTATGTAAGGCACATCCGAAAAATTCTAAACGACATATAACTGGGATCGTCATTTTTAGGCAGAGCATAATGAAGTTCTTAGCATGCATGATTTATAGAAGGTTTGTAATATGAACAATCTTATTGTCTTGTTGTTATGACTAACAATTTGCGGTATGCTCTTTCCTTTTTGAAATACGCACAAGCATGTCTGAAAAAACTGACTACAACATCAAGATTAATGAGCATCATTTTTTAACATTTAACATTCTTTTCATTGAAAAAGCGCAAAAATCTACTCAAGTTTACCAAGTTTGTCGAGAATCACATATACACGCTAGACAGCTATGCTTCTATCACAGATGATGCGCTTGCAAAGAATGGCAGAAGAATAGCGATTCCTTTATTTTTCATGAGATGGTATATCATCTTACATGTGCTTGCATTGACCCGGTTTATCATCTTGCATGCGCTAGGATACATATAATCTTACATGCATTAGATACGCTTATAAAGGGCTGTTGTGTAATACTGTGCTTAGATGCGCTTACAAGGGAATGGTATTTCACCTTCCATCAAATGCTAGGTCACCCTTGATGCTTTGAATACTCATACAATAGGATGGTTTGTCATCTTACTTCATAATAAACGATATAAAGATAGGAATCGTAAAGTTATTCCTTTCACGCACTTTGAATAAATCAGTTTACACAAATTATGCACAAAAGACCCGGTGGTGGCATATGTCAATTGCAGTAGCCTGCTCAGGTTTATTACCCGTGTTAGACCATGCCTTATGAATTAATGTAAATATAACATGACTCTGAAGAAGGATTTATTCCGAAACACGAATTAATGCCTCACTGTGGAAAAGCCTTGAGTTGTGAACACATCAAGACTACTGTGCTAAGTTATTTTCCTGGTTTAGGACAGTGGTTAGCGCGCTCGCCTGTTCACCATGCTTTATGAATAAATCAGTATACTCAAGATCTTCTTCCAGATTCGGTCCTACCAGGCCCTATTCATGATCTAACCAATTTACTAAATTTCTAATCACATGAATGTTCAACTGTACCTCAGGCATGTCATCTTACAGTAACTTCTATGTCATTAACACTGTCAACTATCATCTATGCCATCTTGCATGCAGCGGAAACGCTTACTAGATGATGGTTTATCATCTTAGATGAGGTGGTATATCTTACTATAAGAACTAATTAACTTAAAAATAGCCAGAAATATCGGATACATAGCGAAACGAACACATGGACATTTTCTGATTGGCCTATCACATATGGGTATATAAATCAGTTAGGTTTCTGTTTTGTTATCTTTCTGACGTATTCCTCTTTGAGTGTCAGACGAAAAGCTTAAGTAATCTCTGTGTTTGTTTCGCTATCTTTCCGATATTTCTAGCTATTTTAAAGTACTGTTCCATCCAAAGACTGTTCTATTAATCAACTTACAAGATAAGTGATATACCATCTTTACTGGAGCTAATCATCTTACATGCAATAAATACCGTATATAACGATATACCAACCCCCTGTAAGCGTTCCTAGCGTGACTAGCGTATAGCTACGGTAGCATGATATATTTCTTAAGTCACTAAACCTTTGAATGTGTCTTGTCAGTATGAAATCAGTATGGTTAAAACTTGCTACTTTTTGCAGTCTCTTACAGTAGGTGAAGTTGAAAACGTGTTATTTCTACCTCTGGCTTTTCTCTGTCAAACACAGACGTTAGGGAATCTGCGTTTGGATCTTGTTTCCAACGGAAAAGCTTTTAATTCCATAAAAATATCATTGCTTCCCCACCGTTCGTATTTGTATTAGCTTACGTTACTTTCAGTAGTGAGGAATACTGTCATGGAAGTATTCACTACTTTCTGCCGAGTATCACATTTGAAAATGCAATTCTAGCGGAAAAAAGTATATTTCCTTTTTTATGTCTATTTGGTGTAAATACTAAGTCCCCTCTCTTGAATGCATATACATGCAAAGCAAGTAATTCAAAAGTAAATCATGTTAAAAACATAATCTAAGTACGAGTAAGTCCTACAATCATCGTTAGCAGTTAACTGAAGAAGATTTCATCGAAACGTTGTAAGCATTGATTATCTACTTATAAAGCACATGCTTGAATCCATACTTAGATAATAGCAGCAGTGTGTCTTCATTAGCAAGAAGAGGGCTTTATACCTTTATATGCTTATCTGTACAGGTAAAGCGAGTTACAATAGAAGAGACACCCAGAGGATGCAAGAAAATGCTATAACTCGGAGTATAACGCTTCTGCGATCGACCACCAGATTACTTAGATTTATGGTACATACAAAAACATGCGTGTATAAAGGTGCTAAATTGGTGATAGATTAATCAAATCAATACTACTATGGATAGTTTCAATGTGTTTTTGGGTGGATTTACAAAATATGGGTTGTTTGCATGTATGAAGGTGCTAAAATTTGTGATATGAAATCTTAATGAAGGCTTAATGAAACCAATACTATGGGTATTTTTGAAATGTCTTTTGATAGATATACAAAATATGGGGTTATTTACTTATTTAAAGGTGCTAAAATTTGTGATAGCTCAATTAAACTAATACTATGGATAGTTTCAAAAGTCGTTGGATAGATTATTATAGATTTTTATCGAATTTATGCTTATAAAGCCTGAATTCACATTTAAAGAACTTTTAAAAGATTTTTAAGCCTAAAGAATATTCAGACGTGGCAAGGGAAATATTCATGATAAAAAAGCAGGAAACGTGAAGAGAAACTGGTTAACGTTTTGCACCTGCTGAATTTTCAGTTCTTGCCTTACTGGGTTTCATGGAAAATATTTTTTGACGAAATTCATCTTTTTGAATTGTCGAATGGATGATCGGTCTTCCAATTCTATCTTTTATTTAGGTCTACACTTGGAAATTCCTCAGAAATTACTGTTTACTTCATGAAGTTTAGCGAAAGAAAAGATTTATTAATTACTCGGTATCTCCATCCATTGCAGTTAAATGCTGGCACGTGTCGCTTCATAGTGAAATATCACAAAAATTAAACTCACACGAGAGCCTTAGTTTATAAACTATATAACAGATAAAACAAGAATGAACTAAAGAAGTTTTGATGATAATATCTTCTTCAGTTACTTTCCGTAAACATATTTCAGAAAATATTTTCTCAAGTTACTGAAGAAGATATCATTGAGACGTCTGAAAGAATGGTTTATTCTCAGAAATATTTTGTGATACTAACCATTGAGAAGAAAACAAGTGCATATCTAAATATGTCATTTCAGTAGTTTCCACACAGTGCTTAAGTGACTTTTTTCGTCGAGCTTATGCGAGTTCCTTTCGGTTTAGATTTTTTCAAACTGGCTTTGTACTTGTTACTTATAGAAAAAACGCATGGTTTATGATCTATCATAATATATAACCTGACATGATGTTTTTAGGTATCTTGTTAACAGTGTTCGTATCAAAGCGATTGCTTAGGTCTTATCACAAAAATAATGCTCGTAATCATAAGATAAATACGATCGCACACACCTGAATATTGAACTTTTTCTTTCTCTCTTGGCGTCCATGTTTTATCGAGACCTGCTAATATCTGATCCTGAAAGCTTTGGCCGAGTTTGTCGATATCCAACTTTGTAATTACGCACAATCGCTTCGCACATATGTTCGGCTTTAACTGCATGGGCGCTCTTAAATATTTGAGATTTCGATGCGAATTTTCTATTGCAGAACTCGCTATTGTTAGTGTAGCGTTTGATTGATGGATCCCAAAATAAAGGTTCCAAGCCAATCAGATTGGTTTGCGCACATAATTTGTAAATTAGTCTCAGACGCTTAACGGCGGACACAAGATGTACGTCATCAATTCGTGATTTTTTTTAAGCGTATATATTCTTTCAATGATACTCGGCAATTTTTTACTCGATATCTTAAAGTCAAATGGCACATGCAACGCTGGCATCTTGACGTTCCAACCCGTTCTCAAAAGCTTTGGGAAGCTCTGATTTCTTGATTTCACGAAGTATACAATCAGTTTTAAACTCTACCAGACGCTACTCAGAGGCATTGGAGCCCCCAGAAAAATGTTTTTGATGGTCTGGGGTCTTCCTGACGTTGGCAGGCATTAATAGGGCATTGTCCCTTGACATCCCCTTTGCTTGGGGTCCCTTAGGAAGCGCACTTCAGAATCGAGCCCGTCGAGCCGTGCCTGCCTTAATCATACCAGAAATAAACTTGAAAATAAAAATGTTTGTAAATAGTATTTGGATTTTGTCATAAGTATCAAGAGGACTGTGAAGAATGAAATTTTCTTGAAACCACTTGATCAATTTTATTTTTTGAAACATTGAAGTCTCAGCTAAATGCCATTAAGACCGATTAGAAATATTTAGATTGTATGAAATGTTGCTCTAAATGCAAGAATTAAGAAATCGATATCTTTTTCAATGATATAACTACTTATTCATATTTTACAAACATTAATGAAACTTGATTTTAGGCTCTGTATGATTTTTTTTACATAATGTATGATTTATATCAATTGGTATGAGTGAGTAAGTGAGTTTACTGTATGTTTAACGTGCTAGCCTAGAAAAGTGTTCAAAACTTTGACGTACGCGATTTCATTGTCCAGCAGGCATTGATATAAGGTGTAGTGATGACCGCTTTGTGCCAGAAGTAAAATATTTAGTGATGAATTCAAAAGTGTTTTTCATAGAATCTATTAAGAAGTATAAAGGTAGTAGAATATTTAGCGGAAACAAGTCTTTTGGATGAATTCTCATATGATATAGTACCTACATGTGATATAGCGTGTAACTTAGGGCCTGTTTATATGGGCAAAATTACTTCACCTGCCAGACTCGGGTCTTGCAGGTGATATTTCACCCTCCTATAGAAAATCATTGAAATCTCAGATTGCGTTTATATGGAAAATAAAGCTTCACTCCACACTACCGGTATAGTGAAGTTTCGCCTCTCAGGAGGTGAAGTTTCACCCAGGTGAAGTGAAGTTTTCCCATATAAACGCAAAACTACCAGTGAGAGGTGAAGTCAATTCGACCTCAAATGGAAAATCAATGATGCGTTGACGATTAATGACGTCTAGGGATATACTTCGCCTTTTAGACCCGGCATGAACATTGCATATAAACAGTGCTGAGAATTTACTTCACTTGTCAGCCCCTGGTCCGGCAGGTGAGGTGTTTTTGCCCATATAAACAGGCCCTTAATTGTACTGACTAAAGTGTAACTCAGGATACCAAACAAGGGAGTTTGAAATTATCACAAGTCTTACTTTATCATAAGTTTACCTTCCGAGCTGATCACAAAATATTTACTCATTGGCAATCTCTTTGAAATCTAACCATCAAAGAAAAATCTAAAACTATCATTTTTTAAAATTTCTTCAAATTCAGATCTTCACATTATTCTGCCAGGAATCCTTATGACTTGAACCATATAAGAGCAAATCTAGTAACTTTTGGCTCAAATAGTCTTCAATGTGTCGGACCTCAAATATGGAATGGTTTACCTAATAATTTGAAATCTGCTGAAAATCTGGAAATATTCAAATCTATAATAAATCAATGGAATGGCCCAGAATGTAAATGCAGTGCAGTGCCTGCAGTATTAAATACGTTTTTTAACTCAATAACTTCTGTATATTTACGTTGATTTTAGATATTAAATTTCACTCGATCTAGATTAGTTGACTTTGTTTATATTGTATATATTGTTAGCTATGTTGTAAATATGGAATTAGAATGGAATAACAAAAAAAAACAATCGCTTATTTGTTACAATGTGCCTCACTAGATGATTGAAAAGTAAACTATTTCTTTTGTTTTTTTGTGCCTCTAGTCAGATGACCTAGTCCAGTTACACACAACAATGGCAATCTTACTTTATATCTCATCCTTAAATGAAAGCTTGAAAAACTCGTATACATTATTCGGGCAATAGCCAAGCCCTTTTAATACCTTTTCCGCACCCTTCTAATGACTCAACATAGTTATTTACGCTATTTTTTGCAATGATGAAATTTCCCTTAGATTGCGTAGTGTAGGGAACAATTCACTTCTTATGAACATTTATAGAGAATAGGAATAAAGTAAAGGAAATTTGAAAATTATTACACTGTGCCATATTAGATATCCTATTGAATTTTTTTTAGCGAGCGAGCCAGGAGTGGGAGGCATAATTTTGTTTATCAATAAGTGTGGTTAAAAACAAAGAGCTCTTAAAATTGTTTCAGAACCTGTTTCCACCTGGACTCCTCCTCAGTTTAGAAAAGAGAGGAGTTAGAATATTTATCAACGAGCTTTAAGCAGTTTAAGTCCACATGTTATGTCATATATTGGTTGTATAGAAACAAATAATATATACACTCAGGCCTTGTCCACTCGTACCCGGATATTTTTGAAAACGCATTTCTATTTATCCGTTTTTGAAAAACATTGAAGTACTCACGATGAGCATTTTCAAAAAAATCTGCGTCCACACGGATATGGAGGAATCTTTAACAACAAGTTTTTGTTTGTGAAATTGAAAGTGGAAAGCTGAGCTCATGCCGTCATCGTTTTCAAAAACATACGTTTTCGCTGTCGCCGTCCACACAACAATATGAAAATGGATTTTTCCAAAACTCCAACCTAGACAACGCTTTCGAAAAGCTCCGTTTTCATCACCGAAAACGCTGGCTACGTGTGGACGGAAAGGCTAGATTGATAAATAAACATACGTTTTCAAAAATACCCGTAAACGTGTGGACGGGGCCTCGTGTCATGACATTATAGTCACAGGAGATATAGTCTGAAAACTAAAACAACGGCTATTATGTTTACTTCTGTATCTTGAGCAGACTTTTAGACAGTAACAATAGTGCACAAATAAAGCAGATATTAAATAATTGCCACAGTTAGTTTCCGGAAAATCACTCTCTTTTGACTATGGATGCACTGAAATTTTGTTATGACAAAGATATATTATGTTATATGATTTGTTATTATCACTCTTTTATCGATATTTATGCACTCATATTATATTATGACTAATATTTATGATATTATCAATCATACAAAATGTTACTATCACTCTCTTGTGAATATTGTTGCAATAATATCAAATCATGACTAATATTTTGTCATCTCATTATAACATTTCGTATTATCATTCTCCAATGAATATGGATACACTCATATCTTAATATAACTCATTTTTGTTATATCAATATATTATAAAACTTTGTTTATCAATCTCTTATGAATATGAATACACTCGTATTATATTCTGACTAATATTCATTATATAATTATGTTATGTTATTTTTTATAACCACTCTCTTATGAATTGGAATACACTCATATTATATTATTACCTATATATATAATATAATTATGTTCAATCTTTTTTAATATCACTCTCTTATCAATATGGATGCACACATTTTCTGTTATGAGTAATATTTATCATAATAGTGTGTTATATTATTTGTAATTATCACTCTCTTATGAATATGAAAGCACTCATATTATATTCTGACTAATATTCATAATGTCATTATGTCATATTATTTGTTATCATCAATCTCTTGTGAATATGAATACACTGCTTTATATCATGACTAATATTCATTATATTATCATATTAATTCATTTCTTATTATCACTCTCTTATCAATATGGATGCACTAATATTATATAATGACTAATATTCATCATGATATTATGTTGTATTATTCGTTAATAATCCGCTAAAGAATATGGATGTACTCATACTATACCATGACTAACATAATATGTTTTTGAAACAGATTTTAGAACGAAAACTGGTATGTTAACATTAGATTATATTATTCATTATTAGATTATATTAAACTGTGATGAATCTAGGAGCTTGGATAAGTTTGTAACAAATTGCAACAATTTGATTTTTTTTAGCAATTCTCAGCAATAAACAGTAGATTTAAAGCTTTTATTGTAAATTTAGGGTGCAACGTTTTGAAGCAATGAACAAATTGGCAAAGATGATTTGTGAAGAATCCAACCGGAATAAATCAAGTTCTGTCTCTAACTAGTTATAGATTTGAGAAAGGATCTTATTCATAGAGATTTTATCTTGAGGAAGGTTTACTCCTTTTCTAGGCTCTCTAATTCTGACTTGTTTAGGACTTGTTGTCTTGAGAGGGTGGGCATATATTGTAACAAGGCCTTTCAAAGACGTGAAAAGACGATAAGACAGTCGAATCCCTCACTGACACGACATGACAGCACTTAATCAATGTCTCTTTTATATTATCAAATTTTGTAATTTGATTAATTCTTTAAAGAGTTTTGTATATATTTTGAAAGAGATATTAATCCAGCTCCATATAGTAAAGCTGGTTAAGGGCAATCTCGGCCTATGTACCATTGTTACATAAAAAAAAAGTAACGACGTCTGAAAACAGATGATGGATTAACAGCACTTTCCAATGATTAACCAAAACAGATTATTGATTTGAAAAGAAGCTGGATTCGGGAAATCAGTCCAGATAATTTATGAGAAGGAAAGTTGTCATTTTCTCAAATAACATCGACAGATTGATTATTACAATAAAACTAAGTGTTTAACCATATGAGCGATGAGTCGACAAATTTTTCTTTATCAAAATTTTACTCAACTATAGCCTTTATCCTATATCCCTTATCCGTTATCCCTTATCCTATATCCCTTATCCTATATCCCTTATCCTATATCCCTTATCCGTTATCCTTTATCCTTTATCCGTTATGTTACTTAGCTCCACCTCTTTCTCATAGTAACTCGATACCTAATGACTACTGGTGACTGATTATGATATTTCTAAACGTTACGCCCGAAAACCGATTAAAGAAGTTGGTCTTCACCTAGCTTTTGTCCTACTATTCCTGATTTCCCTCCTTCGTCATAAATACTTGATGGCACGTTATCGTTTGATCTAGCACAGGCATGGCTAGCCAAGAAATGCCTGGGTGTATTGCTCCCTGTTATCAAAAACATGATTAATCTATCATTTTCATATTTCATATTATATGGTTGCTTTCCAGATGCCTGGAAATGTGCATTGATAAGACCCCTGTTGAAGAAGCTTGGATTAGAGTTTTTCTTTAAGAACTTCAGACCTGTCAGCAACTTACCATATGTCTCCAAGCTAACTGAAAAAGCAGTTTTAGACCAATTGGATGACCAAACCGAGTCAAATGAATTACTACCAGAGAAAGCATCTGCTTATAGGAGGGATCTCAGCTCAGAGACAGCTTTGATAAAGGTTCGGTCAAATGGAACAGTCCTTGATTGGTTTAGGTCATATTTACATGGAAGGAGACAAAGAGTTATTGTGAATAATGTTATGTCAGAAGAGATGCATTTGAACAGTGGGGTCCCTCAAGAAAGCTATTTAGGACCTATGTTGTTTGTTATTCATGTCAGTGCTTTGTATGATGTCATTAGTCAATACCTCACAAATGTTCATGGCTATGCGGATGATCACCAGCTATACATATGGCTCAAATCAGAGCCTGTTTCCGAGAGGGAGTCCATTAAGGCCATGGAGATGAGTGTTTCTGATGTTAGGGAATAGATGTGTTAGCTAACCGTCTCGTGATCAACGATTCAAAAACAGAGATAATGTTAGTAAAATTAAGACAGCAGTGGTCTAAGGTGTCTACTGGAGGTATAAGAGTATTTGATGAGGTGATTGTTTCTGTGGGAACTGTTGAAAATCTTTTATATGCGCATCTAGATCAAAATTGAAAATGGAGAAATACGTTGCCAAATTATTCAGTAAAGCATTTTACTGATTGTAAAAATTGAAGCATATATAGAAGTTCTTTAGCAGAGACGCAATCCAAACTGTTGTTCATGCATTTATCACCATCAACTTGGATAACTGTCTTTGTTTTACGGTATGCCATAGCATCTTATTGACAGACTGCAGCGTGTCCAAAATGCAGCTGCTCGTGTTGTGTTGCTCATACCTAAATTTGACCATATACGCACATCCTTATTCGATCTGCTTGGCTGTCGGTCAAGCAACGCATATCGTTCAAAATTATGCTGCTTACTTTCAAGTGCTTAGTAGGAAAGGCACCTGTGTATTTACGGGACATGGTGGAGAGGTATATGACTAACAGAAATCTAAGATCGAGTAATGCACTGCTGTTATAGGTTCCTCGTTTCAACAACAAATTTTAGGTGCTAGAACTTTTTTCTATGCCGCAGCTAGTGTTTGGAACAGTCTTCCGCTGGAAATTCGTGCTATTGAGAATATTGGCAGTTTTGAAAAATCTATGAAGACTCATTTAGTTGAATTAGCTTTTGATGTCATGTAATAGTTTTAAATTTTGAATTGTAAAGTGCGAAGTCTGTGGGTCGGTTTACCATGAAGGTGCTCCATACATAGAGTACAGCTATATACACTAAGAAGAAAAAGCCTCAGAAGACAAAACTCTCCATCTCGACAAGCCTGTTTCATGGTTACTCAATCATTAGGGGATGTGCCAAGGGTGATTGAGAAATTATGCGGGAGGTGTTATCTTGCAATTTTTTGTTCTATTGCTCTATTGTACAGTGTATAGTATATTGCATTATGAACATGCACTTTAAGCATATATGCTAGGATATGATACCGTTCTTTGGAAGGTTTGAGCATTTTGTTATATTTGCATACATAGCACAATTTCCGAACATGCGAATCCATTTGGAAAACCGAAGATATTCTTGTCAAGTTTTTGATTACGGGAAAACAACGCCAGCCAATTAGTTGTTGGCTTATCATCTTAAAGGAGGAACTAAATCAGGTGTATAGGCTGTGCTCAAGGAAGGTTTCTTTTGATGATGTTAGAGTAGTTTAAGCTAAAGTTAAAATTTAAAATCAGAAGAGAGTTGTCCATTTAAAAGTGTTCAGAATCATCAAGAAAGCATGTTATTT
Organism: Pelagia noctiluca; assembly: GCA_963924455.1. Lineage (NCBI taxonomy): Eukaryota > Metazoa > Cnidaria > Scyphozoa > Semaeostomeae > Pelagiidae > Pelagia > Pelagia noctiluca. The sequence goes on from OZ004325.1 coordinate 12,624,067, forward strand.
ACCTCAGTAGCCAGTGAAACACATTCCGAATGCAACTGCTAAGTGATGTCATAATGATTGCCGAGCATAAGCATGCCTGCTAAATGTGTCAAAATTGTGAGATTGATTGTCTTAAGTGTGCTTTACAACATATAATAAGGATGTGTTTGTATGCGCACGCATCTTATAAGAAGAGAGTAAGAACTGTCAGGAAATGTTGGTGGCACATTACAATCAAAACTCTTGATGTAATTTTTGTTTTCTCTAGCTCTTCAAACTAAAACAATTTATCCAGGTGATGTTTATAAAACAGGGATATTAGAATTAAGACATTTATTGCTACTTAAGGTCGTTAGATTGTTCAAACCTCTTCGTGTTGTCGAAATTAAACCAAAATAACTTTAAAATGAAATGAAACGAACAAATGTGTGTGACACCTGTCGGTTTCATGTGATTGATTAAATGTGAATTGTGTTTAAAAACTTGCAGAAACTTTCCTGCGCTTTGTTTGGTGGTTTCAAAACTTTACGCATCCTATTGACACCAGGCCTAACACGTATCAGAAATTAGATTGGCTTTTTTTCTTTCATTATAATATATACACACATATGGCCTATCTATTTCTAAAAAAGGATAATCATTCTTTTTTTTCTATTCATTTCAATCTATCAAGTTATGGAAGCCAAGCAAACTGTTGATACTGTACTGATACGGTTTTAAAACATCTTAGTTATCTCTGATTCATTTACGTTTATTCTTTAGATGAAATTTGACCGAAACGGACAACTCGGCTATATTTTTCTGAAAGTTCTTCGATTAGATCATTTCATTGGCACTAGGCCTTCAACACTAAAAGGTTGTGTAACTGGGCCATTTGCCTCTACTAGCGAAAGTTGACGTTGCACAGAATAAGGGCTAATATCCTGCCAGCGTTATTTCATTTTCACAAATTAATTTCGAATGACAGTGCTACTCAAAGAATCTTTTTGCTTACTTCGGCATTTTGATTGAATTGAGCTTGATGTAAAAGAATCACGAAATAAGCCCAAAATATGTGACAGAATGGTCTCAAACGGTGTTCCCACGCGAAAAATCGATCTTTCCCGTCCCATTTTTCGACCAATAAGGATCAGTTATACTCCGTTTCGTGCTTGTGCTAATATTTGCTTATACTTTTTTTTTCGCATTTTCAATGCCCATAAGTTACTTTTCAATAACAATTCCTTTCTTCTTACAGCCGGAAGGAAAAGACAGAACCTTGTAAAGTTGCGGTTGTGACATGAAAAATGCTATGAGGTTTTCTAGAGTACCAAAAAGTTCGAGTTGATTTGATCGGGTGTACCTTCTCTAAAATTTTAATTAGATATTGGTATTTAATATATAAACTTTAACATAATTTTACCTATATGTTATTTACCTTTGTAGCCAACGAAAAGCTTGCAAAATACAACTATTCTGTGTCGCCATACTTAGAAAACTGCATTAAACTTAAAAAATGTGCAACATAATTGTCAAAACAGAGGGATATTGATCTGCATTAAGTGACATTTGTCAAATTAGGCGATTGATTACTTTTTAACTGACATATTTGTAAACAAATCAATTCATTTCCTTTTCTGATTTTTATCCGTTTAGTTTGATCTTGGGTGTGATTATTGGATGGTAAAACAAAATCAGTGATGGAAATCATCATTAGGAGGAAAATGAAGCTTTCAATTTTTTTCAATTTCATATTAATGACTTGAAACTTAAAGTTACGTTGTCATGCAAAAAAACGTAGCAAAAAATATGATTTAAAAAGTAAAACAACAAAACAAAACAATAACGAACAGCAATTTAGCAAAGTAGCATTACGAATTGAAACATTGACCAAACTGCACTGGATTCAGGATACTTTTGAACGAAGGTTAAATGCATCTCTTATAAATTTGGCCACCTCTAAAACTATTCCATTCTTCTCATTAGCAAGAATGAATTTTTGGTCCTGTGACAAATTATCGAAATATCTAGAGCCAATTCTCAAGAAATCATGTAGCTTTTCACGTAAGGAAAGTCAGGAGAGGTACAGTATTTGACACATGATGTAATACAGTTGAGTTCGTCTTCAGTTTCTCCACTTTCCAAATTGCAAGCAGACCCTAGATGTCACTACATCTGGATTTTGGCATGGATTTTCTCAATGGTCTTTCTTTAATTTTAATTTGTAAATAAGGCTCTGCTTTTTTGCATTGTTTGAAATAACTATGCGAACGCAGTTTATTACCTCCTTTTTGGGATGTTCCGATTGGAGATTTAACTGTATCGTACCAAAAGCTATCATCGCTTCTTTACAGCGTTCTTATTATCAGAGACTTGAAACGACTTTTCTTTGTCCTCTTAAAAGGTCATTGTCAAGTCCAAAAGTTTTAAGTAATTGGCTAGTGGACGATACCCAGCTAAATTTTTGGTTTTGGCAAAGGTTGATACTTTCGTTGACGGCTTTATTTACCAGACTCGATTCTTTAAAGTTGAGACCTGTACAAGGACATGAACATTTGCTGCGAACAATTTAGTTTCAACGGAAACCTACCCAGGTCACCCAAGACAGCTACATTTGAGCAGCTTTTTCTCACTCCCAAGATAATTTTACAAAATTAAGGGAGAAGGAACGACATGGCGACATGAACATTCGATTAATAAGGTGCGATGCTAATGAGGAAAGTCTAAACGCGATACTTTATGGGGCCTTCCAATAAAAAAGAACGGGGGTTAAAATATCAAGGGTATGAAATATTTTTAAAAATCACACTGTAGTGTGCAGTTATTCACAAACAATTGTACTTCTGGGTGCATTAATTTGCAATAAATAGCAATTATTCGCATTTTTTCCATGCTAGTTTTTACACAGCAGGTTTCACGTTACAAAAATAACTGACAGTGCTTTCACATAAAGAAGGAAATTTCATTCTAAAGAGAAATTACAGTGTTTTTACTTAGAGGTAAATTTCCTTTTAAAGAGAAATGAAAGTTTTTTCCACTTAAAATGAAATTTCCTTCGAAGTGAAAGCACCGTCATTTCTCTTTATATTTCCTTCTAAGTGAGAGTACTGTCATTTCTCTTTATATTTACTTTAAAATGAAAGCACTGTCATTTCTCTTTATATTTCCTTCTAAGTGAAAGCACTGTCATCAATCTTCATATTTTCTTTAAAATGAAAGCACTGTCATTTTTCTTTATATTTCCTTTAAAGTGAAAGTACTGTTGTTTCTCTTTATATTTCCTTTAAAGTGAAAGTACTGTCATTTCTCTTTATATTTCCTTTAAAGTGAAAGTACTGTCATTTCTCTTAATATTTCTTTCTAAGTGAAAGCACTGTCATTTCTCTTAATATTTCTTTCTAAGTGAAAGCACTGTCATCTATCTTTATATTTCCTTTAAAGTGGAAGTACTATTGTTTCTTTAGAGCCCCCCCCCCCCTCGATAGATGATTCTAGAGTTTCTTTGTCTCTGGGAGCGGAATTTTGGTATGCTTTATTAAACAGCCCCTCCGTCGGAGCTTCTAGCCGCCTTGTCGGAGGAAACCTGGCGCCACGACGGTCTCTAAGGTTTGTAATGGTTGGTAAAAATGATTCAAAAGTAATACCTCTCTCATTCAGAAAGCTCGGATGGCCAAGTGGAAAAAGGCCAAGGGCTGTAATTGCACAGACCGTTGTTTCATTCTTCGTAAGGTAGGGCTTTTTGATGATATTATTGAAAATAATACAAAAATACGGATTTTGCACAGGGGAGGAATTCCACATTTAATTTAGTTCGTTGCGCATGCGTTTTAGAAGAAAGGCCCATTTTATCATAAATGATTAAACATTAAGATACAAGTATTTGGGTGAACAATGACGTAATCATAGATCGCCACATACAGTGATCCACTCTATAGGAAGGGGTAAGTTTTGGCTTCTTTCTTGTGTAATGTTACGGCAAGCACATATAATTCATCCGGGAATGTGAGTCTGAAAAATATGGAATTCCTCCCCTTTGTCAAATTTTAAAAATACACCTCTCGTCAAGGAAGCTTGGATTGTCGAATGCAGTAAGCTAAAAGCTAATGAATTAAGCGTGAAAATCCAATTTTAAAGTTTGTGAATGCGTGAAATGTCAAACATTTTGCATGAATGCGTGCTACATTACTACAGCACAAACGTCTGATTTCTGATTGACTTCAGGGGTTAAATGGCTTGGTTTTAGAAAGTGAACAAGTAAAATCATGCGTTGCAATAATGCAAAAGACTCCAAAGCGCACGAGAAATACGAACAGCTTGCTGGGCACAAGTACAGTGTAAGCAGGTCGATGGGCAACAGAACATTGTTTTTTACGGAACAGTGAAAACTGATGCGTCCGTACCAAAACTTGAGTGGCCAAATATTCATCCGGGATATTATAAACGGAGCTACTGTCAGCTGAGCCCAGGATTAAAGTAATCAGTTTTGTAATGCCTGACCGATTTCATTCAGCCCGATGGTGATCGAGCAGCGCAGCCTTTTCAGGATTTCTGCTTAATTCCTTTAATAATCCATGAACTTATTGTGCAGAAGATAAGCGAGAACAATAGGAACTTTCTTACCTTTTCTTCCCAGCCGCTTTCGGAGTGTTGATTCGTAGATGTTGATTTCCCTTCTCAGCTAGCCCGTCATGTGTGTGTGGGTCGAATAGCGCTGTCAGAAGCTGGCGAATGGCATAAAAAGGCCTTGCGACCTCAGATATCATAAATCCGTGATATTTTCACCTGTGCCGGGGTTTTAGACCGCTCTGTCGTGTTCGTGTGTTTTATTAATGATATTTTATTCCCTGCTCTGTTCGCATACGCAGTTTTTCCTCGTGTTTTGCAAACAACAAAGTCATTGTTAGAATGACTCGTCATTCTCCACAGCACAGATATTATTAATTCGATGATAAAGATTGCATTGTTTCGTGTTTTTTAATGACTTCAATTTTTTCTGCATAAAGAATACCTGCTTCCCTGTCAGGAGCAAATTTGGCAGGTGGCTGATGTGTAAAATATGATAGTGATGATAATAATAATAATTAGAAAACTCTAGGCTTAAAACAATAGTCTTATCTCGCACAAAGACAAGGCCTCCACACTGTCAAAAAGAAGCATGAGGTTTCCAAGGATTAGGGGTTTCTAGAATACTGATGGGGTTTCTTATGATGGGGTCATTAAGGTTTGCGGTACTCCGGATTTGGACGAAAATTCGCTGTGGAACACGAAATTCTTGGAATTTTGTGACGGCACGACAAAATTCTTCATCCGGGTGCAGATTGAGAGATCTTGAAAACTAAACGCAGAATACGGAATATTTATTAATATTTACTGATTGACAAAATTATTCACGTATTGCACAGCAAACGAAGAGGCTTCTCCTGGTTTTCGAGTGAGAATCATCTATCCCTCATCAAGTCAGCGAAACGGCGAATTGCAGCTGAAAATCGCGCGGAACGGCGGAACGGTGGATTTCTACCCTCTGGATGACCCCTACTCTTCGGATTCCAAAGAAAAGCATCATCGGAATAAATGGGGATTCTGGGGATTCTCTAGGATTTTAAGGGATTATAGTATCAAACAGTGCGCCGGCTAACTGGTAGTGCTCTATCTCTCGTAGCCACTCAGGTTATAATAATTCGTTAGGTTTCATTTTCTTTCTCTTCCTGACATAATACTGTCCTGATGAGTGCCAGACGCAAATCCCCAGTAATTATCATGTTCCGATATTTCGCTTGACTGCACACAGAATGATGATTTCAATTCGTCATGGTATCCTAGACCGATAGAGTCATCGGGAACACTGCGAAATGCCTGTTTGCCCGTCGGGGTCGGTCAATTGACCTTTCCCGAATTCGCTGCATTTGTTTTGAAACTGAAGCAAATCCAGCTTAGCCTCGATTATTTGCAATAGAAATGCTCACAAGCATTTAATACCTAAAGAATTGCATTCAGTTTCTCTGCAGTTGAACAATGAATGAAGTTTGTTTCATTGAATCCTCCACGCTTAATGTGAATTCAATGATGGTCTCTCTTCCAAACCTAATTCGGGAAATGTCTATTCTTAACCGGAAAACGAACCACTCTAGATGCTTTTTCCTATTCTTCGATGAATATTCAACTCCTATACGAGTACATATTCTGATTAACTTAACAGCGAAGTTTTAACATATATCATGTACCTCGTTGGATAAACCAATTTTCTTAGGACCACAGACATATAACGCACGCTGTTATAACACGCTTTTTCAATAGGCCAAAAGTCGATGCAAGCAACTAGAGCTGGAATGACTAAACCGATAAACAGACCTGAGGCGCTACATGAAGTAAATATCATGAATTAAACAGCTCTGTAACTCATTTATGTTAAAAGGTGCTGAGCATCGTTTTATTATGCAGAATGTCATTGTTAAGAATCATATTTTACCTTATAAAGAGAAAAGGTTTGCTTGGGTGTGCACCATAAATCAAAACAGTTTGGGATATAGGAGGTTCCTCCATATCGGGCTAAAAATCCAAATATCTGAATTATTTGGACGGCTGAGTCTAGTTGCTTTTTGAAAGAGATGATGTTGTTTTAGCAGCTCGTATTTGCGAGGAGCACTTTTTGAGTATCTTGAGCTTTATTTTTCAATTGTTTTTACTTGTTTGTCACTCATGCAGTAACTAAAGTAACTAAAGTAACTAAACTCATGCTGTAACTAAAACTGAAGCTCTCTTTGGTTCCTGAATATGAATACGAAAAAGTCGCAACCGTACTGTTGGAAATACCAACAATAGAACACATATATCTGTTGACGTCGCCATGACCTATTCACGTTTGCTATTGTTGCTGTGAAACAGAATGAATGACTGGGAGAAATGAATGACTAGGAGAAGAAAATGAGATTTACTTCCTTTGAAGAACTAACTTTTGATTGGACAAATTTCGTATACGCTTATACATTTTATTGGTAGTTTAGTTTCCTGTTTAACTTTATTTAGTAATGTTTAGTATTTTTTGCGCTGTTTCCCCTAGGTACATAAGTTTTCCCCTTTCCGTTAGGTAGTACGAGAGACGAGGGGCATTTCACCTCCTTTTAAAGCATAAGAGATTTTTTTTAAGAACAAAAGGATTTCCAATGATTTTCAAGGGATTCTCAATAGAACAATAGGATTTTCAGGAACAGTGTACGAGATTTTGATGGAGTGATTTGCCCCTCGACGAGAGATGGCTTGGTGTGGCGCTTGGTGTTGAGCTGGTGAAGCTCTGGGCTGAAGCCCAGCCATGCTGGCTAGGACGTTTGTAAGTCGTTTAGGTTGCCGTTTTCGGATCTGTTTAGTTAGGCTTTTGGTGTTTCACTTCGAAACCAGTTGCATCCTTAGGTGAAATAAGTTTCGAAGACGAATCCGTAAGTCGTTATGATTTTATATATTCCGTTATGTTTTGCTTGATATTAAGACCTCCCTCACATGAGAAAACTCAAACCGGTCTGAGTTTCAGATCGGTCTGAAATTTGGCTGTGGCTGCTAATTTGCCTCCCCCTCACATGAACATTTCAGACCGGTTCGAGTTTGGCTAATTTTCTTTGCACATGCGCATTACATAGAAATTTTCCTGAAAAAAACAAACATGGCGCCAATCGATTCTCACTTGCTGCTGATCCAGGTACTGAAATCTATCTTACTCGCGCCAAAAAGTTGGCCTAATTAATAACTGAAAGTGGCTGAATAATGACGGGTGGGGATGCAGCAATCAAATATGGCTGAATTCAAGAGATACAGTGTGTGGCCTAATGTATAAAAATGTATAAAAAAAATGTATAAAGCCAGCATAGTGCCTTTTCTTCACTCCAGGATTCGCCATGCTTCCCTTTTTCACAAATCACGCTCAAAAGTTGGCGCTAAATTGCCAATATCCATCCCAAAGTGCCATTCACTGTTGTTTTGAAAACTCATTTCGCCCCGAAATGAAAAAAGTCTCTGCTCACATGAAAATTTCAGGTCGACCTGAAAACTCAGACCGACCTGAGAAACCGAAACGAAACTCAGGTCGACCTGAGTTTCATTTCGCCTGCTTCATGTGAGCACTCCAAGGGCTCAGACCGCAGACCGAAACGAGTTTCAAACCGATCTGAAACTCAGACCGGTCTGAGTTTGCTCATGTGAGGGGGGTCTAAGATAGATTTGTGCCCGTGCTGTTGTAGAAGTTCAAGAGAAATGAGTTAAAGACGAAAGAAAAGATTTAAGATAGACTTACCCAGTGCCCGTTTTCACACGTTTAAGAGATCTAGTTAAGTTAACTCGTAGCCCCGGTGGCGCAGTGGTAGCGTTCTAGAGATCAAATCTAGAGGTCGTGGGTTCGAGTCCTACTCGGGTCATTTTCATTCTCACAAATTATCTCGACTAGATAAGTTAATAGAGTTCCTATATCCTCGTGTTTTTATATATTCGTATTTGCCGTAATCAGAGTTAGCCGATATTTTATCCTCATTTGTCCTGAAGAGTTGAAGGACTTTTGCCCGTTTCTGACTTTCCTCTGCGATTTACATTTTAACTCACGCAACAGTTATTTCACGAGAATGGTGATCTATTAGAGGGGGTTACACCGTATACCTGTATATATAGAAAGGGGATTTCTCGCAAATACCTGGCAACTTGCCTTACTGTTGACTTTATGTTTGATGTATACTAAATAGACCATGGAGATTCGAATAAGACTTGGTAAATTTTCATTTTTTCCGGAAGTGCTAGTTTTGATGACGTCAATAACTGTCATTTTTAGAGGTAATGCCGATATAACTCTTTGTGCACGAGTCTGGGGTGTTCAAAATTAGTGTAGTTAGACACAAGTTGAGTAGATCTTTCGAATGATATATCGTAATTGGTTTGATTTTGACAAAATCTAAACAATTATTATGACGTCATCAGTCCAATGACGTTAAAACAATTGCTCAGCTTTTGTCAAAATACAACAAATAATACATCAACCAAATCAACTAGCCCCCTTACCAGGCCATCATGGAAGAACCCCTTTGGGGTTAACACTTGACAATCTTTCGCTTGCATTCGTCAATGCTTGTGAAAAGCTACAAGGAAGTATTTGGCATAAAGAATCTTCTAGAATATAGTACAGTACAGTAACTTATTTGCAAATTTCGAAATTTTATCATAGTTCATTGTTTGGAAGTATCAAAAGTTATACCACATATTCAAAAAAGTTGAAATAGACATAAGAAGTTGTTAAAAACCTTTCAGCTAAATATGATGTTAGTAATTTTCCTCTTTTTGAAGATTTATTGAAGAAATATTTTCTGACTTGGTGTTTGAATAAGTTAATGAAATTTAAAGCTTTAAGTGTAGTCAATCGTTTTACAAAGTTTGAAGGTTTCTCCAATTGGGCTTATCAAAGAAACGTTTACTCTTCATTTTCTAAGAATCTCCATTGGCCATTTGTTAGGCCCAAAGTTGGTATGGACAGGGCAGGGTTCTGGAATCTTTGAGACATAACATAATTGCTTGATAAGAGTTACTATGTAAACTTCATTATAGAGGAAGAGCACATGACCACAGGCCATGACGTAATCGTACCAGCACATGACTGCACGCAGGAATCGTACGACATTGTGTGTTTGGTATCCAAGGTTTTTAATCCTTCTTTGGTTTCCTCTTGTTTAGTTTTGTGGATTGTGTGTATAAATTCATTCTCTTTCTGGCATGTAGCATGATTAATCTAGATAATGAGCAAGATCATTCAGAAGTTCTTTCAAATAAGATACAAAAAAGAGGTGGTTTTAGTTGCGAAAGGTCTGATTGGGTCTGGCTAACAGAAATAAAGGAAGTTTTTGGTTGTCTCTTTAATCGTGAGTATATTTCGCTAATCTATTACGATTTTTAGACACGTTCAAATTTTACACAGGGTAGCAAGGCTATAAAAGTTATAAAAAGTACAAATAGGAAGTAAAAAAGTGACGAATAGCAAAGCTTATCGGCTTAATTTTGCTTAGCAATTGCTTAGCAATTGCTTAGCTTTTTTGCTTAAAAATTTGTTTCTTACAATACTATTTCACAAGTTGTTGTTACGACACGATGGTATCTTGTATACAAATTGTGCCCAAGTACTAAAATCCACTGTACCTACCTCTCTACAGCTGCTGCACTATTTTCATTGCCAATTGGACCAGAACTAACATTTTCAAATTGCTTAGCATTCACAAGTACAGTAATAGAATTGCTTAAGTTTTTACCTTGTGAGTACTGCCTTGCATATAAGAAAAATGCGTGTAACTAGGAAAAAGGGATTTGACTTCTCGGGACAGGGATTGGGGCATTTGGGAATGAAAAAGTAAATTTGAATTGGAATTTAAACACGTCAATATATTGGGAATATCTCTATTTTCTTCATTGGGACCAGTGATTGGGACTGGTGATTTTGATGAATTAAATGCTGGGGATTAGAATAATCATACATCTCACACGATAAAAGTGTATTTTCATTGACATGGAATTTTCTAAGTAGCATAAAGAAGAGCATTTTCGAGAGAGTGGTTATTCTCCAAAATCATGCTGAAATTTACCAAGTTATCACCAGCATTCGGTTTTCCATGCTTTGCTAGATATGTTAATCTTCGCCGGAGAGAAATTTCAGCATATTATTCAGTTTCAAAGGCTTATACAAATGTAAATGTAAATACAGTACATTGTCAGATATGCATAAAACAAATCCTTTATCCAATATTCCAGTTCTGTAGGGCTGGACAAAGATAGGTCACAACCAAGATCTGCGGACAACCACAGAAAGGCATCTTCTCGGATTTTACACAGGGGAGGCATTCCACATCGTAGATAGATCTTCGTATTTGGGAACCGACTCGCGACTTCGAAGGCAAGGGTTGAAGAAAAGAAGTCATTCACATGTTGATAAACCCACTGAAACTGAGGTAAATCATTTTTGACTGTTTAGCAACTATGATTTATCGATCGTCGTTTTGTTTTTCATTTTATGCTCTAATCTGCACTCCAGCTAGGCAACTTTAAACGTTTAGGCCACATTTTTGGATTAGCAAGTCAGATAATTTTGAAATTCAAAAGTGGAAAATGATAAATGTAACACTGTTTAACCCATCGACTCGATGCAAATTGTTGAGCAAAGAAAGGAACCATAATAGGCAGGCAAAAGATGTAATCGTTGAAAGTTAATCCATTGGCCTACCTAGTCTAGATTTCCTGGGATACGTACAAAACATTAGGTGTAATTTATGGAATACGGAACCACGGAATTGTGGAGTCCGGAGCTACTAAATTACGGAATTCATTAGGAACTGGACCCTTGGTTATCAGCTACAAACTCAAAACCTTTTTTAGATTGATTCAAGATATAAACATGAATTGATATCATATATGAGAATAAAAATGACTCAAGTACAACTTGAACCCACGACCTCTAGATAAATGCACTAGATGTAGTTTACACATTCCTTTTTTTTTCATAAGAAACTGTTTGTAAGAAACCGTAGAGCCAGATTTCCAAAACATAAATTACTTTGGTAGGAGATTTTGTGGGAACAAAAAAGTTCAGAAACCTTCCATATTTTTCTTAATGAGACATAAGCTTTTCACATGTTTTGTTTTGTTCCTAGTTCAGTTTGGTTAAATTCAATGAGATACTTAAGCTGTTTGCAATGAAATTCGCATTATTTTTGCTTCTTTATATCCAATTCATGTTTGGCAATGATAGAAAATAAAGAAACAGTAACGATGGGCAATTAGGTTTTCATGTGAAGAAACTTGCAAAGAAAATTTTTAACATAATTAGGGTGAGAGCTAAGAAACTCATTTCATTTCATTTCATTTCATATATTGAATTCAAACTTTTAATTACAAACTACAGTGATAAAATTTTAAAATATAGGATAAGTTTAGGACACTTGAAAAGAACTCAGAGGAGCTATCGAGCCAAGTGCCCTTTACTCAGATTAATGACAATTTGCAATATATTTGAAACGAATTACACATTTTCCATATAAAAGAAACCCTACCCAGGCTCAACTAGTAATCAGCAGGTAAGTCAATCTAAAAAATCTAAAAAAATCGTAAGAAATAGATTTAGCATAGTTTCTTATAAAAAAATTGGGTGTAGTTTGAGATCTACTCAATTTGATATTCATGTTTTAACTAAATGGTCATGCTTCGCTTGCTTTTCAAAATAGAGGCATCCACTGGTGTATGCAGCTTTTGGAGCTGGCAATCTGAATTTGCTCAACAGCCTCGATAGCTGATATTATAGAGTACAGTTAACAGTTCCCTTCTGAGAAAAAGAGTATTGAAAGTCGTCAAGTATTGAGAGTAAAAAATCTTGCGTTTATTTCGATGAGAAAAAGATTTCGCTGTATATTTACTGAAAATAGAAAGTTTTTTATACTGCCAGGTGTATTCTGATGAACTCAGGGAGTTCCCGAAACCTGTCTGCCATGTCGGGTTCATTTCTTTCTACTTTTGACCTGATTTTAGACCGCAGAACTTTTCAAATTTTTCTTTAGAAAGATTTGTTCCAAAATTCCCTGTTATCATGGTTCATTGTTTTCTTCTTTTTATCCTGAATTCTGGGGTTTATGTCTAAGATAATGATAAATCAAATCAAATCAAATCAAATCCATTTAATTGAACAACAATCTTACAGGTAAACATCTAAGTATACATAAAAATAATTTGTAATACAAAGTACTAAAATATTGATAAAATTACAATATATGTTGTCAAGGACACTGAGATAAACCATAAAGGTTTTCGAGCCCAGTGCCCTCTTTGATATGAACTGTTAAGAATAAACAAGTTTGAAGCTAAAGTTAAATGAAATTATTACACGCATATAGATTGAATTATTACGTAAATCACTTTACAAGATTTGAATTGAAAATTTGAGCAGAACATAACAGCAATATATGATATTATGAGAATATGGTAATAAAGAAAACCAAAGTAAAAAGAGGGGGAAGGGGGAGACGGGTTCAAAGATTTGCAGAATTTGGAATTTTTTTTAAGAGTGTTGTTTAAGAGTAACCATTGAAAAAGATATGAAAATAAATTCAGGCGGGCAAGGAACTTTATAAGAAAAATAATAACGTGAAGCATTTTCACAATATATATCTTTTAACAATCATAAAACGACGTTTCGATGCTCTCCTAGCACCATTCTCAAGTAAAATGAAATAAAATTTTGCTAAAACGCTAAAAATTGGGTCTCATTAAAAGATTAAAATATATACAAAATTTGCTGAATCGATAAAAGTTTGTATATCAAACAAAGGAATCCTAGGCTTAACATGCAAGAGAATTCTGTTCCTTTGTTGCTTTTTAATTAGGCGTAGCGTAACTATCTCTTTTATCAATTCAGCAAATTTTGTATATATTTTAATCTTTTAATGACCCAATTTTTAGCCTTTTAGCAAAAGTCTGTAAAATTTTATTTCACTCTATCGATTGAAGGCGTTTTTAAAACCATAATAGCTACCAATGACGTCACAGTGACGTCATAAGTCTGAAAAACCATGATAACTACTTATAGGCATTTAGCTTGTAATTGAAGCTAAGCTTGTAATTGAAGCTAATCTTATGGTTTTTTTGCCTCTCGAATGGTCTATTTATGAACAAAAAGCATTTTCAAATCATAATTTATCAATTCAATTGACATTTTCTATATTTTAAGATTTAACTCTATTTTTCATAAATGTTCAAGTCGATAAAGTTTACAATGAAGAAAAATAAGATAAAATCACCATTCAGATTGAAAAATAGAATTTTTTCTTGTTTATCTCTATTCAGGAAAGCCAAAAAAAGAATTTTTAATGAAAACAATAATTGTCTGTTATAGATATGACGTCATAAACATCGATGACGTCATAGATTTTAAATTTTGCTTACGTAAGCAAATGCTAATAAATTATATATCATTCAAAAGCCCTCATCAAAACAAAGCCAATGGTGCTTCAAGCAAGTCTCTATGTGGTATAGTTGCACGAATATGGGTCCTAAAACATTTTTACACCTGACCGCTTGTTGACAAAAAAGTGTCACGTGATCAACGAAGGTGTGATAGTAACAAAAATAATTTTTAGGTGCTTTGATAATATTGAGGAAAATTCGAACAGGTTCCAGTAGAATATTACATGTTTTCTGGGAGATACAGCATTTTTAATTTGCCACGGGCACTTTGTGCCCCCCCAGTCGTAATAGCTTAGTTAAGCACTATAGGAGAAACCCAGACTTTAGAGTCAATGGATTTTTTAACAAACTTTTTAAACATGCTCTTTTGAATTTCAGCAAACATGGATGTCGTTAGAGAAGGGTTGAAATTCTGCTCAGAGCACTGGGTGATATCAACAATTCTTGCCCTCTCATTTCTTCTGTTTTATCACTATCAGTCATCATTCACCAGTATAAAGAGGCTTGGAATCAAGGGGCCTACCCCATGGCCCATAATTGGCAACTCAATGCCATTGATAATGGGTATGCATGCTTGTTGGATATTTCTAAATTGATGTAATGTATACAAATTCTGTATTTCGCTTTCGTGTTAGAGTTCTTGATACATTTGGTAGAGCTAGACATACACAAAGAAGAAAACAATCTGTACATCGTCTGATGAGTGTTTAGCCCACGCCTCGAGATGGAGAGTTTTGCCCTCTGAATCTTTATCTTCATAGAGTATATAGTGATATTTATATAATGAAAACTTCATCTCATACTTTACAGGTGACTCAGAATGAGTTCTGCGTTCAAATATCATACATGTAACAGTGTAATTGTCCTAGGTTGAACGAAAATGGCAGATTTGTAGCCAAACCATGCCTAACTGTTGTTCTCTTGTGCTAGGAGAGGATCCCTGGTCAGAAATAAATTGTTTTGCTTTCTTTCCAGGTAAACCCCTTCAGGAATTTTTTGAGGGCTTGTATAAGAAATATGGAAAGGTCTGCGGTTTCTACTTTTTGCGAAGTCCGTCCATTCTGGTATCTGACCCTGAGATATTAAAGAATTTGTTTGTCAAGGACTTTGAGAAATTCCATGACCAGAATGTAAGTGGTTCTTGATTCTTGAGGATTCAAAACTCTTTTTCAAGGAAAAATATTTCTGAGTGAACAATTAATGTAATTTTGAGGCAAAATTGAGGCTTTTTTCTGTTCTTTTCATTTTATGCATCTAAAACCCATCTTTGAGAATCATTCTGTCAGAGCTTAATAATCAAATAAAATTAGCAATCAAACAATAAATGGAACTCTGAAAATCAATAAAAGTCAAACAATACAACATCAAAAATAGCAAAACTGGAAGGGGGAAGATTTTATCCCATTGCTACCATTGGAGAGATGTTCTTCCTGCCTTTGTTTCTTTTGAAATATCAGTTAGATACAAAGAGAAGAGCTGGAAATCGCAGATTAAACAGTTTTTGTAAAAAATTCAAAATTTGAATAGTTAACCCAGGTCAAATAATAGAAATGTAGATTGATATTGGAGATATATTTTTTGTAACAGATGAAAAAAATTATATTCCTTGTAGGATGTGGGTTTGACTTTCCCCCCACCTTTTGACAGTATGCTGATTGGTTTAACGGGATCACTGTGGAAAAGCATTCGAAGTGTGTTGACACCAACCTTCACATCTGGCAAGCTCAAACAAATGCTTTTCATAATGAGTGAAGCAACTGACACCCTGCTTGGTAAACTGGATAAGGTTGCAGACACACAAAAAGCCATCGATATATACGAGTAGGTCTTATTGTTGATAGTTGATAGGCAAATGTGCCTACTATCTTTGTAAGGTATTGGTTTATGTGCAACGCACAAAGGACCCACTGAATAGGTAGACTAATTGAATCAGTGCATTGATAGTTGATAGGCAAATACCCTTACTATCTTTGTAAGGTATTGGTTTATGTGCAAAGCACAAAGGACCAACTGAATATGTAGACTAATGGAAGCAGTGAATTGATAGTTGATGGGCAAATACACTTACTATCTTTGTAAGGTATTGGTTTATGGGCCAAGGGCCCACTGAATAGGTAGACTAATTGAGCATTGCAACCCTTGTCTTTCCTCTCAATGTAACCACACCTCCTGATTCCTATTGCCTCTTTGCCTGGACCAACTTGCAAATAAAGGTATGGAAGATGCAACCGGCCAAACAGAAATCTATGGGAAACAGATACAATGTGGAAATACAATAAAACTTCTAGGGTTAAAAGTTGACCACCATCTAAGTTTTGATGAGTAGCTATATTTTTGAAAAGTCAAAAAATATTCTTGAATAGTTTTTTAAGATCGAATTTCAATTACTGCCCTTTAGTCTAGCACTTTTCCTCTGTAAAATCTGTTGAAAATATTGAGAAAATCCAAAAGAGAACTCTAAGATCTCTTTTTAACGACTATGAAAGCTTGTGTAAAAACTTACTTTCAAAAGCATGAAAATCAGTCATCTAAGAACTCTCTGTATTGAAATTCATAAAACTGTTTCAAAGCTGAATATCCCTTTTTACAAAAATGCACTTAAACTTAAACAACCAGCAAAGGTCAGCAAGAAATCTAAAAGAACTGATTCATCATAGACCAAACCAAGTAGCTTTTGGCCCTGAAAGTCTCTTATTGCTTGGACCACTAATTTGGAATGTCTTACCAAAAGAAATTAGACTGGCTAAAATGTTCAAATATTCAAGAGAATAATAGAATAGTGGTACGGGCCGGCTGGCAATTGTTGTGGTTGTGACGTAATATCTTTCACTCTAATGATATTGATGTCTAGTGGATGTAGTTGAATATTCGATTTAGATTAGTTTTATGTAAAGTTATTTCAGATATCGCATTGAAATATGATGGCAAACAAATTAATTTAACAAGGGACCGTCAGAATGTTTCCTCGTCATCTACACTCCATTCATAATAATTTGTGATCCATTTCAAGCATTAGGTAAGGTGTAGATTAAGATTATGCAACTTGTTTCTTCTGTCAGCTGCCATGTCTTCCTACATATGCATGTGTAGTTACAGAACATTGAACAATAGACAAACCTCATTACGAGAATCAGCCATATTTTAGTTTTGAAATACATTTTCACAAACAATTCTCCTGAGAAATGAATTTCGTTTGTAAAATTGTCTGCCAAAACTATAGAAAGAATCATTTGATATTATCAAATATTTCAATCTACAGATGGCAGCGTGGAGTAACGATGGAAGTCATCCTTTCCTCATCGTTTGGAGTGAAGACAGAGTCACAAACCAATCCCAATGACAAAATGACTCGGTTGGCAAAAGGCTTGATGGAAGGTAAACCTTGGCCAGAGATCGCCCTCATGATTCCTGTAATTGGGAAGTACTTGTCTACAAAACTCAATGCTACTGCCCGGTTCGGCTTTGGAAACTCTCCCATTGTAGAAATTGCGAAGAAGATTATCAAGCAACGAAAAGAAAGTATAAATAATGGTGAAAAGAGAAATGTAAGTACTGCAACTCTTCATAATTCTTTTCTGACAGCAACAGCAAAACATTCACCACACCGCCTATTAGATTTTGATGTGATCTTCAAGCACTTAGAAAGGTCGACAGAAAAGAAAAACAGGCATGCAATGATCTTCCATTTGCGATGTTAGAAATGAACCAGATGGCATATAGAATTTGTAAATCAAAATCATAACAGTATCGTTACAGATTGCTTCATGAGCACTGAGGATTAGCCTGCACTTGGAATAGATTGTTTCATGTTTTTTGAAAATCGTTTCCAATTATTTCATAATGGCTGCGAATTATTTATCGATTGTTGACCGACTTTCATTTCATCCCGAGTTTACATGAAGAATCCCTAGCCATCTTAGGAGAGGTGAAGATAACACCGCATGCGCATAAAAACGTTTTTAGCAACCATCTTGATTTTGTGTAGATGGGAATATTACCACCCTTGCCTTGGTGGGATCTTCTTGCTGAATCACGGAAGCTTTTCCTGGAAGGCTGGCCTTTCTTATACGTAAACAGAAAAGTATTTTATGAACGATTAGACAGGAAAGCGTGATCCCAGCTAAGAGGGCCAGGCCAGGGGCCAGCGTGGAATTCATTCCATTAAAACAAGCCCTATATCTTTAAAAGTTGTTTCAATGTGCATTGATAATTTAGGAGGGTTGTTTCGATATTCCTGGATAACAGGGCCATGGCTTGTGTGATTGGGTTGGTCAGGTTGCTTGAATCGATTGACCCGGTAGTGCAATTAGCTCAGTTCCCAGCTAGTTCAATTAGCTTAGTTCCCAGGTAGCTCAGCTAGCTCAGTTCTCAGTTGGCTCAGTTAGATTAGTTCTCAGTTGGCTCAGTTAGATTAGCTCTCAGGTAATCCAGTTAGATCAGTTCTCAGGTAGTTCAGTTAGCTCAGTTCTCAGGTAGTTCAGCTAGCTCAGTTAACAAGTAGCTCAGCTAGCTCAGTTCTCAGTGGGCTCAGTTAGATCAGTTCTCAGGTAGTTCAGTTAGATCAGTTCTCAGGTAGTTCAGTTAGCTCAGTTCTCAGTTGGCTCAGTTAGATCAGTTCCCAGGAAGCTTAGCTAGCTCAGATCTCAGGTAACTCAGTTAGCTCAGTTCTCGGGTATCTCAGTTAGCTCAGTTCTTAGGTTGTTCAGTTAGCTCAGTTCTAGGTAGTTCAGTTAGCTTAGTTCTCAGGTAGTTCAGTATGCTCAATTCTAGGTAGCTCAGTTAGCTCAATTCTAGGAAGCTCAGTTAGCTCAATTCTAGGAAGCTCAGTTGGCTCAGTTCTAGGTAGTTCAGTTAGCTTAGTTCTCAGGTAGTTCAGTTAGCTTAGTTCTCAGGTAGTTCAGTATGCTCAATTCTAGGTAGCTCAGTTAGCTCAATTCTAGGAAGCTCAGTTAGCTCAATTCTAGGAAGCTCAGTTAGCTCAGTTCTAGGTAGTTCAGTTAGCTTAGTTCTCAGGTAGTTCAGTATGCTCAATTCTAGGTAGCTCAGTTAGCTCAATTCTAGGAAGCTCAGTTAGCTCAATTCTAGGAAGCTCAGTTAGCTCAGTTCTAGGTAGTTCAGTTAGCTTAGTTCTCAGGTAGTTCAGTATGCTCAATTCTAGGTAGCTCAGTTAGCTCAATTCTAGGAAGCTCAGTTAGCTCAATTCTAGGAAGCTCAGTTGGCTCAGCTCTCAGGTTTTTCAGTTATCTTAGATCTCAGGTAACTCAGTTAGCTCAGTAGTTAGCTCAGTTCTCTGGTAACTCAGTTAGCTCAGTTCTCAGGTATCTCAGTTCTCAGGTTTCTCAATTAGCTCAGATCTCAGGTATCTCAGTTCTCAGGTAACTCAGTTAGCTCAGTTCTCGGGTATCTCGGTTGGCTCAGTTCTTAGGTTGTTCAGTTAGCTCAGTTCTCAGGTAACTCAGTTAGGTCAGTTCTCAGGTATCTCAGTTAGCTCAGTTCTTAGGTTGTTCAGTTAGCTCAGTTCACGGGTAACTCAGTTAGCTCAGTTCTCAGGTAACTCAGTTAGCTCAGTTCACGGGTAACTCAGTTAGCTCAGTTCTCAGGTAACTCAGTTAGCTCAGTTCTCAGGTAACTCAGTTAGGTCAGTTCTCAGGTAACTCAGTTAGCTCAGTTCTCAGGTAACTCAGTTAGCTCAGTTCTCAGGTAACTCAGTTAGCTCAGTCTTAGTTTGTTCAGTTGCATCAGTTCTCAGGTAGTTCAGTTAGTTCAGTTTTAGTTTGTTCAGTTAGCTCAGTTCACGGGTAACTCAGTTAGCTCAGTTCTCAGGTAACTCAGTTAGCTCAGATCTCAGGTAGTTCAGTTAGCTCAGTTCACGGGTAACTCAGTTAGCTCAGTTCTCAGGTAACTCAGTTAGCTCAGTTCTCAGGTAACTCAGTTAGCTCAGTTCTTAGGTTGTTCAGTTAGCTCAGTTCACGGGTAACTCAGTTAGCTCAGTTCTCAGGTAACTCAGTTAGCTCAGTTCACGGGTAACTCAGTTAGCTCAGTTCTCAGGTAACTCAGTTAGCTCAGTTCTCAGGTAACTCAGTTAGCTCAGTTCTCAGGTAACTCAGTTAGCTCAGTTCTCAGGTAACTCAGTTAGCTCAGTTCTCAGGTAACTCAGTTAGCTCAGTTCTCAGGTAACTCAGTTAGCTCAGTCTTAGTTTGTTCAGTTGCATCAGTTCTCAGGTAGTTCAGTTAGTTCAGTTTTAGTTTGTTCAGTTAGCTCAGTTCACGGGTAACTCAGTTAGCTCAGTTCTCAGGTAACTCAGTTAGCTCAGATCTCAGGTAACTCAGTTAGCTCAGATCTCAGGTAGTTCAGTTAGCTCAGTTCACGGGTAACTCAGTTAGCTCAGTTCTCAGGTAACTCAGTTAGCTCAGTTCTCAGGTAACTCAGTTAGCTCAGTTCTCAGGTAACTCAGTTAGCTCAGTTCTCAGGTAACTCAGTTAGCTTATTTCTCAGGTAGTTCAGTTTGGTCAATTCTAGGTAGCTCAGTTGGCTGAGTTCTCGGTTTAGTTTTGGTCTCAGGCACATTGATCGAGACGCAGACATAGAGGTCGTGGGCTCGAATGTTTCCCTGGTCAGTTTCATTCTCACGAATCATTTCATTACGCAGGATGTTCTGACGTTGATGCTGGAAACTCAGAGTGAGGATTCGAAGGGTCACAAACTAACTGACGAGGAAATCATAGCGCAGATGGTCATGTTTATTCTTGCTGGCTACGACACTTCGAGCACAACTCTCGGCCTAACATGCTACAACCTCGCTGTTTTCCCAGAGGTTCAAGAGAAGCTGGTTGAAGAAATCAAGCAGGTCTGTGCCTCTGAGGATTCCGTCACCTACGATGAGATTCAAAAGATGCCATATTTGGAAGCTTGCATTTCTGAAACTATGCGTCTGTATCCGCCAGGTAACGTTACCATATTTACCTGTTCAACTACTTTGTGATAAGAAATGAGAAAGATGCTGACAATAAGAATAGTTTTAAAAAGGCAATATGCAAATAAATGAATAAGAATTCTTAATAAGAAAACAATGCAATTAGACAAGAGAGGGTGACAAACTAAAAGGGAATAGTGATAGTTTTCAGTTTTCATTGCTTAATTAATCAATCCTAATTACAATTAATTCTACACAAATTGCAATAAACTGTTAAATACACTGCGAAAAATTAACTGAATATTATAATACACAAATTTGAAAAAAAGGTAAAAGGGACATTACATGATTGTGTTTAAGATTATTAACTAAGGAGGAAATCGAGGGAGAGCCCCCTTCTACAATAAAGACAAAGGAAATGCAAAAACATAACACGACATTACAAAAAAAAAACGATCAATCAGCAATTACACTTAAACGGCACTCAATACAATATTTCAAGACAGTAGGCTTCCTTTTTAGTTGATTTCGTGACGCCTCTTCCTCCATTTCCTCTCAATATTATTATTTCTATCATTATTAAAAAGTTCAAAGATATAACATCTTAAGGATCGACACTTAGATGTCTATCCTTAGAAAAATAACGAATTTTGAAAATGCAAACTAAAGAGTTACTATCGGTTTATCTAGTCGCCATGTAACCCAGTATGTTCAGGCTCGTCAGGTATGTGAGATAAAAAGCTATGCAAGCCTTTCTTGAAAATATTCATTGATACACTAGCCTATTGAAAATATTGCACAGGTCGATTCAAAATGGCGGCAAAGTTGCAAAGCTGTGAGGGCTAGGCCTAAACTAAAATTCCCATAACTTCTGTCAGACAGTTTACAAAAACATGATTTTGGTGCGGAAATTTCGCTGACACCATATTTCAAAATAACCAATAATAAATTGAGGAAGAAATTATGTATGACTCGGGATTGAGTGATGGTCAAAATATAAGCAAGGAGCTTTTGAAGAAGGAGGCGTCATCTAAAATCAGTGCACAAGTGTTATAAAAAGTCGTTAATCAGGCAAAGTGCTTTGTTACTTTGTTGCTGCTGTACTTCTTTTAAGTCCCAAAGGTGTATGGGTAATAAATTGAACAACTAAGGACCATGGATGCCGAAACTCTGTTCGAATATTCTGCAAATTTATTTTTATCACTGATTCTTTTGATTTCACACTTCCTCTCGTGTTGAATATGATTATATGACATTTCGGAGTTAACTTGGGGAACAAGCTTTTCAAGAATCTCTCAGACATCGAGTATATGGTAACGTTCGCGTCGACGCTGGGGAGAATATACTCGAAAGCTCTTAAGAGCTCCCCTGTAGTCCAACTTTTCATTAAGTCTATCTCTCTTAAAAATGATTACTCTACGAACTTTTGATTCCAGACAGAGAAAGGTAACCCGAATCTATCAATTTCTTCTAGGTTTTTTGACTTCTCGCACCGTCACTCAATCGTGCAACATCAACGGCGTTCATTTCGAGAAGGGGATGGCTGTTTTCATTCCCATTTACTCGCTTCATCACGACGAGCAATACTGGGACGACCCAGAGGCGTTTAAACCTGAACGGTTTCTACCTGAAAACAAGGAATCCATCACCCCGTATACTTATTTGCCATTCGGAAGTGGACCTAGGGGCTGTATCGGCATGCGCTTCGCCTGGATGGAGATGAAGATGGTTGTCGTGCGGATGATGCAGGAGTATCGTCTCGTCCGGGGACCAGAAACAAGTGTTCCCATCAAGATGGCACCCAGAGAAGTTTTCTCTCCCTCCGAGCCGGTTCTCGTTAGAGTTGAAAAGAGGAAATAACGGATGGTTCTTTTTACAAACTTCTAGCTTTTAAGGAACTTCTTACTTGCGGTAGATATAGAGTTTAGCTTACTTACATAGATACTTGATTATTTTTTGTGGATATTTATTGGTGGATTTTATTGTGTTTCTTGGCGTTAAAAAATGTATCGAGGATCTGTGAATTCAGATTTGTGGATTTGAAATGATTCCTTTACTTTTTGATTATCAAGTTGCTTAATTTAGAAGCTAGATTTTCAATTTCTAATTAGGTGTGAAAAGAATTGCAAAGTTGAGGCATCTGTTCGCTTCCTTGATGATATTGCCTTATTTGTTAAAAATCATTAAAGATATTTTTCTGTAATAAAAAGACATCCAACTGGAACATTATTATGCAATCGAGAGGAAAGCCATTGAAATCTGTCATGAACAGGAATTCCATTTTAGCCAATCTAGGAGGCTTACATTTCAAAATTTTCTGGGAAAATAATAGACACAGAGCCCCCTTTATATTTTTCTTTTATGCAGAGCCTCTATTTTCAAACCTATATTTCCAAACCAAAAAATTTGTAGAAAAAAGAGGTAATGAAACACAACTCTTATACAGCACACTTAGGCCTTTCGGACTTATGTCCTCCTCAGAGTGTGACTTGTGATTTTTTGGAATGGAAAGTATATCAAAGATTTATATGTAAGACTGAAAATTATTGAAAAGATTAACTTTTTCCTGAATGATTATTATCGATCGACAAAGTATTTATTAATTGTTAAGTAGGCTATGTCCGGCTTTAAAAAGTTTGCTCTCATGACGTAAGAGCATAATTGCAAAAATACGTAAGCTCTAAAAAAGGTTGCTCTAAACTTTTGTTTTTCATGCCACATTCATATACTTCCAAACCTATGGAGTTGTGAATTTTCATTAGAATAATCACCGAAGGGATCTTTGATTTATGTGGAATTCTCAAGCTAGTTACCTGCACTTCTTCTGCAACTTCTTCTGTCACGGTTCTGATATAACCATTTGAAAAATTGATTTTCAATAGGAAATCCCTGTATTTTTTGACTGGTTCATAAACTTAAAAAAAAAGTCGATAATCACTAAAGGGGTCGTTGATGTATATGGAATTCTCAAGGTAGTTAACTGCACTTGTGCTCGTCACGGTTCTGCGTGATTCTTACTGTATACAACTGATAACCACTTGTAAACTATTTAAAACGTTGCTTTGATGATCATTTCCGATTTGGATTTTATTTTGGATGACTGATTAACTAAAATCATGTAGACTTATTCTCTTACTTTATTTTTCTTGCATCCAATTAGGAACAACTCACGGAAACCTGCAATCAACCTTGACATCTTTAGCGAGGGGCAAGAAGTGTGTTACTTGTCCCTCAACTAAGAATTTTGCATGTCTACCCTTCAGGAGAACTTATCCAACGCCGAAGTGTTTTACGTGCAACAACGGGTCACACGGAGAACAGAGAGCCAGAGAGAAGCGAGACACGTTGTCTTAATAACTTCTATACGTCTACTGAACTGACTGATCTAAATAACATTACAATATCTACAGTTTATATACAAAGATGAAAGTAAATCGATACATGAAATGACGCAGCTTGTGGTTAGTAGAGGATTGCTAAGAAGGAAAGGGTGTAGAATCCTAGGTAAGAAAGTAAAGCTGGAAGTATGCAGTAAAGTGCTGAATATGATATTAGAGATTAGGCTAGGTCAGGCGTTAGTTGAAAAACAATGGAATGTTACCATAGATGACTGGATGACGCGTGGTTGACTCTGAGAAAGTTGGAAGATGATATGACAACAACAGAGTGAGTAAGTTAGGCTATGACGCAGAGAACTTTGAGAAGCAAAAAGTTGAGAGAGAAAGTTCTGAGAGAAAATGAATGAGCAAGAAAATGTAGGCCTAAGAACTGATTGTAGAATGTCTAAATCCACTACAGAGCTCCCCCCTTAGAATGCAGACGAGTAAAGATGCATTCGAAAACGTAGAGTGAAACTTTGTAGGAATTTAGGCATTCGAAAAACAGTGCGTAGAAGTGAGCGAGTGAGTAGCTGGCAGTGTTAGTAGTTAGGCAGAATTGAAATAGGTTAGCTGAAAGAGATGAGCCTAAGTAGAGTTAGAAAGCTACGTATGTTACGTTAATATAGCCTAGTCGCTAGTTGCTAAAACGGTTACATATAAAGATTACATTGATAATAAAGTTAAGATATGTTGCTAAATGTTCGATCGATATATTGGTTAAAGTGTTCGTGAAGCCTATATAGAAAATACTAAAATGTTCCATAATAGTAAGAATAAATTAAAAGTTCGAATACCGGTGTAATTGCTTGCTTGTTTTCATCGATGTTAGCTGGACAGTGAGTCGCCAGAGATCGGGAATTCGCCATATATGCCAAACGTTGAGTCGCCTGTTGTCGAGTCGAAGTAGCCAATGTAACAGAGCGGTGAGTCGTCTGCGTTGATAGTTGATAAGGTTGCCGAGGTTTTGTGAGTTGGATGACCAAGAACCAGCGAGAAATGATGAAGCCAAGGTTTTGTGAGTTGGGTAACCAGGAACCAGTGAGAATCGATACGAGAGCTGAGAACCTCAGTGAAGTCGAGTGCCAATGGCTTGTACGTCGATGTTGATGAGTTGTGTTCGTCGGCGAAGGATGATACACATGTTCTCTGATGGGTCACGTCGCGGTCACCAGTTTAGCGAGAGGCAAGAAGTGTGTTACTCGTCCCTCAACTAAGAAATTTGCATGTCTACCCTTCAGGAGAACTTATCCAACGCCGAAGTGTTTTAACGTGCAACAACGGGTCACACGGAGAACAGAGAGCCAGAGAGAAGCGAGACACGTCGTCTTGATAACTTCTTTACGTCTACTGAACTGACTGATCTAAATAACATTACAATATCTACAGTTTATATACAAAGATGAAAGTAAATCGATACATGAAATGACGCAGCTTGTGGTTAGTAGAGGATTGCTAAGAAGGAAAGGGTGTAGAATCCTAGGTAAGAAAGTAAAGCTGGAAGTATGCAGTAAAGTGCTGAATATGATATTAGAGATTAGGCTAGGTCAGGCGTTAGTTGAAAAACAATGGAATGTTACCATAGATGACTGGATGACGCGTGGTTGACTCTGAGAAAGTTGGAAGATGATATGACAACAACAGAGTGAGTAAGTTAGGCTATGACGCAGAGAACTTTGAGAAGCAAAAAGTTGAGAGAGAAAGTTCTGAGAGAAAATGAATGAGCAAGAAAATGTAGGCCTAAGAACTGATTGTAGAATGTCTAAATCCACTACACATCCACCTAACGATTTACAGCACCACAGGCCCAACCAATCTTAGTTCCAATAGTCTTAGATCTTTTGAACCGCAAATTTAAAATCTTTTGCCAGATGGCATAACATCAGGAGGTTATCTAGTCCAACTCAAAAGACTAATCAAGAACTAGGATGGGGCCACCTACAGATGCAATATATGTCTATGTCTTTGTCATTTATTTCTTTATAAACATATTTTAAAAACTCTAAGAATTTTCCGTCGTCAATTATCATTTTTTCTGCACTCGAATTAGACTAGCTGCATATGTAGGCGTAAGTAATCTCGATTTAGAATAAAAGGCCCACACACAGAGGAGAGGGAAGGTATCTACTACTACGATGTCAAAGGATATAGGGCTAGTTCCCAACGTCATCATCGTCATAGTCATTAGATTATATGATAAAATTAACACATTAGTAAACAGACCTGTAATTTATTCATTTCATTTGTCGAATTTAAACACAACACCCTTTCAGCTCTACAATAAAAACAAACGTAAGAATAATAGTTAAAATGGCGTATATCGAGCACTATAGCCAGAAAAGGGCACTCTCCAGGGCCGATCCAGCAGAATAATATTTAACATACAATTGAAAATAATCTCGATTTGCTATTCTTCCTAGGGATCGTTCTTTCAGAAGATTTTTAAGTCTTTAAGAATTCTTTCAACCTTCTTTGAAATGTTTTTTATGTGTTGTTCTGTGACTCCGAGTTTCGTGCATGTGCACCTGTCAGACACGTCTGCTTATCAATGTGTTTATTCTACTACGTTATTGCTCTCTACTCGCGTATATCGAGGACTATAGCCAGAAAGGGAGGGAGTGCGAACGATCGCAAAAATTGTTGGTTGCTGAGTCATTTTATCTGTAGGGACTCCGGAAACAGTGAAGCGGAAATAATTTAACTAGTGCCCAAGCCCTTCTGAGAAATAGACTTTGGTGTATGGTAAAAGTCACCAACGGTCTTCCTTCTGTCAGTAGCAGCGCCATTTTGTTTTGTTGTGCTAGCTGTGCATGTCTGGTGCCTTGTGATGGTTTAGGCCATATTTCCACAAGAAGGTCTCAAAAGTCTCTCTACTAATGGGAGTTCTCACACTGAATGAAAGAAGGAGACTTACCAGGGAGAACTGCAGAATCCTCCGAGCTCACATTTTATGGAAACGACGGAAAGAAAATGCGGCCGAGACTGACTTGATTCTTCAAATCAAAACTGAAGAAGAAAAAAAGAGACGAGAGGAAGAAGAAAGGCGAATTCAAGAAAAGGAGAAAAGGATTCAAAAGCTCGAGGTAGCTTCACTTTATCTTACCTGTTAATCTCTTATTCCTATCACAAAAGAGTCCCTGAATCAGAAAAACTCTACCATCAATTACTGCCCTGAGGGCCCTAACATATACCATACAGCTTACCGACCATGACCATGTTACTACAGTCGACTCCGGTTTTAGTCACTACGGGCGTAGTCTGCTAGAAAGTATTTTCATGCCGTATTCATTTCATTTCGGGTACTTAACAATGTATCAAAAGGCGAAGCTATTATTATTAAGTGTGAATCTATACATAAATTAAAATAACCTTTGACCCTAGTTGATCATGTAATACATCAAAGTTAATGCACCTAAGTGAGTATTTTGCTGAAGGCAAGAAAAACAAAATAGTCCTCAAATGCCAAATTTTGAGCTCATTTCCCAGAAAATTAATCTTTTGTTTCCCTTTTTATACTCAATGAACTATAATGAATAGTTGCAAAACCTTTGATTTCAGGCTAAAAAGAATCGGGACAACAGAATCTTGAAATTTTATGACTACCTGCAGAGGGACAAAACATGACACAAGAGCTCAAAGAATATATTCTGTTTTTATACTGAGGAAGTTAGCAGGTCTATTTCCACCAAGGCCCCGTATAGAATTTAGCTACCATTTTGTTTTTTGCTGGTTTTGAATCAGGGACTCTCTTCATAAAGTATTCATGATTTTTGGAGGCAAAATACAGTGAATTTATTAACAGATACTGTTCCTGCCAGAATCCATGATGTGATCAATTTAAAGGCAAGTCTCTTCTCTTACAGCATAAAACCCCTTCCAATAATTGTTTTTCTTGCATTTTTCAGGGGCTGAAAATTGATTTGAAAGAAGTTCAAGAGAAAAAGTTTGCTTCAGAAGAAAAGCTGAAGCTTCTTCAAGAGAAGAAACATGAATTGTTTGTCAAGCTAAAGAATACCCTCATGGCAAAAGAAACAGAAAGACGGGAAAAGCACTACAAAGAAATGGGGGATTTTTATTCCAATGTCTCAGAATTTGGTGGGTAAAATTGTTATCATCAAGACCATTTAGGATTCCATTTTCCTTTCTACCTTTCTACCTTTACTCCCAAAGATATGAAAACATATTTCATTGATGGGTGATTCTTGATTTTCCTACACTATTCTTAAGAACTATTGTGAAGATACTGCCTTCTCCTTAAGCCTATGTGATTAAAAAAGCCTTGGGATGCACTCTGAAGAGGGAAGTAAAACATTATACTCACCATCTTGACAAGCTATTATTTCATTAGAAGATGTACTCAGGTGCAGATCAAGAATTGTAGTTTGGGAGGACCATTTAGAGAGAAAAGAAAAAGGTGGCCCAGAAAGAAAAACCCGCAAAAATTTTTGGTGCCACGCCCCTCAAACCCCCGTAGGACGCATGCAACACCTTTTCTGATTTCTGTTTTATGCATTCCAATTACAATTATTTTTGTCATTTTCTCCAAGAAAGTAAGCCTCTTTTAAAATTTACCATAAATCCTTACAATTGGTTACATCTTTGAAACTTAAGAAGTCAAATGGCATCTTGGCTTAATATAAGAGTAAGTCTCTATAAAGGATCTTTTGTGCCTTGCAAAGACATCAAAGACAAATGATACGAGCTTGTAGTAACTTTTATTTTGGAATAACCTGGGTACCAGAGCGTGAAGATTTATAACAAAACTTGTCGGTTCCTTCAAATAAGTGGAGATTACAGTGCCAAAATTTCTTTCATGAAATCATCCTTAAGCAGATTTTCTAGTGATAGTTTGATGAGTAGAATGATGTTGAAACACTTAAAATTTGTCTTGGAGCTTTATTTCCTTTAAACATTTATAACTTTTGATGAAGCTTGATTTCAATCACATATCATGATCACTATCACCAACTATGTCACCCATATCTCTTTAACACCTATCACAATACCCCAATCATCTGCTGAAATGTTCACCAATTGATGGAAAATCCAATATCTTTATCAAGTTCCATTTTATTGAAATTCACAAGCTTGATGAAGCTACAAGTGTGAAAAACACGTAACAGGACTGTTATCTGTAGCCGCCGATTTAACAGATACCCAATGATAGCCTATTCTTTGGGTACATCATTTTATCTTTCAGAAAGAGTTCGTTTTCCCCCTAGGACTCTTGAAGTAATCTCATTAGTCAGCTCACTATTTTGCTGGTGATGATTGGTTTCCTACACTATACCAAACATTCTCCTTTTTTCTGACTGGCTAATTTTGATCCATATCTGGGTATGATAATTCGTTAGGTTTTTGTTTCATTCTCTTTCTGACGTTTTACTCTGTTCTCTGCTGATAGTCAGACTAAAAAATTAGGTAATAAATGTTTTTGCTTCACTAGGCTGCCGATTTTTCTGGCTATATTGAAGTTTTGTGCCGAAAAAAGAACATTATATCTTAGTATAACTCAACTGTCAGATTGATAACTTACCATTATTATCATATTTTTCAATCTGAACTCTTAACTCACCTTTTCCATTATTTGATGGACTTTATTCTTTATGTCATTTCATAAACAATGTTTGCTTTTATTCCCATTTTAATTTTTCTTTACTTTCGCAACACACTTTTTCATCCTTTATTTGAGTTGATCCTTTCTGATTTTCTTTGTTCAATTAAATTATTTGCTGGGACACTGTGTATTTGGTAGTTTGACTTGTAATGAAACCTTCGTATTTTTCCAGATCAGAAGCACAGCCCGTTCCCGCAATTCAACAATTCACATCGCATGATTGAGCAGCCAATGTCGTTTCCTGGCTTTTCTTCCCAAGATGCACCTGGAGGGTATAAATATCCACAAAGATATCCAGGTGCAGCTCAAGATCAGTCATGGCAGTGGACTCAAAGTCCAACTCAACAGCATTACCAACAAGGTAAGTGAAATGCTAACTTGGCAAAAGAGTAATGTTTTTTCAATAAGCAATTTGCCAATAAGCCACTAGTACTGGAATGACCAAAACAATAAGCATCTCCACGGCTCAATGAAGTAAATCAAGCAACAAAGCACTGAAGGAACTATAGTTTTTTCTATACGCAACAAGTCAACAAGTAACCAGGGCTGAAATTACCAAAGCAATAAGCAACTCGAGGTCTTCATGAAATGAATTAAGTAACTAAGCACTTAAAACTGTGCCAAAAGTTCTTGGCCTTGTTTGATGACACTATGTTCATTGTTAAAGAGAAGCATATTTGATATTTTAGGTTTTCTTATATGTACACCATCAATTGATATTGTTTGGGGTACAGGGAAACGTATTTTGTTTGTATTTCAAAACATAAGCAACTTTTCAGCAATTCGGGGGACTGAAAATTCAAAATATTTAAGCAAATTTTGAGGGCTTGGACCACACTCTAGTTACTTATTGAAAAAAGTTGTATCATGTTCCATGCTCTGGGTTGCACTCGAAAATTTTTTGAAAGGGAGGCTTGTCCCAGAGAAATTCAAACCATCCAAAAAGTAGAATGTGCCTTAACTCAAACCCCTGAAGAATAGAATTACTGAATAGAATGAATGAAATTCTTTAAGATTCAAACCCGAAAATAGCATAATGCAAGACGCAAAACTACCAAAAAACGGCCAAGCAAATATCTGAAATTGTAAAATGACCCAGAAAAATAGCAGGAGTTTAGCATATCTTAGAAACGTGGCTTAGAGACCCCAGAAAATTGAATTTGCAGAAAATTGAATCCAAGGAAAGTAGGACAAGCATCCTTTTCAAAATTCTAATGAGTGCCCTGAGATTTCATGCACTAGATGGTATGATAGGTGTGATGTGCAACTGTGTCAAGTATTTTTTTGTGCAGAAAATGAGTCATCCTTTTGGATTGTTTGATGCTTCTCAACAAATTATTTTGATATATTTTCCAAATCCTGCTCCTTCTATAGAAGAGATGGTTATAAATCGCATCGTTCTTTCTACGACCCATAAACATGGATTTCTTGAGTCATGGCCACACATGAACGCATTTCTTGAGAAAAAATTGAAATTTGAATGAGGAAACAGCTCTTTGATAGGGCTTTACAGTTAAGCAAATCAGACCAAATTGAAGAAAATAAATGATAGATATGCGTGAGAAGAATCAGGGTTTAAAAACCTTCATCCAAGTCTACAGATATAGATATAGAAGCAGGGCTGCCGAGAGCTTGAGCTTGAACGTTCTACTAGAGACTGTAATTGGCAATTTGCAAAATATCTACAGGGTTGTGCATACGTTAGGAATACGTCGCCAAGCTTGAATTTGACCATTTTGTGCAAGAAGCAAATGTACTTAACGATTGGCTAAAGGAATGAATCGGGATATCACTAGAGATGTGTAACGGACAGAAAGGAAACTTCATTATCTCCAGCCCTTTAACGGGCCCAGCTCTCTGATATCAAAATGACATTTAATGAAAAACTCAAACCTTCATTTTTCCGGGCCCCTTGCAGGGCCCAGGCCCCGGGGCAGTTGCCCCGGCTACCCCCCTCTCGGCGGTCCTGTATAGAAGTAGGACAACGCCAAGAGAACACATTAAAGGCTTTTATGATTTTCTCAGCCTCTGTGAAACCACGAGTCAGTCACTTCGGGCATTTTGAGATTTTCAGTAATAAAAGAAACTTTAAGGGCCTCAATTTACTCTTTCACGTGAATTGCTGAGGGTTTGTGAGATCTGCAAATTGTTTCCTTTCAAGGATGCAGATAGATTTCATCTTTAAAATTCCCCATCATACAATAATTAGTATACAATACAAAATAAGACAGAGGATAAAATCTAGTTTAATGATAGAATATGCACTTTTTTTTATAAGAATCTATTTATAAGAATATTTTTATGAGAAAACGAGCCTCAAAATTTGCCAAAACTTAAGAACAAGCTAAGAACAACCGAGGCTGACCAATCTAAGATCAATATAAGAAACATACGAAACATGAGACTGACAAATAATAAGTAAACAAGCAGATTGACAACACACAGGCACATCAGATGGTCAAGAGAGTCCACATTTGAACCAATGAACACAACTGGTGTTGAAAACAGAATAAATTAATTATCACATAGACATTTGAGGCTTTATTCAATTTCAAAGATAGGGTTTAGTTCATTTGGTAATTGTAGTTATCAGATGGTCAAGAGAGTCCACATTTGAACCAATGAACACAACTGGTGTTGAAAACAGAATAAATTAATTATCACATAGACATTTGAGGCTGTATTCAATTTCAAAGATAGGGTTTAGTTCATTTGGTAATTGTAGTTAATAAATGAGCTTTCAGTTTGAACGAAACCTCATGCTAGAGAGGGATAATTCAATCAAATAGAGGATGTCATTCCACGCCTTTGCACCTGCATAATGAGTTTTGAGTCGTAAGATTATCACCTTCAGAAGCCGGCCGTGAACACGTATTTTTCTCTATAAACCATTCCGGCTCGAGCTCAGTACTAAACATTGCTTTGCTGGGGGAAAAATTTGAGTACTCAGTATTTGTTTCTTAGAATACTATCTCACAAGTTGTTGTATGTACAATAAATGTCGATGGTATCCTGCATACAACAGTGTGCCAGGGTACTAATATCCACTTTAACCTACTTCTCTGGAGCTCCTTTATGATTTTCCTTGCCAATTGGATGAGAACCAAAATTTTCAAATGCTGAGAATTCCTCTATCTAGTTCAGTTCTGTCTTGAAGGGCATTGCTTATAAAGCAGTTACTTATTTAAAAAAATGTGTATTGAAGAACAGATAACAGAGTTTCAGAAAAATTGTGAAAACAGACAGGGGATCTTGTCGATATTTTTGTAAACAAATATTAGAAGCTGGGTTTTAAACAAATCATATGATTTAGAATTTAAGCTACCCTCTTTAGAAGAAAGTTATGTCTCATTGTGTGTATAGAGATAACTTTTATGTTTTATCATACAAAAGTGAATGCTGAAAGTTGTCAACGGCTCCCCCTTTCAGGGTTTCTGGCTACGTCGCTGCTCCATGCATTGAATTTTGTACGATGATAGATGCTGCACACGAATCTCAAATAATTTCCATGCGATTTGAAACGATATTTTTACAGACATGGATAAAACTAATTTTTGGCGTTTTCCAGATAAATTATAGAGGGTCATATAGGGGTTCCAGGGAACAGTGGAACATGCCTAAAAGTGAAAAGAGAACAAGGCAATATGAGACAAATTAAAAAGGAATTAAGGGGGAACATGAGACAAATCAAACAGGGAACAAGGGAACATTGACAGCAAGCAGGGATCAGGGAACACAAAATATCAACATTTCTTCTTAGAACAATGAGGCAACATTTGCTATTTCTATAACGGAACAGGGAAACATGACCCCCTCCCCTGTACGACCTTCGTTACAAGATTGTTTCACCGATGAAGTTCAGTTGGTCAGAGAAAGGATTTATTATTATACCTGGATAGACAGCGCTGCTGGTGGGATTTGATCAGGAACAATTCTACTTTACTCCACCAGACCCCATCTATCAGCTTTTTGAGAATGGAGAGCAATAGCCACCCCAATATAAGATAATATGCTATTGGGTCTCTTAAATAATCTACAGTTTTGTGGACTTGTCAGGAACCTATAACAAAAGTTTTGATCTTCAAGTATTCTAGCATATATCATTTACTATTTTGTCTGACCCCGTCATGAAAATCGACATTTTTCTGCTCTTTTTTAGGTTCTGCTGTGCGACCACCAAATTTTAGACCACCCTTGCAAGGAATGGCCCAGGGACAATTTACTTTCAACAGAGCAAGATCGCCAAAGTTCCAGCAGATATTCAAGTAGCACAGTTTCACTGGGTCTTTTGGCTCAGTTTCTTCATCTCTCCCGGGTGCTTAGATATGGGCCCCGGGGGGTTTACTTGACTAAGTTTTGGATAGGGACGTGCCGCCAAAGAAGCAAGATCTGTACCCATATCTACGCCAAATTTCAAAAGTGTATACCTTATGTACACCAAAATCCCGAATGAATACCAGTATTCATACCAAATTTCCGAAATGCATATTCATATTTGCGCCAAAATCTTAAAAGAACAACCAAATGAATTCTACCGCAAAATTCGTTTCTATTTGGCTCCATTTTACATTGAAATTTCATCCTTTCAATCCGTATCTATACGAAAATCGCGAAAAACATTTACCCATCTGGTGGCACGACCCAACCACAAACGAAATAGGTACCCCCCCCCCATAGGAGGGGTATATCATACCTTGCGAAATTCCAAACCTCGTAGGGTAACCTCATAGCATCTTATAACTGCCCGTTTTTTGTAAGAACACTTTGTGCTGATTTCAGCCTGTATGTTCCTAATTTTTGAGGTACTGTCCACCCATCTATCACCGCTTCCCTGCTCGAGAAAAGGTTAAGATACTCGGCTGGGCAAGAGATTTACGTTGGTGAACTTGTCTTGTGTTTTATAGAAGAATTCAAATTGTATACTCACTTCTACTCTGATAATAACTCTGCGGCATTTTATTTGTTGATGAGAAAAAAACTACACGCTTTTTTTCTTGACACTCTGGAACCTGTTTCACCTTCGATGCTTTCTGCTGTGCTCCCTTAAAATCGCCATAATCCCTAGTTGAGAGGGACACAAAACTAATTACGCTTACAGAAGGTACCGAAAACCTAACAAACAATATTAAGAAAAATGAGTGCTATGCTTTGGATCATTTTAAAATCTTCCATTCCCATGTCCCCTAATTCCTCCAGGTTCCTTTCGATGAATTGGGCATTGGTGTTGTTCCGGATTATAGCCAGAGTATATAGATAGGACATATAGCCGAACCATCTCACATCTTGCCTAACTTTTGTTTTCTCAACGAATTCTTTTAGTGTAAGATGTGGGCTCGGGGGGGTATCTTAACAAGGATATCGTATTGGGGATGGGCCATTTTTAGGGGTACCTTTTTAAAATCAAATACGTAAATATAGGTGTACATTTTCACTTATTAGTCGGTTGTACCCAGAATTATGGGTATGAATTTTGAGAAAAAATAAAGACAAGAGAAATGTGGTGATCGTAAATCAATTCGAAGGATAATTTACAATGATGGTGGTATGAGACTTAAATTTAGAAATATTTTGTCTTATTCAGATACAATTATGTGGTGCTATTGAAATTTTGCTTCTTTTACATATTCTGTGACACGGAATTATGGGTCCCTTTTTCAATTTACGACACGGAATTATGGCCCCATTCTTTTTCAAAATGGCACATCCCTATCAGTTGACCCCCTAAGGTACCCCCCCCGAGGATGCGGGCTTTCAGAATCTGCCAGGTGACTTTCTGGGAAATGCCTGTTAGTCACATGACATTTTTTGGTTAATCACGCACTCATACCTTAACTAATCTACATGTGTGTAGTATATTAGAGCTCGGTGCATCAAGAGCTTTCGAATGATATAAACATGTTCAACTTTGGTGATGATATCAAGTTTCATGATGACGTCTTCATACAGTTTTCACTGTGATTGCAACCCAATAACCGTTACATACATAAATACATATATTGTTTGTTCAAGCAGGTTATCTACTGCAGTGTCAGCTGATGTGGAACTGATGATTCATGTTTGAAAATGATATAAAACAATATTATTTGGAAGAACCCAGCTGAGGACTTACACGTTTTTTCATAAGAAACCGGTTTATAAGAAACTTAGTACTAGAGCCCCAAAAATTTAAGAAACTTTAATAACTACATCAATATCTTTAAGAAACTCTAAAAAAATAAGAGGACTTTCTGAGCCGAAAAGTAATATGTCAACGATACATTTTTGCTTAATTTAAGTTTGCTACACGTTTTTATTTAGAGGAACACAGGATGTTGAGTCTACTTGTATTAGTAGGTGGGGTTCACTTTAATAAATACAAGAAATATGCGAAGGAAAGTTGAAAATTTGAGGTTAAGTGCGTATCTAAAAATAAGAAACTTTTAAGAAATTTTTAGTACTAGAAACTGGTGAAAAATTAAGAAACTTTTAGTACTAGGACCCAAGCTAGGTTTCTTATAGAAAAAAACGTGTATTCGAAACTCGATGTTCAGAGGGGGCTCCTGATAGGGGAGGGGGGCGTAATTGAATCGAATTAGACCATAAGAGTTCATAAAACTTGATAAGTTATTTTTAAAATAAAGCAAAATTGAGAAGTATCACAGAATGAAATAAGTAAAATCCTTGCTTGATATGTTCAAAGGTTTTCTTCCTTTTCTGAACTAGAAGCAGTCAAACTTTCGGTTGAAATTTCTACCTCTGCCTTGTGCTATTTGTCCTTTGGACATGATAGCTTTGGCTCTCAAGCTCAGTATTGTATTTACCAGGTCGATAAAATTTTCCTTACCCCCTGTGTGTGTATCTAAAGAGCCCCTCATAAACATTGCCAGCCATTTCACTATTTCTAGGTTCTCACATGATATCAATTATATGAATTTTTAAGAGTATTATCGTACTAAACCTATAAATGTGAGAGTTTTGTGCCTGTACTAAGATTTAAATTATTTTATTTGCATAAATTTCATAAAATTAGCAACTGAGCATGCCCAGAACTTTATGGCGAAATTTTTAATTGGATTCTCTATCTAAGCGGCAAGCGCCTAGACTGACTACATGAGTAGCTGTTATCGCTATTGATAAATTCGACGAACGCTCAAACTACCAGTATGAGCACGCGCCGTAGGAAACGCAGTAATTGTAGTGTTCAAAGTTGTCCTGGTCTTCATTTCTCTCGCCTTCTCCTTGTTATTTACCTCGAAATCGTCTGCAGTAGACTTCGTACGTCTACCATTTTTGTATCTCATCAAACTGACTTTTGCTGCAAAAATGTTACATTCTCCTGCGCAGGGCTAATCTGAGTATAAGGCCAATTGCGCAGCCAAAACTAACGAAGCCCGGAGGAAAAATAGGAGGAACGTCTTCGCCTACGCCTACGTACGTACGTCTTCGTCGTCTTCGTACGTCTACGTACGTCTTCGTCTTCGCGTACGTCTTCCTCCTCTTTTTCTCTCTCTACGTCTTCCTCTTTTACAGCGGTATTTTAACATTTTGATGTTTTTCTCTAAGATGCTTTGGAGCTTTGACGTCATTTGTGTTGTGACAGATACAGACTAAGATGTAGAAGGTTTTGAAAGTAAAACGAGTTTCCTATCATATAGATTTCGGACGTTATTGCGAATATCAGGCTAAAAAGCACATCGCTCGAGCCGCAAGCCCGCCGCAAGCTGAATTTTAACATTTTGCTGATTTTCTCTACGATGCTTTGAGGTTTTGAAGTCATTTGTGTTGAGATAGATACAGCTATCATAATGATTTCAGACGTTATTGCGAATAATCAGGCTAAAAAGCACATCGCTCGCCGGCCCCGCAGGCGGTATTTTAATATTTTGCTCTTTTTTTTAAGATGCTTTGGGACTTGGATGTCATTTGTGTTAAGTAGATTAAGGTTTCAATGCAGAAGGCATTCAGATTGAAAAAATACCCATCAAATCATAAAGATTACTGGTGAATGGTGAATACATTATTGTGAATATCATACTACCGCGCGTCAATATGATTTGAATATCATGCGAATATCATTCTCAATCTGTATATCGTACTACTGCTAAAAAGCATTTGGTGAACGACTCTTCGTGGAATGATGGGCCTAAGAACAATCTTTATCGTTGGAAATCAAACTACCAAGGAAGATGTTTCCTATGGAGAAATGAAAGGGTATCTTCTTGGAAAATTTATTGAAAAATACAGAGAAATTATTAAAGGTTTGCTAAACATTGAAGCTACAAATCTGCCTTTCCTTCTATCTTGTATACCTAGCTAGGGCTATTAGGCCTTACAAATACTAGGGGTTCAAAAGTATCGAAACAATCGCGTAAAAATGGCCGCCGAAGCTGTTAGGGCCTAAGGGTCCTTGAATTTCATTGGCGACTTTTGACCTCGTGTTTTGTCCCCCCTCCCCATGGCCGTACATAGCGGGGGGCAAGGGGTGCTGCTGCCCCCCCAAAAAATTCCAAATGTATATGCTTTCCTATAGAGGATATCCTCAAAAAGTTCTTCAAAAGGGGTTTTGCCCCCCCGCTAAAAATGTTCTGTGTACGGCCTTGCCCCTCCCTTAAACTTTCTGCGCCAAAAAAAATTCTCTCACACCTAAATTTTGTCACAAAGTTTATTTCATCGCTTCTAAAAAGTGTTTGAAGGCTAAGAGGTTAAACATTTACAGGGAAGGAACATTTTCAATGGATAACGAGCTGTATCGTAAAAGTTAATTGTAAACTACTGATTATCTGCTGCTGAAACTAATTCCATGTAAGTTTAACTTTATAATTTCAACCACAAGAGCTTATGGTGTCAATAACAAAAAGCGAATATTCATCAAATAAACTTCATTGTTAAAGGGGCAAGGAAAGTTTTGAAACTCCCCTTTTCAGTCCAACAACAAATTTCAACATCACTCTGTAGTTGATTAAGTAATAGCAATAGTAAGTAAGAAAAGTATTATAAAGTAAGAACAATTCAAGAACATTTCAGGCTGAAAATAGAGGAATATTTAAGAATAGCAAGCTTCAAATCAAATTTACTGGTTCTTATAAAAAAGGAGTGGCTAAAGGTATTCGGCGAAATAGCGAAATAATGAAATAGCGAAATAACGAAATAGCGAAATAACGAAATAGCAAAATAACGAAATAGGGAAATAACGACAAATGAAATGATTCGGCAAAAAGGGATGTACAGTTGAGCGGATATCTTGTGGATTTGGCAGTCTTTTTGGACTTTTTTGTTTCATACTTTTAGACCAGGCGGAGAATAGGGGAATGGTCACTCGAGGGGGAAATTTATGAGATGAAGTGCATTTGGTCAATTCGAGGGCGCTGATTTCGAAAATCGATGTTATACGGGGATTTATGGGGGCCATCTGCCTCATTTTCGTGTTTAAAGTCTCGTTTCCATGTATTTGAACCAAACCAACAAGAAAACAGTTTTGACCATAGATAACAAGCATCTAATGGCAGATTAAGCATCTTTGGTGGGCGTGAATGTGGAAAATTGAATTTAGAACTGTTAAGGTGGGCAACAGCCTCGTTTTCATGATGACGAAATCGCGTAATCGTAGAATTTTTATCTTTCGACGGGTCTCAACAGGCCAAAGCGCTTAAAAACCTACAGTTGTTACGGTTATCCTCTATTGACGGCTAAACGTCAAATTTGAACCGAGGTTAATCACCCAGGTACGCTATTGTTGATTGCCATTGTCAGAGAGTGCATGCTTGCTGTTTCAACAATGGTCAGCAGTTAGGGTTCGTAGGCACATATGCACAAGGCGTTGCCCTGAATCAGACCACTCTGCAAGCTTGCAGACTAGCAGCATGGTGGCAACCTGTTGAAATACCCGCCCTCTCTACCCTGGGAATGGCCGTAAGATAGTTAGTAAATAGGAGCTCTGTTTAGCTAGTTAGTCAATTTTGCCTAACCTTTCTTGTTTTTTATTTCCTCCTGGTAACATTTTCGCTGTCCCCTCACTTCTCACCGCATTTCTTTTCCGCGGTGGGACGTGTGCATGGTCACCAACCTTAAAAGCTCGTTTTGGTCAGGCAGTAATGGACAGCATGGCTTGAGAGCCAGGGACCTGGGGGTATTCCCTAATTTGTGGTGGTTATAGGGGGCTGGAAATCACTTTTCCTTTCTCCAGGCACTGGCCTTTGTCCTCGGGAGGTATATGCTCTGTCCAGGTCCTAGGAGGCTGCTCAGGGTGGCTATTGCACAAAGCCCAACTTCCTGAAAGGGTCACGGGATAGGGATTAATAGAGCTATGCAGCGCTGTTAACTGATTAATACCCTTGCTACTGATACAAATACTAATACTAATACTGATCTTATTAGTTATGCCAATACCAATAAAAAATGTTTTAGTATAAATCACTCGGCTGTCATTGTAAAGCTTACATTGAAAAAGATTTTATATCGAGAGCATTGTGTTCAGAGAACGGTTGTGTTTTTTTCTCTTTACCTGTTTTTTAAGATTGCCAGTTTTATGTTTTTATACCGATACCAATAATACTCATTCCAATACCAATACTAACATCACCGATAAATACCAATACCAATACTAATAGCAATACTAATACTGCCGATTAATACTAAAACCAATACTAATACCAATGCTTATACTAATACTAATACTACCGATGAAAACTGCTTAAATAGCTACTGATTATTGCTAATTAATCAATAACACTGATGGAAATGCGGGCGGGTCATCTAAACAGAGTCGCAACGTTTATAGGGGCTCTTTTCTCGTTAGTCTACCTACTTAGATACTTCATTCTTAAGAAACTTCGCACTTACAATTCTATAATTTATTTTCATTTTTTTATTT
Source organism: Pelagia noctiluca (assembly GCA_963924455.1). Lineage (NCBI taxonomy): Eukaryota > Metazoa > Cnidaria > Scyphozoa > Semaeostomeae > Pelagiidae > Pelagia > Pelagia noctiluca. The sequence goes on from OZ004325.1 coordinate 12,664,741, forward strand.
ATCATTTTGATATTATAATTCTTTACTCTATTGTAATTAACTGTATTAATTAATTGTATTGTAGTTTCTTGTATTGAATTGTATTTGTGGAATTTTAAATAATGAAACTGAACTGAACGTTTCACAGTTCTCCAAAATCGTCTCCGCAGTCACTGTATTGGACACTCTCAGCTTCCAGCTCTTTGTTGATTTCAACTTTGTTCAGGAAAAGCTCTGAGATATCTTCAGGGTAACAGGTATCACAGGTATCTCGTCCACGGTTTAGAGAAGTTTGTCTGTGTGTTATATGGAAAAAAGAGAATATCGAATATCGAATCTGCTGCCACACAAGCTATTCGTGCAGAAGTTCGAAAGAGAAAAGAAGATCATAGATCTAAGCATCCTACCACCATGTAAAGAAAACCCCAGGCTTCATATTCGCTATGTTTTTCAGGCAAGTTAATGGTTTGATACTTCAGTTAGACGCCCCAGTAGATGATGGTTCGAATGAAGCAGATCGGTTAGTCGGAGTGATACTTGTTACCCTGAAGATATCTCAGAGCTTTTCCTGAACAAAGTTGAAATCAACAAAGAGCTGGAAGCTGAGAGTGTCCAATACAGTGACTGCGGAGACGATTTTGGAGAACTGTGAAACGTTCAGTTCAGTTTCATTATTTAAAATTCCACAAATACAATTCAATACAAGAAACTACAATACAATTAATTAATACAGTTAATTACAATAAAGTAAAGAATTGTAATATCAAAATGATAAATAAAAAAATGAAAATAAATTATAGAATTGTAAGTGCGAAGTTTCTTAAGAATGAAGTATCTAAGTAGGTAGACTAACGAGAAAAGAGCCCCTATAAACGTTGCGACTCTGTTTAGATGACCCGCCCGCATTTCCATCAGTGTTATTGATTAATTAGCAATAATCAGTAGCTATTTAAGCAGTTTTCATCGGTAGTATTAGTATTAGTATAAGCATTGGTATTAGTATTGGTTTTAGTATTAATCGGCAGTATTAGTATTGCTATTAGTATTGGTATTGGTATTTATCGGTGATGTTAGTATTGGTATTGGAATGAGTATTATTGGTATCGGTATAAAAACATAAAACTGGCAATCTTAAAAAACAGGTAAAGAGAAAAAAACACAACCGTTCTCTGAACACAATGCTCTCGATATAAAATCTTTTTCAATGTAAGCTTTACAATGACAGCCGAGTGATTTATACTAAAACATTTTTTATTGGTATTGGCATAACTAATAAGATCAGTATTAGTATTAGTATTTGTATCAGTAGCAAGGGTATTAATCAGTTAACAGCGCTGCATTGCTCTATAGAGGATAACCGTAACAACTGTAGGTTTTTAAGCGCTTTGGCTTGTTGAGATGCACCTCGAAAGATAAAAATTCTACGATTACGCGATTTCGTCATCATGAAAACGAGGCTGTTGCCCACCTTAACAGTTCTAAATTCAATTTTCCACATTCACGCCCACCAAAGATGCTTAATCTGCTTTTAGATGTTTGTTGTCTATGGTCAAAACTGTTTTCTCGTTGGTTTGGTTCAAATACATGAAAACGAGACTTTAAACACGAAAATGAGGCAGATGGCCCCCATAAATCCCCGTATAACATCGATTTTCGAAATCAGCGCCCTCGAATTGACCAAATGCACTTCATCTCATAAATTTCCCCCTCGAGTGACCATCCCCCTATTCTCCGCCTGGTCTATTTTTGTTTCATAGTTTTTGTTTCAACCATAAACTTTTTTGTTTCTAAAAAGAACAATTTCTTTGATAGTTTCAAAAGCGTGTTAGAATCAGGCCAACGAGATTTCCAAACTCCTCTAAATAATTTTCTGTCCCAACATACGGGATCTTAAATATGGATCTTAAATATGTGGAAAAAGGGGAAAGTGCCCTTAAACTGATTAGATTTCTCATGATCTATTGGGATATTGAAGTATTTTGATTTTAGTAATGTTTTGTAAATTATACTTTTCCCAAGTTTCTACCTATTCCGTATTTGAGACCCAAACAAGTAATCCAGAATTTCAGGAACCCAAAAAAATTACTGTAAAATTATTGACCCAAAAAAACTTTTGCCTAAATTTTAGACCAAAAAGAGGAACCTGAGCACCTCCATCCTAGATATACCAGCGTCCCTCCCCCTGGGGTTTTTATTCCTGTGTGAACCAAGCTTCACCGCTCAAAATATTTCAGTAGAATGACAAAAAAATTTTCTCGGCTTTTAAGATATCATGGATCAAAGTGAAACTGCAAAGTACATACATACCGTAAAAGTTCTATTATACGTATGTTTCTACCAAGAACTAAGAATTTGAGCCAGCACTGAAAGCTTCTATCAGATTTTGAGTACTCATAGAGATTTTTAGGAGTTGCTTGGATAAAGGTTCCATAAACAGTCTCATGTTTACTACCATAGCTATTTCAAAATAAAAGTTTTGAACATCACTTCCAAGTAACATGATACTGGAAAAAGTAGTAATGTATTTTCAAAGTACTGGAGTTTCTTAATATTTCACTATTTCGCTATTTCGTTATTTCGCTATTTCGTTTTTTTCGCCGAATACCGTTAGCCAAAAGGAGTGTAATTTCTTTCTCTGACAAATCGCTCTCTTGGGAGTGGTCATATTCTTTCACCAGAGAGAAAAGAAACTGTTTACCAACCGAGGATGGATCTAATTCAGCGACAAAATTAGTTTAATTTCTCTGAATAACATACAAATTTAAACTGTCTCCTTGTTCTGGCTTGTTCTTGAGTTGTTCCGGCTTCTTCTGGCTTGTTCCTTTTTTTTAGTAACGACGATTAGTTTCTAGCTCCAAATTTTATTCTTCACGATGCACTTTTATTTCTCTTTGTATTTAATGTAATTTTTCTCTCAAGACTGTCTTGAAAGTTTATATCTTCTAAACTTTAATTTAGGTGTTCAGAATTCAAATTATTTTTTATTAACATTCAATCCTTGCACGAAATTATCTTGATTTGTCTCTCACTGTTGCAGCACTGAGATTTGGATAAAACCCCTCTATTTTGAAGTAATATTTCAAATATAGATCCTCAACTGCATTTCAAAGCAAAATATTCAAAAAATGTCTACATTTTACTAGATTATAGTACTATGCTCTAATCACCTTCTCATATTTCTGTGGTTCTGAACACTCTTGACCTTTTGCTCTTTAAAAAGGACTTTGATTTATTTCCTCTAAATTAACATCGTGGGTTATTGTTTTTTTATTTCATGATATTTTTCATTTACGATGTCTCTAGGGGTAAAAAATCATAACTGGGAGTTTAAGGCCTAAGCCCTGTCCTTGCCCTAAGCCGCCATGTTTACGTCATTGTTTCATTACTTTTAAACCCTTACAGTATGCTAGGCCTAGGTGCTATGTTAGGCTGTACAAAACAAAATAGGATAAAAAAATCTTTTTCCAGCACCACAGATATTAATTACTATATATAGTGTCTAGGTATAATAAGTATCATAAAATTTCCCAAAAATATACTAGTAAACAAGTTACAAGGTAGAGTTCCAAGTAAAATATTAAAAGTTTTATGCCCGCAAAAGACACATGAAAAAAAACTCATGACTTGCTATGGAGTCATGTGCCTTGTGTCATGTTAACTAACAGAATATTATGCATAAAGATTCAAATTTGAAATAACATTGACAGCAACAATTAATTCCATAAAAAAGAATAACAGTTAAGAAAGAGAAAGACTAGGGTATATAGAAAAAATGAAATAAAGGTGGTAGACTATTAATTTTGATGGGTGGAGGATGTTTGGAGATAATGATGATATGATAGCTGGCTAAACATTTTCCAGTAGGTATATCTTCATCATCTTTTTGAAGACAATTTTGTTGTGAACGCTTTTAAGCTCTATTGGTAAGGAGTTCCAACCTAAACTCCATCAAATGTTGGAAAGTTTTTATCCCAGTCATGTTGCATTCTCTCCATGAATAAATATGTTGATTTTATGGAAGGACATGTTTTTCAATCTAACATGAAACAGCAAACTGTCTTTGCTCAGTGGATGGCAGAGGGGGGTCAACAGCAGCCAGATGCTGTGAACAAATGAGAAGAAATGGATTATTTGATGTAAGGGGTGGTTGGCATAAGGATATTTGAAGTTGAGCTATTCCTCGTTCTCCCATGGTGGATTCCCTTTCCTCACAGATTTAGTAAAGGCTCCACTATTCTTCGAAAAGAAGGTATATACTAAATATAAATAAAAGTGCACCATCAAGCTCTGAAGAGGGAAATATAACTGCATAAAAAGTTAAAGAGTTTCTACCCACAAAGCTAGGCATGAGATACCTTTCTTCCACTGTGGATGTTTTTCTTTGAAACTATTAATTCATATCATACCCTCCCTTTCTAAGAATGCTTCATCTGTTCCTGGCCAAGGTGCATTACATGTACTATTGTCTACGCCAGTCATAACACCAAAAGAAAATGGAAGTATAAATATGTGACCCATTGTTTGGGATAGTCAGCATGTAAGGCATACTGGGGTCCTGATCAGTACCAATATCTTTTGACGCATATGATGCAGCGTCACGGAATTCTGTGAGTCCGAGTTTTTGTATTTGCCACAAGTGGAAGTTGAAAACGTCAACTGACGCAAACTTGGACATTTCAAACATCTATAGTTAGTGCCTCATACTATAGAAATATTGAAGTTCAAGTTTTGGTTTTAAATAGGAAACAGGGTTTTTTATTATTTTTAACAAGTTTGAGGAAGTCCAGAATTAGTAAATAATTCAAACAATTTTCAATATGGTCCTGGAAATTAAGATTCACCATCTAAGAAATTTATATACCCTTAAAATCATAAGAAATAGAAAACCGTCCTTAAAGTGTCTCTCATCTCCCTGCGTAAAGCGGCAACTCGCCAACAATATATCATCGGGTTGATAGCACTATTCAACAATATTATAGTATTAGTCCAGTCAAAAACCACGACCAATGTTGTTGGGCTGAACTTCTGCTGTCTTTCACTGACTTTGATAATTGTAGAAGGCATGAAGCATAGCATGTAGGCTGCAATTATGATGAGAACTGTGTTATTTCTTGCATTGCGCTGTAAAGCTGAGACACCTCTTTCTAATGCTGACCTTCGGCGTACTACAGTGCTTCTTTCATCACTGAAATCGATGGCATTTATGGAGGGCTTGAATGCATGGATTTGCAAAGTTTCTTTTAAAGAAGTTGGTGATATGTGTCTTTTCTGGGAGTGAGGGGATGCAAGCTGCTCCAATGGTATAGGACATATTTCTTCCGCAGATTTGTGTGATGGTTTTTTGATGATGGGGGCTGAATCTTTACTCTTTTGGTATTCTTTTATGGCATTGATTGTATTAGGATCCTTTGAAACATCTGATGTTTTAGGTCTCTGAAGTGACGCATGATGTTTTGATGGCATATAACTTGTCAGTCCTCGCTCTAATGATGTTCCATGAACTGAAGCACATTTTGTCTTTCTTGCAAGTTTTGTTTTTGTATTATGGACCATTGCACTAACCTCCATCTTACCAATTGTGGCATGGTTTATATTAGGATCCTTTGAAACATCTGATGTTTTAGGTCTCTGAAGTAACGCATGATGTTTTGATGGCATATAACTTGTCTGTCCACGCTCTAATGATGTTCCATGAACTGAAGTAACCTTTGTTTTTCTTTCGATATTTGTTTTTCTAACATGAACCATTGCACTAACTTCTATCTTACCATGGTTTGTATTAGAACCATTTGAAACATCTGATGTAATTAATCTTTCGGGTAATGAAATATTTTCTAACGGAATAGAACTTTTCCTTCCTACTCGGGTGCATGGTATTTCATTACTTGGTACTAATCCAATAGGCAGGCTGACCTGACGTAATTGCCCTGAAGTAATCTTCTTGACGGAGTTAGTTGTGTTAGGGAAAACATGGACAGTTGCCATTCCACTATTTTCTAGAGCTTTGCACTTGTTAGTTGAATTTCTGGTTTTGCCTTCCTGGAAAGTTAAGGCCTTATCCAAATCTGATTGTTCGGTTTTCAGAGCTGGCTTATCAATTATAGTGGAAGGAGTTAGGAAAGCGTCAAGCTTTATCCACTCTTGGGTTTTTGTGTCGGTCTTACGGTCGTTAAATTGCTTGGCATTTCCTGTACAGCTGGCAAGTTCTTTATCCAAGATGCTGTTTTTTTCCTCTCTCGTACCGGGAGAAAACTGTCCTAGGGCAATATTATTTCTTCTTCTTTGCTTTCTGACCACCCAGTAAATAGTGGTGTACGAGGCAATAACCAGTATAAAACTGAGTAACACCAGCCAGGACATGGTTTGAAGTAGAATAAAGGACGAAAGTACTTCAAAGAATGACAAGAAGGCAAGTAGAATCAGCAAGAGCCACATGGAAAAGATAGCAGCCCAATATTTGTTGTAGATCACGTGTTCCAAATACCGATATGGAATAACAGTTGCTAAGAAGCGATCGCCAGAGAAGAAGATGATGTTGAACAGTGACGCAGAGACGCACAGGAATCCAACGTAGGAACTTAGACGTTTTACAAAGCACGATGTGGAATCTAGCATGTGCAGTAGCGTGTGTGTGACCTTTATAGGCTGCACGGCAAAACCGACCAAAAGGTCACTAATCGCCATGCTTGATAGGATCAGATTAGAGGCAGTGCGTAGCCTCTCCCTACGATTTATTGCTACCACCACAAGAAGATTGGTAAGACCCGTAAAGATCGCTGAGGTGATATTGACAGTCAGCGAAAGTACCAAAGACACTTTTGGAGGTTTCAGACTAGAGTTGACGGTGGTTTGCAACGTTCTGCAGGGTGTTTGATTTTGTGATGACGTCACATTTCGACCAGTGTTAATTTTTACATCTGCAACAGTATTGTTGTGGCTTGATGAGAGCAGCATGATCTTGTTCATAAGAAGTAGCAAGGTCAGGAAAAGTCTCGGAATGTGCGGAGTTTTCATCTTCTTAAATCAAATAACTGATTTTCAACTTGTATAGGTGAGCGTTGGCCAAACAGTTTATTTGTTTTCGGTTTCAATCCTACGTGCACTATCTGTTGACTAACTCCGATTATAATCACTTGTTCGTTAGAAAAGAGCAGCTGTAATCCCCTTTTTCTTTACAATTTCTCTATAGAATACATTTAAATTGCGAAATTATTCTTGCCATTCTCTGTAAACATTGACGATGCTGATTTTGGTGGAGCGTGTGCCACGTAAAGTTTCAATCGAGATATGATATATGCGTCGCCCGTGCACGACAGAAGCTTACACGAGTGTGACAATGACTCCTCCACGCAAGTTTCATTGCTCACCCCCCGAAATCGCCTTGTCGCTCCTTGGAGTTTAATATTTCATGAAGAAAAAGCTCTGTACCCTGTTACTAAGCTGCTGAGAGGGTGAGGTCTGCTGTGCTGCAGCTGGTATCCTTCTTGCGCTGATCATCGCAAGGCTATTCAGAAAAACAAGTTCTTCGTACTTCCTTGAACGATTTGACTCTACCAAAATTGCTTTCAAATTTTCTAGCTTGATTCGGCACACTTTTTACACATGGTGTATCCAATACTGTGAAGATTGTCAGAACTATGAAGGGATAGCATCAGTACTGTTGGGGATATTCAGTACTATGAAGGGATATCATCAGTACTGTTGGGGATACTCAGTGATATGAAGGGATATCATCAGTACTTTGGGGGATACGATTAGTTCTGTGGAGGGATACCATCAGTAGTGTAGAGGATATTCAATACTATGAAGAGAAACCACAAGCAGTGAAGGAATAGTATGCAAACTGCTTGTGACTTACCTCCACATTAATGAACATCTTCCAAAGTTTTGAAGGTATCCCTCCACATTACTGAATATCCTTCACAGTACTGAAACTTCTCCACAGTACAGCACAGAAGCTCCCCCTGGTGGTAACGAGTGCGATACGAGTTTCTTCATCCCAACTTCGGTCGGGTAACCATGTATTTTGTAGGTAAATAACATGCTGTTAAGCTCAGACTGCATGAGAGACATTTTCTAGGCAGAATCAAAGAAACGAGATATTTAGTTCCTTTTACCAGAAATTATCAGGGTTCTTACATTATTGTTATTCAACTAAGGCTGTTTGAATTCATTTATAGGCCAGAGCGAGGACCAATTTGAAGCAGTCAGTCACCGACTGGTTGTGACGGATTCAACTAATCTCACCACAGCTGCCTACGTCGAAGGGACCTCCCCGAAAATTGAACGCATAAAAAACTTGACGACCTTGTTTGCGAAATTCAAGCATGAAAACAGTGCGAATCTAAAAAGAACAACTTTAGCAGACCTTGGGGACCAACTCATTGCGATTCAGCTGTGCTGCAAGGTAAATATAGAACGAGCACGTAAAGCCATGTTCCATTATGTTCAGCGTTAGAAGAAGATCTAGTTTTATGATTAATTAATTTACGTTTGGAGTAGGTGAATGGTTGGTATTGTTTAGAGTTTTTATACTATTTTGCAAAGGAGCTTTACGTAATGTGAAGAAAAGGATGAATCATGAAAGCTGTGAAGTGATATAGCATGACCTTTTTTTTACTTTATTTGTCAATATTTAGAGACGAGACTCCGTACAGCTACAATAATACTAATCACAAGTAAAGAAACTCTAACAAATCTAGAATATATAATGAAATAAGATAGTATAATTTATGGGTTTAAAAGTATCAAAACGATGACGTAAACATGGCCGCCAAAGCTGTGATGGCCTAAGGGTCCTTGAATTTCATTGGCGATTTTTGACCTCGTGATTTGTCCGCGCCTCAAACTTTCCGCGCAAAAATAAAAACAATTTCTTTCAAGACCTAAAATTGTATCACAAAGATTGTTTCCTCGCTTCTAAAAAGTTTTTGAAGGCCAAGAGGTTAATAATGTACGGGGAAAGAATACTTTCAATGGATAACGGGCTGTATCTTAAAAGTCAATTGTAAACTACTGATTAAGGTTAGGAATCAATAACAAAAAAGCGAAGATTCGTCAAATAAACTTCGTTGTTGAAAGGGAGAGGTAAGTTATTGTGGGTTATTGTTTTTATATTTCTGATGATATTTTTCATTTACGATGATTCACTTACATATTTTCACGGCACATTTCATATTTCTCCCGACACACTTTCATGTATCTCACGGCACATTTCCATATTTCTCACGGCACACTTTCATATTTCTGACACACACAGCACCATTGCCCTTCTACTGTTATCGTTCCCATGTGGTATTTATTCTAGCGGTGAGATGGAAGCTGGTCGAGATGAAACTGAGCCTATTGGGAGTTATTTCTCAACAATACTAACACAGTTAACAAATACAGTTAACATATACATAACATAAACTTTATAACAAGATACCAACTGGCAGAACGTCATTCTTTACACAGGACCTTAGAAGGTGAACTGAAACCATCCTCAGTATCTACCAAAGGCATTCCCTTGGTAATATGCCATGACAAAAACATCAAGAAATGTTTCAGCTGTTTTCAAATGGTTGACTGGCAATATGATCCCTCTCCACATGCTCCAACTACTGGAGAGCAGATTCTGTGGGCAGGGTTGTGAATAAGGCAGTCATGGTTATAGTTACCAGTGTATTGAAACTCAAGTGAGTTGAAACGATTCAGAGGATCTGCTGGTTTAATGCTGTTGGCCTGTAAGTGATCCCAGGAATAGAATCGTGATCCTCGGAATAGAAATCTCCGGAGACTGGTATAGATCCATCATCTGATCTGAAGTGCTCTCTGCTTCTTCTGCTTCCACAATTCCTTCCAGGCAACAGCAACTTTGTGGCCAGATAATTCTGGGTTTCTATTCTTTTAGGAGCATGTCCTGCAACCGATCCATGGCTTCTTTCTCAACTTTCTCAACTTCAAGAATAAACGGGTGATATAATGTTGTAAAGATGATTTGCAACTGGTTTATGATCCATTTTCTTTACCACAAACAATCTGCTGCACACTTCTGGGTCCTTGATGATAAATCTTTGAAACCATAAGCATTGAGGCATGTGCTGAATTCATTCATGTACGTCTGGCGCTGGCTAACAAAGGAAACCTTAAAAGATTTTATGATAGCTTCACATTGATCTTGGTTAATTGGGCCTGTGTAGATGTTTTCTATGATGGTGTCACTGTGGGCATTGCAGTCTGTCTTTATTTCCTTCAAGGTTTCCTTCTCTTGTTTTCTTAAATCACTGTCCTGTATATCTAGCATGTCAATATTGATATGAATAGCATCATGTGCACATTGCTCCAAAAACAATGGCGATGGGCCTCCCTGTGCACTGCTAGCAGCGATGATTTCACCAAAGGCTACATATCGCTAGATCGGTGAGTTGCTCACGCTTCCCAAGGATAATTTTGAAGTAAACAAAGACTGTAATGACAAGAAATATCGCTTCCGAAATAATACCCGATCACCTTCCCTCATAGTGGATCAGTGAATTTAGTTCAGTGTTCCACCTAGATTTATAAACTAAGTTTCTAAATCAGGCAGAATGTGGGACAAAGATAAACTGACGCCGCTAAACAATGCGTAGAAGCATGAGCAACTCAGCGATCTAGCAATATCACAAAGGCTCGAAAGTTGCCATTTTGGATGTGATAAGTTGAGTTTAGGGGTGCCAGCAGGAAAAATTTCTTTGCCAATACTGCAAATGGATTCAGTAAAAAAATTCCTTTGCTATGGCTCCCTGATCAATGCCATCCTCGCCAGAATATTTGACACGCACAGTAGCAGTTACTTGGGTGATGTGTGCTTGACGCTGCCCGAGTCTTTCTGCATCAACTTTTAACTTTAGCATAGAAAACACATCCGCAATATCTGGGTATCCTTGTTTACTGTGACCACCTGATGTCAGGTCCACTTTTTGGGACTAAGAAAAGCTCTCATCACATCCATCCACTGGATTTCTATCAACTGTTTCACTCTGCACTGGTTCAAAATCAAACCAATTTGGTTCCAAATCGAATTGCTTCGTTTTGCTGGTTTCTGGTATTTCTCTCCTATGGTCACTCAAAGTGCACAAATACAAAGTTATTCGCTTGAAGTCCTTCCCAAGTTCATTCTCACAATCAAGCAAATTGAAGAAATCTTCATGCCCTCCAGGTTCGAACTGGGCATGCCTACCATCATCATACAAAAAAATGCTCTTCTTCATTTCTGAAGTTCCGGTCAAATGCTTGCCACTTTTTTACGGTGTTGTCAAGTATGGCAGCATATGTTCCATTTTTTGGAGCGGTCACTGGTAACCGTTTGCCCCACTTCATTTTTAACTTCCTTTCTTCTGACAATTTCTTTCGTCCAATGAATATTGATACATCTTCATCTTTTAACTTTTTTGCATGGTTGTTTAATGCAATCTTGACGGTTGCCACTTTTTGCCTTGAAAAATGCTCTGAAGCTCCTCTTTTCGTAGCTTTGCTGCACAGGAGCTGCAGTAGCTGTAGAAAGAGCAAACGAAAATATTGAGACTGTGTTGGATATAGCAACTTTACCATTTAAGAAACATTATTGGAAATCATCATTGGAAAACCTAATGCAAAACTTTTATGGCCTGGGATGTTTAGCAGACTAAGACCATAGGGGTTTAGAAACAATTAATTAATCATTGCCATTTAAGAAAGACAATTTGCCTTTTAATAACAATCATATTCAATAACAATCTGAAACAATAACCAACCAGGAACAGACCTTGTTGTGCTTTCATAGTCATACGTGAATGCCCCACGATAATGAGTCTGCCTATGCATCTCAAAGTTCCTATCCCCACAGTCGCAGTATGAAAATGTTTAAGGTAAAAACAATAATAACATCTATGACTTGCCTTGACCAAACAAAGTAGGTCTATGAAGTACGAAGAATGGATGATGAGTGTGGACTTTTATAGATATATGTCAACTGCTAGACGCTATATGGACGCCCTTTTGCTAATTTCTTTTAAAATATTACTTAAGATTAACTATGATTTGGCTAAAATAGTACTAAACGTCAGGATGATTATTGTAAACCAGATATCCAGCCTAATAGTACTTACAGAAAATCGTCTGCCTTCTCTGCAACGTTTTCTTCTCTCTGCACTGCACCTGCACTGTCCACGTGCTCCTGGAAACGAGGTTGCAGTAGTGTGCCGTGAGAAATATAAAGGTTTGCCGTGAAAGTGTAAAAGTGTGGCAGTTAAGATATAAAAGTTTGCCGTGAAAATATAAAAGTGTGCCGTGAGAAATATAAAGGTTTGCCGTGAAAATGTAAAAGTGTGGCAGTTAAGATATAAAAGCAAGCCGTGAAAATATAAAAGTGTGCCGTGAGAAATATAAAGGTTTGCCGTGAAAATGTAAAAGTGTTGCAGTTAAGATATAAAAGCTTGCCGTGAAAATATAAAAGTTTGCCGTGAAAATATAAAAGTGTGCCGTGAGAAATATAAAGGTTTGCCGTGAAAATGTAAAAGTGTTGCAGTTAAGATATAAAAGTTTACCATGAAAAAATAAAGTGTGCCGTGAGAAATATAAAGGTTTGCCGTGAAAATGTAAAAGTGTGGCAGTTAAGATATAAAATTTTGCCGTGAAAATATAAAAGTGTGCCGTGAGAAATATAAAGGTTTGCCATGGAAATATATAAGTGTGCCGTGAAAATATGAAAAATGTGCCGTGGAAATATATAAGTGTGCTGGGAAAATGTATAACTGTAAGTGTGCCGTGAAAATATACAAGTGTACCATGACTGTTGTGGGCCACCGTATTCTAGGGGTCCAAAATCATTATGGGGAGTTTAAGGCCTGAGCCCAGCCCTTGCCCTAAACCGCCATGTTTAGGTAATCGTTTCGTTACTTTTAAACCCATATAGTATATGCTGATTTTCCAAGGGTTTGTCTTTGGGGTTGTTTTTTATGTCTCTTAAGTATATTTTTAAAGATGTTTAGTTTTGACACCCGTAGAGAATCAGTAGCCTTACTACGCGGTTCCTTGTATTCGTTCAACGTTCTTTATTTAACACTCATACAAAGGACTCACGACCAAATAGTTTCAAAACAGGGACTAAAATCTCACAAATTTCGAACGCCTCCTTTTCAATTTACGTCTCGTAATCAAGTTTAGACGGGGGTAATATGAAATTAGTCAGAATTTGAATTGAATATTAAATAAAAGACTTGTTAGGTTAATGTGAAACTAACAGATGAAATGACCAATAACATTAAAAAGTCTTGCAGTGAATTCTATTGGCATGGCCTTACAATTTAGAAATTATATAGAATCCATAACTAGAAAAAAGTATATTACATGCAGTTTAAGTTTAGATAGCTAGCGACAAACGTTGACCAACGAGCTGACTACGTTGTTCATAAAAACGTAAACAACTTAACGGAGAAGGAAAGGGATGAGCTTTCAGGAAACAGAACTCATCTTCATCAATGCGACTTAACTATGAGTATGAATCAAACTTTCTGTTGAGAACTAATTGGAGGGTCATCATATGGAAGATAAATTAGAAGAAAAGAGAATAATAACTGACGAGAATTTCATGACTTACTGTAACTGACAGCTTAAACTCCTCCTACCACTGATTAACAAAAAGCAGTAGGAAACCTGGAGTCGTTTCTTGCGTGTAAAAAGTTTAATTGCAGAGTAGTCCACAAGACTTGCCTTAACGTTTTCGTTGAAGAGAAGCTTTTTTTAAAGCTTTCATAGCCTTAACATGTTATTTGTGAATGTTAATTGTAAATTCAAACGAAAATCAAACCATCAAATTTGTCTTTGGACCAGTGGCGTAATTTCAAAAATTTGGTGGGGGGCAAGTAACTAAAAATGTCCGAGAAAATTCCTAAAGTTTGCTTGTCAAGGCGCTAGCAGTGTGCTGTAGGCACGCATGCAATGACGGAGTCAATGCCTAAAACAACTGGGGTCTGGGGGCGCTGTAAGCCCCCCAGCGGGTCTAGGGCAGAGCCCTGGCAGGGGTCCAAGGGGCGAAGCCCCCGGAAGCTCTTGAGATTTTACCATCTCGGACTTAAAATGGCTTAGGATCTTGCATATGCTATAAAAACTATGTAGAAATCAAGACAGTGAGAAATTTGTTATGCATCACAAAAAACACAATTAAGTAAAATGATAACAATAACGATGAGAATAACACGAAGTATAGAGTTTATATAATGAAGTCTTTTCTTCTGTTTTTAAGCGATGCCAAAACAGGAATGGCCTTGCCAAAATCGATGGATCTTGGTCTTTCAATAGATAAGACAGCCAAATCGTTTATACGCTGGTGTTTCATGGTAGATCTTTGATGTGTCTTGATCAACTTGAGCTTGGAAAATGAACGTTCTGTTTCAGCTGTTGTTACGGGTATGGTCAAAAAGAGCTGATCCAATCTATATAAATTTGGCAATGTTTTGTATAACTTTGATGTGAACAAAAACTTGAAAACACTTTTTGCTGATAGGCAATAACATTGCTCCTCTTTCCATTTTATCACTTTTCTTTACTTCTTTTGAATAACATGACGAACTTTCTTTGGGATTTTAACACCATTGGTTTCCTGGAATCTGGTTTGAAACATTGCATATTCACGATTTATTTCATCATCTTTACTCAAATTAGAATTATTCAAAACTCAAATTTTCCGACAGATTTGTGTTTGGGCAGTTACCCCCCTCCAAATCTCCGCAATTTCCGCCACTGCTTTGGATGCTCAGTCTCCATGCCAGCGAATGAAGGCGTAAAAATCGTGTGATTGCGAGCGAACAACTGGGACTGCGATCTCCATTCATTCGCCGAATACACAGCGAACACTAGTGCAGCCTGTTTTTCCTGAGAATTCTCATATATGTTTTCATACGGGGGACAATTCCTCTTGCTAACAACTCTTCAGTCAGTGCTTGTAAATCGATATTGAAGTTCCGCACAGAGTCGGGTTTGCGAAGAAAATATGGAAGCAAGCTTGACAATTTGAGAAGCAAGCAAGTAAAACTTCGCTTCCTTTCATCGCCATGGATGGTCCGCACCAAAATAACCGGTGCGCCTCCGCAGTACGCCGCATATTTTTGAGCGAACCGCAACGCGCAAATAAATCTCTTTGAGCGATTGTCTGTCACATGATATCAACCACTCGTGGACGATCGTTTTGCTCACAGGTGGCCCAGCCATGGCGACGTTGGCCGATCAGGAATCGTTCATAAAAATTGAACTCTTGCGAAAATTTGAGCTTAAATTCACCGGAAGTCTTCGTAATTTGTGAACAACCAAGGCTGGTAGAAGCATTGTTGGAAGAAAACTATTTGCTTTTGCTTAGAATGATAGGAGAAAATCGATAAAACAATAACTGCAATTCACAACAATAACAACAAATGTTGACGATACTTAGAATTCAAATTCAGGTTGAAGGGTTTTCAATATTCTCGAGTATGTTAAGCATTTATAAACAAACAAAGCAAAGATTTTAAAAAGTGAACAGTTTATGCATCAAAATACCTAAAGTGCCAAACACAAATATGATTTTACAAGTATCATAAAAACCAGTAGATCAGAATTACCCCAAAAATTTGTGTGTTATTGTTAACTGTTCCCAAAGTTGAGCTCGCAACTTCAACCTTTTGATAAATAGCAAAGTCGTCCATCTTACGATGCTGTGTTTCTGTTTGGGTCGAATTTAGGCACAATCAGTGACTTTTACTTCATGTATTTTTAAAAGTTGCTATCTTGACTTCCCAATCGAGTTTTAGGTCAAATTAATCTTTAAACATTGCTATATTTGATTATGCGAAAGATCTATGTCATTAAAGCACGTTTAACACAAAAAGCTAGCTTCATTCATCGAGTTGAATAAAATTGTTAGACATGTGACTTCGCCCATGTCCTCGCAACTGAACTCACTTCCTTATTTAGGAGATAGCACTAAGAAGGTTTCAATTTTGATAAATAACGTAGAGAAATCAAATCTACGGAAATTCCGGAGCATGATGAAGCTTATGTTTTGTTTATTTGCTAAACTTTAAAGTTTTATAAGCTTTCGTTCGTTACGAAATCGATATCGGAATCTGTGGAGGCCTGTGTACTTTCAAAAAATATATTAGCCCCCTGGCTTAGCCCTAGTCCACTTCAGTACAGCTTCAACGGTTTTTCCTTTCATCTAATCAATTATACTAGAAATCAGCATGTGACTAGCCCTTATAAGGAAAGTCGAAATTTGATTGACTCCACCAGAAAATTGACGGATTGGGCCTAAATTGTGCATTAGTAAAACACGAGTTGTGAAAGCAAAAGCTGCGAAGTTCATTCTTATTAAAGTGCAGCAAATGATATACTGTATCCATTTAAGGACATTGGGGGTAATTAGTCACATCATCATAAATGGAAAATAATTTGGGTGGCTATTTGCATAATATACACGCTTTTAATGGTGTTACTGGCGTTATATTCTTGTTTATTTCCGTTTTATTAAGACGTTGGGTTGTAAAATGGAAATTTCTCCTCCGCAGAAGTACAGGTTCTTAGTGCTTAACTTTGTGTCCCCGAAAATCATCCCCAAACCCAAAATAAAAAATGGCACCAAAGTTTTTCGCAAACAGTGAGTGTTAAAAAGCAGGAAAATGCATGGTGCCCACAATTTACAACGAAATCCGAGTGGAGTTTCAGTAAACTACAATTGGTACTGCACTAATATCTGAAAAGACACTAGCCTCCTTCGTTACATCCAAATTCGAGCTGATATTCGACCGCTTGACGTGAAAATTCAAAGATTGTCCCCTGATTTCTGAATCAATACTGTATTAAATCCTAGTTGGCGAATGTAACTTGCCCAAATTTTTATGCGGATTTTATAATTCTTTGACTAAAGCGGATAGTTCTCGGCATAGGTAAGTTTCGGTTGGCTATTGTAGGGCCTCGATAAGAAGTAAGGGCCTGTTTGCATGATCCTGTCTTCCCGGGATATCTTGCCTTGCTGTGATACCCCGCCTGCCTAAATGAAACCAATAGAAAATTCACATTGCGTTTACGTGGGAGCTTCAGGCTCTGTTCCCTTGCCGGAATGATTTCATCCCGTCCGGCTTGGCGAGATATCCGATCTAGCCGGGATGATTTTCTCAATGACAACAGAAGCAAGCGAGATAGCCCGCTTTGCCGGGAGGAAACTGGCATTTTTTGCATATGACATGATGATCAGGTTTTTATTAGCTTTTGAAATGGTAATCGAGAAACAAAATAAGCATGATTAATTTTCATACCGTCCCGCCTCTGTTTCTCTTATAAACGCAAAAAGAGAAACTTTCCGGCAAAATTAGTTATCCTCGCAAGATGAGATACCCCGCCAAGACGGGATCATGTAAACAAACCCTAAAACTGGGCTGAATCTACCAAGAGCTGCGAGAGCATTTTCATTTCGAATACTATCAATGGCTCAATTTTGGTTCTTACTCCACAATGTAAGGAGTATTACGCAAAACAGACTACAGCTTCTGGGTTGTTCTTTAAATATGTTTCATTGGCCCTCACTCAGCCCTTGTTGACCTTAGATTTGATTATGCTACAGGGTTGCTCGATAACTACGTCACAGTAGGAGGTGGTTGGTTATTCTTGTTTGCCCTGGTGTTGCATAGAAGCGTTCATAAACAAAAAATATGATGGAGCGTGACGAGAGGGGCTGGGCGGCACTAAAAAGGCTAATCCAGCGTGATGTAACTCTCGATCAGCCCCCTAGAGAGTCGCTTTCAATCTGTTTCCACGTTTCACTCGCTGACGATTCCTCTCTGTTTCTAGGACAAAGATCTTGACTCTCTAAAATCATCTACTCATAGTTCAACTTGGAAGACATATCAAAACTTGATGAAGGTGAAGTCAAGATATGCCCATAAGGAGAACCAAACTTGCAACGAGCTTTCGCAAGACGATGCTTTGGTGTGGCAAAAATACGACGCATTCTGTCAAAGATGCAACATGAAAGACATTGTTGATTTCTGCAACGAGTCGTGTACTAAAGCCAGTAAAGACATCATCGATGTGGTATTATTGGATGACAGAAGAAAGGAATTCGAAGTAAGTTATTCAAAAATAATGTCTCCTGGGATGTGCTCTGCACGATTCTCGTTGCTCCATGCATCCTATTATGATTGCAAACCATGTTGCAAGCAACAATAAAAGGTCAAGCTATTGCCTTTGAGTCCTTTGCTATGCACATCATTCTTTGACCTGTTACGAACTTGAAAATAGCTAGAAGTGTCACAGCCGTGTTACACCCCGGGGGCTCATTTGCAAAAATTAATTTTGGGTTGGGGCTTAATCGAGGGGGGTGGGCTTATTCAGAAGTTTGTACTTTTCTTCAAAGGTTGACTTATAATAATAACAAATTTAATTGCTAAAGCTTTTCCTCTACCACTCCTCGGAGTTAAACATCGGATCAGTCCTTGATCGGTGCAAAAGTTCAGGATCGCAAGAAGACTCTGAAAATTAAGGAAACATAATATCTACCAAAGCTTTTCGTCTGATGCTCATCTGAGTAGTAAACGAGAATGAAAGCTATAGCCGCGGAGTGGGGACTTGTTACATTTTTATGTTGGGTGGTCATCTTATTCCTTAGGGGTATTTCTCCAGGCTCTATTTATTTTTAGGAATGAAAGTTCAAAATCGAAATATCTAATAGTTTTTAGGGTTGCAAAACGCTTACGATCGTGTTTTTTATTAGTAATAGTTTGCTCTTTTAAGGAATTTATGTCTTCTCTGATATTCAATAGGAAATGTTTGCTAGTTGCTACCTAGGTATTTCTAGGGTGTAGAAACCCTGCGAAATATTTGCATAAGAGCCCCAGGCCTATCAAATTTTCGAACCAAGTTCAAAATTGGCTAATCAGAAACCAGAATGACCAGTATGACAAAGCAACCTGTCATCACCGTGTCCCAACGCAACAGGTGAACAATAGATTTTAAGAGTGCTATTGAGAAAACGAACTAATCAGGTGATCTTTTGTTCGTCTCTTTGGGTCTCCCATGATGGTAAGTTGTTTCTGTGCGTAGGGCCAAAAACTCGGCTTTTCTTCGACCTGTATGCTCTTTCTCCAGTTATCTACGTGATTTGAATCATTTTCAGATGATTTTCGTGGCTTGCCTTCTCCAGCATGCTGAGAATATCAAACTTGTCAATATTGCTCCAGGCTGTGTCGGTGAGTAGTTGTTTCATTATGAGCGTTTGGATCGGTTCAAAAACAATTAACAAATAGTGTACTTTAATCAGAAACATCAGCTTCCGCAGGGTATAGTGTACTTTAATCGGAAATATCAGCTTCAGCAGGGTATAGTGTACTTTAATCAGAAATATCAGCTTCCACAGGGTATAGTGTACTTTAATCAGAAATATCAGCTTGCACAGGGTATAGTGTACTTTAATCAGAAATATCAGCTTGCACAGGGTATAGTGTACTTTAATCAGAAATATCAGCTTGCACAGGGTACAGTGTACTTTAATCAGAAATATCAGCTTGCACAGGGTACAGTTTACTTTAATCAGAAATATCAGCTTGCACAGGGTATAGTGTACTTTAATCAGAAATATCAGCTTGCACAGGGTACAGTTTACTTTAATCAGGAATATCAGCTTGCACAGGGTACAGTTTACTTTAATCAGAAATATCAGCTTGCACAGGGTACAGTGTACTTTAATCAGAAATATCAGCTTGCACAGGGTACAGTTTACTTTAATCAGAAATATCAGCTTGCACAGGGTACAGTGTACTTTAATCAGAAATATCAGCTTGCACAGGGTATAGTGTACTTTAATCAGAAATATCAGCTTCCGCAGGGTATAGTGTACTTTAATCAGAAATATCAGCTTGCGCAGGGTACAGTGTACTTTAATCAGAAATATCAGCTTCCACAGGGTATAGTGTACTTTAATCAGAAATATCAGCTTGCACAGGGTATAGTGTACTTTAATCAGAAATATCAGCTTGCACAGGGTATAGTGTACTTTAATCAGAAATATCAGCTTGCACAGGGTACAGTGTACTTTAATCAGAAATATCAGCTTGCACAGGGTACAGTTTACTTTAATCAGAAATATCAGCTTGCACAGGGTATAGTGTACTTTAATCAGAAATATCAGCTTCCGCAGGGTATAGTGTACTTTAATCAGAAATATCAGCTTCCGCAGGGTATAGTGTACTTTAATCAGAAATATCAGCTTGCACAGGGTATAGTGTACTTTAATCAGAAATATCAGCTTGCACAGGGTACAGTGTACTTTAATCAGAAATATCAGCTTGCACAGGGTATAGTGTACTTTAATCAGAAATATCAGCTTGCACAGGGTACAGTTTACTTTAATCAGAAATATCAGCTTGCACAGGGTATAGTGTACTTTAATCAGAAATATCAGCTTGCACAGGGTACAGTTTACTTTAATCAGAAATATCAGCTTGCACAGGGTACAGTTTACTTTAATCAGGAATATAGCCTTGCGCAGGGTATAGTGTACTTTAATCAGAAATATCAGCTTGCACAGGGTACAGTGTACTTTAATCAGAAATATCAGCTTGCACAGGGTACAGTTTACTTTAATCAGAAATATCAGCTTCCGCAGGGTATAGTGTACTTTAATCAGAAATATCAGCTTCCACAGGGTATAGTGTACTTTAATCAGAAATATCAGCTTCCGCAGGGTATAGTGTACTTTAATCAGAAATATCAGCTTCCACAGGGTATAGTGTACTTTAATCAGAAATATAACCTTGCACAGGGTACAGTGTACTTTAATCAGGAATATAACCTTGCACAGGGTACAGTGTACTTTAATCAGAAATATCAGCTTGAACAGCGTACATTGTACTTTAATCAGAAATATCAGCTTGCACAGGGTACAGTGTACTTTAATCAGAAATATCAGCTTGCACAGGGTACAGTGTACTTTAATCAGAAATATCAGCTTGCACAGGGTATAGTGTACTTTAATCAGGAATATCAGCTTGCACAGGGTATAGTGTACTTTAATCAGGAATATCAGCTTGCACAGGGTACAGTGTACTTTAATCAGAAATATCAGCTTGCACAGGGTATAGTGTACTTTAATCAGAAATATCAGCTTCCGCAGGGTATAGTGTACTTTAATCAGAAATATCAGCTTCCGCAGGGTATAGTGTACTTTAATCAGAAATATAACCTTGCACAGGGTACAGTGTACTTTAATCAGAAATATCAGCTTCCACAGGGTATAATGTACTTTAATCAGAAATATAACCTTGCACAGGGTACAGTGTACTTTAATCAGAAATATCAGCTTCCGCAGGGTATAGTGTACTTTAATCAGAAATATCAGCTTCCGCAGGGTATAGTGTACTTTAATCGGAAATATCAGCTTCCGCAGGGTATAGTGTACTTTAATCAGAAATATCAGCTTGCACAGGGTATAGTGTACTTTAATCAGAAATATCAGCTTCCACAGGGTATAATGTACTTTAATCAGAAATATAACCTTGCACAGGGTACAGTGTACTTTAATCAGAAATATCAGCTTCCGCAGGGTATAGTGTACTTTAATCAGAAATATCAGCTTCCGCAGGGTATAGTGTACTTTAATCAAAAATATCAGCTTGCACAGGGTACAGTGTACTTTAATCAGAAATATCAGCTTGCACAGGGTATAGTGTACTTTAATCAGAAATATCAGCTTCCGCAGGGTATAGTGTACTTTAATCAGAAATATCAGCTTCCGCAGGGTATAGTGTACTTTAATCAGAAATATCAGCTTGCACAGGGTATAGTGTACTTTAATCAGAAATATCAGCTTCCACAGGGTATAATGTACTTTAATCAGAAATATAACCTTGCACAGGGTACAGTGTACTTTAATCAGAAATATCAGCTTCCGCAGGGTATAGTGTACTTTAATCAGAAATATCAGCTTCCGCAGGGTATAGTGTACTTTAATCAGAAATATCAGCTTCCGCAGGGTATAGTGTACTTTAATCAGAAATATAACCTTGCGCAGGGTACAGTGTACTTTAATCAGAAATATCAGCTTGCACAGGGTACAGTGTACTTTAATCAGAAATATCAGCTTGCACAGGGTATAGTGTACTTTAATCAGGAATATCAGCTTGCACAGGGTATAGTGTACTTTAATCAGAAATATCAGCTTGCACAGCGTACATTGTACTTTAATCAGAAATATCAGCTTGCACAGGGTACAGTGTACTTTAATCAGAAATATAACCTTGCACAGGGTACAGTGTACTTTAATCAGGAATATAACCTTGCACAGGGTACAGTGTACTTTAATCAGAAATATCAGCTTGAACAGCGTACATTGTACTTTAATCAGAAATATCAGCTTGCACAGGGTACTGTGTACTTTAATCAGAAATATCAGCTTGCACAGGGTATAGTGTACTTTAATCAGGAATATAACCTTGCACAGGGTACAGTGTACTTTAATCAGAAATATCAGCTTGCACAGCGTACATTGTACTTTAATCAGAAATATTAGCTTGCACAGGGTACAGTGTACTTTAATCAGAAATATCAGCTTGCACAGGGTATAGTGTACTTTAATCAGAAATATCAGCTTCCGCAGGGTATAGTGTACTTTAATCAGAAATATCAGCTTGCACAGGGTATAGTGTACTTTAATCAGGAATATCAGCTTCCACAGGGTACAGTGTACTTTAATCAGGAATATCAGCTTGCACAGGGTATAGTGTACTTTAATCAGAAATATCAGCTTCCACAGGGTATAGTGTACTTTAATCAGAAATATCAGCTTGCACAGGGTATAGTGTACTTTAATCAGGAATATCAGCTTGCACAGGGTACAGTGTACTTTAATCAGGAATATCAGCTTGCACAGGGTATAGTGTACTTTAATCAGAAATATCAGCTTGCACAGCGTACATTGTACTTTAATCAGAAATATCAGCTTGCACAGGGTACAGTGTACTTTAATCAGAAATATAACCTTGCGCAGGGTACAGTGTACTTTAATCAGAAATATCAGCTTGCACAGGGTACAGTGTACTTTAATCAGAAATATCAGCTTGCACAGGGTATAGTGTACTTTAATCAGGAATATCAGCTTGCACAGGGTATAGTGTACTTTAATCAGAAATATCAGCTTCCACAGGGTACAGTTTACTTTAATCAGAAATATCAGCTTGCACAGGGTACAGTGTACTTTAATCAGAAATATCAGCTTGCACAGGGTACTGTGTACTTTAATCAGAAATATCAGCTTGCACAGGGTATAGTGTACTTTAATCAGGAATATAACCTTGCACAGGGTACAGTGTACTTTAATCAGAAATATCAGCTTGCACAGCGTACATTGTACTTTAATCAGAAATATTAGCTTGCACAGGGTACAGTGTACTTTAATCAGAAATATAACCTTGCACAGGGTACAGTGTACTTTAATCAGAAATATCAGCTTGCACAGGGTACAGTGTACTTTAATCAGAAATATCAGCTTGCACAGGGTATAGTGTACTTTAATCAGGAATATCAGCTTGCACAGGGTATAGTGTACTTTAATCAGGAATATCAGCTTGCACAGGGTACAGTGTACTTTAATCAGGAATATCAGCTTGGTCAGGGTATAGTGTACTTTAATCAGGAATATCAGCTTGCACAGGGTACAGTGTACTTTAATCAGGAATATCAGCTTGCACAGGGTATAGTGTACTTTAATCAGGAATATCAGCTTGCACAGGGTAAAGTGTACTTTAATCAGAAATATCAGCTTCCACAGGGTATAATGTACTTTAATCAGAAATATAAACTTGCACAGGGTACAGTGTACTTTAATCAGAAATATCAGCTTGCACAGGGTACAGTGTACTTTAATCAGGAATATCAGCTTGCACAGGGTATAGTGTACTTTAATCAGGAATATCAGCTTGCATAGGGTATAATGTACTTTAATCAGAAATATAACCTTGCACAGGGTACAGTGTACTTTAATCAGAAATATCAGCTTCCGCAGGGTATAGTGTACTTTAATCAGAAATATCAGCTTCCGCAGGGTATAGTGTACTTTAATCAGAAATATCAGCTTCCGCAGGGTATAGTGTACTTTAATCAGGAATATCAGCTTGCACAGGGTATAGTGTACTTTAATCAGGAATATCAGCTTGCACAGGGTATAGTGTACTTTAATCAGGAATATCAGCTTGCGTAGGGTATAATGTACTTTAATCAGAAATATAACCTTGCACAGGGTACAGTGTGCTTTAATCAGAAATATCAGCTTCCACAGGGTATAGTGTACTTTAATCAGGAATATCAGCTTGCACAGGGTATAGTGTACTTTAATCAGGAATATCAGCTTGCACAGGGTATAGTGTACTTTAATCAGGAATATCAGCTTGCACAGGGTATAGTGTACTTTAATCAGAAATATCAGCTTCCGCAGGGTATAGTGTACTTTAATCAGGAATATCAGCTTGCACAGGGTATAGTGTACTTTAATCAGAAATATAGCCTTGCGCAGGGTACAGTGTACTTTAATCAGAAATATCAGCTTCCGCAGGGTATAGTGTACTTTAATCAGGAATATCAGCTTGCACAGGGTATAGTGTACTTTAATCAGGAATATCAGCTTGCACAGGGTACATTGTACTTTAATCAGAAATATCAGCTTCCGCAGGGTATAGTGTACTTTAATCAGAAATATAGCCTTGCACAGGGTATAGTGTACTTTAATCAGAAATATAGCCTTGCGCAGGGTATAGTGTACTTTAATCAGAAATATCAGCTTCTGCAGGGTATAGTGTACTTTAATCAGAAATATAGCTTTGCGCAGGGTATAGTGTACTTTAATCAGAAATATAGCCTTGCACAGGGTATAGTGTACTTTAATCAGAAATATCAGCTTCTGCAGGGTATAGTGTACTTTAATCAGAAATATCAGCTTGCACAGGGTATAGTGTACTTTAATCAGGAATATCAGCTTGCACAGGGTACAGTGTACTTTAATCAGGAATATCAGCTTGCACAGGGTATAGTGTACTTTAATCAGAAATATCAGCTTCCGCAGGGTACATTGTACTTTAATCAGAAATATCAGCTTGCACAGGGTATAGTGTACTTTAATCAGAAATATCAGCTTGCACAGGGTATAGTGTACTTTAATCAGGAATATCAGCTTCCGCAGGGTATAGTGTACTTTAATCAGAAATATCAGCTTCCGCAGGGTATAGTGTACTTTAATCAGAAATATCAGCTTCCGCAGGGTATAGTGTACTTTAATCAGAAATATCAGCTTCCGCAGGGTATAGTGTACTTTAATCAGAAATATAACCTTGCACAGGGTACAGTGTACTTTAATCAGAAATATCAGCTTCCGCAGGGTATAGTGTACTTTAATCAGAAATATCAGCTTCCGCAGGGTATAGTGTACTTTAATCAGAAATATCAGCTTCCACAGGGTATAGTGTACTTTAATCAGAAATATCAGCTTCCGCAGGGTATAGTGTACTTTAATCAGAAATATCAGCTTCCGCAGGGTATAGTGTACTTTAATCAGGAATATCAGCTTCCGCAGGGTATAGTGTACTTTAATCAGAAATATCAGCTTCCGCAGGGTATCGTGTACTTTAATCAGAAATATCAGCTTGCACAGGGCTCAGTTTACTTTAATCAGAAATATAACCTTGCGCAGGGTACAGTGTACTTAAAGTGCATCATCTCACGAAACTCTATTTGTAACAGAGTTGAAGAGCCGCATTTATGTGAATGTGCACCAAATTTTAGAGATTAATACGGAGATATTTTCAGAAATACACAATCTACTTTGGTTTTCTCTAAGCTAAAAACGACGAGCCATTGCTGAGACATGATTTTGATGAGACATTTTGGTGATTCCAAGTTTTACCCTAGTTGTATTATAGCTGAAGAAGCTTGGTATTCCAGATGATATTTCCATCTCCCTCAAAGCTTTGCGCATCTTTTATCAAAATGAACAATGTGATTCTTCATGAAATAGTTTACAAATTGAGTTTTTCTATACCAGGGTCCAGTTTGTGATTCCTTTTCCCTCCAACCGCACTACCGCAGAGAATCGGGAAATGCATTTATAGCACTTTACAGACCCCTGGCTGAGATCGATGCTACAGTCCTATTAATGAAAATCTATTGACCTAACAATAAGGCATTTCAACCTGTTTCAAAGCCTCGAGAAGGATATTAGGGTAATCACAAGAAGAAAGAAGCAACCAGATGCAATTGCTGATTGGCATATATATCATTTTGTTAAAGGTTGCAGTGCTATAAAGATTACAAGTTAAGGTATGATTGCAATTTGCACGAATGCGTTTCCCGAACGTTTTAAAATAATGGGCGAAACTCGATATTTGCAGTGCGCAGGAAGCTCTGTAACCAAACCTATGGGAACCTAATGATAGCTTTGATAAACGTTTTTAATGGGTAATTTCGGGTTTGAAATTTCCCATTTGCATGGTTTGTCGAAATGTTGGATTCATCTCCCAATTAGCCCCCTCTCCCTCTTCGGAAGCCTTGGTTTACTATATATTCGTGCAAACTACAAACTGACCTTAATGGTTTTTCTAGGAAGGAAGTTCACAAAGTTCAATCTTCAGTTGCGTGTCACCATTTCCACCGTCTCCTGTGCACTGCTTTTTTGCCCTTCGGCATTTTGACTTTGGCATACTCCAATCCTTTCCAATCACGATCTCTTAGTGATGAACGCTCCAACTCAGCAATTGCCTCTTAAAAATCAAATGAAGACTGTAAATCATCAAAGAT
Source organism: Pelagia noctiluca (assembly GCA_963924455.1). Taxonomy (NCBI): domain Eukaryota; kingdom Metazoa; phylum Cnidaria; class Scyphozoa; order Semaeostomeae; family Pelagiidae; genus Pelagia; species Pelagia noctiluca. The sequence continues at coordinate 12,691,522 of OZ004325.1, forward strand.
ATCACTGCTAAAAACTTGCAAACCGTACTCCTTATAGCTTTCACTCAGTACCAAAATATTGGGCGATGGAAAAGGCAGCCTGTTAACACTTTTAAGCCTAATCTCCACTGACACTTTCCTTCCTTCCCTCTCCACTTTTCTGGCGTTCGCTCCAACGTTTGTTAAAAATTTCGCATGAGCCAATCTCCACTGTTTTGATAAAAACCAGCGCGCCAAATTCATACGAAAACAAAGATTGCCTTTGTTGACGTTCACATAAAACCCTGTAATTCTATTGGCCAATATTTGCAAACGCTTTCGCTTGACGAAGAGTTGAAATGATTTCAACTATTCGACGAGCAAATTTATCGATTTGACGAACGCCTTTCTCCTAGTGTTTTCCTTCTGCGCATGTGTTGTTACGAAATTTACAGATGAACGCTACGAAAAAGCGTCAGTGGCGATGGCGCTTTAAGCCTGTACTACGAATATATTATGTTCTAACACTACTCCAGCATAACGATGCTACTTACCTTGCACAGAATTTACTTCACAATTCGTGGTGCAACATAGAGTTCGAAGAGGATCAGAAAAAGAAGAAGACAGTCGCTACCCTTTTTGTCATAGGCTGAAATATTTCGGGGGTTTTTAGTTTTTCATTTGATTTATGGATACATTATCTAACAAAATTGAAAAATGAAAAAACACTTTTTTCCTAAAAATTCTATTTTAGTCAGACTAATCATCTAAGAAAATTGCCGTTTAAAGCTACATTATTTTTCCTCGAAAATGCCAAGCACGACTAATTGCTATAAATGCCATTTAAGCTGGATGAATTTTCCTACAAATGCAATTTAAGCAAGACTACTTTTCCTATAAATGCCTTTTATGAAAGACTTGTTTTACCTAGAATGCCATTTAAGGAAGATTGCCTTTCCTAAAATGCCATCAAAGCTAGACTAATTTTCCTATAAATGCCATTTAAGCAAGATGAATTTTCCTATAAATGCCATTTAAGCAAGACTGCTTTCCCTATAAATGCCTTTTATGAAAGACTTGTTTTACCTAGAATGCCATTTAAGGAAGATTGTCTTTCCTAAAATGCCATCAAAGCTAGACTAATTTTCCTATAAATGCCATTTAAGCAAGACTAAGTTTCCTATAAATGCCATTTCAGCAAGATTGAATTTCCCTATAAATGTAATTCAAGCTAGTCTAAATTGAATCGATCTGAGCAATATTTCAGTGATTGATTAAAGCGAGCACGTAGCATTATTTGACATCTGTTCCAATTTCGTATAGTTTTGGAAGACGTAGCTACTATCATATCTCGTATTACCTTCGTCTGGAATTCTCATGGCGATTTCTTCTTCGTCGTCAAACTCTTCCAATTGACTTTCATCATTATCTCCGATCCCTCCGTTCAAGTCTCCTTGTGCGGGTCCTGGATATAAAGGGAAGAGAAATCATGAAGACTGGTAGCGAGAGCTGCAGGTATTCAACTGTAGGGTATTCAACCGTGGGGTATTCACCTCTTATAGGGACGCAGCATAAAACTTGAAGGCGGACCTATTAGTTATCTTCAGTCTTTGATCGTGGATGAGAATTGGAGATCCACAGCTTGTTTTGTACTTGCCTTTTCGACTTGATATTCTTTTCTGAAATATTTTTGATATTGTGACTTCATCAGTAAGTCTGATCGTCAACACGTGGTTAGAATTTGATGACGTCCTTCATCTTTGTTCCGTCTTCTAAAATTCAAATCTACCAGTGTGAATATTGCAAGTTTGACGTCGTTTCAAAATAATGAGGGTTTAACTTGCTACGCCGATAGCAACGGTTTCCTTTGCTTTAAATTATCTGCACCAAAATATTTTTACTTGCATATTCTATCATGCATATTGCGTTCCCTTTTGAGGTTTGAAATGTAGAAACTCAAAATTTCATTTCCGAGGTATTACTCGACAAATCAGGCGTTCAGCAATCCCACTTTTTCATGCGTTGACTCAAAGAAAACAATGCCTGGGGGGCATTTTTGATACAGGAAGAAGAATGTCCACATACTTGATAGCGGTGTGAGAGGTAATGTATAGCAAATTCTTTTCGCCTTCGTTATACAAAATACGTTCTTGATGATTCCGCTTTCTACTCCCATATGAATGTTACCGTAATTGTAGACATTTTAGTGTTACCGTAGTGATATCGCAAGGGCTGAATTTCAAAAAAGTAGGCTACAGATGTTTTTTTCAATTCGATTTTCATGATTTTCTTATTTTGACGGAAGTGCAAGCGTATTGTTGAAATGAATGAACCAGCATTAGTAGGTTGGGTATAAGGAGCTGCCAACAGAGTTCAAAATGCTCTACTTTGACTCCTAGATTTTAATTTTATTGCAAGCAGTCTAATATCTGAGACGGTGGCTGACTCTCTAACACTGGTTGATCACATGAAGTTTTCACGTTTCATCAATTAAAACCTTCCAGTCTTGCTGTTTATGCTGATTCCCGTCATCAAGGATTGCACGGGTCATCAGCTATTGCGGGACTGCGGAAATGGATGGAGACTCGTAGCAGAACAAGGAATTATTGCAATTTTGTGACGGAACGACGGAACTCTTCATACCGACCGGGTGCGGATTTACTCGAAAATGATACACAGAATACAGATTCTTTACAAATATTTACAGATCTACAGCATGGTTCACCTATTTCACTTCAAAACAGAAGGCTTCTCTTGGTTTCCCAGTTAGCATCCTTCAAATCAATGGAACGGTGGATTTTAGCCGAAAATCGCTCGGAAACGGGGATTTCTTATCCCTCTTGATGACCCCCATTCTAATCTTTTTACAAGCATTTGAAGAACTGCAGCACGTGGCGTCTCAAATCTCTATTGAAAATAAGAAATATTACGGCATTCAGTAATGAATTTGTGCAGAACACACAGTCGATCAACAATTCTAAGAATACATCAAATTTACTCGAACTGTCGAGCAGCCTGTACACAGAGCAAACTAAATAAGGCGTGCAGCAAAGCACCAGGGTGGCGAATATGAACAAAACTGATCTTGAAAATTCTTTGCCCGGATTTCTCCTGCGCGGTGCGACTGCTGGTGGGTGATTGTTCAGATTCATCTGTCGTGTGCGTGTAGCAATGGCCCTATACGTCTTGAAGTACAGAATGAAGAGAGTGGTAATGAGGAGAACAGAGCATATGTTCAATGCTAGTTGTGCCGGCAGAACAAACCCAAAGAAACGAGCACAAATCATCCCAGCGTCAAAACACGCAGACATAAGCAGAGCCGTGCCCACCATGACGATCGCCCTGCGGTTCGTCATTATTGTGACGTAATTCATCAGGTACTTCATGTGAGTGTACCGATCGAATGCTATAATGGAGACCATGCAGAAGGAGAAGCAGCCGCAGAAGTACAGTGCGATGTTCGTACACAAGCCAGCTGCTTCATGCTTCTCTTTGCCTACCACTTCGTGGAGAGTAAAAACCATCAAGGTGTTGATTCCAACCAGGATGTCTGATATGCTCAGCACTAAGACCAGCTTGAAGGAAATCGTTCCCAGCTTCTGCAACTTTCTCAAAACATGGATCAAAACGGAATTCGCTATTATACAGAGAGTTCCCAACAGCAAACCCGGCACTTGAAATAAAGTGAAAATGCTCCTCTCAAACATGATGCTCAAAATGCAGCGGTTCACTTTCGATGAAGCACCGACGATGTATGAACGCTAACTTTCTTTATCCTTCGTAATCATGTACCCAGTTTCTTTGCATTTCAATTTATAACTGCTATCAAACCGAATCGCCGTTTGATTGAAATATGGTTAGTTTGCTCACCTGCTTTGGCTAATGAGTGTGTCAGTCCTCACGCGTTTGATATCGGGAAGGGACATCCATGGCATTGTGTCACAAACTGCACTGTCCCTCTCGATGTCACTTGCTTTCCTCGTTCCGAAATTACTGAACATCAACCGTTTTTCTTGCAAATGTCGGACATGGTCACCCCTCAATACTTCATATATGATATGAATAATTATTGTGACTTTGATCACCTGTCGTAGCTATCCTTCCTTGTTTCTTTATATATTCCGATTCATATCTATCGCAAATGTTTATTTTGCTAACTGCTATGAAAGTAGCTAATCTTGGAATAAGGAATAATTTATTTGGCCAGCTGCTACGACTAATTTGATTTCTTGTGCGTTAGAGATCCAGATAAGTACGCACTTACGTAAAAATCTCAACAACAGTAGTAGCACTCTCAACATCATCTTGAATTCATTTTCCGAGTCTTTCTTTCTAAAGCTTTGGCTAGGGGTTTCTTAACATCTGGGGAAAACATGAAAAGGGCCCCCAAAATCTTGCAAGGTTCACTGGAAGATTACATTTCGTATTATCTACCCGTAAAATATAGTTTTTCCTGGCCCCAGAAATCATTATCTATATTTGCAAAACCTGACCAGCTATATACCCTGACCAGCTGCAATACAACATACTTCTTAGTTAAGGTAGGAAAGTGAATGTGTTAACGAAGCTGATAAGAACCGACAGAAAAACCGACTTGCTGGGAGACCTTGGACAACATGGTTTGATTAGTGCGTTGACTGTAAAGAAAGAAAGACAAATTATTCGCACTGGTACACTTGAACCGAAGAAGAAAGAAGAGACATGCATTTAAATAATGCGCCATCTGCCTATATCAAGAAATGACGGTAAAGTCTGGACTGAGTCTTTCGTCAGATCTCAGCTCGATACCGTAAGTGATGAAACAAGCGAACTATCAAGTTTACATAGGGCACTAATATCAATTCCAATATGATACAATTTTCCAATAATGAATTAAAATGTTACGATAAGCAAGATCTTGTAGATGCATTTTGGTTCTAAGTTGATGGTGGCGCAGTCATTGACTGGAGGTAGGCAAATTAAACATTATACGACTCTGAATAGTATGGTAGGTCCATTTTCAAAAAGTACATGATTGGAAGATGCTCCTTAGCAACGCATAGCTACCAATACTAACAGCTCGGCTACAGTCGAAAACTTGGACTGCAGCACAGCTACGAAACTATAGGTGTGGCCGTTGCAATTGTATCTTGGAATCTACGAACTAATAGTTCTCCAGTTAGTTTTTCTCCAGGGATGTCTCCCTTCGAAAGCTTGATTGAAAAATGAATGCTTTAGTTTTCATGAAAAATTTCAACAGCTACGGCCTTAATCTTTCCTACCCGTGATTTATATTTCATGTCACAAAAAGTGTTTATATTTCAAACCAGCTCTTCTTGATTTCTGGAATGCGCATTTCAAGAAATATTTGAGGCATTTTCATCTAGTTTCACGGATTGACGGATTCTGTTCCGAGCCTTAAAACACTTAAAGAATTCAACATTATAGGTAGGTGGCAGTTGTTGGACTTTTGAGGGTATAGTTGTGGACGGAGACGGTTTATTATTTTCCTGGCTTCCGTGTGTTTTACTGGAGATCAGTTGACGATGTACAGGATAAAGAAGCACATGGAATCGATCAAAAGCAGCAGCAGCAAAGAATTATGTAGTAGTCAACAAATAACTAAAAGTCAACAAATGAATAAAAGGGAGAGGTAAGAAGGGCAGAAAGTCAACCAATACCCGCAATGCGTTTGTAATCCTTCTTGCTTTCAAGAAAAATATTTTTTAGCAAAAACGGGCTGAACTTAGCCAGTACAAGCTAATTTCAAAAAAAAGTAGCCCGGTTTTAGCTTAGTATACCTAGCTGTAGTAGGTGTGCTGCAGTTCTATAGCTGGCTGTGCTCATGCAAGCAAAGTGAACGCCGACCTTCCATTTTCACTGTTTTTGAGCAACTAAAACTACACATAATTTCCTTTGATTGTCGTTACCCCCGTCGATTGGTTAAAGATGTTTAATTGAGCACCGGCTGCTTGCGGCTCGAGATTTGGGACGCGAAAATCATAATCATTGTACCAAATATGAACGATTCTATTCATTGGTATCAACACGTGTGACATGGAAGAAATGCAGAGTGGATATGGTCCGTGTTCAGTCTCCAACTATTCAACGGCATGAAGATGCAAGTTTCTCTATCCATGGTACTAAACTTATTAATTCTCTCCCGTTAAAGGCACGAATTATCAATGGGGAAAGTGTTAACTTCTTCAACAAAAACTTCTATGGAATTCTCATTCTTGTGATAAAAACGGTTTTTCGACACTCCTTCAACTGATTAAGTTATCGTTCCTCAAAGTCCTGAATACGAGTGCCTAGGCCAGTCAAAAGGTGTCCCCTCCAGAGCGCGGTCAGATCGCTCTGCCCCAGACTCCGTTACGAAAAATGTTTGAGAAATGAAATGTTTAGGGCTAGTTGTACAGAGGGGAACAAGGAATGAGGAAACGGGGAGCAAGGGAACGTGGGAATCTTTAAAAAGGGAAACGCCGAAATGGCGCACCCTTTCAAAAAGTCGCTCACACCAATGAAAAGGGCTTAATTGGAAACATAGAAAATTTGTAACTTAAAGGTTTTTTCTGCTTTGCTTAACCCTTTTCTATCCAACGAAACTTTTGAGTCCCACCCCAAGGTCTTAGGCTCCCTGATTCCCGAGTCTGCAAATTAACCCAAAGCAAAGTTTCATTAGAACGAGGATTCAAAGATGGCCTTGTAGTAAGTTTATTTGTAGTATTTTCCTTAGTTAGGCTATTTAGAACAGAAATTGTAATCTAGGTCAGTTTATCCAGTTTCTTTAAGCCATGTTGACATGTGAATATGAAATACTTAAGTATATACTACTAGTACAAGGCTTGTCGAAACAGGCTTGTCGAGATCAACGTGTACATGTTTTTTCTATAAGAACAATTTTATAAGAGAACGAACCTCAAATTTTGCTAAGAACAAACCGAGGCTGGCCATACTTGGCTCAATATAAGAATTTTATCATACTAGAATTTTAAATCGTTCTATGAAAAACTAAAATTTGCAACATATAACACAACTGATAGCAAAAGCAGGCTTCCAAATCAATATAAAGTAAGAAAAATTTAAGGACATTTCAGGCTGAAAATAGAGGAATAGTATTTGAGACCAACCAGCTTCAAATAAATTTTACTGGTTCTTATAAAAAAAGAGCGTAGTTTCCTGTTTCTTTTTCCCAATTAGTATATTTACACTCTACTATCATGTATTGAGTAATATCATCTGAAAATCAAAACACTGGCTTTATAATTAATATTGTGAAATTGGAAATTATATATCATAATAACGCTATTTTTCGTTTTTACATATGATATTTAATCTATCTACGTTTTTTCTGTTTGTGTCCTCTTGCGCTGTTCCTGTCTCGTTTAATTTGAGTACTCAAAATTGCTCAGCAATTGCTTAGCTTTTTAACCTAAAATTTTGTTTCTTAGAATACTATATCACAAGTTTTTGTACAACAAATATCGATGTTATCTTGCATATCAAAGTGTGCCAGGGTAAAAATGTCCGCTGTAACCTACTCCTCTATTGCTGCTGCATGATTTTCATTGCTAATTTGATCAGAACTAGAATATTCAAATTGCTTAGCATTCCTCTATCTAGTACTAGAAGTGCTCAGGTTTTTGTATTCTTAGTACTGCTTTGCTTATAAAGTAGTTGCTTATAAAAAATGCGTGTATTTCTCTGCCAACTGAGGCATCGGGGCAGCTGATTTCATCATTCATTGATTTTCAAAATCCTGCTTCTTCTCAAGTTCACTTCCATGTGTCATAGAGTTACGTAATATTTCATAGCTTCATGTAACTAACTCTTACAATATCTTTACTCGCTCGTCCTTTTATCATAAGTTTCTTTTCTTAGATGTAAAAGTTTCATTCGGTGGCTTTCTCTTTGATCTATAAAGCTCTTACATATTGATAGAAGAAAATTGTAAATAGGAATGCATAAATACGTATACTTAAAAGGTCACAACGATATCATAGTCATGTAAAGCTTACCGAACGAACTGATGCATAGTAGAACCAGAATTGCAACAGATCCGGTTAACATCGTAAGACCGAATTGTTTGAAACATGCACGACGGCCTGACTTACTGACTGATCACTTTGCTTCAATTCTAATATGGTAGTCTTTTCTGTTATAGTATGGATAGAAATGACATTGTGATCTCTTATTACAATGCCGCGATGCTTTTTTAAGAGGTTCGGCTATCCTATTACAATGATACGAAGGGGAAATGTTTACACGGAACCAAATTGGCACGGTTGAAATTATGTAAGCAGATATGAACTAAAACGGGTCACTCTGAAATCAAGCTTCGATCAATATACAGGCCATTTGCATATTAAGGCCATTTGCATATTAAGACCATTGCTCCGAGTCACACGCTGTTACACTCTTTTATTCTTAGAATCATAAACTCATAAGGCATAGTCTAACGGGGAAATGTAATCTCCCAAGTGGGTTAACAATATTATGATATACCTCCACCAGGTATCGAACCCTGGACCTTACCCACCAGTTGACCACTGTCCTTCTTTAAAGACCACTTAAAGATTATTCCAATCTTTGGATCTGTTCTAACGCTGTTCTCAAGTTCTAAACTGGTGTTCTTAAACATTTTAATTGGTTTAATTGGTAAAAAGTTGACAGTAACGGCTTTAAGTTTGTCTTCTTTTATCACTTGGACTTTTCTAATTTGTACTCGAACCATTTACATTCAATTCAACAGCACAGTCAAAGTTTTCTAGACTTATGCAACTGCAGCTTGACGGTAGCTCTATGCACCTAGTCTTGGCAAATATGCACTATGGAATTCGCAAATCCCAATACCATGCAGTAAATTAAACTCTCCCGAATTACACCCACAAAGAGAGAAGACATCGAAAGAGGAAAACGCCCTCGCATTAAAGAATGTCTGTATTTGGCTCCTTATTGACATTAGGCCCTAAAAAGTGGGAGTCATCTCCTCTTTTACCCCCTTCCCCCTCTAAGGCTTTTTGCCTGAAAGAACAAGATCATCTCCAGGATAGCTGGATTTTAGCTAGCTAACTCTTTTCGTTATTACAGTAATTTTCATCTAAACCTTTTTTAACTTACACATTCCATTTAACCTTCAGACGTTACAGACGCCTCAAAAGAAGTGGCTTTGAAAACCCTGGAGAACTCGAGAGGAAACACTGCAGTTGAACAAGGAGATGCTTCGTCAACATCGGGAAGCTCGAGTGAAAACACTGCAGTTGATCTCAGTCCACTACCGTCTCGACAACCTGTCATTGTTGGTAGTTCTTCACAGAAAACTTCAATTTCTTCACAAAATAATTCTGTTTTCTATCCTGAAACACCGAAGTCATGTGCTAAGGTAACACGAATATTTGTTTACGTATGTTACATTGATTCATAAGGCATGGTCTAACACGGGTCATTAGATTATACCAGAGCAGGCTACAGCAATTAAGTTACTCATGTCAATTGCAGTAGCCTACTCTGGTATAATTTGTTTACGTATGTGAAATATCAATGGCGTCCGGTGTACAGTGCCACAGCTTGCTCCTGAGAAACACATTCATAAAATAAGGCTGCTTTATTTGTTACAAAGTTACGAAAATGATGCTGTACTTATTCTCAAGCCTTGGTCAAATGTGTGCAATTTTCCCAACATGTGGAAAATATTCTAATCGATATTGCAATCGACTAGTCTACACTTTAGCATACAGAGTTTTGTTGCAATTTTGAAATTGAATTGAATAGACCTGCAACCTCGCATCGACGACATCGAACGAACGGAAAATGTGTAGTGGCCTAAAACATGTAATATAGAAAGTTATTCATGAATCATCATGGATAACTTTCAACTTAGTCAGCAATAATTTGGTTGATAGCAGCAAGTTATTGCTGAGCAAGCTAACCTGCTTAAATATGATTACATTATTATTATTATCATTTCATTGCTCGCTTTTCATGTGTTACATATCTCGCCACTTTGCCAGGGTCGAGGCAACAGTAGTGTTCACTTGATGGATGGCGTTTCTTCTAAGGATATGGGCGCTTCCAAGGAGAGCAACTTTCTGTAGTTCTTCAGGTCGTATTTCGCCTGGAATTTGATTTAAATATTTCTGCAGACCTTTCTTAATTAGTCCTAGTGCTCCAATTACATCTGGGATCGTAGATGTTATCATTTTCCCCATTTTCCCCATTCAACTTCAATTTCGAGGTCTTTGTACTTTGATAGTTTTTCTACCTCTTTAATCGGCACATTTCGTTCTGATGGTATGCTCATATCAATCATAATGCATTTCTTGTGTTTCTTATCCTTTATAATAATGTCAGGTCTATTAGCTTTTATCTCTTTATCCGTGTTGACTGGCATGTCCCATAAAATAGTCCCATATATATTTATTATTATTATTATTATCATCATTATTTGATGCTGGGCAGTAGCCCCCAAAATTAATTGAAACTAGTTTTCAAATGTTACAACGAATGCTGCATACGCTTACATGCAACGAATGCTGAATACATTTCCTTGCAGGGTATGCGCAGTGCTAATTTGTTGCGAATTCTCTGCGAATTAAGGGGGACAAACTGTGACACATTACTATTTTGTGAAGCTAAAATATTGCCTGGTAGAATGAGGCTATGTTTACCTTGCTTTATGTTGGAAATACCCCAACCGTGCGAGTTCACTCGAAATAAATCTGGCAAATATGGGCAAATATCATGCAACTTCAACCAACACAACATAACAAATCTATCTCAGTCTACAGCTTACCCTGGCTTCTGTTCGAAGCTTACGACAATCGTTTGATATCAAATAACAAATACGTCAGGGCTAAAACCCGTAGTGTCCTTAAGAACTAACAATATTTCTTACATTTATGCAGCTCTGTAGACTTGTCTGTTAAATTTCATTACGTTTTAAGAACCAGCTGAAGAAAATTTTGTTGTCATACCTGCGACTGCTCATAAACACGAGAGATGAAATTGCTCTAGCAAGAGTCATCAACGCCCCGAATCGAGATTTGTATCACCGAGCCTTCACCGATCTGAGAAAAACTGCTGAAATGAAAGGCCTACCGATGTTTCAGGTGGGTTGTTTTTATTGAATCGATTCAAACTTGATGTAAATGTTTGCTGAAGTCCGGATCTTCCAGCACCGAATCAATGCTCAAGAACTTGGGCGGGAGTTCCACAATACCGGATTGCTATCGGAGCAGAGCGACTTTTTTATAGGATAGGGGTTGCAGTTATACTTCTCCGCATTAATCCGATACATAACGCTACGTTTTGCAGAGTGAAAATCACTCCGCTCTGGAAGTGGTATGGAAATCACTCTGGAGTCACCCGGTTGTCGTAGTATCGTAGTGCAACTGCACTCTTGAGTTCCACTCAGGAGTGAACATCTCCCCCTCCGATAGCAATCTGGTTCAGTGTAACTCCAGCCTTATAGTAGCTAGTACCAATTTCAGCTTAAAATAATTTCACTAAGCCAGTTGACGGCTGATTGCTTGCTCTAGAAGTCGAAGAAGTATAAGCTTCCGTAAGCACAAATGTTTCTTTCAAACATATCACAATATGAACTCATACCAGCCCTGAGAAGCGGTTCTTCGCGTTGAACTGGAACTTGCTCAAATCGATGGCTCTTGGTTCTATTTTAACAATAAGTTTTTACCCAGACGTGGTTCATCGGATGACCCAGGTTTACAAACTAAAGTTTTGACAAACTCTTCTGATTCGTGGCCACTGCCATTGCTTCCTGTTGAAAACCAAACCTGGAAAGTTTGAAAACCATAGAAAAGTGACGCTCGGTCGGTCCTTAGTAAAATTCATTAGGAAATTTGTTTTAGACAGTTGATTTAATACACAGGCTTGTTTATTTCTTTAGAGGTTAACCAATTCCAAAGGCTAGTTTCAATGGAGTCACAATTTGTGCTGCCAGTGCAGTGCTATTTTTGATTGTGCTATCAGTCCAATTTACGAGCTTGAATAAAAAGACTCCCTCACAATGTCTCGGCCATAGTTGCTCCATGGCATTTATTCTCGGGGATGTATCTTAACAAGGATATGGTAGCGAGGATGTGCCATTTTTAGGAAGACTTGTTTAAAATCAAATACGGAATTATGGGTGCACAATTTCACTTAATAGTCGATTGTACCTGGATTGATGGGTATGAAATTTGAGAAAAAAAATAAAGGCAAGAGAAATATAGTGACATGAATTCCATGTAAAGAATAATTCTGGATATATTTTTTGACCTAATAGCTCACTGTCCTTAGGTTGTTGAGTCATTTACACTGATGTGTGGTACGAGACTTTTATTTAGAAATATTTTGGCTTATTCAGATACAATTATGTGGTGCTTCTGAAATTTTGTCTCTTTTACATATTCCGTGACACGGAATTATGGGTCCCCTTTGGAATTTTTTTTGAAAATGGTATATCCCTATCACTGAACCCCCTAAGATACCCCCTCGTGTTCTAATTACTAAATGGTGCAGAATGGCGCCATTGGTGGGATAATTCATATGAATCCTGCAGGGGGATATGATATGGTAATAGTTGATAAGCAAATGCCCGTACTATATTCGTAAGATATTAGTTTATGTCCAAAGCAAAACGGGCGCACTGAAAAGGTATACTAATCGAAGCAGTGCATTGATAGTTGATTAGCAAATACGCTTACTATATTCGTAAGGTATTAGTTTAAGTGCAAAGCACAAAGGGCCCACTGTAAAGGTAAACTGATTATGCAGTTCGACCCGGGTCTTTTCCTCTCAATGTGATCACACATCATGCTTGATTCCTTTTACTGTTTTACGTGGAATAACAGAGAGCTGGCGAATTCTCTCCGCATACTTTGTGACAACCTGAAGGTGGATTCTAAATGCATCTATTAGGCAAGTCGAATAATGTCAAATAAGTAGCCAACAAACAAACTGCCATATTCTTCTTCCAGACTGCCGTGTCGTTCGTGCTGCAGATGCGTCTGGGTGGTAAAGGATATGCACCTGGTGATCACTGTGTATTGAAGCAGCACATCAAGGTATCTCATTTCAATCGTTATTTGTACTGAGGGGCTGACTTCATGGGAGTTTCCAACCCTGGGGTTGAAATTCAACCCAGCTTACCGAGTGGAAATAAATTTGTGATTGCATAGGTATTTTCAACCCCAGGTGTTAAAAACCTTGCGGTAAAAATTAACGTCAGGGTCATTTTAACGTGAAATTTAATGGCGTGAGCAGGCGTCCTGAGCATTTCAATCCCGGGCTTTGCTCAAGGTGGAATGAAACTTCAACCATGTATGTTTTTACAACTAGGTTGGCTATATTTGCATGTTATTGAACAATGAAATCAACAGAGGATTGAATAGAGAAGTAAGATGAATTTCTACTCAGTCAGCTGGCTTGAAATACTAAATACTACCCAGGTTTTTAAAACTCACTTGTAGCATCAATCACCACCTTAAAATCAGCTTAAAATCAGCAATACACGCATTTTTTCTTATAAGCAATTGCAGCTCGAGCTCAGTACTCAAAATTGCTTAGCTAGAGGGCAAATTTGAGTACTCAAAATTTCTTAGCAATTGCTTAGCTTTTTATACTTGAAGATTTGTTTCTTAGAATACTATCTCAAAATTTTTTGTACAATAATTGTCAATAGTATCTTGCATACAATAATATCCACGATAACCTACTTCTCGATAGCTGCTGCACGATTTTCATTGAAAATTGGAACAGAACTAGAATTCTCAAATTTCTTAGCATTCCTCTATCCAGTACTGGAATCGCTTAAGTTTTTGTCATACTGAAGTCCTACGTTGAAAGGAAACTCAAGAAATCCTACTTTTTGATTAGCTTAGAGCTATGAAATGAAAAAAAGAAAAGATAGATGATCAAAGCACATGGCAAAAAGCAACCAATCATTTAGGATTTCGTAGGGCATGTTGCTTTGTTCTGTTATTGCTATTGAGATCGATTTTTCATGTTTTTTTATCGAAAGCGCTGCTATCGGCTATTGATATCAAATAACATCAATAATTCAATGAATAGGTAAATAAGCTAACTATCCTCGTAAGCTATTGGTTAATGTTCAAAGGACAAAAGGCCCACTATGAATGTAGGTAGACTAATTGAAGCAAGCATTAATAGCTGATGGGTAAATACGCAAACTATCTTCGTAAGGTATTGGTTTATGTGAGCACAGAGCGCAGAGGGCCCACTGAATAGGTAAACTAAACGAGAAGTGCAAACTTGGTCCTCCCTCTCGATGTGACCACACCCCGTGATTAATTTGACATTTTTGCCTGGAATTACAGAGCGCTGGCTAATTCTCTCCACACACTTTATGACTGGCCTGAAGGTGGTTTAGAACTCGGACCCTTTGAACAAGGGTCGAGGGATCTACTTCTCCTTGTGTAGAAGGGAGAAAAAGGCCCCTTTTGTTAATGAAAGAGTACCAAACAGAATCAAATTAATCAAACGATGTGTTGTTTTTCACTCAAGTATAGCTATTGAATTCAAATTCAATGAATGATGAAAATAATGTATTGAATAATATGAGTCGAATCGATTGATATTAGTGGATTTGATTTTATGCTAGGGTTTGAGTGATTTCGTCACTTTAATGCATAAGCTGCAGAATATTGTCGAAGACTCCCCCGATCCAAGGTAAGATATTTCATTGAATTTTCTTTGCGAATCACATTAGGTATATGTAACCAAGACAAACTTTGAAATTAATAGCATTTTGTAATCTTCAGCCTCCTTCAAAAAGATGAATGTGGAACTTTTTGTTTCATGTCTGCGTCTATGCTAGAAATATATTAGAGTCTTGGTGATGGAGTAAACTAGAAATGCGCCTTCCAACAATCTCATAGCCCATGAATCTGATTCTTTACCAATTGCTAAAGAGAGTGGGCATCGACGGTTTGGTAGGGCTTAAAGGACTCATTAACGTTAATTGGGAGTCTTATGGGCCTAAATAGAGTTGATAAGTGCTTAGTGAGGTCAGGGTTCACTAAGCGTTTTAAGTGAATTTGATTGTCCGCCTGTTGCTGTTTCATTTGCAGTCAGTAATAATTTACCGAACCATTTCTTCCTGGAACCAGCCGATTCGCATACTAAAGCCGTTAGCAGCTAGATCATTGCAAATAAACTTGTTTTTCTTTTGAATTTGATATCACGAGCATTCTTTGATCGTCAGGGAAGCAGTGAAACTGATTCTTCGCTCTCTCCGCCTCGCATTTGTCAAATCAAAAGTTCTTGTTTTTGCAACTGAAACTGTGACCGACTGCGTTGATGAACTACACAAGCAGTTATCAGATCGATTTGACCGCATGTCAACTGTCAAGGATATACCCAAATCAACGATTGTGGAATTAAAGGTTGTACTGGCGCTCAAATCTCTACTAGAAGAAGAAGCTGTAGCCTCATTTTCAGACTTTGAAAATGGAGAACGGATTTCCAGCAGTATATTGTCAACACCAGATGTCAACTCGTCGTTGATCAAGCTACCGTCGCTGAATTCGCAGTTTAAGTAAGAATTTGCATGTTACTAAAATTTCGTGGCCTTTTCGGGTCACAAGAGAATGGTATAGTAGCTACAGCCTTGGAGGGGGGGGGGCTATTCCAATTTATTTTTGTACTGGCTTATATAGGTGAGTCTCTTAAGCTGGAATTAAGTACATGTAGGTCTAATAATTGGCTTTTTTCTGCTGAAAGGATCACTTTTTTCAAAATTAGCTACCAGAGAAAAATGGCTATCAATTCAATGAAATTATGCATGTGGAGCCAAAATTTTGTAGATTTGCATGTGAATAGGCACTTAGAAATTTCAAATACACGTTCAATCTAGGGCATATGAAATCTTTATTTATATCTAGCTCACTTTTGACTATCAACCAAGTTTCCTTGATTTTTTCCTCGTACTACCAGCCCCCTTTTTTTGTGGTATCCCTCTCTGAGCGTAAATCTGTATCACTAATGTCTCTTTTCATCGACCAAATACTTCCTTCTAGATATACAGAGCTTCCTTCAACACGTATTTCTCTATTCTTTCTATTGTGGCCATGTACCCTCAGTGACACTTCAATAAATTTTTAGCCTATCTTTTCATCTCATGGGTGTCCTGTGTCAATGTACGGTACTAGCTTGCTTAAATAGTCTTTTAATTCATACAGATCGGAGGATCGTGCGCTCCCTGACTAGTTTTCAATTTTGTAGGACTCCAGAGCAAATTCAGGCTGGAACACCAAAAAGAGCGTGCATTCGAAAGCAAAGAGATGTCGATGTAAGTAGAACTTGTGATTTAAAGCTTATCCTTTTACCTTAGAGCAGTTTATGTGTGCATCAAGGTGCTCAATGTACGGAAGTAAAGGCGATGATAGATGAAAGCAAGAAGGGAGAATACTCCTCTGTTACTTGCAGTCTCATGCAAACCAATTTGATTTAACATGATTATCGTATGATGATTCAAATGCTGATTTTGAGACTGTGAAGTAAAAGCAAACATGATTATAATGATTAAACGCCTAAAGCAAAATGAAGGATGACTGGGTTTAAGGTCACTTGAAATAAGCTGCACCGTCTGGCTTTCTGTTCAAGTTCCCTTTTTCTCAAAACATTAATCTACGTAATAGTGAAATTCAATGACAAGGTGATACTTTCCATTTACTTTTGAGTCTGTGAATTATATTTTGTTTTCATCGTCATTCTGTTATTGTAAATGTGAGTAAATGATTAACACTGCAGCCATCAAAATCATATTTCAATTGCAGGTCCCAAGTAAAAGAAAAGTGATCGGAGATATGAGGTGGGCGCCTGTCACAAACAGCCTACCAATAAAGAGGAATTGGCAGGAATCTCAGGAAGCAGAAGGAGAACCAGAAGCCCGTGTCCCTGAAGATACCAGGCACAAACTGGACCGAGAAATTGGTGCTTTTTTTGATGAGGAAATTGAAGTACTAGGTGACAAAGATATTTCACGCCCGACGGAGATTTCCCTTGGCAATAAAGAAAATATGTCTGAAACCAAACAGAAACAGGTTATGCCTACCAACAAAAATAAGAATATTGCCCATTCTAAGAAACAAAGAAGGCAGGATTCCAGAGACGAAAAGATTGAAAAGGTCCACCAAAAAACTGCACCAAAGAAATCAAGAGCAAAGAAAAGTACAACTGGTTTGTTAGCTGGACAAAAGTCGCTAACCAACTTTTTCAAGAAGTGTGCTTAAGAAGGATTTCAGCCACATATTTGGTTGGGGATTCATTAACATGTCGAACCAGGGGTGTCATGAATAAAAGCCTCGACCCATGCACGATATTTTATAAGAACAACTGTTATAAGCCCCTGTGTAGAAATGCATTTTAAGCTCATTTGGAGAAGGATTGGGAGTGATGAATTGGTGAAAATAACTTCAATGATAAGAATTAGGCTTGTTAAAATCAAAGCTAAGTGCTCTTTTAAAAAAGCGTGTATTCATTACACGTCTCGAGCAGACGACCCCGCATACGTATAGGGAGAAAATCTCATTTCATAAATGCTTGATTTGAATATGTTCCTTATCCTTACCAATGTATAGCTACCGAAACAAACAGCTACAGCATAAAGACGCCCCCCTATAGTTGTACGGGAAGCGTTATTTGGCATATTTTCGCGCGTGATTTTGATATTTTCGGTTGGAGAATCCGTGATCAAAGAATCCTTCGTGCAGCGTGATATGTTGAAAATGTTGTCGTTATTCCGTGAAAAAGGGTTTTCAAGTGCGTGATTGCGTGACGAGTCGTGGTCGTTAAAATTTTCTTGCATAATTTCAGTCCTTACAAAATTCCACTGGTCAAATACTTCTTCTTGTAGCTTTGAAGCCAAAAATTGAAAAGATCGTGAAAATTTTGTTTTAAGGTCCGTGATGGTTTGATAACGAAAAATTGACGCGTGAATCCGTTACCCAGGGTTACTATTGGGGGGGGGGTCTTATTAAAAATCAGTGCTCACAAGATGATCGGTCATCCACTGGACGTAATTAGGAAGAAATCACAAATTATTATGGCTTAAATAATGCTGGTAGATTTGAAATTCAAAATCTCAGCTCAAAGTTTGAGAATTCTTAGCTGAAGAAGTTCGAGTATGAAAGTGAATAAATCAGTGTTTCTTTATGCTTCACATTTTAGTTAAAACTTCCAATAGCTCTGTTGTTGCACTGGCAGCCGTAATTATGTCGTTTGCCTCTTGATTTATTTAATGAATTTCTGCCAGGGAAAATTTCCAAATATTAGGACCTTCAAGAGTCCATACAAAGCAGGCAGGTGGGACCTTCCCGAAAGCCTAAAATATGTTGTTGTTCTGAGTATGGATTGCTTGTGTTTCAATTAATCTCCAGTAATTGTTCCTCTTCTCCCATTCTTAAAGCCTTTTTCTGGCGTTGGGGCCTCAGAATTCGCTAATTTGCACAAAATACTGTTTGACCAGCAGCAAATATAGCTAAAAGCAAGTTTTACGTATAAGAAATTACATCTTTTTATAATTCTTTTATCTTTATAAATTGTTTTAGAATATCGTTTTCCATGAATAACATATCAATAAAAATTAGGCTTTCTACGGGTATGATATCAAAATGATATAGTGTTGTCCAATATATTAGATCACGAAATCTCAGTTTCCACCGAGGAAGGAAAGAATCATTCGATATATATCAATCACCACTTTTAGATGTTCTCTGATCACGGGAGTTTCGCTGGTACGTACGAAACAATCAGGCAGCAGCAAAAAGCTCACTCGCATTTTCTTTAAGTTTGCTCTCTGCTTTGCTTTGAACTGGAAGAAGAAAGAAATTCACTACACAAAATTTAGGTATTGTCAGACTAGTCTAAAGAATAATTTATCAAATTTTCTAACTATTGAAGGTCCAGAATTGGATGTTACGCACTCAGGGTTGACAGATTTGCATTACACGCATTTTTTTATAAGTAATTTCAGCTCCAGCTCAGTACTCAAAATTGCTTGGCTGGTGGGCGAATTTGAGTAGAAACATTTTTTTTTTCATTTCATTTTATTAATAATGATTTGCTACACAAAGTTTTGGAGCGTCATCATACTACACTACATAAAAGTAAAAACAATAACAAAACTAATCATAAAGTATTACACACAGCAATACGATAACAAAACTGTACTAAATGTGATCAGGTAAAGCTGCAGAAGCTTTACGGAGACTTTTCCGCTGCAGATCGCGAAGCAAAAGCATATTTTAAAAAGGACACTAACCGCCTAATAATATTCATATTTTCACACGATAAAATATATGTGAATTTATGTCTTTGAGGCAGGTTATCAAAATTTGGAACTTTCTCACTTATATATTTGAAAAGTTTAAGTCGCAACTGATCATATTTTGGGCATGATATAAGAAAGTAGAGTAGAGTAAAGAAGAAAACCACTTGACTCTTGAATTTGAGTACTCAAAATTGCTTAGCAATTGCTTAGCTTTTTTATTAAGAAATTTGTTTCTTAGAATACTATCTCACAAGTTGTTGTACAAGAAATGTCGATGGTATCACAGGTAAGTAAACAACAACAAATAAGGCTTGTTAGGAGTTTTTAGAGGCTAGAACCATTTCCTAGGCCTAACAACCGATGAAATTTGATTAGGCCTTTTGGGAAGCGAGTTAAGGTTGTGCTAAGGATATTTAGGGAGCTGTCATAAAGTATGAAAAAGACCGGAGCGGAAGAGATTCAACAGTTTTTGGATGCAAAATGTTGGGCTAGCAAACATTTTTGATGAACAAAAATGAGCCACGAAAGTGTTAGTATCTTATTATGTCAATTTCACTTTCTGCTCTGCACAATCAGATTCTACCGCTTTTGGGAATTCTTCATCATACATTTTACAGGGGCTATAAAATTTCATTAGAAACTTAAATGGGTCACAAAATATTTTCTGAACTCTTGTATTGGGCTACAAAATTCTGGAAATCCGCCCCCCTCTGTTCCATACTTAATGACAGCTCCCTAAAGACATTTATCGCAAATTCTTGAATCAACAAATATCTAGAGTTCATTAAGAGTTGCATTTACACTCGAAAAACCAAATGCTGCCTACACGCTTTTTTCTTATAAAGAAGCTAGCTCAGAAGCTAGCTCGAGCTAGCTCAGGTTCTTTGAGTTCCTTATTTTGAGACCTCTTCTGACCACTTTTTTGTTCTAAAAGTTCCTTAGTAGTTCCTTAATTTTAAATGTTTACTTAGTAGATAGGAATAAGTATCGACGCAAGAAAAGCATTAAAATTGAACTTTTTGCAATAAACTCGTGATAAGGAAACATGAAACATATTACACTCTTTTTTTTATAAGAGCAATTTTATAAGAACACGAGCCTCAGATTTTGCCAAAACTTAAGAACAATTTAAGAACAAACCGAGGCTGACCATCTCAAGGTCAATATAAGAATCATATGAAATACCCATGAGACTGAAAATAATTACAACCAAGCAAATAGACAGCACACAGATATGTATATCAGATGGTCAAGAAAGTCCACATTTGAACCAATTAACACAACTGATAGCAAAAACAGGCTTCCAAATTATTAAATAAAGTAAGAACAATTTAAGAACATTTCAGGCTGAAAACAGACGAATATTTAAGAACAGCCAGCTTCAAATCAAATTTACTGGTTCTTATGAAAAAAGAGTGTATAACACAAGAAGCTTAGGCTAGGCCTATAGAAGGTAAAAGTTAGTTACATAGTCATTAGAGAAGTTACATATCTACACCAAATGAATATGTGGAAAATCATGAAGCTCCTTAGTGATTTGACCTTTAGTAGTAATAGTTACCTAAGTTTTTCGATCTTCAACATGTAGGTTCCTTATAAAAAGTTCTCTTTAAAAAAAACGTGTATTGTTCTGGGCTTGCAGCAGTGAAATTACATAGAAAATAATAGTAATAATTTTTGACAGAAAAAGCCGAGAAAACGCCAGAATTTTAGAAAAAGCCAAAGTCAATTTTTCACGCGCAGGGGTTCATTAAGTTGATTTTTTAACAAATAACGTCGAAATATAGAGATGTATTTTCTTCCAACATTTCATAATATACTTCATTTAAGAACAGAAAAAGTGAAAAACGTAATATTATGCCTGAAAATGAACTCAATTATCATCGTTATTATCGTCTCAATAATAAACAACTAGGTTTAATTGATAAATACTAATTTTCTAGAGACTTTTTAAAACAACATATTCTGATTTACCAACTTATTTCCTAAAATCCCCAAATTTCTTTCGCATTTCCGCGAATTTCAAAAAATCTCTAAAAAATGAATTTTTCTATTTTCCCAGTGGGTTTTACCCTACTCCCTAAAAAGCTCTGCTTTTCCTATTGTTGAGGAATCCAGCTATGCTCTGCAGCACCATGATGTGTCCACCCCCTGAAAGTTAAATGTAAATTATATGCAGATTTAATTTGAGTTATCCCCGTAAGTCTAGGGTCCTAGTGTTTGGTTTTTCCCACAGATCATCTACAAGGTTGTTGTTGCTGCTTGGGTTTTTCCCTGGGTCACTTGTTTACAGCTCAGTTATTTCCCCGAGTTTTATCGTGACTACCTTATTTGGGAGGTGTTAATTTGTTCCATGTGCTGCAGCATTGATTCTACGACATGCTGTTATTATCAGCAATTGAGTTCTTCACTGACCAAGCATAGAACCAAGTCTCGCTGTTCTTTCGAATGATTCTCAACCTGTGTACCTGTGTTCACGTTTATTTGGACTACTGGCTCTATGATTTGTTGGAATTTAAAAAACTTGGTTGTTGTGGTTCGGTAATCTCGAATTTTCTGGCTCACGTGTATTGTCACTGGTCTACGTGGAAGAAAGAATGTGTGGATTCTGACTGGATTCTCGTGCGCTTTGCTCGCTGCTGTTGTCTGTGGTGGCATGCCGATGGGGGATATGATATTCGCATATTATGCTATTAAAGCTATAATTATACCGAAATTTAACAATGCTGTTGTCATTATAGGTAGAATATTTAAAAAGAAAAATTATATATCATAAAATAAAATTCTGATGGAAATTTTATACATACCGAAATTTCTACTATGCGATTGTCACATGTGATAATCGCATAGTACAAATTTCGGTAAGTAATACAATTCATTCAAAAATTTTTACATTATATACATACCGAAATTTCCACTATGCGATTGTCACATGTGACAATCGCATAGTACGAATTTCGGTATGTAATACAATTTATACAAATTTTTGATCAGATACTTACCGAAATTTCCACTATGCGATTGTCACATATGATAATCGCATAGTACAAATTTCGGTGAGTAATACAATTCATTCCAATTTTTACATTATATACATACCGAAATTTTCACTATGCGATTGTCACGTGTACCTCATGCATGTGAAGAGAGTTTTGATGCATTAGACTCTCATAAGACGTGATTTAAAACAGCATTGATAGGCTAGTAGCGTAGACGTAACTTTTATCTGGGGCATAGCAGTTGACTAAACAAGATCAATTCAATTTTGTGGAAATTTTTCCATATAAAGATCAGTTCAGCCTTGGTTCACTAAAGAATCCAGAGTTTGATTATAGGGGCTTCAACCCCAACTACTCAACTTAAATGATTCAAGACAATGTTTTGTTGAGCCATGAAATTCAATAACAGCTATTAGTCTCGATAAAATGAGAAAAAAACAAATGGATTTTTAATGATTTTGGAGTGAGAAATATTTTTGGTATTATTGCTTTACTCTCTCATAAATCTATCACAGAAAATCTTACTATTCGATTGTTAAATTCTCTAATGCAGTTCTGGTATGTATTAAATTTTAGTTTACATACCGAAATTTCTACTAAGCGATTGTCACATTTTCTTATCAAGTCTTGGTAAGTATGTTAATTCATTATATATACCGAAATTTGTACTATGCGATTGTCACATTTTCTTATAAAGTTTCGGTATGTATGTTAATTTGTTATATATACCAAAATTTCTACTATGCAAGTGTCACATTTTCTTATAAAGTCTCGGTATGTATGTTAATTCATTATTTATACCGAAATTTCCACTATGCGATTGTCACACTTTCTTATAAAGTCTCGGTAAGTATGTTAATTCATTATATATACCGAAATTTCCACTATGCGATTGTCACATTTTCTTATAAAGTCTCAGTAAGTATATTAATTCATTATATATACCGAAATTTCTACTATGCGAGTGTCTCATTTTCTTATAAAGTCTCGGTAAGTATGTTAATTCATTATATATACCAAAATTTCTACTATGCGATTTTCACATTTTCTTATTAAGTCTCGGTATGTATGTTAATTCTTTATATATACCGAAATTTCCACTATGCGATTGTCACATTTTCTTATAAAGTTTCGGTATGTATGTTAATTTGTTATATATACCGAAGTTTCTACTATGTGAGTGTCACATTTTCTTATAAAGTCTCGGTATGTATGTTAATTCTTTATATATACCGAAATTTCCACTATGCGATTGTCACATTTCCTTATAAAGTCTCGGTATGTATGTTAATTCATTATATATACCGAAATTTCTACTATGCGATTATTACATTTTCTTATAAAGTCTCGGTATGTATTTTAATTCTTTATATATACCGAAATTTCTACTATGCGATTGTCACATTTTCTTATAAAGTCTCGGTATGTATGTTAATTCGATATATATACCGAAATTTCTACTATGCGATTTTCACATTTTGAGATTTAGCAAGTTTAATTAACTTATATTCTTACATGTACTAGAACATCCACTAATACGTTCTCTTGTGACTAAAAATCATACCAAAGAGAAAAATAGACCCTCATTTTATATAATTTTGTATTGAAAACACTTAATGACATTATCAACTTTCTGAAACGTAACAACGATGATAGATGTAAAAATATGAATAATTTCTTACTTTATTACTTTATACTGTGTATAAGCATATAGTCAATAGTGTAAAAAATGTTAAATCACCCATGTCAACTGCATATAGCTGGCAAGTTAAAAAGGGTCAATTATCTTATTTAGATACTTTTTAAAGGAACATACGGTAGATTTGAGTATGGATCTGATTGATATGATACAATAAAACTTTTGGTTAACAAGTCTCACCTAAATAGGCTTGTTCATAGTTTCATGTTAACTACCAGTGTCTGGTGCAATTACTATTATTATCTAAAATAGTTTGGATATTTTTCTTTTGATAAGTCATCCTAGCAGCAAACTGTTGAGCAATCGACATTGTTATCTGTATTCTATTTATTTTAGAATTTCAGTGGGCTTTAACTATTTTTCTATAGATGAAACGAGAATGTTGGAAGCCTTCATTCATCTACTTTGGCTTCTATTTTGGAGTCTAGAAATACTTTTCATGGCAAAATAAAGCATTTCCTAATGCATGTGCTAACTAAGCTATCTATCAAAAACAATGTTTTCTGCTTTAAGTATACTTATTTTTAGCGATATTGCCTCTTTAATCCTTTCGATTCAGAACAGAGAGATATTTTTGTACGTAACCAAATGAGAATTAGATTAAATTGTCCAGTTTATACACAGTTAGAAGAATTTTAACTGGGGTTATTATATATCCAAGGGACCCTGCTTCCGCCTAACTGTCAGTCTCACAGCATGGGGTCCAGGATTAGGTTTGGCTTCTTCCGTTATCAGACATGCAATTTAACTTTTAAACGAAGAAAGTCCACAATACTAGGCTTTGTGCCGGATCCTTTGGATTCTTGCGGCGAAGTAAGTAAAATAAAGCGAGACAGGAACAACGCAAAACGACACACACAGAAAAAACGCAGATAGATTAAATATTTTATATATATATAAATGCTGTCAATATTTCGCCCTGGCATACAGGGCTTCTTCAGGACTGAAGAAGCCCTGTATGCCAGGGCGAAATATTGACAGCATTTATATATATATAAAATATTTAATCTATCTGCGTTTTTTCTGTGTGTGTCGTTTTGCGTTGTTCCTGTCTCGCTTTATGCAATTTAACCACAGCTTAGTTTTGCAAATACAACTTTGCAAGTTGTTTATCGAAAGTCGTTTCTAGCTAGTTGAATGCATTAATTCCTGGTTATTATTCATTTCTTCGTTATCGTGTCCGTTTGGATTTATTGTTGAATTTTTGGACGTCGTTCAAGATCAAGTTGGTTGCCTTTTTGCTGTTTTCTGTTCGCGTGACTTGGAACCACAAGTGTTTGATGCTACACGAGTTTTCAGTTTTTCCACCCTGGCTTGCAGGTTTCTTAACTTCAACAGCGGTGAGATCTACCCATTTTTTATACTTCTTAACTGTAGAGGGCTTCCTCGAATCACGTATTTATATAAATCAGCTCGTATAACCGATACTAAACTCACGTTGGGAACTTTCCCTTTCTTTTGCGTGTGCATATTTGAGGCTTGAATAACTTGAATAACTTGAATAACTTGCATCTTCGAACTGTAAGGATAACTGTTCCTTTTGAAAGATTCTCTGTTCGCCTTGTCTCAACTCAAAAAATGGCCCATAATATCTCGTCTGGGGAAGATAATAGCAGTGGTTTTAATGATGCTAGTCAGGAACAAACTCCTATCTTTAGCAGGCAGGAAGCTCTGGATCGGTTCGAAAAAATTGATCAGAATATGTCCCACATCTTTGCGCTCCTGTCGTCACGAAAAGAGGGGTCCGCCAACGCTGGTCCATCTAGTCAAGCTGCTGGAACAGAGATATCAACCTCAACAACTGGTGCGATTGATAACTGTGCGGGTGGGTCAACCCCTATTCTTCCTACATCCTACCAAGATAACCTACATCCAGCTCAGGCTCCCCCATTTGTAACTGTCTCTCAAGGAGCAGTAACCGGCATGCCTCCAGCCCTGTCTTTCAGCACTGCAGTATCAGCCAGTTTGGCACAGTCTTCGTGTGCGGAGCCTAATAAGGCTGTTGATACAGAACTGAGTACGGCCAAGCAAACAGGGGTGGTGGTCTCGTCAGCCTTTTCTCCTGTTCCGGGTTATTTGGTTGCGCTAATCAAGGATAGACAATTCATTGACTTTACCCTGTTAAGGCCTATCAATTTAAAACAGCTACCTCAGAGGGAAGTTCCAGCTGCCCAACTGGACAAACTTTTAAATTCCAAGCTTTTGCCCATTGTCGATTAAGAGACTCCACTGGGTTGGTGGTTGTTGGCGTTGACTGCCATGCCTCTTCTGTGGTTTCTGAAAAGGCAATAGTGAACATACGCAAGTGGTTTTCTCTGCACCACCATTCTGCCCATCTCTTCAACTTCGACCAATGTGTCGTCTCCATTTCCTCAGGTACGTCTGCAAGAAACTGCTTAGCCTCACCCATCCGACAGTTGCCACTCAATATTTGAAATATTTTGAGCACATCTTCCTTTCTTGATGTTTCTGGAATCTGCTTTCCTAATTTCAAAAAGACTTGCTTTTCTTCTTTTGTTTTTGTGACCAACTTTGCAACTCGGTTGAGTGATCTGTTCCAGTGAACTATACATCCCCTTAGAATCTGGCTTGCCTTTTCTTCGCCAATTACTTGTTTCAGTCCATTAGCCTCAGCATCTTCGAAGTCAACTAGTATCAGTTCTAAGCGTCCTCTGCACTTAAATTCTGGATTGGTGGCTGTGACTGTTTCAAATATTTTTCCAAAAGCTGTTCCATATGCTTTTCCATTTTGCTTATTGCACAACACACGTGCAACAGGAACATATTGCAGTGTTTGCTCACAAAGTGTTACTATGTTCAGTAAGTAGGGAAAGGATCTGTTGCCAGTGAAAGTGATATCTGTAAAGATATATGCAGCATTGGCGAGCATCTCCATCTGGAAAGGTCCCATAAAGAACGCAAACCTGTAACTACATGAAAACAGGTAATGCAGCTTCTTCATCTGATATTCCCCCATCATTTTGTTTACCTTTTCTGTAATGGGCTGATCGTGCTCATCCTGCATTTCGTCGATCTTTGCTTTTATCGTTTTAAAATCTGCGATTATGGCCATAGCATTTCCATCAGACTGTCCCCCGTCATGTGCTACTTTTCCAAGAGCCAATCTCCTTTCTCTTCGCACTCTGTCCACGTTTACTGCCGCTATGCTCTGCTTACCAGGTATGTATGGCATCCCAAGACCTTTCAAAATGTCCTTAGCCGTACTGCGAATATTTGTTTTTGCTGCTGATTGAATGTCTTCTTGTACTTTTGTCGAAATTTTATGTGGTGCTGGACGTGGATGATTGTGGTCTCCGATTGTGCCAACCCAACGTTTGCCGTCATCTTCTACTGGCCAAATGTATACAAACTGTGTTGGAAATTTTCCAGTTGGATTCAGAACCTTATTGTCAGCATGCCTAGGACATCTGTTGACTTTTTGCCGATTTGTTACCACATACCCACTGCAATCTCCTCCACTGCAAACTTTCACTACTTCGCAAAACGACCTCCGGATGTTCAACTTAATTTCTTGGCCATTCACAGCAACTGTGTGGATTTGCGTCTGGCTTGATGACTTAGTCAACTGGTTGTCCTCACTCATGTAGTGAGGGCGTGATTTGGCTGCAAAGGTTTCCTTCTTGTAGTCTGCGCTGTGAAATAGGACGTTGCTTGCAGAAAACCCAGGGAACTCGTAATGCTCTTTTGTTGTTATCGTTAGCCACTTTGTTTCGTCAGCCAGCATGCTCTTTATTACTGGCACGTAATGTAGGCCTCTGTTGTCTTTCTTGCTCTTTGGCGATGGCGTTACTGATGGTGGCTTTTTGGTTACTTCAAATGGGCTTGCCACGATATTGGCATCCATGTTCATGACTCCACCTCGCGATGGTGGTCAGAACTAAATTGCAAGCCTGATGCAGCAGTTTAAATAGGGAGCTGCTGCAATGAGTGCAATGAGTGCAATGACGTAAAGAATGAAATGAAATTTTGTCACACCATTAACAGTAGACGAGTTACGCAAATAAAAGATACTGCTTCCATACAGGAGTTAAGCTACAGGATATGATCCAGTTTAATTGCTTCATCAATAACTTATTGAATGGATCGATTCAAAACAAATACGTTGAGGGACCAGCAGCTTAACACGAAACAAGCAATGAATGGAAAAATCAAAGGAAGGGAAACTAAACGAGGCTAGGAATAAAGGCAATGTAAAACATAGCAACGAGGCGGGCTTTTTTAAGAGAGAAAGTAAAACAGTGCCATCGAGTGTTGTGACTAGCTCGGCTTAATTTTCTTGGGAAAGGGTACAAAACACTAGCAAGATCCTACCCAAACAAAACAAAACACCGCAAAAGGTAGCCAGTCTTTTAATCCAATCCATCTTATCTGAAATGTGACACTCGCATAGTAGAAATTTCGGTATATAAATCGAATTAACATACATACCGAGACTTGATAAGAAAATGTGACACTCGCATAGTAGAAATTTCGGTATATATAATGAATTAACATACATACCGAGACTTTATAAGAAAATGTGACAATCGCATAGTAGAAATTTCGGTATATATAATGAATTAACATACTTACCGAGACTTTATAAGAAAATGTGACAATCGCATAGTAGAAATTTCGGTATATATAATGAATTAATATACTTACCGAGACTTAATTAGAAAATGTGACAATCGCTTAGTAGAAATTTCGGTATGTAAACTAAAATTTAATACATACCAGAACTGCATTAGAGAATTTAACAATCGAATAGTAAGATTTTCTGTGATAGATTTATGAGAGAGTAAAGCAATAATACCAAAAATATTTCTCACTCCAAAATCATTAAAAATCCATTTGTTTTTTTCTCATTTTATCGAGACTAATAGCTGTTATTGAATTTCATGGCTCAACAAAACATTGTCTTGAATCATTTAAGTTGAGTAGTTGGGGTTGAAGCCCCTATGATCAAACTCTGGATTATTTAGTGAACCAAGGCTGAACTGATCTTTATATGGAAAAATTTCCACAAAATTGAATTGATCATGATTAGTCAACTGCTATGCCCCAGATAAAAGTTACGTCTACGCTACTAGCCTATCAATGCTGTTTTAAATCACGTCTTATGAGAGTCTAATGCATCAAAACTCTCTTCACATGCATGAGGTACACGTGACAATCGCATAGTGAAAATTTCGGTAAAGCCCGGTGAGACCATTCCAGTATTTATTATATCTTGGTAACTAATTGTAAACTCGGCCTGAACTTTCGTATTTGTTTTACTCGGAGGCTTTTACGAATCGTAGAATTTGTGATAGGGGGAGCCTAATCCTATCCTCTTCCACAAATGCCATAGAATTAGTGATGGGGAAGCCTTATCCGATTCCACGAATGTCCACCTTTAGGGGTGCTGAGAATACACATGAAAATTGAATTGAAAATTGAAATTGCTTCCCAGCAAGCTGCTCCTTGGTGAACCGGAAATTGGTTGCAAACGCACGTGGGCGCTGTGGGCTGCTTGAATGTTGCCAATGTGTTTTGTTGTTTTTTAGATTCAAATATTATATTATTAAATCGCTTTGTTGGTTACCTTGTTCTCGTTTGCATAGTAATACTCAGTTCGAAGCTAAAGTAAGGGAATTATTGAAAGATAGACTTGATCTGGAGAGCAGCCCTATATTCTCACGGATGTCTTGTTTGCTATTGTGTTCATCATGCGATCATGCGTGTTTTCGGTGTTTGTTGTTGTTGATTAAGATTGATGTCTCCAATCGCCTCATCACCTTGGGGGATTTGTTTGTCTTTGACCTCAGCAGGCATTCCAATTGTGTTCCTTCCTGTCGCCTCTGGATAATGCTTTTTGTGGGCAAACCTTCTCTTGGATCAGTAACTACTAACTAGTAACTAAGGATCATTGAAATCGGAATAGCTCAATCTTAAATTTTGAGTCTGCAATCAAACTTACTCATTTACCCGGGTCATCATCTCCATTTTTGTTTGTTTTACGGTTGTTTTACACAACCATACCATTACCTTCAGATTTTCATTAAAATTGCCCAGTCTTAGGATTAGTTGTCATATTTTGAATATAGTACCTACGGTTCTTGCCAATTTAGCCATTTATATACCTAACAAGCTAGCATTTGATTTTATTATATCTTTCTTAGGACATTGTTTTTAAGAATATTCGGATTTTAAAGAGACGGCCACCCTCTCTTACCTTCTTGCCTTGGGTGTGGCAACTACACACCAAAACATTATTGCAGCACTTTTATTGTTGCACGTTTGTTCAGCGGGGTTAAGTAATATTTTGTTTCAGTTTACAGAAGGGTTATTGTCTACAAGCATTATGCTGTTATATATGTAGCAGAAAGATTAAGTAACACTTTTGTTGCAGCCACAGCAGGGTTATTGCATAGGCAATCATTATGTATGTTACCACAGTGCATGTTTGTTACAACACTTTGTTACAGTTTACGGCAGGGTTATTAACATATTTTGTATGTTCATAACAGATTTATTAGTATATAGCGAAATGTTTATAACATGATTTGGTACAAAGTTCTCACAAGTTTACAGCATGGTTATCATTATACATATCTTTGCAAAGTTTACAGCATGACTATCAATTTACATATCCTTGCAATGTTTACAGCATTGATATGAGCATACTAGGCAATTTTTACATCACGGTTATTAGCATATTTTGCTATATTTTCAGTAGGGCTATTAGCATATTTTGCTGTGATTGACAGCAGGGTTAGCATGAAATTTGGCTATATTTACAATAGGGTCATTGGCATATTTTGCTTTATTACATTATTTTTATTAGCATATTTTTTGCAATGTTCACTGTAAGGTTATTAGGGTCATAAGCGTATTTGCTATGTTGACAAGGGCTATTAGCATATTTTGTGCAATGTTCAAAGCCAGGTTATCAGCATATTCGGCTATATTTACAGTAGGGTTCTTTGCAATATTTACAGTGGGGTTAATATCATATTTTGCTATGGTACAACCGCTTTATCAGCATATGCTTGTAATGTTTACAGTGAGGTTATTGGCTTATATTTTGCATTGTTTACAATAGGCTTATTAGCATATTAGGCTTTATTTACATAGGGTTATTTGCATATTTTGCAATGTTTTGCAATGTTTGCAGCAGGGTTAATCGCATATTGTGCTATGGTTACAGGAGGGTTAGTAGCATATTTTGCTATGTTACAGCCGCGTTTTTAGCATATTTTGTAATGTTTACAGCGAGGTCAGCGGCATATGTTTTGCCTTGTTTACAGTAGGGTTATTAGCATATTTGGCTATGTTAACATTATGGTTATTTGCACATTTGGCAATATTTGCAGCAGGGTTATTCGCATATTATGCTATCTTTACAACTGGGTTATTTGCACTCTTTTTTGCAATGTTACAGCAAGGGTATTTAAGCATATTTTGTTATGTTTACAGCAGGGCTATTTAAGCATATTTTGCTATGTTTTCAGCAGGGTTATTAGCATATTTTTGCTATCTTTACAACTGGGTTATTTTGCACTCTTTTTTTTGCAATGTTACAGCGGGGGTATTTAAGCATATTTTGTTATGTTTACAGCAGGGCTATTTAAGCATATTTTGCTATGTTTTCAGAGGGTTATTAGCATATTTTTGCTATCTTTACAACTGGGTTATTTGCACTCTTTTTTTGCAATGTTACAGCGGGGGTATTTAAGCATATTTTGCTATGTTTACAGCGGGGTTATTCAAGCATAATTTTGCTATGTTTACAGGAGGGTTAGTAGCATATTTT
Organism: Pelagia noctiluca; assembly: GCA_963924455.1. NCBI lineage: Eukaryota > Metazoa > Cnidaria > Scyphozoa > Semaeostomeae > Pelagiidae > Pelagia > Pelagia noctiluca. Next base: position 12,723,246 of record OZ004325.1, read on the forward strand.
TGCATTGTTTACAGCAAGGTTATTAGCATATATTTTTCATTGTTGACAGCAGGGGTATTAGCATATATTTTGCAATGTTTGCAGCAGGGCTATTTAAGCTTATTTTGTTATGTTTGCGGTAGTGTTATTATCATATTTGCATTTTTACAGTAGGATTATTAGCATGTTATGCTGGGTTACCGCAGGATTATTAGCATATTTTGCTATGTTGCAGCAGGATTATTAGCATATGTTTGGGCTAAGCCTTTTTGCCATGTTTCAGCAAAGTTATTAGCGTATTTTGCTATGTGTTCAGCAGAGTTATTAGCGTATTTTGCCATGTTACAACAGGGCTATTAGCATATTTTGCTACATGTTCAGCAGAGTTGTTAGCATATTTTGCTATGTAACAGCAGGTTTTATTTGCATATTTTGCCATCTTACATCAGGTATTATTAGCATATTTTGCTACATGTTTAGCAGAGTTGTTAGCATATTTTACTATGTAACAGCAGGTTTTATCAGTATATTTTGCCATGTTATTAGCATATTTTGCTACATGTTCAGCTGAGTTATTAGCATATTTTGCCATTTTACAGCAGGGTTGTTAGCATATTTTGCTATGTTACAGCAGGTTTATAAGCATATTTTGCCATGTTACAACAGGGCTATTAGCATATTTTGCTACATGTTCAGCAGAGTTGTTAGCATATTTTGCCATGTTACACCAGGTATTATTAGCATATTTTGCTACATGTTACAACAGGGTTATTAGCATATTTTGCTATGTTACATCAGGGTGTTGGCATATTTTGCCATGTTACCACTGGATTTTTAAGCATATTTTGCTATGTTACATCAGGGTTATTCGCATATTTTGCTATATTACATCAGGGTTATTAGCATATTTTGCCATGTTACAGCTGGGCTTCGCGCATATTTTGCTTTGTTACATCAGGGTTTTTGAGCATTTATTGCTATGTTACATCAGGATTATTAGCATATTTTGCTATATATAGTTATATTACATCAGGGTTCTTTGCTTAAATTGCTATGTTACAGCAGGGTGTTGGCACATTTTGCCATGTTATACAGCAGGGTGTTGGCATATTTTACCATGTTACAGTAGGGTGTTGGCATATTTTGCCATGTTTACAGCAGGGTTATTAGCATTTTATGCTATGTTACAGCAGGGTTTTGGCATATTTTGCCATGTTTACAGCAGGGTTATTAGCATTTTATGCTATGTTACAGCAGGGTTTTGGCATATTTTGCCATGTTTACAGCAGGGTTATTAGCATTTTATGCTATGTTACAGCAGGGTTTTGGCATATTTTGCCATGTTTACAGCAGGGTTATTAGCATTTTATGCTATGTTACAGCAGGGTTTTGGCATATTTTGCCATGTTTACAGCAGGGTTATTAGCATTTTTATGCTATGTTACAGCAGGGTATTGGCATATTTTGCCATGTTTACTAGGTTTTGGTCTTTATTTTTCTCTATCTTAAACTTTCAGTCTGGGACAGTGGTGTCATGCTGCTGTTCTGGATAAAATCTTTCTGCCATGCTTTTTAATGTAGCTTTGAGTTGTTTGTTTTGTTTTTGGGTCGTGGGTTGGGCAATTGGGTAAGAAGAGAGATAAGTTCACTTTTAGTTGTCGGTGACTGGGTGCACACACAAGTGTGTTCGTTGGGCTGGAATTATGTTCCCTGTTACGTCACCGACTTAGAGAATGTTATTCTCTGGGTAGGTAGGGCTTGTGCGCCTCCACAGCCCACTCCCCAGTGTCTAGGACTTACATAAGGGATAAATGTAAATTATATGCAGATTTAATGTGAGTTATCCCCGTAAGTCTAGGGTCCTAGTGTTTGGTTTTTCCCACAGATCATCTACAAGGTTGTTGTTGCTGCTTGGGTTTTTCCCTGGGTCACTTGTTTACAGCTCAGTTATTTCCCCGAGTTTTATCGTGACTACCTTATTTGGGAGGTATTAATTTGTTCCATGTGCTGCAGCATTGATTTCTACGACATGCTGCTATTATCAGCAATTGAGTTCTCCACTGACCAAGCATAGAACCAAGTCTCGCTGTTCTTTCGAATCCCACCCACCCACTCCTTCTTAGGGGATCTTTTCTAGTGCAATGGGGTTTATTTATTTCATTTTATTGTTTTATTTGATATTTGCATTTGCACTATTTTCTGCCTTTCCTTTTCCAAGGCCTACCATCTGGCTCCTGTTTAGATGGAAGGGGTGCATCGGCTCAATGTTATTTGCCGACGGGGGGCTGGAATTATGTTCCCTGTTACGTCACCGACTTAGAGAATGTTATTCTCTGGGTAGGTAGGGCTTGTGCGCCTCCACAGCCCACTCCCCAGTGTCTAGGACTTACATAAGGGATAATGATGATTTAAATCCCTGCTGAGTTGAATGCAAGAAATTAAAAGGAATTACCAAACTGAGGATCGTGATGTTGTGTTATGTAATGTTTATGTTTACAACATAAACAAAAGCATTCACTTTGTGCAAAAACCACATTGTTTTCTCTGTTCTCTGTTTTCAAAGAATGCTGCACGCTTTTTATAAAAGGAAACTTTTATATGGAACCTACATGTAGAGGGTCGAAAAAATTAAGGAACTTCTACTACTATACGTTAGATCATTAAGGAACTTTATGATTTCTAATAAATTCATCTGGTGTAGATATGCAATTTCTTTCATGACTCTTATTAACTTTTATGTAATTAAGGCCTGGTCTAAGCGCTTAAGCTTCTTTATGTTATGATATGTTTTATGTTTCCTTATCACGAGTTCAATGTATGATGTTGAATTTTAATACTTTTCTTGCGTCGGTACGAATTCCCATCCAGAAAATGAGCACTTGAAATTAAACGGAACGTCACAAAAAAGAACGACCACCAATTTAAAAGAATTACGAATCGCTCTTTACTGAAATGCGTTACGAAGCGAAACGAGAAAAATTAAGTACACATTAGTTTGTATAAAAAACTACTCCTACGATTTCTTTCCTTGTAAAAAGCAAAAACTTCGATATGTCTATTGCTTGCCTTAACCATAGAAAAAATAGAAATTTTAAGAAACTTTGGGTGATTGAGCTTGAGCGAAGTTTCTCATAAAAAAATGTGCAGATCGGGTTTGAAAGAAACATTGAAGTTTCTGATTTCTACAGGACAGTAGTAGGTGTAGATATGCATATTTTTGATAAAGGAATTTAGTTTTAACCCCATGAGTGCACGTTTCTTAAATTTTCAGTTGTTTAAGTCAAAAATAAAACAAAATTACATTTTATTCTTTACGAGGATTTCTGTTTCTGGACTAGCCTAAGCTACTTCTTACAAGAAACCCTATTACTAGTTTCTTATCAACCAGTTTTTCATAAAATATACGTGCAGCTCTTACTATAAATCGCTGCGTTGATCAACTGCCCCTTGCTCCTATTAGTTGTGGTCATACCCCTAGACCCTATTTTTGGACTCATCAGTTTATTTTTGGACCTAAACTTTCAAAAAGTTTCCACCCCGTTTATTTGAACCCCTTCTAATTTTCCACCCCCAGCTCGTACATTATTCCCATTATTCCTTATATCTGTAAGTGTGCCTAATGATTTTTGTATCTTTAATGGAAAGATTATTTCACTTATCAACTTATATTCATGCTTTGTTTAATGCTTCACACAAGGTCTACACCGCTGATTTTGCCAATTACGCCGAAAAAAAGTGGAGCCCTTTGTTCACAGGCAAGTTGTGCCACCCCACTAAACTCGTAAAGTATAACTGATATCCAATCAATTTTACCTGAGTCAACTTTCTTACTAGCACTGGACTCGTCTCTCCCGGGTTTGCCGTTGCACAAGGCGTGCTTTTCAAAAAGTTCTGTCTCAATGCGTGCCACTTGCGACTCCAGCCTGCTTATCAAAGTAGTTTGCTTTGACTGCAACAGTATGACGTAACATGCCACGCTAAACATTGCAAAGCAAGTCAAACAGAATATCAAACTCGACCAGCCTTGTTTTGACTGTTTTTGCTCCTCCATTTCTAGATAGTTGCGAAACTGATTGCTGTTGTTTTGTTTAGAGGTATTCGATTCGGTCTCACCTTCATTCGCTAGCATTATGTAACTTTGGCAATGCCGTTTGAGGGATGCAGTTTGATACGCTGCTAAGAAAGCAAACAAAAACAGGGGATGCCGCTCATCAGGCGCATTAGCTTGCCGAAAGCTATAAAAAAGACCACGGTCTTTGCCAAGGGGGGGGGGGCACTCAATAAAATTTAAGATAGGGATGCTCATTTGAACAGATTTTTTGTCTACCCAAAAAAATGACAGGCCCCAAATTTCAAACCCAAAAAATGACAGCTTCAAAATTTCAAACCCTAAAGAATGACAGAATTATTCTCGAGCCCCCATAACTATCCTGAAATGTGTTTTAAAAAGTCATTAATCAAGTAAAATGCTTTGTCGAATTGTTTCTGCTGCTTTAAGGATCCCTAAGAGTCTTGTTTTTCCTGAATGTGCTGGCATGGGAGGAAAATAAAGGAGGCTCAAAACATTTCAAGGGAGGGGGAGAGAGTAATTTTTCACCTTGCACCCCACATCAGTTAAACTTTTGTCATTCTTCAGGTAAGCATGTTGTTTGTTTTCCTTATTACGCCCCTATAATTTATATCTATGGAGTATCTTACTTGATGAAAGACCTCAAACCCAGAAGTGATGATTAGAATCATGTGTATCAGATAAATTTCTTTGTTTACAAAATTTTGCTTTAAAATTCAAGGTCTCCTCCTTCCCTTAAACTTTTTGTGATCCCAAACCAATTTCTCGCCCTGCTACAGGGGCAGCTAGGACAAGACTCATAGGGATCCTTAAAGCAATAGCAACAAAGTAACAAAGCATTTTGCCTACTTAATGACTTTCTAAAACACTTTTTGACTGATTTTAGATGACAACTCCTTCTTCAAAAACTCCTTGCTTCTGTTTTGACCATCACTCAAATCATAAGTCATAAATAATTTCTCCCTCAATCTATTATTGCTCATTATTTTGCAATATGCTGTCAGCAAAATTTCCTAAATTTTCCCGCCAAAATTATGCTGTTGTGCCTTGTCTGACATAAGTTATGGGAATTTTAGTTTAGGCCTAGCACTCACAGCTTTGCAAATTAGCCGCCATTTTGAATGGGCCTGTGCAATACTTTCAATAGCCTAGTGTATTCCTTCTTTTCCTTTTTCCTAATTGGGACATTTCTCCGAAGGACAAATCACTTCAAGTGTACGAGATTTTTTAAGAGTTTTGACGATTTCTAAGATTTTTCAGCTTTCTCAGGCCAAATTTGTAAAGATTTTCAGATCTTTTTAAAAAAATTTTAAGATGTTTAAAGATTTTTAGCCAGAAGGGTACCTGATCTTTTTGAGTGATTTGAGTGATCCTTTCTGGATCTGAATCGGATTCTATATGAATTTGCCTCTTTTTTTATTTTCTATTGAATTGAGTTTCAAAAATAGTAACATGAACTACTTCGAATTTTTGGCAGCTGTAGGGATTTATACCTACCGTAGGGGACTCCTTGCGTCATTTTTCCATCAGCCAAATTGTCTCGATCATTAGGTTCAATATGTATTGGGACACCTAGCAACAAAATGGCTGCCAAAACTGTAAACAGCTGCAAGCCATAGTTTTATTTTTGTAATTTTCTGAAGTTTGACAGAGTTGAAAAGGAAAATGTCATCAAAAATATCAAAAAATAGGTGTATGAATGTAATGATATCACATTTGACCACACGATTTTTTCCTATTACTCTTTTTGAGAAGAAAACACAGCAAAAAGAAAGGCTTGCCAAATGCCAAGAAAATTATAAAGGAAGACATTTTATAATGGTTTTATCAAGGCATGTTTCTTAGTTTCATTTTTTAGATTTATTTCAGAGTTTAAAGGGTAGATTGAATTTTGAAATTTATCTGCTTTGACCCATGTTTGAGTCACTCATAAAGAAACCAGGGGAAAATGTTTTTATTACAGGTGCAGGCTTCAAATGAAAAGCTCAGCAAAATCTTCCTTAGTTTGAAGCACAAAGAAACTTTTCAAAAATATCTCGAATATGAGAAGAGCTTTGGGAGAAAAATTACAGCATTTATAAAGTAGATTAACCTACCTTTTTGAATTTTGTATTACCAACAATACATGCTCCATAATTGATTTGTGCAAGATCATTTTTATTTTTGTAATGTATTACACTTTTAAGATCGCTCAAATCTATGAAGTTTTGATTTCAAACTATGGCGTGAGCAAATGTTTTCAATTTGGCGCCAAAACCTAGCTTACGCATCACAGGAAAGGATCGCAAATCGCAAATGAAAATTTGTGCCTAAGTGGATTGTCAAGGAAGAGACGCCATTTTGTTGCTAGGTGTCCCAATACATATTGAACCTAAGTGTATATAACAATTTTATGTTCAGGCGTGAACAAACTTTTGGGCCTAAGGGAGGGGGGAGACAATAACCGCCATTTTCTCGTCCTCGTTCGAGTACTTTTAATACGTAAGTGTATGTTGAACTAACTAAATAACAAACAGGAATATCGACCTTTGGAACTAGCCTCAATATCAAATATCACACTTCCAGTACGAGACCGGAAATGCAGCATCTGTTTTCCGCAATTTCTGATTTTGGTGGCCTAAAACTCCAAACTGCTATTTGAAATGAAGGAAATCTGATCCAATTTGGCACTCTACATAACTCTAAAGGGTAGCATAATGTCTACAAAAACTGCAGGAATCATTATAATTGGTGACGAAATCTTAAAAGGCCACACAAGAGACACGAATTCTGGATTTTTGTTGAGTAAGCTATGGACGCTTGGAGTGAAAGTTGAGAAGATGGCAACTTTGCCAGACGATGTTGAAGTTATTGCACAAGAAGTGAAAGATTTTTCATCAAAATATTCCATCGTTATCTCTTCAGGTGAGTATTTTGTAATCGTTGAACCATGGTCAAGTGAATAAGTGGGTTAACACTAAAACAACGACTTTCTTTGCGTTGAGAAATTGGGATACCATTTATTTCGTCAGGATATACACGCCTTTTTTATAAGAAAGTCTCAAATGATCTCAGTACTGAAACTTTCTAAAACAATAAAGAAAACATCAGAACAAAAGAACATATTGTTTTCCCATAGTGGAATCGGCAAACTCCGTACGCCACAGATGTACGCCAAGCACCGTTTTGTTTTACGCCAAGAGTAATATGCCTAGTATAGGTCGAAATAGCGTACTCCTCCACAGCAGCGGTATCCACTGCTCCTCTGCAACAGCAACACAGACTTCAAACAGATTGACAGACGTAAGTCTTTATTGAGTCTCCCACGTTGATATTGGGCCTCTCAGGGGCGGATCCAGGACTAGAAGTTGACAGACTTACAAACGATAATCCAGCTGGGGGTCTAGGGGGCGCTGTAAGCCCCCCAGCGAGTCCAGGGTGGAACCCTGGTGGGGGTCCAGGCGCCCGGGAGCTCTTTATATTTGATAGTTTCTAAGGCATAAAATTGGCTTAGAACCTAGCATATTTGCTACACTTTAGACTAAAAAATGTCGTGAAAACTTTGGATAGAATCATCTAGAGACCTTAAAGGATACTTCTGCAAACCAAGCTCCTGGGCATCAAAGGGTGGAGTGTTCAACTAGATATTTGCAAATTTCCAGGATACCCCCATGATGTACTAATTGATAAAATGAATTGAAATTAATACATAACACATTCCGTTTTGTAAGGAGAATTTCCGCGGAAAAGGTACATAGTAAACACAGTCCTAACGTAGAAAACATGAAAACACGGGAATATCCATACAGACACGGATTATATCAATTCAGCCAATCAGAGGGCATTAAATATCACAGAATCTATTTTGCTGAAACCATAGTGCTAATCTGTTTTGACAGTTGACAATTGAGTTGTTAATCCGTCACGATCATTATTTTTGGGAGATAATAGCTTGTTGGTGTTGTCACGAATGCTTTGAAATGTACTCTAGGACCTTAGAAGAGTGGTTTTCTCTGGAAATAAAAGCTAGCGACCAGGATAGACAAAAATCATATCAAAGTTGAATAAGGTTCGATCTCAACCCAACTCAATCTTACTTTCAATACAACTATGCGATAGTTAGAGTTTGGATAGTTTCCAAGTGATCCATTGCGTTTTCAAAGTTTCTTAGGTATATTTAGGCATTCCTATTGAACTTTCTTTAAAACGAGCTTTAAAAAGCAGGAAACTGGAAGGATGTTAAATTTTTATGGCAAAATTGCTTTCAAAACAAGCAATTGAATCATTCCCGCTTAAGAAATTGAAAAGAAGCTTGCGAAATCCATTTCACTCCCTTTCGAAGCATTCGAAATATTTTCATAAAAAAAAAACAACTCCCCGTGATTTTCAAGGAATTTTTATTAAGAGGATAGGATTTTCCCGAAAAGTGTACGAGATTTTCATGGAATTATTTGCGCTTCCTGCGAAATAGTCGTGAGAGAGGCAGAGGAAATATTCAAATTCATAAAGTAAATTTCGCACGCATTTCAAGAAATCCGAATTACAAAGCGAAATATTCGGTTCATCATTTTAACGGGTAACTACAATGTCATGGTTGAAAACTTTCCTACATAATACCGTGTTTTTGGTACTAAAGTTTATAGTCAGTTTTTGTTTATAAACCAAGACCACCAGCATTTCAAAACATTATCCAAAACTTTGGATATTTCATTTTACATAGCTACCCATAGCGTATAGAGAGAAGAGTCATTATCTGGAAAAACTCACCATAAGATTTAGAAGAGGGTTATGCATGCTATTTTTGAGCATTTTATCTGTTTAGCAATGACAGCATACCTAACAATGGCAAATAGCGGGAAGCAGCAAAATTGGCGCGGAAAATTCTCCATGTGAGAACCAAACAACAGCTCCAAAACTCCACTCAAAATCAATTGTTTACAAGTGTAAAGCTTGATTCATTCGTCCATGATTCAGTAACAAGATTTCTTTCTAAACAATATTATCAAGGTTATGTTATTAAAGAATACTTGGCCTGCGATGCATTGCTCATGTCCAATGGAGAGAACGTTCATGATTTGGGTCTGTGGTGCCTCGCTGTCACATACACTCTCTTTTTTTATAAGAAAGCGTTTAAGAAACCGTAGAGCCAGATTTTAAAAGAAATTTCAGTTGGAGATTTTGTGCAAATCAAATTAAAGAAGACGAAAAATGCACTTTTAGAAAAGTCCGAGATTATATCTTGTAAAGAAAAATAAAAGGAAACAGTAAGAAAAATGATGTTCTTACATCCAACGCATATGCATATGAAAATAAGCAAGAAAGGTAAGGTTTATAACCGAGGATTCTGAGGTGAAGTCATTGCATTTCCAGATATAATGCCATTGCCTAGGATGTAAAAAATTGGGGGAAAAGTAGCTATACATCCTTGGGTAACATCAAAACCAAGAGCTTTTATCTTCGAGCCGATCACCAATGCAAGTTGCACTTTTATCGTTTTGCATGTTAAGTACAAATTAACTTACTGCCCTTTGCAGGAGCATCATTACTGCGACTATACAAGGTTTATATGAAAAACCAATAACCACACAAAAAAGACTTAGTATAAGACAGTAAAAAGATGAAACACGGCATAAAGACAAGAATACCAATGAATCTCGTCAAAATCATTATAGGTTAAATGGTATGCAGAGAGGGTTGTAGCTAGGGTATGTGGTATTTAGCTAAATTCAAATATTTCATATCCCCTGCACGTGTATCAAAAAAATCCTTCAATGAACATTGCATTAACACTTATCATAAGTATTAATTTCCATCCCTCAATTATGAACATTTGCAAACCCTAGATTATTTGTTACTCGAAAGTATGTATTTACTTTAAATAGGGTAGAGAGTATATCGCTACCCCTATCTGGACGGGTACTCAGCATGCATTGCTGGATGGATTACTGGTAAATGTGTAATGTGTATAGAGCCCCATAATCTCTTTTGTTATACACTTTACTCATAACTTGTCTACGAGAAAACGTCGACCTTAAATCTTCAGCCCCTCTATCAATTTCAATTTTAAAATAACCAGTTCAGAATTATTTTTTGCTCCCTAAGCAGAGAAAATCATTTCCGTAAGAATTGCGTAGACTTTTCGATTGTTTGAGTGATGGACATTCCTTGACAGTAACTGGTAATTCTCTTGCTGAAATAATTCCGTACGCTTTGAAAGGGAGTTGAATGCCCCTCGGCCCCTATACAAAACAGGCCCGGATCCAGCTGCCATAGAAAGGGGGGGGGGGGGGGCGGCGTAACACACGTATCAAAGAATAACACTCTTTTTTTATAAGAACAATTTTATAAGAACGCGAGTCTCAGATTTTGTCAAATCTTAAGAATAATTTAAGAACAAACCGAGGATGAACATTCCAAAGTCAATATAGGAATTATACAAATAACCACGGGACTGACGACTAATTACAAAACAAGCAAATCGACAGCACACTGATGTATCAGATGGTCAAGAGAGTCTACATTTGAACCAATTAACACAACTGATAGCGAAAACAGGCTTCCGAATCATTGTAAATGTAAGAACAGTTTAAGGGCATTTCAGGCCGAAAATAGAGGAATATTAAGAACAGCCAGCTTCAAATCAAATATACTGGTTCTTTTAACAAAAAAGTAATGTAAGGGAAATAGGGTATTAATTATCAACTAATTGCATTGTTTTTCTACCAAAATAGGGTGGGCGCACGCCCCTTACGCCCCCTCTTGAATCCGGCCCTGCAAAAAATTTACAGTAATAGAACGACTTTGGATGGAAATGGAAATCAAAGAACAAGGATGGATCTTTGGTTCTGCAGGGGTGAAGTTCACAGGAAAAGATTGGCAGTGCAGGGTTGTGTCACTGATATAGATAGGTGTTCGAAAAATCTCAAAACATGGGACGATATTTCTGTCAAATCCAATTCAAGTTAGTATCAAATCAAAATAATAGCTTGTTCATAAAGGTGAATTTAAATTTTCGCTAAAATATCGAGATGTCTATCCTTTATAATGTACATGTTTCTCTGTGCAGAATGGTAGAGGAATGGTTTAACGAAACACCATTCAGCAGTTTTTCCGACATAAACATGGAAATTTTCATCCTTATAAGGAATGAATTAAAACATCTCTGACAAACACATGAAGTTTTCGAAAATTCCGACAGAACTTTTCCCCTAGCCACTGCACCCCTAAGTGACCACCAGGTTCAAATATAAACTTGGAGAAGAGAAGGTCTAACTCCTGAATAAAGATTTTATCAACTTTGTAATGAAGGTTTAATTGATGATTGTCCAGAGTATCACGAGCTACGTTTCATGTTTTTCTGGGTAAAAAGTAACAATGTTAACCGTCTTGACTCACTAGCCCCTATTCAATAATTCATTCCTGTAACATGTGAACACTTTGAAACTAGCACACAACTAGGTTCCTTTTTTAAAGACGCATTCGCCATGCGCCCATTGGCCTTGAATTTAAGAAATGATCACACTTTGCTGTTGTACTGCATAACAGCTAGTGTTTGGGTTGTTAGTGTTCTCCCTTATCCTTTTGTTGTTTTATCATATATCTGGTTGCAACTTTTAATTTCTCTCTCATTTTGTAACTGACTGCTTGCATTTTAAGACGCTCCTTTCTATACACAAACTGTACCATTTAAATCTTCTTAATAAAAAATCCGAAAAATCGTTTCTCAGCCTTTTAATGAAAGTATTACTTAAAAGAACGTGTGATTGTCTTTGTCGAAGTTTGAAGCCGTTTTTAGTTTTGAATGATTGAAGCAATAGAAAAAATATTTTTTTTAAGAAACTATGTGAAATCTAGCTACCAGAGTTGCTGAGTGAGATTCTACATATTGTGTCTGTGTCACTAATCGAGTGCACTAAACTAAGCTGTTTTTTATCCTTCTTTGTGAACTTCTTTAATCTGATCTGTACAAAATCTCCTACTGAAATTTCTTTTAAATCTGGCTTTACGGTTTCTTTAACGCTTTCTTATAAAAAATGAGAGTACACACGCTTTTTTTATAAGGAACCTAGATCAGGGCATAGTTGTAAAAGTTCCTTATTTTGAGACCTCTTTTGACCACTTTGTAGTTCTAAAAGTTCCTTAGTAGTTCCTTAATTTTAAGTGTTTACTTAGTAGATAGGAATAAGTATTGACGCAAGAAAGGCATTAAAACTCAACATTTAGCAATAAACTCGTGATAAGGAAACATGAAACATATCATAACACAAAGAACCTTAGGCTAGACCTATAAAACATAAAAGCTAGTTACATGGTCATTAGAGAAGTTGCATATCTACATAAAATGAGTATATGCAAAATTGTAAAGTTCCTTAGTGATTTGACCTTTAGTAGTAAAAGTTCGTTAAGAATTTCGACCTTCGACATGTAGATTCCTTATAAAAGGTTCCTTATAAAAAATGAGAGTGTATGTGACAGCGAGGCGCCACAGACCCAAATCATGAACGTTCTCTCCATTGGACATGAGCAATGCATCGCAGGCCAAGTATTCTTTAATAACATAACCTTGATAATATTGTTTAGAAAGAAATCTTGTTACTGAATCATGGACGAATGAATCAAGCTTTACACTTGTAAACAATTGATTTTGAGTGGAGTTTTGGAGCTGTTGTTTGGTTCTCACATGGAGAATTTTCCGCGCCAATTTTGCTGCTTCCCGCTATTTGCCATTGTTAGGTATGCTGTCATTGCTAAACAGATAAAATGCTCAAAAATAGCATGCATAACCCTCTTCTAAATCTTATGGTGAGTTTTTCCAGATAATGACTCTTCTCTCTATACGCTATGGGTAGCTATGTAAAATGAAATATCCAAAGTTTTGGATAATGTTTTGGTGGTCTTGGTTTATAAACAAAAACTGACTATAAACTTTAGTACCAAAAACACGATATTATGTAGGAAAGTTTTCAACCATGACATTGTAGTTACCCGTTAAAATGATGAACCGAATATTTCGCTTTGTAATTCGGATTTCTTGAAATGCGTGCGAAATTTACTTTATGAATTTGAATATTTCTGTAAAACCACTTTCCAAGGGGGTTTTACTTTGTGGGTTCAGCCGGTTCAGCAACAGACGACGAAAATCAATCAAACTCAAATTATAGGAAACTCTATTTATTTAAACTATAAAAATCTTAACGTTTCAAAGACAAGAGCAGTTCGGCTCTATTCTTAACAAGAGCAGTTCGGCTCTATACGTAACAAGAGCAGTTCGGCTCTTTTCAATACAAGAGCAGTTCGGCTCTACGAGTTCATACAACAGTTTATAGCATGAAAATACGTCCTTTAAAATGTTCGACTGATTCTTACGGCTTTCTGATAACGACTGACTTGCTAGGGAGGGATCAATTGTTTTATCGTGATGGCACCGCTGCGATGAAGCTGTGAAAAATCAAACGTCACGAGAGATACAGACACGAATGGTAATCGTCATGGCATGGCTACTGTTGTTTCACAACATTGCTCTCCCCTTTGAAAACGAAGCCTCCTGGCTTCGGTCTTTAAGTTACTTCAGAACAATGTAAACGATGGATTGTTTCTTGATGGAAAATCATGTAATCATCAGGTCCTGGCAAATCACCACCAAAAGGGGTTTCGATAACATCTGATGATGGGTTACGTTGTGCAGGGTCTTTAGGCATATCGAGCGTTCTGTTAATTCTGTCGAAAGTTTGAATGGCCTCGAGCATTGCTCCTTTAAACAAACTTGCTTCAAAATCAGTTATTTCTTTTGAGCTTCGATCTTTACTACATGCCTTCGAAATCATAATTCTTAGCTCGTCTGCGATCATTTGCAATTGCTTGAAGCGATTACCAACATCTGCAACAAGATCATAATGGTTACCAATATCTCCTTCCATAAAATCTTCGGATGTCTCTCCAGTGGATTCCAAGACATCATTTTGAATGCAATCAACAGCAAAGGTCTTGATTTCTGCTGATTCGGCTAATTTCTTTTCGTGGAACTCACGTTCTGATGTCTGAAACCGATTGTTATTCCATTTTCGACAATATTTTTTGACGTGTCCGAGTCGTTTGCAATAAAAGCAGATAGGAAGCCCATTCACTGCACGAAAGTTGTTATATTCGTGGCTTCTTCTTTCATGAGGTTTTTCAAGCAATTTTCCAATTTCATGACGAATTGTTTCTTTGATTTCATCAATCATTGTCTGCGAAGGCACATCCATTTTGAAACGAGTCACGGTGAAGGTGCTGTTTTACAAGATGTTACGAGCACGAGTACTCAAGACTTGAGAGAACTCAGAGTCTTGAGAAGGAGACCCACACTGGCCACCAAATGTGAAACCACTTTCCAAGGGGGTTTTACTTTGTGGGTTCAGCCGGTTCAGCAACAGACGACGAAAATCAATCAAACTCAAATTATAGGAAACTCTATTTATTTAAACTATAAAAAATCTTAACGTTTCAAAGACAAGAGCAGTTCGGCTCTATTCTTAACAAGAGCAGTTCGGCTCTATACGTAACAAGAGCAGTTCGGCTCTTTTCAATACAAGAGCAGTTCGGCTCTACGAGTTCATACAACAGTTTATAGCATGAAAATACGTCCTTTAAAATGTTCGACTGATTCTTACGGCTTTCTGATAACGACTGACTTGCTAGGGAGGGATCAATTGTTTTATCGTGATGGCACCGCTGCGATGAAGCTGTGAAAAATCAAACGTCACGAGAGATACAGACACGAATGGTAATCGTCATGGCATGGCTACTGTTGTTTCACAACATTTCCTCTGCCACTCTCACGACTATTTCGCAGGAAGCGCAAATAATTCCATGAAAATCTCGTACACTTTTCGGGAAAATCCTATCCTCTTAATAAAAATTCCTTGAAAATCACGGGGAGTTGTTTTTTTTATGAAAATATTTCGAATGCTTCGAAAGGGAGTGAAATGGATTTCGCAAGCTTCTTTTCAATTTCTTAAGCGGGAATGATTCAATTGCTTGTTTTGAAAGCAATTTTGCCATAAAAATTTAACATCCTTCCAGTTTCCTGCTTTTTAAAGCTCGTTTTAAAGAAAGTTCAATAGGAATGCCTAAATATACCTAAGAAACTTTGAAAACGCAATGGATCACTTGGAAACTATCCAAACTCTAACTATCGCATAGTTGTATTGAAAGTAAGATTGAGTTGGGTTGAGATCGAACCTTATTCAACTTTGATATGATTTTTGTCTATCCTGGTCGCTAGCTTTTATTTCCAGAGAAAACCACTCTTCTAAGGTCCTAGAGTACATTTCAAAGCATTCGTGACAACACCAACAAGCTATTATCTCCCAAAAATAATGATCGTGACGGATTAACAACTCAATTGTCAACTGTCAAAACAGATTAGCACTATGGTTTCAGCAAAATAGATTCTGTGATATTTAATGCCCTCTGATTGGCTGAATTGATATAATCCGTGTCTGTATGGATATTCTCGTGTTTTCATGTTTTCTACGTTAGGACTGTGTTTACTATGTACCTTTTCCGCGGAAATTCTCCTAACAAAACGGAACGTGTTACATTTGCTTTATTTTTATTGATAGGGATGATTGATTATGATCAGCAGGGTGGTAAAGGGGATCCATTACCTTCACCAAGGTCAATAAAACACGAGCAAATATTACCTACTAGTCCCAAATGTTGCTGGGGCTTTTTAAAAGTTCCTTAGTTGGTAAACGATGTTAAGAAAAGATCTGTAAGGCAGCCATCTGTAAAATCTGTAGACTTTCGACATAGGCCCGGGCCTACTAGATTCTAGACCACCGAAGCCTTCAAGTTTAGGCAAGTTATTTAGGCCTAAAATAAGAAGGATTATGAAACGAGAACAAACTCACTTGCATTAGGCCTAGCTTCTCTTTATTATTTGCTTTGTCTGCCTTTTGGGATTCATCTTCAATCCTGTTTTCGACTTTATTTCACTTAGAGATCACTAGCTTGCATAAAAAATTCTTTTTACCAAGAAATTATGAAAATGCCCGCCAAACCCAAAACAGTTGATTGCCTTGATTGCGAGGTAAAGCTGGATGACTCTGCGATGGCGACCGACTTACGGATTGTTTCTGACCGACTTACAACGCAATAATGACCGACTTACCAATCAGATTTGAGCATTTTATTGTTTAAAAAACAATAGAAACCAATGGGATTTAGCCGTATTGCGCAAGAATCTCGAAAATACCCCCCGCGGACAGACTTACCAATAAGAATTGAGGATTTCAACTCAAAACAAAGGAACAAATTGCAGCGATTGTTCTACTTTCCTTATTTAGAATAGTCTCGAATAAAGGATCTCTTCAATACCAAAAAGAGGCCATACTAACATGAATGATCAGAACGTGTTTTGAATCCATGAAGCTAAGATGAAACCATTTTCAAATTAATTTTAGAGAACGTCGAGAAGTTTATTTCTTGATTTTTTATTCTTACGTAAAAGGAATCGAATCAGGGAGAGTTTACACATTTCATATTATATTTATCTTGTTACAATTTTTATAAAAGTTTTTTTCTTTTTCTTTAATTTTCAAAAAATTTGACCGACTTCCGTAAGTCTCATAAGTCCGTCTGGGTCCGCCCCTGCCTCTATTGGAATGACCAAGACAAACAGAAGAAAGGGCAAGAGAAGAAAGTGCATGCGACACTCCTTCGCATTTTGAAATTTTACGCCAACCATTTTCGAGCAGGAAGAAATCCGCCGGCGTAAAAAAGATGAAGAGGCTGTACGCCACAGATCTATGGCGTAACGTACGCCGATTCCACTATGGTTGTTTTCTACGAGAAATTCCAGTTCTCTTTCTTTTAAAGTACTTCCTTATAAAAAAACGTGTATTTGTTAAGAGACCAATATGTGAAAAAAAGTTGATAAACATTCACTTTGGAAACCTTGAGTCCGGGCTAAGGGTTGTAATAACTTTCAGCCCCCCGGCAGGAGAATTTTGATTTTGGTCTCAAATAAAAGCTAAAAGCAGTAGCTAGGTTCCTTGGTTTCTTGTTTCTGGCTTGTTCTTAAATGTTGATTGAGCACGTTAACAGATAGTGCATTATCGAAACTGAATCTTGTTCGGGGGACATTTTGAATCTGAATCTTGTTTGGGGGACATTGAAATGGGTTTGCTATATGATTGATGGGATGGAGACTCTGCTCTGTCAAGATGTGGGGATACAAAGAGTTCTTATTCAACTTATTTTGACTGCACAAAACAAGAAAGCAAAATTACCACTCTGCATTGTTAAGAACTTATAAATGCATGCAGCAGGCCTAGGCTCATAAGAAGCATTGGGGGGCTAAGGAGGTTTACAGCAATGAACAATGTTTTCACAGGGGTTTTAATCATCAAAAGATGTTATATTTCTGTTTTCTATGCAAATATGTTCAGACCCCTCACATCTTTGATTCCTTCCTATGGCATGATCTGTTGTTTATTGGTGTAAGATTAGAGTCCTTGCGCCTAAAGTGATCATCTCACTGAATTTAGAAAAATCTAAAGCCTGCAGTGAATCTAAAAAGCAACAAAAGGTTGGGTCTGGTGAGTTATCCCCTCCAAACCCGAAAAGGTGTTTGCTGATATGATTCCATCTTCTGGATCTTGTTTCTGTTTTCGGTTGCATGAATAATCCTATATATAAACAAATGATGATCTTGTAAAGTCTTATTCTTTTTTTAGTTTGATTATCCCATACGGTTTCATATTCTCCATGCAATAATTCCTGTTGCAGACTCTTTAATTATTTAGCTTCACAATTCAACATTTTAGAAGTTTAAAAGCTTCCAAGACACTTTTTTCAATATCACCTCAACCTATGTCTTGAAATTTGTGCATATTTCCAAAATAATGTTCATCTTTTACTGAATGGGGCAAAATGTTTGAAAGAATCTGAATCGGTCACCCTGTCTCATGCCAGACTGTAAAGGTGGTCAAATTCTGCGCAAATTTTGTATCTGGAGTGTTTGCTTTTCCTCCCATGGGGGGCACACATAAAAATTTAGACAGGGGTGCTCGTCCTACTTTTCTGGGTTTGAAATTTGGCCAAATTCTATTTTTCCGGGTCGGAAGATTTTCCAGCTACTTTTCTGGGTTTGGCAAAATTTCCGCTATTTTTCTAGGTCTCATAAATATGCCGCTATTTTTCTGGGTCTTTCAATTTTCGTATCTCAAGTTTAAATCTTTTGAATAAAGAACACACAGTACAGTAAGCTTGACACAGTACAGTCATTCTATTTTTCTGGGTTCGAAATTTGGGTCATCCTATTTTTTTGGGTTCCAATTTTGGGTTATTCTATTTTTTTGGGTTACTGAAAAATTTCCTCGGACGAGCATCCCTGTCAAAGAAATCCTTGTGTACCCCCCCCCCTGGGCTTTTCCTGCTCAGAGAGTGACCTTTCTAGTCTTGGTGTAATTCATTGCCAATTTTATCTATTGGCTTTCCAATGATGATGATGATTCTCAAAATTGGTGGCAAAGCCAGCCCTATAAAGTTAAGGGGGTGTATTTTTGATAAAGGGAGTTGCTAATTGGAACGCATGTAGTGAAAGTATATTATTCTTCAGAATTAGTACGTGTAAAAAAATTATTTTTACTCAATAAACCTTACCCAGTAATACTTTTTACCTGGATAAAACATGAGGAGTTTAACTGCCCTAACAGCGGGGCAGATAGAGGGGGTCAGGAGGAGTTCGAAATAAAGATCCAAATAGCCAGTTTTTTTTGAAAGTTTCTATTCATGTCAAAAAATTAAGCAAAATGTATATTTGAGGTATGGATATAGTCACATTGATATTTTAAGAGGCATGGGTGTAGTCATAATAATATTTCAAATCTTCGCTTCAACTAAAAATGACATTGTGCTCTCCCCTCCGACAATTTTATGCAAATAGTAAGTTTTTGGACCTTTGGCATTCTTGGTCTGTCTATTAGAGATTTAAAAGAAAAATCTTTATCTTTGCCTCTCCTAACAAATTTTCTATCCACACCATCATGCATTACCAGCAATATAGTCGCTGCTGAAGTTAGAAATTTTGACAGTCTTGCCACTTCAGATAGCTGGAAAAAGCACTTTTTTCAAACTTGTTTGTTAATTATGCCCACTGTTTCCCTTTTCCGAGAAAACAACAATTATTAAAATGCTCTACTGTGGAATACTGCTTTGAATTACTCGCTGGTCTGATAGACGTCCCCCTGCTCATTACAATACAAAAATCTATTAGATTAACAATTTTGAGTTAACAGTGAAGTTATTGCACTGTATTTTTAACGTCGCTACATTCTGTCTCTCACAGAGATCCCCTTTTTAGTGATTTTTAGAAAATTTTCCTCTCAGAACATTATTATTCCAGCCCTCTCACTTATTGATATTTTGAAATTTCCCAAACCCCTACTATTCCAAATCCCCCCGTCTATTAGAGACCAAAGAGTAGTTGAATATTTATTGTTGTTTAAATACTTTGAAGACTTCATAGGAATTCTCATCCCCTTGTTCTTGCCACCTATATCGAAGGTCAAACTTTTCCATGAATTGACTTGACGGATGAAACATGAAAACGCATATTCTCTGTGATTCTAAGTTTTAATCTTACGTTACTGCATGCATTAGGAATTATATCCTATAGTGTAGGGGGTAGATAGTAGCAATATTTGATAGATGGGGGCTAAGCCTGCCTATGAACCCCTTTGCCTGAGAATTCTTAACATTAATCTCAAAGTTTCTAAATTAGGCCTTTTTATGACCCTCCTTTCCCTCTTCTTAATCAATGCCTTTTTCAAACATCAAGAATTTTCTTCGTTATTGAATATTTGTGTTTAAATGATATTTCATTTAATTCAAGGTGGTATAGGGCCTACTCATGACGATGTTACAATGGCAGGAATAGCTAAAGCATTTGGAGAACCACTAGAAGAAAATTCCACAATGAAAGATCTTTTAGAAAAACTCTGTGCGAAAGAGGGAATGAAAATGAACGAGTCAATAGTAAAAATGTCGCAGCTACCGAAATCCACTTGCTTGAAATTCATCAGTGCTAACGGGGAAAATTCCGATAAAATAACTTTCCCCTTGGTAAATGTGCGTAACGTTTATGTTTTCCCTGGGGTACCTGAGTATTTTGAGAGGGCATTTCTTGCTTTTAGTGAACTCTTCACCTCTCCCGGCACCAACATATATTTGTACAAACTATATACATCGCTTGAGGAAGCAGAGATCGCAGAGGCTCTCACAAGAACTGATGAAAAGTTCAAAAACAAGATTGATTTAGGATCCTACCCACTGTCCAATGAAAACAACTTCAAAGTGAAAGTGACAATCGAGTCTCGCTCTGACACAGATGTCGAAGACGCGTACAAGTTCTTGCTGAACGAGTTACCAAAGGATGCCATTGCCCAGGTCAAGAAATATTCACCGAATTCGAGAGAGTCGTACAACGAGATTTACAAACCCGGGATGAAAAGAGCCAGGAATGCCAGCTGTACTGAAGGTGAGGCTACCTCTGAATTTTCTGAAACCTTTTATTGCATTTTGACTTCAGAGCCATTTACATGGTACGTGAGGCATTTAATGTTCAGAATTAGCCCCTTCCCTTTGTACGAATGTTTACACGAGATCTTGAATTTTTTATACGCATCTCATCAAATATGAAAATCATGAAAATACATATTTTGCACCAGAATTAGCGCATTGAGCGCTATCGGATAGTGTCATGAAAAATAGGGTTCAAAATGTTTATCTTGTCTAAACCAATCTATTTCTTTCCATCTCCAGTTGATGTTGATGAAGTGGAAGCAACTCAATTACTTTTACAAAGCTCCGACCACAGCCACCTCGCCGCAGCCGTCAAATCGTCGTGGGCCGTCTTCGACGAGACCTTCAACCAATACGAACTGAACGAAATCTGCATCGGATTCAACGGCGGGAAAGACTGCACGGTTATTTTGCACCTGTGGCTTGCAGCATTGAAGCTGAAGTACCCTCGATACCAGGAGAAGCCTGTCGCCCTGTACATCAAGACTGCCAATCCGTTCGAAGAGGCTGAGGACTTTATCAAGCAGACAGTGAAACAGTATAACATCGATTTGATCGTCATTCAGAGCAACATGAAGGAAGCTCTGATACAGTTGCAGGAATTGCGCCCCGGAATCAAGGCGTGCCTAATGGGAACAAGACGTCATGACCCGTATTCATCAAAGCTGCGTTCGTTCTCACCCACTGACTCCAACTGGCCTAGATTCATGCGAATATGTCCGATATTGGACTGGACATACGAAGAAGTATGGGAATATCTACGGCTACTGAATATACCGTATTGTGCTTTATACGATATCGGGTTTACGTCGCTTGGCTCTCAAACGAATACGAAACCGAATCCGGAATTGCTGCAAAAAGATGGAACTTATTTGCCCGCTTTTCGTCTTGAAGATGAAACTAAAGAGAGACACGGGAGGAATTAGGTATGATATGATATGATTTTATAAATGAATGAAGAATGAATGAGGTGATATGATGAATACATGGTGAATCTGCGTATATTGAAATTA
Organism: Pelagia noctiluca; assembly: GCA_963924455.1. NCBI lineage: Eukaryota > Metazoa > Cnidaria > Scyphozoa > Semaeostomeae > Pelagiidae > Pelagia > Pelagia noctiluca. The sequence goes on from OZ004325.1 coordinate 12,744,855, forward strand.
GGTAGCTACCATCCATATCCCATTCGTGTTTTATTTCAGCGTCTTGGTTTTTTTAAACATCTTTTAAACATCCAAGTCAAATTTACGTTAAGAGCCTGAATATACATATGCCATTAGTGGAGTTAAAACTAGCCTGATCTTCTGCGTTATTTTTGTGTTTTGGCTAAAATGATGATTGGTAGCGGTATCTATATGTGTCAGAATCGTTGTTTTATAAGGCATGGTCTAACACGGGTAATTGAATTATACCAGAGCAGGCTACTTCAATCGACATATGCCTCCACCGGGTCTCGAACCCAGGTTTCCGCGGACACAGGCGAGCGGGCTAACCACTGTCTTAAACCATGACGATAAGTTAGCACAGTAACCTTGATGTGTTCGCAACTCCTGGCTTAAGCATTATTTGGTGTTCCGGATTAAATCCTTCTTCAGAGCCATGTTATATCAACACGAATTGATGCCTCACCGTGAATAAGCCTGGAGTTGTAAACACGAAGTTCCGTGTTCGAGACCCGGTGTTGGCATATGTCAATAGCAGTAGCATGCTCTGGTATAATTTTATATGTTAGAATCGGATGTCTGTCTGCCTTGGTGTTGGTGAAATGTGTTTTTGCTTTGTTATTGTCGATTTGTTTGATTGATGATTGATAGCAATAATCTGTATATATGCTTCAGATAATTGCTTGTAGTTGAGAATCGGTTGTCTGTTTTCTTTTTGTTGGAATGGTACATTATTGGTCGGAAATTTGGCTATTTCAGTTTCAATCGCCGACCGTAGAAGTCGTAGTGTAGTCGCACTTTTTCATTACAGGCCCACTTGTTCGTTCAACTTTACTAGTTAGTTTAGTTCTTTAACTAAGGATTGAAAATAAATCGATAGATAATGAAATATCATGCTTGGATTTCATTTGTGTTGGGGTTTTATTGTCCGAAATATGTTTTCGAAACTAACTTTTTCATGCGTCGTTCAATGCAGTTTTTATGCTATCTCGTATACATGCATTTTTTTATAAGCAATTTCAGCTTGAGCTCAGTACTGAAAATTGCTTAGCTATAGGGCCAATTTGAGTACTCAAAATTGCTAAGCAATTGCTTAAGTTTTTGTCATGTCGAGTACTGACTTGCTTAGAAAGCAATTACTTATAAAAAAAATGCGTGTACATATGATTTACGTATTTTTCACATGCTATCTCTAAAGTTTGATTAATGTTTCTTTCGTTGGTTTGCATTGAAAGATTATAGGATCCAAATCAGCTTGGACTATCAGGATTGAAAATAAGAAACTAAGGAATATCTTGCCTTACCCAATGTAATATTCTTATGAGGAGAAAGGGCCAGTAACTGGTTTCTTCGGATTTATGAACAGAAAAACTGATGGGAATTTGTTAGCTTATAATTGAACTTGAACATCACTCAAGAAATATTAACTAACAACTCTACTTTAATCATACATGAATTAAATTCAACATTTGTGGGGCTTGGGAAGTGTCGTCCAGTGGCAGGACGCATTTTTTATAAGCAAGTCAGTACTCGACAAGACAAAAACTTATGCAATTCTAGTAATGCTAAGCAATTTGAAAATTTTAGTTTTGATCCAATTGGCAATGAAAATCGTGCAGTAGCTATAGAGAAGTAGGTTACAGTGGATATTAGTACCCCGGTACAATTTTGTATGCAAGATACCATCAAGATTTGTTATACAAAAACTTGTGTGAGATAGTATTCTAAGAAACAAATCTTCAAGTGTGAAAAGCTAAGCAATTTTGAGTACCCTAATTTTTCATCTAGCCTAAGCAATTTTTAGTACTGAGCTCGAGCTGAAATTGCTTATAAAAAGAATGCGTGTAATTGGGATAATTTTTTAAGCTGAACTTTTTGGGAAAGTTTTGCAGTGTAGCTGCAAACTCCCTGCCACTAAATTACGCAAAGCGTAGTTTGCAGACATTCTTAAAAATATTTTATTCCAGATGCATCTGCCGTTTCGTTAACTCTCTTACTATTGTTGGACAATATCTTGCATCATGCGACTCTGCGCAGTAGCGGCCAGCTGGAAAATAATATATTATGAATACACTTCAATCTGCTATTATACGGCGAGGAGAAACGCGAAGCTGGGAGAAGACAGGGAGAGCCAAAGCTGCCGCCCCGCATTATACTTGCTGAGTTATATAGTGAAAGTAATGCAGGCCTGCTGCTTCAGCACCACAACAACTGAGCAGCGAAATAATAGGGTCTAAGGCAGTCGTAGTGCGCATGCGTTTTTTAAATAAATATTGGACCAATTAGATTGGTTCGAACGAACCGTCAGATGCACTATTTGAAACAATAGAGCTTTCTGCTGATTTCCTAAACAAAACTAATGATATCTGAGGACCTGAGCCTCAACGTGGGTTGAACATTGCGTGTTTTGTGCATTTCGCCACTAAATGAGATAAGCCTATTTACACTGCGATTTAAGAACTCGCAATAGAACTGGTTGCAATGGGTCAATCATAACGAGTTTCGCAAACAAACCTTGCGCAAACAAATAAACACTATTCGTTCATTTCAAGGTGTCCTTATTTGCGCAAATGCGTACACCCTTTTTTATAAGAACCAGTAGATTTGGTTTGAACCTGGCTGTTCTTAAATATTTCTCTATTTTCAGCCTGAAATGTTCTTGAATTGTTCTTACACTTTTAGATTGATTGGGAAGCTTGTTTTTGCTAACAGTTGTGGTAATTGTTCCAAATGTTGAGTCTCTTGACCATATGATATATCTGTCTGCTGCCAATATGCTTGGTTTGTAATTATTTCTCAGTCTTATGGTTAGTTCTAATAATTGTAACGTTGAGCAAAAATACCCTATTTCAGCTTGTTCTTAGCTTGTTCTTAAAGTGCCTCTTCACCTTTTTTTTGACTTCACGTCATTCGATAGATCTAAATGCGCTGATTTCGAGAATGAAAAAAGTTTTGCAATCAGAGGTGTATTTGTTGAGTTAGGGGCAGTTTTGTGCCCCATCGTGGTGTTACACGAGCAGTCTGGGAACGAGCGAATCTCTGATGTCATAGTGGTAAGGCGCATGCCGACCACAATCACATGATCAACTGTCACGCAGGCGCTGCCCCGCAATGTTTTCACTCTCTTTCGACGATTATCAGGTCTGTCAACTGCTAGGCCTATCTTTTTCGCGATGTCTTCCTCTGAAGAAAACAACTTTTAGGATTCGAGCAACTCAGAATATGCTGTAGAAGCGTAGGAAGAAGGAAGAGAGTTTCTTCGTGCAAATAATTCAACCAAGAGCGCTGTTGAAAGCAGTAGTTGTGCCGATGATGATGGCCTACATCAGTTCGACCTCATCGCAGACGAGCAGTCCATCGTCAATTACGAAAGGGAAGTGGAGAAAGAGTTAGAAAAAGACAATGAATTGAACAGGCGATTTGAGGAGATAGAGCCTGTGGCGTCTTGGTAAGTAGGCTAAGGCCTTTTAATAGGCCAGTCTTTTTTCTCTGTTTCTGATATAATTAATTTCTTCACCAAACAATTCATCAACTAAGTAGGTAGAGATAAGAAAGTGTAAGGCAGGTACAAATTAGAATTCTTAACTTTTTAAGGAGCTTCAGTGATCAAACTGGAGTTAAGAAGCACTTTTTAGAACCACCTATCTTCTCTCCAACTTTCTATATGTTATTTGTTTAAAACGCCATGAAAGACAGTAAGTACCAACCATCACCCTAGCCTAACATAATCATTTAACTGCCCTTTTGAATTTCAAATTTAGAATTGTCTTCAGGCTAGTGCCAACCATAAAATTTATGTTCATCTGCCTCTTCCAGGCCTGGCAGAATCGGTCCAGTTGGTGCAGTGTGTTGGCTCGACCAACTTTTGGGCCAAAACATCCCTTTTGTCAAAAATGATATTGGTTTTTAGAACATTAGATTTTTACGGTAGCTTTTGGAATATTCACGTGGTATGGCCCGGGCACAAGAGGTTTAGCTTGAACCAGACCAACTCTGAAGAGCCCCTGCGCCGGACCTGTCTTCTATAAGTTTCAGGAATCTTTTGCTAACTTGTTACCATTTTTTGATTTTCCAAATAAACTTTTACCTTTTTTTTCTCTAGGGCAAGCAATATGTATTTTAAATTCACTGCACTAGTTTATCAAATATCAATCTATCATTATAGATTTCTACAAAGTGTATCCTATCGTGAATTCATCCGCCTGATGCATGGATACTTGGGAAGGAATAAAAGAATCCCACTATCTGCCTGTGCATATACAGCAATTTGAATAGCACTTCCAGTTGAAGCAGGCAAACTGACTGGTTGTATCAAGGAAGCAGCAATTGACTCAGATTTAATGTATTATTTCTTTGCAGTAATAAATGTATTAGTGGACTTTATTTTTACTTAGTATTATTTATTCTTTGGACAATCTTAACTATTCAGTTGTTTCCTATTGCTTATGAATACCAAGTTTCATTGCTGTATCTCATTGCTAAGCAAAGTTATAGTCATTACTTCAGGGACCTGGGAACTAGTACCCCATTCTTAAAATAGCAATTGGGGGCACAGCTTGAAGAGGGCTGAGAGTTCATCTTTTTCTGGGCATGACGTTGCATCTAAATACCAAGTTTCATTATTGTATCTCATTGATAAGCAAAGTTACAGAATCATTACTTCAGGGACCTGGAAACTTGTAGTACCCCATTCCAAAAATAGCAATAGGGGGCACAGCTTGAAGAGGGCAGAGAGTTCATCTTTTTCTGGGCATTGTGTTGCGCATAGATACCAAGTTTCATTGCTCTATCTCATTGCTAAGCATAGTTATAGAATCATTACTTTAGGGACCTGGGAACTAGTACCCCATTCTAAAAATAGCAATAGGGGGCACAGCTCGAAGAGGGCTGAGAGTTCATCTCTTTCCGGGCATCACGTTGCGCATAGATACCAAGTTTCATTGCTCTATCTCATTGCTAAGCATAGTTATAGAATCATTACTTTAGGGACCTGGGAACTAGTACCCCATTCTAAAAATAGCAATAGGGGCACAGCTCGAAGAGGGCTGAGAGTTCATCTCTTTCCGGGCATCACGTTGCGCCAAAATACCAAGTTTCATTGCTCTATCTCATTGCTAAGCATAGTTATAGAATCATTACTTTAGGGACCTGGGAACTAGTACCCCATTCTAAAAATAGCAATAGGGGGCACAGCTTGAAGAAGGTTCACAGTTCATCTTTTTCTGCGTATCGCATTGCGTATGAATACCAAGTTTCATTGCTCTATCTCATTGCTAAGCATACATAGTTATAGAATCATTACTTTAGGGACCTGGTAACTAGTACCCCATCCTAAAAATAGTAATAGGGGGCACAGCTTGAAGAAGGCTGACAGTTCATCTTTTTCTGCGCATCGCATTGCGTATAAAAACCAAGTTTGATTGTTGTGTTGATAAGCTGAGCAAAGTTAATTGCATTGAGAACTTTAGAGATAAAGAACAATAGAGCATTGCACCCCATTCTAAAAATAGAGTGGGGGCACATTTGAGAATGAAAAGTACCCTGTCGTCTTGCGCGCATCAAACTGTCCATGTAAACAAATTTTCATGCATATATCTCTATTTTTACTATTTTTAAACTATTTTTTTATTATAAGGCTTCAGTATGGGAAAAAAAATTGGGTTCCTACTATGACGTCACGCCCCGCCCTCGGCCGACGCCTATATGTAACATCGTTTTTTACGAAAAACCCCGAATTTCACGACTTTGAGAGATCATAACTCAGCAACCACAACTCTGATCGTAAAAATTTTTTTTGCTTCAGAATCAGCGCATCGAGCTCTATCAAATTACGAAAAGAAAAAAAAATGGTGAAGAGGCACTTTAACATTTGGCAGAATTTGAGGCTCGTGTTCTTATAAAATTGTTCTTATAAAAAATAGTGTATTCGGTTGAAAGATGAGACAATTGAGAGCTGCAATTACTCGTGTAACAATTCGGAGGGCTTATTTCAATGGGTATCAACGGATAGGGCAATAATAGATTGCTTATAATAACAGCAAGTGTATAAGAATAACTTAGGCTAGAGAAAACAATGAGCTATTGCTTGGAGTGAGAATACCACCAGCTACGTCATCGTTCTCGTGGTGGTTTTCGAATACCCGCTATACCTCAGCTATTACCATGCAGTTTGGCCTTGCTTGTAAAGGTTTGAGAATTTCATTTGTTCTATAAATCAAGAAAATCTATCATACTCCCAAGTGATGAATTTCTATTTTGCTGCAATAATAGGTAAAATTTATAAACAACTTAGCCTTTGTATCGGAAAAACAATTGTTTGCAGAAATAGCAAAGATTGTAAGGCTGATCTGCACAACCCGATTTTTGCGACGATCGTCATAGAGATTGTGACGAATAGTGTATTTTGATGTCCATCTATTCTGCTTTCGTCTCCAATGATTATTTTCCAAATGAATACAAAACGTCTCAGGCAGAGGGTAAGGCTGGAGAAATCCTGCAAAGCCATTGGCCAAAATACTTTACGAATACAATCGTCAGACAAAATGTTGACAAAATATATTTTTTGTCATACAAATATTTTTGATGTGATGACCTGAAACAATCTACTGGGCATGTGTGGTTCCAAATATTTTTGACGATTGTCCAAATTTCGTCTAGTGGAGATCAGCCTGTAGGCATATTTTAGAATTTAGATTTATGGGGGGCTAAACAACGTTGCAGGCTCTTTATCACATGGCCAAAGCCTGGAAGGTGCTGTTTCGCTCGAGGGGCATATCACTCGGAAAAATATCGTGCACTCTATGAAAAAATCACGGAAAACTCACAGAAAAATAATAAAAAAATCAAATCTCCTAAAATTCACTGTGATTTTTGAAATCACAAAAAAACACTTTTTTGCGAGTGATATGCCCCTCGCTCATGTTTAATTTTCAGCCTTGCTTTATTCACATCTTGTAATTAGATCTCGAAGCTTTTGTTCTTGTTACGCGGTCCTTACTACATACACTCATTTTCTAGTGGATTTGGACATTAAAATCAGTTTTTAAGCCTGCTCACTTGCTATCAGAACTTTGTTTTCTCAACTTTTTACTCCCCAAAGTTCCCTGCGTCATAGCCTACCTACCCTACTGACCCACTCTGTGTCATATCATCTTCCAACTTTCTCAGAGTCAACCACGCGTCATCTATTCATCTTTGCTGGTAACATTCCATTGTTTTCAAACTAATGCCCGGCCTAGCCTAATCTCTAATATCATATTCAGCACTTTACTGCATACTTTTAGCTTTGCATTCTTACCTACGTTTCTACACCCTTTCCTCTCACAGCCACAAACTGCGTCATTTCATTATCGTTTTGTGTACAAGCTGTTGTTGTTGTTGTTGTAACTTTATTTTACATCGAATATACTAAAATCTGATACTAAAAGCTGTTGATATTATATTGTAATCTAGTTCGGCAGAGTTCAGTAGATGTAATGAAGTTCATATCAAGACAACGTGTTTCACCTCGCACGAAAAACAACTTCGGCGTTGGATAGTTCTCCAGAAGGAAAGACATGCAAATATCTCTGTTGAAGGACAAGTAACTCAGTTCTTGCCCCTCGCTAAAGTTGAAAAAGAAATCTCTGGCAGCAAATGAATGAGCAAAAATATGTAGGCTTAAGAAATGATAAGTAGAATGTCAAAATCTACTAAAAGTTTATCACTGTTTCTTCCAGAAGGCCCAGCGATGGGGTCCTATGCTCTTTTACAGTAGTGATTAAGGTGCTTGCCTAATAGGTCGTGAATTCAGCTAGGCCAGAGTTTAAAGACAGACAAATAATAATCTTTCTTGAACGTATATATGGTTTACTATATAAAAATCACAATTCTCTGTTTACATTATGTACCATGTGTCCAGAAGATTACTTAAGTTACATACGGCATTTTCTCAAGCTCACTCATGACGAGTAAACAACAATTCCCGAATTATAACTAACGATGACGCCAGAACAAAATTAATAAGAAGCTCTTTCTAACCTAATTACATGCGTTCACTACACAAATCAATAATACACGCAACTTTTTATAAGCAATTGCTTTATTAGCAAGTCAGTACTCGACATGACAAAAAGTTAAGCAATTCCAGTACTGGATCGAGGAATGCTAAGGAATTCGAAAATTATTGTTAAGATCCTATTGGCAATGAAAATCGTGCAGCAGCTATAGAGAAGCAGGTTTTAGTGGATATTAGTACCCTAGCACACTTTTGTATGCTAGATACCATTTACATTTGTTGTACAAAAACTTGTGACATAGTATTTTAAGAAACAAATCTTCAAGTATAAAAAGCTAAGCAATTGGTAAGCAATTTTTAGTACTCAAATTGGCCCTGTAGCTAAGCAATTTTCAGTACTGAGCTCAAGCTGAAATTGCTTATAAAAAAATGCGTGTAACGTAAACATAAGCAACTGTTCAAACAAGAACATCTGTTTTCATTGTCACAAAGTCGTCAATCCATTAACTTTGAACTATTAACGAGGAACCCTGATTAATCCCTCTAATGTAATGGGGACATCTGTTTTCTCTCATTTCTAAATCCATTACACAAGACCCTTGTTTTACCTAATTAGGTACCCTGTGGTTCACAAAATTCACTTCACACAAATATACAGTTAGGCCCAGTTTCCTTAACTGTTATAGCCTCGTGCAACTCAATAACCAAAGCTGCATCAATATTTCACACATCAATAATTCTCATTTCCAAACTCTTTTGTTTAATAATATCACTTAACAATAATAAAGGTATCCTTGTCCCCATAAAACTACGTTAGATATCTTGCCTAGCAATCTGGTGGAATTCCGCTGGGTTTCCGGCGGAATCTTCAATTTTTTCCGGTGGAAATCGGCGGAATTCCGGTGGAAAACCCGCCGGAATTCCGCTGCTTTTTTCTAGTGGGCAATACTTCTTCGATTAATCGATTGAGCATGAGTAGGCCTAGTCATACACCTAAATTTACTCAAATAAAGCCTGAACACAACTCTGAGAAGGTTGGAAGATGATATGACAGTAACTAAGTGAGTAATAAGGCTTTGATGCATAGAGCTTTGACAGGCAAAAAGGTTGAGGGAGAAAGTTCTCAGAGCAATGAATATAAGCGAGAAAACGTAGGCCTGAATATCAGATTGTAGAATGTCTTAGAAAACTAGCAATAACATCGGCACATAGACTCTATTTTTATAAAAACAATTTTTCAACACAAGAACAAACCAGGGCTGATATTTTCAGCTCAATGTAAGAATTTAACGAAATAACGCAAAGACTTACAAATAATTGCAAAAAAGTAGATTGACAACACAGGTGGTCAAGGGAGTCAAAATTCAGAACAACTGATAGCAAAGGCAGAATTCTAGATCGTTGGAAATTTAGAAATCACAGCCAGGAAAACATTACGGTCACACGTTCATTGGCCGAATGCAGGTTAAGAGAATATTGAGAAAATGAGGAAGCATGCGAACGTATTCAAATGAAATGGTATGAAGATGCCGTTTAATAGTATTGTTAAGTGACCAATTCTATCTGCATTCATTTTTTTTAATGCTTTTAGGATTATTTGGTAAAAATAATGTTTATCTGTCTCTGCATGCAAGTTAATCAGTGGCGTTCCGTCCGGGTATTCAGGGTATTCAGAGAATACCCTAATGTTTTCAAACAAAAAATAATTTTTATGCTCTAAATTTCTTATTCAGATCATTTCGTTTTATAGATATAATAAAACATTTATTGCTTTTCATACTGTTAAGAACCATATTCATAAAATTTATGAAGTCATTGCCATCAAATAAGTTTTCCTTATGCGCTCGCAAACCCTTCTCGTCTTCTCGTGTTGTCCTGTTACTCTGCAAACAAAGGGCTTGAGGTTACGGCCAGTAGGCGGCTTTTTGATCGTTGGTAATTGTCTGTGTGTCTGTTTGACAATGTATTGCGGTCGGCCCCAGCAGGATATTTGTTGACCTCACTCTTAGAACCTGCTTTTAGAGCGGGCAGATACTTTTCTAAGCTTTTGACCTAAGTTCGCCGAAGGGAACCTTGAAGCACCTTTAGCCAATCAAAATCCATATTGGCGAAATCACTGAAGCGGCAAGTCCTATAGGTTTGTACTAGCGAAAGACGCACATTAAGATCCTGCGTCCATCAGGTCGAATTTCGTTTTTGAAATTGGCGCGGTAAGATCCGTACACGCAATCTCCTTTCCTTTGTTATTTAACTCTCACACTGTGTTGGTAAATACATTCAAGTTCACGAGGCGCGTTATCCATATCGATTTTACGACATAAACAAATCGAACAAAGGGAAGAAACAGATTTGTCAAATAGTCTAAACAAGAAAGAAGGGAAACTTTTAGAACCTTAATGTTGCAGTTGCAAAAGACAGAAAGCAACTAGCTTGAAGTTAAGTAAAGAATATTTTATATCTTACTTTTGTTGTTGTAAGCTATATGGGCCTATTAAGGCCACACTGAGAGGCCTGAAATCTTCTCACTCTTTGTCGAAGCATCCATTCTATAGGTGATAGTTACTTATTTGTAGTTTTATCAGAATATCATGTTTTCTGTTTAGATGGTCCTTTATCAGTCTTGTGTGTATGGGTTTGTGTTAGGGATATTTATCCTACTTTTAGTGTGATATTACAGTGATATTATTTATTAAATGAAGTTTTATTTGCATACATTTACTGCTCCTAATTTTGTAACGTTAAAGCTAAAGGAAAGCAGCGAAAATCAACTAATTTGATGTCCGTTAAATTTTACTAGGGCTTGGTCCAGTCCCTGTTAGATTTTTTGGGTGTGGTCAGAAAAAATTATCCACAGAATACCCTATCTTTGAACTCACGGAACGCCACTGAAGTTAATACTTATCCTTCTTATTATATAACCTAACCAAAGTGAGGAAGAACATTGGCTTCTGGAAATTTTACCCGTAGGAGGGTTGAAGACTTTTCTTGACTCTGATAGAAACAACGAAAGTACACTCTTTTCTTTATAAGAATATTTAAAATTTTCCTGAGCTAAAAACTTTTCTATTGTTTATTCTTAAATTTCCATTGTTCTTTGGTTATTTTGAGCCTCAATATTCTTATAAAATTTATTCTTATAAAGAAAAAAGAGTGTAATAATAACTTAAGAACATCTCAGCCTGAAGATAGAGGAATATTTAAGAACAGCCAGCTTCTAACCAATTTTACTTGTTCTTTTAAAAAGAAAAGAGTGTACACTCATTATTTTAAATGAAACAGTTTATAAGAAACCTTAGGGCCAGATTTTCATAACTTAAGAAACTTTGAAAGGGGATTTTGTGAAAACCAATAAAGTTCCTCAAAAAAGAAACTTCTCATATTTTTCTTAACGAGAAAAACAACTGCCACACTTCAGTCCAACAGAGTATTGTTCCTAGTTCAGTTTGGTAACATAAGATAAGATATTTTAGCTGTTTGCAATGAAATTTGCATTTGTTTTTGCTTCTCTATATCCAATTGATGTTTGGCAGTGAAAAAAGGAAAGATGGTATATGAAGGAAAATTAGGTTGTTATGCTAAGAAACTTGCTAAGAAACTTTTCGTACCATATTTGATTGGGGTGAAAGCTAAGAAACTTATTACAAAGATTTTGGCGTTTTCTTCGGGGCCTTGGCCCTGGACCTTTCACCCTCTTCCCCCCGTCTCAACGTTCCTGGTGTAACACAATTCAACGTTCTTAGCTTTTCCGATCCTCATACCAATTGAATATGTTGAAATTGAAATGCCAACTGGGAGGCCCCTCCGGGCCTTGAACGCACTACCTTCTACAAAGTATGTCGGCTACTCTGTTCGGCGTGTCTGACTTTTCAAAATCTGTCAATTTATTATTTCATTTCCTTTCCTGAAGAAAATCCCAATTCAATTCTGTTCAAATAAAGTTTCTAAAATGACTGGTCCCCAAGGGGTTTTTCATGTTTCACTGAATACGTTCAAAGAATTCCGCTGTAACGTATCCGACCGTTGTGACTTCCGGTGGTGACAACTTTCACACTTCATTCACTATGTTGTTGAGACATGACTCACTCTGCCGGCTACGTTTTTAAATATTGTTGGTTGAAGGGAAGCGATGTTGGATTCACATGAGAGGATGAGAAGAAGTTGACGATTTCTCAACCCTCCTTCCGCGAAGTAAAGAGCTGACCACGTGCGATAGAAAAGGTAATGATCGAAAATTTCATTTCATTTCTATTTCTTCTCCTGCCAGTAACGGCTTTGAGTCTTGATTATTTATTAATTATGAGCAGAAAAAGATCGGAGTGAATGTGTTACAAATCAGAATTTAATTTTTGAAAGAAGACTACTACACGTATTTTTGTTTATAAGCAATTGCTTTATAAGCAAGTCTGTACTCGACCAGACTAAAACTTAAGCAATTCCAGTACTGGCAGGAGGAATGATAAGCAATTACAACCTCTTACTTCGGATCAAATTGGCAATGAAAATTGTGCTGCAGCTATGAAGAAGTAGGTTACAGTGGATATCAGTACCCGGCACACTTTTGTTTGCAAGATACCATCAACATTTGTTGTACAAAAACTTGTGAGATAGTTTTCTAAGAAACAAGTCTTCAAGTATAAAAAGCTAAGCAATTGCTAAGCAATTTCGAGTACTCAAATTCGCCCTCCAGCTAAGCAATTTTCAGTACTGAGCTCTAGCTGAAATTACTTATAAAAAAATGCGTGTACTACAGAACTCAAAGTGAGGATGGCGAAGAAAATCGGAAACATAACGAAACAGAATAAAATATAAACATAGCGGAACATGAACCTACTAAAGCTTTGCATCTGATTAGTACGTCATCAGAGTAGTAAAAGTCAGAATGGATTCTTATTTTTTTTATAAGAACAATTTTACAAGAATACGAGCCTCAATGTTTATGAAAATATAGGAACAATCTAAGAAGCTGGCCATTTCAAGACCAGTGTAATAGTTCTAAGAAATGAAAATAAGACTTAAGAATAATTACAAATTAAGCCGATTGTCAAACTGGTCAAGAGAGTAAAAAATTGGCAACAATTAACACAGCTAATAGCAAAAACACGCTTCCAAATCATCATATGAAAGTAAGAACAATTTAAGAACATTTCAGGCTGAAGTTAAAGGAATATTTAGAGATAGACAGATAATCACTTCGAATTTGAATTTGCTTTGTCCTTCGTCTAGGCTTACACGTATTTTTTATGAGCAATTTCTTTAAATGCAAGGCAATACTCGACAAGACAAAAACTTAAGCAATTCCAGTACTGTATAGAGGAAAGCTAAGCAATTTGTAGATTTTAGCTCTGATCCAATTGGAAATGAAAATCTTGCAATAGAAATGTAAGTTACAGTGGATATTAGTACCTAAGCACACTTTGATGTGCAAGATAACAATATATATTTGTTGTACAACAACTTGTGATATAGAAGGCTAAGGGACTTTTAGGTTAAACTTGTTTAGGTAAAAAATGCTAAGCAATTGCTAAGCAATTTTGAGTACTCATGTATGTTCTCCAGTTAAGCAATTTTTAGTATACTGAGCTCGAGCTGAAATTACTTATAAAAAATGCGTTTAAGCTACAATCCTCTCCATAAGGTCTAGAGACAGGATGGCGATTTTAGTATTATCTTAAACATGGAGCTATGAACTTTTAAGATTATGTTGGAGCTCCCCCTCCTCCCAAACCAATGTTGACACTAGGTCTGAGGGGCATATCACTCACAAAAAAGTGTATGAGATTTTGGTCATTTTATTTTTATGGGATTCTTGTGTGATTTTTCTTTTATTTATCTGTGATTTTTGTGATTTTTCTGTGATTTTTTTCAAAAAGTGTGCAAGATTTTTTTGATTGATATGCCCCTCGACTAGGTCTGGATGTCACCGGAGGGTATTGCAGATGCATTTCCTCACCAAACCAACATTTGAAACAACATTATTTAGGGGGGATGGGGGTCTTTCTTCGACAATTAGTATATATCGAGTGGAAATCAAGCACTGTCTCATACCTTTTGGTGAGGATTTTAGGTGCCCTAGTGGCAATTTATTTGTTTGGGCTTGTATTTCAGAGAATTAGCATTACACGCATATTTTTATTAGCAATTGCTTTATAAGCAAGTCAGTACTTGACATGACAAAAAGTTAATCAACTCCAATACTGGATAGAGGAATGCTAAGCAATTTGGAAATCCTAGTTCAGGGCCCACGCCACCGCGGGGGCCACAGGGGCCATGGCCCCCCCACAAATTTGGCCAAAAAAATTATTAATTTTCCAAATTTTAGTAAATAAAGCAAAGACTAAGATAAAGCAAAGCAAAGATAAAGCTTTATTCCCGTGAGCACGAAGAATTTTAAAGCGTTTTTGCAGGGGCAAACACGTTTGACTGGGGGGTAGAGGGGGATGGCCCCCTGGCAAAAAAATTTGCCGGAATTATTGGAAAATTCGTTAGTTTGTCGGAAATTTGTTATTGCTTATAACGATGAAACTTTCAAGATTGTGTCGGAGAAACTGCTTACAAGTGTTTCGTTCCGCCATTCTGCACAAGAAGGCATCTAAAGGAGGATTTTCGGAGACAGTCATGCCTGAACTTATCCGTGAATAAGAGTAAATTCGCCCTCCTCATCTGTTCTGTCAACTCTTAGCCTAGCTTTTAAAAAATCTCTGACATCCAGGCAACGTAAGTTAAAAACTTTTTCTCGCTACGCTCGCCTTCTGTTTTTCTATCTCATCTCATTTATATGGGAGACACTTAAGATAGGTTTAAACTTCTCTATTCGTAAAAGCATGACTATAATTTTCAAAATGTGCTGCTGGTTGATGATCATTTAAGACACTTCTGTGTTTTAGACTTTCAATGGTTTTTCTACGCTTTTGTAGAAAAAACCTAAAATTTTTCGCTCGCTACGCTCGCAAGCACTTCCTCTAAACAATCACCCATACAGATCCGTGAGCCTAAATCGGAGAGCCCCTAGACACCCCTAGTATGAACAAGCAGTAAAAATCTTGGTCAGAATTTTTTCATTTTTGACGAAATATTTTGATCTTCGCGTCGTTCTTGTTAGTTGAGTTCTGTTATAAAAGTAATATTTGTTACACCTATGTTCAGATTTGGGAGTGAATATGAGGATGGAGTGTTCATTATTAAAATAAAATATGTAATGTTCCCATATCTACGTGGTTTGTAATGCAGCAAGAGAATTTAAAGGATTTTGAGCCATTTTGAGGCCTGAGAAGTGGTATGCCGCACAATATTTCATATTTCAATTTTGGCCCCCCCACAACAAAATTCATGGCGTGGGCCCTGTAGTTCTGATCCAATTGTCAATGAAAATCGTGCAGCAGCTATTGAGACAAAAACTAAAGCAATTCCAGTACTTGATAGAGGAATGCTAAGCATTTCAGTTCTGATCCAATTGGCAACGAACATGGTCCAGCAGCTATAGAGAAGTAGGTTACAGTGGATATTAGTACTCTGGCACACTTTGATATGCAAGGTACCATCTATATTTGCTGTACAACAACTTCTGAGATAGTATTCTTAGAGACAAACTTTTAAGTAAAAAAAGCTAAACAATTGCTAAGCAATTTTGAGTACTCAAATTTGCCCTTTAGCTAAGCAATTTTCAGTACTGGGCTTGGGCTGAAATTACTTATAAAAAAATACGGGTATATGGGTCTTTGGTGTGTCTATGTGCACGCTTTTTTTTATAAGAAACCAGTTTATAAAAAACCTAGTTCCAAAGCCCCAAAAATTTAAGAAATTTTTAGAACTGCATCCATATCTTTAAAGGCAATGAACGGAGATAAGGGAGGCAAAACTATAAATAGACCAAAATTCAATTCAATAAGAGCATGCGCAAATGCAACTTTGCAAAGTGATCACATGAAAGATTTTTGATCAAAGCCTACCAAAAGCCAAAATGGCGGAGAAGCTGTGGAGAAGCTAAGAACCTCTGGAGATCGCCGATCTTATTCTTGATAGCAGGAAAGTCAGAGGTAAGCCATTAATTTGATATGTAATCAATGTTAGCTTACGCAGCTAGATGGTCTATACGTCTTTTAGGACAGTTCTTGTTTTCGAATTTTTGATATGCAACAGAATTTTGTCGAAATAAGCATGACATGATGGTTGCCCTTCTTTCTTGTCTGCTTGTTTAAATTTTGGATAGCTTAAGGCCTTTATAATAGTCTCTTTTTGCCATTTCAAGGCCTTCCCCTCTTCTTTCATTTGCATAATCAACAGAAGTATAGTAGCAGGCCTAAGAATCTTAAGGCGTTAGAGCATTAGAGTAGAACCCTGGTCTTGCCCACATGAAACTTGTTATAATCAGTGCTAAATCCTAAATCTAGGACACAAATGAGTAAGAAGTAGGAAGTATCGAATAATTTTCAACCCCCAAGTCACGTTCTGGTGAATCATCAAACTAGTACCTTACCAGCCTTTGTTTGGAATCTTTTTTTCTAAATCAAATTAGTAGCATAAAAAAGGAATCCCGAGTTAGCAGAGACATGAAGGTTTTTCATCAAACAATCAAACATTTACAAATATTTATTCACAATTCATTTCTGATAGAGTATGACCCCTGATAGATATCAAAGATAGAGTATGACTCCTTTTAAGAAAGGATTTTTTTCTTTTTTTAAATATTACTATACATAATTATATATCAACAAGTTATATCTTTCTTTGTTGCAGCCACGAACAAGGTTGCTGATGAAGCTATGAAGATGTGAAATGTTGATGCTGAATCAGTTTCATCTCCTTCTAATGAGTCTTCTGTTCTTGATATTTTGCTATAAAATAATTTTGATGCTAAGATGATGATTTTTATCTCAAAAAGTCTATTTTCCTACAGATGTCCATCTAAATATTATGTTGGTTTGGTTGAAAATGGGTTTTAGAACTTAAGATTTCACAGAATTTTAGACGATGTTCAGTAATGTTTATTTGATTCTTTTAAAGCAATATGGAATATTTCTGTCAAAAGCTTTTCTGATGAAACTATGGCTATGCAGGCTCTGCATGCGCCAAATAGAAGGAAACTAATTCTAAAAGTCTTTTTTGGTGTGAGCTGTAAAATAACAACTTCATTTTATTATCATGATTTGGATGCCTTGATGCAGTGTAATTAATAGTGATGGTTAGGGAAATTAATCAGAATGATGGGGAAAAATATCAAATCAGGCAATTTTGTCAGAGAAGTTGAGAGGTTTCCGTGCTATCTGAAAAATGAATTTCCATCACCGGATTATATAATAGAACCTTTCTTAAATTTGCATGTTGACAGAGGAAGTCACACAGTTTGGTGTCAGTGAGTTTGTAATGTTACTGCCACTAGCCTTTTTTGCATTCACTTGAAAATAAATAAATGAAAGTTGCTTTGAAATATTAAAATTGAATAAAAAATATTTAACCCAATATTTTTGATGGTATTTTCCATTTACCAAGAGAGGCCTAAAGTAGCTTAAACTTGAATAGCAGGATAAAAGCAGCTAGCCCAACCACGTATGTAGGAACCAATAAGTTTCATTAATTATATTGACATCAACATCTAGAAAGATATAAGGTCTGGATACTTACCTCGAAATTTTACTTTGTCTCTGTGACTTTGCTGGACTCCAAGCCCTTCATCATGGCGAATTCAAAAGGAATCATGTCTCAGCCAAGAGCCTTTTTACCTCTGTTGCTTTTCTTCACAGCAAGCCTCTTTTAGGCCTTATCCAATACCGATGATGATATCTGTCTTCTTGAGTTGCCACCCTAATCCAGAAGTTGAACACAAAATATGCATAGGCCTATTTGAAAAACTCTTATTTCATCTTTGATTGTCTGCTTGCTGGAACAAGAAGCTGTGTCGCAGCTGTCCCGATTTGTAGGCCATTTTGCTTTTTGCAATCACAGCAATCCCAGTTTATATCTGATCACATGAAACTTCGATCCAACGAAAATCCTGCTATCCTATTGGCTGCTATTTATGGGTTGCCCAGACCCCTGGACTAAAGACACCTTTTAACTCCGTAGATTGCCTTTAAGAAACTCCGAAAAAAATAAGAGGATTTTCTGAGCCGGAAAGTAATATGTCAACAATACATTTTTGCTTGATTTATGTTTGCTACACGTTTTTACTTATAGGAACACAGGATGATCAGTCTACTTGTATTAGTAGGTGGGTTTTACTTTAATACAAGAAATATGTGAAGGAAAGGGAAAAATTTGATGTTAAGTGCGCATATGAAAATAAGAAACTTTTAAGAAATATTTTGTACTAGATACTGGTGAAAAATTAAGAAACTTTTAGTACTAGGACCTAAGCTAAGTTTCTTATAAAAGAACGTGTATATAAAATTTTCCACTAGATTACTAGCAGGTGACTCCCAAAACTGATCTTTAGGTGCTTTAAAGTAGTTTTAGTCAAAAAGTATTTTTAATTGTCTTGTAGTAGTTTTGAAATTTATTCGATTTACCTTAGGGGTATTTGAACTCGCGCTGTACCTACTAGGTTTCGCGCACTCTTAACTGCACGAAAATTAAGCTGCGCGAAAACTGCTACGCATGCGCATAATCAAAAGTAAAAAATCGTTAGAAATTTAACTACTAGTAGTATAGTACTATAGTAGATAAATTTCTAATGTCTAAATTTCTTTGAAAATCTAAAAAGATTCGTTAAATTCCTGCTAACAGTATTGCCTGTAATATTTTCGTTAAGAAACACCCTACTGTTTATTTCTTGGAAATTAATATCATTTCCGTCCTGGTCAGTAAATTGAATTTTATTTGTTTTGGCGTTTTAGCTACAATTTCACTTTCTCTTTCATTGTGTTGAAAACTGTCTGGTGCCTTTTATTCAAAAATCTTCAAGACGATTGGTATTTCCAGACCACCCTGAAGGCTGTGTTTGATACAAAAACTATTAGGGTATATTTTTGCTATCATCTGTGTTACTTTTTGCAAATTTTGCCTCTCTGGACCTTTTTCCCAGATCTATGTGCTAATTGTTTTATTATCATTTCTCAGTTTTATGGTAAATTCTTAAAAGTCTTGTATTGAGCTAAAAATGTTAAGCCTCCGATTATTCTTAGCTTTTTCTTAGATTTTTCATGTTGTTATAAAATTATTCAATTAATTGAAATATTAATATCATGTTCTTGAATAAAACTATTCTCATAAAAAAGAGTGTAATAAAGACTTCAATTTTTCAAGATGCCACTTGTTTACCTCAGCTAAATTCTAGTTATTTATTACAGCTGAGGGAGAGAAGTTAAACTGACTGAGTTATAGCAGTTACTCGGAGTTGACAGAAATAAGTTAACTCTGGATGCATGGTAAGTCTCTGAAAGTTTTAGTTACCTTGTCGGCCCTTTTTACGTCGGCCCTAATTTAACGCCGGCCCTTTTTACGCCGGCCCTAATTCCGCCACCCCAAGAATCTGCTTTAACGCCATTTAGGGCCGCGTTTTACGCCGGACAAAGACCAAGGAAAGAAAAAATTTAAAACTATATCTTACAGACGTGTTTTATCTTTTGGAAAAGATAAAAAAGTAGCTACTATCATGAAAAAATTTGTCAATTACGATCGTCTATTTCTCGGTGCATTCTGTATCTACCTCTTCGTCCGACTGCACTTCGATGGCGTCTTCTTCCACCTCATATTCACACTGGTCCTCCCTAGTCTCATCTCTCAAATCATTGAAATGTATGAACACTTAAAGGAATCTAAAGAGCTCATTCTTTCCGGCTTTAGGAAGGCACACATTACTGAGGCAGCTACCCAAGCCTCAAACCTATCCCATTTGTTCGAAAACCCATTTCAGGACTTAGACATATGATTTAGTAACTCTTATTAAACTAAAGAACACTAACTTTGCTAATCTATAGTAGTTTACTTTCTGTTTTGTTGCTGTTTCTCTTCTAATTTTGGTTAAATATACATTACTATATCCAAATAAAGCCTAAAATAAGGTGCATGTCAGCAAAAAATAAAATAAAAAATTAACGCCGCTTTCTGAGAAAATTTGTAAAATTTTGGCCCTTTTAACGCCGGCCCTTTTTACGCCGGCCCTTATTCCGCCGCAGGACGAAAATTAACGCCATTTAGGGCCGGCGTAAAAAGGGCCGATAAGGTATCTAGAGATTGTCGTAGGCCTATTATAACAGGATTTTCGATTAACATTTATTGTATATGTAAGTATGTAAGTTGATGAACTACACTCATTCTTTTATATAAGCAATGTCAGCTCGAGCTCAATACCAAAAATTGCTCAGTTATAGGGCACATTTTAGTACTCGAAATTGCTTAGCAATAGTTTAGCTTTTTATATTTGGAGATCTTTTTTCTTAGAATACTATCTCACAAGTCGTTGGAACAAAGTCCATGGTGTCTTGCATACAAAAGTGTGCCAGGGAACTAATATCCACTTTAACCTACTTCTCTATAGCTGCTGCACTATTTTCATTGCCAATTGGATCAGTTCTAGAATTTTCAAATTGCTTAGCAGGGTTCTGTCCAGTACTAGAATTGCTTAAGTTTTTTTTCTTGTCAAGTACTGACTTGCTTATAAAGTAGTTGCTTATAGAAAAAATATGTGTACGGTCATTATCTTAAAAGAAGCTGTATATAAGGAATCAAAGGGCTTATTTTCAAAACTAAAGAAACTTTAATTTGATAGTAAAACTCAGGTATTTCAGAGATTTGTATTGTTTCATTAAAGGCAAATCTTAATTGTGCGAGGAGATTAAAGAAATTGTTTGATAACCATTACCCTTAGTGGATTTAGATTCCTAGCCATTTTGCGACCTTAAGAATTGTAGAATCTCAGGCCCCCTGGACCTGCTTGGGGGCTCCAAGCGCCCCAGACCCCCAGGTGTATTTGGTAATGACCTTCAGTAATGACCCTATACCAAGGAACCAACCAAAAAGGCAAAGGGTCTGTATCAAATAATTGCCCCGGGACCCAGGCTCGCTCTCGGTGGCCATGCCTCAGCTTCCTTTGTGATACCTTTGAATCCATTCAGTGACATATCAACTCAAGCATTTTATACCAGTATACTAATTGCGGTACAACGTTGATGCTTGGGACATTTGGGAAAAACTCCCAAGAGCTATCAAGTCAAATGCCCTATCTCTAAGTATAATCCAGAATAACTAAAATAAGCTGTTATCCTTGTACAGGGTTTGTTTCGAACCGTATTTTGCCTACTATGCTCTTTTGCCGTCATTTCCCGTCAAATAAAGTGGCCATAGCCCTGGCCATAGTCCCTGGTCCTAGCAACTGGCACCCTGTTAAGATTTCTGCTCTATAAACGAATCTATTATAAACGAAATGCAAGGCACAGCTACTACCAGGAGGACAAAAGAATGGAAGATCCAATAGAAATTCTTCAATTATTGATGAGAATCTAAAAATCAGCAAAAAAATATTTCTAGATTTATAGAAAGGCATATGATGAAGCAAAACAACAGCTGGTCATCACTGTTAAATAAATCTAAGGTTATTCAATTTTCTCTCAACCTCTTTGAGAAAAGATTTATGTGATTATGCACATCTACTTGCTTAGATTTAGAAAACAACGTTTTCAGCTCATTTTAATAAAGCGTTTTCTATAGGTGAAGCAAAGGTGTGGTCGATGTAAAGATCTATGTGCTTTCCTTGAAGTGAAGAGGAACTTAAATGTTATCTTGAGAGGGTAAGTTTTCTAAATTGTATACTTTTATTTCTGAAATTTCTTTTGGTTGCTGGCTCTTGGCAATGGCTATCTTTTACAAGGAAAAGACCCTACTTTCCATTTTTGCGTGATGTGTTGTTGGTTTTTTAGTGACTCGAATCGTGAAATTTGAATTTTTTATGCGTGAGTTCTTGGATCAAGATTTATTCGTGAATCATGATACTAAATTTTTCTGTCCTTATATGTTCTGAGAATCAAGATTTGTTCGTGAATCATAATACTAACTTTTTCTTTCCGTATATGTTCTGAGAATCAAGATTTGTTCGTGAATCATGATACTAAATTTTTCTGTCTTTATATGTTCTGAGAATGGCCTGGGTATGTAGATGAATAATGAAACTTGACAAGTTGTGGTTTAAAAACTGCCTCGATTTGACATGCAAACAAATATAAGTTTCTATTTGAGAAGATGACTCGTACTTTCGATTCGCGAAAATTCAATTCTGTACATGATGCAATCAAATCAGGCAATTTGTGCATGATGAAATCATAACCTAAATGAGGCCCTGAGAGATTACGTTCTACGTTATCTCTCAAACCTTCCCAAGTGTTTATGCCTTGTCCAGTTAAGTTCCTAAATAGTATTTAGCGTAGGGTAGACCTGGATCTCTTCCGTGCCTGGTTTTTGATGTAGGTTATGACGTATAACTCCGATGAGTGTCTGATGCAATAAAACAAAGCTTCAGTTTTATGTATTATGTTTCGATATATGAAAAACTAGGAGAGTGATATGAAAAGAATTACATGTCAAAACAATACTCGCGAGTTCCTTTCTGCTGTGTATGATTTTCCCATAACGGAGTTTCTTGATATACGCTGCAAGATTAAGAAGCGTATCTCATTATTAGATCAATGGAATGTAATTGAGCCCAACTTTGCCGACAAAGTTTTGACACAGAAAAGTGTTGATAAACTAGATTGTTTGCTACGTTATCGATTTCGTATGTATAGCTCTGTCTAACTTTTTGCTCAAGCAAGGGAAGAATTCTTATCTTAGGCGTCATGAAGAAATATATCTTCTTTAGCAAGATTGAGAATCGTATCTCATTACAAATCAAAGGAGTGTAACTGAACCCGACTTTGGCGACAGAATTCTGACACAGAAAACTGTTGATAAACTAGATTGTTTGATACGTTATCGATTTTGTATGTAAAGCTCTGTCTAACTTTTTGCTCAAACAAGAGAAAAATTCTTATTATAGGCGTCATGAAGAAATGCATCTTCTTTTGCAAGATTAAGAATCGTATCTCATTATAAATCAATGGAATGTAATTTAGCCCGGCTTTCCCGACAAAGTTCTGACACAGAAAAGTGTTGATAAACTAGATTGTTCGATACGTTATCGATTTCGTATATAAAGCTCTGTCTAACTTTTTGCTCAAGCAAGGGAAGAATTCTTATCTTTGACGTCATTAAGAAGTACATCTTCTTTAGATTGGTTTTGAGATGTAATATACAATAAATATCCGCGTGTAAGAAACAAGTTGTTCAGAGTCTGTCTCACTTAACAATATCTTAAATTGCTGCGTATTTTCTAAAGATCTAGGCCTAAAGGCGTGTCCGGATGTGTCAGGTGATATGCTACCATTGAATCCAACCAGCCTTGAAAACTCTCTCCGCGAGCACGCATATCTTATGTAAGACCTATAGACAGGGATTGTTTTGTAACTATCTAGCAACCTGCTTAACCTCTGATTTGTGCTTGATAAGACTGGTCAAAAAGACTTGAAGACGTCATTTGTAGAACTTATCTCGTCACAAAACTTTTTGTTTAAGTCTGACGTGTTCGAAATTATTGTAGTAAGATAGCACTTGATGAGAACTTTCGATTGATGTATCATTTTTTTCGTTTTTGATCAAATCTGAACAATTCATATGACGTCATTGATCCAATGACGTCATAATTGAGCTATTTTCAGAATCGATTTTTCATCGATCTTCCCAAAATCGACCACGCAGATTCCGAATTCGCGGTCAAAGAAAAATTACTATGTACGGAAATAGTGTTTTCGGCATATCATCATCCCCATTGTTTTAGTGAGAATGCTTAAAATCGTGATTATTTCTCTTACGAGTATCGAGTCTCCTAAATTCAACAAATGAACACCCCTTCAGAAGTAGTTGCAATATTTCAATGGTTTTTCAGCCTGGTTATGTTACAGACTGTAGATTTAGACAGATTACAGATTGTAGACTGTAGACGTGTGAATATTAACAAGATTCATATTAACGTATTTAGTCTGCCTCTAGCCTCATAGTCGTTAGCTTGGTAAAGAATTGTTCAGAACGGATATCAGATGTTTATGTATTTTTTTATGATGTAGTCGGAAAAGCAAAGGTCAGACATTAAACTGATTTATGTTAGGCCCCCTCATCCAATGTCGAAAACAAACCACTGCAGTGAAGCTTCTTAATCATCTGCACTGAAAAAGAGCAGCTTGTCCTGTGCTAATTGAGCAGCTTATTGAAAGCGTTTTGAATCTCGATGCTTATTATTATAGATACTGAAAGAGATGTAAAACTTTCGTTGTGTCAGCATCAAACATGGATTCGCATGGGAACAACAGAGGCGATAGCAGCAGCAACAACAATAGCCGCAACAACAACACTAGTGGACGATCTGTTGTCAACGTGGGTGGTCTCGCAATCGATTATGGGGAGATCCTGCCGAAAATTGTCGCCGTGCATTCATTGAGTCCCGCAATAAAAGAAGCAAACCAGGCCCCTCCGCCGACTGATGGCAAATGTAATGCTACACTCAGACAACTATTACCAAAAAAAGGAAAAGAGGCAGTTGTGCAAATGTTGGATCGGAGGAGAAGAGTTTCACCGGAAGAGCTAAATGCTGATTATTCTATCGACTTGAATGCCTTGCACCGACGGCATCACATTGGACCCACTCCTATGCAGCGTTTTGATCCATACTCGCAAGGACCTCCTGGTGAAGTTTATGACTTATCTGAAGGCAGACTACCACATAGAATGTCGATTGAACAGCTTAACTCATCGATGGCCATGCAAACGAGGTACCAGGCAGCAAATGTCATGCACTCTGAATATGTTAGCCATCATGTTTATGATCCTAGAGATCCTCATTATGCGGCCTATAAAGCTACCGAATTTCGCAGACTGGTAGAAAGCACGAGAAAAGAGCAATTTTCACATTACGGCCATACTGAACCACCTGACCAAGGTAGCATCCCTCATCCGTATCAGAGGAATTTCCCTCACAGTGAAATTTACAATGGCCGTAGAGTTTTCAATGGCGATTCGGATTCAGTGGATCACTCTCAGCCTCCACCCCTTTTGCCGTTGATCCCGCGGAACTCGTTAGATATTCCTCTCCAGAAGAGACAGCAACTGCACCACCAACAACAACTCCATCATCACTTGCAACAACAGCAACACCTGCAGCGACTGCAATACGAGCAGCATCAACAACATTACATGCAGCATCAACAACAAATACGAGAACAACAACGGCACGAACAACAACAACAGCAATTACGCCGCTGCAAACGACGGCAGCAGTTACAAAACCTACTACACTCACGTCTCCAGAAAGAACGACCGAAGAAACAACGATCTTGCCGAATGCCACCAAATGATATACAGAAAGAAAGTTCTTCGTCAGTATTGACGCAGTCAGATGCGCCCAATATGCGGTCAAATCGCAGCCAAGACCATCCAGACAGTGGCTTGTTTGATTTTAGTAGTAGCCAGCCAGTTTCCGATTCTCGAACTGAAGACCCACCAGTGGCTCGACCTCGACCAGAAAGCAACCCAGCACTTGGGTCTGAACCAGACCTCACGCCCAGAGCACCTCACTCTACACAGGAAAGAACACATCATCCTGCGCAGGAATGTAAACAGTCCCAGAACATAAATCAGAAGTCAGAAGCGTACGCCCAGCTTTTAAGACAGAAGTTATTACTCGTCCTAGAGATTGCAGCTGAGACGGACCGAGAGCGGTTGTCGACAACGATTTCAAAAATACTGGAGACGAGTCTGGTTGATAATTCGATTACCCTGCTTAGGCATCTGGTATCATCAGAAATGTCGGAGTTGAAAAAAAGGAGGATTGTTTCAGTACTGAAGGAGTTGATCTGGGGGCTACCACCTGAGATATCGTTATGGCCCGAGCATGTTTTGGGGGAGAATGGGAATTTCCGGATGGACCATGCGTCCATGACAAAAGAACCGGATAACCGACCAGAACGGCATCAAGAGTTTGGAGGCAGTAATGATTTAGAGTCTCCTGTGATTGATAGCGAGGCCATTGGCCTTACAACTTTGGAAGGTAATGAGATGGAAACAATGAATGCTGTGAGTACTGTGACAAAAGGAAGCGCCATTGGAAACCGTAATGGCGTTAATAACAATTGTTGTAGTCTCGGCACAGAAAGTAGAAAGGAGATTGATCCGATGTCCGTGAAACAAGAAGCAAGATCAAATTGTGTTTTGTTGGAGAGTATGAGTGAGGAGGTGGATGCAAGGAAAAGAAACGGTGAACAATTAGCTGTTGCTGAAGATGAAATCATCGGTGAAACTACCCGTGCGACTGTGAAGCAAGAAATAACTGAGAGTTGTGTGTATGAGAAAGAGCCTGTAGCCTGCGAGGAAAATCAATCAACCAGCGCCCAAATAGCCAGCAACAAGGAATCCATTCATTCCTCAGGTGAATGCAGCGTGACACTTTCAGACGTTAAGCAAGAAATAACTGAGAGTTGTGTGTATGAGAAAGAGCCTGCAGCTTGCGAGGAAAACCAAGCCACCAGTGCCCAAATAGCCAGCAGCAAGGAATCCATTCATTCCTCTGGTGAATGCAGTGTGCCACTCTCGGAGGTTAAGCAAGAAATAAATGCAAGTTGCCATGTGGCTAGTAGAAGAAGGACTCAACAACACGGGTATCAAGCAGGCTCAAACAAACGCTGTGCCATTCCAGTAGAAGATGAGAGCTCCCCTGGTGTCAAAGATGAATTCAGGGCAAGTTGTAGATTTTCTAAGGTAAGGGACCAGGAACACCGCAGCCTTATTGAGGAAACAACCAGAAATTCTGATTTCTCTGAAGAAGGGACAGCAGGGAATAAAGTTTTCTCCAAAGGAGGAGATTCTTGTATTGAAGGTGGAGACAGGACATACTTTTCTAAGGTGAAAGAAGAATCTAGAGCGAGTTTTGTATCTGCTAATGAAGGGCACCAAGAACAATATGTTCAGCATGATACCACCATCAGTCCAGCTGTTGAGATGCATTGCAGAATGGCTTCAGCTGAGATAACAGAACAGACCCAGCCAATAAATGATAGGGCGAATGATTTCGTTTTTTCAATTGGTGATGCAAAGGGCGAAATTGGTAGTCAGGTATCGGCTGATGCCGTAAGTGCTGCAAGTGAGCAAAGAGTGTCAAAAACAATGGAGGAAACTCTGTTAGCAAATGAAGCGCAGCATGAAACCCTACAAAGACATGCAGGTACTAAAAGATTCCTTTCGGATGACTTACCCTTGCATGGAACAAGAGATGGCCTTACCGGTAACATAAAAAGATTTATTATTGATAAGAGTGTTGGAAACTACCGTGATGATAGCGAGCGTAATGATACTTATGATGTCCCTGTGAAAGGTACTTTAAATATCATAGGATTGCATCAGAACACAAATGAAATATCTGAATTCGTTGCCGTTCTTCAAGAGGCTGAAGACAGTATGGAAGATAATATGGCCTGTGTTTCAGCAACAGACAATGATAAAATCAATATTAGTGCCGACGGTACTAGCAAGAATATTTCTGCTGTTAAAACTGAAAAAACGGAATCAAATGGGTATGATAGAGTCAATCTCATAACTGAAGCTGCCAACAACAATATTTCTGCGGCACCACTTGAAGTCGCCTTTGTTCTAAGCAATAGCCAGGCATTGATCAATAAAGATTCAACTGCTGGGGATCATCAATGTGACAGTATTGAACATACCGAGATAGCACACAAATGCAGTATATCTACAGTAACTAAAACTTTTCATTCTCAAAACAACGATAAATCTACTGTCGGTATAGAGCAGGCCATAGCCAATACCAGAAAAAATTATTCTTCGCGACCGACCGAAAGAGCCTACATCCGTAGCAATAGTGAGACATTTTCCTGCAACCAAGCGCCTGTGCAAGTTGAGAACCGATTGCGTCGTAACAGTGTTGGTCATCCTAGTAATGCTGCTAGCTCGTTGCAGGCCAATCTACCGGCAGACAGAGACATAGCAAACAGAGAAAGAAACGAATTTCGTACAGAGCTGGATGCTCTGATGCAGAATTTCGGGAAAGGCCTAAGCCACCTCGTCAACTCTGGAGTGTCTCAAGAAAATCAAGATCTGAATTCGTCAAAGAAAATATCTGAGGTTTCCTGCAGAGCCAAACATCTTGACGTAATGTCTTCTGAATTATCAATTGCATCATCGCTTGACGCAGTTTTAGTGTCTTCCAACGTGACAAGCCATCATGAAAAGATGGAATCAAAGCATAGCGAGCACTTACAGTCTAATCTTGTTCAGAAGTCTGATGATGAAAGTCGTAAAAGACCAAATATGTGCTTTGAGAGTGCAACTTCGCATACAGATGTAGATGTTGTGAGTCATAACAAAGAATTGTCTACTTCAAAGGGATCATTTGGAGAATTATGCGTAGCAAAGGAATTCAACGTGTTTGAAAAATTCAAGGAAACGCCCACACCAAAAAAGAATTTAAAATTCGACAATTCAACGCCAGTTAAAGATTTTTCTACATTCAACGCTGTACCTACATTAAACAAAATGTCTACAACTGAAACGCTACCAAAGACGAAGGAACTTTGTGCATCTGAAAAATTGGCGATACGTGAAAAAATTAGAGGAGTAAAAGAAGCTACATTACGCGACAAACTACAGTTGCCCAAAAATCTATCTACATCAAAAGAATCCGTGGTACTAAGTAAACCGTCTGTTAAAAGAGAATTGTCTACTCTGAATGAACCATCTCAAGCTAAAGATTCTGATTTACATCAAAACCTGGCAACAGCGAGGGCATGTTCTATGTCCAAAAGATTGTCAACCATCAAAAAGATTTTTAATCAGAAGGAGTTGTGTAAACTCATGTCTAAATCAATTAGAGTTTCAGCGCAGAAGAGATCTAGATCGGAGAAGTCATCTGCACCAAAGGAATCATCTGTGCCTAAACGAGTGACAGCTCCAAGCAGAGTATCTATCCCAAATAAAACACCCGTACCAAAAACGTTTTCGGCATCCAAGAACGTGCCTGTGCATCAAAAAGTATCTGCAGTAAAGCTTATATCTAAGTCAAGGGATTTTCAAATACCAAATAAATCGTCAGCACTAAGAACATTGTCAATATCAAAGGATTTTTCTACACCGAAGAAATCTTCCACAGTGAAGCAATCGTATGCGACAATGTTTTCATCTACACCACAAAAATCAGCCAAGCATTTCTCCAAGTCAAAGAATTACTCTACAACCAAAAAGATTTCCTTTGAAAAAAACTCTTCGGCACAAAAGGATTTGTCAGAATCGGAAAGATCGACTAGACTAGAAAAAGTTTCTTTGCTAAATGGCTTGTCTACAGCGTCTGCACTAAAGAAATTATCTTCGCCAAGAGACTTGTCTACACCAATGAAATCTTCAACTACCAAACGGGTACCTAAACCAATCAAAACATCGTCACCCAAGGAATCAATTAACACAAACAAATTTTCAACGTCAAAGCATTGGTCTGCCCCAAGAGAATCATCCAAAAAGTCTCCTAAGCCGAGCTATGTGTCTACGAAAAAGGAACTATCTACAACGAGGAATGTTGCATTATTCGCTTCAAATAAGAACTCACCATTTGATAATATTTCTCCAGAGAAGAGAGGTTCTAAGATCATCAATGGGGGGAAACCTTTTATTGACAGAAACTTATTCACCAATGTCATCCTAGCTACTTCTGAAAATGCGTCAACAAACAAAAACTTGGCTGGCAGCACAGAGTTGTCTACGTGTGACTGTTCCTGTAAATACATCGGTTTACCAAATTGCGTGCATGAAGATGTGATATCGTGTCAGATCGAAGAAGTGTCTACGTGTCCACAGCTCTGTGCAGAAGATGAATCTACAAATAAGCGGTTATCTACATATGAGAGTGTAGACAAACCATTACCTGCAACTGATAGCTTTGTCGTCATCAACGAACGAATTGGACGAGGAAAGTTAAGCCAGTCGAGAGAAAATGGTTTGCAGAACTGTGAGAATAATGATAATGTGACTTGCAATGATATAAACGCATACAAGGAGATTTCATCAACTGAGGAAGTATTGGAGCATGGGTTTGCGCCAAAAATTGATAGAATATCAAACTGCGAGACTGAAAATCAAAATGTTAATCAGAAAAAATATAATCTGTCCCGTAATATGTCTCAAAAAGTGGCGAATGGTAAGGATGATGAGACTGCATTGCAAAAGCAATTGTCTGACTGTGTTTCTCAACATAGCGTAAAAGTTATTGTAATGCCTTGTAAAGAGGAAATAAATTCACTGCAGCTGAAAAATTGTTCTTCATCACAACAAGATGTTCTTTCTTTAGAATCGGAAAATCAAGTTATGTTCAGAGAGGAAGATATGTCTGATCAAAAAGATGTTCTACCACAGCCACAAAATTGCTCTTCTTCACAGGATGATATTCTTGTTGTAGAGACAGAAGATCAAGTAATGTGCAGAGTAGAATATATGTCTGATCAAAAAGATGTTTCACCACGGAAACAAGATTGTTTTTCTTCACAGGAGGATATTCTTTCTTCAGAATCAGAACTATTGTTACATAAAGATTCTTCGGCCTTTCTGACTAAAGCCTCTCTACAGCAAAAGGAAACTTCTCTGTCTCAGTATTATAGCCCATTGTCTGATGACGATCCTATTACCTGTAAAACAGAAGATAACTTGTCACCTCAAGAAGGAGTTTCATTGTCTGCCCCTAGACAGAAATCTCTTTGGATGGATGGGGACTTTTCAACAAGAGAAAGCCTTTCCAAATGCGAGACGAATAATACTTCACTCTTCAAAAGACGATCGAATCGGAAAAGGCATTCAAGATATCGGACTCGTTCTAGAAATCGAAGTCGTTCAAGAAACCGGAGTCTTTCAAGAAGTCACAGTCGTTCTACAAATCGAAATCGTTCTAGAAATCGCAGTCGTTCTAGAAATCGAAGTCATTCTAGAAACCGGAGTCGTTCAAGAAACCGGAGTCGTTCAAGTAATCGGACTCGTTCAAGAAACCTGAATCGTTCTAGAAATCTCAGTCGCTCAAGAAATCGAAGCCGTTCTAGAAATCGCTGTCGTTCAAGAAATCGCAGTCGTTCGAGAAGTCGCTGTCGTTTAAGGAATCGAGTTATTTCAAGGAATCGGATTCTTTCGAGAAGGCAGAGTCGTTCGAGAAATAGGGATATTAGAAGAAATGATATTAAAAGGAGAGAGCATCGTTCAGAACATAAACATCTATCGAGGTATGAGATTAGGCCAGCGAACCGTAGTCCCTCTAGAAATCGTAACCCGCCCAAAAGTTGGAACCGGAAAATAATTAGAGATTTCCGAGAAAATGGATCTCAAAGGAAAGGCATTGGTTGGAAGAATGAAAATGTTTCAAGGTCTCAAAAGGATGACGGTAAGAAAGATGGGGATTTAAGAAGCAAGAGTGACTCAAAGTGTCTGAATCTTCGGAGAATAGAAGATGTTTCAAAATTTGAAGGTCCTCACAGACCTGATAACAGTTCTTCCCATATTGGTATTACTTCAAGCGTTTGGAGTTTGCTGAAAATCGAGGACCCTTCAAGAAATTCGAATCTTCCAAGAACCGCAGATCTTCCATTGGACCAAAATCTTTCAAGCAGCGAAGACTTTTACCAACATGGATCTGAGTTGCAGATTAAATGTAAGTCTGAAATTACCGATATTTTTCAGCAAGACTTTGTGGCTGTTTGAAATTCTTTCCTATGTGAAGATATTTTTCGATATCGAAGAAGATTTATTCAAAGTGCGAGAATAATGACTTGCTCAAAATACCTGAAAGATATACCACTTTTTGTAGAACTAAAGTTTCTTCACTGAGATAGGGCATTGCTTCATCTCAATGAGATAGTTCAAGGACCTCGCGAGAACCACTTGAAAATGATAAAAAATTCGATTCTGTTATTTACCAAGACTTTCATTGATTCATTTTTTCCTTTCGTGAAGCACAGAGAAACCCGTGAATCACTTCTTGCAAGATCGTGCAAGCACCCGTATTGAAGCTCTGCAGACATCTACACATTCTATTTCGTAACAGAAAAAACCTCGAATTTTGCCAGAATTTAAGAAAAACCTAATAACAATCTGAGGCTGACCATTTTTAGCTCAATCAAGTATTTCTAAGAAATAGTCTTAAGACTGAAACAAAATTAGAAAAGAAGCAGATTGACGGCAAACTGGTGTATCAGACAAGTCAAGTGAGTCAAAATTTGAATTTATTAACACAACTGATAGCAAAAACTGGCATCCCAATCAGTTTAAAAGTTTAAGTGTGAAGCATCCCAATCAGTGTAAAAGAACAATTCAAGAATATTTCAGCCTGAAAATAAAGGAATGTTTAAGGAAAGCCAGCTTTTAACCAATGTTACTGGTTCTTATTAAAAGTGTTGTGTGACGAAACTCTACTAAATCTAGAATGCAAAACTAATTTTACGGCCTTAAGATAGTCTGAGTATTCTGTATGGAGATGCCATCAGATTTCAAATAGTCTTCCAAAGAGTGGTACATTATTTTGGGTCAAAGAAAAATCTTAGTTGTAGATTTAGATTTTAATTCATACCAGGCTGGTTTAATCTCTCCCTACTACATTAGAGCGAGTAAACAAAGGTGATGCGAGCGTAAGATTTGAGTAGAGTCTGCTTTCGATATAATCGAAAACATGGACTGTCAACATGCATCTAAAACGCGGAAATAGATAAAGCACTTTCTAGGGCCTATTTTCTGTATTTCGAAGCAAAGAATGCCTTCTCTTTGCTAGATAAGATTCCAATACATCTTGACTGCTCAATCTGATTTGAGCTCTTCATAAAGAAAGAATCAAAGGGGCTGCAAGTCTCTGGTAAGGCGTTCAGCTTAGGAGAAATAAAATTATATATTCAAGAATTAGGCCTTACTATGCTGAAACTGAAAACAAGCCATGCTATCCTTTTTTTTAAAAAATCCTTCACGATGTCGAAAGTTGAAGTTTAAATCTTAGGACGATCTACATATGTCACCCTTGGTTTTTAGATCTCTCTATGTTTTAAGTGGAGAAAGCTTGATTTAACAAAAGTTTGGATTAGAGCAAATAAATGTTTTTAGTTTGTAAATAGGATGTTTTATTTTAGCTTGTAAATAAGAGTATACAATAACAGACAACAATTATGCATGGTAGAACTATAGTTTCGTGTACCAGTACCCTGAACGTTTGCAGAGCTATTTGTCAAAATTCGTATTCGTAGCAAAAAGGAGACTCGGATGAAAAACTGAATTCTGCAATTGTTCATATTCACGCCTGGGTAAGATGTTATACCACTTGACTCTAACACTAAATTGTTTTGCCAAAGATACCGGATCTTGTAGGAGTAGGCTCCTTGTCAATGGAGAGAGCTTTAGACGACTTTAGTCTTAAAAGATTTAGGCCTTTGAATATTCGGTAGCTATGCGTTGCTAAGGAGACTATTTCTGTGATGCATTGCGTTAATTGAGGTCCGCCATGTTTTGCAGTATCATGTAAGCACGATTTGGCTTGTAAAAAGGCCTTTATTAGATTCTTATGAATCAATTTCAAGAAAAGTTTTATGAGGCATGGATGTGGTTTAGTTCTTTCCAATCATTGTGACTTTCGCATGCTTCGTGTTGTAGCTGTGGACATTAAAAAAAACTAGAAAACTTAGTGAAGAACTGGTTTAATGCTACAATGTCTTTTCTTGGTAATCCTTAAGAACTACCCCCCTCCAGTCTACGCTAAAAGCTTAGAAAATGGCCTGACCAAGAAATAGTAAGCTTATTTTTTGATAAATGTATTCACGAAATCATACCAATTTTCAACAATAGTAGAGATTGGTATACCGAAACGCTGCTATGAACAGGTGCAATAAAAGGCTGAAAGCATATTGTGTACACATGAAACCACGCTTAGCGTAGTCGATGATAATAACGCTTCCATTCCCTGTGATCATCGTTAAGAAAAGTGCATCTTCCCTGAAGGGCAAATCAGTCACTAACAATCTGGTAAACTTTCTCTAAAAATCCATTTTTCCAATGAGGATCCCTTCGAAATCTCTGGAAATCCTTTCGTTCTTGGAATAATCTCCTACGCTTTTAAAGAGAGCGGGATGCTCCTTGCATCTTCCGAGGCTCGATATGTTATCTTTCATTTTTTAACCGGCAGGCAATTTTTCTTTTTAACTTCGATGGAATTTAGGAGAACCGTTAAAAAAGGCCTAGTCCCTGATACAAATAGTTACGTATTCGGTCGGACATGCGGACAGACAGAAACTCTAAAACATCCACGGAGCAAACCTGTAGAGTTAAAAACAACCTGAATATATGATAATGACGGCAAAATTGGTGTGCAATATATCTCAAATAAGGACATGATATTTTGGAAGGAGTGTTGTTATGAATAGACGAGGCTAAAAGTGCTAAAAACGAAATTCTGAAAATATGATAGCCATTTTGTCTTTTAATTCTGTTTTTATCTTTCGACTCTCGTGTTAAATGC
Organism: Pelagia noctiluca; assembly: GCA_963924455.1. Taxonomy (NCBI): domain Eukaryota; kingdom Metazoa; phylum Cnidaria; class Scyphozoa; order Semaeostomeae; family Pelagiidae; genus Pelagia; species Pelagia noctiluca. The sequence goes on from OZ004325.1 coordinate 12,779,393, forward strand.
CATTTTAAATTAGAGATATAAATGTTATACAACTGTATATAATGCAAAATCTTCGTTCCGTATTTAAGTAAATAATTTTGCTGTTGAATTTAAGCATTTTAGCTGTTCTGTTAAAAATGTTAGATTTATGAATTGCTTTTAAATTAGAATTCTTGAAGTTGTGTGAATCTCTGTGAATTTCGCTTTTTTAGGGCCTCTTTACTTTATCCCGTCTTATCGGATCGAAATAGGCAATCTGGGTATATAAATCTGTTAGGTTTTGGTTTCGTTCTCTTTCTGGTGTATTACTCTGTTGAGTGTCAGACGTAAAGTTTGATACGACGATAAGTAGTCCATGTGTTCGTTTCGCTATGTTTCCGGTATTCCTGGCTATTCTGAGGTTTATGGATTTCTCCAGCCTCACCCTTAGCCTAAGGATTTGCATTCACTTGATAAACAATTATTCGAGACGAAAGCTGAAAAAGTTGTGATCAAAATAGCTTTTTCGTCTTGAATTCTGAAACGATCCTCGCGAAAATCGTCCAGTGGAGATCGGCCTCTAATAATATTCGCATTGAGCAACATATATTCAAAAAAAAAACAAATAAACTGATGTACTTCTCCGCAAGATTAGAAATTTAACAAACAATCAAAGAGGTATGTAAATGAAAGTGGTATTTGGCCTGCGAGTGAGTTTATGTTTATTGTGTTGGCCTAACTATCAGGGCCATGTTTCCTATCGAGGCATGGCCTAGTCTGTTACTGAAAGCTCAAGATAACAAGTCAATGAAATAACGACGAGAGAGATATGAGACAAGTGAATTAGTAGTGAATGAGTAACTTGGGAAGTAAAGAAATCTAAAATATCTCTTTTGACTAGGACTTTTCAAAAGATCTCAAAATTCTTTAAAGATTTGGGCGGAAAATGTGAAAAAAATTGAAAAATCTCAAACAAATTCTTAAAAATATTTGAAAATGAAAAAAACTTTTTTGGGAGTGATTTGCCCCGTCCGTGGAGATACCCTGGGAATCTACCAGAGTTGGACGACACCACACTTTCGTGACGCACTATCAACGCTGCCGCATGATTTCGATGACAAATACAACAAGGCTGTTGAGTTGATATTAATTAAACCTTTTTTCAAATAACTGTTTATGGCTACAATTCTTGTTACTTTACATATTTATTATCATTATTACTTCATCATATTTCACATCTCGTGATTACAGCTGAGCTCTTTCAAAGAGTCTTGCTAACACCAAATATATTTACAATGAATATCGACACCTAGAACGTTTGAGCAGGAAATAAGAGCTGAGCACCCTCTCTAACTTTTACACAAAATCGACTCCTTCCGAGCCTTAGCTCAAAGCAGTATAGTTTCGTAATACCCATGTGCCTTCATGAGCAAACGATGACTGCGCATATTGCTGCGCATGTTGCTGCGCATGTGAAAATGCTATTTACGTTAACTTTCTGGCAATCTAGTTGCATTACCTCTTTATTGTTCATATGGTATCAATTTTGTATTGAATCCGCTAATCCTTAGCTGACTTTATATTTACTCTCGAGATCGTTTAAGAATTGAGAACCGAAAACTAGAGATTTATTACTCCTCGACAAAAAACGGCTAAATTACTGTGCATTTGCAGTAGGCTCCATAATGAGTTGACCTCTTACGGATCTCGCATCAGCTCTTAAATGCTGCTTAATTTCTGCACAAACGTTCTGGTATGTAAAATTGTTAACAGTCAAGGCGAAGGAAAAGTGTTTAGTCGTTAGACGGCGAACGTTGAGCTGAAAGAGTGGACGTCTGAGAAAAGCCACGAATCTCCTTCACTGGTATTACTTTCGTATATCGACTGACAAAAAAAGAGCGGAACAAAGCCACCAATTCCCGTCTGAAGGAAGATCCTGCGACGCAGTACAAGACCCAGTTGATGGCCGAGTTGATTGGAATCCCCAGGTTGTTGATGGCGTACATTCCCTCCACTGTGTTCCAGTTTGGTTTTCCATAGCCGAACTTCATCATCCAAAGGCAGTGAGAGACGCACTGGCCAGCCAGAAGGGCCAAGAAGGTGAAGCTGACGGTCAGCAGCATCCAGGTGACTTTATCTTGTTCCCTTTTCGAGTCGGTGATTCTTTGCTGTGTTGAAGAGAAGACATCCGTAGCTGTCTTCACGCGTTTTTTCATCGACCTGACGATACCTGGTAACCAAAATCAACATTATATCTGTAGGGATGCACGGCCTAAGTGCGGGTAGAATAGGACCTGAGGATATGCATTGTGGAAGGATGTACGATGGGGGAGCCCAACAACTCGCAAGCTGCGAGAAATAACGTAGGGCCTAGCTCAGAATTTGCCAGCGGTACTTCGGCGTTAAATGCAGGGAAATGGGAGGAAGGGCTATTCTCTTTCACCCCATGTAGTACACCCACCGTGCAGGAATTTGCTGGGACCATCGGCCATAATGTGGAAGGTGTCTAGCAATGTGGGGGGATTTTATCAGTAACACGAAGAAATCATATTCGTAGTAATGTGGAGGAGGTTCAGTGCAGGGATATCTTAAATTACCGTGGAGGATAGCATGTTTTGTGGAGGGATGCGATTCAGCAATGTGAAGGGATGCCATTAGGAGCGTGTTAGTTGCAAGTTGTGAAGAGAGAGTTTCTGGGCCACATTGGTTTTCGAAATGAAAGAAAACACGTGCAAAGCAAACCTGCGTTCATGAAACAGAGAGACGCCCATGGTACAAGCACTAACAGCATGCAATGAACCCAGAACTTATACATGTGCGCTCCACGGCTGTGGCCAAACTCTGTCTTAGCCAGGAAGTATGTGTCGTTGATGGGTTTTGGGTAGTAGATGAAGAAGCGGGGGACGTTGATACCACAGAAGCCGACAGTGATGATGATGATGCTGCAGAATGTGCGGAATGAGTTGCAGATGATTCTGCCCTTGAGCGGATTGCTGACGATGATGCAGCGGCTAATAGTCATCGCAACAAGCAACCAAATACTGACGAGGACGAAGAAATAGAACAGAGGGTACCCGAAGTAGCAGTAGAAGAAGAGATAGGAGTAGGAGTGCATGACGGCACTGTTGCTGGCTGGAATGGTCTCGACCAAGATGAAGAAGATAAGGACGAAGCTGTCGATAACTGCCAAGGAGATGAAGTACATGCTGGTGGCTGCTCCGCTGTCTAGCCTTTTCCTGATTATCCCCCTCCAGACGCAGATAGAAATTCCATTGCCAAGGATGCCGAGGATGCAGATGAGAATACCCAAGGGACAATTGGATATCCAATTTAGCAGGGCAGCCTTCACCTAAGAAGAACACGATGAAATTGGTAGTACTTTTTTTTCTTTAGGATTGCTCAGTAATAGATTCTACTACCATTCTGCCGTGTGAAGTCACGCCTATCAATCGCCATAAAGCGTCACAAAAAGCTGGCCAATATAATTCCAGTGCCAGTCGAAGGCTCTGCAAACCTAGCTTCTTATTAGTAGCAGTGGTAGTATTAGGTAGTATCCAGTGGCGTAGCCGACGGTGGTTACCTTTAGGGCGAACCACCAAGGGCCCCCACGCAAGAGACCCATGAACTTCTTCTTCACTAAGGGCCCCACACACCTTAGCTACACCACTGGTAGTATCCCCCCCCCAAAAAAAAAAGAATGATACTGAAGCAGCTGTCTAGTAGATCATGTGACCATGGTCTGCAGATGCACACATTGCGCAATAACATTACGTCAGAATTTAAGGACGGCGAGCACCCATTCCATCCAGCTTATGGGTCGTTCTCAAGTTCTGAGTTTAGACACAGGTTGGCACGTTCTTGATGGACAATCTCTATGTTCTAGATCAACTGTGTGTGGAAAGCCTTTAGAAGAAGCATATGATCATCTCGCATTGACACTATCCGCATTCTCGACTTTGGAACATAGAGGCTGTGCATGTCGATCGTTTTAAACTGGTGGTTTAGAATAATTCAAGGTTAGCATATGCAAGGGCTATGATCTAATACCGACCCCAATGTGTCATGACTGCTGATGTATCAAAAATATAAATGTTTGACGTTGTTTTGCAAGGCGCTTTTGACATTTTATGTCCAACTCGGCATCAATGAGTGAAAGCAACTTTTCGACGTTTTTGTTGGAAGCAAGATGCACCAACTAAAAGGCTTTCCAGCGACTTTGACGTTTAGAAATGGACGTGTTGTTAAGATTCCTGTCTTTCCACACCCTGAACTAGCTATTTCTCAAAAATATTTGTTTGTGATCAAAAATTTACATTGCGGAATCCACATGGTCGCAGCCCTCAAAATACGAGGCATGGGGATATTCTGCTTGGGTTATGCTAAACTTTTGTATCTATTACGCATTCCTTTAAATTCGACAGGAATATGTTGATATCTTCTTAAAACGATAGCTCTAAGAATCAAAGACTACTTTAGAGTATACATTTGGGGAACTAGAGTATAGTGAGGAACGGAACAGAGCATTTCAGTGGCTCGTCTCGTAACGGATGGTATATCCTCCTGGCCAAGACATACGAGTGTGTAACATGATTTATAGAGAATACGAATATTGAATAAATGAATATACAATATATACATGAGAGTCAATAACGTACCATGGCCACGGTCTGTCAGGCTGAAACAAAATATGATGCAGCTGCTGTAGTCGAACACGAGAACTCTGATGTGCCGATGGCTGCAAAGACGACAATCTGCAAATGATCGTCAACTGCAATCGAATGTTCTCTTAATGACGGAAAATCCCTCACGTGATCAGCAAATCCAGAGCAGGCTGCGATAGAAACGGCAAGCAACAGAGGGATTAGTGTGTCTAGATGTTCATCAAGTCGTTCGAGGGCTCCAAACGTTGATTTCGAAAGTAAAAAAACAGCATATGCTGAAATCTGTTTGATAAGTTCACGATTTGCTGCAGATACTCTCTTAAGTTTAAGATTAAACACTGCGCGATCTGGGAACGAAAATGTGTTTGAACCTGAACACTTGAGTAAGCCGGCAAAGTTCCCTGACCCTTTTCTGGACGACTATAAATTTTGAAGCAATTGCAGTGTTCTTGCGAGTTTCCAAATATGCAAATGACATGCCCAAAATGCTACTTCTGCACATATTGATAGTTCAATTACGGTGAATTCGGAATCTGCATGGTCGATTTAGGTAAGTTCGATGAACAAAATCGAGACAAATCAATTATAAAAAAACTCAGAAATGACGTCATACTTATTGTTCAGATTTTGTCAAAATCAAATAAATGACATATCAATCGAAAGATCTAACCAAGTGCTGTCTAGATGGACTATTTTAGAACACGCCAGGCTTACACACAAAGAGTTATAACGATATCAGCTCTAATATGACTGTTATTGACGTCATCAAAATTGGCACTTCTTTTCAAAATTCAAAAATGAACCAAGTCTTAATGAAACCTACATGGTTGATTTGATACATTCCCAGCATAAAATCAAAGATTATGCAGGTTTTCAGACAGTTACAGGAAATTTCCTGTATAATATGAGAGTTATCAGCCCCAGGCTAGAATTTCATGAAGGCTTCAATAAGACTTGGTTCATTTTTGAATTTTGACCAGATGTGCCAATTTTGATGACGTCAATAACTGTCATTTCTAACGCTGATTTCTCAGTCCTTCTCAGGCTAGAATTTCAGTTCTTCTATTTGGGCAGAAAACTCGCCCCCCCCCCCTGCAGCCATATCTTTGCAAAACTGACTTTGTGACAAGTCTTCAGCGCGGAGCTGGAAAAACCAGTCCTTCTCGAATTTCTGCCCTCCTTAAGCTAGGCGAGCTGAGATTTTCAGCGCAAGTAAACGGGCTGAGATTGCTCATTTAATTGCAACTTTATTTTGCATAAAACAGCAACGAAAAGCTCGAAGATGGCAGAATCACGTTAGAGTTTCAAGCCGAGAACAATTCCAATGTTGATAACCAGGGCCTTTGTGAAACCAAAAATCGGCCTGGGGAAAATAATGTTTAGGCCAAATTAGTGGCACAAGGATAGAAGGGCCCATAAACAAGTTCTTAGAGGCCCATTTGGGCATTTCTCGGTATCCCGGTGGGTCAGCGCGGCTCTGCTGACAACTGCCATTTAATCACAAACCAAGAAAACCTTAAAACAGGGTTAACGGATAATTTTCTCACGATACGGGCCCTTAATAGGCATAGGATTCAAAATTAGTAGGGGCCAAACATTAGAGGCATGTAGTCAGGTGATTGCCTACGTCATATTTGCTGGTGAATTAAAACCTTTTTTACCAAAACTAGGAATCAAAATGATTTTCAAAGTTGAGCAAAGGCATTATCAGAATGAAGTTAGTCGCTACATATAAAGATTATGTACGTCCTAGTGATACTTCACAACACAAATCTAGTACGGGTGGAATGTCATTTGCAAATTGCAAATACATTTTTAGGTTGGAATTTTGAACCTATACTTATCAAAGCACATATCAAATACAAATTCCCGGTAACCTTGCTGTTTTTGACAAGAGTTTCGCAGTTAAGAATGGATATTAGGCACCTAGAATTCCTTGTCTGACACTCACCGTACTCACGATTTGATGTTTGTTCAAGACATAACTTAAGATAAATCTTAATAAAATAAGAAGGAGAACAAAAGTATCGTTCGTCTAAATGGCCTTCCGCTGATAGAACTGGTTGCGTATGCAGTGTACCCATCATTCTCCTCTTTTCTGATTCGGAAACTCGATCTGCCTCCGTGTGAACAATTCATTAAACTTCATCTCTTTGAGATGGCGCAGCGGTAGGTTAACGAATCGAGATAATTTGTGAGAAGGAAAAATCAAGGAGTAGGATTCCTACCCGCGACTAATGACGTTTCACGTCGTTGCTCTAGCAACTGAATATCGCCGTAGATTCAGGGTTTTTCTCAATTCTACTCAGTGCTAATTTCAAACTTATTGCTTGAAGTTTAAAGGTCATTTGCTTCACTGCCTCGACTCTCAAGGCACTCAAAATTAGTGGAAACCCCACAAGAGAGGCGTATTTGATTACTGTATCTAACCCAGGTTAATTGCTGTGCCTTAATTAAGGCCCCGTGCAGAACATTTATATTTCAGAATTCTAATGCAACAGGGTATGACTTTGATCAAAGACATCGACTAAGAGGGCCGAAATTTCTTTATTCCAGCTTAAATTGCATTTTAAATCACTGAGTTGAAATTAAGTTATCACGCCGATCATCAGCGGCTTTGTGAGCAATGTTTATTGCAGTGTTCTGATTCAAAGCTGGCCGAGTCGAAATTAATTTATTTGCCGAAATGAGCAGATGGTATATTTCTGCTATCTAACCCTGAAGAATAGTTGTGTGCTTTTAGGACCAGCAAAAGAAAGATTTTGTTTCCGTCAGATTTTTGAGACGTCACTCTCCGTCACCCAACTGCAATACAGAAATAGGCCTATAACTATGTTGACCGAGATAATCATGTTGTCATCAACGTGTTGTGTTGTAGTTGTGCTTAGGTAAAACACTTGAGCTCTTCTTACAAACAGCTCCCTATGACACCGACGGTATCCTGCCTTAACGCATGCTGCACAATGGCTTTCCTCAACTCTTTTCAATCATTAGCAAGCTGGAACACACTCTTGAAATCACTGTCTGGAATCATCCCACATTCTTTCAGATCAATTCTTACGTGTAGTATCCACGTCAATTTTGGTCTTCCTTGTTATCTTTTTGTAATGCTTCTTGTAATAATTGACTGGCAGCAGCATCAGGATTGAATCGTAAGATATGACCATGGGACCTTAATCTTCGTTCTTTTACTGTAATACTTGCTGATCTTTTTTAGGCTAATATATTCCTAAAGCATGTCTCAGTTGCCTTCTGTGAAATGCATGCAGTGCTTTTATCATTGATGGTGTCAGTGTACGGCACAATTATACAGGAAAGTAGATGTTTCAAAACTGTTGGAATGACGCAGTTTTAGACTGACAGTTAGGTATTTTGAAGCACATGCGTGTTTGTCAGCGGTGGATCCAGACTACAGCTGTAGTCAGCTTTCACGGCTAGTATTTTTTTTTTATCTAATTTAGGCTCTAAGAAAATCGATATTTCTGTCACTTGGCCCAACAGTTAGAATTTTTTTTGGATCCGCTACTGTCTGCTGTTTTTCATGTTAGTGATGATTAGTGATCTTCCATTTTTGATGTTAGTTAGAGTATCTAGAAAACTTCCAAGTAATTTACATTTCTTCCAAAGGTCTGTCCAAGGATGTTTTGAGTAGTTGTGTTGATTTAGTACATTTGTTCTCTCAGGTATTGGTATGGTTTATTTTTCAGTTTTACCACGACTCACTTGCAGGCGTGCCTTTGTTAGCATGGGTGGAACAAATTCCTAGATTGTTTTAACTATGTTCTCATTAGTTATAACGTAAGTGATGTTGTCCGCATATTTTGGTGAAGGAAGATTGTCTATCTGCCATACTCTTCATATTCTACCTTGCACAAGCACTAACAGTCCAAGAAAGAAACGATCATGATCATGCAAAAGAAAGCATGTCCCAAATAAAATGAAAACACACAGACGGAGAAAATTTCACTACATCACTATAAAAGATCCAACGTTCGTAAATTCAAGAATCCATTCTCGTCTATACGGAAGCCAACACAACTACTTTAACTCCCAGTTTCATGTTTTAGGGACAGTCCTACTACTTGAAATCAAGTCTAGCAAGCCAAGCCAACCCCTTCGGTCACAGTGTGTACAACAGATTTATTTTCCGGCATGTAACAGGTCAAGGCGCCTTATTGTCAGTCATGTTACTTTTAGTCAACCACGATTGGCCTTAAAACGCTTGCTTGATATCCCTCACCTGCACTCAATGCAAGAAAGTGCAATTTCTTTGACGACTATGCCCATATCATGTTTTTCAAAATTCAAATTTTTAGGCCTCAATCAGAACGAGAAAAATCAAATATTTTTGCAACTGGATGCCTTACCAAGGTGATGTAGAACATGTTTAGGGTCATTGTTGAATGGAGTTTGATTTATAGGTCATGCAGGTAAAAGATTTTCTTCAGGGTGGACAAAAGTCAGTAAAATTCGACATTGCCCCTTTCCAAAATTTTTGTCTCATTTTGTGAGTGATTTAGAGGCTTATATCAATACTTAATAGAAATTTGAGATTTACTTAATCGACTCTGGAGATTCGAGTAAAACTTTGAAACATTTTTGATTTTGACCGTAAGTGCCTTTTCGATGAGGTCAATAACTGTCTTTTTAGAACTAATGTCTCTATAACTATTTGTGTGTAAGGCTGACGTATTCTAAATAAGTTTAGTTAGACAGCTCTTGACCAGACCTTTCGATTTTTACATCATTTATTTGATTTTGACAAAATTGATCCAATGACGTCATGATAGAGCTATCTTTAAAATGCCTGATCAAGTATAGGAAATTCCCTGTCTGTGTTATCTGGGTTTTGATACAAATGCCCGTGGCTGATATTTCTATCATTTGGCTCCAAACTTTATTTTGTTATACTATATTCGGCTCTTTGTGTTTATATTGAGTATTCCAGTTTTTTTCATTGAGTTTTCATCACCTAACGTAGAGTTGTTTTTAGTGCTTAAATCGTTAAGTCAATTTTGATTCAAAATCTAATGAATTTAAATGAAAAATTAAGAGGAATTTGGTTTGAAAATCGAATTTTACAGTGCGTGAAAAGTCAAAATGTTGTGCGTGAACGCGTGAATCACATACTATTATCAAAATGAAAGAACTTGCAATTCGCAACTGGCAACTTGTGGTTTATCTTATCTCACGGGCAGAGCAGCTAGCCTATAAGGAGGAAGGCCTAAAAGTAAAGATCGCAACCTCAACCCAACTCGACTTAAGCAATGTCAGCTAAATTGTGAGAAATATTGGAACTTGCGTGAAATGAAATACGTTTTTAAAAGCACGCACATTCTCTTTCCCAGATTAGTCAGGATGGAAGGCACAACTTTGCGAGTCTGCTCACAGCTCTTTACTTCGAGATTCTCTAGACGGCGATCTTACAAGGAAATGGCGCTGTATTAATATCTGCTGTTGTTTACCCCCACGAGCTTAATAATTTCTCGACTGTTTTTGTCCTGCCTTTCGTCTCACGAGTGATTTTAGTGATAACACCAGCCTTTGCGTTCTTTTCCCAATCATGTTCAGAACTAGTCGAACTATTTTGAATTCGATTTTCTGGCCCAATAGTTTTGTATGGAACTGCGTAGCACTGCAAAAAGATGTCAACCAAATACAGTGTTTCTTATAAGCTCAAATAAAGATATCTTGAGGCTAGCTGTTTTTAAATACTCCTCTATTTTCAGCCTGCAATATTCATAAATAGGTCTTTCTTTCATGAAAATTTGTAAGCCTGTTTTAGCTATCAGCTCGTTTGTTATCATTGCAACTTGACCCTTTTGTCCCATCCAGAATATCAGTGTGCTGTCGATTTGTTTGCTTTGTTATCATTTCTTCTTAGTGTTATATTATGAAATACAATTATCAGATAGTCGTTCAGTAATCAAAAACAAAGTTAGAAAACATTTTGAGTTGGAAATACTGGGAAAATTAAATGACCACATAACTGCAAACAAAAAACTATATCTGTTTGCTTCATTTAAGACTACCTTCAAATTTGAAACCTATTTTGATTTCTCAACTGATTTTAATGTTAGAAATTCTTTTGCAAAACTCAGACTCAGTTTACATAATCTTCAAATAGAAGCTGGACGTTTCAATAAAAACAAAACTCCAAGAGGCGAAAGATTTTGCCTTTATTGTAAAACAGCAAATGTTTTTGAAGTTGGAGATGGAATTCATTTCGTGCTATCATGCCCTCTCTTTGCTGATGAACGGAAGAATATTCTTTGAAACATTTACCGATGTTATCCAAATACCGCCTTATTAAACAACAAAAATATTTTTGTGTGGCTTATGTGCCAAGAGGACTACGAAACAACGAAACTTTAGGGACATATCTGCAGGAAATCTTTCAATAAGAGAACAAAATATTTCAACAATTCATTGACTTTAGGTAAAGAAAATAAAACCCGTCTGCAGGGGCAAATCCATACGGCTGCAACAGTCAGATTTCTATATCATACAGTTTTATACATAACTAGAAAACATTCTTAAAAAGACAATTGAAACTTATTTCGAATTTTTCATAGCGAAGAAAATGAACAAAGTCTATTTTGATCCGAACCCCCATATTTTTCTTCATTTTGCAACAGTCACTAAAAAAAGCTGGGTCCGCCCCTGCTTTGATAAGCCTTGGCGTGCATCGTTTTTCTGTGCGTGCACCCGTGCCTCCCTTCGTTCCATTATTCATGAAAATTCCTGAACTCACAAAAAGAATTGACAATAACTCTGTTATATTCTAATTTGCTCTTCAACATCACGTGTAAAAACATTGAATGTTTATCATTTATGCAGATTGGCGGTGAAAGTTTGCAATGGTTTTTATCGACTTTGCGTTGTTATGATGAAAGGGTAGTAAAGCGGTTTGTCTACTTTTTGCGTGTTTCCTGTCTATGAAAGAACCACGGAACACGCAATTCATGAATAATAATTGTCTCCCATGTGGGGAGTAGTGATTTTGAAAACACATGGCAATAGCCTCGTTTTGAAAAAGTTGACGGGAAGGAAATGTTAACTGCCAGGCAAACAGAGAAAGAATGGTAGATTGACACCTTTTTTTAGCTTCAATTCCCTTCAAAATCAGCCGAAAAATTGGAAAACACCTCATGATTATACCATGGTTTTCAGTCAAAGTGGGTCCAAAATGAATGGTCCCGAATATCTAATCTACTCAGGACTGTTCAGGAACCCGAAATAGGCTATAATAGCACAGGCTATAATAGCTTAGGGCTAGAGAGTTATATTAGGTTTTATTAGATTAGGCACAGAAAACCCGTGAAGTCATCAAAAACGTTTCCTTGAAAACCAGCAAATACTTTGAAAATAACTCATGGTCTTTGGTAAACCTTTGTCCAAAACAAATGGTTTCACATGAGCTTTTAATCAAATCAAGACATTAGACTATCATAGGTTCAAAAACCTGTTAAATCTCCACAAACGTTTCGTTCAAAGTCAGCAGAAAGTTAGAAAAAAGCCTGGTGGTTGGCCCATGGTTTTTGGTAGAAATTTGCCGAAAATAAAAGGTTTCAAATAGGCTTCTAATCCACCCAGGACTGTCCACAGAGCCATACTAGGCTATATTGGGCTCAGAAAACCCATGAAATCGCCAAAATATTTACCTTTAAGATCAACCAAAATTTCCAAATAGGACTGATGGTTAGCCAATGGTTTTTGGTCAAAATTTGCCGAAAATAAATGGTTTCAAATAGGCTTTTAATCCACTAAGGACTGTCTACAGAGCAATATCAGGCTATATTAGGCTCAGAAAACCCATGAAATCGCCAAAATATTTACCTTTAAGATCAACCAAAATTTCCAAATAGGACTGATGGTTAGCCAATGGTTTTTGGTCAAAATTTGCCGAAAATAAATGGTTTCAAATAGGCTTTTAATCCACTAAGGACTGTCTACAGAGCAATATCAGGCTATATTAGGCTCAGAAAACCCATGAAATCGCCAAAATATTTACCTTCAAGATCAACCAAAATTTCCAAATAGGACTGATAGTTAGCCCATGGTTTTTGGTCAGAATTTGCCGAAAATAAATGGTTTCAAATAGGCTTCTAATCTACCCAGGACTGTCCACAGAGCCATTTTAGGCTATATTGGGCTCAGAAAACCCATGAAATCGCCAAAATATTTACCTTCAAGATCAACCAAAATTTTGAAATAGGACCGATGGTTAGCCAATGGTTTTTGGTCAGAATTTGCCGAAAATAAAAGGTTTCAAATAGGCTTTTAATCCACTAAGGACTGTCTACAGAGCAATATCAGGCTATATTGGGCTCAGAAAACCCATGAAATCGCCAAAATATTTACCTTCAAGAACAACCAAAATTTTGAAATAGGACCGATGGTTAGCCAATGGTTTTTGGTCAGAATTTGCCGAAAATAAATGGTTTCAAATAGGCTTTTAATCCACTAAGGACTGTCTACAGAGCAATATCAGGCTATATTAAGCTCAGAAAACCCATGAAATCGCCAAAATATTTACCTTCAAGATCAACCAAAATTTCCAAATAGGACTGATGGTTAGCCCATGGTTTTTGGTCAGAATTTGCCGAAAATAAATGGTTTCAAATAGGCTTTTAATCCACTAAGGACTGTCTACAGAGCAATATCAGGCTATATTAGGCTCAGAAAACCCATGAAATCGCCAAAATATTTACCTTCAAGATCAACCAAAATTTCCAAATAGGACTGATAGTTAGCCCATGGTTTTTGGTCAGAATTTGCCGAAAATAAATGGTTTCAAATAGGCTTCTAATCTACCCAGGACTGTCCACAGAGCCATTTTAGGCTATATTGGGCTCAGAAAACCCATGAAATCGCCAAAATATTTACCTTCAAGATCAACCAAAATTTTGAAATAGGACCGATGGTTAGCCAATGGTTTTTGGTCAGAATTTGCCGAAAATAAAAGGTTTCAAATAGGCTTTTAATCCACTAAGGACTGTCTACAGAGCAATATCAGGCTATATTGGGCTCAGAAAACCCATGAAATCGCCAAAATATTTACCTTCAAGATCAACCAAAATTTCCAAATAGGACTGATGGTTAGCCAATGGTTTTTGGTCAAAATTTGCCGAAGATAAAAGGTTTCAAATAGGCTTGTAATCAACTCAGGACTGTCCACAGAGCCATATTAGGCTATATTAGGCTCAGAAAACCCATGAAATCGCCAAAATATTTACCTTCAAGATCAACCAAAATTTCCAAATAGGACTGATGGTTAGCCAATGGTTTTTGGTTAGAATTTGCCGAAAATAAAAGGTTTCAAATAGGCTTTTAATGCACTCGAACTGTCCACAGAGCAATATTAGGCTATATTAAGCTCAGAAAACCCATGAAATCACCAAAATATTTACCTTCAAGATCAACCAAAATTTCAAAACAAGCCTGATGGTCAGCCCATGGTTTTTGGTCAAAATTTGCCGAAAATAAATGGTTTCAAATAGGCTTCTAATCCACCCAGGACTGTCCACAGAGCCATATTAGGCTATATTGGGCTCAGAAAACCCATGAAATCGCCAAAATATTTACCTTCAAGATGAGCCAAAATTTCGAAATAAGACTAATGGTTAGCCCATGGTTTTTGGTCAAAATTTGCCGAAAATAAATGGTTTCAAATAGGCTTCTAATCCACCCAGGACTGTCCACAGAGCCATATTAGGCTATATTAAGCTCAGAAAACCCATGAAATGACCAAAATATTTACCTTCAAGATCAACCAAAATTTCAAAACAAGCCTGATGGTCAGCCCATGGTTTTTGGTCAAAATTTGCCGAGAATAAATGGTTTCAAATAGGCTTCTAATCTACCCAGGACTGTCCACAGAGCCATATTAGGCTATATTGGGCTCAGAAAACCCATGAAATCGCCAAAATATTTACCTTCAAGATGAGCCAAAATTTCGAAATAAGACTAATGGTTAGCCAATGGTTTTTGGTCAGAATTTGCCGAAAATAAATGGTTTCAAATAGGCTTCTAATCCAATAAGGACTGTCTACAGAGCAATATCAGGCTATATTAGGCTCAGAAAACCCATGAAATCGCCAAAATATTTACCTTCAAGATGAGCCAAAATTTCGAAATAAGACTGATGGTTAGCCCATGGTTTTTGGTCAAAATTTGCCGAAAATAAATGGTTTCAAATAGGCTTTTAATCCACTAAGGACTGTCTACAGAGCAATATCAGGCTATATTAGGCTCAGAAAACCCATGAAATCGCCAAAATATTTACCTTCAAGATCAACCAAAATTTTGAAATAGGACCGATGGTTAGCCAATGGTTTTTGGTCAGAATTTGCCGAAAATAAAAGGTTTCAAATAGGCTTCTAATCCACTCAGGACTGTCCATAGAGCCATATTAGGCTATATTGGGCTCAGAAAACCCATGAAATCGCCAAAATATTTACCTTCAAGATGAGCCAAAATTTTGAAATAGGACCGATGGTTAGCCAATGGTTTTTGGTCAGAATTTGCCGAAAATAAAAGGTTTCAAATAGGCTTTTAATCCACTCAGGACTGTCCACAGAGCCATATTAGGCTATATTGGGCTCAGAAAACCCATGAAATCGCCAAAATATTTACCTTCAAGATCAACCAAATTTCGAAAAAAGACTGATGGTTAGCCCATGGTTTTTGGTCAAAATTTGCCGAAAATAAATGGTTTCAAATAGGCTTCTAATCCACTCAGGACTGTCCACAGAGCCATATTAGGCTATATTGGGCTCAGAAAACCCATGAAATCGCCAAAATATTTACCTTCAAGATGAGCCAAAATTTTGAAATAAGACTAATGGTTAGCCCATGGTTTTTGGTCAAAATTTGCCGAAAATAAAAGGTTTCAAATAGGCTTCTAATCCACCCAGGACTGTCAACAGAGCCATATTAGGCTATATTGGGCTCAGAAAACCCATGAAATCGCCAAAATATTTACCTTCAAGATCAACCAAAATTTTGAAATAGGACCGATGGTTAGCCCATGGTTTTTGGTCAGAATTTGCCGAAAATAAATGGTTTCAAATAGGCTTTTAATCCACTAAGGACTGTCTACAGAGCAATATCAGGCTATATTAGGCTCAGAAAACCCATGAAATCGCCAAAATATTTACCTTCAAGATCAACCAAAATTTTGAAATAGGACCGATGGTTAGCCAATGGTTTTTGGTCAGAATTTGCCGAAAATAAAACGTTTCAAATAGGCTTTTAATCCACTCAGGACTGTCCACAGAGCCATATTAGGCTATATTAGGCTCAGAAAACCCATGAAATCGCCAAAATATTTACCTTCAAGATCAACCAAAATTTTGAAATAGGACCGATGGTTAGCCAATGGTTTTTGGACAGAATTTGCCGAAAATAAAAGGTTTCAAATAGGCTTTTAATCCACTCAGGACTGTCCACAGAGCCATATTAGGCTATATTAGGCTCAGAAAACCCATGAAATCGCCAAAATATTTACCTTCAAGATCAACCAAAATTTCCAAATAGGACTGATGGTTAGCCAATGGTTTTTGGTTAGAATTTGCCGAAAATAAAAGGTTTCAAATAGGCTTTTAATGCACTCGAACTGTCCACAGAGCAATATTAGGCTATATTAAGCTCAGAAAACCCATGAAATCGCCAAAATATTTACCTTCAAGATCAACCAAAATTTTGAAATAGGACCGATGGTTAGCCAATGGTTTTTGGTCAGAATTTGCCGAAAATAAATGGTTTCAAATAGGCTTTTAATCCACTCAGGACTGTCCACAGAGCCATATTAGGCTATATTGGGCTCAGAAAACCCATGAAATCGCCAAAATATTTACCTTCAAGATGAGCCAAAATTTCGAAATAAGACTAATGGTTAGCCAATGGTTTTTGGTCAGAATTTGCCGAAAATAAATGGTTTCAAATAGGCTTCTAATCCACTAAGGACTGTCTACAGAGCAATATCAGGCTATATTAGGCTCAGAAAACCCATGAAATCGCCAAAATATTTACCTTCAAGATGAGCCAAAATCTCAAAATAAGCCTGATGGTTAGCCCATGGTTTTTGGTCAAAATTTGCCGAAAATAAATGGTTTCAAATAGGCTTTTAATCCACTAAGGACTGTCTACAGAGCAATATCAGGCTATATTAGGCTCAGAAAACCCATGAAATCGCCAAAATATTTACCTTCAAGATCAACCAAAATTTTGAAATAGGACCGATGGTTAGCCAATGGTTTTTGGTCAGAATTTGCCGAAAATAAAAGGTTTCAAATAGGCTTCTTATCCACTCAGGACTGTCCATAGAGCCATATTAGGCTATATTAGGCTCAGAAAACCCTTGAAATCGCCAAAATATTTACCTTCAAGATCAACCAAAATTTCAAAACAAGCCTGATGGTCAGCCCATGGTTTTTTGTCAAAATTTGCCGAAAATAAATGGTTTCAAATAGGCTTTTAATCCACTCAGGACTGTCCACAGAGCAATATTAGGCTATATTGGGCTCAGAAAACCCATGAAATCGCCAAAATATTTACCTTCAAGATCAACCAAAATTTTGAAATAAGCCTGATGGTTAGCCCATGGTTTTTGGTCAGAATTTGCCGAAAATAAATGGTTTCAAATAGGCTTTAATCCACTAAGGACTGTCTACAGAGCAATATCAGGCTATATTAGGCTCAGAAAACCCATGAAATCGCCAAAATATTTACCTTCAAGATCAACCAAAATTTTGAAATAGGACCGATGGTAAACCAATGGTTTTTGGTCAGAATTTGCCGAAAATAAAAGGTTTCAAATAGGCTTTTAATCCACGCAGGACTGTCCACAGAGCCATATTAGGCTATATTAGGCTCAGAAAACCCATGAAATCGCCAAAATATTTACCTTCAAGATCAACCAAAATTTCGAAAAAAGACCGATGGTTAGCCCATGGTTTTTGGTCAGAATTTGCCGAAAATAAATGGTTTCAAATAGGCTTTTAATCCACTAAGGACTGTCTACAGAGCAATATCAGGCTATATTAGGCTCAGAAAACCCATGAAATCGCCAAAATATTTACCTTCAAGATCAACCAAAATTTTGAAATAGGACCGATGGTTAGCCAATGGTTTTTGGTCAGAATTTGCCGAAAATAAAAGGTTTCAAATAGGCTTTTAATCCACTCAGGACTGTCCACAGAGCCATATTAGGCTATATTAGGCTCAGAAAACCCATGAAATCGCCAAAATATTTACCTTCAAGATCAACCAAAATTTTGAAATAGGACCGATGGTTAGCCAATGGTTTTTGGTCAGAATTTGCCGAAAATAAAAGGTTTCAAATAGGCTTTTAATCCACTCAGGACTGTCCACAGAGCCATATTAGGCTATATTAGGCTCAGAAAACCCATGAAATCGCCAAAATATTTACCTTCAAGATCAACCAAAATTTTGAAATAAGCCTGATGGTTAGCCCATGGTTTTTGGTCAGAATTTGCCGAAAATAAATGGTTTCAAATAGGCTTTTAATCCAATAAGGACTGTCTACAGAGCAATATCAGGCTATATTAGGCTCAGAAAACCCATGAAATCGCCAAAATATTTACCTTCAAGATCAACCAAAATTTTGAAATAGGACCAATGGTTAGCCAATGGTTTTTGGTCAGAATTTGCCGAAAATAAAAGGTTTCAAATAGGCTTTTAATCCACTCAGGACTGTCCACAGAGCCATATTAGGCTATATTAGGCTCAGAAAACCCATGAAATCGCCAAAATATTTACCTTCAAGATCAGCCAAAATTTCGAAAAAAGACCGATGGTTAGCCCATGGTTTTTGGTCAGAATTTGCCGAAAATAAATGGTTTCAAATAGGCTTCTAATCCACTAAGGACTGTCTACAGAGCAATATCAGGCTATATTAGGCTCAGAAAACCCATGAAATCGCCAAAATATTTACCTTCAAGATCAACAAAAATTTTGAAATAGGACCGATGGTTAGCCAATGGTTTTTGGTCAGAATTTGCCGAAAATAAAAGGTTTCAAATAGGCTTTTAATCCACTCAGGACTGTCCACAGAGCCATATTAGGCTATATTAGGCTCAGAAAACCCATGAAATCGCCAAAATATTTACCTTCAAGATCAACCAAAATTTTGAAATAGGACCGATGGTTAGCCAATGGTTTTTGGTCAGAATTTTCCGAAAATAAAAGGTTTCAAATAGGCTTTTAATCCACTCAGGACTGTCCACAGAGCCACATTAGGCTATATTAGGCTCAGAAAACCCATGAAATCGCCAAAATATTTACCTTCAAGATCAACCAAAATTTCCAAATAGGACTGATGGTTAGCCAATGGTTTTTGGTTAGAATTTGCCGAAAATAAAAGGTTTCAAATAGGCTTTTAATCCACTCAGGTTTGTCCACAGAGCCATATTAGGCTATATTAGACTCAGAAAACCCATGAAATCACCAAAATATTTACCTTCAAGATCAACCAAAATCTCGAAATAAGCCTGATGGTTAGCCCATGGTTTTTGGTCAAAATTTGCCGAAAATAAATTGTTTCAAATAGGCTTCTAATCCACCCAGGACTGTCCACAGAGCCATATTAGGCTATATTGGGCTCAGAAAACCCATGAAATCGCCAAAATATTTACCTTCAAGATCAACCAAAATTTTGAAATAGGACCGATGGTTAGCCAATGGTTTTTGGTCAGAATTTGCCGAAAATAAATGGTTTCAAATAGGCTTTTAATCCACTAAGGACTGTCTACAGAGCAATATCAGGCTATATTAGGCTCAGAAAACCCATGAAATCGCCAAAATATTTACCTTCAAGATCAACCAAAATTTTGAAATAGGACCGATGGTTAGCCAATGGTTTTTGGTCAGAATTTGCCGAAAATAAAAGGTTTCAAATAGGCTTTTAATCCACTCGAACTGTCCACAGAGCAATATTAGGCTATATTAAGCTCAGAAAACCCATGAAATCGCCAAAATATTTACCTTCAAGATCAACCAAAATTTTGAAATAGGACCGATGGTTAGCCAATGGTTTTTGGTCAGAATTTGCCGAAAATAAATGGTTTCAAATAGGCTTTTAATCCACTCAGGACTGTCCACAGAGCCATATTAGGCTATATTGGGCTCAGAAAACCCATGAAATCGCCAAAATATTTACCTTCAAGATGAGCCAAAATTTCGAAATAAGACTAATGGTTAGCCAATGGTTTTTGGTCAGAATTTGCCGAAAATAAATGGTTTCAAATAGGCTTCTAATCCACTAAGGACTGTCTACAGAGCAATATCAGGCTATATTAGGCTCAGAAAACCCATGAAATCGCCAAAATATTTACCTTCAAGATGAGCCAAAATCTCAAAATAAGCCTGATGGTTAGCCCATGGTTTTTGGTCAAAATTTGCCGAAAATAAATGGTTTCAAATAGGCTTTTAATCCACTAAGGACTGTCTACAGAGCAATATCAGGCTATATTAGGCTCAGAAAACCCATGAAATCGCCAAAATATTTACCTTCAAGATCAACCAAAATTTTGAAATAGGACCGATGGTTAGCCAATGGTTTTTGGTCAGAATTTGCCGAAAATAAAAGGTTTCAAATAGGCTTCTTATCCACTCAGGACTGTCCATAGAGCCATATTAGGCTATATTAGGCTCAGAAAACCCTTGAAATCGCCAAAATATTTACCTTCAAGATCAACCAAAATTTCAAAACAAGCCTGATGGTCAGCCCATGGTTTTTTGTCAAAATTTGCCGAAAATAAATGGTTTCAAATAGGCTTTTAATCCACTCAGGACTGTCCACAGAGCAATATTAGGCTATATTGGGCTCAGAAAACCCATGAAATCGCCAAAATATTTACCTTCAAGATCAACCAAAATTTTGAAATAAGCCTGATGGTTAGCCCATGGTTTTTGGTCAGAATTTGCCGAAAATAAATGGTTTCAAATAGGCTTTAATCCACTAAGGACTGTCTACAGAGCAATATCAGGCTATATTAGGCTCAGAAAACCCATGAAATCGCCAAAATATTTACCTTCAAGATCAACCAAAATTTTGAAATAGGACCGATGGTAAGCCAATGGTTTTTGGTCAGAATTTGCCGAAAATAAAAGGTTTCAAATAGGCTTTTAATCCACGCAGGACTGTCCACAGAGCCATATTAGGCTATATTAGGCTCAGAAAACCCATGAAATCGCCAAAATATTTACCTTCAAGATCAACCAAAATTTCGAAAAAAGACCGATGGTTAGCCCATGGTTTTTGGTCAGAATTTGCCGAAAATAAATGGTTTCAAATAGGCTTTTAATCCACTAAGGACTGTCTACAGAGCAATATCAGGCTATATTAGGCTCAGAAAACCCATGAAATCGCCAAAATATTTACCTTCAAGATCAACCAAAATTTTGAAATAGGACCGATGGTTAGCCAATGGTTTTTGGTCAGAATTTGCCGAAAATAAAAGGTTTCAAATAGGCTTTTAATCCACTCAGGACTGTCCACAGAGCCATATTAGGCTATATTAAGCTCAGAAAACCCATGAAATCGCCAAAATATTTACCTTCAAGATCAACCAAAATTTTGAAATAGGACCGATGGTTAGCCAATGGTTTTTGGTCAGAATTTGCCGAAAATAAATGGTTTCAAATAGGCTTTTAATCCACTCAGGACTGTCCACAGAGCCATATTAGGCTATATTGGGCTCAGAAAACCCATGAAATCGCCAAAATATTTACCTTCAAGATGAGCCAAAATTTCGAAATAAGACTAATGGTTAGCCAATGGTTTTTGGTCAGAATTTGCCGAAAATAAATGGTTTCAAATAGGCTTCTAATCCACTAAGGACTGTCTACAGAGCAATATCAGGCTATATTAGGCTCAGAAAACCCATGAAATCGCCAAAATATTTACCTTCAAGATGAGCCAAAATCTCAAAATAAGCCTGATGGTTAGCCCATGGTTTTTGGTCAAAATTTGCCGAAAATAAATGGTTTCAAATAGGCTTTTAATCCACTAAGGACTGTCTACAGAGCAATATCAGGCTATATTAGGCTCAGAAAACCCATGAAATCGCCAAAATATTTACCTTCAAGATCAACCAAAATTTTGAAATAGGACCGATGGTTAGCCAATGGTTTTTGGTCAGAATTTGCCGAAAATAAAAGGTTTCAAATAGGCTTCTTATCCACTCAGGACTGTCCATAGAGCCATATTAGGCTATATTAGGCTCAGAAAACCCTTGAAATCGCCAAAATATTTACCTTCAAGATCAACCAAAATTTCAAAACAAGCCTGATGGTCAGCCCATGGTTTTTTGTCAAAATTTGCCGAAAATAAATGGTTTCAAATAGGCTTTTAATCCACTCAGGACTGTCCACAGAGCAATATTAGGCTATATTGGGCTCAGAAAACCCATGAAATCGCCAAAATATTTACCTTCAAGATCAACCAAAATTTTGAAATAAGCCTGATGGTTAGCCCATGGTTTTTGGTCAGAATTTGCCGAAAATAAATGGTTTCAAATAGGCTTTAATCCACTAAGGACTGTCTACAGAGCAATATCAGGCTATATTAGGCTCAGAAAACCCATGAAATCGCCAAAATATTTACCTTCAAGATCAACCAAAATTTTGAAATAGGACCGATGGTAAGCCAATGGTTTTTGGTCAGAATTTGCCGAAAATAAAAGGTTTCAAATAGGCTTTTAATCCACGCAGGACTGTCCACAGAGCCATATTAGGCTATATTAGGCTCAGAAAACCCATGAAATCGCCAAAATATTTACCTTCAAGATCAACCAAAATTTCGAAAAAAGACCGATGGTTAGCCCATGGTTTTTGGTCAGAATTTGCCGAAAATAAATGGTTTCAAATAGGCTTTTAATCCACTAAGGACTGTCTACAGAGCAATATCAGGCTATATTAGGCTCAGAAAACCCATGAAATCGCCAAAATATTTACCTTCAAGATCAACCAAAATTTTGAAATAGGACCGATGGTTAGCCAATGGTTTTTGGTCAGAATTTGCCGAAAATAAAAGGTTTCAAATAGGCTTTTAATCCACTCAGGACTGTCCACAGAGCCATATTAGGCTATATTAGGCTCAGAAAACCCATGAAATCGCCAAAATATTTACCTTCAAGATCAACCAAAATTTTGAAATAGGACCGATGGTTAGCCAATGGTTTTTGGTCAGAATTCGCCGAAAATAAAAGGTTTCAAATAGGCTTTTAATCCACTCAGGACTGTCCACAGAGCCATATTAGGCTATATTAGGCTCAGAAAACCCATGAAATCGCCAAAATATTTACCTTCAAGATCAACCAAAATTTTGAAATAAGCCTGATGGTTAGCCCATGGTTTTTGGTCAGAATTTGCCGAAAATAAATGGTTTCAAATAGGCTTTTAATCCAATAAGGACTGTCTACAGAGCAATATCAGGCTATATTAGGCTCAGAAAACCCATGAAATCGCCAAAATATTTACCTTCAAGATCAACCAAAATTTTGAAATAGGACCAATGGTTAGCCAATGGTTTTTGGTCAGAATTTGCCGAAAATAAAAGGTTTCAAATAGGCTTTTAATCCACTCAGGACTGTCCACAGAGCCATATTAGGCTATATTAGGCTCAGAAAACCCATGAAATCGCCAAAATATTTACCTTCAAGATCAGCCAAAATTTCGAAAAAAGACCGATGGTTAGCCCATGGTTTTTGGTCAGAATTTGCCGAAAATAAATGGTTTCAAATAGGCTTCTAATCCACTAAGGACTGTCTACAGAGCAATATCGGGCTATATTAGGCTCAGAAAACCCATGAAATCGCCAAAATATTTACCTTCAAGATCAACCAAAATTTTGAAATAGGACCGATGGTTAGCCAATGGTTTTTGGTCAGAATTTGCCGAAAATAAAAGGTTTCAAATAGGCTTTTAATCCACTCAGGACTGTCCACAGAGCCATATTAGGCTATATTAGGCTCAGAAAACCCATGAAATCGCCAAAATATTTACCTTCAAGATCAACCAAAATTTTGAAATAGGACCGATGGTTAGCCAATGGTTTTTGGTCAGAATTTTCCGAAAATAAAAGGTTTCAAATAGGCTTTTAATCCACTCAGGACTGTCCACAGAGCCACATTAGGCTATATTAGGCTCAGAAAACCCATGAAATCGCCAAAATATTTACCTTCAAGATCAACCAAAATTTCCAAATAGGACTGATGGTTAGCCAATGGTTTTTGGTTAGAATTTGCCGAAAATAAAAGGTTTCAAATAGGCTTTTAATCCACTCAGGTTTGTCCACAGAGCCATATTAGGCTATATTAGACTCAGAAAACCCATGAAATCACCAAAATATTTACCTTCAAGATCAACCAAAATCTCGAAATAAGCCTGATGGTTAGCCCATGGTTTTTGGTCAAAATTTGCCGAAAATAAATTGTTTCAAATAGGCTTCTAATCCACCCAGGACTGTCCACAGAGCCATATTAGGCTATATTGGGCTCAGAAAACCCATGAAATCGCCAAAATATTTACCTTCAAGATCAACCAAAATTTTGAAATAGGACCGATGGTTAGCCAATGGTTTTTGGTCAGAATTTGCCGAAAATAAATGGTTTCAAATAGGCTTTTAATCCACTAAGGACTGTCTACAGAGCAATATCAGGCTATATTAGGCTCAGAAAACCCATGAAATCGCCAAAATATTTACCTTCAAGATCAACCAAAATTTTGAAATAGGACCGATGGTTAGCCAATGGTTTTTGGTCAGAATTTGCCGAAAATAAAAGGTTTCAAATAGGCTTTTAATCCACTCAGGTTTGTCCACAGAGCCATATTAGGCTATATTAAACTCAGAAAACCCATGAAATCACCAAAATATTTACCTTCAAGATCAACCAAAATCTCGAAATAAGCCTGATGGTTAGCCCATGGTTTTTGGTCAAAATTTGCCGAAAATAAATTGTTTCAAATAGGCTTCTAATCCACCCAGGACTGTCCACAGAGCCATACTAGGCTATATTGGGCTCAGAAAACCCATGAAATCGCCAAAATATTTACCTTCAAGATCAACCAAAATTTTGAAATAGGACCGATGGTTAGCCAATGGTTTTTGGTCAGAATTTGCCGAAAATAAATGGTTTCAAATAGGCTTTTAATCCACTAAGGACTGTCTACAGAGCAATATCAGGCTATATTAGGCTCAGAAAACCCATGAAATCGCCAAAATATTTACCTTCAAGATCAACCAAAATTTCCAAATAGGACTGATGGTTAGCCAATGGTTTTTGGTTAAAATTTGCCGAAAATAAATGGTTTCAAATAGGCTTCTAATCCACTAAGGACTGTCTACAGAGCAATATCAGGCTATATTAGGCTCAGAAAACCCATGAAATCGCCAAAATATTTACCTTCAAGATCAACCAAAATCTCGAAATAAGCCTGATGGTTAGCCAATGGTTTTTGGTCAGAATTTGCCGAAAATAAAAGGTTTCAAATAGGCTTTTAATCCACTCAGGTTTGTCCACAGAGCCATATTAGGCTATATTAGACTCAGAAAACCCATGAAATCACCAAAATATTTACCTTCAAGATCAACCAAAATCTCGAAATAAGCCTGATGGTTAGCCCATGGTTTTTGGTCAAAATTTGCCGAAAATAAATTGTTTCAAATAGGCTTCTAATCCACCCAGGACTGTCCACAGAGCCATATTAGGCTATATTGGGCTCAGAAAACCCATGAAATCGCCAAAATATTTACCTTCAAGATCAACCAAAATTTTGAAATAGGACCGATGGTTAGCCAATGGTTTTTGGTCAGAATTTGCCGAAAATAAATGGTTTCAAATAGGCTTTTAATCCACTAAGGACTGTCTACAGAGCAATATCAGGCTATATTAGGCTCAGAAAACCCATGAAATCGCCAAAATATTTACCTTCAAGATCAACCAAAATTTTGAAATAGGACCGATGGTTAGCCAATGGTTTTTGGTCAGAATTTGCCGAAAATAAAAGGTTTCAAATAGGCTTTTAATCCACTCAGGTTTGTCCACAGAGCCATATTAGGCTATATTAAACTCAGAAAACCCATGAAATCACCAAAATATTTACCTTCAAGATCAACCAAAATCTCGAAATAAGCCTGATGGTTAGCCCATGGTTTTTGGTCAAAATTTGCCGAAAATAAATTGTTTCAAATAGGCTTCTAATCCACCCAGGACTGTCCACAGAGCCATATTAGGCTACATATATTAGGCTCAGAAAACCCATGAAATCGCCAAAACGGTACCTTCAAAATCGGCCAAAAACTTGGAAAAAAGCCTGAGGATATGACCATGGTTTTTGGTCAAAAGATGTCCTGATGAAATATTTCCAAATAAGCTTTTAATTCGCCCAGGACTTACCAAAAAGAAGTTTTTGAGTACAATTTCCTTAGAAAATGCATAAAATCACGAAAGAGTCTCCTTCAAAATCAGCTAAAGATCGAGAAAAAGCCTTTTTGTTAGCGGCCATGGTTTTTGGAGAATGATTTCAATAGGCTTTTAATCAACTCAGGACTGATCATGAAGTAGTGTTAGAGTTAGTAACCTTAGTTGTGTGCCTTGTAAGATAAGACTTGACTTCTAAGATTTATGATATTTGGTAAAATCATAAAAAAGTAATACCTCTCTCAATTAGAACGCTTCGATGGTCAAGTTGACAAAACCAAGAGCTGCACTACTATATACCGTAGTTCGATTCTTGGTAAGGTAAAAATTTTGATTTCTGAGATTCTTTTGTTTGGTTGAATTATACAAAAGCAATACTTCGTACGCTTTATAGTTCCTGTAGATCTACGAAGTCCACGATAGTGTTTTAGCAGTGCTTTCACTTGAAGAATAAGGTAAGACTAAGATAGTTATTCGATTTATGTTATATAATTTGATAAAAATGGTACAAAATTAGTACATTTCTATTAAGGAAATCTTTGATGGCTGAGTTGACTAAGCCAAAAGCTTTAGTTGTTTGGACCATACTTTAATTCATCGTTTAAGACTCTTCATTTCTAAGATTTATGATATTTGGTTAAAATGATATAAAAGTAAAAACTCTTTCATTCCACAGTTCGATTCCTCATAAGGTAGGACTTTTGATTTCCTAGATTTATAATTTTTGGCGAAAATGATACAAGAGTAATACCTCTCTCATTAAGAAAGGTTATGTGGTCAAGTGGACCAAGCAAGGGCTGTAGTTGTAAAGGCCGTAGTTCGACTCCTAGTAAGGTGAGACTTTTGATTTCTAAGATTACTAATGTTTGGTAAAATGAAACAAAAGCAATACCTGTCTTAGTTAGAAAGCTTGGATGGCCAAGTGGAGTTAGCGAAGATCTTCATTTGATAAGACCAGAGTTCGATTCCTCGTAAGGTAAGACTTTTGATTTCTAAACTTTGGATAAAAATGATATCAACTTCAAACCTATTCTGTCGGTGAGCTCCGGGTGGTGTGCAGGCAGAGTGCTTGTATCACAGTCGAAGGGTCGAGGGTTCGATCCTGAGATATACCTGGAGTGAACCATCCCCTGCGACATTCCAAAAAGTGGCGTTGGCTCCACAGGAATTGTCAAGAGGGGCGCCAGGGGTCGGGGGTCTCCCCTGGCGGCTCCTCAAGAAAGGAACTAGGGGATTTTGAAGAAATTTTGAACATCATCAAATGAAAACTAATGAAAGAAAGAAACTGAACTAGAAAAGACTAACTGAGTAGTTTTTAGTTAGTTTCGTTACCGATTAGTTTAGCTAACTTCATTTTGTTTAGTTAACGAAACTAAACTAAAAACTGCTTAGTTTGCTTCTTTTGTTTAGTTTAGTTTCTTTTTCTTTGAAATTTTTTTCAAATTTTCAACATTATTAGAAAAAGAAACCTGCTAAAGAAAGAAACTAAACTAAACAAAAGAAGCAAACTAAGCAGTTTTTAGTTTAGTTAGTTGAAGTTAGTTTTGGTTAACGAAACTAACTGAGCAGTTTTTAGTTCAGTTTTGCTAACTAATCAAACTGAACTTAACGAAATTAATCGTTAACTAAACGAACTAAAAGCTACTCAATCAGTCTTTTCTAGTTTAGTTTCTTTCTTTAGTTTTTTTTTGATGATGTTCAAAATTTCTTCAAAATCCCCTAGTTCCTTTCTTGAGGAGCCGCCAGGGGAGACCCCCGACCCCTGGCGCCCCTCTTGACAATTCCTGTGGAGCCAACGCCACTTTTTGGAATGTCGCAGGGGATGGTTCACTCCAGGTATATCTCAGGATCGAACCCTCGACCCTTCGACTGTGATACAAGCATTCTGCCTGCACACCACCCGGAGCTCACCGACAGAATAGGTTTGAAGTTGATATCATTTTTATCCAAAGTTTAGAAATCAAAACTCTTACCTTACCAGGAGTCGAACTCTGGTCTTATCAACTGAAGATCTTCGCTAACCCCACTTGGCCATTCAAGCTTTCTAACTAAGACAGGTATTGCTTTTGTTTCATTTTACCAAACATTAGTAATCTTAGAAATCAAAAGTCTCACCTTACTAGGAGTCGAACAACGGCCTTTACAACTACAGCCCTTGCTTGGTCCACTTAACCACATGACCTTTCTTAATCAGAAAAGTATTACTCTTGTATCATTTTTACCAAAGATTATAAATCTTAGAGATCAAAAGTCTTACCTTACGAGGAATCGAGTTACTGTCCAAGCACTTGGTGCCCTTCGCTTTAACCACTCAGCCATCCAAGCTTTCTTAATGTGAGAGGTATTACTATTGTATCATTTTCACCAAACATTGTCAATCTTAGAATCAAAAGTCTTACCTTACGAAGAGTGGAACCGCAGAATGAAAGAAGCTATTTTTTAATGAAAGAAGCTATCCAAGCTTCCTAGATAACCAGCGCTGTAGCTTGGGTAGAATTATTGGGGGGGCAAGCATTGTTAGAGAACAAAAGGAAGACCAGGGACCATACTGTGAACAATTGAATTTTAGGATTATTGGGGGGGGGCAAATGCCCCCCCTGCCCCCCGCTTCCTACGGGCCTGTAGAAAACACAGGTATTGCATCTGTATCATTTTTACCAACCATTCTAAAAATTGAAAACCAAGAGTTTTCCCTTATGAAGAATTGAACTACGGTCTTTTGAACAACTAAAGCCAAAGGCTATTTCCACTTGTCCATCCAAAAGTGAGGTAGCTATTACTTTTGTATCATTTTGACCTAACATTATAAAGCTTGGCAATCAAAAGTCTTGTTTTACGATTCATTCTTACGAGGAATCGAACAGTTCCTCCTGAGTGAAAGCACTGAAGAATTGAGTCCCTCATCAGCGTTCTCAGGGAAAATCTATTAATTCAAACATTTTTTTTTCAAAAAAGAAACCATTATTTCTCGCCAACTTTTACCACAAACCATGTCATGTCCACGGATTCATGAATTTCAGGAAATTTATACGAATTTAAACGGAATTGATGAAGGTTATAGAAGAGTTTATGGAATGTATGTAGTGTCCAGTGGTTTCTCCCTTCCATATCCTTCCTCTGTGTCAAGAAAAGGATTACTTGGCTCTTCCTTTCTTCAAACTTCCTTTTCGTATCCTTTGAATTTTCTCTTCAATTCTTTTCATGATATTTTCCTATGAAAAGCTCAGATAAAAACTCGCTACACTAAATTCAAATGAATAGACCATCAAGAGATGCAGAATAAGTCTTTAAGTCTCGACTTCTTAGTGAATTTCACCACAACAGGCCACTGCAATTGAAGTTGACGATTGCAAAACCTGCTCTTATGGAATATGACTTCTCGTGTTAGACCGCAGGACTTAATGGCTTTTTAGTATACCGTAAATCGTCGAATAAGCCCCCGGGTGCTAACAGTCGACTCCCGCTATTTCGAAAACCGTTATCTGGAACTTCCCGCCATCTCGAACAAACCCTATTTCCCCTCGTTTTCCTACATAGATGAGTAAGCAAATAAGACCCATTATCTCGACCACCGTTATCTCGAACTTCCCGCCATCTCGAACAAAACCTATCCCCCCTCGTTTTCCTATATAGATGAGTAAGCAAATAAGACCCGTTATCTCGACCACCGTTATCTCGAACTTCCCGCCATCTCGAACAAAACCTATCCCCCCTCGTTTTCCTATATAGATGAGTAAGCAAATAAGACCCGTTATCTCGACCACCGTTTTCTCGAACTTCCCGCCATCTCGAACAAACCCTATTTCCGCTCGTTTTGCTATTTTTCCTATATAGTTAAGTAGGCAGATAGGACCCGTTATCTCGAGCATTGTCATCTCGAACAAAATTTCTTTCTCATGAGCAAAAAAACTTCTTATCTCGAACATTGTGACTCAAAAGTTGCAATTTTATACAATTACTAGCGTCTACCGCAGGGCGCTGCGCGCCCTTGCGGTATCCACTTTCTCAGTGCTTTGCACTTCGCTACGTCCATTTCCTCAGCGCTTCGCGCCTCGTCTTCATATATTCCGAGCTTCTACCGAATTTGAAAGAACACTTCTATACCAACTAATATAACTTTCATGACAACAAATACTTCTTTTGGGACACTTGTTAAGCCCTTCAATAACTTAAGACCTTCGCCTCTTGTATTTATAGAGTCTGCTCGCCCTTGCAGGTATCCACTTTCACAGTGTTTCGCACTTCGCTATGTCCATTTCCTCAGCGCTTCCTGCGGTATCCACTTCGCCTTGACCTGTTCCTCAGCGCTTCGCACCTCTTATTCATAGATTCTGTGTTTCTATCAAATTTTAATCAATACTTCTATGGCAACTAATATAACTTTCATGACAACAAATACTTCCATAGAGATAGTATTTGACGTCACATTAGATGAAACTTTATATTCATTTTTATGTCTCTAACCAAGAAACTTGCAACTAAGAAACACAGCTACAGACTGTTGGTTGATTTGACGTCATAATGGTATCAAAGAAATTCATATTTTAACGCAATTCATCTCAACTACTCATCACGTTTTTGCTTTTCCTCCTTTATTTCTAAAAGATTTGTAAAATATTTTAAGCAAAGGACACTCCCAGATAAATTCTGGTCAAAATGAATAGTTCTGATTAATTAATTACTCTGAATATTTCTGATTAATTACTTCTATGGCAACTAAGATAACTTTCATGAAAACAAATACTACTATGGAGACAGTACATAAATTTGACGTCACATTAGATCAAACTTAAATGATTTTGTATGTCTCTAACCATAGAAATACAGCTACAGACTGGTAGTTGATTTGACGTCACAATGGCATCAAAGAAATTCATATTTTAACGCATTTTATCTCGACTTCTCGTCACTTTTTTGCTCTTTCTCCTTTATTTCTTAACGATTTGTAAAATATTTTCAGCTAAGGACACTCCCAGATAAATTCTGGTTAGAATGATACCTTTCATTTTGTTGTGCATGGAGTGGTTCTTGAGTTTTAAGCGGACAAACATACATACATACATACATACATACATACAAACATACATACAAACAGTTCTGTTTTATATATATAGATAACGCCAATAATAGCTTTTTCTTAACCTGACACAAGACTTCCAAGTTCTGTGATTAACTACGTCAATGACATCTCTGTTCTTAAAAAAGAAGTAGATATTTTCCAACAAGTAGTATTCTGCAAAGAACTCTGATCCCTTGACCGTCTCCAAAGTTTAATCAGTTGCCTTTAACTACTGCCGTGCAACGGTTGCCTTTAACTACTGCCCTAAACTCGTCTAGCCTAAGAAAGAAGAAGATGGTCTTTGCGAATCTGACATTCGGCCCTTTAGGTTAGATGTCCTATTACTGTGTCATTTTTCTTCACGCGAAAAGCATATTGTGGACTACGTTGTTTGGTTTCATCATGGCTTTCAGTTTCTTTCTGATTGACTGATAAACATGGTGCCCTTTGATAAACCAATTTTAGCTAAAACTGATACATGTTTAGCGGTTTTTAGATTTTTGAAAGTGGTTTTTAGAATCAAACAATCTTTTCATGGTTTATACATTGTTGTTAAGTATGAAGCCCCCCTTTTTAATCGGGGAAAATCTTTACTCCCGTTATCTCGAAACCCCGTTATGTCGAACAATATACACTTTTGCTATTTCCTGTGTGGGCTTTCTCGAAATAGCATACTATTCTGCAATCATGTTTCCCTCGAATAAGGCCCAATAGGAGCTAATTCGAGGAGGAGGATTCACAGTATGTATATATCGCTCTACTTAAGTGTGTCGAGCACATTTTAAGCCAAAATTAAGACTTCATAATTTCAACTTGTAAATCTGTTTTAATTCCTTTGGCTTGCTTTAATTAGCTTTGGAACAGTTATGGTATAAAACAGTCAACAGTAAAAAAAAGGATTAGTAATGGAATAATGACAATCTCTCATTTTTGCATCTCATCACGGCAACGACAACAAGAAATCTAATGAAATATTCATAATAAAGTAAGATTCTCAATGTATTTCATCTAAAATGTTTACTCCTGCACACAATTCACCCTAAAAAGGCTTTAAGATATTGACATTGCTACGTCACTGGAAGAAGAGCCGTGTTCACCTTGCTCAGTGCTTTC